>OX402067.1:13582635-14832635 GCA_947859365.1 Archips crataeganus | reverse complement strand
GCCAAAACTTTTAATTTTTTTTGATTTGTAATGTTTTGTTTATGTACTGTTGGCATGTGTTTATGTTGGGTCCCACTGAAAAACAGCGTTGCGGCTTGCCGCAACATTATGCTGAGTGGGGCCCAATTTATACTATTCGATGATTTTTATTTGTATCTTTTCCTGTCAAATGTATTTCCTGTGTATCGAATATGTGTAAATAAACATCTCTCTCTCTCTCTCTCTCTCTCATGTCTAAATAAATAAATAAATAAATAAATAAATAAATAATAAATAAATGCGAATTGATATACGTATAGATGACCTGATATAAAATTCAAAGTCCTGACTGACTAACTGACTGATATATATCAACGCACGGCCCAAACCGCTGAAGCTAAAGACTTGAAAGACACACAATATACCTTGAGTGTCTTCAAGGTACGCTGAGAAGGGATTTTTCGAAATTCCCACGGCATAGGGAATAAACAAAACCTTTAGGATCATAGAGGTACAGTAAAATTAGTTGTCTATAAAGAGAGGAAGCTCAAGCTCACTCAGAGGGCGATTGAGAGGGCTATGCTCGAAGCTACTCTGCGGATCACATAAGAAATTATGAAATCCGCGCAAGACCTAAAGTCACCGACGTAGCTCGGAGAATCGCCAGATCAAGTGGCAGTGGTCGTAGAACTGATGGCCGATGGGGCCAAAAGTAAATCTTTATCATTCTTCTTTCTTTATATATAAATGGCAAACGTTACTGACTGAACTATTAACGCACAGCTCCAACCACTGAATGGATGGTACTGAAATTTGGCACACAGATAGCTACTATGATGTAGGCATCCGCTTAGAAGGGATTTCTCGAAATTCCCAGATTGTGTAGGGAATAACTAAATGGGATTTATATTTTCGCTTCGAAGTGGCCCTATCTCTACCCTCATCATATTACCGTGTGACAGAAATAAGTTGTGAAAACGGTTGTGATTCGGCATTGGACAATAAGGACTCTGGTATAGTGTAAATCACCAGTTTGAAAAAAACTGATAATGCCGGAAACTTCCTGAATGGTTCGCTCTAGCGCTGACTGCAGCATTAATGCAACAGTTTTATCAACACAGCAAAAAACTATAGATTGCTCGTTTTTGCTTCCCTTTGGCGTGCCAAGTCCGAGGTCAGATCTGTCCAATCCTATTCAAACTGTATTTATTATGTAGTAATCTTTAATCGTTCCTGAGTTAAATTTTAAATTTTGGAATCTCACTAAATTCTCCCCAAAATTTCTTGAAAATATACCGTGGACTTTGTTTACGCTGTATGAGGAACAGTCGGGTTAGATCAATTTACCAGAATCGTCATTTCCTGGTAGCAAATTTTCCATCCGAATTTTTGCCCACATCTTTTTAGGGTTCCGTAGTCAACTAGGAACCCTTATAGTTTCGCCATGTCTGTCCGTCTGTCTGTCTGTCTGTCTGTCTGTCCGCGGCTAAGCTCAGAGACTGTTAGTACTAGAAAGCTGTAATTTGGCATGAATATATATATCACTCACGCCGACAAAGTGATTGAATAAAAAAAAGTAAAAAAAATTTTTTTAGGGTATTTTTCTATTCAGTGATCTGTTTGCGAAATATTCAACTTTAAAGTGAAAATTTTCATTAAAATCGGCCGTCCCCCCCCTCTAAAATCTAAATGGTTGGGTGGAAAATTTTGAAAAAATTCAGAATGGTAGTAAATATATCAAATTTACTAGGAAAATTATAGCGGGTAAGATTGCTTGGAAATTATTTGTAGTTTAAGAGTAAATAGTAGCCTAAGGTATAAAACATACCTAAATTTGGATGATTCCGTACACATACGAAATCCTTAGAAAAATATTACTTGATTTTTTCGTAATGGCTACGGAACCCTACCTTGGGCGTGTCCGACACGCTCTTGGCCGGTTTTTTTTGCTCACTATGGTTTTTTACTGAAACACATTTTCACAATCGCGTTTTTTTCCAATTTTAATCGACACAAAAACGTAGTGAGGTTTAGGCTGTTTAGGTTATGTTAAGTTTACATCGGCCCGAGGGGCCAAAAGTACACATCGATACCTCCTACGTATACTGGTATAACTGCATAATGGTGATTTTACAGTAAAGACCGTATCGTTAAACAATACGATCTTTACTGTAAAATCACCATTATGCAGTTATACCAGTATACGCAGGAGGTATCGACATAAGGAGAAGCTCCGCGTGAGCCGAGCTCCGTCGACACTGTTTCTGTGTGAATTTAAATTGGAAAAAAACGCTACTGTGAAAGTAAGTTTCAGTAAATAACCATAGTAAGAAAAAAAAATGCGAATGTAAATTTTGCTACAAGCAAATAATAATAATAATAATGTTTCAAACATGCACCCTGCAAGGGCATTGCAGTTGTTTTTATGCGTGTGTTCATAATTTACGTACACACATATGGAGTTTTGTAATAATGTAACTAACATAACTACAAAAAAATATATGTCATGACAGCAATAAAATAACAATTAATCAGGTACCCAATAAAGCGTAGCGCAAGTAACGTATCATGCATGACATAAGTGTCGGCATCACTACTAACCGCAATGAGAGCGGTCAGCGAACTTTGCGAGGGACCTCGGCATTCTAAGGCGCTCCGACAAACCAGTACCAAGTTTTTTGCCGCAAAACTAACGCTAAACCGGCCATGGCTATGTTAAGAGTTGACCACTCCTGGTTTATCATCTGGATTAAAACATACTATACTTTTACAACCCTTTCCGATTTCACATACTCATTTGACCTCAAAAATCCAAACTGAAGGTTTGCCAACGAGCGATGGAACGCAGCAAGTTGGGCGTGAAGAGAATCGACCGTATTCGGAACACCGCATAGCCGACGTGAGAAAAAAGATCGCCAAGCTCAAATGGGATTGGGCCGGGCATGTGT
Organism: Archips crataeganus; assembly: GCA_947859365.1. Lineage (NCBI taxonomy): Eukaryota > Metazoa > Arthropoda > Insecta > Lepidoptera > Tortricidae > Archips > Archips crataeganus. Next base: position 14,829,708 of record OX402067.1, on the reverse strand, counting down.
GCCGGATGCACTCTGAAAGGTGGGCGCACTCAGCCACATGGTCACAGGCGTCGAGGCAGGCCCAGGCGCAGATGGCGAGACGACCTGGACGCGGAATTACATAGATTAGATTTGGCTCAGACAGGGAGCTATGGAGGACCATAGCAGAGGGGAGGCCTTTGCCCAGCAATGAGACACTATTATAGGCTAGTAAAAAAAAATTTTACCTGTAGACCCTATACATATTTCGGTCAATAAAATCGTGCCAGTGGAGTAGTTCTGGTTTCACCGTGCTATCTACACCCGGGGCCTGTTATGCAACAAAGTACAACTAATATTACAAGCGGAACTCTCGCTTCAGTTATATTAACTAGAAAGGGAGCTCCGCTTGTAATTAAGTTGTATTATGTTATGCAACAGCCCCTGTTCGTATAATATCATGTAACTATTTAGGGAGTTTTCTTTGTATGCATTTTTGGTTGTGTATTAGAGAATTAATAATAATAATAATAATAATTCTATTTATTCGGATAACTGGGATCCATTCTTTGTTAGTTACAATGAGTGCTTAATAACTATGTTAGTAGAAACTATAAGATAAAAATAAAAATAAAAGAATAAAATAGTGACTATTCGTGAATCACTTCTGCGCCATTCCATTCGAAATCGCACAGCAGTGATTCACAATAGGACAGTCAAGCCTGTTTGAAATCATCTTTAGGATGCTGTTGGTGCTGCCTCTCACGCGGCGCACCAGGGACGCACACCTTTTACGCATCGTTGCGTAAAAGCAATCAACGCGTGCCGATGCAAACATCCCTGATGCACTGCAATATCGAGGCAGCCCCAACAACACCCTAAATGCATTATTATACTGTACTCGGAGGGCATTGCGAGTTACATTGGTGTATCTAGCCCAAAAGTTGCACGTGTAGAAAGATGTACAGTAGGCTCTGAATAGTGTAATTTTAACCTCTCTTGAACACCGTGCAAACCTGCGAGCCATCATATTCGCTCTCCGTGATAATGCCCTCCTTTCCCTCTCTATATCGTCATTGTCTTTGAGGTCGGCCGTAATTATGTGTCCTAGATATTTAAATCGATTCACCCTCTGTAGGGGTGCATTATTCAATTTTACAGGCGGTAAATTGTTTGTAATTTTACCACCGGTCTCAAAGACCATGACCTCGCTCTTCTTGACATTATATATCAAACCATGTCCTCTCGCATACTCCTCACACATTGCGACCAGTTTTCTCAAACCACAGATAGACGCACTCAGCAACACCATGTCGTCCGCATAACTGATATTGTTGATACAGACTCCGTCGACATGGCAGCCGACATGCGTGTTGCTCAGCGCGCCAATAAGCCCGTTTATATACAGGTTAAAAAGCGCAGGTGAGGTCAAACCCCCCTGCCTCACTCCGCATTCCATCTTATACGGTCTCGACAATGACCCGGCCCATCGCACATTATTTATCTGACCCCCATACCAAAATTTCAGGATGTTGATAATCTCCAAAGGGACCTGAGCATCCAATAATTTATTAAAAAGTATGTCATACGAGACCATATCAAACGCTTTTGAAAGGTCGAGAAAACAAGCAAAGACATCCGTTTTCCGCTTGGTATAGTAATTAACGGTATGCTTAAGACATAAGATTGCACTTTCTGTTGAAAGTCCAGGTTTAAACCCGAACTGATTATCGTGCAATTGTAAATGCTTATTCAAATGTATATCAAGCACACCGTCAAAAACCTTTGCAAGCACAGTTGCCAGCGAGATAGGCCTATAATTATTTCTGTCTGAGATGTCACCAGTCTTATTTTTTACTATAGGTACAACAATGGTACGTATCATCTCCGCTGGCAGGTACGAATGCCCAATACAGAATGTAAATAACAACAACAACAATTGTAATCTGTTTTTGGAAAAAATAACTTTGTGCCAAGTTTCTTGCAGCGCATTCATCATCTTACCTAAAGTTCTGGTAGACTCAAAAAAGACACGTAAAAGAGCTCTTAACGGCATATACAGAAATGTTTTTGTTTTATTTACATAAATGTATGTGATGTCAAAAGTGCATCTCACCGGAGTCAAGTCAGTTTCGTACTCAGCATGCGAACGACATATCTTGACTTATAAAATCACTGTGTTTGTCACGCTTATCATTCACAAGATGAGCAGATAGTGCGTTTTGCGTCATTTATTCTTACAAAGTAGAACAAACGGCGAGTTTATTTACGAGTCGAAGGCCAGACGCTGGCTTGAATTAGTTATTTATTGGTTACACGACGGCCTAATCCACTTTATTGCATAATTAATGATATCTCGGCCACAGGTTTACAATCCATACAGTTGTGAAAATCTTTTGAGGCGTTTATTCGAGCGTTTCAACCGCCTCACCTGGGCCCAATTGCATAACAAAGTACAACTAAAATTACAAGCGGAACTCTCGCTTCAGTTATATTAACTAGAAAGGGAGTTCCGCTTGTAATATGTTCCGCTGTATGTACTAACGCTGTCAGTCGCAAATAAATGTGCAAGAATTGAAAAAATGTGATTATCATGTACGTAATTATTAATTAACAACAAACAGTTTCCCGCGACTCCGTCTGCGAAGAAATAGTTTATCGCGAGAACTATGCGATATTCAGGGGAAAAAAGTATAATATGTGTTAATCCAGGTTATAGATTACCAACTACCTGTGTGCCCAATTCCATGAGAATCAGTCACAACACAACGTTTTAGCGTAAAAGAATAATAAACATCCATACAAACATTACACTTCAAAAAAATCACGCGCCTGCTATATTTATTTATTTATTTATTTATTTAGACATGCCAACAGTACATAAACAAAACATTACAAATCAAAAAAAAATACAAGTTTTGGCTCCCGTTCATGCACCAATAACAGGCATGCGACAGCATTATTCATGTTCAGGGACGTACACTACAAATAAAAATACAATAGATCATACAATACACCGTGAAATTTTAGTGGTTGTTTTCGCGAAACGAGGTGATTTAGTTTCGATTTTACAATCGATTTATAATTACTATTTTGACTAGAGTCAAAAATCCAATTGTGAAAAACGAAAGTCGAAAATGACCGCAAATCAATACTAACGCTTCGTTGGTACAAGTAGCGTACGATCGTACGATAGGTTAGGTACCATGTACCAACGAAGCGTTACTATTGGTTTGCGGTCATTTTCGACTTTCGTTTTTCACAATTGGATTTTTGACTCTAGTCAAAATAGTAATTATAAATCGATTGTACAATCGATACTAAATCACCTCGTTTCGGGAAAACAACCACTAAAATTTCACGGTGTATAAACATAACAATATTAATTAAAATACACAAGAAAAGTAAAAAACGCTAATTATCAGAGGTGTGCAACGGATCCAGCATCCTACGCCTAATTGAACGTATAGAGTCCTGAAAGATGTCAAATTTGAATTGATTTGCTAAGTCCAGGTCGTTGAAAGATTTTTGGATACGATAAAGTGGAAGTGGATTTATGTATAATTCGAAGCTCAAAATCCTAATTTTGTATCGTGGCTTCCCGCTCCCGCTAATAGTATTTAACACGAGAGAGAGCGAGATGGTACGATACGAACTTCGATTTTGCGAATTTCGGAGTAGCCATCATTCGAGTGCGCAAACTAAACGCGGTCAGTGGTCGAGTACCGCGCCGCCCACCTCCCCGCGTGATCCCCGCCGTTGACCCACGCAGGCAAGTTCCTCAACTGTATGGATCGTAAAACTGTGGCTCGGCTATGTTTGGACTGCGTTATTTTTAATATTGTACAAATTAATATAGTGATAAGGTTTTAGTGGCTCGCTTCCTGTGTGACGTGTTTTTCACAGCGCCTACGAAACTAATCTACACGTGCCGTGTGGACGAGACGCTGTAACCTTTTCACAATGTAACTTAACTTTTCCTTCAACATCCCAGCCTATCGTCCCGCTGGAGGGCACAGGCCTCCTCTCAGAATGAGAAGAATTGGGCCGTAGTTCCCACGCGGGCCCAGTACGTATTGGGAACTTTTCTATATTCATTCATTCACAATCATCATCATTCCAGCTCCGACGCGAGCCCAGTGCGGATTGGGAACTTCACAACCACCATTGAATTTCTTCGTAGGTGTTGTGCAAGTCTCGATGTTTTCCTTCGCCGTAAAGCTCATGGCAAATTTTTAAATTTCCCAACTAAATTCCGAAAAACTTACGAGGTGCGAGCCGGCTCGAACCCACGACCCTCTGCTTGAGGGTCAAACCACAACGCTACGACTTCTTTTTTTCCTTCTCGTACTAATGTAAAACCGATATGCTACTAACGACTCAACGCGACATGACGTAGCAATTGAGGCTTAAATAACATACATAATCATTTCCTTGGCCGGCATTGGCATGTAAAAGCATTCATTAAGTAATTTACCGCGATACAGTTCCATGTTGGATCACTAAACTCAAGGACTAGGTACTTGGATGTTTCTTAACATCGAAAGTCCTTATATTGAATGTGTTCATCATCATTATCATTCCAGCCTATAGGTATACGTCCCGCTGCATGGCAAAGGCCTTCCCTCAGAATCAGAGGGCTTGGACCGTAGTTCCCACGCGAGCCCAGTGCTGATTGGGAACTTCACACACCACTGAATTTCTTCGCAGGTTTCCACGAGATGTTTACTTTCACTGTAAAGCTCATGGTAAATTTTAAATATGATTTAATATTAGTAGCATTAGTAGGTAGTATTTTTCAGCCAAAAATTAAGAAATCCTGAAAAAATATCTACATGTTTATTCAGTCAAACTAAGCATAATATCCGGTGAAATGTATTCCAGGTATATTTAATTTACTTGCTTGCTTGGTAGTTAAATGAATGGTAATTTTATTTTTTGGGAAAAAATTACTTTCTGCCAAGTTTCTTGCGGCGAATTCTTCTTGGCAATGACGGTCTTTCCGAAAGCGCTGGTAGTATAAAAAAACAGACATGCAAAAAGCCCTTTGCATGCTACTTACAGAATAAACGATTTGATTTTGACTGACTTTAACACACCTCGTGTTTTAAACGAAATCATTGCACACAAACAAAGCTATTCTTACCAAATAATAGCCTATAAATTTAAGTATCTATAAACAAAGTAATACGTATCGTGCCCAATTTCGTGTATGGAACTATGATACTATAACACAAATAGCACAATATGGAACAGCAACAGAGGGATGTGTAAAACCTAAAGCGGGTCACGTCATGTCAGATTTTGTTATATGACATTTATACTTATGAAACTTATGAATGAATCGAATAGGCTTACTCTTATAAAACCCACTTTTCCGAAATGTGTTATATCTCTAAGCGTGCATAGTCATCATCATTATCATTTCAGTGGAAAGACGTCCACTGCTGAACATAGGCCTCCCTCAAGGCTCGCCAAACAGATTGGTCCCGTGCCATCCGCATCCAACGCCGGCCAGTATGCGCGCAAAGAATATCATCATCATCAGCCTATGCTCGTCCACTGCTGGACATAGGCCTCTCCCATGGCACGCCACTGAGCACGATCCTCGGCCACTCTCATCCAGCTCTAGCTAAACATTAGAGTTAATAATAATAACGAACTTGACGGTACATTTTTATAGAAATACTAGCTATTGCCCGCGACCCCGTCTGCGTAGGATAGAGGTATAAAAAATTGCCTACAATCTATTCTCAGACCTACAGAATACAGACGAAAACTTTCATAAAAATCGGTCAAGCCGTTTCGCAGAAGTTCGATAACAAACACCGTGACACGAGATTTTATATTAGAAGATCAATGCATGAAAAATATGAGCTTGCAAATTTTATGTCCAATTTTGCTGTTTAATTTCCTAAAAATAACTATATGAATGTCTCGGGTAAAGTGGCTTATTTTATGCTCTTGTTGTACAATCCACTTTTTTCAACAGTCAATTAATTCGACTTATCCGCGTGACAATGCATTCTTTGTTATATTTTATTGTGTAACATATAAAAATGTTATCTTACACAAAGTCATGTCCTGTACAGCGATACACACAGAAAATAAGTACTGGTTAACTATTAAATGTTTATTGTCCATTCATAAGTCGTATAACTCCATGCAGTCACGCAAAAACTCCTCTAGGACAGTTCAATTGCTTCAATTGGTGTTACTCAATCACACACACACATTTCATACGTATTATGCCAGTATGGGTGTGTGATTTATAACAGAAGGAATTTGCAATGGCTTTAATACAAGCCAAATTGATTTCCTTATTATTTTAAATTATTCCACATTGTACATGCAAGGTCATAAAATATCTAAACAACTCTACTCCACTAACCATAAGGTTGGTGATTTGATTACATATACACCATGAAATTTTAGTGGTTGTTTTCCCGAAACGAGGTGATTTAGTTTCGATTGTACAATCGATTTATAATTACTATTTTGACTAGAGTCAAAAATCCAATTGTGAAAAACGAAAGTCGAAAATGACCGCAAACCAATAGTAACGCTTCGTTGGTACAAGTAGCGTACGATCGTACGATAGGTTAGGTACCAACGAAGCGTTACTATTGGTTTGTGGTCATTTTCGACTTTCGTTTTTCACAATTGGATTTTTGACTCTAGTCAAAATAGTAATTATAAATCGATTGTACAATCGATACTAAATCACCTCGTTTCGGGAAAACAACCACTAAAATTTCACGGTGTATATTTGACACAATGGCTGTATACATATTTATGCCTTAAACTGTACTATCATAGTATGTGCTGGTGTTATAGATAAATTACTGAAAGTGTGGAATTGCATATGTAGTGGTCAGCATCATCAATATCATCATCATTTCAGCCGTAAGATGTCCACTGCTGACTATACTATTCACCTCCTCTTTCTGTCACACGGATTAACCTTTTCAACACCAAGCCTACCTAACTTAAACCTACTTGGAACCTTATGTCATTACGTAAAAATCACTTGTTGTATTTTGTGGCGCATATATCCATTGTTGGCATAAAAGGTTAACATGAGAGCAGTAATAGATGGAGAATGGGATCTTGAGTGCCGGTGGTCTAAGAGGTTCTGAACTTCATCTGCATGCTGTAGGATTCTATCAATTTGCTAAATTAAGCTGTAGCATGGACACAAGGGACAGTGGAAGATTTTTTCCAAACACCCAAACAATATTTGTATCTTTCAAGATCAGAACCAGAAATCATATGGCAGTTGGTCTTCTACTCAAACTTGGTAACTTGGTGCTCTAATATACTATTTTTCAAATAAGATGAAGGCATTCTCCTGCAAAAGCTTCATTTCTATACCTAAGGTGATAATGTTATGTATGATACAGTAGAATCTCGATATCTCAAATGTCAAGGGAAATGCAAAAAACTTCGACTTAACAAAAAGTTTGAGATATGAAGTATTTGATGGCTAAAACTTCGACTTAAGAATGCGCGATTTTTGAGTATATTTTTCGAGGTACTGATGGAAAAAACAAATTTAGGTTTGTTTATTACCTTAGGGTACACTGCTGTGTTACAGAAAGTCTAATGAATAGATTCATTACTTGCATATGTACAGAAATTGTGAAAAAATAATTGTGCAGAAACAATAGAATAAACACACCGGATATTCCTTTTCGATTTTATTGCTTTGAGTTTGGGGAATTCCAAGTAAGACGTCATTATGTTTTACTAACTTCGACTTATAGAGTCTCATTTTTGTCATTCAAGTTATTGAGTATAAATATGTATTGAAATGCCTGTGTTGTTTGAATTACAAAGTCTAAATAATTCCAGATACCAAATATTTGGGGGTTTAGCGGAAGGGAACGGCATTTTTTTCGACTTACTTTGGATTTTGACTCAACAAGGTTCGAGTTATAGAGATTCCACTGTATTATAACAATTAAAGTAACTTGACCAGAATACAATTTGGATGTAATTAAACAATCTTATCTGTTCAAATTAGCTTCATTTCATTGATAAAACTAATCCCAGCTAAGCCAAAGAAAAGTAGCAATAAAATACACTTTTCTTTGAATAATAACATTTAGTCTGAGACATTGATAACTTAGAGCAGTACATTGTTTAAAAACCCATCAGTTCACAAGTAAACATCACCAGAGACTATTTTAAGCGACAGAATGAACAATACATTCCTGCACTAGCTTGGCTTCCTCACATTCCTTCCCAGAACACCTTGACATTGAATATCATAACTTAATTACAACTTGAGCTATTACGCTGTTTTTGTTAGAGGAATGCTACGCGTATTAGTAAATAATAGGTACGCATAAGGAGTGTAATTCAAACTCACCATAACCGTTGGTGCACTCCGCGGCGCCTCGCATGGTGTCCGCGGTATATCCTGCACAGAGAAACAGAGTTAAACGTGCACGGTCCGCGTCGGCCGCACTAACTGGATTACACCAGCACTTGCCGCGTCGAGGTGCGGCAGCGCTCGTCTCTTTCTCATCACTCTACTTAGATAGGGATACGTAAGGAGCACGCTGTGCGAAGGTCGCGCGGCGCACTCGGTCACATGGCGCGACGGAGGTAAACAAACCCACCTGATGCGTGTTTTTAATTAGGCGCGGAGGTAGCGCGTTGCTCGGGGCTTGCGAGTGGCGCGTCAGGCTGCACTCATACCCGCGCCGTGGTACTCCCTGTGGCTTCCCTCGTACTCGTTGTGACGCTACACCAACAACCACCGACCGCACCTCGCGAACTTGTTTTGACAGCTGACGCGAACTTGACAGCTCTTCGGCCAGTTACGATGACCTTCAAAAAGTTCAGCCAGTTTCCGCTCCGAAGCTGTTCGAGCCGCTTGAAAAAACTCGAGTGTATACGTGATTGTTGTCAACGTTGGAAACGTGTCAGGGGAAGTTGGGGAAATATGTGCTAAAAACATTTGTAAGCTATCTCACTTAGTCATGGTGATACTGATAGAGATATAACAATGAAAATTTTGTTTATTTCCCACACTTTTAGCAAAAATGTCATTGCCCGAGTTGAACAGAGTATGTTTAACACCATCGAACAAATAAATTGTGAAAAACTACGCATTACTTATAAACTCATCCCAATAATAGCGTTGGATGAAGACATCAGAAATCACAGTTGTAACCCCAACATTAGAACACAATCTGTGAAATAAATACTGTAGTGTGGGCACTGTGTTTCCGAAATGTGACATAGCTGACCCATATAACAATATATTTTTAAAATGTTAGAAATTTACAAATTAGTAATTTGAATATTTATTTCAAACTAGTACAAAAGTGTCACTTAATAATTTGATATAATGTTTAATTAATGAAAACTATGTTTGTGTACTTTGAGGTATAACATCTGTGATACCTAGTTGAAAATTTAATAAAAAAATGCTATTTCTGAATATATAATTAAATAAAATAATCTTCAAATTGGCAATAACTTTATGGGTCGTAAAAATAGTGTATCATAAATTTTATCATCGTTATAATTCAAGAAAATATAATTGTTGATCTTAAAACAATACATGTCTAAAGTTATTAATAAAACAAAAAGAGGAAGGTGAATAGATAAAATGTCCATTGTGAAGTGCTGCTTTGAGGCCGGAGAAGGCCATGATTTCTTGGACTCCTTCGTTCAAAAATGTACGGACTCTGGGTGTGAGTAACAAATATTTTGCCAGTATGTATAATGATATCAGTGATATTGATTTTAGCATGTGAGACAATAGGCTCTGAAATCAACCAAGGTTACGCTCTATAGAAACCAGTATGTATCAGATCTGGCACAGTTTCAGAAGCTAGACTAGCCTAACTAGTGCTGATGTTGTATTTGTATCAACGTAGTGGCTCGACATACCTATTTTATTGATTGCATTCTACAAATGCCGCCAAGTTCAATAAACTTCTGACGCCACTTCCGGGCTGCGTTCGGAAACTCATATTGTAAAAATGGGTTCCTAAGTTAACAGAATATTATATTATATATTTTTTATTATTACAATAACTGCTGCATTTAAATATAGGCAAAAAATATTGCATTTGAATTTGGACTAACCTTATTATGCTTAATCAAAATTAGCATTTTTACACGTCATCGTGTTTGCAAGTGAACGCATCCTTTAATTTTAAGTGGTGTAACGTTTTCGTGAAAAAATATCGATAACCATGTTTTAATAATCGTAATTTATAACATTATCAGCCAATTGGTTTTAATATTAGTTGGTGGGATTTATCACTCAATGTAGCGGAAAATAATTGGGGTTTAATTTTGAAGATGCCATCAAAAATACGACTCGAAAGTGGTAATGAATGATCTGCAAATGGGCCAAATGGCCACATAAATTACTACTCGAATTAAATTGCGAATGGTCCCATAAAGTTTTTTAAAGCTGTGATATAATGTACTAATCTATTCGCATTTCAAATTTAACGTGATTCTTTTATTCCATTCATAAATCGTCAACCCCTTGGACTTATTTTTAATGTTTATATTTAATTTCAAAGCTGGAAGACACAATAAAATTCTAACGGTATTATCATGATCAGGGGCTAAATTCAGGTAAGGGCCTTCACGGGATTGGTAGCGGTAATTCAATAGTTTGGGTTGGTTTAAACATGAAACTACCGTGAGACTCAGTCATAGTGAAAATAAACGGATCCTAATCCGTAGCCCTTCCTCTCGGAGTCACACGTCACAGTGGCTGCCAAAACGCACGTTGCACTGCCCGAAACATGTCCTGTTAAACTTGTTTTAAGACGTGAGTGGGATATTTTTACTACGTTTGGGTTGGGTTTGGCTTGAACTGCTATTCAGGAACGCCAAAAATCACTGGTTTGCGAGAGGTTTGGGCTGAGTTTGGGATGAGCCTTATTTATTTGTTTATTTATTTACAAAGCAAATTAACGGGAAAATAAGGCACATTCCAAGCTTAAGCCATTCCTATCATCTCCCAAACGATTGAATTACCGCTCGCAAACCGTGTTGGGCCATTCCTGAATTTAGCCCCTGATCGTTTTCATTGCCATAAGTATACGTATACTCACTAGGAGAATAGATGCATAACATGCGAAGTTAGTATTAGTAAAGTAAAACCATATTATATCAATTATCTGTTTGGCGAGCCTTGGGAAATGATAGTGAATGATATCAATTGAATACAAATTACATTAGCTGTCTGTTGTATTGTCTTTTCTCTTGTATTATGTAGTCAGTCAAACCGGCCGGACGTATGTCATATCCCTGGGGCTAAATTCAGGAACGGCCCAACACGGTTTGCGAGCGGTAATTCAATCGTTTGGGAGAGGATAGGAATGGGTTGAGCTTGGGATGAGCCTTATTTTCCTGTTAATTCGCTTTGTAAATAAATAAATATATAAATAAACAGATAAATAAGGCTCATCCCAAACTCAGCCCAAACCTCTCGCAAACCAGTGATTTTTGGCGTTCCTGAATTGAATAGCAGTTCAAACCAAACCCAACCCAAACGATTGAATTACCGCTACCAAACCCGTGAAGGCCCGTTCCGGAATTTAGCCCCTGGTTAGGGTAACGGTGAGGGCAGCCCCGTCTTAACTTAATTTTACTAGTACACTGATATTCACTGATATTCATCACGATTGGACAGAAGCCATCGACGATTTGACATTCCGTTCAGTTCCGTTTTGCACATCACTAAAATGTATCGATTGAGTCATGAATGCCCTCTCTAATCCGCCCATTATTTCTAAATAGTGTAATTACCTAATTGACACGGCTGGAAATTAATTTGGAAAGACAGCAATGGCTCAGGGTAAGTTAGAATTAGTTAGATTTTAATTATCTCGTGAATTAACACACGTTCTTGTTTACAAAAGTTTTCGTTTGACGTTTGATTGGACTGTTTTGTGGCGCCATCTTGGACTTAATACTGTCATTTGTGTTCTGTTGCTAGCGTGTTTCCCGTGGTGTTTTGCAGATTTTATTGTTATTAATAATCAAGAAGCGAGTAACGCGGTGCAATTTTGTCAAAATGATGTAGAAACTCCATACGCATCGATAAGTGCTAGTGTTCGGCGTCATTTCGTATCATTGAACTGGAACGGAGTGTCGTAACTCAACAACATGTCTGCTGTGCAAACCCAAAGTAAAATCAACAGTTCCGCGGCAGCAAAACCTCAAAAGAACTATGGGAAGGTCGTTCTCACGCTGTACAACTGCTTGCTGCCTGAAGCTGTCTTCAAGGAAACACCGTCACAGGCCGATGGACTCGATATAGAAACTGAAACAGACCTGCGAATACTCGGCTGTGAACTGATACAAACCGCTGGAATCTTGCTCAAAATGCCTCAAGTTGCCATGGCAACAGGTCAGATATACCTCCAAAGGTTTTACTACTCAAAATCCTTTGTCAGGTACCCCATGGAAACTATGGCTATGGGTAGCATTTACTTAGCTTCCAAAGTAGAGGAAAAACCATGCAGGATACGAGATGTCATTAATGTGTTTCATCATATTAAGCAAGTGAGAGGTCAGAAAAATATATCACCTTTAATAGTTGATCAGAACTATATTGAGTTGAAAAATCAAGTCATAAAGGCTGAGCGGAGGATACTCAAAGAGCTTGGATTCTGTGTCCATGTTAAGCACCCGCACAAGCTAATTGTGGTCTACTTGCAGCTGCTACAGTACGAGAAGAACCGCCAGCTCATGCAAATGGCATGGAACTACATGAATGATGCCCTTCGCACTGATGTCTTCATGCGATACACTCCAGAAACCATTGCATGCGCATGCATTTACTTGACTGCAAGAAAGATAAGTCTGCCATTACCAAACAACCCACACTGGTTCTTACTTTTCAAAGTGCCCGAAGAAGACATCCGTGAAGTCTGTGTGAGGATTCTGCAGCTGTATAAAAGGCCTAAAGTCAACTCTGATGAGTTGGAGAAAAAAGTAGATAGTTTACGCAGGGTCTACCAAGCAAACAAACACTCGCAAGCTCAGAAGGATCGCGAGGCAAACGCTGAAGAGAAAAAGGCTGAATCACCTACTGCTTCAACCTCGAAGGACACCAAGAGGGAATCTAAGAAAGACAAGTCACCGAAGACTCCACCGCTGTTCAATAAGTACCATAGCAGTCATAAGGCTAAAAGGGAGAGGAGATCTCGTTCACCATATGATAGAAAACGGGAGTATTCCAGTAAAAGACACAAGTCACGTTCAAGAGATAGGGACCTGGAACGCTCTAGAGAGAGACGATCAGACGACAAACGTAGCCGAGGCAGTGGCTCTAGGAAGTATGATGATTATGATCGCTCCAAGTCGAGTAGGGACTCCAGAGACGAAAGTAGGGATAAGAGGAAATATTAGATTTTGACTTCATTTTGTATAAATAAAGAATTCACGGTGTATTTTTTTGTTTCATTTGAAATTGTTGCAATGTTTAAGACATTGATTAAGCTTTTCTACTACCTTGAAGATCATTAGGCAATTTGTAAGAGTTTATGTACAAATTAGATGCAAATAATTGGTGATTCAGGTGTCACTTTACGGAGGTTCATATCAATGAACTTTTACCTTGGTACTTGGCTAACACCTGATTGTTGGTAGCTGAGGAGCAAGGTAAAAGTTTAGTTTCTTTAATTAAATTCAAAACGTCATTACTCAAACTGGCCTTGTCAATTGCAACTTATTTGGAATTTTGTTAATTGATTGACTGACACAGTCATTAGACTCAAGTGGCACTGGGCAGGGCACATCGCACGTAGAACTGATGGCCGATGGGACAAAAAACTTCTCGAGTGGCGTCCACGTACCGGAAGACGCAGTGTAGGTAGGGTTCCAACAAGATGGAGCGACGACCTGGTTAAGGTTGCGGGATCGCGTTGGATGCGGAGGACACGGGACCGATCCGTTTGGCGAGCCTTGGGGGAGGCCTATGTTCAGCAGTGGACGTCTTTCGGCTGAAATGATGATGATGATGAGCTTTACGGTGAAGGCAAACATCGTGAGGAAACCTATATGTTTACACCTGCGAAGAATTTCAATGGTGTGTGTGAAGTTCCCAATTCGCACAGCCCGCGTGGGAACTACGGCCCAACCCTTCTTATTCTGAGAGGAGGCCTGTGCCCTACAGTGGGACGTATACAGGCTGGGATGATAATGATAATGATGTTTATAAAAAAACTACTCATACTCCATGTGTCACATAAGACCTAATAGTGTTAAACTATTAGCCTACTTACGCACGCTTAAAATGAAACTGACTCAATCCGAAATATTCTCATTTCAAAAATAAACCTTATTTAGTTGACATAAAGTTTATTTTTGAAATGAGTATATTTCGGATTGGGTTAGTTTCGTTTTAAGCGTGCGTATATCCACAAAACCTCAGCCCTACTTTGACAAATCGTCTATTTCAGTCCGTTTATATTTAGCTGTTCTGGGAGCCGGCTTCAGTTGTGTCCCACCTGCCGCCCTGAGCGCCCTTTTACGACAGTCGTATAACGGTTCCAAAGTGTTCCTTAAAAGTCTTAAAACACTAGTTTAGGTTTTTAAGTGATATACCTATACCTAGATATTTTCCCGGCACGAACGACTCGTGGCTAGTGTTTGACATAATTATAACATCGATTCGGTTTGGTATTATTGTTCATTATATTTTCAAACGTGTCACATTAATACTATAATGCCACTTAAAAGATATCGATAAGCTAAGTATCAGAAGGAAGTTATTAGTTACTAGCCTTCCGTCCGCAGCTTCGCCCGCGATAAATTATTTATTCCGTAGGAAAAGGTATTTTCCCGCGGTAAAAAGTAGCCTGTCACTCAGTGATAATCACAGAAATAATACTAAAGAGGATAGAAATGCCTTAGTTCCTATTTTCTTCCGGAACTCGTGTCGCTACTTCATCCCCTCTACTTACTGTGTTAATGCACACATGCAAAAGACCGGAACCGTACTACGCAATCACGCACACAATTACTAATATTTTTGCTTACAAACAATTATGAACCTTACACCTTAGAGATAGCGTTGAATAACACTCAACGTAAGTCATACCCACATTTACATAACGGCACCATTTATTGGCCGCGTCGGCATTATGTCTGTACTAGTCGTAACCTGTTTTTTTGTCCGTACCACGAACTTTTGTGCAAGACGGAAGGGTTATCAAAAATTACTTTACATTGCTGCGTATAATTCAAAACGATCTGCGTTTTTATGGGCATGAGTAGCAATGGTACATGAAGTTCCGTGTTAATAACGTATAAACCAATATTTCATAATGAAATATTTTCTCAAGTTGTATTTTGATATAAACCACATTATTACATTAAATTAATACATACCAATGAAATGTAATCCCCTTATTAGTGTAATTACACAGTGTGGACGAGTTTCCGCAATTGCTAATGCTGCAAAACACCATTTTAAAGCACTTGTTGTTATACCCACGTTTCAAATAGCACTGAGCCACAAGTCGCGCGCTTGTGACCTACGAGTCACAAGCGCGGCGCCAAGGTCACGCGTCTAAGGCACTTCTATCCTCTTTATTATTATTTCTGTGGTGATAATATAGCTCTCTAACGGCAAAAGAATTTTTGAAATCGGTCCAGTAGTTTCGGAGCCTATTCAATGCAAACAAACAAACAAACAAACAATCAAATCTTTCATCTTTATAATATTAGTATAGACTAGCGTTTGCATCGTTCGTGCCAGGACAATCTCTAGGTATTATAGTAGTTAACTGGAGTACCCTGTGAATCCAATATACTGTAACTCCCATAGACAGTGTACTGAAGGAAGATACAGTGTATTGAATTCACAGGGTACTGGGGGGGCTACTAAGCATTTCGAAGTTTATTCGGCTACCCCATTCACTTCCGTTAAATTTAATACTATTAGCGGGAACGGTAGGTACTTATGGCACGATGCGATGTACGAAAATCGAATTTCGTGGTATACCTAGGGCAGTGTTTCAATCTTTTAAAATACGCGACCCCTTTTGTAAGATGTTTTAGCGACCCCCTAGGGCCAAGAGTGAATTTTTTTAGAAATTTCTAAAAATTCTATTAAGTATATTCAATATCCAGAATCATCATCATCCCAGCCTATATAAGTCCCACTGCAAGGCACAGGCCTCCTCTCAGAATGAGAGGGCTTGGGCCGTAGTTCCCACGCGGGCCCAGTGCGGATTGGGAACTTCACACACACCACTGAATTTCTTCGCAGGTGTATATAGGCTTCCTCTCGATGTTTTCCTTCATCGTAAAGCTCATGGTAAATTACAAATGTAATTTCGCACATAAATTCCGAAAAACTCAGAGATGCGAGTCGGGATTTGAACCCACGACCCTCAGCTTGAGAGGCCATAGGTCAAACCACAAGGCCACCGCTAGTGGTGGCTTTTCAATGGTCGACAGTAAAATTGATAAAACTAAAGATAAATTAAGGCTGCAACTTAAAAATTACCCTTTGCATTTTTTTTATTGTTTTGTAGAACCTACATAATTATGCTATTTTTCTTTTACCCGGGGTATATACTTAAATACATATTAAACACCCAAGACTCGAGAACAAACTTTCGTATTTTTATACAAATAGGTATCTGCCCCGACGCGGGAATCAAACCCGGGACCTCAAGTTTCCTAGTCAGGTTCTCTAACCATTTTCGCCAATATTCCGGATGCCCAACTTTCCTAATTGATGCATTTAAAATTGGCATTTTTCTGAATTGACATATAATTTGATTTAACATTTGTACTTAATGACAGTAAATCGTTAATTTAATACGGAACCCAAACTGGTTGGTCTTACACGCACGCCGGTTTAAACCTTGTTTAAACTCGTGATTGGTTGAACTTAGTTGACTACTTTTGACCTGAAGCCAGCGAAGTGTGGGAGATGTAAACGATTTTTATACTTAAGCAACTGTTATTAAAGGAAAAAGTTGTTCAAAATCAAAGATCCAGACCACGTTTTTCAGCGCTATATGCTCTCGGTTATCACGTCACCTTATCAGTGTCTTATCATTCGTTGTAGTAGTAGGCACGTCTGTACGCCAGTCAGTTAGTTATTGAGTGGTATAAAATGTGATTGTCATCGATCGATATTAAAAAATAATGTTAATAACCCCCCTTCGGCAGTCGGGTAAATAGTTGCATAGGCTGCAAAAGTATTTGAAAAGTTGAGTTGTTTTAAAGACATTTAAGTAATGATTTTTAACGAACGACTAAGTGACAAATGAGGTCATTAAAGTGATGATTAATAAGTGACAGGTGTTTGGAAGTGTTGAAGTGATTTAGTTAGTGATTGAAAATGATGCCGTTAAGTAAAGTTGCACATCGGACGCTGTTCATCATGAGCAGAACAGTTTATATGACTTGTAAGTTATTAGTAAATATACTGTTTATATGTATAAAATAAAATAAAAAACCTACTGCAATTCTTTCAGGAGTTTAAAAATTAAGAATCATCAGGATAGGGATGATGAGATGACTCCATAAAACTACAATTTAAAGAAGCGACTCTAGTATAATAAACGCTTTATTTTAGCGAAAACCAGATAATTTTTCAATTAACTTCAAAATTTGATTTTTAGCTGCCTTAAAACAAACAAATAATGGTCGATTGAGTTGGCAATAATACGTCATAACTAGAAATTCCCGTTCAAAATGTATGGTAGAATCGTGTTGTAATAAATCCTATTCCCATGAAAATTCCCAAAACAAAATTACTTTTTGGGCTTTATTTCCGTTGTATAAGGAACACTCGTACAAGATTTCACATCTCTTAGAGTTCGACTCCGGGATTTTACTGGATCTGGATGGTTTCGTCGGTTGAAAAAGCAGGGGCATTGCAGACATTGGCATCTGCATCCGCAACAGCAGATTATCCGCATTAAATTTAACAACCTCTTTAGCATCCGCAACCGTATAAAAGCAATGCGGAGCTTAAGCGAATGCGGATGTTGAACAAATCGGTACAGTTTAAACATGAAACTATCGTGAGACTCACTCATAGTGAAAATATATGGATCACTCACGTCTGAAAACCAGACCAGACCAGAGCGGTAGCGCGCTGTGCGCGTTTGGCAGGCGCCGTGACGTGTGACTCCGGGAAGAAGGGCTACGGATTAACCCGAAACAGTTAAACTCGTTTTAAGACGTGAGTGATCCGTATATTTTCACTATAAGTCGGTACAGGAACGAGTTAGCGGCGGCGCGTGCAGCACACACACTGCTAGGTATTTTCGCCTTTAAACTTTGACAATATTCCAAAAATAGCATTACAAACCCTTCTGAGCCAAATGCACAAAAAGCAAAATGTACACTACACGCAAAATGTAACCATTTATTTTATTTCATTTATTTCATTTATTCATTCATTAAAATAACAATAATTGCAGTAGAGGTTTTTTACAAATATTCACAATTGAGGTTGCTTCCAATGTAGGTGAAACGATGGTTCCCACACTAGGTCTAGCCTGTATCGTGGGGACCTTACATTCATTGCTTTAACAAAATAGCATTAAAATAGAGGGACGCGTGAACAGCAGACAACAAAATAACTAGTTTTATTGATACATAATAATAAAAATCTAAAAAATAATTACAATTATAAATAAATAAATAAAATAAATATCACAGGACAATTCACACCAATTGACCTAGTCCCAAAGTAAGCTAGGAACGCTTGTGTTATGGGTACTAGGCAACGGATAAACATACTTATATAGATAGATACATACTTAAATACATATTAAACACCCAAGACCCGAGAACAAACACTCGTATTTTTCATACAAATATCTGCCCCGACACGGGAATCGAACTCGGGACCTCAAGCTTCATAGTCAGGTTCTCTAACCACAAGGCCATCTGGTCGTCTACCTATATACAATTATCAGAAGACACAATGATATAAACTAGTAAAAGAATACTTCAAAATTTAGATACAAGCGATACTACCAATAGCAAAATCTACAATACTAATACAAATGGGCCGGCTCGTCCGGGGCAGTACCACCCTCTCACAGAACACCGGCGTGAAGCAGCAGTACTCCTGCTGCGTTTCGTACGGTCAGTGAGAGCGCCGGGGGCCCAATACCTCTCCCCCTCCCCTATTCCCTCTCCTTTTCCTAGGGCCGACAACGCACTGGCATTGTGTAAAGCGCTGCGGGTGTCTATGGACAGTGGTGATCATTTAACATCAGGTGACCCACTAGTTCGTTTGTCTGGCCTCCTTAGCATAAAAAAAACTCAAAACAAAATGTACACTACGCATATTGTGAAACACGCGGAAAGTACAAAAAGCAAAAAGTACAATCGCAAAATGTACAAATCGTAAAATTTATTTAATCAAGTATATTCATTTTTCGATTTGTACATTTTGCGAATGTACTCTTTGCTTTTTGTACGTTGCAGTAGTTTCTGTTAACAACAACGAGCAACGTGTCGAATTTAATGGAAATTAAAAAAAAACTGTGTATATTATAAGCTGTAGAAGCTTAGCGATATTATAATGAAATCATCCACATAACGGGTTCACTGGTAAAAGGGAAAAGGTCGCGTTAAATATAGATGGGACATAAAATGTACTCGAAATGTCAGAGGGCCATTTTGTGCCTGATACTCGGATCTGCAGAATTAAAATTCAGCTTCATTATATATTCTCTTTGATCTTGCAAATGTACTGTTTGTTTCTTATATTATTCATTAAATTTTAGGTAAGTGTTTCTATATTTAACTGACTTGAAAAGTAGGAGTAGGGTCTTAATTCACTAGTATTGTTTTTTACGTTTGCTATCTTAGAATTTTGACATTTATGAATCGATTTGTATTTTTTTTGAAAGGCTGCCTTATATTTTCTGTTGAGACTCGGTTCAAAATGAAAAGTCGTAACGTTTCTGTAAGTAGGCTCCAAAGGCCTCTTTTACATGCTTATTTTTTATACCTACTATCACATCAGTGCTTTAGGAAATACCATCATTGCCACGGAGAATGCAAGGCAAGAAACTTTTCTGAAACTAAAATTATTTAAAATAAACTTAATTAAGTACTAAAACGAGCGAGAAATATAACTTTTTTTTGAATTCGGTTTGTATTTGACTCTGGTACGCGATCGCCTAGCCTTCAAATGGGGTTATTCCATTATGCTTCCACTCTCATGATCTCAGTGGGATGATTGGGATCATATAAAACTTATGAGTTCACTAAGCTCCCACTATTTGTGGGATTCAAAAACTCCTCCGGTTTTATTCCGTTTTGATCCTATAACTACATAGGGCTGTTCCATCACATCACATCACTACTGCCGGGTGTGTGGGATTATAATGGAATGATGAGTGTTCACTGCTCCCTAGTGGGAGCTTAATGAACTGAAATTTTTTCTATGATCCCAATGGGATCATGAGAGTTAGAGTATAATGGAATAAGCCTTCAAATGTCAAATAAACGTGAAAAAAAAGTACTACAGGTAGAAAGTTTCTCTCGTATAAATAATACATCTATTTTTCCGATGCGGGCATACTCGAACCAATAATTTATACTAACGGATAATAACAGCCAAAGTCTTGATCTTAAATTGACCGAAACGTTACCGTTCATTCCAGGTTGTTGCGGGTGCTGCTCGGCCCTCCGGCCGCGGTACAAGCGTCTGGTTGACAACATCTTCCCAGCGTCCCCGCAGGATGGCTTGGTCAAGTCCAACATGGAGAAGCTTACTTTCTACTCGCTCTCCAGCCCGGAGAAGCTGGATAGGATCGGAGAATACCTGTTCCAGAAGGCTAGCCGGGATATCTATAGGAGGAGACATGGGTAATCCATTTTTAACCCAAGACACAAAAAAGAGGGGTGTTATAAGTTTGGCCGCTATGTGTGTGTGTCTGTCTGTGGCATCATAGCTCTTAAACGGGTGTACCGGTTTGGATGCTGTTTTTTTAATATAAAGCAGATTTCTTGACGATTTTTCTTAGATATGTTTCATCAAAATCGGTTCAGCCGTTTCAAAGTTATCAGCTCTTTTGTTAGCTGCGGAAGGGATCTTAGACGCATACGGGCATTGACTTAATGTTCATACACACGAGTGACATAATTGCGTTGGGGCTTTTTAAAATTATTAATTTATAGTTATCTGAATCTCTGTTATATTTCACGTTAGGTGTGTGAAAATATGTGCATCTTGCGAAACCTGTAAACGACATAGTGATAGGGCTACTTGAGATAGAGATAAAGAACCGCTTATCATCCGATCAAGGCTTTGCCTAAGTCAAGTACAATTAATCTTACGGTTAACTCGAGATTCTAGCTCAACGGCTAATATAGCATTATAGAGAGAGAGAGAGAGAGATATGTTTATTTACACATATTGGATACATAGGAAATACAGTTGACAGGAAAAGATTCAAATAAAAATCATCGAATAGTATGAATTGGGCCCCACTCAGCATAATGTTGCGGCAAGCCGCAACGCTGTTTTTCAGTGGGACCCATTTAAAAAACTAAACACAAAAAAACCGGCCAAGAGCGTGTCGGACACGCCCAAGGTAGGGTTCCGTAGCCGCCATTACGCAAAAATCAAGTAATATTTTTCTAAGGATTTCGTATGTGTACGGAATCATCCAAGTTTCGGTATGTTTTATACCTTAGGATACTATTTACTTTTAAACTACAAATAATTTCCAAGCAATCTTAGCCGCTATAATTTTCCTAGTAAATTTGATATATTTACTACCATTCTGAATTATTTCAAATTTTTGCACCGAACAGTTTAGATTTTAGAGGGGGGGGGGACGCTCGATTTTAATGAAAATTTTCACTTTAAAGTTGAATATTTCGCAAACAGATCACTGAATAGAAAAATTATGTTAGCAACCCCGCAATGGTTTTTTAAAGACCTATCCAACGATACCCCACACTATAGGATTAGTCGAGAAAAAAAAAATCACCCCCCCTTTACGTCTATGGGAGGTACCCTAAAAAAAAATATTTTTTTATTTTTTATTTTACCACTTTGTTGGCGTGACTGATATGTATATTGATGCCAAATTACAGCTTTCTAGTACTAACGATCTCTGAGCTTAGCCGCGGACAGACAGACAGACGGACAGACATGGCGAAACTATAAGGGTTCCTAGTTGACTACGGAACCCTAAAAAAACAAACACAAAAACATTGTGATGTCACGAACGCCAGCGGAAAGTGTAGTTCGCAACAAAACCTAAATAGATACAAACCGGATGTACATATGTATGGCAACACTTGATCAGTTTAATCGTATCTGAACCATTAAACCGCGACAAACTACGTTAAGGATTATTCTGGTTAAGGTTCCATTAAGGTTCATTTAGACCCGAGGAATATTGTGCTAATTTAATAACATTGCTGGACCGCCAGGTTTGAACGGGGCCGTCTTATGGCCCGGCCACGACCAGGGGGGTTTCACTCCGCAGTTTAGGTATGTTCGGCCGGCGCTCCTCCCGGGAGGAGTATGGCAGTAGGTTGTCGCGCGGCCTTCAGTTCGCACGCTAGCCGCGTCGCGCGTAATTAAGCATCTTTATTTCTGTGATTTTTGCAACAAACAATGACTTCTAAACGATATTATAAACAACTTACTTACATACTAAAGGTAGTTTACTGAATTAATACACACTGTTATCTTTCTTGATTTATATGCCTACCAAATATGGGCGAGTGGGAACCCTGTGCCCTTGGTTTCGGATCAGCGGTGCCCAACGGAATATGAACGCTCGTATCACACGATAAGTTTTAATTTCGCGTGCACGCAGTAGGAGTAGGAAAGTTTTTATACCTAAAGTTGACTTTTGTTCGAGAGTGATCCTTCTGTACGTTAGTACTATTACTTATTCTGTGCCACGACATCGTCAATTCTCCACCACCAATGACAATGTAGTAACTTATATATTACAATAAAGATATAATTGAAAGACTTGAGTGGGGGAGACTGGTGCCCGAACTAGGGAGATCCTGTGTGTCAGGTCACCAGGTCTCCAGCCCTCAGATTTCCGCAACCACTGAGTTACATAATGATACTAGGCTGTTGCCCACGACTCCGTCTGCGAAGAATAGGGGTATAAAAAATAGCCTACGACAAATTCTCACACCTACGAAATATACCAAGCCGTTTCGGAGGAGTTCGATAACAAACACCGTGACACGAGATTTTTCTATATTAGAAAATTAAAGACTGTGAACTCAATATTTACTGACTGATTGGTGTCGCAGGTTCGTGATTATAGCAATGGAGGCGATGGATCAGCTCCTAGTGGCGTGCCACTCTCAAACCCTCAACCTGTTCGTGGAGAGCTTCCTGAAGATGGTGCAGAAGCTGCTCGAGTCCACGGACCCTCAGCTCCAGATCCTCGCCACTCAGAGCGTGAGTATTTCAAAGTGATCGCCGTGACTGAAATCGGTCGGACGGATTCATTCTTTCAACTTGGTGCAACGCTTAATAGTTGTTGCCCGGGTGCACCGGGGTTATGCACAGCGTAAAAAAAAACAAATTTGTCTTTCCTGTGGACTTATTAGTGCCTCCGAGTCAACAGATTTAAGATTTATTTACTTTCCAAAAGTCGACCAGGCGTCCCATATGCCGATGTAGACGCCCAAAAAAT
Organism: Archips crataeganus; assembly: GCA_947859365.1. NCBI lineage: Eukaryota > Metazoa > Arthropoda > Insecta > Lepidoptera > Tortricidae > Archips > Archips crataeganus. The sequence goes on along the minus strand of OX402067.1, from coordinate 14,806,081 downwards.
ATTGGCTATAGATAAGACCCTTAACTTTCACAAAGTGAACGATGTTCCGCTAACGATGTGCCTCATAAGAAAGCTCAGAGGGAGATGAAGAGTGCTTGCTATATTATACTCGGAGTTTCTCAGCCAGTATTCAGTATTCAGTCATTTATTGCTCTGCGCTGCGAGATCGCACTAGAAATGTTGAAATTGATTGATCCTTTGATTGATTGTTTGAATGATGGTGCAGGACCAATCTGTTTGGTGAGCCTTGGGGGAGGCCTATGTTCAGCAGTGGACGTCTTTCGGCTTAAATCATGATGATGATGATTATGATGACCTTTAACTTTTTCCATGTCCACAAGATAGACGCGAACAAAGAAATGTGTATGACCCACCAGTCTAAACGGTACTATTCCTGTGTAGGCCCTCTGCCACTCCAATAAAATCGGGGCATCCCTCGACTAAAACATACTTATACAATACTACATTTCAGTTCGTCCGTTTCGCGAACATCGAAGAAGACACGCCATCCTACCACCGTCGCTACGACTTCTTTGTGTCCAAGTTCTCTGCGATGTGTCACAGCAACCACAGCGATAAAACTGCACGCGACAAAATCCGCCTCGCCGGCATACAGGGACTGCAGGTGAGCTCCTAATACGTTATGATAGCCTGGTACTTTAGCTTGCGATCGCAGAAAGCGGTGACGTTCACAGACTGGGCAATCCGATGTGATATGGGGATTGCAGGTGAACACCTCGTACGTTATGATAGCCTGGTACTTTAGCTTGCGATCGCAGAAAGCGGTGACGTTCACAGACTGGGCAATCCGAAGTGATATGGGGATTGCAGGTGAACACCTCGTACGTTATGATAGCCTGGTACTTGAGCTTGCGATCGCAGAAAGCGGTGACGTTCACAGACTGGGCAATCCGATGTGATATGGGGATTGCAGGTGAACACCTCGTACGTTATGATAGCCTGGTACCTTAGTTTGGTAAATCACAGAAAGTGAAGTTTTCCGTTCGTTCCACTCGACACCACCAGAACGTCACCACTGGTGGTATCGTTTGGAATCACTGTTCCGTTCGACACTTCTAGTGATGTGTTGGATAGCTAGCTCCAAGCTAGTAGGTAGGTATTGAATGTCGACCTATATTGAGATGATAATTCGCAGGACATCACTAATTAGTCGGTGGCATTAAACGGAATAGTGATTCCAAACGACACCACCGGTGTTGCTGATGTTGTTCCGAACGAAGTTTTCGGGCTGGTCAAACATGATGTGATATGGGGCGAGCCCCTAGTACTTTATGACAGTCTGGTACTTCAGCTCGCAATGATAGAAAGCGATGCTGCTGTGATATGGGGTTTGTATGATATCCTGGTACTTCAGCTCCTCCTTTCTATGATAGCCTGGTACTTCAGCTTGGTAGATCACAAAAAAACGGTGGTGCTCCTTGGATGGACTCGCCTGAGATGTGGTACGGGGCATAAAAATGAGCTTCTGCTTCGTTATGGTAGCCTAGTACTTTTTTGAGCGCTGAACTGAGAGAGACAAGGCTAGCAAATAAATAATTTGTATTCATTGTTTCAGGGAGTGATAAGAAAGACAGTATCTGACGACCTGGTGGAGAATATATGGGAGGCCCAGCATATGGACAAGATTGTGCCCTCTCTGCTTTACAATATGCAGGTAACTGTTCGTTCCTCTAGTTTGTGTGGAACTGTCATCTCTAACCCAAGTTTAACAATTCAGTTTTGTAGCCATCGTTCGTGCAAGGGGCTCTAAGTAACACTCGCTATGGGTTAAGTTTTTATAATGATGACATAGATGACTATGATAGCGTTTCTTTTTGCCTGTATTTTATTTAATGTGCAAATATTTTATCAAGTTTGGTTTGAAGTATGTTTCAGTTTGTATTTAGTATCAAATATTTTATGTTTAATAATATTATTTTTTTTTTTATAAAAAAAAAAGTTTTTTTCAAGCCAAAAGGATACCAGAAAATCAGATCCGCAGCGCAGGCTTCGTCAATATTTAAAGATTGTATTTATTTAGCTTCTGACTGCTGCTCACAGTTGTCAGTTTAAACCAATACTGAGCCAGCAATGTTCCACTTCCAGGCTCTGGTAATAATGTACTATTCGCGTTTACAGAGTGCAGAAAAATACGAGACCCTGTCCTGCATGGACACAGACGGCCGCGACGGCATGGAGGACGACCCCCCGCGCCTCGCGGAGGCGTGTCTCCGGGAGCTGGTGGGGCGCGCGTCCTTCGGGCACATACGGAGCGTGCTGCGACCCGTGCTCACGTGAGTCACCCTGTATGATGTCGTGGCCATATCGTAGATTTGCTCACATCATGAAATGCTCGAGAATTTAATGAAATGGACTTAATTTGACCAGATCATTAAATCGCCAACATTTCACGATTTTGTGATCCACGTTTGGCCGGATCGTATAAATAGGGTGTCCATAAAACATTAAATAAAAATTCAGAATATGTTAAGAACTAGGTTATTGACATCATAACCATCATAACCTAAACTAAGCCTTGCAGCGCCTCTACCGATAGTTAATGTGACTATTTTACGATAATAATATGATTAAATAACCTTGACCATTAAATGGTCATTAAATTAAATGGTCAAGGTTATTTTTGATCATGAAATTATCATGAAGTAGCCGCGTGTTTAGTTGCCCATATCGAGAAACGATTTCTTATCATTGACTGCCCAATCCACATCATGATGTGGATTGGGCAGTCAATGATAAGAAATGCGACTATTACAGGAAATTCTCAAAAAGTATGGATTTGTCATCCATAACCCAGGGTTAATGATTACTTTTTAACCCTAGATCATGAATGCGGGCCTTAAAGCGCTTCCCAAGCAACCAAGAGTATCGAGTCGCATCGACTGTTCGTCAGACTTTTATAAGATCAAATTGGACTTCTCTCTCGACCAAAGTGGTCTGCTGACAAAGGCCGGACGATATAAAATGCCTTTTAGGTTATTAAATTCATTCTTAACCGCTCAAGTTAGTAATTGCAATGTTATCGCAGCTATCAGAACGGTCGTTGACAATAATAGGCATTGTGTAGGGCAGTGTTTTTCAATCTTTTTACAAGTTTATGACACTGTAACTGTGAATGAAAATAAACAAAATAAAACCTGCCAGGAATCGAACTTAGTTCTTCATCAATCCGTGATGCGTGCTTTACCATAGACAAAGAACTACAAATTTACGTCTAGCAATTTCAGTCTCGATTTCACTTTGAAATTGAAATTTTCTGTTAAACATTGTAAGGAAGTCAGGAAGTCTTTGCTGCATGAAACAGGGTTGGGTTCTTGAAATGTCGGGCATTTTTCCGACCCTTGGTGATCGTGTGATCAATGAGGTAGAGGTAGTTTTATGCCCAGCAATAGACGTCCTACGATGATTTAGTGCCTTTCAAAACGAATCAAAGGACGTAGTTTGAGAAGCACTGACTTGGAGATATAACAGTACCTACCTATTTTTGTTGCAGGCATTTCGACCGACACGAGCTGTGGGTACCGAACGACTTCGCCGTACACACCTTCAAGATTATCATGTTCTCTATACAAGTGAGTTAAAACTACTGCCACAATAGGTGTCTAAATTGCTTGACGAGCATTTACATTTTTTTAATCATGGGACAATTTACATCAATTGATCTAGTCCCAAACTAACCAAAGCTTGTACTATGGCTACTAGACAACGGATACACATACTTATACGTATAGATACTTAAATAAATATTAAGAGTAAATAGCAGCCTAACCTGTAAAATATACCTACTTGGGAAGTTCCGCACAAAAAAAATCCTTCACGCTCGGAATAAGACGATCGGTTTCTTATGAAGCGAGTGACGTCATGGCATTGCCTTATAATAGGGATGTTGACATTAAAAAAGAATTTGAAGACACGACTCCAGTAAAAAAACGCTTTATTTCAGCCCCTATAGCCGGATTAATTTTCGATTAAATGCAAAATTAGATTATTTGTTGCTTTAAAACAAATAAATAGTTAGTTGATTGAGTATGCGAACAATGATGTCATATGTCGCTATTGTCATTCTAACTCTATGGGAGATTGTGTTTTGACAGCTTATAAAAAGAACGTCAGTTGATTGGTGGTGTCAACATCCCTATTGTCATGACAAGTAAAAAGCACCCATATACACGTCGTAACGGCTGCGGAACCCTATCCTGGGGCTGGGCGTGTGTGTAGTCAACTAGAAACCCTTATAGTTTCGCCATGTCTGTCCGTCTGTCTGTCTGTCTGTCTGTCTGTCTGTCTGTCTGTCTATCTGTCTGTCTGTCTGTCCGTCCGCGGCTAAGCTCAGAGACTTAGTACTAGAAAGCTGTAATTTGGCATGAATATATATAAACCAGTCACGCCGACAGAGTGATTAAATAAAAAAAAGTAAAAAAAAATTTTTTAGGGTACCTCCCAAAGACGTAAAGGGGGGGTGATTTTTTTTTCTCGACTAATCCTATAGTGTGGGCTATCGTTGGATAGGTCTTTTAAAACCATTGCGGGGTTGCTAACATGATTTTTCTATTCAGTGATCTGTTTGCGAAATATTCAACTTTAAAGTGAAAATTTTCATTAAAATCGACCGTCCCCCCCCCCTCTAAAATATAAACTGTAGGGTGGAAAAATTTGAAAAAAATCAGAATGGTAGTAAATATGTATATCAAATTTACTAAGAAAATTATAGCGGCTAAGATTGCTTGGAAATTATTTGTAGTCTAAGAGTAAATAGTAGCCTAAGGTATAAAACATACCTAAACTTGGATGATTCCGTACACATACGAAATCCTTAAAAAAATATTACTTGATTTTTTCGTAATGGCTACGGAACCCTACCTTGGGCGTGTCCGACACGCTCTAGGCCGGCTTTTTTTTCAAGTTTACGTCATCTTTTACGTTGTTTTTTGCCAGGCGCAGTATTCGTACAGCGTGGTGGAAACCCTGATGCAGCATCTGGACGCGGCGGGGGGGGCGGGCAACGACGCGCGGCTGCGGACTCGCGTGCGCGCCGCGCGGGCCGCCGTGCTCAGCAACATAGTGGCCATCGCCGCCGGGGACAGCGTCGGTGAGTGATGGAGCGAAGCGCGCTGTGGAGCACTCGCCCGGCGCAGGGGCGGGCCGCCGTGCTCAGCAACATAGTGGCCATCGCCGCCGGGGACAGCGTCGGTGAGTGATGGAGCGAAGCGCGCTGTGGAGCACTCGCCCGGCGCAGGGGCGGGCCGCCGTGCTCAGCAACATAGTGGCCATCGCCGCCGGGGACAGCGTCGGTGAGTGATGGAGCGAAGCGCGCTGTGGAGCACTCGCCCGGCGCAGGGGCGGGCCGCCGTGCTCAGCAACATAGTGGCCATCGCCGCCGGGGACAGCGTCGGTGAGTGATGGAGCGAAGCGCGCTGTGGAGCACTCGCCCGGCGCAGGGGCGGGCCGCCGTGCTCAGCAACATAGTGGCCATCGCCGCCGGGGACAGCGTCGGTGAGTGATGGAGCGAAGCGCGCTGTGGAGCACTCGCCCGGCGCAGGGGCGGGCCGCCGTGCTCAGCAACATAGTGGCCATCGCCGCCGGGGACAGCGTCGGTGAGTGATGGAGCGAAGCGCGCTGTGGAGCACTCGCCCGGCGCAGGGGCGGGCCGCCGTGCTCAGCAACATAGTGGCCATCGCCGCCGGGGACAGCGTCGGTGAGTGATGGAGCGAAGCGCGCGAAATAACTATAAATAAATAAATATCACGGGACAATTCACACCAATTGACCTAGTCCCAAAGTAAGATGAGTAAATCTTGTGTTATGGGTACTAGGCAACGGATAAACATACTTATATAGATAGATACATACTTAAATACATATTAAACACCCAAGACCCGAGAACAAACATTCGTATTTTTCATACAAATATCTGCCCCGACACGGGAATCGAACCTGGGACCTCAAGCTTCGTAATCAGGTTCTCTAACCACTAGGCCATCTGGTCGTCTAAACTATGATCATCCAAACTACATAGTGAGGAGCGGTCAATCCTGATAAATCGAATTAAGAGCGTTTATACCGGCTGAGCTGGCAACGTTCCATTTTTGTTACTTTTCTCGAGCATTCCATAAAAATTGATTGAAAATTAAAAATGTGGTCTGTAAGAATTGTTCTAATATACATATAAGTTAATGTGTCTACTGCAATAATAGGGATGTTGACACCATTAAAAAAGAATTTGAAGACACGACTCCAGTAAAAAAACGATTTATTTCAGCCCTGAAAGCCAGATTAATTTTCGATTAAATGCAAAATTAGATTTTTTGTTGCTTTAAAACAAATAAATAGTTAGTTGATTGAGCATTGCGAACAATGACGTCATATGTCGCTATTGTCATTCAAACTCTATGGGAGATTGTGTTTTGACAGCTCATAAAAAGAACGTCAGTTGATTGGTGGTGTCAACATCCCCATTATTCGTGAGAGACTTTTATTTTCTTTAAAAACCGTTATTGTTCGTTTTTAAAGAAAATAAAAGTCTATCACGAATAATTATTTCAGCTAAATCGGAAATCTGAAAGTGGACGATAAACGGTTTACAAATTTTAAACCATGAAATACATCTGGATGTTGGAAGTTAACGCATTCGCTGCCGGGAACGCATGCACATCTTCGTGTTAGTCATAGATTGGCGGTCCTTTGAGCGCACATGTGCAAAGGATCGCCAGACTCAAGTGGCAGTGGGCAGGGCACATCGCTCGTAGAACTGACGGCCGATGGGGCCGAAAGCTCCTCGAGTGGCGTCCGCGGACCGGAAGACGCAGTGTAGGTAAGCCTCCGACAAGATGGAGCGACGACCTGGTTAAGGTGGCAAGAACGCGCTGGATGCGGATGGCGCAGGGCCGATCTGTTCGGCGAGCCTTGATTGAGGCCTATGCCCAGCAGTGGACGTCTTTCGGCTGAAATGGTGATTATCCATGACACCTCAAGAAATCTCGAGTCTGACATCCGACAGTGAATGCGTTAGATAAGAGCTTGATAAAATGCATTTTTGTGCAGGACCCTCGGTGTTGGAGATAATCAACAACCTCCTTACCAACCTGAGAGCATCGGTAGCCAGAGATTCCGAAGTACGTACAAGTCACAATACTTATGCCGTTCTATTTTTAGGGTTCCGTACCTAAAGGGTAAAAAAACCGCCCAAGAGCGTGTCGGACACGCGCAAGGTAGGGTCCCGTAGCCATTACAAAAAAATCAAGTAATATTTCTCTAAGGATTTCGTATGTGTACGGAATCATCCAAGTTTAGGTATGTTTTATACCTTAGGCTACTATTTACTCTTAAACTACACATAATTTCCAAGCAATCTTAGCCGCTATAATTTTCCTAGTAAATTTGATATATTTACTACCATTCTGATTTTTTTCAAATTTTTCCACCTAACAGTTTAGATTTTAGATGGGGGGGGGGACGCTCAATTTTAATGAAAATTTTCACTTTAAAGTTGAATATTTCGCAAACAGATCACTGAATAGAAAAATCATGTTAGCAACCCCGCAATGGTTTTAAAAGACCTATCCAACGATACCCCACACTATAGGATTAGTCGAGAAGAAAAAAATCACCCCCACTTTACGTCTATGGGAGGTACCCTAAAAAAAATTACTTTTTTATTTTTTATTTTACCACTTTGTTGGCGTGACTGATATGTATATTCATGCCAAATTGCAGCTTTCTAGTACTAACGATCTCTGAGCTTAGCCGCGGACAGACAGACAGACGGACAGACATGGCGAAACTATAAGGGTTCCTAGTTGACTACGGAACCCTAAAAATGGGATCCTATTACTGAGGCTCCGCTGTCCGTCCGTCTGTCCGTCTGTCACCAGGCTGTATCTTATGAACCGTGATAGCTGAAATTTTTACAGATGACGTATTTCTGTTGCCGCTATAACAACAAATGCTAAAAATAGAATAAAATAAATATTTAAGGGGATTCCAATACAACAAACGTGATTTTTTTTGCTCGTTTTTGCTCGATATTGATAACGGCAGCTGGTAGACGCTTGAAATATTCACATAATATTTAGTTATATATTCACTTCAAAAACAAATAATTAAATTAAAATATAACAAATATTTAAGGGGGGCTCCCATACAACAAGCGTGTTTTTTTGCCGTTTTTATAGATAATGGTACGGAACCCTTCGTGCGCGAGTCCGACTCGCACTTGGCCGGTTTTTTATACCCCTATACTTCGCTGACGTAGTCGCGGGCAACAGCTAGTGTACGATCTTTGAAATCGTACACCGCCGCCGCGGCACCTTTGTCACGCGGATTAATGTATTATACAAGTTAGTTGTAATTAAGCAAGCATACAATAGGGATGTTGACACCACCAATCAACTGACGTACTTTTTATGAGCTGTCAAAACACATTTCTCCCATAGAGTTTGAATGGCAATAGCAACATATGATGTCACTTGTACGCATACTCAATTAACTAACTATTTATTTGTTTTAAAGCAACAAAAAATCTAATTTTGCAGTTAATCGAAAATTAATCTGGGTTTTAGGGCTAAAATAAAGCGTTTTTTTACTGGAGTCGTGTCTTCGAATTATTTTTTAATGGTGTCAACATCCCTATTCACATGTGCTAAAAATAAACTTCTATCAAGTACGCGCGCGTTTATCATTTAGCAATTCGGCCAGCAATCAGCCGGCATCATCATCGAAATGTATATGAGTATATCAAGGCTCATACAGCTAGTTTGTTAATAATTATTTAATTGTTTTCATCTCAATCAAGCATGCAAGGTGAGGGTGACGCTGAGTAGCCGATTGTTCCTTGTTTTTTTTTGTTATTTGACACTTGATTACATTATTATTGTTTAATTACCAACTAAGTATTCTGTTTTAAGATATTGTGTATCGAGTTGTATTAATTCTTTAGATTCCTTTTGTCTATAACACAGGTTACACTTGTAACCTAGCTTAGACTAATCTAAATTTACTTACTAGACCTAAGATTATTTCACGCTTAAAATTTGTATCTTATATGAACTTTATGAATAAATAAAATAAATAAATAAAAAATAAATCATTTTGAACGGTATTGTTTTTGGTCAATTCAAGTGGACGATTTTCCATTTAGCACTTAGTGACAGTAAATCCTTTTGTGATGTAGGTGGGGATTTTCAGAAAAAAATGTACCCGTTTTGCCTTAATTATCCTTAATTTTCCATACAAAATTTATTAGTCAGTTTTGTGACGGTCCATACAACATGTATGGTTAACTGCGTCACAAAACTGACAATTAAAAGAGGGACACTTTTTTTATTGCTTAAATCGATAGTGCTCGTGATTCTTATTAGAAATAACCCAAAACTGGTTAGGTTTAAAAAAAAGTACAGGGTACACTTTTTTCTGAAAATGCCCAGGTGCAGGACTGAGATGTCAATGTGGCAGCTATAAACTACTTTCACATAAAACTAAGTTTCTACGCCCTACAACTTCTAATTCCAGAAAGAAACAGATGAGAAGCTGTACCAGGAAGCTCTGATCAACGCCCTGGGAGAGTTCGCCGACCACCTGCCGGACTTCCAGAAGATCGACATCATGATGTTCATCGTCAGCAAGATCCCCAGCGGCCAGCGCGGCGCCAAAACCAGCACCAGCAGGGCTGATGCCATGCTGCAGGGCATACTGCTCAAGTCCCTGCTCAAGGTCAGTCGGTCAGGGCTCCAAAAGTCCTAAAGCGCTGGTAGACTCCCAACACTGGTAGTTCCCAATCCGCACTGGGCCCGCGTGGGAACTACGGTCCAAGCCCTCTCATTCCGAGAGGAGGCCTGTGCTCTGCAGTGGGACGTATATAGGCTGGGAGGGATGATGACTGGTAGACAAAAAATATATATTTCAAACTAAATACAAACTGAAAATATAGATGCACAGAAAAAACCCCAGAAAAAAGACCAATGCTGGGAATCGAACCCAGGTCCTCAGCGTTCCGTGCTGCGTGCTTACCCCTACACCACCACTGGTCTAGAAGTTAGCGACGAATTTTTCCCATACATCGTACACTTCAAAAAATAAATAATAAATAGAAAAAGATACTTCATACTTAACTTGTAAAAAAATATATATTTTTTTATGAGAGGGGAGGCAAGCGAGCTAGCGGGTCATCTGATGGAAAATGATCACCACCGCCCATAAAAATATCAACAACTCAACGAGAGTCACCAATCTGTTGCCGGCCTTTAAAGGAAGTATAAACCCTTTTCTTGAAAGCCCCGATGTCATAGTTGTACGGGAACACTGCTGCCGGACCGGAAGCTGGTTCCACAGTTTCACCGTTTTTAGGGTTCCGTAGTCAACTAGGAACCCTTATAGTTTCGCCATGTCTGTCCGTCTGTCTGTCTGTCTGTCCGCGGCTAAGCTCAGAGACTGTTAGTACTAGAAAGCTGTAATTTGGCATCAATATATATATCAGTCACGCCGACAAAGTGATTGAATAAAAAAAATAAAAAAAATTTTTTTAGGGTACATCCCATAGACGTAAAGTGGGGGTGATTTTTTTTTTCTTGGCTAACCCTAAGTGGGGTATCGTTGGATAGGTCTTGTAAAATCATTGCGGGGTTGCTAACATGATTTTTCTATTCAGTGATCTGTTTGCGAAATATTCAACTTTAAAGTGAAAATTTTCATTAAAATCGGCCGTCCCCCCCTCTAAAATCTAAACTGTTGGGTGGAAAAATTTGAAAAAATTCAGAAGGGTAGTAAATATATCAAATTTACTAGGAAAATTATAGCGGCTAAGATTGCTTGGAAATTATTTGTAGTTTAAGAGTAAATAGTAGCCTAAGGTATAAAACATACCTAAACTTGGATGATTCCGTACACATACGAAATCCTTAGAAAAATATTACTTGATTTTTTCGTAATGGCTACGGAACCCTACCTTGGGCGTGTCCGACACGCTCTTGGCCGGTTTTTTTTTCCTCTAGCTACCTCCAAATAAATCAGAGCCTGTATCAACTATACACTGCCATTCCAGTTCTATCGATTACTACATCTCGTACTGGCATTCCGCATACTTTTTCTTTCTCCTATCCTTCCACATACTTTCCGTTGGGTTACCGACCCTTCAATCTATTCTAGCTAACTTATTATCTATTTATACATACAATTATATATTTTCTTACATTCCGGCCTCTGTTACCACTCTCGTCTATATCTCAAGCTGTCCACTTTATCACACATCGTCTAGCTTTCTCACTTGAGTCCATTTAGGGGAGTGGGTTTCAGGGTACAGTTTTTTATTTTAATTGTCTCAATGTGCCTTGCATTGCAGTGGGATGTATATCGATGACGACGATGATACCTATTTTTCCTATTCAATTTTCAGGTGGGCACAACATACAAGACCACGGAGCTGAGCAAAGCGTTCCCGGCGGCGTTCCTGGACGCGCTACTTCGCCTGTCGAGCGCCGCTGAACCCTCCATTCGCGTGTTGTTGCAGAGAATACTGCACACGCTACTGGATCGGCGGCAGAATGCGCACAATTTGCACACGCCCACGTGAGTACCAGCAGGCCTATTGTCTAACGCCTCTGACGCTTGCCTCCGCAATCACTATTTCTTTCTGTCAAACGGTATAAAATGATGCCAGAAAGAGATGGTGAAAGCGAAGGCAAGCGTCAGATGCGTTAGGCAGTACAGGCTCTGGCCTCTCGGACAGTTCTATCCGTTTCCCAAAACACCCGTTCCCAAAACATCCGTTCTCGTCACTACCTTTTCCTAAATAATCCGTTTCCCGATATAAAGGTTTCCCGAAATGTGCTTCTCCCAAAAGATGGGCATTTTCAGAACCCTTGTATTAAACGACCAGATGGCCTAGTGGTTAGAGAACCTGACTACGAAGCTTGAGGTCCCGGGTTCGATTCCCGTGTCGGGGCAAATATTTGTATGAAAAATACGAATGTTTGTTCTCGGGTCTTGGGTGTTTAATATGTATTCAAGTATGTATCTATCTATATAAATATGTTTATCCGTTGCCTAGTACCCATAACACAAGCTTTGCTTAGCTTACTTTGGGACTGGGTCAATTGGTGTGAATTGTCCCGTGATATTTATTTTTATTTTTTATTATTTGTATTTTTTGAAACCTAACAAATTTTGGGTTATTTCTACTCAGAATCACAAGCACTATCGATTTAAGTAATAAAAAAATGTCCCTCTTTTAACTGCCAGTTTTGTGACGCAGTTAACCATACATGTTGTATGGACCGTCACAAAACTGACTAATAAATTTTGTATGGAAAAATTAAGGATAATTAAGGAAAACGGGTACATTTTTTACTGAAAACTCCCAGATACGTTTGACTTGCAAAATACATCGCGAAATGACCGTTCCCGTCGCCACAGTTTCCTGAATAATCCGTTTTCAAAATTTGCATCTCTCAAAAGATACGTTTGTATTGATGACCGTTTCTCAAAACACCCGTTCCTAAAAACATCTCTTCCCAACACTACCTTCTCCTAAATACGGATGCTATGAGAACTGGGTGTTTTGACACACGGATGCTATGAGAAACGGAACTCTTGGGCATACGGGTGTCATGACAGACGTATCTTTTGGCATACGGATGCTATGAGAACCGATTCAAGTCTAGTTGAATGAGCATTTACTGGGCAAGCGTGCTCCATCGTATGCCTACTTCGCTTTTCATCAGGCGTGATTGTGGTCAAACGCAAACCTAAATTGTATAAAAAAAACGCACCTGTGACACCCTTAGTGTTGCGGGTATAAATAAATAAATAAATATCACGGGACAATTCACACCAATTGACCTAGTCCCAAAGTAAGCTAAGCAAAGCATAGCAACGGATAAACATACTTATATAGATAGCTACATATAAAACACCCAATACCCGAGAACAAACATTCGTATTATTCATACAAATATCTGCCCCGACGCGGGAATCGAACCCGGGACCTCAAACTTCGTAGTCAGGCTCTCTACCTACGAGGCCATCTGGTCGTCAAAATAGTAGTAGATAGTAGTGGGACATCAATCCAGGCTAGATAATAAGAAGTAGTAGTATCCATGGGCGCCAATGATTGCTTCCCATCAGGTGACGCGCATGCTTGTTTTCTTCCTTTCATATAAAAAAAACAGGCCAAGTGCGAGTCGGACTCGCGCACCGAGGGTTCCGTACAAATTTATATGTATCTATGAACATCCAGTCTTAGCAGACCCCTGCTCCTAAGCAAAATGTGCGCAGTGTGGGATCATTGTAGATTGGGTACTGATAGAGACAGACAGACAAAAAAATTTATGCTTTTCGCAATTTTTCCTTTATCTGTGCTATAAGACCTGGCTTCGTGCCAAATTTCAAGATTCTGAGTTCACGGGAAGTACCCTGTAGGTTTATATTCCCTTGCGAGTGTCGACAATTTGCAGAAAATTGCGGCATAAAAGGCTGTATCTTTTGATTGCGTTGGCTTAGAAGTTTGATTTTTTTACAGCTCCAAGGGACCGTGGACCTGAGTATTTGATATAAATTTCAGCTTGATACCTCCACGCGTTCCTGAGAAAAAGGGTCTTGACAGACAGACGGCCGGACGGACGGACAACAAAGTGATCCTATAAGGGTTCCGTTTTTTCCTTTTGAGGTACGGAACCCTAAAAAAAGTTTGAAACATTATTCCATGTTTGTATGTGGTTGTTGCAGCGTGGAGTACGCAGAACTGGGTCTGACGATCGAGAAGTGCTCGCGTCCCGACCTCATCTTCATCAGCAAACACGGCTACGCCATCTTCACCTCGCTGTACGAAGGTCAGTGGCACCAGTCAACGTTTTACTTTGACCTCTAGTAACGTGCATGTCTGCTAGTCTTCTGGATATCTGGCGCTTTGCAGTTCAAGCTTATAGCTAAACTGTAGCGACTACTAGCGCCATCTAGTCATCACATAATGAACTAATTACTACAATCCTACATCACGCTATCGAAGTTTCTCAACTCGGCTGCATAAATACAACTTCCAACTTTCATCCATTGGACTTCGGTCCCCAGGCATAACATCTGCCTGGAGAGAGATCTCTCTATGGTTACCACCCCCAAAAAACCGTTTAAGTGAGCCCTCGCCCGCGCTGTCAGGGGCTGGGGGGTAAGACGACAAAGGGGGCCGGATAGGTGCGGGCGGCGAGCGCGGCTCGTGTAGGACCAACGTCATAAATAAGTGATCACTTTTGTACCTTCTCATTTTAACGTCATGTTTGAAAAGCCCACAGAAATAATAATAAAGAGGATAGAAATGCCTTACTTCCTATTTTCTTCCGGCACTCGTGTCGCTGCTTCATCCCCTCTACTTACTGTGTTAATGCACACATGCAAAAGACCGGAACCGTACTACGCAATCACGCACACAATTACTAAAATTTTTGCTTACAAACAATTATGAACCTTACACCTTAGAGATAGCGTTGAATAACACTCAACGTAAGTCATACCCACATTTACAAAACGGCGCCATTTATTGGCCGCGTCGGCATTATGTCTGTACTAGTCGTAACCTGTTTTTTTGTCCGTACCACGAACTTTTGTGCAAGACGGAAGGGTTATCAAAAATTACTTTACATTGCCGCGTATAATTCAAAACGATCTGCGTTTTTATGGGCATGAGTAGCAATGGTATATGAGGTTCCGTGTTAATAACGTGTAAACCAATATTTCATAATGAAATATTTTCTCAAGTTGTATTTTGATATAAACCGCATTATTACATTAAATTAATACATACCAATGAAATGTAATCCCCTTATTAGTGTAATTACACAGTGTGGACGAGTTTCCGCAATCGCTAATGCTGCAAAACACCATTTTAAAGCACTTGTTGTCATACCCACGTTTCAAATAGCACTGAGCCACAAGTCGCGCGCTTGTGACCTACGAGTCACAAGCGCGGCGCCAAGGTCACGCGTCTAAGGCACTTCTATCCTCTTTATTATTATTTCTGTGGCCAAGCCATACGAAATTATGTAACGACTGAAACACCTGCGAAGAAATTCGATGGTGTGCGCGAAGTTCCCAGTGTGGGAACCACGGCCCAACCCAAACCCATGATGATTCAAATTGATTGAATTGATTGATATCAAATTTGACAGTTGCTAGTTACTGCAATAAGAAGCTAACTTAGTCATCGATTGTAGCAACTGAAAACTTTTGTCTGTCACCGGAACTCGCAACCAAGTGAACCACCACAAACAAACATGTGTTTGGCCTATCTGGACATTTCTATTTTTCCTTGTAACCAATTAAGAAATTGTTAATAGGGAGTTAAAATTAGTCCGTTTAGTTACGTATATTTTCAAGCCTTTACAATAAAAAAAAACGTAACAAACCGGACAATTCTTCACTTCTTGTTAAATATTGATAAACTTGTCGGATTTGTTACGTTTTTTTTTGAAAAATTGCGTAACGAAACGGACTTATTTTAACTCCAAACAATTTCTTAATTGGTTACAAGGAAAAATATAATTCCCATCTCCGAAGCATCATCAACGGTCGTTGACCCCGCAACGGTAACGGTGGTATGTTTCTTTGATCGATCGTAGGATCAACAAACTCTGATGACTGTGGTGGTGGATTCCATTTATTTTAGGACTAAACTGTAAATATTGGATTCCTTGCAGGTTTGCAATTAGAATCGAACACGCTGGAGAACATAGAGGCGATATACACGACCCTCGCGCTGCTTATCATTGAGCTGGGCTCCGAAGAAACCGTCTGCGATTTCATGCAACTTATATTGGCGTGAGTTTTCGTGTTTATTTATTTATTTATTTATTTATTGAGAAGAGAAACAAACGGTCATATACAAGAATGTGTACAGAAATACTTATGATTAACATAAGACCTACAGTTTCCTTAAATTGTAAAAGTGCTAAATACAATATAAAAAGGATTATAATTAAAATTATTTTAAAGTTAAAATTATTTTATGATAATTTTATGATGTCGGATTCTTTAGTAAAGATGTTATTGAATTTTGAACATTTAATTTTGGATATTAAGGTAACTTACAGCATGTATTATTTTGATACGGATTCCGACATCTAAAATCATTATTATTATTTTAATTTTATAAGTATAACTAAATACAAATAGAAATGTATTACATGCAACATTATATTAAATATAAAGATGCATGCGTCAGTGACATTATAGTTAAATGTGTACTTAAGAAATACATACATAGTTACACATTGTGATATAAACTAAGTATGGCTAAAGTTAAAAGTTTAGAAACAGTTGTGTATTGTAATGCCAATCATTGGAACAATTTCTTCAAAGATAATATAGTACTGTTAAAAATATCAAAATTTGTTAGTTTTACACTTTTATTAAAAAGTCTGCAAGCACGTCTGATAAACATATTATGAGCATAACATGTTCTGCTAGTAGGGATAGAGAACAATTCCTTTCTGCGATATTGACGAATACGGGCACGAGGGACCTTGAGATAAACCATTTGGAGTAAGGAAGGGATTTCCAACTTTGCATTTAGTATTTTATAGAGTAAAACAGAGTCTACGCAGTCACGCCGATCGCTCAATGACTGCATCTTATGGTGTTGTAAAGAGTCTGCATAATTAACATAACTATGACCAGTTCTAAAATCAAGCGATTTCATAAATTTCTTTTGGAGCCTTTCAAGTCTATCAATATGGATAGAATAAAAAGGCTTCCAAACGGCACAGGCGAACTCAAGACGACTTCGGACATAGCTGTTGCATAATATTTTATAAGTTGATGAATTTTTGAAGGGTTTACCGACGCGCAAAATAAAACCTAACTGCTTAAAAGACTTTTTTAGTATGTTTTCTATATGAGGGATGAATGACAGTTTAGCATCCATTGTTACACCAAGATCTCTAATTTCAGATACTCTATTCAAAATTGCATCTCCAAGTGTATAACAATAATCAATATTTTTCTTTTTTCTTGAGAAAGTTATGATACTACATTTATCATTATTTAGGAAAAGATTATTATCGAGGCAGTATCTTTCAAGGTTTAGTAAATCCTGTTGTAATAAGTCACAGTCGGCAAGATTCTTGATTGGTCTAAATATTTTAGTGTCATCAGCATAAAGTAATACGTTGGAATATTTTATATAGTCTGTAATATCATTAATATACAAAATAAAAAGTAATGGGCCCAAATGAGAGCCCTGTGGTTTTAAGGATCCTCAAATAAGATTAACGTTCATTGTCATAACTGTGTACATTAACAGCCTGCCCGTTGCGGACATACAATAACATTAAAACAAAATAATAACAAAGAATTTAAGTAAAAGTTATTCATTTAGGTCATGAAGGCTCTCGCCACATCTATCGACGCGCGCGGCTTTATGTCCACGCTATATTATATTTTATTTTTTTATTTAAAACATGACGGACTCTTTTATAACTAGAACAACTTTGTAATGTAATATTAACTCATGTTTATGCAAATAAATTATCTTTATCTTTATCTTTATCTTTATCTTTATCTTTATCTTTATCTTTATCTTTATCTTTATCTTTATCTTTATCTTTATCTTTATCTTTATCTTTATCTTTATCTTTATCTTTATCTTTATCTTTATCTTTATCTTTATCTTTATCTTTATCTTTATCTTTATCTTTATCTTTATTTTATTTTATTTTATTTTATTTTATTTGGAAAACCAACAGCTTAAAATTACTATGACATAATAAAACGAAATAAATAACAATAGAGCCAATTAAAGGTTTCCACAGATATGCACGAAGATATGCACAGATAAGCACAAAGACAGGATACAGTAAAAAGAAAAATTCAGACCAGATTCAGATATGAGCGAAAATTACGTCGATTTACTCGATTTCGCGAGCGGAATTAAGCCGGGTTTTTGCGTGGATACAAATCTACGCCGACTAAAAACTTAAGCCGATTCCGCGTCGATGGACGTGCGGAGAACCAAACTTTTGCGATTTCGCTGGAATTTGCTGTTTTTCCCGGGGGTTTTGCCCGGGATCTAGCCCGGTCTTTTTTATGACAAAACTTGGTTTTTCGACTTTTAGCCCGAGCGAAGCTCACTTGCCTAAGCAATGTTTTTAAGTGATGTTTCTCTGTTGCCAGCATCCAGCAGTCTGCGCTGACGAACCCGGTGCTGACGGTGAGCCAGCAGTGCCAGCTGCACAGCGTGTGCGTCGCGCTCGGCCTGCTGCTGCCGCGCACGCGCGCGCACGACTACTTGCTCAAGGTACGGGGACTGGTGCTGACGGGAAGCTAACGGCTTTAAGTCAGAAGCTAGTTGGCAGGAACCTGATGCTGACGGGAAGCTAGTGTCAGCTTAAAGTCAGTAGACAGTAGTTGGTAGGGACCTGGTGCTGACGGGAAGCCAGCGACTTAAAGTCAGTGGGTAGTTGGCAGGAACATGATGCTGACGGGAAGCTAGTGTCAGCTTAAAGTCAGGAGACAGTAGTTGCTAGGGACCTGGTGCTGACGGGAAGCCAGCGTCAGCTTAAAGTCAGAGTCCAGCAGTGGGTAGAGACCGGATGCTGACAAACAGCTAGCAGCGTCAGCTCAAAGTCAATATCCAGCAGTAGGTAGAAATATGGTGCAGACGGAGAACTAGTAGTGCCGGCTCAAAGTCAGTATCCAGCAGTGGGCTGTGGCAACTTAGTATTGTATAGCAGTGGACAAGAACCTAGTGCTGACGGAAAGCAAGCATCGCCAGTCCCAACTTAGTATACAGCAGTGGACGAAAACCTGGTGCTGAAGGGAAGCCAGCGGCTTAAAGTCAGTGGGTAGTTGGCAGGGATCTGATGTTGACGGGAAACCAGCGCCAGTTTAAAGTCCATAGACAGTAGTTGGTAGGGACCTGGTGCTGACGGGAAGCCAGCGTCAGCTTAAAGTTAGTGTCCAACAGTGAATAGAAATCTGATGCTGACGAGTAGCTAGCAGCGTCAGCTCGAAGTCAGTATCCGGCAGTGGTTAGAAATCTGGTGCTGGTGGAAAGCAAGCAGCGGCAGTCCCAACTTAGTATACAGCAGTGGACAAGAACCTGGTGCTGACGGGAAGCCAGCAGCGTCAGCTAAAAGTCAGTATCCAGCAGTAGGCGGAGACCTGGTGCTAACGAGAAGCCAACTTAGGATATGCACTTTGTATTTTTACGTAGCTATTCCTGTCTTTACATGCAGTTCCGGTACTCTTTTCCCGAGAAGTAAACTGTAGAATACCAACTCTTCTACCGTAGCACTGTACTTTTGACCACACTCGTGTGTGTGTGGTCTAAAGCACACTCGGTTTTTTCGTCTGCAATAATAAATTAAAAAGTTTTAGTACAAACGCTTCCAAAAAAAAAACAAAAATGAAACCAGGCGGTCACCCATCCAAGTACTGACCGCGCCCGACGATGCTTAACTTCGTGTTTTTGTCAAATACACCCCCCCCCTGCACACCCCCCCCACCCTTTACCCGCGTTCGCCTTATTTCCGTAACGCATTCACCAGCTTACTCCCAATATAGCCTGTGCCTATAGAAGTTTTACTTCAAAATTTATGAAACACCGCGGTGCTAACTTTTGTATTTGCAGATAGTAGCGGCGCGACGAGAAGACGCGAGCCACCTACTGCCGCCGCTTCTGGAAGACTACGACATGTGTCCGGCCAAAATGCCCAACAAGCTGCCCTATCTCATGTTGGACCAGGTGACTAAACCACTCAGACACGTGGATCAAAGTAATAAATACTTAATTCCTTTAAAACCGAATTTGAATAGTGTAACAAGAGAACGTTGTGCCATGAAAAATGGTGTTGTGAGTCGTATAATTAGTACATTACTGCAGAGGCCGGGACTTAAGGGGTTGCCGGCCGAGTATCTAAGTTGACGGCCGAGTGGTGATGATGATGATGATGATGATGATGATGATGATGATGATGATGATGATGATGATGATGATGATGATGATGATGATGATGATGATGATGATGATGATGATGATGATGATGATGATGATGATGATGATGATGATGATGATGATGATGATGATGGTGATGGTGATGGTGATGATGACGGTGACGGTGACGGTGACGGTGACGGTGACGGTGACGGTGACGGTGACGGTGACGGTGACGGTGACGGTGACGGTGACGGTGACGGTGACGGTGACGGTGACGGTGACGGTGACGGTGACGGTGACGGTGGTGGTGGTGATGGTGATGGTGATGATGATGATGATGATGATGATGATGATGGTGATGATGATGATGATGAGGGTGGCGATGGTGGTGATGATGATGATGATGATGATGATGATGATGATGATGATGATGATGATGGTGATGATGATGATGATGATGATGATGATGATGATGAGGGTGGCGATGGTGGTGATGATGATGATGATGATGATGATGATGATGGTGATGATGGTGATGATGGTGATGATGATGGTGATGATGATGGTGATGATGGTGATGATGATGATTGTGGTTATGATGGTGATAGATGATGATGATTGTGGTGATGAAGGTGATGATGGTGATAGATGATGATGATGGTGATGATGATGATGATGAGGGTGGCGATGGTGGTGATGATGATGATGATGATGATGATGATGATGATGATGATGATGATGATGATGAATATGATGATGGTGATGATGATGATGATTATGACGATAACGATGATGATGGTGATGATGATGATGATGATGGTGATGATGGTGATGATGATGTTGATGGTGAAATATTTCTCTAGGCAGATCACCATTACCATCACCATCACCATCTTACCTTACCTTAAATAAGCGTAGTGGCAGAATGTCATGAACCAAAACGCAAATATTGCTTATAGTTTTTTTTTAAATGGCTAAATGCTATGATGCCGCATAGACCTATTTTAAACATCATGGTGCTGTGTGACATGAAACAATAATAGACGATCGCATTGCAGGCCTAGGCCTGCAACGATGTATTTTGAAGCCTGTTTTAAGGAACACAACGTAAACATTAGATAGCATGTTTGAGAAAAGTTACTTGCGGCGCATTCTTCTTGGCTATGATGGATGGTCGTTCCGAAGGCGCTCGTAGTTTTAAAGAAAGTGACATGTAAAAGGGTCCTTTGCGGCCTACAATACAATACAATACAATACAATACAATACAATACAATGACACTTTATTGTACACCAGGAATAGTAAGCAATACAGAAAACAGGTACACAGAGAGTAAGTTACCTCTACAAGGTAAGCAATAGGCGGCCACTTGCAGAATAAACGTTTTGATTTTGATTTTTGATTGATTGTGTACAGAAAGGAATGTCAAGTTGGTTTGGGCATGTTGAGAGGGTGGATGAGGGAAGAATTGCGAAAAGGATGTATAAGGGGAGTGTAGATGGAAAGGTTGGAAGGGGTAGACCAAGAAGGACATTCTGTGATCAAATCGGGTATGTCTTGAAAAACGTCCAGGTTAAGAGTACAGACAAGGGCATAAATATAATAATATGTACGTTACCAAGGCGTCAAAAATATCTATACAACTCTATGCCACTAAACATAAGGTTGTTTGCGTATTTTTGACGCGATGGCTGTATAGATATTTATGCCTTCGACTGTACCCGAAACCGACGAGCATGTGGCGAGCATGAACTATTTTTGTACGGAGGTCCGGAACCCTTTATGTACGAGTCCTACTCGCACTTGACCGGTTTTACTAAAGTCGTGTTTCGGAATTATCGTTTTATTGTATCACCATCCTTATTTAGTAAAAATCCGGATTTTTTGGGTCTATTTCCACTAGTTCTATTGATAGAACTATTGGGAAATTTTATTCCCACTAGTTCCATTATTTAAAGGACTTCAGATAATGCAACTAGTGGGAATGATTTTTCCCCAGTAGTTCTAATTTATTAAAAAATAATTTAGTCTCACTTCGACTGTTCATGAACAATGTTTTATTAATAAAAGTAAAATTGTTTTATGCTGTGAATAACATATTTTTCATGAACAGTTTAAGTGAGACTAAACAAATTTTTAATAAAATAGAACTACTGGGAAAAATCATTCCCACTAGTTCTATTATCTAAAGTCCTTTAAATTATGGAACTAGTGGGAATAAACATTCAAACTAGTTCTATCAATGGAATTGTCAATGTAACTGTTTATTTTTAGCATTAGAAAGAAGGCAAGCGATCTTGACGTGTCTTTTTATTGAGAAACACTTTTGAAAAGTAAGTCTTAGCTAATATGAAACAATTTGAAAGGAAATATGGTCATTTACACTGTTTTGGTTTCATAAGGTAATAGTTACTATTTTTTTAAAAGCGTTTTTTCAATTAAAAGACTCGTCAAGATTGTTTACCTTATTTCTAATGCTAAAAAAACGAAGTATAGTGGGAGACCATTTTTTGGGCTAGTTGTTTAATGTACTGTTGTTACAGATGGCCCTCTGCGAGTGTCTGAAGGCAAGCGGCTTGGACCCGTCTCGTTTGCAAGCGCCCTCCCCGTACGCAGCGGGGAGCGTCAGCCTGGCCCACAGACACAGCTGGCTGGAAGCTGGTCAGTGGATAAAATAAGTCATCATCTTATCCCAGCCTGAGTGTGGCGATGATTTACCGAAAATCGAAATTTACTGCAAGCGATTTTTCCATTCGCAAAATTTCCCAATTTTTAATTTTCTGTTCGTTTTTTTTTGTTGTTATTTTATTAAGTACTAACATTTAAGATTTTCATTGTTTAATAACACCTTTGTATGGACCTAGATCAGAAAGTAAGATTATTATTATTATTATTAACCCTTTCAACGCCAACGACACATATAGGTGTCACAGAGTACAGTGTCAAAGTGATCTTGACACAATGACATAAGATTCAAAGCAGGTTTACGTTTTGTCGAGGCGTGGCATTGAAATGGTTAATTGCCCAAAAGCCGTGGTGGTCTAGTTGGTTTGACCTATGGTCTCTCAATCAGAGGGTCGTGGCTTCTAACCCCTGCGTTTTTCGAGATTACATTTGAAATTGACAACATTTCATTTTTTTAACACCTGAAAATTACAACAGGAATCGAAAGAGTTTCGCCTCCTGAACACGGAAAAATATTTATTATAATTTATTTCTTCATATTTAAAAAATACAACATATTTAAAAAACATATGTGTACTTACCTGTGCCTCCACAGAATAGATATGTTTCCTTTACCCTTTTCACTAGAAAAAAGAGCTGTCATAATTTTAAATTTGATAACAACCTTAATGTCAAATTTACGTCATCACTTTTTTTTAATAGAGACTAGACAAAAGTAATGGCAAGCGCGGACTGGCAAGCGCAGCGTGGGACGTCCACCAACGAGATGGACGGACGTTTTGGTGAAGGCCGCAGGTTCAGGGGGGATGCAAGTCGCTTCCAACCGTAATGATTGGGCGTCAGTGAGGGAGGCCTATGTCCAGCAGTGGACGTCCTACGGCTGAAATGATGATGATGATGATGAAAAGTAATGGATCTATTCTATCGTTACGTTCTTAGAATAAGCACATCTTTAAAAAAATGTAATAAATTAATTAATAATCCTAGTGAAAATTTAAAACTATCAGCGTCTTTTTCTTTCCAAACAGTATACAGAGAACGAATCAAATTATAGTCTTAGAAATATGAAATGTTGTCAATTTACCATGAGCTTTCCGGTGAAGGAAAACATCATGATTTCCCCAGAAATTCAATGATGTGTCCGAAGTTCCCATTCAGCGCTGACCCGCGTGAGAACTACGGTCCAAGCCCTCTCATTCTGCGAAGAGGCCTGTGCCTTGTAGTGGGACGTATATATTCTAGGATGATGATGAATTGTCTATGTTCAGGTGTAGACAATAACGTATTATTGATATTGTAAATGTTTGGTGTCCAGGCGCGGCGCAAGGCCGTGACAGCTTAGCGGACATCACGGCGGGTCCGGCCGCCGAACTCGACAGCGCTAACAGCTCGCCTGGCGTACAGAGGGTAAGTAACACACTGCTATTATTTAAAAGCGAAAAAGTTTTTCGGGTGCGCCGGCGGGATTCGAACCCACGTCTCCTGGGTATGCGCCCCAACCTGGGTGTTCTACCAATTGAACCACGTCGCTCCCAACCGACTTCCCCGAAATTCTTAATCGCTTACATACGCCAACAGTGGCGTACCCAGGAGACGTGGGTTCGAATCCCGCCGGCGCACACGAAAAACTTTTTCGCTTTTAAATAATCTTAGATTCGGTGAGCAGCCGTATTGCTAATAAAAATATATAATATTTTAACACACTGCTATTTTAAAATCTTTATTTAATAGCGTATCTACTGTGTTAAAAAATTTGATTGTATTATAGTACATTACTGCAGCGGCCGCGAAATAGGGGATTGCCGGCCGAGTAGTTATAGATGGCCGAGTGTTAACGAGGCCATCTAGAGATACGAGGCCAGCAATCCCTGTTCGTGGCCAAGGCTTGTATAGAGTTTTTCTCAAACACGCATCATCATCATCACCCACCATCACCATCATCACCATCATCATCATCACCATCATCATAATCACCATCAACATCACCATCACCATCATCATCATCATCATCATCCTACCTTACCTTAAATAAGCGTAGTGGCAGAATGTCATAATGAACCAAAACGCAAATATTGCTTATAGTTTTTTTTTAATGGCTAAATTCTATGATGCCATAGACCTATAAACGTCATGGTATGAAACAATGGTATGGCCTTGGCCTTGGCCTTGGCCAGCAAAGTTGTATGAAATTCCATTATTGACCTCTTGTCTAGCCGCACCTGCATTGTGACACTTCGTGGCGTATTGTAAGGAACATAACGTCAATATTTCGTAGCATGTTTGAGAAAAATACTTTAGATGTATGTAATTTAATAACAATGTAGATCTGATTGAAAAAAATATACCTTTTTGAGTTTCTTGCCGGTTTCTTCTCAACAGGGTTTTTCCGAACCGGCGGTAGATTCTTCGACGTTCATAGGAGCATCAATTGATGCCTAAATTGAATAAAGAATTTTGACTTTGACTTTGACTTTATACACGATGATTTTTAATCGGTGATCAGGAGTTGAATTTGGTTTTAACAAGTTTGGTTTGAAGTATCTTTTTGTATTTTTTTTTTTTTTTTCAACTTCATTTTTTTACTTTTACGGTCATCCCGTGAAATCCATATATTTCATACTAAATACAAACTGAAACATAGATGCACAGAAAAAACCCAGAAAAAAGACCAATGCTGGGAATCGAACCCAGGTCCTCGGCATTCCGTGCCGCGTGCCAATCCCCTACACCACCACTGGTCAACCAGACCAGTGGTGGTGTAGTGGTGGTGTATATTTCAATTTGGTTGCTTACTTAAGTACTTACTTGATAAAATAAAAACCGGCCAAGTGCGGGTCGGACTCGCGCACGAAGGGTTCCGTACCATTATCTATAAAAACGGCAAAAAAACACGTTTGTTGTATCGGAGTCCCTTTAAATATTTATTTTATTCTATTTTTTAGTATTTGTTGATATAACGGCAACCGAAATACATCATCTGTGAAAATTCCAACTGTCTAGCTATTACAGTAAAATTACATAAAGTTTACCACTGACAGATGGTTTGCCTTCATTTCATATTCAACTTTAACGACCTACAAATAAAACCAGAATACTGTTACCCACGTTTGCAGATTTTGTAATAACTACTTTATTTGTATGGTGTTAAAGTTGGAAATGAAATGAAGGCAAGCAATCTGTCAGTGGTAAACTAAAAGTAAACGTATTGTACGGTTCGTGAGATACAGCCTGATGACAGAGGAACAGAGGCGCTACTACGAAATTCGAAAATCGAAGTTCGTATCGTATTATCCCACTCATTCTCGTGTCAAATCATATTAGCGTGAGCGGGACGGCACGAAACGAAGTTCGAATTATGCACTTCGTGGTAGGGCCTCTGACGAACAGACGGATACACGGACAGACGAACGGACGGACGGACAGCGAAATCTCAGTAATAGGGTCCTGGTTTTACCCTTTGGGTACGGAACCCTAAAAAGACCATGACAGTAGTGTTTAGATCATTTTGAGCAACACAACCGCTCGTCCGCTTCTGTTGCTGATTGTTCTATAATACACAGAACGCGCAGTACGATTCCCTGGACGAGGAGTACAGAATGTTTGTTGAGAAGTATAACTACAACCACCGGCCCTCCATGCCGCACTTCGGCGCCTACGTAATGTTCCCTTCACTTTTACTATATATGTATACGTTATCAGTAGAATCATCGTTTTTGGGCGGGGCTTTGTAGCGTTTGAACCGCCGTATCCCGAGAGTTTTTTGGTTTATATAACTGACCCGTGATTGACTCAATCTCACCTGATGAAAAGTGCAGATGAGGCCCAAAGGTGTATCTCACTATACTTCATTTAATTTAGAATTGTAAACCACAACATCATTATATTGCGGCTCGTCAACTATTTCTTACTTAGCAAATAGAGTTAGACCAAGATAAGTCTGCAACGATTTTGATAGCAGACGCAGTGCCTGTGTTATTTATACGTCATAATTTCATAGAAGTTTGACGTTTAATATAACACTTGCACTGCGTGTACTATCAAAATCGTTGCAGACTTATCTTGGTCTGACTCTAGTACAGTACAATAGTCTGGGAGCCGCAAAATAAAATTGTTTTAATGTCACTTTATTTGCGTGTCGTCAATTGTTACTCTAGTACAAATTGTAAAGAGATTACAGTTCACGAGCCGAAATATAATGTTGTTGTGGTTTATAATTCTAAATTAAATGGAGTATAGTTCAGTAACAGCCTGACTCTAGCCTTGAAGAACCCTACGTTGTATCTACCTAAAAATGCAGACAATGGGAGCCAATTCCATTTCATTTTGTAGCAGTTCCTATTAGCAAAGATGCGATGAACCGCTTCATGCGGGCCAGTGGAATACTAACCACATATGGGTGAAGACTCTCCCCCCGCCTGGATGTCCGTTGGTAAAATGGAGACGGAGGAATTAAATCATGTAATCCTTGCGCACACTCAAAATGTATCCGGTAAAAAACAAACAAAAAGCATCCAGATAGATCGAATTTTGCAAAACATTTGTTGGAATCAAATCATTCATTGTTAGATTCAGATTCTTATGAAGTGTTACATTATTGCGGCAAGGGGTTGCGTCTGGATGCTCTGGAATGCATGGAAATAATTAGGTACAACACTATGGGGTCTATTATTAATGAACAGGTAAATTTAGTATCTTCTCCTTTACTGCGGCTTGGGTCGAATTTGAACAGTTAGTATTAATTAAATATGCCTTATAAATAAATAAACAAAAAAATTCAAGGTAGTTTTATAATATGTCAATAAAAGTTAATTTTTGTGGGGTAGTTTGAGAATAAGAAAAATAAAGTGGGTACTTGAGAAGTTACAGTGACAAGTTAAAACATTTGTTTTGGTTTGTTAGTTTAACAGTTGGTAGCATAGCATACGGTTGTGGTAACTCTGAAGATGAGCTCTGGTTGAGTTCGAAACGCGTCAGTGTAGCTTGGTGGTGGCGATGGTTGGGTTTGTGTGATTTGTATGTGTTCGTACAGTGTGGAGGTGGAGGAACTGCATGAACGCACATTTCTTGCATAAACGTAACTATTGTAAGGTCGCGGGTGAGCAAAGTAATTGTTTTAGTTCATTAAACAAAAAGCAACTTAAAAATTTGAGGATAATATCTATAAACTAAAACCAATTGTTATTCTACGCCCACGCACCACGCGTGGTGGTGTTCATTGGGATTTTTATTAGAATTAATTAATTATTATAATTAGATAATTTTCGTAACACGGAATACGGCGGTTGAAACGCTTCAGAGACTAATCTTTTTATACTTGCAAGGAAAGGTACCCAACTGTCCGGCTCCGATTTGGTTAATTTTTATACATGTTAGAGAGAAGTCTTAAATAAAAGACCCATATTTAGGTTAGTATTATGAAAATTTAGATAGTTTACGGTTTCAGAAATAAAAACTTTTCGGTGTTTTATTATATTTATTCGTACTTCGGTATTATGATACATACCCCCTCCTTCCCTAATAACAGGAGGGTGAGGCTTACCCACTAAAACTTACCGGTATACCATCTCTTGCCATTTACGGATGTCATGGGAGCACGGAGCGACACCACGACATCCGCTAGCCGCCCCGATCTGTTCCAGGGTCCTACCCCATCCTAACCCATCCTATCCTGTCCTATAGCTCTGCGACAACGACTTCTGGCATTGGGGACACGAGGAGTCCACGGATAGCTCGCATAACGTACGAAGAGAAAGGCTTCCGGTAATCATTCTTGAGCCTTTACACCTACAAGATAAACAGGTTGCCGATTGAACACTCGTATCTTAGGCATATCATAAAATTAATGTTTTTTATCATGTAAGATGTAGATAGGGTAAATCGCCAATAACTGGCCACCGTTCAGTAACTGACCACCCATACTAAAAATGAACTCTATTCACCCATAATAGAATTCATTTTTAGTATAGGGTGTTAATTACTTGCCACCCTTCAATAATTGGCCACGTTATACTAAATTGAATTCTGTTTGTTGGGGAACAGAGTTCATTTTCAGTATGAGGGGGCCAGTTATTGGCGATTTACCCTATTGCCTTTTTATTTTTATAATGAATTTTGTATGCCTTATTAAGGATTACTAATGTTTGGCAAAAAATGTTTACCAAAGTATCACATCGCAAACTTTTTTTCCCAAACTTTTATTTGGCAAAAACTCAATTGTCAAAACTACTTATCGCAATTTTACAGTCAGCAAACCTCTTTTTTTGGCAAGTGATTGTTTAGCAAATAATTACATGGTCATGTTCTATTTTCCCAAATTTTTTTTTTGGCAAATGTATCATTTGGCATAACATGCCTACCAATCACGAAACATTGCATGGCATACGGTTTATATCCCAATTTGAGTAGTGCGTAGGATAAAAATTAATAATACTGGTATTGTGTACATTAAAACATTAAAACATTGTGAATTACGGCGGGATAAAGTGAAGAAGTGTACTGCATCTATGACTACTACATTTGCATGGAAAACATTCCATGTCATGCCATGGTTGTATGACATTTCATAATATCAGAGGTAATAATCCTTTTCTGTGCTGTCATAAAAAAATACCTAACGTCGAAGGCTAAGGCGGGAGCTACGCTACGCTTCGCTCCCGCCTTAGCCTTCTGAACCTAACCTGTCCGAGTCGCTTCTGCCCTGAAAGGTCTTGCTCGCTCGCTGACAGCGATATGCCTAACAATGTTACCTACTATTGTATATCTGCAACAAAATATTCGTTTGGAAAATGAGTTGAGAATGGGAAGTGACAAATTTGGCAAACATTTTTTTGGCATATAATTTATGACAAAATAAAACATTTGCTTAATAAAATCTTGACGAAGTGAAACTTTGCCGAATGATGTTTTGACCAAATTTATAAAATGCGAAATGTAACTTTGCTAAGCATTCGTTTGGGAAATGAAACTATTGCGATAAGTTATTTGGGAAGTCATATTTGGGAAAAATAATTTGCCAAACGGCAGTACACCCTCATGAAGCATCCTAAAAATCCTTCAAACCGTTTTAGCGTGAAATTGAAACAAACATCCATCCATGTATCCATGCAAACTTACACACAGATACCACTATAAGTAAATTACTAATGGGTAACTCGTGATTATTGCATTCTGGGCCCCATGGTCCATTTCCTCGAATGTCCATTTTCCTTTACGAGTAACATCCATTTCCTCGAATGTCGGTTTTCCTGGAATGTCCATTTCCTTGATTATTCAGTCACCATGTCTAATTCCGGTATAAAATCGAAAATAACTTTCTTAATTTGCAACATTTCCTTGATATTTTCGATTTTAATTTATGTTTGTTTGAAAATAATGCCAATATATGACCCCTGCTCCCAGGTGATCCAGGAGATAAAAAAATTGCCCGTTGTTTACCCAGGTGATGATGATGATTCAAACAATCAAACGTATTGTTAGTGAGACATTAAGGTAGATACGGGGTACTGGACGGGGGACTGGACTGGTTAGAGGATTGGACATTTGGGGAACTGGACCTTTGGGGATTGGACCTTTGGGGAACTGGACCTTTGGGGAACTGGACCTTTGGGGATTGGACGTTTGGGGAACAGAACGTTAGAGGCCAGAACCCCTTACGCACCGAAGTCCCGCGAAATGGCACTACCTAATCCGATCACTGATTATGATTCAGTGTATGTCAATAGTCGATGTGTCGGCAGCACCCGGCGCAGCCCGAGAGCGTGAGCCTGGAGGCGCTGCGGCGCGCGGCCGGCGGGCCCAGCGAGGCGGAGCGGCGCGAGGCGGAGCGGAAGCGGGCCACGCTCAATAGCGCCTTCCGCACCGCGCCCTTCGACCACCTGCTGCACCTCACGCGGCCCGAGGTAACACCCTGACACCCGCCGGAGCGGAGTTGCGGACTGTGTCTGTCCATAGACATGGAGCTAGAATCCCCAATATGATAATTAAGTTCAAATTTAATCGCCATTAAACATCAGTGGGACACAAAAATAGGCTTATAAAAAAAAACAGGATCATATCAACCGGGTTCGAAAGGGTTGTCTTTGCCCTCTTTCTCGCTCGGAGTTCTTGCTTCGCTTCCCGGTTTTGTATAAAATTTTAAACTATTTTTGCTACTCCCTCTCCACTGAAAAAGAGCGGAGATTTTATCCAATTCTATGTAGACCTAATAAAAAATAAAAAAATCTATTAGCAGAACTACGACCCAAGCCCTATCATTCTGAGAAGGCCTGCGGCCTATAGCGGGACGTATATAGGCCGAGATAATAATAGATTGAGACCATTGACGAGATTTTTTTTCTCCTTTTATTTTCTTTTGGTAAATATGGCCGTGTGTATGAGTCAACAGCCATGACTCATTTACAACTGTTCTCTCCCCGTCCCCAGTACGAGCTGAAGGACAAGCTGGAGGAGATATTCAGCGCCGTGGCCATGGAGCCGCTGCTGCCGAGGAGCGGCTGCTCGCCCTCCGCCTCGCACCAGAGCCACGTGCCGCCGCACTCCAAGTACTTCCCGGAGCTGTTCCTGTACTAGGTACACCACTAGCATCTTTGTACACGATTAACGCCTTTCTCTCATATTCATATCATTAACACACAAAAGGTCTTCACATACTGTAACAATTCAATACCCACTCGTAGGCTCAAAGTTACAGAACCCTGAAGGCCGGTCAGACTAAAGTCGGTTCACTTTTCAATGAATATAAAACAGTACATTGTTCACTTTTACTGATGGAATATCTACAGACATTGATAATCCTTTTGTGTGGTTTACGCATCATGTATTTTTGTGTATATTTTAAACTTTTGAACGCCACACATCGTTTTTGTTACGAACAAAATTGATTCTTATGCGGATGCGGGTAGGTTAATTTTTCTATTACCGTATTGGCGTTCAAAAGGTAAAAGTTTGTTTAAAAATAAAATACTTTTATTTTATTTAAATCTCGGTGATAGTACCTATACTAATTTACTCATGTCTCTTTACAGGTATCTAGATACCAACAATATTTAACGAAGACCTAATTATAATTAAGTTTCATGTTACTTGGTAACTCCAGTTTATATTTCATTGTATTCCGCGAACTTTTCATTGTTTCAAGTCAAATTAATTAATCAATTTCCAGAAAGGCTTTTAATCTTGCTCAAAATTATATATGTTATTAAAATATTTACCTATTTATTTATGCTAACATGTCAGAATTTAAACATTAGTTTAAATACCTATTGATATTTGATATGACGCGAAATAAATGTATTACAAACTTGTAGCTTATCTTACCTATTGAAATATTGACGTTATTCATAGTATTTGTCAATAAATATCTAAAAAATATAATTATACATACAACGCTTACAAAATGCGATTTGTTAACATTCCATGTTTGACATTATGAATCTCTTGCTTTTATAATATTATTTAGGAGTTTGATTATAATATACATGAATATTATATTATTTATTAAATTATGTCTACTACCTTCTTTATGGTGTTAGATTGATGGATTAGGCTTTTTACAGAAGTATTAAGGTATTTTTTACAGTATCGGTTGTAGGTTTGTTTTTGTCTGAGCCCCTTATTCATAAAAAGACATTTGTTTGTCATTAATTTTTTTAACTATTGCGATTCTTAAGCTTCCGCAGACCGTTGTATAATACTGAATCATATTTACGGTGACACACGTCGGCAGCGCAGCGCAGGGTAAGGAGTGGTTCGGATAAAAAGTAGCTGTGCAATATCTGGTATATTTTATTATTTACAGTCGGTTTCGAAGCAGCACTTTTTTAGTACTAATCTTTAGATACAATACTATAAAATTGAAATAAAATTATATTAAAATGCAAGAGTGTTTTCGGGTTTTTGCCTTTTAAATAATATCATATCTATAATTTTTTGAACAGCGTAATCTGAGAGACTTTATAAGGTATTTGTCATAAACATAGATTTTCTTTTAATTTGTTTGAGTCATTTTATACCTTGTTAAATTGTCTTCCCTCAATACTTAACTTTTTTTATTTTACTCCGGTTTGAGGCAATTATATGGAATTATTATAAAATGAATAGTTAAAATGGAAATACTATTGTGGTATAGTAGCAGACAGCGAGTGGATAATGACAACTTTGGTTGTTCAGACAGTTCTAAAGAACGTCGAAGTAAAAACGCGGTAACTTATAAATGCTCACACATTTTAACGTGATTGTATTTGAATTTTATAGTATTGTATTTAAAGATTAGTACCAAAAAAGTGCTGCTTCGAAATCGACTGTAAATAATAAAATTGACCAGATATTGCACAGCAACTTTTTATCCGAACCACTCCTTATATGATTCAGTGTTATACATACACCGCACTTCGCACGATTTGTCAGCGTCGCGCGCACGCCCCACGCTGCGGTCTGTGGAAGACTTTATTCTTAACTAATATTTCTCGGGATTTAATCACGAACTATTTGTTACTATAAGTATCTCGACGTTCTGACCACACAACAATACAATGACTCTTTATTGTACAACACAAATAATACAATACAAAAACAAGTAACCGAGAAATACTTATTAGTTTGTCCATAATTGTCAAATACAGACATTTTGCTATAAGAGTTTAATGTATATTTTTGAATATGGGGTTAAGACTCGTTCTTGAAGCGTCACGAAAACTATCGAAGCGACAAAAATTCGCCGACCAGATGTCGAGCTGTCAAAAACCAGCCAATCAGGTTGTCAGTGGCCAATGTTTCCACCAATGAGAGGCAGATTTTAGTCGTATTTGTGTTGACGTGGAATGAAGTTTCATTCTGCTTATTTGTTGTGGTATTTAGCTGTAAGTGTTCATAATAATAATCAATGCAATACATTATACTGCCAATAGATTCTGTTTTCTGATTATATTATAACAATAATAGTTTACAATATAATGCTTGCGGAACTCGGTATATTGTGTATAAATCTTTAGAAAATTTAATGTATTTTGTCAGTTTATTGAAGGTAGAGGATGATATTTTCAAACTTATGTTGATCTATTCGTGGAGGGGTTTAGTAGCTAGTTTGTTCTGTTTTCTCTATTATGGTGGAAACCAGCAGATTTATATTAATATTATACCGAGGTCGAAAACATACTATACAGGATGAAATATTGAACGTGATACAAAATTAGTGTTTCAAGCTTAGTTAATGCTGGATAACATAATGCAATTACTCAATTGTTGAAATTGGTCTGATAAAATTTTGGATTTTCATACTTTGTTGTAGTTAAATTATGAACTAAATGTCGACACCTCGAATTTAACAATACTAATTCTAACAACTGGGTAAATGCATTATGATGTCCAGCATTAACTAAGTTAGAAACACTAATTTTGTATCACGTTCAAAATAATAATTTCACACTATATTAATTTTATGTAAAAATTAATAAATCTCATAGACTCTAGAATAATTTGGTAGGGTGGGATGATGGGTAACATTTTTGGAAAGTTTGTGTGGAGACATGTACATGAAAACCGGATGTTGATAACTGTAATTCGGATTGCATAGCCCATTTACTCGCGCGCGAGTGACGAGACGAGTTGCGAGGCGAGTCACGATGTGAGTGAATGAGCCTCGCGCCGCGCTTGTTTCCAACGAAGCGAAAGTGTTTTCTCTAAAATGCTTGTGGTGTATATTTTTCAGCATCCCGTCAGTGGTGTGTAAGATAATTAATAAAGGTGATATTCTGGTGTATTTTGATTAAATATCGGTAGTTGTGTTAGTTGGGTAGGTTGTTGGTATAATAAGAGGTTCCGATTTATATGTTTCGACGCTAGAGTTGAGGACATTATATTTGCTGTTCCCTCGTACCCATCGTGTGTAAGAGCAAGGACGATTAGATGAAGAGGACTGCAAATGTCTACAGAACATCGTTCATTTTAAATAATAAACCTGCCTTAGTTAGTTTCGCTGCAAACGACCAAGTAGTTTATCATTTTTTGTGGCAGTTCCTGCATCAGAAAAAAAAAACAAAGTGGATTGTCACATTGACTTGTTTTGCATTCATTCTTACTTCTCTTACACTGACAAGCAAAAATAAAGGGTCGGTTATAAAAATGACGATAATTACAAAACCCGCTGTGATAGCTTCTTCGAGTAAAAATGAGTTTAGTAAAGAGTTTTATTCTCAAATAAACTTTTTCTTGATAAGAATAAAAGTCTTTACTAAACTCATTTTACTCGAAGAAGCTATCACAGCGGGTTTTGTAGTTATCGTCATTTTTGTAACCGACCCTTTATTTTTGCTCGTCAGTGTATTTAGTTAACAAGCTTATAATCTCAAAATGCACTTTTTTTTTCGTTAAAATAGTTACTTTATCATAAATAAAGCAATTCTAGACAGAAATTTAAACATGGTATCCAAAATGTTGAATCTGGTAGCTTCATTCACGCACGAGAAAGCAGCTATTTTAAATTTTTTTAAATTATTATCATTATTTAAATTCATTACTAACATAGTTTATAGAATGTAAATGTATACTAACAAAACTATGGATTCGTTGTGATCTGAAATAAATGATTTATTATTATTATTATTATTTAAAGGAAGAAAGAAAAGAAAGAGGCTAGAAAGTGGTTTACCAAATAATAAGTATGGATGAATATTGTCTGGAATGGATTGGTTGCCTGGAAGATATCGCTTTTGAGCGATAAGACCGCCTATGGACTGCCTGATTTTTTATTCTTGTAATGTTTCTATACTGTTTTTGGTATATTTCAAACTAAATACAAACTGAAATATAGATGCACAGAAATTTTTTTTTTTTTTTTTTTCTGTGCATCTATATTTCAGTTTGTATTTAGTTTGAAATATATGGTTTCACGGGATGACCGTAAAAGTAATAAAAAAAAATGAAGTTGAAGAAAATAAAAAAATAAATAGAAAAAGATACTTCATACTTAACTTGTAACTGTTTTAGGTGTTCAATAAAAAATTTTTTGTATTGTATTGTCTATAAAGGCCACAACAAACCGGGAGCGCGGAGCACCGACGGAGCGTACCAAGCGCGGTCTATAACACTGAATCAAACATACAGCGCCGCGCTGCCGGAGTGTGTCACCTATATTTGATTCAGTGTTATAGACCGCGCTGGGCACACTCCGGAACGCGATGTTTTAGACGTTGACAGTCCAGACACACAGACATTTAATCGTTCTTGGTAAGAGGTTATATTATAAACAGCAAAAGTTTCTTACATATTACTATGTAAACCATAATTTTAGGCACTATAAGGATGTTTTGAAAATCATCGGGAATATTTTAGGAGATGGTTGGGTTGACTTGTTTGAATACTGTTCTAAAAGTTTTTTAACGGGGTTTTCTATTTGAAAATTAAGTTACGTGTTGATATGTGGATAAAATAGTCAACTGCAATAAAAAAAATCCTAAAAACATTCCATTCATCTGCTGAAATAAGCCAGATTGATTATAAACACAGTGTATTACTCTATTTACCAGGAATATAAAATTATGACTACATAAAAAGTAATGTTCCAATTAACACGTTAAATGAAATCAAAATTGAATCATTGAAGTTTAAAATTTTCGGACAAACGATACTTTTATTAAACGTGAAGTGGAAAAAAGAAAAAAAAAGTACGAAACCTGTCATTGGACAAACGATAATAAATCGAATAGTTTTCGGACAAATGAAATTCGGTCAATGGTTATTAGTGTTTGAGGTAGGTTACAAAAAAATTCATTCATAATTTGTATGGTCGAATTGGATGAATAACAAAAGTTTGTTCACATTCAACGTGTTATACAGGACTTGAGGACTCTTGAATAATAGTATGTAAATTATAAAGTGATTATAATGACCCCGTAATCTATTGAAATTGTAAGCAATATTATATTCAGTATCTGATATTTACTGAACTCGGATCCATAGAAAAAAATAGTTGTATAATAAAAGGGTGATTCTTCAAGGTCGTGATTTTTGTTTTATTCCTCTGTCGTATTTTTTTTTACTTAGTACAGAAAAAATCATGCTCCCATGAAAATAGATTTGTTCAGTAACATAAATTTATGGTATGTATTCCTCTGTCGTATTTTTTTTTTACTTAGTACAGAAAAAATCATGCTCCCATGAAAATAGATTTGTTCAGTAACATAAATTTGTATTAAAAAAAAATTATTTATTTATTAAAAAAAAATACGACAGAGGAATAAAACAAAAATCACGACCTTGAAGAATCACCCAAAAACGGTACCGCACAACCGTTCATACAAGTTAGAATATTACAACCGTCACCGCCACCGCACCGCCACGCCTCCGCTGTCTGTGCGATTGCAGCTTACAGGTTGCTTGGTAAGATCAGATAAGTCGATCTAATGATTGGTAGGAATTTTGAATTAAGATGTTTTACATAGTGTTCTTCGAGAAAGAGGTCAATCGACAAATTAGACTCGGCTGGGCAGCGTTCGGGAAGCTCCGCAATATCTTGTCATCCAATATACCGCAGTGTCTCAAGTCTAAAGTCTTTGACCAGTGTGTGTTGCCAGTGATGACTTATGGCACTGAGACGTGGCTGCTAACCATGGGCTTTATAAGAAAGCTCAAAGTCACTCAGAGGGCGATGGAGAGGGCTATACTTGGAGTTTCTCTGCGGGATCGCATTAGAAATGATGAAATCCGCGCAAGAACTAAAGTCACGGACATTAGCTCGAAGACTCGCTTGACTTAAGTGGCAGTGGGCAGGGCACATCGCCCGTAGAACTGACGGCCGATGGGGGCGAAAGGTTCTCGAGTGGCGTCCGCGGACCGGAAGACGCGGTGTAGGTAGGCCTCCAATAAGATGGAGCGACGACCTGGTGAAGGTAGCGGGAGCGCATTGGATGCGGATGGCGCGGGGCCGATCTGTTTGGCGAGCCTTGGGGGAGGCTTATGATCAGCAGTGGACGTCTTACGGCTGAAATGATGATGAATTAATGAATGACATAGTGTTCTTTTTTTCAATAGTCAATTATTTCTGTTGGCAACCCAACATTAACATTATTTCTCTGTGTCAGAGTGAGAGAGAGAGCAGATATAGACGCTTCTCTCCCTCTGACACAGATGTATTAATTCTTTTCCTACCGTGTTACTGTCGCGTTGTCTGGTGTGCAAATATAAGAAAAAATTCAAATCTCAGTTATTTATTCATATAAACCTTCAGGACTTCAAACCAGCCCCTCAGTTCATATCGTGAGTTTAACAATTTCGATTTATCGGGTTTGAGTTTTCGTGACTTTCGCCTAGTGCAACTGACATTTGAGCAGTTTGGAAGTCATTTGAACGCACATGTGTTTGTGGCGCCTGAAGAAATCTAGAGTCTGATAGCCAGCAGCGAATGCGTTGTATGGGGACATACGCCAAAATGATACAAGCGTAGACATAGCTCGAGTTGGTCTGAATTTCAATGATACATACTTCCAAATAGTCATACATTTTGGTGAATCGTGTTTGTTTACAAAAGATAAAATGAGGTGTTTAAATTATTATTTTTGTTAGTTATTTATGGAGATGGTTGTGTGACGGAAGCAATTATATCTGAGTAAAAGTGACTTTTTAGGACATTTAGAAATGTTTAACAAAAACTGCAGAAGCAGTTTGAAACGAGTCTTAAAATTGTTCAGGAATATTTCAGCAGATGCTTGGGTTAGCCTGCTGACGTCTGGAAAGATTTCTCATAGTTTAAAATGTGCGTAATGTGTATGTAATACTGTAACATCTTAATATTATACGACAGTGGTAAGGTTAAAGCGCTAGAGCGTCATATATCATAATATCTGTCAAGTATCAGGTCTCTATATAACGTTATACACACCCGATACTTGACATCTTTTAGGATCGCAGAGGCGCCGTGAGAAGGGATTTTTGGAAATTTTTCATGGGATAGAGAACGGTACTTGTCCATACATTTAATCTCTTCGCGGGGAAAAGCTAGTCCTAAATAAAAATTTGTAATGGCCATTTTCTCAAAACGATATTCGTGTGGATTGACATGTTATTGCTTATCAGTATCCATTGTTGTGTGCGAAGAAATTCAATGGTGTGTGTGAAGTTCCCAAACCGCACTGGGCCCGCGTGGGAACTACGGCCCAACCCCTCTCACTCTGAGCCTCTCGCCCTGCAGTGGGACGTATATAGGCTGGGATGTTGATCCATTGTTAATAGGGGTGTACCATTGATGTACAATAAAACAACTAGACTCCCAATCACGCTCAAAAATTGTCCGAAGCAAAAGTCTGCACACGCGTCTATTGTGCAGAGTTTTGGTTCAGTTGTGTTTCGACCGCACGTTGATTACAACGTCACTTCTCGCCCCGTATTCGTATATGTCTCTTTCGCATCGTAATCAAACTCACGAGAAAAAAAGAGACAGACAGTCTAGCTTCCGCTTCGCATGACCACTCCACTGCATTCTTTACTCTTTAGGCGGTTTCCAGCGCGTGACGTCATGTCACTACTTCGAACGATCGTATTCAATTGACATTAAACATTACTGCTACGAAATAAGGTGTTAATTTTAATGAATGCTGTTAATGTTATCTGTTTAAATTGATGTATACGTACACACAACGCCGCTCGGACGTTTTTTGAGGAACTTTTGTTAAGCGATTGGGAGTCTAGTTGTTTTATTTACGTCAATGGGGTGTACGTACAGTCATACCAAGTCAACTATCTGCTGGAATATTCTGGATTTTTTTAAACACTGTATATTCTCAAATTGATCATGATGTATTTTGGAGTCACTTCTCTGTCGTTATGTAGTGATATTGTTATTTTGTTGTATGTACTTAATGCTATGTGCGGTAAGGATAAGTTGATTGATGGTTAATATATGTGGTTTGGACCAAATATTGTTTTATTTCACAAGTAAACCTTGTGCTCCTAGTTCCATTTAATAAACAGATGTGTCGGATATCCGATGGAAGAAAACACCATAATACGTTACTTCTTTGGATATCTAAACGGATATAAGTATTTGTAAAGAATATCCTTAATATTATCTAAAATTTTAGAATTATGTAGCAACGAAGTATTGTTTACCTTCATTAAATTATATATACTACATGTGAAAACGAATCGACTTGAAAAAAAAACAAGTTAAAAAAACAACAATTTTATTTTTCAAAATATACTTTACAATTGTACAGAATCGCCATTTTTCGTGAGCGCACAGCGACCGTGCATCGCCATGTGCTAGAAGAGACAATAGGTCTGATTCTTCGGCGACTTGTATAATCTATCTACTTTACAATATTAATTTGACCTACTTAAAGTTAGAAGGGCAGCAATGTCCACAAATCGAGACACCGGTCCGATAGTTTGGAAATAAAAAAAGTTCATTTCTATTCAGTCATTGGTTATTTTATACGCCAATAAGAAATTATTAGGTCTTTTAGTGCTACAGAACTGAAGAACGGGATACAGTCATGAAATTAAGCGGCAATTACATTGCTTCGTTACACAATTACGTAATGCGGTCGCTGATCTTATTTCAAACAACTTCAGCCAACGGACGTCATCTTAACATCAGTCTGTCCGCTTACTGCGGCCGCCATAATTAAAAAATTCAAAATTCTAAAAGAACTCACAAAACGACTGTCTATTAGGGTCAAGTGCAAAATTCGCATCGATTTCATCCTCATAATTATGAACCAATACCTTAATTCGACGACATAAGAGCTATGAGACATATTTATGGCAAGTTGCATGCACCCATATTTTTACACTTGATTGTACTACGGGACCGAAGAGCTGGCAGCTTTCTCGCACAAAGTATCAGCATTGCTGTACAGCGAATAAATGCTGCCAGCATCTTTGGGTCCAGGCCGCGGGGGAATCACAAACATTTACAAATAAAAAGTAAATAAAATACCGGATCCTACTGTTTTACCAAATTTATTTTGGTCAAATGTTTAATTTGGCAAATATTATTTTTTTCTGAAACTGTAAACTATTCAGGATATATTTCTGTACTATTCTGTAGGTTAGGTTAGGTTTGTTTTATAACAATCCTGAAAAGTTTACAGCTTCAGAAAAAATAAACATTTGGGAAATTAAACATTTGACCAAAATAAATTTGGTAAAAGAAAGTACAGTATTATTCAAACTTATTGTACATTTATTACAAGTTAAGTATGAAGTATCTTTTTCTATTTATTTTTTATTTTCTTCAACTTCATTTTTTTATTACTTTTACGGTCATCCCGTGAAACCATATATTTCAAACTAAATACAAACTGAAATATAGATGCACAGAAAAAACCCCAGAAAAAAGACCAATAAAGGCGGGTAGCTCCGAAGGAGTGTTGAAGTCTCTCGGTAGAGGGCATTAACATAGATGCGCTTTATCACTGCCTAATGTGATTATAACAGACTGAAGTGTACGATGTATGGGAAAGATTCGTCGCTAACTTCTAGACCAGTGATGGTGTAGGGGTAAGCACGCAGCACGGAACGCTGAGGACCTGGGTTCGATTCCCAGCATTGGTCTTTTTTCTGGGGTATTTCTGTGCATCTATATTTCAGTTTGTATTTAGTTTGAAATATGTACATTTATTATTGTAATTAATATCGACTTTTCTAATTAGGTGATTGTATGTAGCTGTCGTTCGTCGAATGCGGCTGACTACCGTGTTTTTGCACTGTTGCGGTGACCGCATGCCGCATGCGGCGATTGCCTTTGTAATTGCCGCTTTATAAGTCAAAGTGGAGACTAAACTCCTGCATCTAAGTAACCTTCTATCTCACTCACTCATACTTTGACCTAAGCTCCTGTCTCTTTTTAACACGAAAAGAAATTGTCCATGTTTAAAAGACCAGTAAACTTAGTTTCAACATGAGAAGTTTGACCCCAACTTTGACTTATATTTTCATGGATTTGGTATAGTAATTGTGTATGAAAATAACAAGTTTGTTAATTGCCTACAATATTTACATCTTACTTACGTTAAGTTTTTTTTTGGGGAAGTTTTTCCCATTTTTTTAGGCAAGGGCCCGACTTGTCATACAATATGGCCCCAGAAATATATAGTTTTTTTTAGTTGATTTGTAAAAATTGTAAAATTCATTTATTGTGACATCAACAACACATTTATTTTTAAGTTGTATAGTTTAAGTTTACTAAAATAACATTGCCTTTGCCCAGCAGGTGGGACAAAAAACTATATTTCAGAGGTATATCAGGTTCAGAGGACGTTTTTTTGTAGATAATTTATAATAAAAAATACATGAGAAAGAAACAGCTAGTGTAAATTTTATATTTAAAATAGGAACAATTCGATTGAGATGTTAAATAATTATCAAAATGATTTGCAGTGAACTTTCATATTGTCGAGTCAATAGTAGGTATATTGAATCAAAAATCATTTTCTTGTTATATTACTATCTACTAAAAAGACCCAGTTTTGTTGAACATTCACTTTGGTTACTTTTTACAAATTCTATCTACATATTTATACAACTATATTAATCATATGGCAGAGATAAGTTTTTTTTCATACATACAACAATATATGGAGACGAAACGCCTTTCATTTCAACATCCATAATTCAGAATGAAAAATCAACTGCAAAAGTTCGTGATATATTAATTATCTAATATATAAAAATCTCGTGTCACGGTGTTTGTTATCGAACTCCTCCAAAGCGGGTTGATCCATTTTTATGAAACCATTTTTGACTCGGTAGGTTTGAGAATAGGTCGTAGGCTATTTTTTATACCTACCCCTGTTCTTCGTGGACGGAGTCGCGGGCAACAGCTAGTTATATTATGCCTTTTATGTGGTTGTCAAATGTTTCCATACATTGATCGATGCACGAAGTATGTATGTTAACTCTTCATTGCACATAAAAAATAAAATACAAAGACAAACTTAATCCTAATAAGGGATCTCGTGCAGCTAACCTAGTTAAGAGAAGAAAATGAACAGACAGGCAAACTGTCAAAAGAAAAAATAAATATAAGATTAAATAAAAAGTATAAAGCCAAAAAAGCGTGATTGCATTTTGAATCAATATACAGATGACAGATCATTACTGGAGTGTTGAGTGTAGCTAAGGATCTCCCCACGTCTATCGACGCGGAATCAGCTTCAGCCAATCGGAAAAACCTTTATGTCAACGCAATAAGAGTGAAAAAGGCGTTGACCGGTTCGGCTACGCGGGCCGAATTGAGACGACCCAATCGACTTTTAACAAAAGAACTTGAATTCATTGCGTGAGTCGGTGTAATTTAACCCTTAATAAGGTAGAGGCGATTTAGCAACCACATGCATTGACTTGGAAATTCAACCTTATTGTTTTAGTAATAAGTCACAATATCCATTTTAATTAATGAAAATACTACTAGCTTCAAAAACATCCTTTCTTTTTGTTGTATTCGATAGTTGATTTTGATTCTGTGGTAGAATGCTCCAATAAATGGGGCCTTATTAAGGGTTAAGAAACACTTTATTCAGGAACTCGTGCAGTTTTGTTTTTCACTATAAATTACTCCGTAAGTAGTTCTAGCTCTTTCATTCACTCTTTGAGCTACGATGGAGCTGTAACGAAATCCGCACAGCTTCCAGTAAAATTGTATTTTACCTTGAAAATTATATTGACACAAAGTTACCTGACCAGCAGCTTTCACCGTCTTGTACCGTTTGACAGAATGAAATAGTGAATAAGGAAGCAAGCGTCAGCGCGTTAGACAATAAGCGTTTATACACCGTGAAATTTTAGTGGTTGTTTTCCCGAAACGAGGTGATTTAGTTTCGATTGTACAATCGATTTATAATTACTATTTTGACTAGAGTCAAAAATCCAATTGTGAAAAACGAAAGTCGAAAATGACCGCAAACCAATAGTAACGCTTCGTTGTTACAAGTAGCGTACGATCGTACGATAGGTTAGGTACCAACGAAGCGTTACTATTGGTTTGCGGTCATTTTCGATTTTCGTTTTTCACAATTGGATTTTTGACTCTAGTCAAAATAGTAATTTTAAATCGATTGTATAATCGATACTAAATCACCTCGTTTCGGGAAAACAACCACTAAAATTTCACGGTGTATAGGTCAAGACTGAAACCAATGCTGTACTATATTGCATTCATTCATACTTGTCTTATTTAATAAAACAAGTTTATAACCCCAAAATGCACTTTTTTTTTGCTAAAATAGCTATTTTGTTTCATAAATAAAGCGATTCCAGACAGGAAGTTCACATGGTATCCAAAATGTTGACTCTGGTAGCTTTATTTACAAGAAAGTACCTATTTTATTTTAGCTAAAAATGTATGTATTTAGAGTTTAGAAAGTTGTTTCCTAAATAAACTATGGATGAATGCAATATACTGTACGGTAGGCGATATAAGTAAGTTACAATGATGCAATTATGTAGTCGCTAGTGTCCAATGCCTTAAGTAAGGCCCTAAATTTGATGGCAACGACGCCGTCATCGGGTCAGGTAAGTCTGTGCCTCTGTACAAGGTTTTACACCGTTCCAAGAAACAAAATTTTATTTTGTAAATAGAAGGATTTCAATCTACGCATCTATCTTCACAAATTTATACAACGTATCACAAAATGAAAAAGTTTTTTTTTCATATTGACAACGCTATATCGTTGACAGTCTTATTTTACAATATTACGTCACCTAGTGTGGATTAGCGGAAATAAATTGACGATGTTATAAAAAAAAAAACAAAATGAACTCTATGCTAAAGCGTTTCGATTCCTGAATACATTTCTAGTGAAAAGTGATTGCAGGGGTGTTCATTTGGACGTGCTGTACCACTGGACGAAATATTCATTCATTTTGTGATAACTTGTAGAATACGGCACATACATTTTAGATCATCACCGTAATTGGATAAAAAGGCATCCAACAAGCTTTTCTCATATTTTTCAATGGCGAACCCTCAATTCACGTAACACCGAGGCTAGACCAGGTTCGCCAAGCCCTTAGGCTAGGAAAGGCCCGCGGAACCCCTGAAACAGCCTTAGGGGTCCACGCGCCCCGAGTTAGTTGGGGCTCGCTGTGGCTAGGCTAGGGGAATCGTATGACGGTCGTGCCGAGCGCTTCGTCGCTGCAGGCGTGCGCGAGCGCCGACTCGAAGTCTTGAGGGAGGTACACCTGGACATCAGAAAAAAAAATGGGTGAATCGACATCTTCATACTGTTTCATAGAAAAATGCTAAGGTTGACCAAGAGACCAAATTTGTGTAACCACAGCAACGGGTGGCAAGAAGAAGTCGATTCACCAAATTACACTAGATATAATTTGACTCATCACAGCTTTCCTATGGAATATAATCATCATGAGCATGAC
This sequence comes from Archips crataeganus, assembly GCA_947859365.1. Classification (NCBI taxonomy): domain Eukaryota; kingdom Metazoa; phylum Arthropoda; class Insecta; order Lepidoptera; family Tortricidae; genus Archips; species Archips crataeganus. The sequence goes on along the minus strand of OX402067.1, from coordinate 14,761,096 downwards.
TTAAGGCCGGAGGGCGTTGTGTTCCGTCGTTTTAGGGAACCGACGAAGACTACTTTCGAAAATCCCTAAATAGTTACACTAAGTTTTCTTGTGTGTTTTTATATGTGTTTATGAATTTTACAGCGCATTGGTGTTTACTATTGTATTTATTTAATGATTAATAAATAAATAAATATATTATCCCAGGATGGAGGTTACATTTGTAATTTGTAAAAAAAAAAAAAAAATATTGACGTGAGCTATGCGGAAAGGAAACATCGTGAGGAAGCCTGGATACACCTGCCTAGAAATTCAATAGTATGTGTGAAGTTTCCATTCCGCACTGAGCCCGCGTGGGAACTACGGCCCAAGGCCTCTCATTCTGAGACCTGTGGCCTACAATGGGACGTATACAGGGTAAATTTTTAATAAGTGCACAAATTTTAATATGTGATACACAGTGTCGTTAAAATAACAAATTTCAGTATTTTTCGTTATAATTTTTAACACTTATTTTTTTTTTATTTTTCATAGTAACTCGACCAATTTATTGGATGAATTACTATGAACAACCCAAATTTCAAAACTTCAAAAAAAAATCATGAACAGATAATCGTGATCTATTAACGATACTGAATCACGTATCAACGTTTGTGCACTGATTAAAAAATATCCTGTATATACGTATAGGCTTGATGATGATGATTATCTGCCGCCGGTCGCGCGAAGTCGTGGCCGTGGGTCGTGGTGGTGTGTCTAACAAGACAATACAGTCTCTGGCTATCATGAGGCTCCAAGTTCAATATTACCTTGTCAAGCACTGGTATTAGCGCCCCTTCGTCGACCATCGCCGCCAATGCAGCCAGCCCGGGTGCCAGCCGTCTCTTGTCTTCTAGGAAATCCGTGTCTCTCCCGTACCCCACCATCCACTGCAGTTAATAAAGAATTAATGTATTACTGAACCGGTGAGATGCACCTTTAGCCTCGTCTGCACTTTCCATCAAAATAAGGTAGGGGTTAGATTCATGGGAAAAGAAATATTGAGGGTTATTGATACGTGTAATATGGGTTCCACTGAAAAACAGCGTTGTGGCTTGCCGCAACATTATGCTGAGTGAAGTCCCAAGAGTACCCGAAGGGTAAAAACGGGACCCTATTACTGAGACTTTGCTGTCCGTCCGTCTGTCACCAGGCTGTAACTCATGAACCGTGATAGCTAGACAGTTGAAATTTTCACAGATGATTTATTTCGTTTGCCGCTATAACAACAAATACTAAAAATCAGAATAAAATAAATATTTAAAGGGGCTCCCATACAATAAACGTGATTTTTTTGCTCGATATCAATAACGGCAATAGGTAGACGCTTGAAATATTCACAGAATATTTAGATATATTTTTTCTTTAAATATATAATAAAATTGAAATAAAACAAATATTTAAGGGGGGCTTACATACAACAAACGTGTTTTTTTTGCCGTTTTTATAGATAATGGTTCCGTACCCTTCGTGCAAGAGTCCGACTTGCACGTGTAACGAATATGAGCACTCCTGTGTAACGAATATGTGTAAATAAATATTTCTTTCACTCTCTCTAATATTTATCACTAGCTGTTGCCCGCGACTCCGTCAGCAAAGAATTGGGAATGTCTAAAAAAATTACCAGAGGTTTTTATATTTTTTTTGTATAGAAAAGTCAATTATAAGAAACTAATTTCAATATTTTGTCACTTAGTTCACTACTTTTTTCAAAATTAATTATTGAAACTATTTTGGTTGATGACGTCAGATTGTAATTGAGGGCTCGCACAATGCCAAATTTCTAAATCTATCTAAATGCGTACGATAAGGCAACCCCTTTAATTATTTTTTGCGTGGTGGTACACTGTAACTAGTGTCACTTTACTGGCGCTGTCAAAGTGCTAGATGTCAGGCAGTGGGTCCAAATCAAACTCCGTAGTTATAATCCACGCGTAAATTTGTGAAGAATTCTAACCACACAGAATAAAGTACGACTTGGACCGGTCACGCAATTTACACCAAAGTCAAATGAAGGTCATTGCTTATTTGTTATGTAATAAATTCATTATAATAATATTAAAATATTATATTATAATATTAAAATTAAATAACTACAGAAAACGAGTTAAAAACCATTTATCTCGAATTGGTTTTCGATTTACTATACATTGCAAAAAAAATAGACATCCCCAATTTGTTTATCGCTATCCCGCGGGATCTGTGCAATTTGTTTACCGCTATCCCGCGGGATCTGTGCAATTTTCCGGGATGAAAACTATCCTATGTCCTTCCCAGAGTCTCAAACTATCTCCATACCAAACTCCATCTAAATCGGTTCAGCGCTTTAGACGTGAAGAAGTAACAAACATACACACACTCACACACTCACAAACTTTCGCCTTTATAATATTAGTGTGACGTGTGATCAGCTGTCAACAAATGTTAGCGCTGCCGCGTGACAATCATCTCACTAACCCGTACGATCCGTAGCGTGTAGAAAGAGGCGGCGAACATGATGGAGAGAGGCATCGGCAGTCGGTCCGATATCAGAGGGTTGGGTCGCAGGTCCACTACGGCGTCGCGGGCCGCCGTCGCTCTAGGGACAATTCGCGTTTATTTATTTGCCATTAATAGTGAATCAAACACCATTTCAAATGCTTCTAAAATATTCTTAATAGTTTCCCGCTGTAATGTTGAAGTATTGAAAGACAAGCTGCCGTGTAAATACTGCGTATATTTGAGTAATGAAACTAATGGAGCCTTATTATATAGTTACATAATGGGAGTGTGTGTGGCGCAGCTCACACTACACCGCGCATGGCCAGCTGCGGCAGCTACGATGGTGCAGCTAACAAGTACCAGGGTACCATAACTCCCAGGTACTAACTCGAGCGCGCTTAGCGTGTGCAGCGTCTCAGAAGAGCCCGGCGTGCGTAGCCAGCTGTGGTAGACCACGACGAATGAAGATGCAGCTAACAAGTACCAGAGTACCATAACCCCCAGAAGCAGGTACTAACTTGAGAGCGCCTCTGGCGGGCGCGGCGTCCCCTTGGGGCGCGGCCGCGCCGGCGCAGGCCAGCACGGCGTCCCACGGGCCGGCGCGCGCCGCCAGCTGCGGCAGCATGCCCCACGACGCCGTCGCGTGGTTGTTGCTCTCCAGCTCTAACAACTCATGCGCTCCTGGTGGTATACAATTTAAAAATTAAAATCCAGATTATAGTCGTATTGGGAACATCATCAGTGTAATTAAATAAAAAACAAAACTGCCTTCAAAAATACCCAAAAACTAAAAAAGCCCCGTGCCCCCGCGTGCCCCCACTGACCCAGGCGGCGCAGGGCCGTGCTCCCGCGGCGCGGCGCCAGCGCGGCCCCGTGCCCCCACTGACCCAGGCGGCGCAGGGCCGTGCTCCCGCGGCGCGGCGCCAGTTCGGCCCCGTGCCCCCGCGTGCCCCCACTGACCCAGGCGGCGCAGGGCCGTGCTCCCGCGGCGCGGCGCCAGCGCGGCCCCGTGCCCCCGCGTGCCCCCACTGACCCAGGCGGCGCAGGGCCGTGCCCCCGCGTGCCCCCACTGACCCAGGCGGCGCAGGGCCGTGCTCCCGCGGCGCGGCGCCAGTTCGGCCCCGTGCCCCCGCGTGCCCCCACTGACCCAGGCGGCGCAGGGCCGTGCTCCCGCGGCGCGGCGCCAGCGCGGCCCCGTGCCCCCGCGTGCCCCCACTGACCCAGGCGGCGCAGGGCCGTGCCCCCGCGTGCCCCCACTGACCCAGGCGGCGCAGGGCCGTGCTCCCGCGGCGCGGCGCCAGCGCGGCCCCGTGCCCCCACTGACCCAGGCGGCGCAGGGCCGTGCTCCCGCGGCGCGGCGCCAGTTCGGCCCCGTGCCCCCGCGTGCCCCCACTGACCCAGGCGGCGCAGGGCCGTGCTCCCGCGGCGCGGCGCCAGCGCGGCCCCGTGCCCCCGCGTGCCCCCACTGACCCAGGCGGCGCAGGGCCGTGCCCCCGCGTGCCCCCACTGACCCAGGCGGCGCAGGGCCGTGCTCCCGCGGCGCGGCGCCAGCGCGGCCACGTGCGCCCCCCGCGCCCCCAGCAGCTGCAGCAGTACGCAGCCCTCTCCACTGGCCGCGCCGCACACCAGCACGCTGCAACAACAACCACGATGCAGCACCAGCCCGTGACCGCTGTTCACTCCCTGCCTCCCTCAGTGCAGTGCGTACCGTTTCCCCTTGCAGTCGTGGCAGCGCAGTGTATCCAGCGCGTGTAGCGCCAGCGCGGCGGCGTACGGCAGCGCGGCCGCCGCGTCCGCCGCCAGCCCGCGCGGCCGCTTGCTCACGCGGGTGCTGGAAACCACACATACACACTCATATCAAAAATGCGAAAGTGTATCAAACTGTCCTCTCTGAGGGGAGCGCCCCCGTCCCGCGTCACTTGTGTGGCTTGCGCCTAAGACCTATTGTCGACGTGGGTAACAGTATTCTAAAATTGGCTTTATTTGTAGGTCGTTTAAGTTGAATATGAACCTCTGTATCGGGTTCACATAAATCGCTTGCAGAGGGTGCAACGGTCATTTACTAGGTTTCTGGTGTTTAAGGCTCAGGGTAGTGGCATAAATCGACACGCTAGCTATGAAGAAAGGCTTGAATTCTTTAAAATGAACTCTCTTCTTGACAGACGATCCTATCTTGACATTGCATTTTTACATAAAATCATTAATAGGACAGTTACTGATACCCACTTGTTGCGACGAATTAATTTCACAGTGCCTAAAACCAACACGCGGACTTGTCGTCGAGCTACATTTCGCCCGGGAGGCACCAGGACGAAACTTGGTAGATCTCTTCCACTTTATCGTATCCAAAAATCTTTCAACGACCTGGACTTAGCAAATCAATTCAAATTTGACATCTTTCAGGACTCTATACGTTCAATTAGGCGTAGGATGCTGGATCCGTTGCACACCTCTGATAATTAGCGTTTTTTACTTTTCTTGTGTATTTTAATTAATATTGTTGTTTATATTGTATGATCTATTGTATTTTTATTTGTAGTGTACGTCCCTGAACATGTATAATGCTGTCGCATGCCTGTTATTGGTGCATGAACGGGAGCCAAAACTTGTAATTTTTTGTTTATGTACTGTTGGCATGTCTAAATAAATAAATGAAATGAAGGCAAACCATCTGTCAGTGGTGAACTTTATGTAATTAGACAGTACCTGCGTATGGTGAGCAGCTCGGTGGCGGCGCCGCCGCTCCACTCGCTGACGCAGCCCCAGACCTCGTCGCCCAGCTCCAGGTCGCTCACCCCGTAGCCCACGTCCAGCACCACGCCTGCCCAGTAATTGACGTCATCATTATCATCTTTAGCCTCCACAGGGTGTACCGAAACTCTACGATAACCTGGTACAGGGCGAGAGGCCAAGTAAGAAGGGTTACCATTATTTAAAATCCGAGTGTGCTGAACACGAGTGAAGTGAAACTTCTTCAGCTCCATCTAGGTATATGACCCCGACGCGCCTGACGTTGCTCAACCTCGGTATTCGGACGAGAACCAGTGTTTTTGTCAAATATATTGAAAACGGTGCATCCTACGGCAAAATCAATGAAATTTTCATCCTCCCTTTATTATCCCCCTCACCCCCCACCCCCCACACCTTACCCCGCGTTCGCCTTATTTCCGTAACCCATTCACCAGCTTACTCCCAAGTCAAGCGTGCCTAAAGAAGTTTTACTTCAAAAACACGTTTGTTGTATGGGAGCCCCCTTAAATATTTATTTTATTCTGTTTTTTAGTATTTTTTGTTATAAAACGGCAACCAAAATACACCATCTGTGAAAATTTCAAGTGTCTAACTATCACGGTTCGTGAGATACAGCTTGGTGATAGAGGAACAGACGGACGAACAGCGAAGTCTCCATAATAGGTTACCCTTTGGGTACGGAACCCTAAAAAACATGTCACTTACAAGGAAAGGCACCCAATTGTCTGGCACCGATTTGATTAATTTTAATATAAGTACATATTATTATGTTAGAGAGTAGGATAAAATAACAGACCCATATTTTTTTTTAAGCTGCCCAAACCTAACACTTGCAGCTTGAGTAGTGTTAGAGTTGGGCGAAAATTATCTATTTACGAAAAACCGGGAAGATAACTAAATCATCTTTTATTTCAAGTAACTAAATAATCCGTTATTTGTTATTTTGAATTTATTTATTCAGTTTCATTTTTATCTAGATAAATTAGTTGGGATTTTAAATAAAAGATGAATGTCAGTGTAGTACAGTCATGTAGAACTAGAAGTGGTGTCAGTGTGACGGTTTGACCCGACGTGACATTCTGTATACATTTATTAAGCTTACTTCAATAACAAACGAGGTCGGTTATCTTCATCTAGATAATTTATCTAAATAATAATAGTTTAAAAAAACTAAAAAACACGCTTTAAAAAATAAAAAATAAATTTTAATAAATTTCAATTCACTATTCTTATAGTGCAGTAAAAAATCTTAATAAGCAATTATTATATTGTTATATCCAGATCAAAATTTGTAAACAATTCTAAATATTGATAAAATAAATAATAATAGTTTAAAATATTTTATTGTAAAAAAAGCGTGGGGTGCATGGTGTCAATTGTCAAGGATTATCATTTTGATAACATCTTAAAAAGCACCCCACGCTTTTTTTACAATAAAATATTTTAAACTATTATTATTTATTTTATCAATATTTAGAATTGTTTACAAATTTTGATCTGGATATAACAATATAATAATTGCTTATTAAGATTTTTTACTGCACTATAAGAACAGTGAATTGAAATTTATTAAAATTTATTTTTTATTTTTTAAAGCGTGTTTTTTAGTTTTTTTAAACTATTATTTATTTCCTATTTTTTAGTTGCATTTTTTTTCTTTCTAACTTTACCCCCTCACCTACAACCCCCAAACCCCCTAAACCCAACCCCCAACATCCCCCACCCCATTTCCCCAAACCCCCCCAAACCCCACACCCTTACCCCCTCCTCATTTTACAAACCCCCGAACCACCTAAACCCAACCCCCCTAACACCGAACCCCCATACCCCTGGAAACCCCCCCTCCCCTCCACCCCCACTCCCCCCACCCGCCATCTTCCAGCTCCATCATCAGACCCTGGTTACCATATGGGATCAAAGTGCTCGTCAAGACGAATCAAACAAGCCCAAACTCGATGGGGTTGTGTCGTTTTATTGTGGAGTGCCTTTGGCCATCTTCCAGCTCCATTATCAGACCCTGGTTACCATCTGGGATCAAAGTGCTCGTCAAGACGAATCAAACGAGCCCAAACTCGACGGGATTGTGATGTTTTATTACATAGTTCCTATGGCCACCATCCAGCTCCATCATCAGATCAGCTCCATGTTACAATAATATTGCATTGTCATCCAATTTACACATATGTGCAAAATTTCAGCTCAATCGGAAACCGGGAAGTGGGTCAAAATCGCGCCCTAAGGAGTCGGTTACAAACAAACATACAAACAAACAAACATACAGGTGAAGCTAATATAAAGCGTGTAAAAAGTTGTCAACGCACTATTTGTGATTGAATTTATTTTCGAATAAATTTATTTGAAACGATTTTATTTGAAATAATTATCTAGATAAGAAATCATCTAAATAACGCCCAACTCTGAGTAGTGTCACATGCACTTGTTAGGTTTACCTGCGAACCCCCGTCCCACGACGGGCTGCGCGCAGCCAGCGAGCGCCCGCAGCGCGGCCCCGCGCCCGCGCAGCGCCGCGCGGTCCCGCGGACACACGCTGAACGCTTGCACGCGCACCAACACCTCGCCCGTACCCGCCGCTGGAACCACGCACGACATACACTGTACAGTCGCCATCATAAACATTCAAGGTGGTCATATTTATCTGAACACGACCATATTGTCCTTGGTTCTCGGCAGGGTTGGAAAAATCATGATTTTTTGAAAAAATCGTATAAATCGCTATTAATTTAAAAAATCCTAATAAAATCCGATTTTTTTGATTTTTTTCAATTGTCATAGTTTTAACAAAAGTTTTGCGTAAAACGGAACGCGCTCTGAGAAAAAGGGAATTCCCCTAAAATATCTCATTCATCCAAACAAGCTTTCATTCGTTCAGTTCAGTTTCAGTTTTCATTGAACTTGTTCTTGTTATTGCTGTTGCGTGTATTAAACGACATAATACTAAGATTGTAATATAATATTGATTATAAATAAAAAATGCCTCGCCAAAGAGATGCTATTTGGGAACATTTTACGGAAAAAAGTACTACAAAAACATTACACTAATTGATTTTTAACCAACATTTATGACAATAAAGAGAATAGATTAAATCTTGATTTTTATTGAAAAAATCATTTGATTTAAATCGTGATTTAAATCATGACTTAAATCAAAATGATTTAATCATGCCAACCCTGGTTCTCGGGTGGCGTCCATGGACCGGAAGACGCAGTGTAGGTAGGCCAACAAGATTGAGCGACGGCCTGGTTTAAGTTGCGGGACCGATCTGTTTGGCGAGCCTTGGGGAAGGCCTATGTTCAGCAGTAGACGTCTTTCGGCTAAAATGATGATGATGATGACCATATTGTCAATCACATCCATACAGTCAGCCAAAAACAAAACTTCTAATGCTACTTCCAATAAGGTTGCGTTAAACGTTTAACGCTACCATGGAGGGGGTATGGAAGTACTGTTGCGTTAAACGTTCAACGCTCCTGCTCCTGCTCCTGCTCCTGGGGGTTCACTAAAAAACAATTTCTACCCCTTCCTATTTTCATTTCCACATTATGAAGTTTCACTTCTTCCGCGCAGAGGGACTCCACGCACTATTTTTTTTCTTAGTAGATTCATAAATGCCCAAATCCAACAAGCAATCATCTCACTATGATACGTTGTATGTATGTTTAACAATCAAAGCCCTTGATGGTACAGTCGGCCAAAAATATGGTCTACCCCCCTACGGTCGAAGTTCATTTGCACGTCATGATACAACGAGGTCGATTTTCCCTTGCAAAAATATCAAGACAGTGACTAATGATAATGACTCAACTCGGAAAAGTCAACCTTAGCGATATTTAGATCTCACAGAAACTTTTGTCAAAACAGGTGGACCATTTTCTTGGATGACCATACATTTTCAGATATTTTTGAACACCTTGACTGCTCCGTGTAAATTTCTTCTCTGCTATTCTTATCAAGAATCTCCTTGATAAGTGCGGAAAATACCGACGGCAACAGGGTTCTACTGAGTAATTTGTCAAGGTACAGTCAACTAATTTGATTCCTAAGCCACTACAGGACCATGTCATAATGAATCAATTTGTAAGACAGTGATTATGATGACATTTCGATTTTTAAGAACTTGTTTGCTTGTGTATGAATAACTTGAATTGTCACTTTCCGCGTATGTCAAAACTTTTTCTTTTCATGTCACGGAGCCAAAACGTTTTTAAACTACGTTTGTTGCGTGTTCTGATTGGAAAATTGATAATCGTTTGACCCGCACTGAGGTTGTAATTATCTGGTAGTTAATGTGACACGGTTCTATAGTGCCCTAGAAATCAAATTGGTTGACTGTGTGTGTGTGTGTATGACCATTATCTAGGTCAGGACTCACCAGGAGCAGTAGCGTCCTCCACAAGAATGACGCTCTGGTCGGACTGCGCGATGAGGGCCCTTGCGTGGGGCCCGGCCGGGGCGCGTGCCCCGCACCGGAGCCCCACGAAGACGCCCGCGCCGCCGCCCACGAACACCCCGCACGCGAAGATCACGAGGCTGCGGCGCCACACTGGACACGAGACAGCTAGTTAAACACCAGTTGCAAATTTATGGGGCCACACATAAAGCATCGTCCTAAAAGAATGACGATGTGCCGTGCAGTTGCACTTGAAGTACCAGGGTAACAGAACAGGCGAGGCATCTCGATCCTTGGTTGAACAAGGCCAGCTGGCAGCTCCTCTTAAAGCCAGCACAGGCGACAGCGGTGGCGTGCTAACGGATACCTACTGTTGCACTTGAAGTACTAGGCTAATAGAACAGGCGATGCACTTCGATCTTTGAACAATTCTACCAACTCCTCAAACATCACTGGCGAGAGCGGTGGCGTGCCATCGCGTACCCTTACAGTTGCACTTGAAGTACCAGGGTAACAGAACAGCGACGCACCTCGATCCTTGAACAAGGCCACAAGTTCCTCGTAGAGTAGCACGGGCGACAGCGGCGGCGTGCCGTCGCGGATCCTCTGAGCCGCGTCCCGCGACCACGCCACTATGCGCTCGCGCCCCTCCGCTATCAGCTCGTGGTGCCAGATGTCGTTGAACGCCTCTCGTATCTGCACACACGTTTCTTCCACTTGACAACGGAAAATGAACAGTTGTTCTAATATTTTTGTGTTTTTAGTGAAACTTCTAATGCGACTTCCAACAAGCGTTGCGTTAAATGCGTTGCATTAGATGCGGGGGGTGAGGGGGAGGGGTGCGGGGTTTTCAAAGGGGGGATGAAAATTTCACTGATTGCCGTACCTAGGATGCACCGTTTTCAAGATATTTGATAAAAACACTGAGGGGTAGGGGGGGTGTATGAGGGGGGTGCGGGGGAGCGGGGTCTCAAAGGGGGATGAAAAATTCATTGATTTTGCCGTAGGATGCATCGTTTTCAAGATATTTGACAAAAACACCGGTTCTCGTCCGATCACCGAAATTAAGCAACGTCGGGCGCGGTCAGTACTTGGATGGATGACCGCCTGGTTTTTATTTTTTATTATGAAGTTTCACTTCTTCCGCGCGGAGGGACTACACGCACTATTTTTTTTTTATAGAGATGAGTTCTGCTATTGTTTTGTAACCAAATTTATGTGGCACAACTTTGCAATTGTTCGCGTACTTTTTGAAATTTTACTTTTTTTCTTGGTTCTATTTGTGAGATCTTATAATTGGCTCCTATGTTATAACATGTTCAACATACTCTGTAATTTGTAGCTGTTGGTTCTCCGAAAATAAATAAATAAATAAATAATCGTATCCAAATTTCCAAAAGTTACATTTGAAATTTACCATGAGCTTTAGGGCCGGCGCCCACTGACGGCATGGCACGGCGTGGCATTTTATTACTATCAAGTTATTTTGAATCTTATTTCAATGAGTTTACTTTATTGGTTATGCGTGGCATCGGCCCTCAGGACGTCGCGGTATCGTGGTATCGAAATAAAGTAACATGAATTCTAAACTAATTGAAATAAGATTCAAAATAACTTGATAGTAATAAAATGCCACGCCGTGCCATGCCGTCAGTGGGCGCCGGCCATTATGGTGAAGGAAAACATTGTGTGAGGAAATTCAATGATGTGTGAGAAGATCCCAATCCGCAGTACGCCCACGTGTAACCTACAGTACAAGTACAGTACTGATATTAAATTTAAAAAAAGTCTTGGTATTTTATTTCTAACCCCCAACAAAAAAGAGGGGTGTTATAAGATTGACCGCTATATGTCCGTGTCTCTCTGTCTGTCTGTGGCATCATAGCTCTTAGACAGGTGAACTGATTTGGATTCAGTATTTTTTATTTGAAAGCAGGTTTCTTGGCGATGGTTTTTAGGATGTTTCATCAAAATTGGTACAGCCGTTTCAAAGTTATCACGGATCTTAAACGCATAATGGGCATTTACTTTATTTTCAAACATACGCGTGACCTAATTGCGTTGGGGGTTTTTAAAATCTTTAATTTTTCAAGTTTGAAGTGTATGTTTGTTTTGCATTAATAGATTTTATTATAACTGTCAGATCAGATCTCTTCCTATAATAACCAAACTACGGGCTAATAACCATGACAGACAGTAAAGGTAACCTGATAGTTTATGTCAAGTACCTTATTAAGAGCTTCAACGGTGTGGTTGACAACATCTTCAACGCGCGACCGGCTGCTGCCTGCTACAGTCTTGGCAGCTTCCTACAATTGGTAATGACAGTCAATTGTTTTAACCTTTTGTATGCCTAGTGCCCGGTATGGAATGCAGTTGTTCATGTGTGATTGAATCGCAAACTTATAAAACTTTTATATTTGTAATATCAGTTGTAAAACTTGTCTGTAATACTTTTACAATCTGAAGTCAAGTGATGAAACAAACAATGACTTGAAATTGCAATCATAAACATTGTCACAGATTTTTTGCAATTAAGAATCTAATTAGACATTACATAAGTTCAGGGTCATCTAACCGCGAAAACTAGGGCAATGACGTTTGACAGTCAAACTGTACACAGAACCAAAACAAAAAAAACTTAGTAATAAATAAGAATCTAATAATAAAAAAAACGAACTACATAGTATTGGAAGTACCAGGAAAGCAGAAGTCAGTAAGTGGTACGTACGTGTAAAGCGCCGATCTTTTCACCGGCCCGCAGCTTCAGTTCGTCCATATTCCCGGCACCACGAGACGACACAGGGTCAGTCTAAACCATATGAACATTGAATGCACATCGAAACCCTAACCTTTGGACTAAAATCGCCCTAAATAACTGCATCCCTAAAATAGATCGTCATTGACAAAACAAACATTGTTCTCGCTTCATTTATAAACCAAATATCACGACATTATTTACAATTTAGTGTTTTTTATTACTTTAACCATAATTTTGATGGTTTATAGAGTAAAAACAGTATTTTTTTACCTTAAATAAACATAACCCCCACTGTTTTCCTTTCGTGTTTTTGACAGCTGATCACTTTGACATATGACAAGCATGTGACGTTTACTTATGCTGTTTAAGCATTTGGCAGAAACGCTTAAATTGTAATTTATTAATTTCACATCAAATCTCAGCCTAAATACATTCATAGATTTACATTCTACTGTAGGTCACAGGCCTCCTCTCAGAATAAGAGAGCTTGAGCTGTAGTTCCCACGCGGGCCCAGTGCGTTTTAAAAACTTCATACACACGGTGCACACCATAGAATTTCTTCGCAGGCGTTACAGGTTTCCTTACGATGTTTTCCCTCACTGTAAAGCTTTTGGTAAATTTCAAATGTAATTTAGCACATAAATTCCGAAAAACTTAGAAGTGCGTGCTCGGGTTTGAACCCCCGACCCTCTGCTTAAGAGGCCATAGGCCAAACCACTGGGGCACTACGGCTTATTATTAATATTGTTCATTTACCTATCAATAAAAATCATCGACCAGCGTCCCATAGATATGCTATTTACCTAACTCACGGATATTATATTCTATTAGAGATATTAGATTTTTGGCTCAGTTATGTTATGACGTGTTTCGAGTTTGCAAATACAGTGCTTGTACCTAATCTTAAAACAATGTTAATACCTACTGTTATTTACAATTTTATTCTATTAATCACATATTCCATTGCATGAAATGTAATGAAACTCCTATGTCAAACTTTATTTATTTATTTCTCAATTCTATCTCCACTTGATCTATACTCTTTCCTCTGGTTTCGGGCATCAGTACCAGGACGGCAGCAACTCCTAAGAGATGTACTATCGCGTAACAGTAGAAGTTAGTGTGAATCCCTAGCGCTTCTTTGATGGGAGCGAAGGTTGCTAACTGCGCGAAAGATACGATCCAGGCTGTGCTTACGACTATGCCCATCATCTTAGCTCGAATCTGGAATGAAACATAGCAAATCAATCCTCATTTGGTCGTAATGGGGCATAAAATTGCCTTAGGTAGAAGTTTAACTATTATTATAAGAATTATTATATTATTACCTGAATGTTGAACAGTTCGGCCATGACAACATGTGGCATGGGAAGAACCCCTGCAGTATAAACAATCATGGACACGGCAATGGTCAGCAGCATCAGCCAGGCAGGAGTGGTGCCCTGAGGCAGCTGCAGTATGACTGCTAAGCTTGCCAGAGCCGCTGCTGACACCAAGTACGTGGTCAGCAAGATAACCTGGAAATAAATGGATTCACGCGTTGTTGGACAGGTGATTGTTGTCCCTCCCCCTTTTTACGTCCCAGTGTCGGACATAATAGGTATGTAGTGCGTTTCAGAATGGAAACTAGTGGTATGGCTAGAACAGAATCGACAGGGATAAGGGTATTAGCAATGACTGCTGCTCATTATAAAGGAACACTAATATGGAACTTTTAAAAATTCCTTTGAGATAGGGAGCTAGACTATTTTTAGGGTTCCGTAGTCAACTAGGAACCCTTATAGTTTCGCCATGTCTGTCCGTCTGTCTGTCTGTCTGTCTGTCTGTCCGCGGCTAAGCTCAGAGACTGTTAGTACTAGAAAGCTGTAATTTGGCATGAATATATATATCAGTCACGCCGACAAAGTGATTGAATAAAAAAAGTAAAAAAAATTTTTTTAGGGTACCTCCCATAGACGTAAAGTGGGGGTGATTTTTTTTTCTCGGCTAACCCTATAGTGTGGAGTATCGTTGGATAGTTCTTTTAAAACCATTGCGGGGTTGCTAACATGATTTTTCTATTCAGTGATCTGTTTGCGAAATATTCAACTTTAAAGTGAAAATTTTCATTAAAATCGGCCGTCCCCCCCCCTCTAAAATCTAAACTGTTGAGTGGAAAAATTTGAAAAAATTCAGAATGGTAGTAAATATATCAAATTTACTAGGAAAATTATAGCGGCTAAGATTGCTTGGAAATTATTTGCAGTTTAAGAGTAAATAGTAGCCTAAGGTATAAAACATACCTAAACTTGGATGATTCCGTACACATACGAAATCCTTAGAAAAATATTACTTGATTTTTTCGTAATGGCTACGGAACCCTACCTTGGGCGTGTCCGACACGCTCTTGGCCGGTTTTTTTGTTGTTCCATTGGGCAAAGCCACTGGTGTTAATCTTTCGCCAGCTGGGAGTCAGCCACTGTTGAATAAAGACTGGCTCCTTTCCTTAGAACGATGATAGATACCTAACTTACCACCTATATTCAATACTAGCTTTTGCCCGCGGCTTCGCTCGCGTGTACCATGAGTATTCCAAAGAACCAAGATATCAAGCAAGCAAGCATACAGGCAAGCAAGCATACAGGCAAGCAAGAAAGCATGCAAGCAATATGCAAGCAAGCATGCATGCACGCAAGCAAGCAAGCGTGCAAGAAAGCGTGCAAGTAAGCGTGCAAGCAAGCGTGCAAGCAAGCACGACTAAACTTCAGGTAGATACGATCCTTTACAGTATTTCTTTGTATACAATGTTTTTCACTAATTCGGAAGCCAGCACTAAAAATCTGTATAACCAGAAAGAATACAACTAAAGGTCTATACATGCATATGATATTTAAAGAAACTTCCTATAACTCCTAACCGTTAAGGAGTTTAGCCTTCCATCATCAGCTCACCTGGATAACCTGCAAAAATACAACTATCGGTCTATACGTACCTATAATATTTGAAAAAATATCCTCAACTCCTAGCCGTTAAGGAGTTTTACCTTCCATCATCAGCTCATAAAAATGAGAGATGATGTCTACCAGACGCAAACACTTAATAGCTTGAGAAAATATATGAAAAACGTAATGCGTGCCAACAAAATTTGAAGGTTGCCCTCGATTTCCCTGAGATCCCGTCATCAGATCCTGATTTGGTGACAATGGGACCATCTCAGGAGTATATTATATTCTTTCGTATAAAAAAAGAATTTTTAAAATCGGTCCACAATTGACCGAAAAATCGGTGAACATACTTACATAAAAAAAAATACATACAGTGGAATGCATAACCTCCTCCTTTTTTGAAGTCGGTTAAAGAGCCCTTTGCGGCCTACTTACAGTATAAACTTATGAATGTTGAAACAAGTTAGCTATGAAGTATCTTTTTTTTTGTACTTATTTTTTCAACTTCATTTTTTTTTTTTTTTTTTATTACTTTTACGGTCATCCCGTGAAATCATACATTTCGTACAAAATACAAACTGAAATATAGATGCACAGAAAAAACCCCAGAAAAAAGACCAATGCTGGGAATCGAACCCAGGTTCCGTGCCGCGTGCCATACCCCTACACCACCACTGGTCTAGATGAGGGTGTAACATAGATGTGCGTTTGTCACTGCATAAGGTGATGATTTAGCAGATTGAAATGTATGATGTATAGGAAAGATTCGTGTCTAATCTCTAGACCAGTGGTGGTGTAGGGGTATGGCACGCGGCACGGAATGCTGAGGACCTGGGTTCGATTCCCAGCATTGGTCTTTTTTCTGGGGTTTTTTCTGTGCATCTATATTTCAGTTTGTATTTTGTACGAAATGTATGATTTCACGGGATGACCGTAAAAGTAATAAAAAAAAAAAATGAAGTTGAAAAAATAAGTACAAAAAAAGATACTTCATAGCTAACTTGTTTAAAGTTGCACAGTAGCGCCATCTCTTGTCCAGGTGAGCGGTTAGTTCCGAAGGAGTGTTAAAATCTCTCGATGAGGGTGTAACATAGATGTGCGTTTGTCACTGCATAAGGTGATGATTTAGCAGATTGAAATGTATGATGTATAGGAAAGATTCGTGTCTAATCTCTAGACCAGTGGTGGTGTAGGGGTATGGCACGCGGCACGGAATGCTGAGGACCTGGGTTCGATTCCCAGCATTGGTCTTTTTTCTGGGGTTTTTTCTGTGCATCTATATTTCAGTTTGTATTTTGTACGAAATTTATGAATGTTGTTCTACAACCAGTAAAACGCAAAATCCCGTTTTTTCCCGTTCCCGTAAAAATTTCGGGAAATGCTTTCTTAATGCTCCCCTACACTCCCCAAGGAACCCACTTGCCGAATTTCAGCTTTCTACAACCAGTAAAACGAAAAATCCCGTTTTTTCCCGTTCCCGTGAGAATTTTGAAATGTCCTCTCTCAATGCTCCTCTACACTCCCCAAACAACCTACATGCCGAATTTCAGCTTTCTAAGACCAGTAAAACGAAAAATCCCGTTTTTTCCCGTTCCCGTGGGATTTTTGTAAAGTCCTCTCTCAATGCTCCTCTACACTTCCCAAGCAATCTACATGCCGAATTTCAGCTTTCTACGACCATTAAAACGAAAAATCCCGTTTTTTCCTTATCCCGTGAAAATTTTGAAAAATCCTGAAATTAATGTTTTAACTAATGTAATACCTACTTGTGTATCATATTTGAAGAGTCTAGTTATTATAGTTTCTGAGATAGGGTCACTCGGAATCGAATATATAAATCCCGTTTTTTCCCTTTCACGTGGGAATTCCCAAAAATCCTTCCTTAGTGGATGCCTACATTGTATAAGGTATCTATGTGCAAAATTTCAAGTCTCTAGGTCCAGTGGTTTGGACTGTGCGTTGATATATCAACAGTCATTTGGTTTATTTAGATATTTCAACCCCATCGCATCCCATCCAGGGAGATGGTATTTTACGTCTGCCACGTCGGATTTTAAAACCGTTGTTGTTTTCATAATCAGCGACCCGATAAACCATAGAAACAACACCCATGTTGATTTTCAGACTTTGTTGCCCCTTTCCCCCCTTTTAGGGGTTGAATTCTCAAAAAAACCTGAAACACGTGTTTACTCATTTATTATTCGGAGTACTTCTGTGAAGTTTCGAATAAAATAGTCGAACTAATCTTGTTACAAACTTTGGACCCCCGTTTCACCCCCTTAGGGAGTGAATTTTAAAAAATCCTTTCTTAGTGCACCCCTAGACCTCATAAGGAACCTACATGCCAAATTTGGAATCTCTAGGCCCAGTGGTTTGGGCTGTGCGTTGATATGTCAGTCAGTCAGTCAGTCAGTCAGTCAGTCAGTCAGTCAGTCAGTCAGTCAGTTTCTTCTTTTATATATATAGATTGTCACAACACTCGCGTTGTCGTTGGTCCACCTAGAGGGAGGCCTGCCAACGCTGTGTCGTTTGCGATGACTATTCGAGAACCTTTCTCCCCTAACGATCATTTGTTCTTCAAGCGACGTGAGCTGTCTATTACCACTTCAATATTACTACGTAAGTAAGTTCCATTATTTATTAACATGTACCCACCCTTCGCCCAACTCTCTCCACCACGCACATCGATATGATAGCTCCAGTCATCATGACTGCCGGGAAGCTGAGCGTCTGCAGCTCTGGATTCAGGGTTGTCCCTGATGCAGCCAGGATGTTGGCTCCATATGAGATCAACGCGAAGTTGCCGCTGAAAGCTTGCACGGAGGCTAGAATGGTGCCCAAGATGCAAGCCCTGCGCCATGCTCTATCTTTCACTGAAAAAGTATGTACATTATAGATACATATATGTATAATATATCAAAGTATGTTACAAAGTATGTTACAAAGGCGGAAAAACGGTCAAATGATCCCCTGTAAAAAGTACAATGTAGGTAATTTAACAAAAGTTTTTGATCTAAACCAAAAAATACTGTGAAAAACGTGCCAAGTCTTGATTCAGATGATTATGTCTAAAAAAGTACCTGCCAAGCCTGGGGTGCAGAATGAAAAAAGTGAGAAACGAGAAAGAAGAAGAGGAGAAATAATAATAAAATTTAGCTAAAATTCGGTTTTTTGTGAGCAGTTCTGAGTGTTCGTTCTGGTCCTAACTTTCATATTTGTGACACTAGAAAAGATTAACTGTACTCAAGACCACAACAAGCTGGGAGCGCGAGGCGCCGAAGGAGAGTGTCCAACGCTCTATCTACTACGCAGACTGAATCATAATTATACACTGTGCCGCGCTGCCCGTGTGCGTCACCGTTTATGATTCAGTGTTATTGACCGCGCTTGATAAACTTCGTCGGCGCCTCGCGCTCCCAGTTTGTGGTGGCCTTATACTTACGAATAACTACGATCGATAAAGACGGCAGCGACTTGTAATATTCGTCTCGTTCCTTCATTGCTTCAACTTCGTTTTGTACAGTTTTGTCATCCACGTCCAGACTTCGGAGCAGCGCCAGTTTTTCAATTGCTTCCTGTAGGTACATAAAAGTTTTTGATGTGCCGTATCAAAATACGACTGTCTTGAAAGTTCAGTGTGTGTTTAAGTAAAATATATACTTTGCCTATAAATTATCCTAAACTTAAGGCCACCACAAACCGTAGCGCGGCGGGGCATGCGCGCGACGCCAACGGAGCGTTCCCAGCGCGTTTTATAACACCGAATCATTATATACGGTGACTCACACCGGCAGTGCGGCACTGCGTATATGATTCAGTGTTATGCAACGCGCTGGGCACGCTGTCGCCGTCGTTCGCACGCCCCGCGCTGCGGTCTGTGGAGGGGGGCTTTAAAGGACACAAAACTAATAGTACACGCAATGAAAGGATGGTTCTGAAAACACTGGTAGTGTTTCCTAAGATTCCTAGGTCGCGTGTCAACTGTGGCTGCAATGTGGTTGAAACGTCCAGATAATTTCAGCAATTTAGTTCGTGATTTAGTCCCGAGAAGTACTTATTAGTGAAAATTAAAACCATGCCAATTCGGGATAACTGACAGGACACCGAAACTCACAATAACTTACTTTTATCTTCCCGATCTTCACCAAGTAACCAGGCGATTCAGGACACATTAGCAGCAGGCCAAACACCAGAACTGGCACAGATACCACGATGTACAACACCGTGTAATAGTCCAGGTAAGCTCCTAACGCGTACATGGCCAGTAGACCAAGGTTGTAGCACACCATGAGGAGTGTCCCCATCAGGCCTCGTATGCTGTCTTGGCTTATCTCCTTGTTGTACATCGGGACGACGGTGAAGCAGCCCCCAGCTGCCGCGCCGCAGCATACTCTGGCGATCACCAGGGTGGTTGTAGTTGGTGAGAGCATTTTGAGTAGCCAGCTTGCCTGGAAAAAGACACATAATAGACAAGAAACACATAATAAACATACCTAATGTCATTTATATTCGCAACGGCCTTTCAAACAGAGAGGGTCGTGAATTCAAACCCGGGCTCGAGCCCCTAAATTTTTCTGTATTTATGTGTCAAATTAAATTTGAAATTTACCACGAGCTTTACGGTGGTCTTGAGGAAACCTACACGTGCGAAAAAATTTAATGGGGTGTTGTAGGATGTTTCCAATCCGCACTGGGCCCACGTGGGAACTTCAGCCCAAGCCAATTCATTCTGAGAGGAGGCCTGTGCTATGCAGTGGGAAGTATATATATTTTTTTACATAAAACTGACCCGTGATTGACCACTATCTCACCTGATGAAAAGTGTAGATGAGGCCAAAGGTGTACCTCACTGGTTCAGTAACAGCCTATTCACTCTAGCCTTGAAGAGACCTAGGTTGTATTTATCAAGAAATACAGACGACGGGAGCGAATTCCATTCTCTAGCAGTTCGCATTAGGAAGGATGACGCGAAGCGCTTCGTACGAGCCACTGGAATACTAACCACATAAGGATGAAGACGCTCCCCCCGCCTGGATGTCCGTATGTAAGTATATAGGCTGGGATGATGAATAAGATTAAAACAACTGTACTTTTCTAACAGCAGGTAGTCTAGAATCCCGTTTCTTACCGTTTGTGGTACAGTCATGAGCAGCATACCGGTTCTTCTGCCGAACTTGTCAGCTATCCACGCAAAGATTGGTACAAAGACCAGCGCTGTGATAGGCAGGACGCTGGAAACCCAGCCCAGCGCGTAGTCAGAAAGGGGGGTTCCAGTGGGGGAGGAGGCTGACTGCAAGACTTTCGCCATTGGAGAAATCCAGCCCGTTTGTAGTCCATAGGTGAAGGATAAAGAATTTGCTGAAAAAAAATATGTGGCTGGGTAGATCTGATAGCCTGCTAATGTTGAATAATAAAAGTGGGTAGTGAAATAATTACGCACAACAAGATTAAACACAGGAAGATTGCCCACCTCGGTCATTTTTTCCGCTATGAGAGCTATATGACATACTGCAACTTATTATGATGGGCAAAGTTGCTGGAAAACGCGGTGTTGCTCGAAGAATAGTCTTTTCTGAGAAACATAATGAGAGTGGACCGGAGACACGAGTAGTGCTGAGCTGTTGCACCTCGCGACGAGGAACAAGAAGAAATATTCGGAGTTGATGGCCAATATTCAGTAATTGGAGATACTGGCGTACTGATATACTCGTACACTGATTTGGATTGAGACATGGGTTACCTACTTAACAGCTTCCCTGTCCTATGAGGTACATGCGCCTCATGTGTGACTTTACTGGTACGTCCAAGCGGCAAATGTGCCTCATGATCATGACTCTATAAGCGTTTAATGTCATTGTTAAAAGGGGACATGTCGAAAGAACGCCGCACATAGCTTCAGGACAGGGAATCTGTTGATATCATGAGGGCTGTAAAATGCATAAAAAAGCATATTTTCAATGCAAACGGTAGCTATTTTGCATGACTTAACCTCACTACTTCGCGGAGGAGCAAAATAATTATACTTACTCCATTTATTGTAACATGGCCCTTCGAAAAAGTTACGTCTGAATCTAAATAGTGTTAGAAGCAAAAATCCGAATAGGTAGTGCAATTTTGGGTGAATGACCTTAAACATTATACTTACTTAATATTGATAAGACCCGAGATTCCGGGTTCCGTATTTTATACAGAATAGTTTCTTGACATGATATTGATTGAAGTAATGGTGTAAAAAGCAAAAAATAAAATTTTGTCATTGCAAATATATCGCTCATTTAACATTACACAATTTGCTTTACAGTTTCATATGTTTACTACTGTATAAAACGTAGTAATAATGATATGTGTAAAAAAACTATCACAAAATAAAACACGAAAATAAAACTTATCAAAAACTCAAAATAAAAAGTTTTTAAAAGGAATCCCGCGGGTCATAAGCTATATCCATACTAAGCTTACGCTCCGAAGTCTCGCGAAATTTTACTACCTATTCCGATCACTGGTTAGAGATGATCCTGCTTTTTTATTTACCTACAATTCCAACCATCCATTGCACGGAAGTTTTCGCATTTTTCGAAGTAGGTTTCATATCCATGTTGATTTTTTTATTAACCACTATATCTGACACCGTACACTCGAAAAACTTATTTGATTTTTTATTAAAATTATGTTCCAATAATTTTTATGATTCAATATTCACGAAACCACTAACTTTGCTACAACTAAAGTGCGATCGGAATACTTGGAATATTTAAGTACTGTTGTGAAACTATTCGCTCAGTAAATACCAAAATAAGATCTGATTGAGATTCTGCCTGATCATCACTGTTAAAGTGATAGGGTTGACACAAATTATAATATCATCATAAGCTAGCTTTAGGAGGATACGATGCCTGAAAGACTTTTGAAAAATATATATTTTAATTGAATGTCGCTGTCTCGCTGCAACCCCTCCGTATAAGTACAGCAATAAAGGGACAACTGCGGCAATAAATGATCAAAACAGCATATTTTATTCCCTATTTCCTCTTCAAAAAATGAATTAATAATAATAATAATATTTTATTTCAAAAATAATTTAGAGGAAGGTTTTGGCTATGCCCTATCTAAACAGCGAATGAAACAAAGTCGTATTGTTTTTATCCTGAAGTACGTAAGAATGTAGAAACTAGTGTCTTAAAAAAGGTAAAGCACTTATTTGGTCGACTATACATACGTACGTAGATACTATATGGCCGAATTTATAAAAAAGACTTTTCTTCTTATTTTATATTGATTGGTCGGGACCTCCCCCTTAATTTTTAATTAAGTTAAATTTTTATTGTTATTGTAGCAGTATAGAAATACATTTATCTCTTTCTAATAATACCTACAGGGTATTTTTTTAATAAGTGCACAAATTTAAATATGTGATACAGTATCGTTAAAATAACAAATTTCAGTATTTTTCGTTATAATTTTTTTCACTTATTTTTTTTTATCTTTCATGGTAGCTAGGTAACTCGACCAATTTATTGGATGAATTATTATAAACAACCCAAATTTCAAAATGTAAAAAAAATCTTGAACAGATAATCGTGATCTATTAACGATACTGAATCACGTATCAAAATTTGTGCACTGATTAAAAAATTACCCTGTATTTAGAAATCTCGTGTCACGGTGTTTGTTATCGAACTCCTCCGAAACGGCTTGACCGACTTTTATGAAACTTTTTTCTCTGTATTCGGTAGGTCTGAGAATAGGCCGCAGGCTACCTGTTTTTATACTCCTATTTTTGCAGACGGAGTCACGGGCAACAGCTAGTCTAATGTATAAAAATCTCGTGACATATTGTTTGTTATCGAACTCCTCCGACACGGCTTGACCGATTTTTATGATTTTTTTTCTATATTTAGTAGGTCTGAAAATAGGTATTTTTTAAAGTTACACACTTTTATTTAACTTGCAATGTACCTATGTATGTATGTATGTATGTATATACAACGTGCCCAAAAGGTTTCCGCGAGAGTCTAACCACGCATTCCTGAGGCCATATGGAGTAATAAATGTTATTTGAAAATAGGTCGAATTATGCTTTTTTACTTTTTTATTTTTTCATACTTAATAAATACGTAATCCCTGCACCACTTTCATAGTAAAATTTAAACATAAAAATGGAAATATCTCAAAAACTAAGCATATTTCGACCTAGGCTCAGATAACATTTATTAATCCATATGGCCTCAGGAATGCGTGGTTAGACTCTCACGGAAACCTGGTGGGCGCGTTGTATGGTATGTACGAGTCTTTGGTACGGCTCACATCTTGGAAGTGAAATTCGTCCCTCTTCCAGTCGGAAGGTGGAGTCGGAGTCAGTGGTCGGATTCACTTGAAATTTGGTATACCTACTTATTTAGGTTGGATGACAATGTAAGCACAGTCAACAAAAAGTACAGTCAGCTAAAAAGCTTGCTTTAAATTAAATTTTCAACAAAAACTTATTATTTACCCCTATTCTTCGCGGACAGAGTAACGGGGATCAGCTAGTTACGTATAAATTTCAGCTGTCCATCTGTTACCTACGTTTCTTGAGATACAGCCCTGTGCTGGGCAAACGGACGGACGGACAGTGCAGCGACATTAATAGGGTTCCGTTTGTTATCCTTCGGATGTGGACTAAGTAATACATTCACTCTCATTTACAAACTGTGTTAAATTCAGAAATTGCCTTACCCTACAACTATTATTTGATGTTTTAAAATAAATAAGTCGTCATGTTTTCAACAATAAAATTAAATAAGTCTAAGTTTAACTCATCTTCAATGTGTACCTTAAGTCATGCACGAAAAAGACTACTATTCCTTTCAGTGAAGTCATTGCGTTTTGTTTCTGAACGTTAATTGTAACATCCGTGTGTTATTACATCGTTATTGTGCAAATAAAAGTAGTATTGTATCTATTTATATAAAAGAAGAAACTGACTGACTGACTGACTGACTGACATATCAACGCACAACCCAAACCACTGGGCCTAGAGATTCCAAATTTGGCATGTGTAGGTTCCTTGTAAGGTCTAGGGGGTGCACTAAGAAAGGATTTTTCAAAATTCACTCCCTAAGGGGGTGAAACGGGGGTCCAAAGTTTGTATGGGGAAACAAGATTAGTTCGAGTATTTTATTCGAAACTTCACAGAAGTACTCCTAATGATAAATGAGTAAACACGTGTTTCAGGGTTTTTGAGAATTCAACCCCTAAAAGGGGGGAAAGGGGTCTGAAAATCAACATGGGTGTCGTTTCTATGGTTTATCGGGTCGCTGGTTATGAAAACAACAACGGTTTTAAAATCAGACGTGGCAGACGTAAAATATCATCTCCCTGGATGGGTTGCGATGGGGTTGAAATGTCTAAATAAACTAAATGATTGTTGATATATCAACGCACAGCCCAATCCACTGGACCTAGAGACTTGAATATTTGCACATTGATACCTTATACAATGTAGACATCCACTAAGGAAGGATTTTTGGGAATTCCCACGGGAACGGAAAAAAACAGGATTTATACAGGGTCATTTTTAATTCACTGACATCCTCTTAACCCTGAATTCCTATTACTCAAACAAATGTTTTTTGTTCTACGACTTTTTAAAATGAAGCACTTTTTTTCCCATACAAATACACAGAGTATCGTAAAAATAAGAGGTAATCTCAAATTTTCAAAACGTTATTACACCATAAATATTAAGTTATGACAAAAGCCGTAAAACAAAAAACATTTGTTTAAGTGGTAAGAGTATAGGGTTAAAAGGATGCTAGTGAATTACAAATAACCCTGTATATTCCGAGTGACCCTATCTCAGTAACTATAATAAATAGACTCTTCAAATTTGATACACAAGTAGGTATTACATTAGTCAAACCATTAATTTCAGGATTTTTCAAAATTCCCACGGGATAAGGACAAAACGGGATCCTATGAACTATAATTACTAGACTCTTCAAATTTGGCATAGAAGTAGATAATTATAAAAGTATAAATCGGTTTTATGGATTTTAATTCGGCATGTAGGTTGCTTGGGGAGTGTAGAGGAGGATTGAGAGAGGACTTTCCAAAATTCCCACGGGAACGGGAAAAAACGGGATTTTTCGTTTAGAAAGCTGAAATTCGGCATGTAGGTTGCTTGAGGAGTGTAGAGGAGCATTGAGAGAGGACATTTCAAAATTCTCACGGGAACGGGAAAAAACGGGATTTTTCGTTTTACTGGTCGCAGAAAGCTGAAATTCGGCAAGTGGGTTCCTTGGGGAGTTTAGGGGAGCATTAAGAAAGCATTTCCCGAAATTCTCACGGGAACGGGAAAAAACGGGATTTTTCGTTTTACTTGGTCGTAGAAAGCTGAAATTCGGCAAGTGGGTTCCTTGGGGAGTGTAGGGGAGCATTAAGAAAGCATTTCCCGAAATTTTAACGGGAACGGGAAAAAACGGGATTTTGCGTTTTACTGGTTGTAGAACAACATTCATAAGTTTATACTGTAAGTAGGCCGCAAAGGGCTCTTTAACCGACTTAAAAAAAAGGAGGAGGTTATGCATTCCACTTTATGTATTTTTTTATGTTTCTTATATTCACCGATTTCTCGGTCAATTGTGGACCGATTATAAAAATATTTTTTTTATTCGAAAGAATACAATATACTCAGGATCTGATGACGGGATCTCAGGAAAATCGAGGGCAACCCTCAAGTTTTGTATGCACGCATTACGTTTTTCATATATTTTCTCAAGCTAAGTATGCGTCTGGTAGACATCATCTCATGTTATGAGCAGATGATGGAAGGTAAAACTCCTTAACGGTTAGGAGTTGAGGATATTTTTCAAATATTATAGGTACGTAGACCGATAGTTGTATTCTTTCAGGTTATCCAGGTGAGCTGATGATGGAAGGTTAAACTCCTTAACGGTTAGGAGTTATAGGAAGTTTCTTTAAATATCATATGCACCTTTAGTTGTATTCTTTCTGGTTATTCAGATGAGCTGATGATGAAAGGTATAACTCCTTAACGGATAGGTCACACAACACCTTAAGAAAATACCATAATAATTATAATATCAATGCTAAGTAGGTACACAGCGCTTCCAGTTACTCAAGTTTCCGTAGAAGAAAGAAAACATTGAATTATACCTAATGCAGGACAGCGGAAAGTAATAATAGGTTTTATATTATTAACAAGCCTGGTTATTGTAGTGCCCGCTTCCGAATTAGTGAAAAACATTGTATATAAAGATATATACTGTAAAGGACCGTATCTACCTGAAGTTTAGTCGGGCTTACTTGCACGCTTGCTTGCTTGCGTGCATGCATGCTTGCTTGCTTGCATCTTGCTTGCATGCTTGCTTGCTTGCCTGTATGCTTGCTTAATTGATATCTTGGTTCTTTGGAATACTCATAGTACACGCGAGCGAAGCCGCGGGCAAAAGCTAGTTTAAAATAAGATTTGTTTAACTAGGTACGCTTAAATCAATAACGACAGCGTAGATACTCCTTATCTAGTGTGTCTGTGACGCGACAACTATGGAAAATGTGAATTTCCCAATGGTTGACAGATTTAGGCGGAAAATCACATGGTTTTTTTTTTTTCAATAAATCCAATAGAGCATTTTAGGGACCCTATTACCGAGACTGAGACAGAGCTCTAATCTCTTGAACCAGCTAGACACTTGAAATTTTCACCAATTGACAACACATCACATCTTTAAAAAATTGTAACAAATTAATTAATAATCCTAGTGAAAATTTAAAACTATCAGCGTCTTTCTCCTTCCAAACAGAATACAGAGAACGAATCAAATTATAGTCTTAGAAATATGAAATGTTGTCAATTATGTATTACTGTGGCCGCTCTAACAAGAAATACTAAAAAAACCGGCCAAGAGCGTGTCGGACACGCACAAGGTAGGGTTCCGTAGCCATTACAAAAAATCAAGTAATATTTTTCTAAGGATTTCATATGTGTACGGAATCATCCAAGTTTAGGTATGTTTTATACCTTAGGCTACTATTTACTCTTAAACTACAAATAATTTCCAAGCAATCTTAGCCGCTATAATTTGCCTAGTAAATTTGATATATTTACTGCCATTCTGAATTTTTTCAAATTTTTCCACCTAACAGTTTAGATTTTAGAGGGGGGGGACGCTCGATTTTAATAAAAATTTTCACTTTAAAGTTGAATATTTCGCAAACAGATCACTGAATAGAAAAATCATGTTAGCCACCCCGCAATGGTTTTAAAAGACCTATCCAACGATACCCCACACTATAGGATTAGTCGAGAAAAAAAAATCACCCCCCTTTACGTCTATAGGAGGTACCCTAAAAAAAAATATTTTTTTATTTTTTATTTTACCACTTTGTTGGCGTGACTGATATGTATATTCATGCCAAATTACAGCTTTCTAGTACTAACGATCTCTAGCTTAGCCGCGGACAGACAGACAGACAGACGGACAGACATGGCGAAACTATAAGGGTTCCTAGTTGACTACGGAACCCTAAAAATAAGCCACTGCGCACAGGAGACTGTTGGTGTTGCCGCGCGCACCCGCCACATCAGGGATGCAACTCGCTTACGCATGATGGCGTGAAAGCCATCCATATGCGCCTCTGCGAGCATCCTCGACGCACTACAATAACGCGGCACATCAGCATCCTGAACGCATTATTGTACAAGACGCGCAGGGCGCTATAAGCTTTCTTGGTACAGTTCATCCACAGACTGCAGGTGTAGAATGACTGACAGTAAGCTCTGAACAAAGTTGCTTTAACACTATTTTAGATTCTTATTTGCTTTTTCACCGTAGGAACAGTTAACTGATCAATTGTAATATTTTTATGATTGTTAATATAATAATATAATAATATAATAATAAATTATTTATTTCATTCCAACTTAGGTGGTAAATACAAAATGGTCGAGACTTCCTATTAGGTATAGTGTACCTGTGTCAGGAAGCCTCGCTCTTCCAGCTTATAGTACAGTCATGCGTTAGAATGCAAGAATAACATAAAAAGTAAAAGTTCTTAATAACTACATAGTACTTAATGGGAATAATGTGTGTAATGACATTGTGTTATTTGTGTGTGCGTGCGTGTGTGTATGTGTGTGTATGTGTATGTAACGTGTATGTGTGTGTATGTATGTGTGTGAGAACGTGCGTGAGCGTGCGTTTGTTGAAAAAAAAAACTTCTGGATGAGTATAAAGGTATAATAAAATTATATCACGCACTTAGTGTGCTCCATATCGAGTAAATTAGAAAAACTCTAGTCAAGTATACATTATCGAGGTGATAAATTGGAAGTGAATCTAGATAAACAACACTATTAATTATTCACCCTAGCTTAGGGTTATTCTCGGACATTGCCAGAATTTACCCTACGGTGAATTATTTGGGGTCACAGATCGGAATACCTAACCGCACGGAATTTGCCACCATGATGCCATTTTATCAGATAGTAATCTATTATCTCATTGCAACATGTGATATATAAATTAAATTAAACTCAAATCAAACATATAATAAGGAGCAGGTGCCAAGCGGTTATTTAAGCATTATGTTAACCAACAATAACTGTTGATAAGGTATTATTAAATAATTTTTAACAAACTTCATAAAAGGAGAAGGTTATCAATTCGGTTGTGTTTTACGAGGGGCGTTCAATATAAAGTGAGAATGAGATGCAAAATCTTTTAATATTACGAAATTAAATACTGGCCGGTAAAGCTAATCTATCTAGCTATCTAGCTGATTGCTATGAAAAAAAAAACTAACTGTCTTTTGTTTAAAATAATATACGGTAATTTCTTTGCAATGCTATTGAGTACGTTAGCGAAAAAGGAGAAAATTGAACTGCGCGCCGTTATCAAATACTTGTATTTGAAAAATTTTTCTACGGACCAAGTCAATTTGGATTTGCGGGACACTTTAGGGTCTAATGCTCCTCCGTATTCGACAGTCGTACGTTGGTGCGCCGAATTTAGACGTGGAAGAACATCGACAATGGACGACCCCCGCTCCGGACGCCCTACTACAGCAGTAACTGAAGAAATTGTGAAAAAAGTCGAAAACTCAGTTTTGGCGGATCGTCGTGTCACAGTTCGTTTTATTGCTG
The DNA here is from genome assembly GCA_947859365.1 of Archips crataeganus. Taxonomy (NCBI): domain Eukaryota; kingdom Metazoa; phylum Arthropoda; class Insecta; order Lepidoptera; family Tortricidae; genus Archips; species Archips crataeganus. The sequence continues at coordinate 14,731,605 of OX402067.1, read as the reverse complement.
AAAATGTAAAGATTTCAACGGGGAGCGTGCATAATATTTTACATGAACGCTTGGGTATGAAAAAGGTATCTGCGAGTTGGGTACCAAGAATGCTTACTGACACGCAAAAACAAACTAGACTAGAGATTTGTCAAGAAGCTTTGAACCTGATGCAGCAAGACCGGGAACTTTTTTTGGCGCGATTTATAACAATGGACGAAACATGGCTCCATCAGTACGACCCTGAAACGAAACTGCAGTCTATGACATGGAAAAGGCCATCGTCTCCAACTCCGAAGAAATTCAAGGTGAGCCCATCTGCCGGTAAGGTCATGGGCTCTGTTTTTTGGGATGGTAAAGGGGTATTAATGATTGAGTATCTCGAGCATGGAGCCACTATTACGGGCACTTTATACGCCAAACAAATAGCAACATTGCGCAATGAGATCCGCGTAAAACGGCGAGGTAAACTCTCGAAAGTTGTGCTGTTCCACCAGGACAATGCCCCGGCACACAAGTCCGCCGCTGCAATGGCTGCAATTTGTGATGCTGGGTTCGATATCCTTAAGCAGCCTCCGTATTCACCAGATCTCGCTCCCAGTGATTTATACCTATTTCCGAGATTGAAACAATACCTGAGATGCTAGAAATTTGAAGACGACGACGCGGTAGTCGCTGCAGTACAAGATTTTTTAAGTACTCAAGATGAGACCTTTTTAAAAATGGAATTTTAAGTTTAGAAAAAAGATATACTAAGTGTATTATGCTAAAAGGTGACTATGTCGAAAAATAAAATGACATTTAGTAAAAGTTGTTTATAACATACTCATTCTCACTTTTTATTGAACGCCCCTAGTATGTTTGTTAAACTGTGTTAAACTGTAACTTTTAGTTCTGATGTTTTGCTATAGATGGCACTGTCTCGCCTACCGAAAATTGTAAATGGCGCTATCGAGAGTTTTCCGACAGCTTATAAAAGGGCTGTCAACTTTAATAAAATTGTCATTCCCTAAGCAACCGTGGTTTTAATCACATCGGTGCGTTCGACACTCGAACATGGTCCTTCGAGCCGGATTGGCCTAGTGGAGTAGCGGCTGCGGGTCCACCAAGCACTGACGTGGCAGCGGATTGCTGTCAAGAGTGCTAGAGGCGGGAAGACCCTCCGACGTCATCGTGGACACCGACAGGGACGTGAGTAACGTGTGGTATTAGTCAAGTGCGAAACTGTGAGTACATTTAATTGTTACGTAGTGCGAACTGTCAAAGACTTTTAAAATTCTCAAGAAAATATTTGGACTTAGAAAATTTGCACTAAATCGGGACATAGAAAAATTAGAAGTAGTTTAGCGACTTAGAATAGTTTCGAGAAAAGTGAAACTACGGGGAATCCACGCCCGTTTTCAGTCAGGATTTAAAGTCGCTAAACACTTAGAAAAATTCGAGATGGATATTTATATCAAACTTCAAGTTGATTTAAATAAGCGAATTGGAAGGGCAAAATTGAACTTTAAGAAGTCTCCTAAAGATCGACTTGCCTCAGCAGATTACATCAGTACTAGAATCGTAACTTTAGACAAATTGTGGACAGAGTTCTCATCAACACATACACAGATTGTTCAAGAGTGTGATGAGGAACTTATCAATTCTAGTACTTATGCCAAGACTGAACTGTATGAAGTTACTGAGGAGTTGTACACAGACTACATGTACGAACTGAAGTCTGCATTAAGCAACATAAAGGCGACAACTCTCTCTTCTGCAAGCAGTAGCGGGTCATTTGTTACGGCAACCTCAGCAATTCAAAGCAGGAGTAACGATCTAATCAAATTGCCCAAGATATCCATTCCGTCGTTCTCAGGAAAGTATTCCGAATGGATCAGTTTTCGTGATTTATTTGTTTCACTGATTCATAAGAACGAGTCTCTAGACAACGTCCAGAAGTTGCACTATCTGAAAGGGCACTTAACCGGTGAAGCTGAACAGCTTTTACGTCACGTCCAGATTACACAAGACAATTATCAAATATGTTGGAATCAGCTCGAAAAGCGCTACAACAACAAAAAATATCTGTCAAATTGTATCTTGAAGAGACTTTTAAGTCAGAAGAACATAGTCTCAGAATCTGCAAGCGCGCTTAAAGAGTTGTTAGACACGACTAATGAGTGTTTATATTCTTTGCGAAACTTAAGAATAGACATAAGTACTTGGGATATAATTGTGATCCATATAATCTGCCTTAAGTTAGATAGCGAGTCTAGAAAACAGTGGGAACTTAAAGTAAGCGAGTCATCAGATGATTTACCCACACTGAAGCAATTTCAGGACTTTTTAGAAACTAGATTCAGGGCACTTGAATTTATCGATCCTAAACTGTCAAAAAATAACTTTGGTCTAAAAGGTCCCAGTGCTCCTGTCAATGCAAGGGTACATCATGTGATTGACGTTTCATGTGCTTATTGTTCTGAAACTCATAAGTTATGTAATTGCAAAGATTTCGCAAAGGTCGAAGTTAACACTCGGCGTGATTTCATCCAATCCAACAATCTGTGCTTTAATTGTCTAGGTTCAGGTCACAATGCTTTTTCATGCCGTATTCCTACTAGATGCCGAATTTGTAAGCGCAAGCATCATTCTTTGCTACACCCCAAAACTATTACCAGCTCAACCGATTCTGAAGTGAAAGCAATACACTCGGTTGAGAATAATGTTGTAACGCACACAACTACAGTTGCTTCAGGTGATGATCATACATCAAGCGTCACAGCCTGTGTTTCGACCAGCCGCAGTCAAGTTTTGTTGGCAACGGCATTAGTAAGCGCTCAGTCAAAATCAGGATGTAGTGTTACGCTTAGATGTTTACTCGACCAAGGTTCTCAGGCTTCGTTAATTACGGAGTCAGCAGTCCAGTTGCTAGGACTTAAGAAAATTACCCACAGAAGCAACATTTCAGGATTGGGAGGTGAGGGAAACCCAACAATGGTTTCCAAGGCGGTGGTGAATGTTAAGATAGCATCACTTCATAATCCTGAATATGAGGTTGAGATTCATGCTTTTGTGCTGGGCAAACTCACTTCGGCTCTACCGGATAAAAGGGTCGTTGTAGAGTTATGGTCAGAGTTATCAGATTTAGAACTAGCTGATCCGTCATTCAATGTTCCAGGCAAAATTGATATGCTGCTGGGAGCAGACGTTTACGGACAGATATTGCTCGATGGTGTCATCAAGGCTCCATTGGGAGCGCCTATTGCCCAACGAACCACTTTGGGCTGGATCCTTTCAAGGCCGATTCATTGCGATGAATCGGATTTACACAAAACGATCTGCATTAACCACTTTCATGTAGATGAAAACGAGCTGCTCAAAAAGTTTTGGGAGCTTGAGGCAGATAATTTTGTGTCGGATCCCAAACAGCACTACACCGACGAGGAGAAGAACTGTGAGAAAATATTTGCTGCTACGACAACTCGTGACAGTACAGGTCGGTATGTAGTGAAACTTCCATTTCGTGATTCAAATCCTAGTTGTCAACACGGCAACTTTGAAGCTATAGCAACAAGACGCTTCAATCAACTAGAAAGAAGATTTGCTAAGGATCCTCAAATTAAGAAACGCTATGCAGAGGTAATCAAAGAATACGTTGATCTGGGTCATGCAGAGATTGTGCCAAAGGAAGAACGACATAAAGCTAATGTTGTAATTTTACCACATCATCCTGTGGTCCGGGAAGACAGAACAACAACGAAGCTCCGTGTGGTGTTTGACGCTTCGTGTCCTGGAACCAACGGTGTCTCACTAAATCAAGACCTATTAGTGGGGCCAAGATTACAACCTGATCTACGGCACACAATCCTTCAATGGCGATGTCACCCTGTTTGTCTTGTGGCAGACATAGTAAAAATGTACAGACAGGTGAAAGTAGACCAAGACGACGCAGATTATCAGCGCATCCTCTGGCGCGAGAATCCTGAAGAAGAGTTGAAGCATCTTAGATTACTTAGAGTAACATTCGGGACTGCTTCAGCACCTTTTCTTGCAGTGCGGGCTCTTCAACAAGTCGCTCACGATGAAGGAGAACAGTTTCCATTAGCTGCTGAAAGAGTCCTGAAACACTTTTATGTCACACGATTTGCTGACAGGGTGTGAATCTGTTGAAGAAGGAAAGCGTATTTACATAGAATTAGATGCTTTGTTAAAGAAAGGAGGATTTGAATTACAGAAGTGGAGTAGTAATAACGAAGAGTTATTGCAAGAAATTAAACTAGATAGCCAAAAAGCAGAGGGCAATCTAGAACTAAAAACTGATTCAGTAATGAAGATTTTGGGACTTACTTGGAATCGGAGTAGTGACGAGTTTGAGTACTCTGTACAGCTGCCTCCTCTTAAGGTTCCTGTGACAAAGAGAAGCGTGATATCCGACATTTCGCGACTCTTTGATCCGCTTGGATGGTTGGCGCCAGTAATAATTACAGCCAAGATTTTTATACAAAAATTGTGGCTTTCTGGAATTGAGTGGGACGAAGAAGTTCCGCCTCAATTAAAGAAGGACTGGTTATGCTACAGAGAAAATTTGAATCAACTTACCAAGTTCAAGCTTCCCAGATGGATTCATGTCAAGTCAGACAATGATGTTTTAGAACTCCAGGGTTTCTGCGATGCTTCGAACAAAGCGTTTGCTGCTGTGGTATATGCTCGGACCGTAGACAAAAAAGGAAATGTACATGTCTCCCTAATCACGTCCAAGACTAAAGTGGCACCCATCAAACAAGTGTCGATTCCGCGGCTAGAGTTGTGCGGGGCTGTGCTACTTACCAAGTTGATAACGGAAGTTGCAGAGGTTATGGTCGTCGACAAACAGAACATCCATGCGTGGACTGACTCCACGGTAGTGCTTTCATGGCTCAACAGTTGTCCTAATAGATGGAAAACCTTCGTAGCCAATCGAGTGTCCGAAATAATAACATCGATCGAGCCGTCTCAGTGGTCACACGTATTGTCAAAAGAGAATCCAGCAGACTGTGCATCACGGGGAACTCAGCAACTGGAAAACAATCTGCTCTGGAGAGAAGGTCCGGAATGGCTGAAACAGAAAAATATCAGTTATAAGAAAATTGTACATAAGGAAACTAATCTAGAAGAAAAAACTAACAAACTATGTGTAAATACCTGTAATGTAAATGATGACGGCATTGAAGACTTTGGTGAAAAGTTGATCTCGAAGTTTTCAAAGTTAAGAAAACTCATCCGCATCGTAGCTTTCTGTAAGAGGTTGGGAAAGCTGGCTAGAAAAGAAGTTTGTCGTCAGTGGTTAACAAGTAAGGAAATACAGGACAGTTTATTGACATGCATTAAATTTGTTCAAAATAAATACTTCGATGAAGAGCTGGCAAACCTGAAAGAAAAGATAAAGATTAGTAAAAAAAGCAAGCTTACCTCGTTGAATCCTTACATTGATGAAGCTGGTATCTTAAGAGTTAGTGGGAGATTAAATCATGCAGGGATCAGTGAAGAAATTAAGCATCCAATCATTCTTCCTGCTAATTCACACTTAACGAAGTTGATCATAGATGATGCTCATGACAGAACTTTGCACGGCAATCCTCAGTTGATGCTCAATTATTTGAAATCAAAATATTTTATAATTGGTGCAACAAATGCGGTAAAGTTCTTTGTTCGCAAATGTACAATATGTGCCAGATTTGCCGCATTATCAAAGCATCCTTTGATGGGTCAGTTACCTTCAGTTAGAGGAACTGTTAGTCGACCTTTCTGTCAGAGTGGGGTGGATTATGCAGGCCCCATCAATTTGCGAACCGCAAAAGGCAGAGGCCATCGCTCCTATAAAGGGTATATCTGCCTCTTTATTTGCATGGCGACAAGGGCGGTGCATCTTGAGGCGGTGAGTGATATGACAGCTCAAGGTTTTCTAGCAGCGTTCAAGCGCTTTACAGCACGACGTGGTCACTACGCAGACATGTGGAGTGACAATGGAACTAACTTTGTCGGTGCTGCGCGCGAGTTAAGGCACTTGTACGCTGAAGAAAGGTCGAGTATGGCTATTGAGATTGCTGATCAACTAGCTATTAATGGAACCAACTGGCACTTTATCCCACCGCATTCACCCAACTTTGGAGGGCTCTGGGAAGCGGGAATAAAGTCTACGAAGCACCATTTGAAGAGAGTTGTAGGAAATTCGACGTTGACCTTCGAGGAAATGGCAACTGTGTTGTCACAAATTGAGGCTTGTCTCAATTCAAGGCCAATGTCACGGATTTGTGATAATAACGATGTCCCTATGCCTTTGACACCTGGTCATTTTCTTGTAGGCGAGCCGCTTATGCTGGCTCCGGATTCCAACTACAAGGCCTCAAATGTAAATAGTTTAAGAAGATGGCAATTAACGCAAAAAATGGTACAAGATTTTTGGCGTCGTTGGTCGAGTGAATATCTGACACAGTTTCACCATCGCTACAAGTGGACAAATCTAACACCTGAACCAACTGTAGGTGACATTGTTCTGGTAAAAGATGATGATTTGCCTCCGGCACGGTGGCTGTATGGCATTGTAGTAGAGAAACACCCAGGGTCGGATGGAATCACGCGAGTGGTTAGTTTACGTTGCAAGGGCAACATTATTAAGAGATCTGTAGGCAAACTTTGTTTTTTGCCTATAGAATCATAATCTGTTATTAAGTTTATATTATAAAAATGAGTATTTGTTTTGTTAGTTTTCAGACCAATTAATTTTTTTGGTTAGGTTTAGTAACGAAAGGGTTAGGTAGTTATGTCAGTAGGTGAGCTGTGATTTTATTTGTTGTTGTGCTAGTAACATTATTAATGCAGTGTTAGTGATTGTACATATAAGTATTGCTACTTAATTGTGTTTTGTTATACATATTATGTTTTATGTTTATGGTTTGTGTAAGTATGTGCTCATTGTAAGTCTGTTTTGTTTAAGATTATGTTTTACACTGCCTCATGGTGGGCGGAGGTAAGGACAATTCTTCAGTTTGTCCTTGGTGGGCGGAATGTTAAACTGTGTTAAACTGTAACTTTTAGTTCTGATGTTTTGCTATAGATGGCACTGTCTCGCCTACCGAAAATTGTAAATGGCGCTATCGAGAGTTTTCCGACAGCTTATAAAAGGGCTGTCAACTTTAATAAAATTGTCATTCCCTAAGCAACCGTGGTTTTAATCACATCGGTGCGTTCGACACTCGAACAATGTTTGTTAACTCAGCACTCTGTATTTCACCTTTACAAACCGATTTGTTTTTTTTTGTCGGACAGACAATATTTCCAATTATGTCCCATTACCTCCAAATCAAGATCTACTACTGATTGAATCTTGAATCCCTGGGATAATCTTCAAATAAACCGATGGAAGTCTTCAAAATATTGTAGGGACACCTACAGTGATTTGGGTAGTATAATCTGCATTTGCTTTCGGAAATCAACATTTGCTGAAGTGGAACTGATGAAGAAGACTATAGATGGCCACTGGAACTACTCAATGACATTTTCATTAATTGCGATTCGATTAGTTTAACACAGTTCAGTTGCTATGCAGTTTATGCTCTTCACAATGCATATTGACGAGATGACGAGCAGTTGACATTAAGCTATTGTAACTTAGATAAGTTACTCCACTGAAAAGCGAGATTTTTTATAAATAATAAATATGGGCCGACTCAAAAAACCCACGAAAACGGAAAAATAATTTAAAATATGTTATTGTGTGCTCTGTCTACTGATCTGTGTAAAGTCAGTGCCTCAGCACAAGTCACCAGGAGTGGACCTAGGCAGACCTTACCCACCCCCCCGAGGGTTGCCCGCCTTGTCGTCGCGGGGGGGCTTAGTAACCGTGGACTGGTCACCCACGGAGAAGCTAAGAGGCAACCAGGGCCAGCCTGTTTGGGCCGCCGGCTGGCCCGAGGAGGGCGCTCCCAGCGGGCTGAACAAGTCCGCTGCGGACGCGCGTGGAGGTGGGACCGCAGAAGAAGAGGAGTGCCGGTATTACGGTGCGCCGTTCTCCCTATCTTCTGCGGCCGTGGAGGGATCGCAGGGGGAGAGGCGTGTTGGTATTACGGTGCGCCACTTGCCCTATTCTCTGCGGCCGAGGTGTGGTCGGTGGCAGAACCACAGACTGGTATCCTGGTATCCATGGCCTCCTAGTAGCAGACTCAGGGGGATTCTGCTACAGTACTGGTGAAGGCCGAGGAGGGAGGCGCACCTTACCATCTGGTGTGCCCATCGTGGAGGGCCTTCGGGCTTTCGAGATGGATCCGCTTGTGGGTTGCCGCCGGCGGGGTCGCGGATATGTGCGAAAGCGTTCCCGTAACGCCGTCACAAGGCGGCGAGGAGGAAGATGGAGGGTTTTTAGTGGGTATACCGTGGGTCTCATTAGTCTATACGGGAGTCCCACATAACCAATCGGGTGCCCCCTGCGCCCGGGTGGTATGCGTAATGCATTTTCCCACCAAAAAAAAAGGCAGACCTCACCCATATGCTATCTGTTGGGCTTGGCATACCTACTAGACCAACAATGAAAAATGTTCCTAGACAATAGGTAATTGACTGTCAAAGACTGGTACAATTTTTGAGGTTTGGTAAAAGCCATAATATATAATTATCATTTAACTTATAGCTATATCAACGACGAAATGCTCAACGTTTTGATGGGTCTGTGTACATACCTACTCATACTTAACAGGACTGATAATAAAATTGCGAAGTTAAACAAACCGGCCAAGTGCGAGTCGGATTCGTGCACGAAAGATTTCGTACCATTATCTATAAAAATGGCAAAAAAACTTTTGCTGTTGGGAGCCCCCCTTCTTCGCAGACGGAGCCGCGGGCAACAGCTAGATAAAAATAAATTTGTAGTACACGGAGTATTAAACTAGATGGCGCTAGCTACCCGACTTCACACGCAATCGTGACTGGCGCGGCGCAGCGAGGAGTGTAGTACCAAAAGTCACCCAGAGATGGCGTTGGGGTCGAGTTACATCGCGCTATCGTTTGGTCAACGTAGAATCCATATAACCGTGATGTAATATTTCATTTGTATCAATTGTAAAGAGCAGGGTTGGCTGCACTTCAAACTAATGAACACCTCTTAATATAAACCTAGTCAAGTCTCTGGTCGCGTCTCTGTCGAAACGCCCGCCGTTCCCTGAGTATAGGAGTTGAGACAATCTTAATAAACCGTGTGATTTGTACAACGTCGTTTCGGTCCCAAATTCAACCCCCCTACAATTGTTAATTTAAAAAAAAATAGAATATTCCGCCTAAATCTGTCAGCCATTGGGACATTTAGGTACATTGTTGCGTCACAGACTTGTCAGATGAGAAGTACCTATTTACGCTGTCGTTATTGAATTAAGAGTAGTTCATGGACTTAATACCTAACCAGGACTGAGTACTAACTTTTATTAGTCAATCAAAAGTGACCCATATTACCAAGCCATGCAGTTTAATAATGGCAACTAGAGACAGCGGTCCGAGAGATTACATACAAACTAGAGAAACTAGTGGATTGTGTCCCACTCGCACCATTACTTGATCACCCTAATTAGAACGAGATGCAATCCACTAGTTATTTTTTTTACGGCCTCACTTTTTTGTCGCAGTACTCAGTCCGGGTTAGGTATTAAGTCTATGGAGTAGTTAGAAACAAATCTAATCTATAAATCTAAAATTTTATGAAAGAAATTATAAAAAAAATAGAATGGGGCGAAGCCGCGGGCATCAGCTAGTTTTAAATACAATACTACTTTTATTTGCATAATAACGATGTAATAACACACGAATCTTACAATTAACGTTCAGAAACAAAAGGCAATAACTTCACTGAAAGAAATTTTAGTCTTATCGTGAATGACTTAAGGTATAAATTGAAGAAGAGTTAAACTTAGACTTATTTAATTTTTTTATTGTTGAAAACATGACGACAGACTACTTATTTATTTTAATATATCAAACAATAGTTGTAGGGTAAGTCCATTTCTGAATTTAAAACGGTTTGTAAATCAGAGTGAAAGTGTTAGTTTGTCTGTGTGCGTGCGTCTTGTGTTTAGGTTGAAGGATAACAAACGGAACCCTATTAATGTCGCTGCACTGTCCGTCCGTCCGTTGTCTTATCACATGGCTGTATCTCAAGAAACGTAACAGATAGACAGCTGAAATTAATTCGTGACTAGCTGTTACCCCATGGCCATGTCGCGAAGAATAGGGATATAAAAAATACCTATTCCCAGACCTACGAAATAAAGAGAAAAAAAGTCATAAAAATCGCGATTGTATCATCTTTATTTATCTTTTTCTTTATCGTATCAGCTTATGATGATATTATAATTTGTGTCAACCCTATCACTTTAATAGTGGTGATCAGGTAGAATCTCAAACGGGTCTTATTTTAGTATTTACTAAGCGAATAGTTTCACAACAGTGCATAAATACTGCAAATATTCCGGCCGCACTTTAGTTGTACTGGTTTCGTCATTATTGAATCATACAAATTATTAGAATATAATTTTAATAAAAAATCGAATAAGTTTTTCGACTGTACGGTGTCCGATAAAAAAAACAATATGGAAAAGAAACCTAGTTCGAAAAAAGCGAAAACTTCCGTGCAATGGGTGGTTGGAATTGTAGGTAAATAAAAAAGCGGGATTATCTTCTAACCAGTGATCGCAATAGGTAGGTAGTGCAATATCGCGAGACTTCGGAGCGTAAGCTTAGTATGGATATAGCTTATGACCCCGGGATTTCTTTGAAAAAGTTATTATTTGTTTTTTGTTTTGATAAGTTTTATTTTGTAATTTTTTGATTGTACACATATCATATTACTATTATCTTATTATCATTGTACGAGTATATATGTACGCCAGTATCTCCAATTACTGAATGTTGACCATCAACTCCGAATATTTCTTTTTGTTCCTCGCGAGGTGCAACAGCTCAGCACCACTCGTGACTCCGGTTCACTCTCATTATGTTTCTCAACCAAGACGTTTCTTCGGCCAACACCGCGTTTTCGAGCAACTTTGCCCATCATAACAAGTTGCAGTAGGTATATCATATCTCTCATGGCGGAAAACATGTCTGAGATCGGCAATCTTCCTGTGTTTAATCTTGTTGTGTGTAATGGTTTCATTACCCACTTTTATTATTCAATATTTAATTACCAGGCTATCAGATCTACTCAACAACATTTTTTTTCAGCAAATTCTTTAGCCTTCACCCATGGACTACAAACGGGCTGGATTTCTCCAATGGCGAAAGTCTTGCAGTCAGCCTCCTCCCCCACTGGAACCCCCCTTTCTGACTACGCCCTGGGCTGGGTTGCCAGCGTCCTGCCCATCACAGCGCTGGTTTTTGTGCCAATCTATGCGTGGGTAGCTGACAAGTTTGGCAGAAGAACCGGTATGCTGCTCATGACTGTACCACAAACGGTAAGAAACGGGATTCTAGACAACCTGCTGTTAGAAAAGTACAGTTTTTTTTTATCTTATTCATCATCCCATCCTATATATGTCCCTCTGCAGGGCACAGGCCTCCTCTCAGAAAAAGAGGGCTCGTGGCGTAGTTCCCACGCGGGCCCAGTGCGAATTGGAAACTTCACACACACCATTTAATTTCTTCGCAGTGATACGAGTATGCAGGTTTCGACCCTCTGTTTGAAAGGCCATAGGTCAAACCACTAGACCACTGCGACTTAAATGTATGTTTATTATGTATCTTTTTTCCAGGCAAGCTGGCTACTCAAAATGCTCTCACCAAGTACAACCACCCTGGTGATCGCCAGAGTATGCTGCGGCGCGGCAGCTGGGGGCTGCTTCACCGTCGTCCCGATGTACAACAAGGAGATAAGCCAAAACAGCATACGAGGCCTGATGGGGGCACTCCTCATGGTGTGCTACAACCTTGGCGTACTGGCCATGTACGCGTTAGGAGCTTACCTGGACTATTATACGGTGTTGTACATCGTGGTATTTGTGCCAGTTCTGGTGTTTGTCCTGCTGCTGATGTGTCCTGAATCGCCTGGTTACTTGGTGAAGATTGGGAAGATAAAAGTAAGTTTTAGTGAGTTTCGGTGTCCTGTCAGTTATCCTGAAGTGACTTGGTTTTAACTAATATTACTCGGGATTTAATCACGAACTACTAGGGGCGTTCAATAAAAAGTGAGAATGAGTATGTTATAAACAACTTTTACTAAATGTCATTTTATTATTCGACATAGTCACCTTTTAGCATAATACACTTAGTATATCTTTTTTCTAAACTTAAAATTTCATTTTTAAAAAAGGTCTCTTCTTGAGTACTTAAAAAATCTTGTACTGCAGCGACTACCGCGTCGTCGTCGTCGTCAAATTTCTGGCCTCTCAGGTATTGTTTCAATCTCGGAAATAGGTAGAAATCACTGGGAGCGAGATCTGGTGAATACGGAGGATGCTTAAGGATATCGAACCCAGCATCACGAATTGCAGCCATTGCAACGGCGGACTTGTGTGCCGGGGCATTGTCCTGGTGGAACAGCACAACTTTCGAGAGTTTACCTCGCCGTTTTTCGCGGATCTCATTGCGCAATGTTGCTATTTGTTTGGCGTATAAAGTGCCCGTAATAGTGGCTCCATGCTCGACATACTCAATCATTAATACCCCTTTACCATCCCAAAAAACAGAGCCCATGACCTTACCGGCAGATGGGCTTACCTTGAATTTCTTCGGAGCTGGAGATGATGGCCTTTTCCATGTCATAGACTGCAGTTTCGTTTCTGGGTCGTAATGATGGAGCCATGTTTCGTCCATTGTTATAAATCGCGCCAAAAAAAGTTCCCGGTCTTGCTGTATCAGGTTCAAAGCTTCTTGACAAATCTCTAGTCTAGTTTGTTTTTGCGTGTCAGTAAGCATTCTTGGTACCCAACGCGCAGATACCTTTTTCATACCCAAGCGTTCATGTAAAATATTATGCACGCTCCCCGTTGAAATCTTTACATTTTCAGCAATAAAACGAACTGTGACACGACGATCCGCCAAAACTGAGTTTTCGACTTTTTTCATAATTTCTTCAGTTACTGCTATAGTAGGGCGTCCGGAGCGGGGGTCGTCCATTGTCGATGTTCTTCCACGTCTAAATTCGGCGCACCAACGTGTGACTGTCGAATACGGAGGAGCATTAGACCCTAAAGTGTCCCGCAAATCCAAATTGACTTGGTCCGTAGAAAAATTTTTCAAATACAAGTATTTGTTAACGGCGCGCAGTTCATTTTTCTCCATTTTCGCTAACGTACTCAATAGCATTGCAAATAAATTACCGTATATTTATTTAAACAAAAGACGGTTAGTTTTTTTTTTCATAGCAATCAGCTAGATCAAGAAGATAGATTAGCTTTACTGGCCAGTATTTAATTTCGTAATATTAAAAGAGTTTGCATCTCATTCTCACTTTATATTGAACGCCCCTCGTATTAATTGGTGAAATTATCTGACGTTTCAACCACATTGCAGCGGCAGTCGACACGTGACCTAGGAATCCTATGAAACGCTGCCAGTGTTTTCGGGACCATCCTTTCATTACGTGTTTTACTATTAGTTTTTGTGCCCTTTAAAGCCCTCCTCAGACCGCAGTGCGGGGCGTGCACGCGACGGCGACGAAGCGTGCCCAGCGCGTTGCATAACACTGAAACATAAACGCTGTGCCGCACTGCTAGAATTTGTCACCGTATATAATGATTAGTGTTATAGAACGCGCTGGGCAGGCTCCGTGGGCGTCGCGCGCTTGCCCCACTCTGCGGTTTGTGGTGGCCTTAAGTTTAAGATAATTGTAGGCAAAGTATATATTTTTTCTTAAACACATACTGAACATTCAAAACAGTCGTATTTTGATATGGCATATCAAAAACTTTAATGTACAGGAAGCAACTGAAAAACTGGCGCTGCTCCGAAGTCTGGACGTGGATGACCAAACTGTACAAAACGAAGTTGAAGCAATGAAGGAACGAGACGAATATTACAAGTCGCTGCCGTCTTTATCGGTTTTAGTTATTCGTAAGTATGAGTAAAAGTTAATACTTTCTAGTGTCACTAATATGAAAGTTAGAACCAGAACCTAAAATCTGAAGTTCGCAATAACTGCTCACAAACGATCGAATTTTAGCCAAAATTTATTATTTCTCTTCTTCTTTCTCATTTCACATTTTTTTTTCTTCACCCCAGGCTTAGCTGTTTAAGTGATTTCATTAAGTAGGTACTTTTTTAGACATATCATATCGAGACTTGGTACGTTTTTCTCAGTATGTTTTTGTTTAAATCAAAAGCTTTTGTTAAATTACCTAAGTACATTTTTTTACAAGGGATCATTTCCTACTTTGATATAACGTATTCTTTCAGTGAAAGACAAAGCATGGCGCAGGGCTTGCATCTTGGGCACCATTCTAATCTCCGTGCACGCTTTCAGTGGCAACTTCGCGTTGATCTCATATGGAGCCAACATCCTGGCTGCATCAGGGACAACCCTGAATCCAGAGCTGCAGACGCTCAGCTTCCCGGCAGTCATGATGACTGGAGCTATCATATCGATGTGCGTGGTGGAGAGAGTTGGGAGAAGGGTGGGTACATTTTAATAAATAATGGAATTTACGTAGTCACTACAGAGTTCGATGAGTTGTATGTTGAAGTGGTAATAGACAGGTCACGCCGCTTGAAGAACAAATAACCGTTGGGGCCAGTTGGGCGAGAAAGGTTCTCGAGTTGCCATCGTAAACGACACAGCGTTGGCAGGCCTCCCTCTAGGTGGGCCGACGACAACGCGAGTGTTGTGGATTGGATGCAGGTGGTAAGTTATCATCGTTCTAAGGGGCCAGTCTTTATGCAACAGTGGATGACTCCCAGCTGGTGAAAGATTAACACCAGTGGCTTTGCCTAATGGAAGAACAAAAAAGTCTAGCTCCCTATTTAAAAGGATTTTTTTAAAGTTCCATATTAGTGTTCCTTTATAATGAGCAGCAGTCATTGCTAATACCCTTATCACTGTTGATTCTATTCTAGCCATACCACTGGTTTCCATTCTGAAACGCACTACATACCTATTATGTCCGACACTGGGACGTAAAAAGGGGGAGGGACAACAATCACCTGTCCAACAACGCTTGAATCCATTTATTTCCAGGTTATCTTACTGATCACGTACTTGGTGTCAGCAGCGGCTCTGGCAAGCTTAGCAGTCATACTGCAGCTGCCTCAGGGCACCACTCCTGCCTGGCTGATGCTGCTGACCATTGCCGTGTCCATGATTGTTTATACTGCAGGGGTTCTTCCCATACCATATGTTGTCATTGCCGAACTGTTCAACATTCAGGTAATAATCCTTATAATAATAGTAGTAGACTTCTACCTAGGGCAATTTTATGCCCCATTACGACCAAAGGAGGATTGATTTGCTATGTTTCATTCCAGATTCGAGCTAAGATGATGGGCATAGTCGTAAGCACAGCCTGGATCTTATCTTTCACCCAGTTAGCAACCTTCGCTCCCATCAAAGGAGCGCTAGGGATTCACACTAACTTCTACTGTTACGCGATAGTACATCTCTTAGGAGTTGCTGCCGTCCTGGTACTGATGCCCGAAACCAGAGGAAAGAGTATAGATCAAGTGGAGATGGAGTTGAGAAATAAATAAATAAAGTTTGACATAGGTGTTTCATTACATCTCATGCAGTGGAATATGTGATTAAAATAGAATATATGTGAATAACGTCCCACCAAAACATTCTGTAAAAAACTAGCCAAGTCTCGATGGAGCTGCTTGTTTATCTCTAAAAATAAAATAAATAAATAAATAAATATATTCAAAAACACACCTTTTTTTTTTTTTTTTGGAATGAGTCGCCATAGGGGCCAAAGACGCGAAGTCTTTGCTGTTTTTTACTTTAAGGATTGGAAGGGTGACTTGTGCTCGGGAAAAATCCCTTCGGACGAACTGGGAATGGAGGGCCCAGACAGTGTCCGACTTGCACGGACTAAAAAACCCGGTCACAAGTCCCCTTCTCTATTGGTTATCAAAACAAAAACGTGTGCTTTAAATTTTGAGGAGGGGAGGGTAGGGAGGGGACTTAATCTACCCACAGTGTCCTGCCTCAGCCATTTGCTGGAAGGCCGGGAGAGGAGCATGCATTCTCCCGCTGGGCACTGGAGGTGCTTGGGTCGGTCTTTTATGTTTTTACCCGTTGGTTACTTCCTTGACCGACCCTCGCCCGTTTCTGTACAATTACTTAGTCTTATTGGTTGGGTTGGTGGGATCTCCTGTCATATGCATTTATCTATAACTACGGGCTTCCTTTCTTTTGCCCTGCGATGGAAGGGTGGGTCGGAAAAAAAAAAAACACACCTTACATCAGAAAAAGCTAAAAACTAAAACTTACTACAAGATAATATACAACAAGTGCCTGAACTAGGATTCCCTGTGTTTCAGGCAAAAGGACTAACATAATTAAATCTAAATAAATCACCTACCTACCAAATTTCCCTAATATTAAACAATGTAAAATATTTTATTATATTATTTTAGTTTAATTAACACTAAAAATCTAGGAATTACAATTTTATTCTTATTTTCTAAACGTCTATTAAAAAATATCACTATCATATATAACAATTATTTCACTATGTATAGTAACTTCTCTGTGTCCTCGTACGACATGTTTTGTAAGGCATCTTGGAGTTTTTTTTACATTTAACATAACACAAAGAATATAAGTCTAGCCTTGCATTCAGCCTGTTTTAAAGGAGTGGACCCAAGAAAAAGAAAAATTTTGAGGAGAATGCGCGTTTTGGTGTTCTATTATTAGGGCAGACAAGATCTTTACGCCTTTTATTAGTACATTCAGTGCTGTAAGGAATTGCCGTATGCTGTTTTAAGACTATGCTCAAGATAAAAAGCTGTCTGACTGTTAGGACTTGACACGATTTATATATAGGAGGTTGGTGGGATATCGAAAGGGGCGGAACGTAGACACCTTGAGAATCGCTCTCTGGGCTCTTTCTAGGCTTAAAAATGAAGTTTTAGCCATGCCTCCCCATGAGGAAATGCAGTAAGTTAATACATTTTGAATAAAGCAAAGTAGACTTGCTTGATTGTGTGTGTGTTCGCAATCGAGCGTACTTTTTGAAAATAAATATCAACTTTCGAACTCTACTGCATAGAGCTTCGACATGGTATTTAAAAGAGAGCGACTCATCAATTACAACTCCTAAATACTTTACTTTATTTTATAGTTAATGTTGTGTGACTTGGCCGTTGAAGGGTTACACAAGGGTACAAAACCAGGTGCTCCATGACACAATTGCACCAATCTGTCGCCAGAACCGCTACCCATTGACGATGGAAAATTGCCACTTGGAAAACGTTGATTCAATAACCAGTCAATTGTAGGCTTGATAAAGCTGCGTATTACAATAATACTTAGTTAGAAAGATAATTTATCAGAACGAGCCAGTGTAGGTATCGTAGGTATCTAATATACCTACTAATTGTTTCAAAGTGCAAGTGTTAGAACTTAGAACGATAGAGTGTCAGAATGTATAAAATCATAATAACATGTTTGATATGCCGAATGAGAGTCAAAATGTACAGTTTGTATCAGTGTCATAATGACTAATAATTATGATGTATTGTTGAAGTTATTAATATGTAATTTATCGACTTTCTCTGTCCTTGCTGTTTTGCAGTACAACTCTAGTCAGTACCTAGTCATCGGGTACGTCACTACAAATGCTTCCTAAGGAGAAAAAAAAATAAACGTATCTGATTGGCAATCGGATGATTGTTTTCTTAAATTGGCCTATATTTTACGATTTTAGCAAACTAAATGGGGTCTTTATTATTTATAGTATATCCCAATTATTCATAGATTTTTGCCATTATAAAGCCCAGTTTAAGGGGGTGATCCATTGGCGAGCAAAACCGCCGGTAAGCCAACGAACTCGCGAGCCAAAGGTCTAAACCGCCAATGGAGCACTGACTTTAGAATTTCAAGTATGCAACAGCGAGCCAGCGAGCAAATCCGACGGTTTTTAGGTCCGCAAGTGGATCACCCCCTTTAGACTTGCAAGAAAAATCGTGCGAGTTGCATTACATTGCGGCGCTCCACTGACCACTTCAAACTCGTTTGCTTTACGGTCTCGCAATGTGATACAACTTGCACGATTTTTCTTGCAGGTCTAAACTCGGCTTAAGAATCAGTTATTTAGTCAATTACATGATTAGTCATTAAAATGTTGTCTCTCTTGTCTCTTTATCTCTGACATAATTTGACGTAAACACACTGTAAAATGCTAACATTCTGACACAAGCATGATGTAACATAAATACAATGTGAACTTATGTCATTTTGTCACCGCAACATTTTAACCTTATTATAAACCAATAAGATCCGGAGAAACGTCGAAATTGAGGAGCTAGTTGCTGAACCCAATATAATCAGAGTGACCAGAGCTCACAGACTTCGGTGGCTTGGCCACCTCGAGCGCATGGAGGATGGCCGTGCAGTGAAGAGGGCCTACCAGGGTAGGCCAACAGGGCGGCGACCTGTTGGTCGCCCTAGATACCGTTGGGCGGATGTGGTAGAGGCGGATCTGCGCGAGCTTGGGGTTGGTGACTGGCGAGAGACCGCGCAGTACAGGGATCGATGGCGTGCGCTCGTGTTGGAGGCCAAGACACACTTTGGGTCGTTGCGCCAGAGGAGTAGTAGTATAACCAATAAAGTTTGCACATTTTGACACCTACACATAGAGCGCGCGCAGACAGAGAGCGATCTGGAGTTCCGAGTTCCGCGTTCAGAGTTCTGTGTTTTGACGGCTCGAGAGTTTCGACCGCCTGCTGTGTGCGTTATCGTAAGGGACTCAGTACATTCGAAAGAACGCGGAACTCCAGACCGCTCTCTGTCTGCGCGCGCTCATAATATTCGAACCATTTGGACATTCAGTCATAAGAACAGCCATGGCCCGGAAGGTGCTTTCCTTTGGCTCTTCGGGCCGACACAAACTTAACATAGCCTAAACCCACCTATATTTGTGTGTCGATTAAAATTGGGAAGAAACGCGATTGTGAAAATAAGCTTCAGTAAAAAATCATTGTAGGAAAACCGGTTGTCTGTAAAGTCGGTTTACGGACGATAGTTTAACGTGACAACGTCATAACATAACACTCAAGAAACAAAAATGAAACCAGGCGGTCACCCATCCAAGTACTGACCGCGCCCGACGTTGCTTAACCCTTTTCCAGGCCCCGGCCATTAAGACTATGATATGATAATATTTAGATTTTATTTAGATATGCTGCAAAATGAATCATTGTGTTATATTGTTTACCTATGCTGGATTAATTTAAAAGCAAATCATATTTTAAACAAATCCGATTGATTTTCTAGCGTATTAAATTATAAAGTGGGTAAGCTCGAATCTTTGTGTAGATTTTTGTGGTCGCTATATTATGCACTATGCCTGGAAAAGGGTTAACCTTGGTGATCGGACGAGAACCGTTTGTCAAATATCTTGAAAATGGTGCATCCTACGGCAAAATCAATGAAATTTTCATCCCCCTTTGAAACTCCCGCACCTCACCCTCAACTCCCCCCCCCCCATTAAATACATGCTGGCGTTCGCTGCTCTCTTATACATACTGGCCTTCAACGCATGTACATGTACGTTACATTGCGTCATCCTTTTTCGTGTATACAGCCGGCGTTCATCGATTTATTAGACGTTGTCACGTCAAAAAATAATTTGGGAAAAAATGTGAATGAAAATTTTGCTACCAGTAAATAACGATTCTGGAAAAATGGATCTAACTACTTCTACGTTGTCTTGCGGAACTAAATCCAGTAAAAGACAGAGACGTATTGTCAATTATTTATTCCTCAATTCAGCCTCCAGCTGCTCTATACTCTTGCCCCTGGTCTCCGGCATGAGTACCAGGACGCAAGCAAACCCGAGGAGGTGGACTGCAGCGAAGATGTAGAAGTTGGCGTGCATTCCGAGGGCGGCTGTGATAGGCGCAAAGGCTGCTAGCTGCACGAAAGACAGGCCCCATCCTTGGGCTGCCACAAAACCCATGAGGGTAGCGCGAATCTGGAATCGAGCATATGACATCCATCATCAATCAATTGACAAATGTAATCCATTTTACCACGAGCCTTTGGTGAAGGAAAACATCGTAACTGCACACATTTGCGAATTTTTTTTAAAGGTATGTGTGAAGTTCTCAATTTGCACTGGGCCCGCATGGGAACTAAGACATTCTTTGAAATCTGCTTTTTAGCTGCTTTAAAACAAATAAATTGCGTTGAGATTGGGGGGGATACTAAATTGAATTTTGTTTGTAGGGGAACAGAGTTCATTTTTAGTATGGGGGGGGGGGGGGGCACTTATTGTAGGGTGGCCAGTTATTGACGATTTACCCTATACTCGTGCAAAAGTATAATAAAGACCATCTGAATCGTGACTCACTGTGGAACCTTTTTACAGTAAAATGTCACAGTGACATTGCATTGACAGGGAATATCATTATGATGCTTACGGTGAAGACGTTCTATGTTGGGTCAGAAATAAAATGGTTTTGTACACTATAAATTAAAAATGCTCATTCTCACCTGAATATTAAATAATTCTGACATGACAATGTAGGGTACAGGCATGACTCCGCCGGAGAAGGCTATCATGGCCGCCAGGATAGGCGCCAGCAGCAGCCAAGCAGGAACCGACCCTTGCGGCTGCTGCATCAGCACCCCCAAAGACGCCAATGCGATTGCTGATACCAGGTACGCAGTCAGTATAAGCACCTGAAGATTTTGTTAAATTAAAACATTATCATCTGGGCTTATATAAGTCCCACTGCTGGACACAGGACTCCTCCCAGAGCGCTTGGGTTGTAGTTACCACGCGGACCCGGTGTGGGTTGGAGACTTCACAGTTCACACGCACCATTGAATCGTTCCCAGGTGTGTGCAAGATTTTCAATCAGTTTCTCTTCACTGTAAAGCTCTTGGTAATATAATTTCGCACATGAATTCTGAAAAGCTTAAGAGGTGCGAGCCCGGGTTCGAACTCACAACCCTTTGCTTGCGAGGCCATAGGTCAAACCACTATATTATTATTTCTATATTCTTTTTTGATCTATATTTTTAAATACCGCCATTTTTATATCGTCATCCTTTGGGTCCTTTGGTCCTTTGGCGAGCTTTGGGGAGGCCCATGTTTGGCTGAAATGATGACGATGATGATTCTTTGGGTTTGACACTTCACCATTATTTCCAGGTGCTTATAAACTTTTACAAGACAATCTCGTAGACACTTATCGTTATCGCCAACTGACATGGACACCGAATTATCCAAGTTTTTGATTAAAATATTTTTTCTTATTGGTTTTCGATTATAATGAAACCATTAGGAACCTAGATAATCAGGGGTTCAGGTCAATTGGCGACAGGTATCTAAAAGATTGTCAGAGTCTAATGAAAACTTTAGGCGCAAGCCACACAGAAGAGACGTGGGACGGGGGCGCGTCGCTGTCGCGGCATCACTTGAATCAGCTTTCATACTAAATGTATAGAAGTGTCGCGATCCAAAGCAGACAGAAGAGATGGAGCGGAGACGCGGCCTGCGAACAAACGACGCGGACTGCGACGCGCCCCCGTCCCTTTCCCTTCACCGAAAAACTCATGGTAAGTAATATTACAAAATTCAATTTCGCTCATGTATTACTTATGGTAAATCGGTAACAACATAGGTCGGATCCTGCTGTTTTACCAAATTTATTTTGGTCAAAAGTTTAATTTCCCAAATGTTTATTTTTTCTGAAACTGTAAACTATTCAGGATATATTTCAGGACTATTCTGTAGGTTAGGTTAGGTTAGGTTAGGTTTTTTTTATAACAATCCTGAAAAGTTTACAGTTTCAGAAAAAATAAACATTTGGGAAATGAAACATATAACGAAAAATAATTTGGTAAAACGGTATAGACTCAACATAGGTACATAATAATCTGGTAGTGAAATTCTGGTGGTCCGGCCAGGACCGCCGCAGCTTCAACGGTTAATGGCATCGACTTGTAACTTAATACGATACGATATGCAGTTTGGATGTTATGTTATTAGTCATGTTTAAGTAGGTTCTATATCGAAACCCACCTTCCTTCCAACTCTTTCCATAGCAGCCATTGCTAGGAAAGACCCTGTCAACATGACAGCTGGAAAGCTCAGGGTCATCAGCTCTGCGTCCATGTCCACGCCTGATGCCTTCAGGATGTTTGCTCCGTACGACACCAGGGCGAAGTTCCCGCTTAAAGCTTGTATGCAGTTCATGAGGGCTGCGATGATGAAGGATTTACGCCAAGCGCGGTCTTTTACTGGAGGGCATAGTATTGTTGGAATTATTTTAGATGAAGCACTTGTTCTGCGACTATACAGGGTGCAATCGTTAAGTGTAGCCAGGCGATTATTTCGCAAATATAACAGACTAGCTTTTGCCCGCGACTCCGTCTGTGAAAAGTACATTGGTTGCTATCCCGCGAGAACTATGATTTTTTCCAGGATTAAAACTATCCTATGTCCTTTCCAGGGTTTCAAACTATATCCATACCAAATTTCATTGAAATTGGTACAGTGTGGTTTAAGCATGAAGAGGTAATAGACAGACACACTTTCACATCTATATCTATCTATACGTATAATAAATCTGTAACAAGTCGGTGTCTGTACATTGAAAATATTTGAGAAAAACTGTCACTAGGGCTATTTATTAGCGCAATAGAACCCAAAACAATGATTTTTAGAATTATTGTCTGTTTATCTGTTTGTCTGTGCGTTTGTGCGCGCTAACCTCAGAAACGGCTTAACCTAGAAGGATGCGGTTTTCACTGATATGTTGGTATTTTCTTGGATTAACATTTAGTGTTTGTTTCATTTGAATCGGTTCACAAATAAGAATGATACGTCTATTTTAAGAATTTATCGAACAGGTTTTTTTTGTTTGAACGCGCTAATCTCAGGAACTACTGCTCCGATTTGAAAAATTCTTTCAGTGTTAGATAGCACATTTATCGAGGAAGGCTATATAATCATCAAGCTAACACTAATAGGAGCGGAGGAGCGGAAGAATGTTTCAAAATCGGGGGTTTTTGAAGTAAAACTTCTATAGGCACGCTTGACTTGTGGTGAATGTGAACGCGGGTGTGCGGGGGGTTCGGTGGGGGGGGGGGGGGGGCTGGGGTTGCGGGGGCGGGTAATTTTTTATATCGAGGAACTAAGGAGAGCCATAATTGATGAAATAGCAAATTGGATAAAAAAGTAAGCTGCCAAAATTACTAATTCCACGCAGACGGAGTCGCGGGCAACAGCTAGTTTATAATATTAGTATGGATATCAGATAAATTTAAAAGTGAAGTAGCTAATGCTTAGTCAGAAGTGAGTAAACATATTGTACAAGTGCTTAGTAGGTATTATGCTAGGTTTACAATACAATACAATACAATGACTCTTTATTGTACACCACAAAAAATACAATACAGAAAAACAAGTACATGACAAAAAAGAAATAAGGTAAGCAATGGGCGGCCTTATCGCTTCGAAGCGATCTCTTCCAGGCAACCTTTAAAAAAAGAAAGAAAGAAAGCAAGGAATGCATTACAGCAGGTGGTGCAATATAAAACACACGGAGCTTAGTAGCTAATGCTTAGTACTCGTCAGATGCGTGTATTGTATAATACTAAGGACTTGTACAATATGTTTACACACTTCTGACAAGTGTAAGTGACAAGTACTAAGCATTAGCTACTAAGCTCCGTGTAAACCTAGCATTACCCAATAAAACGAGAAATATCCAAAATTTAGTACCCTAATACATTTAGTACGAGATTAGTAGAAAGGTTTTAGTTTCCTTATTTTAAAATGTAGAAGGAGTGAATAAGTCCCGAGTTTGTTTAGGGCCGATATACTAGATGGGCTGCATTCCAACTGCCCATACATTTCAGTCGCAGCTAACGTGCAATTTGGATCTTTGGTTTCACATAATTTAACATAATCAACGTTATTCATAAAGTGATTTATTTCTGACACAGTTTTTTTTCTGATTAGGGCTGTTAATACCACCAACCAACTGAAGTAGTTTTTATGAGCTGTCAAAACAAAATTATCAAATAGAGTTTGAATGGCAATAGCAACTTATGACGTCATTTGTTCGCCAACTCAATCAACTAACTATTTATTTGTTTTAATGCAACAATAAATCTAATTTTGCTGTTAATCGAAAATTAATCTGGTTTTCAGGGTTAAAATTCTGGTGTAATTAATCGTTTTTTACTGGAGTAGTGTCCTCGAATTATTTTTTAGTGGCGTCAACATCCCTATTGTTATAGTACAAACCTAACCTACTGCATTCTATAAGATGGCATTAAAAAAGCCCTGAATAAAATACTGTTTCAGAAATATTTAAATCACTGTAAGTACGACTAACGTTGATTATGAAGAATGATGACTGATAAGTAAATTATGCGAAACCAAGGGAGTGGTGTTTTGCCGACTGCAATGGAAAATCTATGGGCAGACGGCAGTTCTGTTGGCATTTACGTTGCACTTGCAGTTGGTATGCAGTACGTCTGTATCTGCCCTTAGAAATCATGCCGTCATTATTGTGAATAAAAAAGTGTCCAGATGATTTGGAGCTTTTTCCTAAAGGTCACAACAAACCCGGAGCGCGGGGCGCCGACGGAGCGTGCCCAGCGCCGTCAATAACACTGAATCAAATACGGTGTGCCGCTCTGCCGGTGTGTGTCACCTTATATTCAATTCAGTGTTATAGAGCGCCCCGCGCTCCCGCTTTGTGTTGGCCTTAAAGCACACCAATGGGTTAATTTATATTTTTTTAAATTTAATGACGTCATACTTACAAATAACAAGCATAGAAAGAGGCGGCATTGATTTATAGAACTCGTCGTCCTTTTTCATTTCGTTGACTTCGTTTTGGATTGATTTGTCGTCTTCGTCTAAACCTCTAAGGAATGCTAGTGTCTGCAATGCTTTCTGATGGAAAGAAAAAAACAATACAGGGTTATTTTTAATTCACTGACATCCTCTTCCTCTTAACCCTGAATTCCTATCACTCAAACAATAGTACATTACTGCAGCGGCCGCGAAATAGGGGATTGCCGGCCGAGTAGTTATAGATGGCCGAGTGTTAACGAGGCCATCTAGAGATACGAGGCCGGCAATCCCTGTTCGTGGCCAAGGCTTGTATAGAGTTTTTCTCAAACATGCATCATCATCATCACCACCATCATCACCGCCATCATCATCACCATCACCATCACCATCACCATCACTAACAACATCATCAACATCCATCAACATCCATCAACATCCATCAACATTCATGAACAAGAACATCCATCAACATCCATCGACATCCATCAACATCCATCCATCCATCCATCCATCAACATCCATCAACATCCATCAACCAACATCCATCTACATCCATCAACATCCATCAACATCCATCAACATCCATCAACATCCAACAACATCCATCAACATCCATCAACCAACATCCATCAACATCCATCAACATCCATCAACAACCATCAACCAACATCCATCAACATCCATCAACATCCATTAACCAACATCCATCAACCAACATCCATCAACCAACATCCATCAACATCCATCAACATCCATCAACCAACATCCATCATCCATCAACATCCATCAACCAACATCCATCAACATCCATCAACATCCATCAACATCCAACAACATCCATCAACATCCATCAACATCCATCAACATCCATCCATCCATCCATCCATCCATCCATCCATCCATCCATCCATCCATCCATCCATCCATCCATCCATCCATCCATCCATCCATCCATCCATCCATCCATCCATCCATCCATCCATCCATCCATCCATCCATCCATCCATCCATCCATCCATCCATCCATCCATCCATCCATCCACGTCGACCACGTCGACCTATTAAACGTCATGGTGCTGTGTCACATAAAACAATAGACGATCACTTTGCTGGCCTTGGCCAGCAATGTTGTATGAAATTCCATTATTGACCTCTCGTCTAGCCGCACCTGCAACGTGACAGTTCGTGGCGTATTTTAAGGAACATAACGTCAATATTTCATAGCATGTTTGAGAAAATGTTTTTTGTTTTACGACTTTTTAAATTGAAGCACTTTTTTCCCATACAAATACACAGAGTATCGTAAAAATAAGAGGTAATCTCAAATTTTCAAAACGTTATTACACCAAAAATATTAAGTTTTGACAAAAGCCGTAAAACAAAAAACATTTGTTTAAGTGGTAGGAGTTTAGGGTTAAAAGGATGCTAGTGAATTACAAATAACCCTGTATAAACTAGAGTATGGTAACCAAAAATAACACCCACAAATTACTATTCGGGAACCTTCTTTAAATGTGACCAGTTTCACAGATAGCATGATCCAAGTATAATGACAAAATTGGCCTATTTCTTCAATTTAAATCGACAACGTCATTTTTAGATAAATTACAGGTCTATTATTATATATGCAGGGGCGTAGCTACCGCCGTATCAGCCGTATCAATTATACGGGGCCCCCGGGCCGCGGGGGCCCCCGACGTGCGTAAGCAAAAATTAATAAAAAAAATTGTTAAAAATTTTGGAAAAAGTGACAGATAGATAGATAATTATGATGAATAAATATTTCTTTTAATTTTATGCAAAATTTTTTTTTCTTTTCGAGAAATCTTTACCCTTCATAAGGGCCCCCAAAAATTTTTTTATACATGGCCGGCCAAGGCACGCTACGCCACTGTTAATATGGAGAAGTGTCCAACTGCTAGGCAAAGCTTTTCTCTATTCGTCTCAATTTTAAGCGGCATCCGTCCAGTCCATAATGTACACCTTTAGGTTCCGTCAATGACTCCTGGGCCTACCTCGTCGCCATGTGGCTATTTGAGCCCACCTATTTGGATCCTCCTGGCTGGTGTGGTCTGCCCACTCCTACTTCAGCGGAGTAAGTACCTAGTTTTGTAGTAGTGATTTGCAGTATTGTCATTCATCATCATCATCATCATTGCAGCCGACTGTTCACTGCTGAACGTCGGTCTCGCCCAAGGTTCGTTAAACATAACAGTTGGTGCGCCATCCGCATCCAACGCGCTCCCGCAACCTTAACCAGCTCGTCGCTCCATTTCGTTGGAAGCCTACCTACAATGCGTCTTGCGGTCCGTGGAAGTCAATCGAGAACTTTTTAGCCCCATCGGCCATGATTTGTACGAACGTTGTGCCCTGCCTATTGCCACTTGAGCCTGGTGATTCATCGAGCTATTGCATCGCTATTTCCTTTCAAGGTATTGTAATTAATTAATCCAAAATGTTCAAAAATCAAAATAAATACAACTTACATCATACTTTCCAACCTTCACCAAGTACTCTGGAGACTCGGGGCACTTCAGCATCAGAATAAATGTGAACACCGGCATCCCAGCCACGATATAAAGCACCGTGTAGTAGTCCACATAGGCTCCCAGAGCAAAGATGAAGAGGATGCCCATGTTGCAAGCCACGACGACCATTGCACCCATGGTACCCCTCATGTTCTCTTGGCTAATCTCCTTGTTGTACATAGGGACGACGTTGAAGCAGCCACCGGCGGCGATGCCGCTGCAGACCCTGGCGAGAACCAGGCTAGTCGTGCTTCTGAAGTAGAGTTTGAGTACCCAGCATAACTGGAAGAGGGTTTTTTTTACATTAAACTGACCCGTGATTGACCTCTGTCTGACCTGATGAACAGTATGAGGCCAAAGGTGTATCTCACTGGTGCAATAACAGCTTAGATACTTCTTGAAGGGCCCTAGATTGTATCTGTATGGAAATTCAGGCGACGGGAGCTTTCATTCCTGAGCAGTTCGTATTAGGAAAGATGATACGAACCACGTCGTGCGGGCCAGTAGAATACTAACCACATATAGGTGAAGACGCTCCCTTCACTTGGATGGATGTTCGTTGGTAAAACGGAGATTCTTAGGTGATTTATATTTTGATTACATGAGATTTTGGTGAAAATTTGTTGTTGTTTGTTTACACGGACAACCAATGTGATTCCTGAGCCGCCATGGAACTTTATCTTTAGCATTGATCATTATTACCCATCTCTATCTACCTAGTATTTTTTTACCGAAAAATAGTAAAAGACACTAGACACGGGCAAAATTGTGATCTGCTGTACAGAGCTATATTTTTATTTTAAAAATAACTGAATTAGTTTACTACAATTTTATAATGACCAATGCCAAAATATACCTCCAACTTTTTGAATAGGTATAAATGCGCATACAAACACAAACAGTTTAATAGGTACTATAAATAGATAGAGAGCTAGACAACGGCACGCCTCTTATCAGAACAACGACTTACATACATCTATCAAAACCATCGGTAAGTAAAGTACATATATGTAGCGACTACTAGCGCCATCTAGTCATCACATAAGGAACTAATTACTACAATCCTACATCACGCTATCGAAGTTTCTCAACTCGGCTGCATAAATACAACTTCCAACTTTCACCCATTGGACTTCGGTCCCCAGGCATAACATCTGCCTGGAGAGAGGTCTCTCTATTGTAACTACCCCCAAATATACATTATACTCCCATAGAAACTCAAGAAACTTACCGTTTGCGGCACCGCCATTATCAATATGCTGGTCTTCCTTCCATACTTGTCAGCAAGAAACGAGAATATTGGCACGAAGATGAAGGCTGTGATGGGTAGGATGCTAGCCACCCATCCAAGCATGGAGTCAGACAGAGGCGCTCCTGTGGGTGAAGACTGGGACTGCAGAACTTTGGCGACTGGCGACATCCAGCCTGATTGCACCGCGTGGGAAAACACCATCGAGTTTGCTGAAACAACGCCTTGTTAGTTTTGCTTGCCTGCGTGTCGTGTCTTGGGATCGATTCCTATAATTTAATTTGTCATAATTTCACTTGCTATAGCAACGTTTGCTACCAAGTTTGCTACAAAGGGTAGTTCTACTAGCGTGCTAACCTCTATCACTTTCCTGTTGCGTATATTGAAGAAATGCTACGGTGATCACGAAATATTAATGAATTTAAATTATACACACTATTGTTTTACATAAACCGTCCGCTAGATGTGGCTCATCTCTTCAATATATGGGCCAAGGTACTGATAGGGTTTGAAAAATACCCAAAAATAGAAGCGCGCTGTATTTACGATTTTTTTAAATAATATAATTATAAAATGCAGTAGGTTAAGTTACTTTAATAAAAAATCTTATTTTATAACAAATTAAAATTATGAAATACGTCACATTATGGCATATGAAATTCGGGAAAACAACATACCTACAGACTTTGTCTTTCTTTCTAAGTGAATTCAAAGAAGGAGATTCCAAATTCGGCTCTATTTTTTATGTTCGTTGCATCAAAATACGCCGTCATTTACTTTTCGTTTGATCCCAATTAAATTTGAATAAAAATATCACTTCTTGTTTTTGTATTACCTATACATACAGGGTTATTTGTTATTCACTAGCATCCTTTTAACCCTAAACTCCTATCACTTAAACAAATGTTTTTTTTTGTTTTACGGCTTTTGTCATAACTTAATATTTTTGGTGTAATAACGTTTTGAAAATTTGAGATTACCTCTTATTTTTACGATACTCTGTGTATTTGTATGGGAAAAAAAGTGCTTCATTTTAAAAAGTCGTAAAACAAAAAACATTTGTTTGTTTGAGTGATAGGAATTCAGGGTTAAGAGGATGTCAGTGAATTACAAATAACCCTGTATACCAACGGAAAATCAGTGCAAAGTGTGTTGTTTGCTCATGGACATGGTAGTTTAGAAGCCCAAATACAAAATATTAATACTTTTTTCGACAAATAAAAAAACGGTTGCGCACTACTCGTTCCGTACAAATTTGTACGAGTAAGTACATAAAAAAATGCGCTACGGCCGCATTTATCAAAATCCAGTGTTAGCAGAGCCTGTCTCTATTCACAATGTACTCAGTGTGGGGTAATTTTACAATGGTTGAATGGGACCTTCTTAATTTTTAAAGACAGACATACAGACGGTCAGTGAAGCGACTTCAAAGGTTTCCATTTCTCATCATTCAGGTATGGAACCCTTAAAAATTAGTTGTAAAGATGCTGTCTCCCTTATATTATAATAATATATTCACATAGACATGACCTCCTGTGGCCCAGAGTCCTTTAAATAGGACTTATTATTGTGATTGTGACATCGAACTCACTCACAAGTGACATAATGTTTAAAGTTCTTTGAACAAAATAGACGTGGGCTGCAGAGATTATTTTTCTCCTCTACCCAAATAAGTTTATATTTTTTATTTTTCGTAAATTAAAATTATGACCATCTCGTACTTATGAAAAGAGCATCAGTTTGCCATCTGAAACAGCCAGTTCAATCATTTCCTAAATGAAAGCTAAGCTTTAAAAAGCTTAAACATTTAAAAGTTGAGAGAGTGTAAGCTGTGACTTGATAGTTCCCAACCTTTCACGCACCATCGCCCTCTTTACAAAAAATAAATAAATCCAATGCCCCCTTTACATAACAGTTAATTATACCAATTTTAAATGTCTGTCTAATCTATTGATGCAGTAGGACGTATCTAGGCTGACATGGCGATGACGACAAATCACAAATTAAAAATTATTCGGGCCCTGCCGCCCCCACGCAAAGGTCCAGCGCCCACCAGGGGGCGGTACCGCCCCCGTTGGGAACCTATGACCTACACCGTTAAGTTTGCTACTAAGTATGTCAGATAAAGCGACAGTAGATAAGAAGTGTTTGTATTACCAATGATGCCCGCAGCCCATTGAACGTAAGTGTGCCCCCTTTTCGCCGTTTCTTTTTCAGCCTTCATTTTCCTTTCTATATTTTTAATAAATTACTAGTTATTTAATAGTAGACTAGTAGAAGCTTGCGTAAATTGCAGTAAATGAATAAAAATGAGAAATAATGTAATATAAATACCTATAGTTCTCGTCTGTAATGGCCGATAATGACAGATAACAGAATAGTGATGATAAAGCTTATCATAGCCAACATGGCTTTAGGGTTGCTAAAAGCTGCAATTTAGATAACCTTACTTTCTAAACTTTTCGCATATTTTTTCTAGTAAAAATAATCTAAATCTAAACTAATATTATTTTGTTGTACTGAAAGCAATCTACCGGCTCTCTTGCTCGCTGGGTTCCTGTCGCTCTCTCTTCAGCTACACCAACCGATCGAGACAGGCGCGCGTATTCGCTTATTGAATGGAAAATATTTTCTTGCGAAGTCACTCACCGGAACTCATCAACAAGGCTCGGATTTTTATTAATTTCATTCTATTAAATAAATAAATGAATGAATATGAGTTAAATTATTTGTTTGTGCCTCTTGCGGTGGAGACAACTGGTTGTTGGGGTTCCGAGGCAATACTTTTTTGTAAAGAAGTGGGGCGCCGTCTGCGTCGGTCTTGACCATCGCTCTGGGTCGTTTCTGGTGCAAAGGTTGTCCATCGCGGTTCAGCGGAGCAATGCGGCTGGTGTGTTTGGTGCGATCCGGGGCTTTTTATTTGACCGACTTTATATTTTTATTTTATTGTATTTTGTGTGTATGACAACTTGTAAATTATTCCGTAATAAAAAGTTAAATTTTGAGTTTTAATATCGATGCCATAGTTTTCGTTCATCTTACCATGCGATGAAAAATCAGAGCCTTGCTCATCAGGGTAGTTTTATGTGATGGTAAAAGTTCATTAATTTTTGTAGGATAGTTTGTTTGAGAAAAAATAATGTGGGTAGTTACTTGAGAAGTTACAGTGACAAATTAAAACATTTGTTTTGGTTTGTTAGTCACATTTGGTAGTGTGGCGTGCATTTAGTTTATATTATGAATTGTTGATTTTAAATCGTTAAATTTAGTTCATAATTACGGAATGTTACCACAACATCTCTATGGTTACCACCCTGCCCAGCCTACGCCCAAATTGGTGACCCACGACATTGGACAAAATCGCAATCTTCAGACACACAAGACGATGACGCAGTCTCACAGTAAGCCATACTCACCGCACTGTGCACCATTAGCATGTATCTATTATCTGCCTGGTGTCTACAGTTCGCAAATCCTCCTCCCCACTACTTCCACTTGCCAATCAATCAACCAACGCTCGCCAACAAGGCTCCGAGCAATCACGCGACAGGCATGCATCCACAAGTAGCAGAGGAACAACAATGCTCGCCGACGAGGCTCTGAGCGACTGGCCCTTGCAAGCGCCCACATGACGCACAGACTGCACTTCACTGCAATTCGTATCGACCTCCGGTCTAAAAGGGGGCTGATGTAGCGACTACTAGCGCCATCTAGTCATCACATAAGGAACTAACAACTACAATCCTACATCACGCTATCGAAGTTTCTAAACTCGGCTGCATAAATACAACTTCCAACTTTCATCCATTGGACTTCGATCCCCAGGCATAACATCTGCCTGGAGAGAGATCTCTCTATTGCAACTACCCCCAAAGTAGCAAACGGTGAACGGTTGCGGTACTTTGAAGATGAGTTCCGGTTGAGTTCCAAACACGTCAGTGTAGTTTGGTGGTAGTGATAGATGGGTTTGTGTGATTTGTGTATGTTTATACAGCGTGGAGGTGGAGGAACTGCGTGAACACGCCTTTTTTTACATAAACGTAGCTATCGTGAGGTCGCGGGTGAGCAAAGTAATTGTTTCAGTTCATTAATATGGACCTCCGCAAAGTAACGCCTCATTCACTAAGTCTCACGGATCTTATAACATCCTCCAACTAGTGCCATTTCACCTGTCAAGAAACATTGTGATAGGTACTCCTATGGTCAATGCTGTTGGTATAGTTAGACCTCTCAGTACGATAGAGTATAGAGCAAATGCTTCTTTGTAAATATCAGTTGTTTTCTATTTTATTACTAAATTAAAATCTCCTAACCCTATTCTATTGGTCTTGAGTCCTGAAACGTAACAATAAGTGTGTCTTGTATCTCTTATCATCCTTGGAAACGTTAACGTGGAACTAACGTCTACGTTAATTAAACATTTGCACAATGTTTACATTTATTTTGTAGTCCTAAACAAATATACTTACACAGCATTTATGTAAATTGTTTACATAAAATAAAATATGCTGTCGTATTATGTCTGATTAAAATTAAGATCTATTGTTACCGATTTGTTTGGTTAGTGATTCAGAATTCCATCTGTTAAGCAAATACTATGGTTAAACTTATTGTTCTCTTTTTAGGGGAACGAGAGACTTTTTAGGGGAAAGACAAAACTTTATTCCTTCAGCTCCGTAAAGCCGAGGGTTGCGTGTCAAACTCAATAAGTCCAAATAATTAGCGTTCTGCATTGCCAGCATTAAGCGGCTGACAAACAGCACTCATGATTTTTACCAATTGTCGCCAAGTCGGCTGTCGTTAACTTAATTTTCCTACTCCTGTACTTTTATCTGTTTTTTACATGGTCGCGAATAAATATATAAGAACATAGATAATATGACTTCAGAAAGTCTATACTTAATCTATTCGCCATAACAGCACTTGTGTCGTAATGTCGTTATTACGATACACCTAGCTGTCACATAAAATTAAATGCAGGGTACACTCAACACTAAAGCCCAGTTTAGACCTGCTGAGTTGAGTAGAGTAGGGTACAGTCGGGTACAGTAGAGTAAAATAAGGTAAAATAGGGTACAGTAGGGTACAGTCGGGTACAGTAGGGTAAAATAGGGTACAGTTGGGTACAGTCGGGTACAGTAGGGTAAACTAGGGCACAGTCGGGTACAGTAAGGTAAAATAGGGTACAGTCGGGTACAGTAGGGTAAAATAGTGTACAGTAGAGTAGAGTCGGGTACAGTAGGGTAAAATAGGGTACAGTAGGGTACAGTCGGGTACAGTCGGGTACAGTAGGGTAAAATACCCTATTTAACCCTTTGTACCCAACTGTACCCTACTGTACCCTATTTTACCCTACTGTACCCTACTGTACCCCATTTTACCCTTCTGTACCCGACTGTACCCTACTGTACCCTATTTTACCCTACTGTACCCGACTGTACCCTACTGTACCCTATTTCACCCGACTGTACCCTACTGTACCCGACTGTACCCTACTTCACCCGACTGTACTCTACTGTACCCGACTGTACCCTACTGTACCCTATTTTACCCTACTGTACCCTACTGTACCCGACTGTACCCCATTTTACCCCACTGTACCCGACTGTACCAGCAGAGTCTAGTCGTAGAAAAAATATTGTATGCAACGGTGTATAATTTGGTCTTAACGGCTCGTGCCGTCTTCCATTGCGATACTCGCATTCGCTCGTATCGCAACTCACGTCACTCGCCTTTTAAGACCTCACTTATACAACAGTAGCATAAAATACTATTAACAATCAAATAATATAGTAAGCTCTAAGTTTTATAATTAAACACTACACATTCATACTGTTTATACTTTTTTTATACAATAAGGTTTACTACATAAATACAAGATTACTATACAGTTGGTAAAACTTTGTCTCGAAAATTATTGTTTTAGTGGTTTGTCTTATTTTTTATAGCCTTTTGAATGAGAGATGATAAAATTCATGCTTTGGGCTTTCTTTTCAGAGCTAGGGCGCTGATAGACCAGTACCTCTACCATGAGTTACACTAGTTTACAGTACCACTACCATGAGTTTACACTAGTTTACGTGACCGTACTCGCTAGCGACGGCGTAAATTATTTGTATGGAGAATTGTGCAGCGCCTCTAGCGGTCATTTGCGGAAGTACAATTCTCCATACAAATCATTTACGCCGTCGCTATCGAGTATGGTCACTGTGAACTAGTGTAAACTCATGGTAGAGGTACAGTGACCGTACTCGCTAGCGACGGCGTAAATGATTTGTATGGAGAATTGTGTACAGCGCCTCTAGCGGTCACTTACGGAAGTACAATTCTCCATACAAATCATTTACGCCGTTGCTAGCGAGTACGGTCACTGTGAACTAGTGTAACTCATGGTAGAGGTACAGCATGCTAATTGTCTAACTCCCTCGCAATCGCCATCCGTTCATTTTGACAGTTCTTGTATGGGCTGACAATTGGTATCGGAAACAGCCAGCTGTCACAGCCATACAAAAACTGTCATTTCAATCCGATGCCGAGTGTCAAAAAAGCTTTGAGTATTTAGACTGAAAGGAGATGTTATCGCCCGTAGGTTGCTAAACAATTTTCCTGCCAAAAGTCGCGGGGGGGGGGGGCAATGCACTCACACACAAGCAATTTAACTACAAATGAAAACAGAGCAATGTTTGTACACACGCACACAAACCGAATTCGTCAACACAAGAGTGATCGCCATAGACACATTGAAAAAGACCTCGTCTATACATGTCACACGTACATCACACATAGACAACTATCTAGAGTTAGGGCCATGTCGATAAGAATGTCGATAAGCATTCACTCGTTCATACATTCAGTCGTTCAATTAATCCCTAAGTTGTTAATAGAAAATTCAGTTTCTAAATAAATGTGATTGCTCTATAAGGTTTAAAAGTGGAGGATTTATTAAAATATGTACATATAGCAAGTAATATTAATGTCAGATGTGCCAAATGTCTCTTTTACTTTGTAATTTTCTATAAATAGAATAGACAAATTTTAATAGACTACTGTAATAATAAAGTACCTAATAGGTACTAATTTTACCTTTCAGAACCAGCAGGAAGTTGAAAAAATTACAATGTTGGTTTTATCACCGTTGAATTTAGGCACCCGTAAACACTGCAATACACACGTCCTCGTGACGCCGCCATTATTAAAGAAAATATTATAATTATGTACCTAGTTACTTTGTACCGAGCGCTTATAGCCACGTTACGGAATCGAAACTGGGGTGAATAGAGCGTGCGGCGCGTCACAGCACTCACTCAACCACCAGCGACCGAACTGCGCGGCGTGCGGCGTGGAACTGCGTAGTTTTGTCTGGCGAAGATTGGTTAGGGGCCGTGTAAGGCGCTTGGCTGTGTGCGTGCGTCGATTCGGGTGCTCTAGTATGAAGTCGAATCACTGCCTGTTACTTGTATTGAATCATTAAAACGTATTTGTTAATACCTACATTCACGTCATTTTTTTTAACGAGTTCGATACTTTAAACATACATTTATTACTAACCATACATTTCCATTTTATTAGTAACCTTTAAAATATGAAACCATGATAAGACAAATCATTCACTGATTCATTCACTCAATAGTTTATCGATTGTGGAAATATATGTGTCCCCTCTCTAGTCGATACTAGACCGGTTATCGGTGTGGCCAATTATTTAGTTAGTAAAAATAGCCAATATTACTAGCAAAGAGTATTGTAATATTATATGAACAAGAGTGGCAACTCTATGGTCAAATATGCATGTATGGAAGGTGCTGCTGCCCTACGCCCTGGTGAAGAACTAATGTGACGTATCTATAGATGTATACCTATCTATATGTATATGTTGGTAGTGATGTACAGCTATAATTACGCGTAATTTTAATTGATAGGCTAATTGCCACTATTCGTATATTAGCCGTCTAATTCAAATCAGCATATACGAAGTATAAGCAGCTAAACCCGATTTGCACTATACAGCTAGAATACGAACATTGGCAAGTGGCCTATCAATTAAAGTCCTTGACCGTACAATTTGGTACGCCATGGCCATGGCCGATGAATGACAACTGACGAGTTTGACAAGTCAACCAAGATGGCCGCTAATTTAGTTCTTTACCAAACAACCAGAGATCGCTGTAGTCGCATGAAAAGTGTGATATATGTAAGTGTGCCCCCCCTGATTACTAGTGGTCGGTGAAATACCACTTGAATAAAAAAATAGCTAAATCTATTTAGAAAAATAAAAAAGAGAACTAAGCTTCGTCCATAGTTAAATAAAAATAGCAATTAAAATAGTAACGATTCTTAGAATTACTGTCTGTTTATCTGTGCGTTTGTTCATGGTAATCTCCGAAGCGGCTTAAGCTATAAGAATGTGGTTTTCACTTATTTGTTAATCTCATTAGTCCAATATTTAATTTACGAGTGAGGGGGAGTGGGGGGAAGTGATAGGTGACTAAGTGACTTAAGTGATATTTATGTTAACTCAAAAGAGTTTTCTTCAATTAGTAACGTTGTATTTAGTTCTTAGAGCTGTGATAGCAATGATATGAGCGATAAAAGAAAAATTGTTACAACCGTACCCAGTCTACCCTACCTACCTATGCTGGATACTAGCCACTATGCAACAAACAAATTTTACTTTAACTTTTCGAATTTTAAATCCCTTTGATCAAAATCATCAGCGCCTCTACTTTTTTCTTCTTCTACGCCAAGTTTAGTTCTAAAAACAATCTTGTAACGTGCATTTAGAGTTTATAGTGCTAGTACGTAGCTAGCCTTGTACACCTCTGAGAAGATATCCAGGCGGCAAATGTCTGCCGTATGCTGTACCTATCTCGTCATCGTTTGATTCTTCCTAAATTTCCATTCATTCCAAGACCGCGTGTACCCCCTCAAGCAAATAACGTGAAACAGTATCACAAAGATCATACAAACACGCCAAACTTCTTATTACATCCACATAAAGTACATTTTTCTTCGATCAAACTACCTTTTTCGCGATTCGACCGCACCAATGACGCACTTTTAAGAAAATTGATATTATTAATTTTGTTTTCAAAGTAATATAAATAATGTATAAATCTGCGTGTATTACAGCTGCTTTGGATGGTAAATATTTGAAATTGTCGTTACACTGGCTTTTCTTTTTGTTTATTATTTTTACGTCGCATCGGAAAATTTGGCCAACTCTGAGACGTGGAGGTTTTAAGATGGTATTCCAGAAGCGAGAGACGTGGGATATGATATGACAGACTCTTAAGAGTGGAAGCTAGAGTATTAATAAGAGTAGAAAGCCAGATGCCAATGGTTGCGAAAAACGTATGTCCTTTGGTTTTAGAGTCAGAATTCAAGAAAAAAGATGGAAAGACTGCTTTTATTGACGCTACTACTTTGATAGGAAAAAAGAAGT
Organism: Archips crataeganus; assembly: GCA_947859365.1. Lineage (NCBI taxonomy): Eukaryota > Metazoa > Arthropoda > Insecta > Lepidoptera > Tortricidae > Archips > Archips crataeganus. The sequence continues at coordinate 14,693,433 of OX402067.1, read as the reverse complement.
TAATCGGTGACCCGTGCGCCAAATTGAGTCGAGCTGATCGACGTCTTTTTCGCGCTTATTGCGTAGCCATAAAGCTTTTTTCGATCGGTTTGAGCCGTTTCAGCGTCGGTAGATGTGGGGATAGATGCGCGACCGACGGCAGCGGCGAGCGTTTTCTCCGTTCATTGCGCGGCCGAGATGCTCGCCGCACAGTGATTATCTGGCGGCACACGCCATTGCGTGATGTGATTTCATTAACTGATAAAACGCTCGCCGCTGCCGCCGGTCGCACGGTGTCGGGGCCCAGCCATGAGAGTTAAATAAAAAAAACCGGCCAAGAGCGTGTCGGACACGCCCAAGGTAGGGTTCCGTAGCCATTACGAAAAAATCAAGTAATATTTTTCTAAGGATTTCGTATGTGTACGGATTCTTCCAAGTTTAGGAATGTTTTATACCTTAGGCTACTATTTACTCTTAAACTACAAATAATTTCCAAGCAATCTTAGCACCTATAATTTTCCTAGTAAATTTGATATATTTACTACCATTCTGAATTTTTTCAAATTTTTCCACCCAACAGTTTATATTTTAGAGGGGGGGGGGGACGGTCGATTTTAATGAAAATTTTCACTTTAAAGTTGAATATTTCGCAAACAGATCACTGAATAGAAAAATCATGTTAGCAACTCCGCAATGGTTTTAAAAGACCTATCCAACGATACTATAGGGTTAGCCGAGAAAAAAAAAATCACCCCCACTTTACGTCTATGGGAGCTACCCTAAAAAAAATTTTTTTAGTTTTTTTTATTCAATCACTTTGTCGGCATGACTGATATATACTAGGGGCGTTCAATAAAAAGTGAGAATGAGTATGTTATAAACAACTTTTACTAAATGTAATTTTATTTTTCGACATAGTCACCTTTTAGCATAATACACTTATTATATCTTTTTTCTAAACTTAAAATTTAATTTTTAAAAAAGGTCTCATGTTGAGTACTTAAAAAATCTTGTACTGCAGCGACTACCGCGTCGTCGTCTTCAAATTTCTGGCCTCTCGGGTATTGTTTCAATCTCGGAAATAGGTAGAAATCACTGGGAGCGAGATCTGGTGAATACAGAGGATGCTTAAGGATATTGAACCCAGCATCACGAATTGCAGCCATTGCAACGATGGACTTGTGTGCCGGGGCATTGTCCTGGTGGAACAGCACAACTTTCGAGAGTTTACCTCGCCGTTTTTCGCGGATCTCATTGCGCAATGTTGCTATTTGTTTGGCGTATAAAGTGCCCGTAATAGTGGCTCCATGTTTGAGATACTCAATCATTAATACCCCTTTACCATCCCAAAAAACAGAGCCCATGACCTTACCGGCAGATGGGCCCACCTTGAATTTCTTCGGAGTTGGAGATGATGGCCTTTTCCATGTGATAGACTGCAGTTTCGTTTCAGGGTCGTAATGATGGAGCCATGTTTCGTCCATTGTTATAAATCGCGCCAAAAAAAGTTCCCGGTCTTGCTGTATCAGGTCCAAAGCTTCTTGACAAATCTCGACTCTAGTTTGTTTTTGCGTGCCAGTAAGCATTCTTGGTACCCAACGCGCAGATACCTTTTTGATACCCAAGCGTTCATGTAAAATATTATGCACGCTCCCCGTTGAAATCTTTCCATTTTCAGCAATAAAACGAACCGTGACACGACGATCCGCCAACTTTTTTCACAATTTCTTCAGTTATTGCTGTAGTAGGGCGTCCGGAGCGGGGGTCGTCCATGGTTGATGTTCTTCCATGTCTAAATTCGGCGCACCAACGTGCGACTGTCGAATACGGAGGAGCATTATACCCTAAAGTGTCCCGCAAATCTAAATTGACTTGGTCCGTAGAAAAATTTTTCAAATACAAGTATTTGATAACGGCGCGCAGTTAAATTTTCTCCATTTTCGCTAACGTACTCAATAGCATTGCAAAGAAATTACCGTATTTTTTTTAAACAAAAGACAGTTAGTTTTTTTTTCATAGCAATCAGCTTTACCGGCCAGTATTTAATTTCCTAATATTGAAAGAGTTTGCATCTCATTCTCACTTTATATTGAACGCCCCTCGTATATTCATGTCAAATTACAGCTTTCGAGTACTAACAGTCTCTGAGCTTAGCCGCGGACGGACAGACAGACGGACAGACAGACAGACGGACAGATATGGCGAAACTATAAGGGTTCCTAGTTGACTACGGAACCCTAACTAGTTGACTACGGAACCCTAATAAGTTACCTACAATTAAATTAAATAAAACTTTATTTAACTAACTATTCTAAGTTGTGAAATCTCTGTATTGAGTCTCAGAAATTTACTTAAATTTAACAAACGAAATCAAGATTGATTTTGTGGAGTCTTTTTGTATTTTTTTTTGTATTTAGTATGAAATAAACGAAATCATTTCAAAAGCTCACAGAACATGCTTTATTATTAATTCAACCATATTTTGTACCCGTTATCACAATAAATATAATTATGAGCAGACTTCGAATATACCGAAAAAATCTTTCTAACGTGTTGGGAGTTCCGATATCGATAAACTTGTGTGTAGTTTTCTCCTCATAGGTACTAGTGATCGCTCCAAGTTTTGTTTTTGAAAATAATCATATTAAAAGTATACAAATGAAACAAAATAGGTGCATATTCGGGTTTTCTTTATTATAAAAGAATCTTCAAACCTTCACTCATTATTTTTTATTTATTCCTAATTGTGTATTTCAATAATAAATAACTATTTCATAGTGCAACGGCACTCATAACCTAATGATCATATTTTAAACAAGCTCTGTGCGAACTTTATAAACGTCTCCAGAATAGTACCTTACATACCAAAAAAATAGTTTGCAAACAACGCTGGGGGCGATCACTAGTACATGGGAAAAGCAACGATAATTCGTTTATCGATATAGGAACTCCCTACCTGTCACCGAACTCAGAGGTCTGATTACACGGTGGTCTGATTCGTGGTGCACGGTATCGTTCCATAGCTACGCCACTGGCCTCCCTCTATGATATACGAGGAATAAACTGATTCCCACGGGTTCTACAACTGCGTGGGCGCCTAATCCATGTTGAGCGGGATGATGTTTTCCCCGCTGTCGGCACTCTCTTGGTCGGAGTGCGTTGCGCCGGAGCGTATAACGTTGTCGATCCACTCGCGGCTATGGGACACCTGGTTACAAGAAGTATACCGATTAGTATGATTATTTGTAGAAAATACAGAGATCAGGGCCCAGTTGCATAACAAAGTGCAACTCATATTACAAGCGGAACTCCCTTTCTAGATAATATAACTGTAGCGAGAGTTCCGCTTGTAATATTAGTTGTTACTTTGCAGATGTTATGAAGAAAGAAGAAGAAATCATCATCATATTATCAGTCAAAAGACGTCCACTAAACATAAACCACCTTCAAGGTTCGCTAAACAGATCGGTCCTGCGTCATTTGCATCAAAAGCGTTTTCAAAACCTTAACCAGGTCATCGCACCATATTGTTGGAGGCCTACCCACACTTCGTCTTCCGGTCAGCTACGCAACGAGCGATGTGCCCTGCCCACTGCCACTTAAGAGGGTTTATACCTGCTGAGCTGGCAACGTTGCATTTTTGTTAGTTTTTCTCGATTATTCCATACAAATTGAATGAAAATTAAAAATGTTTTGTATACATATTGTTTTAATATATAAGTTAATGTGTCTACTGCAATAATAATTCGTGATAAGACTTTTATTTTCTTTAAAAACCGTTAGGTAATAATTTGTTCGTTTTTAAAGAAAATTAAAGTCTATCACGAATTATTATTGCAGTAGACACATTAACTTATATATTAAAACAATTTGTATACAAAACATTTTTAATTTTCATTCAATTTTTATGGAATAATCGAGAAAAACTAACAAAAATGCAACGTTGCCAGCTCAGCAGGTATAAACCCTCTTAAATCTTGCGATTCTTCGAGCTACCTATGTCGGTGACTTTAGTTCTTGCGCGGATTTCAATGACAAATAGTCTACTTTTATTTCGATGTTCTTACTACTTTGCCATTACGATTTTGCTGCTATAGTGGCCTAGTGGTTTGACCTATGGCCTCTCAAGCAGAGGGTTGTGGGTTCAAATCCCTGCCCGCACCTCTGAGTTTTTCGGAATTTATGTGCGAAATTGCATTTGAAATTTACCATTGAGCTTTACGGTTAAGGAAAACATCGTGAGGAAACCTGCATACACCTGTGAAGAAATTCAATGGTGTGTGTGAAGTTCCCAATCCGGAAACGTTGGCCCAACCCCTCTTATTCTGAGAGGAGGCCTATGCCCTGCAGTAGGACGTATTACTAGGCTGGGATGATGGTTACTGCAATATTTTACCCATGAGGTAATCTTTATCCCTGTTTGTCACCAGTAATAAAATAATACCAGGATATCATAAACTGACCATAGCATAGACGCCCGGCTTGGACTTGAATGCGCATTCCTCGGTGCCAGAGAACAGAGCGATGCCGTGCAGCGTGCCGCCGCGATTGATGCCGCTGAAGTGCACTGCCGGGTCACCCGTGTCGCCCTGGTACATGTATAATAAATATTATGAGATTTCATGGCGAATTGAAGGGGGGAGGTTGACATACTACTTACGTGTCGAAAGATAACATTTAGAGTAGAGGTCCCCAGACTTTTTGTCTCGTAGACCTCCATATTCGGTTTAAGGTAGAACTTCTGCTAGTTACTAATTTATTTATTTTTTTCAAAGTAATCCACCTCAAAGGCGTTTCCTTTTTGACGAACGTAGGCAGCATTGAACGCAGGAGTTCGTGGACCTTTGGAGGTCGAGATAGCCCACCTTTGGTATCACTGACTTACAGAGTCAGGTCAGGATCCGACTAAGACATGGTTACGGAGAACTGATAATATTGTTGCTAACACAAACCAAATGTATTCTAGGTGCTCCTCCCTGCACCCATGGCAACGCAATTGAGGCTTGAATCCAGTTTTAGTAACATAATGGATATGATAAACCCAAAAAAATGTTCTTAAAACACTGTAAAATTTCGGCTTTAACAAATCCCAGTTTTTTTAAGTGCCTAAAATTATTAATTAGCAATACGTTAGTACATTCACGCTATTTAACAAAACACAGAACTGCAGGAGTAACAATTCCGATTACTGAGGTACAATTCCAAGACAGGCTGCAGGCCGCAGTGTAGCCGCGCTCGAAATGGCTTTCATAGAGATTCATACAAGCCAGTAGTGTCGCTTGCAGTCTGCGGACTCTGCGGTAAGTTTTATTATGTTTGTCATTGTATTTTGAATTTGAATGAATAAATGAATAAAGATCCTATAATGATTGGGCCACATTTTGTTGTAGGTAACTCTCGCATTTGCTCTTGAAAATCAACATTTGGTGAAGTGGAACTAATGGAGAAGACCACAGTTGACTACTGGAACTACTTAATAACAAAGTACCTATTTCACGGATTGCGATTCGATTATTACCTCATGAATCATCATCTGACATAATTCCTGGTTGTCGTCTTCGCGCTGCATGAGCTTCTTTTGATTATTTACACTGCCCTGTCGCTCTCCTATCTCCTTCTGTCTGCTGTTCTACTGGTACTCCAGACACATGCCGCGAAGCCTTATGGACCATATTGTTAAAAATTGGATGTCCTGAGAAGTTTGTTCGCATGATTCGACTCCTGCATGATGAGATGACTTGCTGTGTAACTGTTGATGGTGAGCAGTCAGGCTTCTTTTCTGTAAGCTGCGGTGTCAAGCAGGGATGTGTCCTTGCGCCGACCCTGTTTGCTCTGTACTTTGCGGTTGCTGTCGGAGAAGCTTTAGAACGGTCTTCGAATGGCATAAGTATACGTTTCCGGACTGACGGGGGTATTTTTAACCTATCGCGGCTGAAAGCGAGCACCAAGGTTTCCCATGCAGTCATCACGGAGATTTTGTATGCCGACGATCTTTGTTTCGTGGCAGATTCTCCTCATGGACTTCAGACCTTAATCTCAGACTTACACAGTGCATGCTGCCGTTTTGGTCTGAAAATCAGTGTGGCCAAGACTGAAGTTATGGCAATGGACTGGAATGGTGCTAATAACCCTACAGAAATCTTTCTCGGTGAGATGAGGCTGAACCAGGTGGAGAAATTTAAGTACTTAGGCAGCAATATCACAGCAACGTGTGACCTTGAGTCTGAAATAAACCACCGCATTGCGTTAGCAGCGGCTGCGTTCGGTAAACTGCGACTCAAGGTATTCCATTCACATGATCTCAGGTTGGCGACAAAGATCTCCGTCTACTTAGCGATTGTTCTCCCCAATCTTCTCTATTCCTCTGAGACCTGGGTGCTATACCGCCATCAAATACGCACGCTAGACAGGTTCCACATTAAGTGCCTGCGTGACATCCTAAACATCAAGTGGACGGATCGGGTGAGGAACACCGATGTGCTTCGCCGGGCGAACGTCTTAGGTGTGGAAAGTTACTTGATGCGGCGTCAGCTTCGGTGGAGTGGACATGTCTCGCGGATGTCTGAAGTGAGAATTGCAAAGCGCATCTTCTTTTCTGAACTCCAGAGTGGCAAGCGGAAACAAGGCGGCCAGTTCCTGCGATACAAGGACGTTCAGAAAAGACACATGAAAAGGTGCAATATTGATCCCTCTCACTGGGAAGATCAGGCAAGCCGTCGCCCCGAATGGAGGCGGGTTGTAAATGACAAAGTGACTGAATACGAGATGCGGAGGCGGTCCGATCTGGACATGAAGCGTGACGCCCTGAAGGCTAAACCACCCGCAGCCATCCTCTATCATTACGTTGATGGTGTCCTTACGTGCTGCCACTGTTCGCGTACGTTTAGGAATAAAATTGGCTACTGTAGCCATTTAAGGGCACATGAAAGGGCAAACAACCGCAGCCCTCGTCCAACAGTTTAGCAGTCGCTGTAGCCGAAATTGGTTAGGAGAGATATATATATATACTCCAGACACACAACACGTAGAAGCGGTTCCCTGAACCTTCAGTTTTCAGAAACCGTTGCAACGATTGTTCTAATATACATGGATTCTAGAGACATGATTAGTGAGCTCTCGTCACCAATCTAAATATACGAAGCCAATGGATTGCTATAACACCACCTCATTGTTCTAACCTGCTGTTCTCCTGGTACTTACAGCGCACAAAGCGACGCCTTTCACGACGCTCTGCAGACACACGTGGTCCCGTTGCAGTCGGTAGTCGTTCCCGTATTCGACGCGACACGACGCCCGCGGCACCTCATGGACTATCATCCGGCGCAACTCCTGGTTCTCGCCTTCGCGGATCTGGCCTGATATCTGGAGAAGAGGAGTTAGTTGAGAATCTTGTTGAAAGAAACATCACAGCAGTTTTCATGAAAAGACTGTTTATTTTACTTTTGAGACACCGTCGGTGAAGAGTTTTGATTTGGAGAGGGTTAAAGTGATGTCACTGACAAAAAATGTAAAGGAATATATCTGACTTACAGGGCAGTTTGGGAGCCTTGACCACATACCCTTGCGCCCTTATGGGACAGAAAGTATAGGGTACAAACCTAAATATTCATCATGCAGTTGCCCTTAATGGAATTAGAATCCCGAACCACTTGCATTATGGTCAGAGTCTATTCTAGGCTATTCAGTTGTTTAATTAATTTTCAGTCTAAAGGCGAGAGAGCGAGTGCTACTGCTGAAGATCTTCTTTTACTTCTGTTCTGGCCATTGCATTCCAATGCAATTTTTTCCAAGGGTGTCTAAGTTATTTTGGAAAGTACTAACGGATCCAAAGCCAGTAACGACAGTCTCGCCAAACCGGACCGGCAGAACGGCGCCGGCTGACGCCAGCGTCACGGTTTGTATCCGGCTGCCGTGAGGCACTGCGACGTTCAGCTGCAACAGACAGAAATAGGTTCATCATTCATCATCATCATCAGCGTCAGCCAAAAGACATACACAGAGGACAGAGGGCACTAAAGACTCCAAGTAATTTTTGTCTATTACATAGGGTAAAATACTCCTCTTCTACATACATATTTAAAACAATACAATGTCACACAGACTTCACTATCTTATAGCGTTTCGAACTACTTACAAGTTAATTTTCAAACTAAACGGGACTTACCACGCAAAAAATATTTACCTCAACGTTTCAGCCACACATCGCAGTGGCCATGGTAGCTAGTTGATAATACTAGTTGACCAAGACCACTGCAATGTGGCTGAAACGTGGAGGTAAACATTATTGCGTGATAAGTCCCGTTTAGAGTAATAGTTAAAAACGAATGACGTTCCTCTGTTCCATAGTGTTTACCTTGACCAGAGCAAGGTTATGCTCTGGATAGTACTGGTCCATCCTGTACTCCGGATGGCGCTGGATGTCCACAGCAGCCAGGATCTTGCCGCCGAAGTCGCGGAACACTGAACCCATACGCACTGTCACCTCTTCTTTGCTGACACTACATGGAAACGGCTTTAGTTATTACATATTCAGGGTGCCTCAAAACTCAACAATAGGTACCTAATCTAGTTTCGGGCGTGAGGCCAAGTTATATACATATAACATAGGTTCTAAAAATAAAGTTATAGAAAAAAAAATAAAAAAAATCGATGACATTCATCATTCAAGCACGCACAAGAGCTGATAACTTTGAAACGGTTGGACCAATTTTGATGAAACATATCTAAGAACCATCGCCAAGAAACCTGCTTTCAAATAAAAAAAAACAGATCCAAATCGGTTCCCCCGTTTCAGATTATGATGCCACAGACAAACAGACAGACAGACAGACAGAGACACACACATACATACACACACACACATAGCGGTCAAACTTATAACACCACTCTTTTTGTGTCGGGGGTTTAAAAACCAATACAATAGGATATTAAAAAATCTCGAAACCCTGAATTTCACCTACCCGGGGCGGGCATTCCCTCGCTGTACGGCTATAATCAGCCTCTGGGCGAAACCCAACCCTACCCTCCATAATAATAACATAACAATCGAGTGGTCTTACTAGTCAAAGCATTGGGCCGCGCTGAGCACCCATTCTGGACCAACGATGGCACCACCGCACCAATGCTTATTGTGCAATCTGAAAGCACAAACAAACCTGAACACATCTTTGAAATCATGTCGATGTCTTGGAGAGGCTGATAGTTTTTCTTTCAAACGCACTATTGCTGTTAGCTTGTGATGGTTTTTATAGCTGCCAGGAAAGAAAATCCACTCAGCTAGAAAAGTTTAACTTAGTATGTCGAAGGGCTCCTGTAGAGTCGACCTCGGACTTGGGGTGGAATTGGTTGATTGGCAATGAGGGTAGAAGACCGAAGAGATAAAGCGCCCAGATTCGCTTGGAACCACTGTCTAAGACGTTTTTTTCTGTGCTTGGCATGCGTGGGACGAGGACGCCATATACCGGCTACGCTGCAAGCGTTTTCGCTGTTCATTTCATGTTATACTAGGTAAGCATTATCCGGCGAGTGACTTAGAAGCGCAATGAACAGAGAAAACTCTCACAGCGTGCAGTCATGGCCGGGATAGGGCTCCTCTAGAGGCAGCGCGTGATTAGGGTAAGCAGACAAATGGGGTACCTCACAGACACAGTATAAGGATAGTCCTCAAGGCAAACGAGGCCTCCCTCCGTCGTCAACCTCTTCCTCCGCATGTGAGTGAGGTCCTCTTCCATCTTCGGCGGGAATTCGCATTCTAATTCCGCTTTTGCTGTTGTTGCTGGTAATAAAAATATTAATAAAGAATAATGCGGCTATTCTGAAATCAGTGTTTTCATCGAAGCTAACTGGAGTAGAGACAGGTAGAACTGAGCAATCATATTAAGTACATGGAAATATCCAAAATGGTCATTAGCATTGACTCAGCCACAACGATCAAATTGATCAGGACATCCACCTTGTATAAATCTCCGGTAGCAAGCATAGCGTGGCCCTTGACTGTTGATCTGTTGGAGAGGCTATGAGTCACGCAACGAGCTGTGGAGGTAGTTATGATCGGACTTTCTTTGCGCGATAGAATCAGAAATACGGAAATTCGCTTACGAGTCAAAGTCCAGAGACATACCTAAATCGAAGAATATGAAAGTTGAAGTGGGAATAAGGCAGCTAATTGGCGGCGTTTCGTTCTACGAATCTTAACAAACCAAGGTACGGACTGAGGCATTTGGATCTAGAGAGTAGACCACATAAGACGTGGTGGCGAGAGCCGAGCTCGCAACTCTGAGTTTTTCGGAATTTATGTGCGAAATTGCATTTGAAATTTACCATGAGCGTTACGGTGAAGGAAAACATCGTGAGAAAGCTTTCATCGTGAAAGTCTTTTCATTCTGTGAGGAAGCCTGTGCCCTGCAGTGGGATGTATAAAGGCTTGGCATCATCATCAGGATGATGATGAGTAGATCACTTACCACATTCAGCAATAGACGAATAACTAACATAAACTAAAACTAAAAAACAATTTACAAATCTATGCAACATTGTAGAATAAATTTCATCTGTTCATATTACATGAAAACTGTAAAGGTAAAACTAGAGGAACCACACGAACGGAACCGATAGGAAAGCTTACTGATCGAATTGGCCAAGAAAACAATGTAATGTATGGTGTAACTGGTTGTTAGTTAAAAATTGTTTTGGTAAACTTATGCGGAACAATGGTGTAATAGTTTAAACAAACACGTCCATGTTACGTCAACTGAACAAATGTAAAAGGAGGGGCGATTAGCAGAACAATCACCCAAACATAGAAAACAGTAATACTTAAATAAAGCATGCATGTGATCAGTGAGCAAGATATGGGTCATAGGTTCATAGCGTAAGAAGCAAAAGTTGTGTCCCATGTAGATATAAGATTAGTGACTCCGAGTCAGCAAGTTGGCCAAGTCACGCCGATGTAGCCATAGCTAAAAATTAAAAATTTTAAAAACCTCCGACGCAATTTGGTCACACATACTTTGAAAATAAAGTAAATGCCCATTCTGCGTCTAAAATCCCTTCCGTAGCTAACAAAAGAGCTTATAACTTTGAAACGGCTGAACCGATTTTGATGAAACATGTCTAAGAACCATCGCCAAGAAACCTTCTTTCAAATAAAAAAAACCGCATCCGAATTCACCCGGTTTCACTCGGGGTTAACCCGTTTAAGAGCTAAATATGATGCAACAGATAGACACACACATAGCGCTCAAACTTATAACACCCCATTTTGTGTCGGGGGTTAAAAATATTGGCTGTTGACCCATAACTTTCTCCAAAAGACATGAGAGACGTAAAAAAAATGTGTATGACCCATAAACATAAAATTAGGATTTAAAGTCAAGTTAAATATCTGAAAAAACTTTTTTTCTTCTTTTTATGAGGTAAAAATGACGACGACCAGATGGCCTAGCAGGTAGAGAACCTGACTACGAAGCTTGAGGTCCCGGGTTCGATTCCCGCGTCGGGGCAGATATTTGTATGAATAATACGAATATTTGTTCTAGGGTCTTGGGTGTTTAATATGTATTTAAGTATGTATCTATCTTTATAAGTATGTTTATCCGTTGCCTTGTACCCATAACACAAGCTATGCTTAGCTTACTTTGGGACTAGGTCAATTGGTGTGAATTGTCTCGTGATATTTATTTATTTATTTATTTAAATACAGTGTGATTCTGGAAACGTACTCGGGATCGACCCTACACAACTTCACCACCATGTTGACGTGACGTGATTAACAGAATGCTGTAGTAAAACCGGACCGAGTTAATAGCAATGGTCAATTTAACTTACAGGGCCAAAGTAACTCGATTTTATGGTGTCTATAGATTTATTATTATCTTCTTCTTCTAATATAATCATGGCACGATTTACACCAATTGACCTAGTCCCAAACTGAACAAAGTCTGTACTATGGGCAATAGACAACGGATAAACATACTTATACATATACAATAGTTATAAATCATTATCAAAATGTACCACGGTCAAAAAGTATGTAAATGTTATAATGAACAAAAGACAAAATAATTACATGCCACATAAACCTAAGAGCCTAATTATATAATAAAAAAAACCAATGGCCAAGATCCGAAAATGCTCAGTGGGTTCGAAAATCCCTTTGTCAAAATGTACAAAAGTAAAAAATCGCATTTTGTACATTTTGACCCCAGAGTATTCTGTTGTAAAAACTTCTAGATACAAGGACATTTGGACTAAAAGGAACGCTGCCCTGGAAACATTCTGACTTAGAGAACATGTTGGCCAAAGCATGTTCTGCTCCTAAAATATTCATACAAAATGACTTGGTAGCACAAACATTTTGTACTTTTTGACAATGTTACAGTTACATCTAAACATTTTATGCATTTTGGCATTTGTACCAAAATGAACCTTTTTTACCCTGTCTGTTCTTCATGCTTGGAGATCCACATGCCCCAATAGATAAGGCAGCAGCAGGTGCTTATCTCACAAGACTCCGATTCATTTCAAGATCAACACACCCATTGTACCAAATCAATTGTTTCACTTATCATTTATTTTCTCAACTCAATGGAGAGTTATGAATGTTTATTTTTACTCTATTATCTACTATTTAACATCATAAATAGTCGGGTCTCGCCTCAGTCAACAGACGTAGCAATACGTGCACTTAGACAAATATTAGGAAAGTTATGTTATATTTAGAAGCGGAAAATGATTAAAGATTGTATAGTGTTGTTGTTAGTTGCTAGTTTTTGTGTGTGCCAGGAGTATGATGACGATGATTATTCTGAGACTGAGAACACTGTTGAGTCTGGGAGCAGGGAAGTGTTTAATGTCTCGTCTAGGGCGAGACCTGAAAGGGTTATTAAACTTTTGAATGGTAACCGTTTGAATGTTGCTGGAGTCAAGAGAGGTTGGTCTGTGTTTGTCTAATTTTATTATTCTTAAATGTGGTGGTAGGCTTGCATCCACTCCAAGAGCTGCCATTCACCAAGATATTGTAGCATTTAGAAAGCTTTCAAATGCAGACAATTTGTGCGAATTACAAAACATATGCGTATGTAAATATCCTTGAAGGAATTATTTTTCATGTTGTAACTAAGTAGTTTAATTTAAATTTATAACGAATAAGGAAGCAAAAAGTGTGTTTTGCTTGCGGGTCACCTGATGGGAACCAATGACCGCTGCCCATAGCCACCCGTAACACTAAGTGTGTCGCAGGTGCAGTCCTCTGAGAGATAGATAGGCTCGTTTTTTAAAGATCTCAAGGCTGTATTGCTCCGGGAATGCTGTCCTAGGAAGCTGGTTCCATAACTTCGACGTGCGTGGGATAAATTCCGCTTATAGTGCTAGAGTGCCAACCATCAAGATGCAATGAAATATTGATGATATGTTCCTTATAATAGGCCGCGAAGTATCACGTTTCAGGGGCAGCTTGACGAGAGGTCGTTAATGGAATTACATACAAAATATGATGATGACATGCCATTTAATCGACTCCAAGTCCTAGTATCTTTAATAAAAACATAATATAATTATGTTTTCAGTAAGAACACCAAAATCAACATGGCGACCAGAAATAGAAATAACAGATCCAGACACAACCGAATCTCCCTGGATAACAGAGTCAGAGACAGCAAAAGAGCCTACTTGGAGAATAGAAGCTACAGAAAAACCTGTTTGGAGAATAGATACAATTGAACTGAAAAGTTCAAAATTTAACGAGAGAGCAAAACATACAGCAGAACATACTAGAAGAACAAAATTAAGACCCAGGGAGCCTAAATGGACAATAGAACCATTAACAGAACCTACAGAAGAAATTACAGAAGCTACCGAAGAACCAGTAAAAGTTACTAGGAAAGGGTTTAGAAGCTTTAACGTTAAACGTTTCAAAAGTGCAGATGATAGCAACGAAGAATACAAGACAACTAAAGCCACACATTTCAATGAACAGCATAATACTCAAGTCACCCACGCTGTTGAAGAACACAAAGAACCTCTAGTCAATTATCCCTTCGCTGTTTCCATACAGAGAATGGGCTCTCACTACGCTTCTGGAGCCCTGGTAGACAAGAAATGGGTGCTGAGCTCCGCTGGAGAATTTTATAAGTATGTATAAATTATTTTACTATAGCTAAAGATTTTTATTTCTGAATTATACACATCCTTAAATGAGATTTTAATAAAATTCCAAGTGCCTAAAACATATATTTGAGCTTAATTTTTTTCAAAAGTCATATACTGAGCAGTAGCGAAATAACCGCAAGCGCTCTGCCAGACTCGAGATTCTAGATTTGCACATAGATAAAATATATATTTTTTTAATTATTTCAACGTGCCTAAAATACTGTAGCGACTTACTAGCGCTATCTAGTCATCATACGAGAAACTAATTACTACATTCTGCATCGCCTTATCGAAGTTTCTCAACTCAGCTGCATAAATACATCTTTCAACTTTCATTCATTGGACTTCGGTCCCCAGGCATAACATCTGCCTGAAGAAAGATCTCTCTATTGCAACTATCCCCAAAATAACTTCCCTAAATTCGTCATCAGCTCTTGGGCCAATAGAAGATGACTCATCTAGGAGTATCCCGTGGTAATTATTCTTGGGGAGATGATGGTTAAAGCGATAAGAGTATAGGTATGTACGTGAAAGAAGTAATATATATATAATGGGAGGCGCTTATTGGCTGATGCAGGTATGTTTCACTGAAATGATGAAGTGCAGTTTCAGTTTCATGTCCTTGTCTTTTAAATGTTGAATAGAAAAAAGCGGGGTTCTCTTGAAAGCGAAGGAGCCCTCTGAATTATAGAAATATAGGAGAAGAAAGTCACGGTCTTTAGTTAGGTAAATCGTTATGTGGAAACTACACTACTTTGTTCACCTAATGCGGTAGCCAAACTTGTTCCGAACTACTTCAGCAGCCAAACGTCGTCGTCACATTAGTCTGTCCGCCTAATGCGGTGGCCATAATTTAGGCGCTGGTAGCAGTCGCCGAATGCGGCCGACTACCGTGCTCTTCGCACGGTTGTATGTCGCATGTTGCATGCGGCGATCGACTTAATGTAATTGCCGCATTATTGTTAAGAAAACATTGATTGTTATTTATGTGAGTTTTCTTTGGATGTAAGTAATTGAACAGTATTTTTGAGTAATAAGTTGAGTTTCTTGCTGGCTTCTTCAAAAGGGGTATTTCCGAACCGGTGGTAGATTCTTCGACACCCGTGCTTATTGTAGCCTAAATTGTATAAATATATTGTTGACGTTGACTTTGACTATAGAACTATAGATGCGTTTTGGTTATCACGTGTCTTAGTAACTTCCAAATATACATTTTAATTAGTAATTTTACTGATCTGTCAAAGTCATATACATTCTGTCGTATCGCAAATAATAAATTTTGGGTCAAATTCATCCCCAGGCGCTTCTTGTACAGGAAGAAATTACTTTTCAAATTACGCTTCAGTTGCGTACATGGGGGTTTTATTCTCCTCACCTCCATAACGCCGATTTTGAGCCGAATATATTTCTAAGGATTTTGAGTATTTGACAAGACGCGGTATCCAAGGCCGCCATCCGTTGCCTAGCGTCGATGTGCGTCGCTAGGTGAAATCACCTCCGCAACCAATTAAAAAGCAGAATTTGTGACGTTCCTGTCCCAAATCAAAACATTCATAAGTCAAAGCTGCAGCCTTCATATTGTGTTTTTAATTTATGTTATTATGTGTTCTGTTTGTTTTCTGTTTACTTTTCTTATTTATAGCTGTTATATTATTGTTTATACCTAAGTTTTATCCTATGTCGCAGGCTATTCCCTCCTCCTCCTCCTCACAAGGTCAGTCTAACAACGATATCGCCTTCAATTATGTGAAATGCCAACTTTGTTCACAACCAAAGTTCTTCAAAGGCAATAGAGGATTGCAAATACATATCAGTAGAGTCCATAAACAGTCTGTTGATGTCGCCAACCTTTCAGACGCGGTTCCCTCTTCTCCTAGCTTACACACTCTTTCACCTCCCCAAAATAGTCTTCCTCTGGAACTTGGCCACCTCAAACGCTCCGTGCCAATCGTAAGGAGAATTCCACGAGGCGCACGGATAGCAGTCGCTACTTACCTGTCTCTTGCGATTGATAAAGTCGTCTCCGAAAATTCTCCGAACGCTTGGAGACATTTACTTACTTTTGCTTACCGTACACTCAACGCCAAAAAATCTATAAATAGTTCGTTAACTCAGCAAATCAAACGTAATTGCACTAATCCAGCCTCTCTTTCACCTTCTCAACCTGAACACCATAGAATCATTCCTTGCAGAGATTTATTTAAAAAAGTGGAACAGAAGGTTGATGATGGTGATATAAAAGGTGCTGCTCAATTACTTTTTTCCAGTGACACCGTTGCTCCTGATTCTCTTGAAACTTTAACCTCTCTTAGATCCAAACATCCACTACCCGCAGCGTCACTCATTCTGCCCGACCCTCCGAACTCAGAAAATGAAAACCATCAAACTTCTGAGCAAAACGTACTTGCAGCAATAAAATCTTTTAAAAATGGTTCCGCGGGAGGCCTTGACGGTCTTTCGCCACAACATTTTAAGGATCTTATCAGTGCGGCAACAGGTGACGCTGGCTCTACTCTATTAAAGAGTGTAACCAACCTCATTAACTTTATGTTATCCGGCTTGGTATGTTCTGAAGTGGTTCCTACCCTTTACGGCGCCAATCTATGCGCTCTTCAAAAAAAAGATGGTGGCATCAGACCAATTGCCATTGGCTCAACATTTCGGCGCATCTCATCCAAAATTTGTAGTAGACATATTTTTCAAAATCTTTCTGAAAATTTTCAGCCGATACAGTTGGGATTTGGCTGCAAAGGAGGGTGCGAGGCAGCCGTACATGCAGCGCGCACCTACCTCAGTAAGGGCGACTGTGAGGTACTTTTAAAGGTGGATGTTCGGAATGCTTTCAATTCTGTAGACCGAGGAGCAATGCTGTCACAGGTTAAAAGTGTTACCCCAGAGATTTATAGCTATCTATGGCAATGCTACAGCACTCCATCTCACCTGGTTTATAAAGACAACCTATTAAGCTCGGCAGTTGGCTGCCAGCAAGGCGACCCACTTGGTCCCGCCATTTTTAGTTTGACTATACACCCGGCAATTACATCTCTAAATTCAAAATTTAACACCTGGTATCTTGACGACGGGACCTTTGGTGGCGAGGGAAAGACAGTCCTTGACGATTTATGCAAAATTACTTCTCTATTTAATACAATCGGTCTCGATCTAAATTTTTGTAAATGCGAAGTTTACTTTAAGGAAAATTTACCTCTTCAAACTTTGACTGACTTAACTTCTAAATTTAATACACTGGCTCCGAACATAAAAATCATTCACAATAGTACGCTTCGTCTTTTGGGTGCCCCCGTCCTCCCAGAATCTATCGTTCCCCTCATTAATGAACATGTCTCCAAATACAATGATTATTCCGATAGACTCCTCAAAATTAACCCACACATGGCTTTGTTCATTATCAGATTTTGTTTATTTGTTCCAAAATTTACTTACATTTTACGATGCAGCCCTGTTTGGAAATACAAAGATTGCTTAATTCCTTTAGATGATCAGCTCCAAAAAACACTGTGCAAAATTCTAAATTCTGACATATCCGGACGCGCATGGACACAGGCTACTCTTCCGATCCGTTTTGGTGGCTTGGGAATAAGAAATTCTTCTCAAGTCGCCCTCCCGGCATTTCTTTCTTCTGTTCACAGTACTCAGGCTCTGGTGAATCAAATATTAAGCCCCTCCGTGGGTTGCCAACCGCCCGAGTGCTTTGACGAAGCTGGGGATGCCTGGACGGCTGCTTGCCCTAATACAATTTTTCCCACTGTCCCCAAGTCGCAACGGTTGTGGGATGAACCGCTCTGCCAACTTATGTCCGAAAGACTCATTAACTCTGCAACAAACCAAGCTGACCGCGCCCGCCTGTTAGCCGCTTCTGTGCCAGAATCCGGATATTGGCTCCAAGCTCTGCCTTCTGCCAATATTGGTACTTTATTAGACCCCATTACTTTATCGTTTGCGATTAGCCTGCGTCTAGGTCTTAATGTCACCCAACCCCATAGATGCCGTTGTGGAGAACCTGTAGATTCTCTAGGCTATCATGGCCTCTCCTGCTCGAGAAGCGCAGGCCGCATCTCTCGTCACGCCTCTCTGAACGACCTGCTCCGGAGAGCCCTTGCCACCGCCAACGTGCCGGCTATTGTAGAGCCGAACGGTATCGCACGTGACGACGGCAAGAGGCCCGACGGCATGTCGCTTATTCCTTGGAGGCAGGAGGCAGGGGGCAGGGCAGGAGTCTCGTTTGGGATGCGACCTGCGTCGATACGGTGGCACCTTCTCACGTTGCTACCACTTCAATCCGAGCAGGTGCGGCGGCCACTGCGGCTGAACACCTCAAACGGCGCAAATATGCCTGTATAGGACAGTCGTACTTATTTGCACCGTTTGGAGTAGAAACTCTAGGCGCATGGGGTCCAGGCGCGAAGGAACTCGCAAAAGAGATTTCTTCGCGCCTGGTAGAAACGACTGGTGACCAGAAGGCAGGTGGCTATTTCCGCCAACGATTAAGCCTGGCTATTCAACGCGGTAACGCTGCCTGCCTTCTGGGAACTATGCCGTCGGGTGACATCCTAAAAGATATTTTTTATTTATAAATTTTTAGTTTTAGGTTCAGTTTTATTTTCCTTTATTTATAAATTGTACATACTTTAGATTATTACTATTTAAATACAATATTGCATTAGTAACCCAGGTGCTTAAATAAAAAACTTTGACTACTTAAGTTAGTAAAATAAAACAATTATAATCAGGATTGATCAAAGTAATCAGGAGACAATTACAAAACACTTCACTCAGTAGAGATGATTATATCGATCCTTTCAGAGTGTTTTATATAAATAAGTACTTACTTACGTTTGTTTCAACTAAATTAATAAGAATGTTAACGCCGTCATACCAGTAACTCCCAAGATTGGTGAAAGAAAGGGATTAGTGGCAATTACGCACCGACAAAAGCGCTCTTCGTAAATGATGATGATGATGTAGCTGAGCGGAAAGTTTTCACAATATTTTGCGCCTTGTACCTATCATGTGACGTATCGTGTAAACAATTTGCTTAAGTAAAGGAATACGTTAAGCTAATGTACCAGGGAGCGCTCAGCAATTCAAATATTACGTGTTTTATCAGTTCTTTAGGTAAAAAACGTGATGGGCGGGGTTGTGTTTGCTTCAATAACATCATTAAAAGTTAACTTATCTTTGAAGTAATTAAAGTATCATGTCGAATCATGAGTATTGGCGCAGAATAAACTCCACCCATATTAGGTTTTTATCTATGTACATAAGTATGTACTTTTATAAGCGACCCGCCTCGGTATCTCTGTGGTGTGTTTAGGGTTTGGCAACTGAGCATAGTTACGTCAATTTCGTAGTCAAAGTGTTTGTTTACTAATGTTTCGGCGACTAGTTCCGTCGTGTCGAATCTTAATGCTTTCGCCGATAGCTCATTTTATAATGCGAATATTTTAGAGACGTCTATAAGGTGATGGCTAATGTTTTTATAAACGGCTGTCAATTATCTTTCCGCTAATCCGCGTGGGAACTACGGCTCAAAATTAAATCCTCTCATTCTGAGGCCTGTGCCCTGCAGTGGAACGTATATAGGCTGGGATGAATCCACGCTAGGTGGCAGTAGTACATTTTATGCAATTTGAAACTGGTTCGAATGGCTTCAATATCCGATTGATACCAGGGGCTAAATTCAGGAACAACCCAACACGGTTTGCGACCGGTAATTCGATCGTTTGCGAAAGGATAGGGATGAACTGTTATTCAGGAACGCCAAAAATCACTGGTTTGCGAGAGAGTTGGGCACACTGCACACGCATGCAATCAACTTAAAAAAACTTTTTAACAAAAAATTAAACCGCCGAAAAAACTCAAAAGCAAAAAATAATACCTTTTTTGTTTGACTTTAATCTAGGTACCAGTTTGAAGTCGGTGCCTCAGCACTTAGCCAGGAGGAGTGGACCTATAATCGTCTACTTGATTGGCTTCTATCCCTCCTCCTGGCTCGTGCTGAGGCACCGACTTCAAACTGGTACCTAGATTAAAGTCAAACAAAAAAGGTATTATTTTTTGCTTTTGAGTTTTTTCGGCGGTTTAATTTTTTGTTAAAAAGTTTTTATTTTGTACTTTTTTTCCATCCTTGGGGTATTTTTTTTTCCAAATTTATAATACCAACTTCAAGGTATACTCTATCTATCCAATAAAAAAGAATTATGAAAATCAGACTACTCTGTAAAAAGTTAGTCAATCATCCCCTGTTTTCCTACCCTTAGGGTAGGAAGATTATTTCCAAATTTAAATGGGACCACCCTTGGGGTATACGCTTTCCAATAAAAAAAGAATCATCAAAATCCGACTACTCTGTAATAAGTTATGCGTGGTCATATAGTGCAATCAGTAACTGAACAATCAATCATCCCCTGTTTTTCTACCCTTAGGGTAAGAATATTGTTTCCAAATTTAAATGGGACCACCCTCGGGGTATCCGCTTTCCAATAAAAAAAGAATCATCAAAATCGGACTACTCTGTAAAAAGTTATACATAAAAAAAAAAAATATATATACACGTCGAATTGAGAACCTCCTCCTTTTGTTTTCGTCGGTTGATAAATAGAGTAGGTAACTGGAGAGTACATTTTCTTGTTTTAGGCTAAAGGCTAAGGCAAGTGTTAGTCCAATTCTTCTTCTTCAGTGCATGCCTTGGGCATATGCCTCCCCAATTTTATTCCACTTCGCCTTTGCTGTGGATCTCTCCCAGATTGGGGTAGCGATTGAGCTGATTTTATCCAACCTGTTTGGGGCCGGGGAGGGGGGGGGGGCTACTACGAAATGCGAAATTCGAAGTTCGTATCGTACCATCCCTTTCACTCGTTTGTTAAATGCTAATGGCGTAAACGGAATGGCAATGGTACAGGGCCTTGGCGACTCTCTTTGAGTAAATCTCATAACCACCTCTCCAATCTTTTTCTCCTGTTCCGTAATCAATCAATCAATTTTTTTCAGTGTACGAGAATCTATAAAGATCTACCGAGCTCGACTGGGTTCTGTAGACTGCAAAAAAGGTGGTACGGTTGTGCCTCTGAAGAGCATAGAGATACATCCATCGTTCGTGCCAGGGAAGCCAAACTATGACATAGCTATGATACGGCTGGCGGTGCTGGTCGACTTCACAGACTACATACACCCAATTGGCTTGACTAAGATACAGGATAAAGTGCTGAGCGCTAAATTCCTGACCACGTATTGGCCAAGAGTAGTCGTAAGTACTCTCGATACTGATCCCCTGTTTTACCATTTTTCTACTAAGTTCATGATACCGCCTCTTTTTTTTTGAGTACAGACAGACGGTATCATAACTGGCTCATAAAATGACAGGGACTATCACAAGTAATGCAACATGTCCTTTGTATTTTCGTATCGAGCTTGTGTTGGGCCTCAATTTCATTGTGCTTTTCTATTGGTCTTCGCAAGTTTTCACTATTCTGCACCTCTCCTTTTTGGCCTTACTTTGTCCCCGCTTATCTAATATTGAGAAGAATACAATACATGTTGTCGTGCTTATTTTCCAGAAGTCATTTCGCAAATTTTTTGATTCTTCAAATTACGGTAACCACCAGCAAACTGTACCTACATTTTTTTGAACAACAATCTCAGCAATGAGCCCTTTTTCATAACTGCGGGAAAAATAAATTGGCTTTTTGGCCATATACGCACCTCTCGCTTTCAGGTCACGTAGCATTTTCTTCCACTTATACTGTACTTCTATGATGGAACCGGAGAGGGTACTGATTACACAGTGAACCAAATAAATTAGGCAGCATACCCTTCTTCCCAGAAAATCGCGAACTAACAAGACACAATTTTTTTTTTTCAAAGTAACCCTTCGATGTTGATTATAATGAACCATTTGCTTCCAGATAAAAGGACAAGTCCTGCCTTCGACTGCGAAAGAAAGGGAAAAGCATAATAGCATGCGAGTCTCCACGCAGAGACTGGTACCATGGGACAAATGCTATCAAAGATTGACCCAGCAGAAGGAGTCATTGGCAGAGTCAAGCTTGTGCTTGAGGCCTGTCATTGCACATCATAGTGTCTGTATGGTAAGTAACACTAACCCTAAAATGAAAAAGTCCAGACAAACTTCAAAGTATCTTAATCCCTTAGTACTTTGTCACTGTTACTAATTTGCGATACTTATTGCTTTTGTTTACTGTGACATAGTAATAAGGTGTTAAGGAAATTTTGTGTTGTATGGTCCATATCAAATTAAAAACCTTGCTGCTCCAGAAATTGTCCAGCAGTGAACGTCTTCTGGCTGATATGATGATGATGATGATGATTAAAGGTACTTGCGGTATGTCCGTACATGTTGCCACTCTTGTGGCGCGTGAGTCAAGTTCGCAAAGTTGACCGAGCAACACATGAGAGCAAATGCTGGCCGCGCCAACTTTATTTAATTTATTGTGATCATTAAAAACTTTTTATTCATTTTTCCCGTAGCCCGATGTCGGCGCTCCTGTGATCGCCAATGACGGACTCTGGGGCATCACTTCGGGCTGGGTCAGCGAAGACTGCACCACGGCCCGGCACCCCAGCCCGATAGTGGTGTCGCGAGTCTCCTCACCGGCCGTGCGCTCCTGGTTAAACTCGCTGCTGCTAGCCCCTGAAAACTAAATAGCCTGAGCCGTACAATGGAACGGCACTCAGCCGCTTGTATGAAAAATATTCTAAGGGCTACAAATCGACATAAGTGAGGCTCAGAAGCGTTTCAACCGCCGTATCCCGTGTATTACGAAAATCGACAAATGCGCGAACAATGCGAGTTGTGATGTGTGGTGTGGTTGCAAGACATTATTCTTCAATTTTCGTAACACACGAAATACGGTACCTAAAAGGCTTCTGATACCTATCAAATATTGATTTTCTCATACAAAAAGTGTCAATTATGCAGAATTTAAGCGCTTGTAACATTTGTGGTATTAGGGCCAGACTGTCGGTGGTCAACCTAAGGGCGCTCCGCTGCTGCCTTACATCAGATGTCGAAGTCGACTGCTAGCCGTCAAACAGTTGCATTCTCGCCGTAAGCGCGACGTCCACCAGCTGTAGCCGAACGCCTTGCATCACGAGCGGAGCGGACTCAATCATGAATCAATAGTGGGTCGTCTTCGTAGACGTTCAGTGGAAGCAGTTGCATGGTCTTCTCTTCTAAGTCCCTACACTGTTGACAGATACATGGTCGTCAGACTGACTACGTTAGTTGAGGATTGGTGGCGGACCTTTATGACAATTATCTTAAAAAAATAGTGTACCTAGTGGTTTCCTCTTGCCTTCCACAACGCGGTGCTGGAGTCTGGAGTTCGTAGTAGGCAATAGAGAGCGCTGCTGCTCACTCTTACATCAATTCCCTTCGTCGCGTTTTACAACAACCACGGGAAGGGATGAGTCTGTCCTATTCTAAAACTGGTCACGGCATGGAACTTCCATGCGAATGCTAGTTAAATAGATTCCTTGCGGCGTCCCACCTCGGAAATGCTGAACTGACTCTGTTACGTGCTTCAGTTTGGTTAACGCCTACTCGATGATGTGGTGGCGGCAAGCAGATATCATCATATCAGCCAAAAAGATATCCACTGCTGGACAAAGACCTCCCCAGTGAGTTCCACAACGATCTGTCTTATTGGGGGTCTTCCCACGCCATGTGTTCCAGTTCTTGGTCACCGCTCTAGAATTATTGCCCCATCGGCTGTCGGTTCTATTCTACGACCAATTTGCCCACCGCCACTAAAGTTGGGCGACTCTTCGAGCTATGTCAGCAACTTTGATCTCATCATTTCTGATTCGATCCTGCAGGGAAACTCCGAACATAGCTTGCAAACAGATATATCTTTAACATACAAAAAGACAACAGCAATGGAACATGAAAATGGTCCATACAAATTGCGCCTTGAAGCTAGGTACACTACAGTCATTATGAGCTCCTGGTAGATCCCAGCAACACGTTTATAATAAATGTGGAAAAATTGTATTGAACAATGGAATGAGAATGAAGCGGTATTTAAACATTGTTCATGAGTAAGCCGTTAGGTAATGTATTAAAGTTTAGACTTAGTCGTACGCGCGAGAGAACAGTGAACTCATAGCGTGCTTGTAGATATATAATCTTGGTGTAATAAGGAGTTAATATCAAGATTTTCTTAAACAATGTCCTTTGAGTGTTCATGACATAACGATGTGAGTATTTAATTTAATCCTAAGTACTAATAGTAAAGTTGTAGTAGCCTAAGTGGTATAACTTACAGCAGAGGGTCGAGGGATTTTGTTGGTATTAATGACACATTTTTTTTGTATATCACGAATAAATATTTTTGAAGTGATACTTTTAATGCTACTTCCAACAAGGTTGCGTTAAACGTTTAACGCTACCATGGAGGGGGTATGGAAGCACTGTTGCGTTAAACGTTCAACGCTCCTGCTCCTGCTCCTGCTCCAGGGGGTTCACTAAAAAACAATTTCTACCCCTTCCTATTTTAATTTCCACATTATGAAGTTTCACTTCTTCCGCGCAGCCCTCTACTCCACGCACTATTTTTTTTCTTAGTAGATTCATAAATGCCCAAATCCAACAAGCAATCATCTCACTATGATACGTTGTATGTGTGTTTAACAATCAAAGCCCTTGATGGTACAGTCGGCCTAAAATATGGTCTACCCCCCTACGGTCGAAGTTCATTTGCACGTCATGATACAACGAGTTCGATTTTCCCTTGCAATAACATGATGACGGTGACTTGGGGATATTTAGATGTCACAGAAACTTCTGTCAAAACTGGTAGACCACTTTCTTGGTCGACCGTACTTAGAAATTAAGCTTACTTTTAGAAACGACAGGGTATTACCGACCAAATCAATATAAAATACTATTTTCATCTCTCATACTCGGAAAGTGAGGCAAATCATATTTGACATACGGGAGGATATGTATTATTTTGCTTCCCAAGGGTAGAAATGAATTAAAAAAAATAAAGGCATTGGCTGTCAATGGAACACATACGCATTCAGCCAAGCATTACGGCATGGAATAATTAAGTATTGAGTTTTTTTTTCTTAATTAGTCATATTACAAATTTTATAATGCCAGTGAAATATTATTAAATTAAATTATTAATTTCTTATTTAGTGACTTAAACCAGAAAAGTTAGAAAATGTTAAGAAAAAGACACGGAAAATGAAATGACAATGTTATTGTCCAAACAGCCTATCTCTATACAGCTTAACTCCTTGGTTCAAATTGGTTACTTACATATTTTATAAATAAATTTACTAAAATACCTACTTTATCTACTGTTTTCATTAATTATTATATTGAACATTGTAAATTTTGTTAAATTAATAATTCCTTAACAATAAACTCCATTGAAATATTTTACAACGATCATATTGACCAGTTTAGACATTTTTATTTATTTATACTTATATTTTCTTACTTTCCTTGTAGTCGAAATGAAAAGCAGAGTGTTTAACTCGGGAAAAACACCAATATCACCTCGTGTGATATTAGCTATTTTCCTCCCTTGTTGAACAATCTACTATTTCTTTTATACGTCGGTTTTCGCACCGTAATTTATTTTATTAAAAATTATGAGCTGTAGTTTTATATTAAGTAAATGTTTTTCAAATTGCATGTATTTATTATTTTATACTTACCCTTTCGGACCGTTAACCGTTTCCCAAATCATCCGTTCCCAAAACACACATCCACATCCGACATCCGTTCACGTCACTACCTTTCCTTAAATACGGATGCTATGGGAACCGGGTGTTGTGACATACTTACTAATAATGCTATGCTATGTAGCTGTTCGAGGCAGATATAGAGCACGCATATAGAGCTCGCATCATTTCAGATTGTATCCATAATGTGTTAGTAACAATGACCCTTATTGTTATGTTAGTAGCAATATAGCACACACTAAATTATACTATAGAAGGCAGATGTCTGAATAAATATGTCCCAACTCGGATGGGCAGCGTTCGGGAAACTCCGCAATATCTTTTCGTTCAAAATACCTCAGTGCCTCAAAACTAAAGGCTTTAATCAGTGTGTGTTGCCCATGATGACAATAATGGATCCGAGACGTGGTGCTTCACTATGGGCCTGATGAATAGACTCAGAGTCGCTCAACGAGCTATGGAGAGGGCTGTGCTCGGAGTTTCTCTACCGGATCGAATCAGAAACGAGGAGATCCGTAGAAGAACCGGTGTCACCGACATAGCCAAACGGATTAGCTCGTTGAAATGGCAATGGGCAGGCTATATAATAGCACGTAGAACAGATGGCCGTTGGGGCCCAAAAGTTCTGGAATGGAGACCACGGACTGCGCAAGCGGAAGCGCAGCGTGGAACGTCCATCAACGAGATGGACGGACGATTTGGTGAAGGCCGCAGGTTCAGGGTGGATGCAAGTCGCTTCCAACCGTAATGATTGGGCGTCAATGAGGGAGGTCTATGCCCAGTAGTGGACGTCCTACGGCTGAAATGACGATGATGATGATAGTTCTTATGTCGTCGAATTAAAGTATAGGTACCTACATAATTATTATATGATTAAATTGATATATGTTTTTTGCACTTGACCGTAGATCTAGTGTATAAGCAGAGTCTAAGAGATAGACAAACGATGCTTATACGGAACTGTATTGTTGTTACCCCCACAAGGGGTAGGGGGATTCAAGGCTGCTCGTTACAGTTATAGAGTGTGGCTCCATGCGTCGAGCCGTCTGCACACGGGCTAAAAGAAAGAAACGTATTAGTGTAACACTAAGCTTGAATGTGAGAGTTTGTTACTATTGTAGCGACTACTAGCGCCATCTAGTCGTCACATAAGGAACTAATTGCTACAATCCTACATCACGCTATCGAAGTTACTCAACTCGGCTGCATAAATACAACTTCCAACTTTCATCCATTGGACTTCGGTCCTCAGGCATAACATCTGCCTGGAGAGAGATCTCTCTATTGTAGCCTACCCCCAAACTATATTATACTTCACGCCAAAAGGACTGAACGAGTTTGGATGTGGTATGTAATGTAAATTTAAAAAAAACGGCCAAGTATATGCGAAATTTCATTTGATCTTTACCATGATCTTTACGGTGACGGAAATCGTGAGGAAACCTGGCTACACCTGAAAAGAAATTCAGTGGTGTGTGCGATGTTGCCATTCCGCACTGGGCCCGCGTGGGAACAAAGGCCCAAGCCCTCTCATCTGAGAGTAGGCCTAGGCCCAGCAGTGGGACGTATATAGGCTGGGATTTGTAACTAATCTAATAACTAATCTGTTAGTTACACTATACTATAAATTAAAAAAATTGAAACTCCCCAACGCAATTAGGTCACAGATATGTTTGACAATAAAGTAAATGCCCATTATGCGTCTAAGATCCCTTCCGCAGCTAACAAATGAGCTTTGAAACGGCTGAAATAATTTGGATGAAACATGTCTAAGAACCATCACCATCGCCAAGAAACCAGCTTACAAATAAAGAAAACCGCATCCAAATCCTTTCCAAATCGGTATTTTTACCCGACCGCAAGGACAGGGTTATGTCTTCTCAGTTTACTTTTTCTTTGTTGTAATTTATTTATTATATTGTAACGACCGCTTTAGCCTAGTTGGTAGTGACCCTGCCTACGAAGCAAGAGGTCCTGGGTTCAAATCCCGGTAAGGGCATTTATTTGTGTGATGAGCACGAATATTTGTTCCTGAGTTATGGATGTTTTCTATGTATTTAAGTATTTATTTATCTATATAAGTATGTTTATCCGTTGCTTAGTACCCATAACACAAGCTTTGCTAAGCTTACTTTGGGACTAGGTCAATTGGTGTGAATTGTCCCATGACATTTATTTATTTATTTACGTATTATGCTACGCAATAATAAATCTAAATTATTTATTAATTCACTATCATTTTATTAATTTATCATTTTATTAAAGTCAAAGTCAAAGTCAAAGTATCTTTATTTGTCAACATAGGTGGTTACAATATACATAAGGTATTACAACGTAATTGGTATCACTATGTTTCGCCCACAGGCATACAAATAATTTAAAACTAATATAAAATGGGGATGTTGACACCACCAATCAACTGACGTTCTTTTTATGAGCTGTCAAAACACAATCTCCCTTAGAGTTTAAATGACAATAGCGACATATGACGTCATTGTTCGCATACTCAATCAACTAACTATTTATTTGTTTTAAAGCAACAAAAAATCTAATTTTGCATTTAATCGAAAATTAATCAGACTTTCAGAGCTGAAATAAAGCGTTTTTTTTATTGGAGTCGTGTCTTATAATTTCTTTTTTAATGGTGTCAACATCCCTATTATAAAATTAGAATCGTCAAAATAATAAAATGAAATTAATTAATTACATTGATAGAGTCGAAAATAAAACAAGCGTCAAACTAAATAAAATATGATAAGTACGGTATAATTGAATTTATTAAAATAGGCCAAATTAACTTAAAATGTCAAAATAATGTCATGAAGGTAGCAGGTACAAAATAAAATAAACAATAAATAGTCTGTATAACCAAATGTAGATAATCAAATTATACTCGTATCATCAGATAATTCTTGTACGGAATAGTATGCCTTTTCAGTTAAAAACTTAAATAATGCATTTTTAAACAGTTTTATATGTTCTAATTCTAAAATTCTCTTTGGCAGTTTGTTATAAATTTTTGGAGCCATTCCGAAAAAGATTAAGTGGTTTATATAGTATACATATTTGTGTATCTATCCGTGAGTCACAGACGGTTCTGGCAGAAAATCAGCGCTGCAGGCGTCTATCGCCTCGGCATAATGCTGAGTCAGCGACCGTTTCACTTTTGCGGGGACACACATGCAAATCTGTGTATGCCTATACTTATTACTTCATTGTTGTGTGAACTTTGTTTATTTGTATGAAATTGTGTGTACTTTCTTGTATTTGTGTGTCCTGTAAAAGTGAATCAAAGAGTATTGTAATATTATATGAACAAGAATGGCAACTCTATGGTCAAATATGCATGTATGGAAGGAGCTGCTGCCCTACGCCCTGGTCAAGAACTAATGTGACGTATCTATAGATGTATACCTATCTACATGTATATGTTGGTAGTGATGTACAGCTATAATTGCCACTATTCGTATTTTAGCCGTCTAATTCAAATCAGCATATACGAAGTATAAGCGGCTAAACCCGATTTGCACTATACGGCTAAAATACGAACATTGGCAAGTCCTTAGTCGTATCAATTAAAGTCCTTGACCGTACAATTTGGTACGCTATGGCCATGGCCGATGAATGACAACTGACAAGTTTGACAAGTCAACCAAGATGGCCGCTAATTTAGTTCTTTAAAAAACACCAGACATCGCTGTAGTCGCATGAAAAGTGTGATAATGTAAGTGTGCCCCTCCTGAAGTGAATAAATGTCTTCTTTCTTTCTTTCTTTCAAACAGATCAGTAGAAAACTATTGATTTTTGCAGAAATCATACTTACCTGATGAAAAGTGCAGATGAAGCCAAAGGTGCATCTCACTGGTTCAGTTAACAGTCTATTCACACTAGTCTTGAAGAGCCCCAGGTTGTATCTATATATACTTCATTTAATTTAGAATTAGAAACCACAACAACATTATATTGCGGCTCGTGAACTGTAATCTCTTTACAATTTGTACTAGAGTAACAATTGACGACACGCAAATAAAGTGACATTAAAACAATTTTATTTTGCGGCTCCCAGACTATTGTACTGGTACTATTTTCTAGGGAAGAGATAGTTGACCAGACGCAATATAATGCTATTGTGGTTTCTAATTCTTAATAAAATGAAGTATAATTGGAAAAGGGCACAGTCAACGTAATAAATAAATAATCACGTTTGTATAGTCGACCAAGTAAGTGCTTTACCATTTTTTGTGACAGTTCCTACATCAGAATAAAAACAATAAGGCTGATTGTCACATTGACTTGTAAGTGAAAATAGCCTTTGATGTCTTAAGTCATACAACTAACATTGAACTTTAGGGTGGTAAAGGAGTTTCTTGGTCGACTATACCTTGTCAGTCGTTACATTAATTTCGTATGGCTTTTCAAAGATGACGTTAAAGTGACAAGGCACAAAAGTGATCACTTATTTATGACGTTGACTCTAAAGCTGAGTTTAGACCTGCAAGAAAAAACGTGCAAGTTGGATTACATTGCGAGGCAGTAAGGCGAACGAGATTGAGGTGGTCAATCAAGCGCCGCAGTGTAATGCAACTTGCACGGTTTTTCTTGCAAGTCTAAACTCGGCTTTAAGACGATGGGAGCAAATTCGAATTTCCGTGGTTTTTAGAGTGGGCTTAATTTTTTTTTATGACTATTTTGAAAAGTACTTCGTCAAAGACTGAGCTTGGATGACAATGCAAGTACAGTCTACAAAAAGAACAGTCAGCTAAAAAGCTTTCTTAAAAATGAAATTAAAAAAAAAGCTTATTACTATTATTTCTGGGTAACAAAGACTTTATTGTTTTGTTTACAGACGGAAGTGACACGTGTATATAACAAAGAGACACCTTATATAATTTCTACGCGACTCTACAAAGAAAGGAGTGTATTGTCTTTGTCACCTTTACACGAAGGTCAGTAACCGGTGACATTGCCTTAACAAAAGATAGACACAGCGTCAAGACAGATGTGTCGGAAAGTTCTTTTACTCGTGTTTTATCCGTTTAGGTTCATTTTGGTCCACATTCCAATTTCGTCCACATTCCCATTTCGTCCATATTCCCATTTCGTCTTTTTCACACTTCGTCCACATTCCCACTTAGTCAACATTCCCATTTCGTCAACATTCCCATTTCGTCCACATTCTCACTTAGTCAACATTCCTAGCCGATTTTAATGCGGTTTTCGCTATCACTTAGCTTACCTAATTCTCTGGGAAGATTTTATTTTGTGATTATTATGTAAGTTAGGTATTCATGTTATGAAAAATACGCTAAGCACGGTGTCATATACTACCAATTTTAAGATTTAAAAGCGAAAAAGTTTCCGGGTGCGCCGGTGGGACTTGAACCCACGTCTCCTGGGTATGCACCCCAACGGGTGTTCTACCAACTGAACCACGTCGCATCCAACCGACCTCCCCGAAATTCTTAATCGCTTACATACGCCAACAGTGGCATACAGTAACAGTAGAAGTGGTACATCATTTCTTACGCATTTCCAACTAATTTGGAACGTAGGAGTCATAGCTTCTAATAGTTGTGATGGATGTTACCACACGCCACTGTTGGCGTATGTAAGCGAATTTCGGGGAGGTCGGTTGGATGCGACGTGGTTCAGTTGGTAGAACACCCGTTGGGGCGCATACCCAAGAGACGTGGGTTCAAGTCCCACCGGCGCGCCCGGAAACTTTTTCGCTTTTAAATCTTAGGTTCGGTGAGCAGACGTAACTGGTAATAAAATAAATAATATTTGGTCTACCAATTTTGTTACTATTTTGTTACGAAATGGGAATGTGGACGAGATGGGAATGTGGACGAAATAGGAATGTGGACGATATGGGAATGTTGATGAAGTAGGAATATGGACGAAATATAAATGTTGACGAAATGGGAATGTTGACGAAATGGGAGTAAGGACGACATGGGAATTGATTGTGGACGAAATGGGATTGGGATTGTATTCCTGATTCGTCGGATTGTAAATAGCAAATGAAACTATGTAACTACCGTGACGCCAATTCTGTATTTAATATTTAAAACTAAATATTTACAATTTTGAATTAAATAGAAGTCGCTAAAAATACGTATGTCATCCGCTTACAAATTAAATTAATCTAATAATAATTAGTCTATTTAAACAATCTAAAACTGATATTTTTTTTCAACAAAGTCGTCGACGATTTCCCTTTCTTGGTAATATTTTTGCATGTCTTTTGCTTTGCCTACGTTTTGTTGGTACTGTTGAAGAATGTAGTTGCATATGATAGATTTCTTTAATGAACTAAAACAATTACTTTGCTCACCCGCGACCTTACAATAGTTACGTTTATGCAAGAAATGTGCGTTCATGCAGTTCCTCCACCTCCACACTGTACGAACACACACAAATCACATAAACCCAACCATCACCACCACCAAGCTACACTGACGCGTTTCGAACTCAACCAGAGCTCATCTTCAGAGTTACCACAACCGTATGCTATGCTACCAAATGTTAAACTAACAAACCAAAACAAATGTTTTAACTTGTCACTGTAACTTCTCAAGTACCCACTTTATTTTTCTTATTCTCAAACTACCCCACAAAAATTAACTTTTATTGACATATTTAAAACTACCTTGAATTTTTTTGTTTATTTATTTATAAGGCATATTTAATTAATACTAACTGTTCAAATTCGACCCAAGCCGCAGTAAAGGAGAAGATACTAAATTTACCTGTTCATTAATAATAGACCCCATAGTGTTGTACCTAATTATTTCCATGCATTCCAGAGCATCCAGACGCAACCCCTTGCCGCAATAATGTAACACTTCATAAGAATCTGAATCTAACAATGAATGATTTGATTCCAACAAATGTTTTGCAAAATTCGATCTATCTGGATGCTCATTCCTATATGCCGAAACATGCTCTTTAAATCTAGTATTAAAACTTCGGCCTGTCTGTCCTACGTATATCCCATTGCAGTCATTACAAGTAAGCTTGTATACCCCCGATCTAGTTCCCTTATCTACCTGTTCTTTGTGGTTACATAGCCTAGAGTACAAAGAGTTGTTAGTCTTAAAGGCAACATTAATATTGTTTGATTTTAAAATGCCATAAATCTTATCAGACAAACCCCCGACGTAAGAGATGCTAGATCTATATTCTTTAAATATAAATTATCTTAAATAAATTATCTAATTCCGACGAAACAGGAATACGACGAATCAGGAATACGACGAAACGGAAATCCGACGAAACAGGAATACGATGAATCAGGAACAATAAAATTCAGACTGCAAACTTAAGATTTATGTAAATAGGCCAAAAGTTGGCCAGGCGTCCCACACGCCGATGTAGACTTGACTAAAAATATTGGCTATGGACCCTTAACTTTTGCCATGGCCACAGGAAAGACGAAAACAAAAAATGTGTGATCCATTTATTATTATATGTACTCGTGTACCTACCTATCTATTTACTTTGGCATGCTACTAATTCAATGCGGTACATAATTAACTTGGATATTCAAATATTTGGTTTAATAATAGCGTTTGTTTGTTTCTATGCCTGATATCGTATAATTTACACATCGCGAAGATGACGTCCTTACTAAATTCACTATCTATTTGCATATCAATCATTTTTAATAGGGGTGGAGATGCCTTACACGTAGTCTGAACTTTTTGAACTATGCTCATTCGCTTAAGTAAGACTGCAATACCATTGAGTTAGGGTGTCCTTCAATCAGAAATGTGCTATGAACATAGCGGGTACGTATCAAAATATATAAAGTTTAAAAATAATAATGGACGAAATACATAATGGTTCTTTGATATAATCCAATTTTCTTGGAACTTCTCATCTTTACAGGATTTTCATGAAATCAATCTAACCTAACCTAAACCAATCTGTAGATTACACGATTAAAAAAGTTCGTTTAATCAATAGTTTCATAGAAAAATTTAATATACATAATGAATGACCATTATGTATTTCGTCCATTATTCGTTTAAAACTTTATTATTTTGATACGTTCCCAACATAGCTGGGCACCGTTAATCAGATAGTTAACGTCGTTAATCGTTAATCCGTTACTAAAAAAGTTAACTTCGTTTAAACGTTAAAGCGCTACATTCCGAACGATTTAACGCAAGTTAACGTTAATCGTTAATCCGTTAACATGTGATAAGAAGGCCAAGCCCTTAGAAGGTTGCAATTTTGCAGAAAATAATGACAGATTTGTTGAAACCCACGGGATAGGGAATGACCGGAATTCATATATTCTTTAACTGACACCGATGATGATGATAATGATTAATAAAGGATGGTTGGATGTTGCCGTTGCTGGATTTTTTTTATTCAATGAACAATTTTTACCACAAACAGGAATTCTGCGCGGACGAAGTCGCGGGCAAAAGTTAATCTACTTATAAAAACTGTTGTTTTGGGTTCGCCACTCGCACACTCGTCGAATCATATTTCAACAAATTCTTCGCAGGTTTCTCACTTACACGCGCCGGCAAGACATACCTAGTACGTTCTTTTTGACAGGAACTGGAGTAATGATTAATGGACTTGATGAAGTTTAACGGAAGTTAACGAGTCCGTTAACAGTCTTTAAAGTTAACTTAAGTTAATGCGTTAGGTACTTGAAATGTTAAGTTCGTTAATTAACGATTTACGGATTATCGAGCTCATGCCCAGCTATGCTATCGATGCGTTTGATATTCACCAATCATACTTATTCATTGCGTAGCAGTAGTGGAACGGGTTCAAATAAGCTAATATGTTTTTTTATATGGAAAGGTGCGTACTCTGGATCTTCCTTGAACGGCTACATTGCTATCATTATTGAAAACGATCACGTAGTTTCGTAGCTTAGCTTTGACATCTTCGCATCTCTCTCTCGTCTCTGGTGGTTTCTCTGTAGAAAGGTACCATTAACCACAAATTAAGATAACGAGCTCGTAGTAAATGCCGATTATAACCACCTCGGAAGGTTAATGTGGATTATTGACTCTATGTGAAGGGTGCACGGAAAGAACATGTCTAGTCATCTAAGCAACGCTTTCTGAGTTATGGCGGTTTGAAAGTTAGTCATCGCGAACTAACAATTAACGGTATCCTAGTTATTTCGCCTCATTCGTTTTTCGTTTAATTCTTATTTCGTCTCATTCTGTATTCGTCTCTTCGTCTTGTTCGCTATCCGTCATTATCTTATTTGGTCAAATTCTGTAGCGTGTCTCTCTCTTAATAAGTCTTATTCGTTTTTCGTCACGGTCTTCCTTGGGCTCATTATTCGTTCTTCCCTTTAATTTTTTTGTCTCATTTTCTTACGAACATTTATTTAGCAGCCCCGAACGTATCGAAATAATTTTGGCGAATAAGTAAATGAGACAAAAAACGAAAGTGAAGAACGACAAATGAGTCCAAGGAAGACCGTGACGAAAAACGAATAAGACGTATTAAGAGATAGACAAGTTGCAGAATTTGACCAAAAAAGATAGTGACGGAATGTAATGTAATGATAGTGTAAGTGATGATAGTGTAAATAATTAAATAAATAAATATTACTGCGTGGATGAGGTCGCGAAAGCTAGTCAATTAAAAAATGTATACTTATTATCAGCAACCCTGGCGATGCTTGGATCTTTATATAACATGTGGTTTTATATTTCAGTCATTACTTACACCGTTCAAAGGCGATACCTATGTAACCATGATATTATAAACAGACATTATATAGAATTATTTCGATATCGACAAGTGAAAAATGGAGATGGACATTATCAAAACGAAACCCGAATCTGAAATAGAGACGAAGAAAAAAGGACATACTTATGTCCAATGGATAATGGCAATCATTGGTAAATAACTTTGCGTTATTTTCGGCTACATTTATGACTTACCATGAGTTTAGAGAGTTAAGTGAACTACACACCTATGGGACGGCCGCTTATTTGGGACGCTACTTGTGTGGACACTTTAGCACCGTCCCACTTAGCTACTACGTCATTGAGGGCGGGCGCGGCGACTGCAACGGCCGAAACAGCAAAACTTAGCTACTACGTCATTGAGGGCGGGCGCGGCGGCTGCAACGGCCGAAACAGCAAAACGCCGCAAATACGCAAATTTAGCAGACAGCTACATATTTGCGGCTTTTGCTGTTGAGACTCTGGGGCCGTGGGGATCCGAAGCACAAAAACTTTTTAAATTTTTAAAAAGTAAACTTGTCCGGTCCACAGGTGACCATAAGGCTGGCTCTTTCCTCGGTCAACGTATTGGCGTTGCCATACAACGAGGAAACGCAGCCAGCATTATGGGCACCCTGCCCATTAGCAACGATCTGGGAGACATTTGTAAATACAGGTTTTTAGGTTTAGATTAAGTTAATTTAAGTTTTTTTATTTTTGTGTTTTAAAATATGTTTCTGTAAATATGTATATTTTACTACACACCTGGGGCTAAATTCAGGAACGGCCCAACACGGTTTGCGAGCGGTAATACAATCATTTGCGAGAGGATAAGAATGGGCTGAGCTTGGGGTGAGCCTTATTTTCCTGTTAATTCGATTTGTAAATAAATAAATGAATAAATAAATAAATAAGGCTCATCCCAATCTCAGCACAAACCTCTCGCAAACCAGTGATTTTTGGCGTTCCTGAATAGCAGTTAATTAATTTCATCCCTGTCCTCTCGCAAACGATTGAATTACCGCTCGCAAACAGTGTTGCGCCGTTCCTGAATTTAACCCCTGCTTTCATCAAAGTTATTATTGAAGCTGTCCCCGATCGCTGGGACAGATCCTTAAGTGGTGTTTCACTCCTCTCCCAACGTACCACCATACATGGCGACCCTGCCAGCTCAGCGCACCGGGCGCTGCGATGCGACATCTTAGTTGCATTAGTCGCGAGTGAATTACAAAAAGCACAATGGCCGCAATCGATAATCCCCGGACACTAGAACGGGTTCAGGATAAATTGGACACATTTGCAGTTATAATTTTCGGACTATCGTGCTTTGCCCTAGCGGTGGCATTTCTATATTGTCTGTATTTAAAATGCATCTTCCATAAAAGGCGCTACGCCGCACGCACTTGAGACCTAACTCTCGTGGCGTTACCTATACCAAACATTCCTCTTTCCCCAGCAAACTCCCCGCTCTTGACCTATGGCTTACTAGCGGGCTGGATCTCCCCCACCACCAAAACGCTGCAATCCCAATCGTCACCTCTCGGTGCGCCTCTCTCGGACTACACCATGGGCGTGGTGGCCAGTCTTATGCCTATCAGCGCCTTGCTCGCAGTACCAATCTTTACTTACATCGCTGACAGATATGGGAGGAAGAAGGCGATTCTGCTGATCAGTGTGCCGCACTTTGTGAGTAAATTTTTTGCTACTATCGAATCATACTAATTGAATGAAATTCCCATCATTTCATAAAGTGAGTGCGCGTAAACTCTGCACGTCACCGCGATGACAGCCTTAAGTTGGCCATACACGTTACGGTTTGCCGGAGAGGTTACCTGCACATGTCAACCAGCGTGGGTGGGGACGTTCCGGTGTACAGGTTTACCATATGATGTCGCTCGGAAGAATTGGTTTTTGGTTTTGCTCCTGTCGCCTGCACACGTGAAAAAAACTGCACAGGTCGGATCCCACACACGCTCCGGTCGGCTTGCGCAGGTATACCCGCACAGGTAGACCTCTCTGGCAGACCATAACGTGTATGTCCAGCATATCAGGCGGACCTTTATGCGCAAGTCACATAGAAGAGACGTGAGACGGGGGCACGTCGTAATTGCGGCACCCCTTGAATCGGTTTTCATCCTAAACGTATAGAAAGGTCGCGATGCAAATGTATGTGTGTGTGTGTGTGTGCCAAGAACAGGCACAGTGTAGACGGCGACACACCGTCAGAGTAGCTGATTCCACGGCGACTTCATGAACCTTAGCAATGAGGATTACGAATCGAGGAGGAGGAATAATGTAGCTCATAACTCGTCCCATTCCATCTAGTGACATATAAAAGCCAAAACCTTCGTCTTTCAGATAAGCTGGCTCCTCAAACTGATTTCACCAAGCTCCACCACCCTTATAATAGCCAGAATCTGCTGCGGCATTGCCGCCGGTGGCTGTTTTAACGCCATCCCCATGTACACCAAAGAGATCAGCCAGGATGACATCAGAGGACTCTTGGGCTCTCTTCTAATCTTCTTCCATAACCTGGGCATCTTCCTGATGTACGTGATTGGAGCATATCTGGATTACTACACGGTTCTTTATATAGTGGTCGGATTGCCTGTGCTGTCATTTTTGCTGATGCTGGGATGCCCGGAGTCGCCGGGGTATTTGGTGAAGATTGGGGAGTATGATGTAAGTTTTGTTCTATAAGTAGATTCGAAATCACTAATACAGTTAGCATTTTCGACATTAATTCCCTTTCTAACACTACCTACTAGTTCATCCAATATTCTACCGTAATTTTTTGAAATTATTGTTTTTAAAATGATAGAATAAAATCTGTGGCTGTGTGATCATCATCATCTTTGCCTATATACGTCCCACTGCAGGGCCTAGGCCTCCTCTCAGAATAAGAGGGCTGGGGTCGTAGTTCCCACTCGGGCCCAGTGCGGATTGGGAACTACACAGACACCATTGAATTTCTTCGCAGGTGTGTGCAGGTTTCCTCATGATGTTTTCCTTCACTGTAAAATGGTAAATTTTAAATGTAATTTCGCACATAAATTACTTACGAAAAACTCAGAAGTCATATGTATAATATTCACTTTAAAAATAAACAATTAAATTAAAATGAAAACAAATATTTAAGGGGCTCCCCTTAACTAAACTTGTTTTTTTGCCGTTTTTATAGATAATGGTTTGACGACCAGATGGCCTAGTGGTTAGAGAACCTGACTATGAAGCTTGAGGTCCCGGGTTCGATTCCCGTGT
Organism: Archips crataeganus; assembly: GCA_947859365.1. Taxonomy (NCBI): domain Eukaryota; kingdom Metazoa; phylum Arthropoda; class Insecta; order Lepidoptera; family Tortricidae; genus Archips; species Archips crataeganus. The sequence continues at coordinate 14,654,590 of OX402067.1, read as the reverse complement.
CGGGGCAGATGTTTGTATGAAAAATACGAATGTTTGTTCTCGGGTCTTGGGTGTTTAATATGTATTTAAGTATGTATCTATCTATATAGGTATGTTTATCCGTTGCCTAGTACCCATAACACAAGCTTTCCTAGCTTACTTTGGGACTGGGTCAATTGGTGTGAATTGTCCCGTGATATTTATTTTTATTTATTTATTTAATGGTACGGGACCCTTCGTGCGCGAGTCCGACTCGCACTTGGCCGGTTTTTTGTCATTTTGTCATCTCAGCGATTTTATTAAAGAGACGTTACTCAATTTCCCAATTAAAACTACCGTAAGACACTAGTGTTATCACAGTAGTCGTGACAATCCTTTCATTGTGAAAATAATCATGGGCATGGGGGTGAGCGTGACAACCGGGCGCCGATTCCTTCGAGGCGCTGCGCAAGTCGACCACAAATAAAATATTTTTTCTCAAACATCCTAGGAAATGTGGTCCTTATAGTCGTGACAATAGAACACGAAGTATGCCATTGTATAGCAGTTGAGGAAGATTCGTTCTAATATCAAATTAGACGACAATAATGGAATTTCATACAAACATTGCTGGCCAAGGCCAGCAAAGAGATTGTCTTTTGTTTTAGTGGGTCGTATTTTCTTTTATTGACTATCAATGACATACTGCCAATTAAGAAAAATTTAGTTTGTGAATTTACTTTTTAATATCTTACTTGGCTAAATTTAATAAAATAAATAAGGATTGGCGTTTATTGTTAACAATTTATTAAAATCGTAATTTTTTAATAAATATAAATCATCTCAAGATTTTGCGTCAAAAACATTAACTGGAACAGCTTACAAATAAATTGCTGGAAAAAAAATATTTTGGCGGGAATCAAAAAAAAAAAACAATTTGAATTAAATTTGAATATATAAGTTGAACATTCGTGTCATTTCCTTGGATTTATTTGAGAAAAGCACTATACAAGCCTTGGCCACGAACAGGGATTGCCGGCCTCGTATCTCTAGATGGCCTCGTTGACACTCGGCCATCTATTACTACTCGGCCGGCAATCCCCTATTTCGCGGCCGCTGCAGTAATGTACTAATAACTTTTCTTTCTACACTGGCTGGTACCGCAGGCTGATTTTCGCACCCCGGTGCCCAAGATATCATCTTGACGACGACGACGACAAAGGTCCCGATTACTCCGTTTGTTTTGCAGGAAGCTCTCAAGTTATTAGCGTCACTAAGGGGATTAGAAGCGGATGATAAATGTATCCAAAATGAAGTAGATGCAATGAGGAAGGAAGACGAGTACTACAAGACGCTGCCGTCTTTCTCTCTGATGGTGATACGTGAGTACCTATTTGGCATAAATTAGATTAGATTGTTTGTTTGTTGTTTTGAGGGGTTGATTGCGGGCAGAACAGGAGCGAGCGTTGTGAAACTTTTTGGAGGAGGCCTTTGCCCAGCCTGCAGTGGATAACTTATGGTTGACATGATGATGATGAATCTGAGTGATATTATTGTTTAGGTTCCCGTCATTTATGTAGGTAAATACAATACGGAAAAAAGAGAAATTCACTTACAAGGGTCATCTCTGGAGTTGAAGGCCACTGGCAATATCGCCATCTTGTGCGGGCGCAGACTGTCAGCACATTTAATTTCTTAAAGAATAAATTTCAATCGATTAGTTGATTTGTAGCAGGTCGGCACCTATTAATGGATCCTGCCTACTGTAATATTAGTGACACAATGACAACCACATTTAACCTCCAAAATGTTGTACGTCTTCCAGTAAAAGACCGTGCCTGGCGCAAGGCATTCGTATTGGTTGTCCTCCTGGTAGGAGTACAGACGTTCAGCGGGAACTTCGCCGTGGTCACGTTCGGCTCCACCATCCTGGCCGCGTCAGGGGCTCAGATGAACGCCGAGCTTCAGGCCATCAGCTTCCCTGCCATCATGATGATAGGCTCCATCGTATCCATTGTTGTCGTGGAGAAGATTGGTAGAAGGGTAAGATTGCCTTGAAAACTACCTTGAAAGAGAATTAGAGTTGGGTGCCACAGCAAAGTAGATTCCCATTTCCATTTGAATGAGATTTTAAACAAAGGAAAGAGAAACTAGCGGTGCCTATAAATAGTCATCTTTAGCTATATTCCATATGCCATCAAACTTCCTCAACTCAGTGCATAAATACAACCTCTAAAGTCTTTTCCATCGGGCTTAATTTTTTCTCTTTTGTTTTGTGTTTTAAAAAACATATAATACAGACTGATTGAGAAATAAATATGGGGCTTCTGAGCGAAATAGGGGACCCGCGTGACATCTCTGGAAGCACAGCATTACCCCTGCCACCATCCTTTTCTCGAAACCTTTCATTGCATCTTTTTCTCTTATTCTTACTTAATTCTGTGATAGATTATGGGCCTCGACAAATTAACGCCTGATTCGATAAGTGAAGACTTTGTCAACAGGTGATCTTGGGCTTGTCCAGTGTCATAACGGTTGGTGCTCAAGTTGGGTTGGCGACAGTTCTGCTGCTGCATACCCTGGGCTACAGCACTCCTGGGTGGCTACCCATGCTCTTCATAGTCATGTCGATGTTCGCGTACGCCTTTGGGATTCTGCCCATACCGTACATTATTATGACGGAGGTATTCAACATACAGGTAAGTTAAGATATCGTTTTTAGGGTTCCGTACCCAAAGGGTAAAAACGGGAACCCTATTACTGAGGCTCCGCTGTCCGTCCGTCTGTCTGTCTGTCTGTCTGTCTGTCTGTCTGTCCGTCTGTCACCAGGCTGTATCTCGGGAACCGTGATAGCTAGACAGTTGAAATTTTCACAGATGATGTATTTCGGTTGCCGCTATAACAACAAATATTAAAAAATGGAATAAAATAAATATTTAAGGGGCTGACGTGATTTTTTTGCTCGATATTGATAACGGCAACAGCTACCTGTTGCCGTTATCAATATCGAGCAAAAACACTATATTCACAGAATATTTAATTATATATTGACTTTAAAAATAAATTATTAAATTTAAATAAAAAAAATATTTAACGGGACTCCCATGCAACAAACGTGATTTTTATAGATAATTGTACGGAACCCTTCGTGCGCGAGTCCGATTCGCACTTGGCCGGTTTTTACGGTTTTGTACATGGAGGGTGACAAAGATAGGTAATCTAATAATTACTTTGTTGAGTTTTCTGCCGGATCCTTCTCAACAGGGTTTTTCAAAACCGGTGGTAGATTCTTCGACATTCATAGGAGCATCGATTGATGCCTAAATTTAATAAAGAATTTTGGCTTTGACTTTATGTCGCTACACTGACCATCTGTCTGTCTGTCACAGCTCTGTGTCTCAGGAAAGGCAGCTGTTTTTTTTACATAATGTATATTTCTATTACTTTAACGGTGCGTGTCAACCGGAGCTGTGCAAGTTAAGGAGCCGTGTATAAACCCACCAATTAAAAACTTCGTACCTAGTTTAAATAAAGTATTCCTATTGGAGAATTTTTCCTCGCACAGCTCTGGTGGAAACGAACCTTAAAAAGCTTATATTCAAAATGAAATTGGGACGGGAGATTCGGTTTTACGTCTCAGGATGGGATACGGTAGTAAGGTTTTAGAGTGGCGACTGCTAACCAGAAGGTCGCTAGCAAGATGGACCAAGGCTTCCACTAACCAAAGCGCGGGGCGTGCGCGCGACGCCGACTATACGTGCGCAGCGGGTTGTATAAGGGTCATCATCATCATCATTTCAGCCGAAAGACGTCCACTGCTGAACATAGGCCTCCCCCAAGGCTCGCCAAACAGATCGGCCCTGCGCCACCCGCATCCAACGCGTTCCCGCTACCTTCACCAGGTCATCGCTCCATCTTGTTGGAGGCCTACCTACACTGCGTCTTCCGGTCCGCGAACGCCACTCGAGAACCATTCGGCCCCATCGGCCGTCAGTTCTACGGGCGATTTTTTTTTTTTTTTTATGATATAGGAGGCAAACGAGCAGACGGATCGCCTGATGGTAAACGATTACCGTCGCCCATGGACACCTGCGACACCAAAAGAGTCACAAGTGCGTTGCCGGCCTTTTAGGTAGGAGTACGCTCTTTTTTTGAATGCGATGTGCCCTGCCCACTGCTTAAGTCTAGCGATAAGGGTCATACTTTAATCAAATACGGTGACACACACCGTCAGCGTTGCGCGCACTACATAGCAGGATGTGCAAATCGCAAAATGTGCAAGCTACGTAAAATGAGCAAATCCTAAAATGTGCAGATATCTGAGCAGATCGCAAAATGTGCAGATCGCAAAATGTACAGATCTCATATTGAAAACGAGCAGACGGATCGCCTGATGGTAAACGATTACCGTCGCCCATGGACACCTGCGACACCAGAAGAGTCACAATGTGCAGATTTCATATTGAGCAGATCATAAAATGTGCAAGCAGATCTTATAAGTAGTAGGTTTAGGTTATGTTAAGTTTGCATGAGCCGGAAGGGCCAAAAGCTCACAGAAGAAGGAGCTCCGCGTGAGCAGAGCTCCGTCAACAGCGTTTCTGTGTCAATTTAAATTGGGAAAAAACGCGATTGTGAAAATAAGCTTTAGTAAAAAACCATGGCGATCTGTAACTTATTGCGATCTGCACTTGTTGCGATCTGCACTTGTTGCGATCTGCACTTATTGCTATCTGCACTTATTGCGATCTGCACTTATTGAGATCTGCACTTTTTGCGATTTGCACCACTGCACATTTTGCGACTTGCACATACATCCTGCTATGTATCCGTCGCGCGCACGACCCGCGCTTCGGTGTGTGGAACCCTTAAAGGTCGCAGGAAAGGAACCACTTGGACGCGGGTAGCGTGGGGTCACTCTTTGGGGGAGATCTTTGTACAATAGTGGAAGTCTTCGGCTGATAATGATGACTATGACTTGGTAACAACTTTAAGCCTACTATTTCGTTTGTTTTCAGATCAGAGCAAAGCTGATGTGCATAGCAGTGGCCCAGTCGTGGGTAATAACATTTTCCCAGCTGGCAACCTTCGCTCCTATAACCAGTGCCTTCGGCATGCACACTTTGTTTTTCTTCTTTGCTGGAGTAAACCTCTTTGGTCTCTTTGTAGTTATTGTACTGATGCCCGAAACGAGAGGGAAGAGTGTAGAGCAAATAGAAAGTGTACTGAGAGACAAATAGTTTGTTACGTTAGGACTAGGCAGTTAATAAATTATATTTCTACTTTATCTATTTGTTTTAATAAAACCTAACGCGAACTAAAAGTTTAATTTTTGTAAAAAAATAAATTTCGTTCATCTTATTGTGACATCAGCCATTTTGTAAAAATATGACATGAATATAACATTGAAGCTAATAATATTCTTGAAGCTAATAGTTGCCGTTCGAGTTTTTGTAAAATCATTTAATTTAATTTTCCTTCTATATCGAACGCGTCTGAACCGAAATAATATGAAATTCAAACGGAACGCAACCAATTCCATTGTCACTGTCACATTGATTGTCAGTTTTGACAGTTGCGTTAGATTTATAGATCGGCTTGATTTGAGAAGCAGTTTAATGCTTTATCTCTCAATATTTTCTTCAGTTTGGCATTTAAACTAGCTATTTCACTAATAAATAAGACAGTTACTAGATGAAGTTGAACTTATAGTGGTTTCAAATAGTAATTAAGTCACAATGGGGTTGTTATCGGACCCAGAATATAGGTCTGTGAAATGGGTTAGGGTGTTGAAAAGGATTCATAGACCGCTCTGCTTCTTGTGCTACGTTGGCGCTTTGGTATGGTTCGTGATGCTGGGCAACAAGGAGTTCAACAATGAGACTTATTTCTCTGAGAACGCACTGCTTCCCGGTTTGGTGACAACGGAGTTTAACGGGGAGAGTGCGGCGAGCAGATTCTTCGACGAACTATCGGAGGAGATTCAGGTATTACTGCTTAAAGTTAGAAAAATCAAGTAAATACATTCTTACATGTAGTAGAATTCATCATCATCATCCTAGCCTATATACGGCTCACTGCAGGCCACAGGCGTCTCTAATTAAGAATACTTGGGGCTTAGTTCCCACGCGGGCCCAGTGCGGATTGGGAACTTCACTCACACTATTGAATTTTTCTGTAGGTGTGTGTTTCTTTACATATTCTCTTGGTACATTTGAAATGTAATTTCGCACATAAATTTAAAAAAATTCAGAGGTGCAAGCCTGAGTTAAACCCACTACCCTCTGCTTGAGAGACTATAGGCCAAACCACTAGGCTACAACTAGTAGGTAGGAATGTACTAGTATTAATTCAATTACATTTTTCGGAAAAATAGCCCCATTAATTGGTACGATGATTCCGCCAATCTCAAGGTTGGAAACCACAACCAATAAAGCAAAAAGTTTCAAACTACTACCACAATATAACATACTATAATATATACTACATACTACAACATACTACATACTATATAATATGACATACTACTTATATTAAATACCTAACTCAGTTATACAGAGGTTATTAGTAAATCAACCTAGTCCGTCAAGGGGTCATGAGGAACTTATTTTATTTGCTTAATGTACAAAGTAAAATGACTGTTCTTATGCTATATTAAATGTAGAATTATCTGTACATATAAGGATGCTTGTTTGTTCAACATTCCTAAATGACACAAAAACAGAAAAATTAATTTGACCTTATACATAGAACATTTATATACCTGTGTAGCTTTCTGACAACCTATTAAAGTTTTCGATGCCAACAACACATATATCAGCACCGCAGGTTCTACGCCAATGAATATATCAGTCACGGCGTGCAGAGCGATATATACCTACACGCATTTCTGTAGGGTTCAACTTAGCGTTTGACATTCCAATGTCATGGCGTATGAGTGAGAGCTGTTGTATTTGACAGAGCGTCGAAAATGTTAAAACTATGATTTTTGTAAATGTTCTTACAAAAAAATTATCACAAAATATACAAGAAGAAAATCATCTCAGAACATTACTTAAAATTAACTTGTTGATGACGAAGCTTGTTGCGGATAACAAAATGTTTTGGCTTGAAATAAACTTTTTTTTTATACTTGTTAAATCTACCTACCAATCTAAAATCTACCAATCTACCTATTTGTACCATATGTTCTGTGAATAAACTGTTCATTCATTCGTTCATTCATTCTATCAACAATAACTATTATAAACACAAGTAATAACAATAGCTAATGTAAAAATAAGTTAATAGTTAAGAATGAGACTTTTTGGTGACGGATACTCCACACCAGGAGACTTCAAGGCACCACCGCTACGTCAAATCATCCAATTTATTAGACGACGCGATAAAAGCGATGGAGTAAGTATGTATGTATGTATGTATGTAAACTCTTTATTGTACAAAAATAAGGAAAAAAAAAAGAAATACATTATTGACAACCATTGAAATGCATGTACAAAGGCGAACTTATCCCTTTAAGGGATCTCTACCAGTCAACCCTTGAGTGGATGAAAGGAGCATTTAGTAAGGGACCGACAAAGAGTAAGTCAAAAATAATACAGTCGGACAAAGCAAAGGCTACAATACAACTTTTAGTAAATACAATACATTAACTCATAATATAAAGAAACCTAATAAAAATATACTACCATATACAACATATATATGCAAAATACATACAATAAATAAGCAGTGTCAATATATTAAAGTGATGGTGTGAGCCACATCTTCTTCAAAGCTTCCCTGAACAACACCACGGAGGGAGCTTGCCTAATGGAGGTGGGTAATCGATTCCACAGTCTAGCAGATTTAGAAAAAGGAGTAATTTACACAAAAGGTTCCTACGGGTCAAAGTGTATCCGAAAGGACTTCAAAATTAAGATAAGATAAGGTAAAAGTAGCAAATTGAATAAAAAAAAAACAACTGTCTGCTTGAGAGGACACACAACGTAACACTTGTTAAATTGTTTCCAGACTAAATACATGGACTCGGAGGAGATGCCGGTGCCGTGGCTGGTGGCCAAGATGTCACAGCTACATCTAGAGGTGTACACGCACAACTTCACCCTCGAGTACCCCATGGGGGAGGGGCAGGTCAGTACAGTATGAAAAAATTATTATTATTATTTATATTATCAGGCAGGCAGTTGAGGGCAACTGATAGGTGCCTGTATCTAGCTGTTCCTTAGTCAAGTATTCTTTGTACTGCTAATACATTGGTCTAATCGGTTTTTAAATTGATTAACATTCAGTGCTGAGACTACATTTTCTGATAGTTTGTTCCATGTCTTGACCATTCTGTTACACAAGAAATGTCTGCGAGGATTATTGTAAGATCGTTCAGTACATAGTTTAAATCGGTGGCCTCGCAGGCGACTGTTGTTATTAATGAACTAAAACAATTACTTTGCTCACCCGCGACCTTACAATAGTTACGTTTATGCAAGAAATGTGCGTTCATGCAGTTCCTCCACCTCCACACTGTACAAACACACACAAATCACATAAACCCAACCATCACCACCACCAAGCTACACTGACGCGTTTCGAACTCAACCAGAGCTCATCTTCAAACTTAGAATTAAAATTAAAACTTGGTAAGTTTACAACATAAAAGTGTCCTAAAGGGTTATAGTAGGATAGCCTAAGAAAAATTGCCCCCAGCATTTTTGGGTCGAAACTATAATCAAACGATGCCTTTTGAGGAGGTAATACCCTGCACAAAGTTTCATCCCTCTGTTACCCCCTGGCACAGTGGTCCCGCGTTCATACAACAGCGGACGACGATAAAAAAGTTGCAATAAAAAAAATATATATATACACGTCGAATTGAGAACCTCCTCCTTTTGTTTTCGTCGGTTGAAAAATATGATAGATAATGCTAAACGTTTTATTACCTTATGTTTGTACTAAAATTAGAGAAATACAGTCTTTTGGTAGTGATCCTTGAGTGATTTTGGTGAGTTGATCTCTGTTTACCTGTTTTCTGTATCGCTTTCTATTTCTGGTGTACAATAAAGAGTCATTGTATTGTATTGTATTGTATCCTTTCTTTTTATTCTTTCTTTTTTTTGCATTTTTCAGTATGGCAGCATCTATCCAAAGCTCAAATACAAAACATGCGTGACAACGAATAATGGATTTCTTGGTCTAAAACAAAATAAAACAAAACATGAAGTATTTTCACCGTAAAACTATGATGACTTAAAATGGCTGTTACCAAGACCTTCGGAAGTCTTTGGTAATTTGTCATAAGAGTATTAAAGTTCATATTTTTTGCTTCAAAATGACATATAATTCGTCAGGGGACTCGCGGGGCTTCTAAAGTAAAAGCTTCGATATATTTCCTACATCTAAATTTTCATAAGTTATTCCGACGTCTTGCGTTAAACAATTATAATAATAAAATAAAGCATAAAAATCAAACGTATCCTTTAAGAAAATACAAGACATACCTCTTTGGATCTTCATTATAAAATTTAAAGACACACTTAAACAAAATAGTAAAGAAAATCATCCGTATACAAATCAATGTTTTTACGGTTTTGTGATAACACGGTTCGAGTGCTTGCGGTATAACAACTTCCGATGAATACAAGTGGACATTTTTGTTCCGACACATGTCAAATAATTTATGTTTTCTAAAACTACATGTATTGATCTACCCTCCTGCGTAAAAATAAATGAATTTATAGTTAATCGACTTCTTTGAATATTGTCTTCTTCTGGGACTACTGTGCCTGGGGGTGAAAAACACCCGATTAACCCTAAAACTTTTATTTATTTATCTGGAAAAACGTTTTTGGGAAAATGATCGCCATACCGTCACCGTGTTCCAGGTGTTCAGGGGTACTAACGTGTACGGCATCCTGCGCGCGGCGCGCACGCCCGGGCTCGAGGCGCTGGTGCTGACGGCGCCGCACCGCGCGCCCGGGACGCACCAGAAGGGCACGGCCGCCGGCGTCGCGCTCATGCTCGCCTTCGCTCAGTTCGCTCGCCGTCAGTATACTAGTTGGGCTAGAGTCCTGGGGCAAGAGAGCGGTTACCTATCAAAATTTAGAATTATTTTTTTCCTTAAAATCCCGAATGCTTCATTTATCCGGATGCATTTTTTTCTGAAACTGTAAATATTTCAGGATTTTTATAAAACAACCCTAACCTAACCTAAAGGGTTCTACACGATGGTCCTGAAATAAATGCTGAAATATTTACAGTTTCAGAAAAAAATGCTTTCGGACAAATTAAGTTATCGGGATTCTAAACCTTCGTAAATTAAATTTTCTAAACGTCGATAGGATCCCCAAGAGAGCAAATTACAAAAAACTAGCTGACCCGGCGAACTTTGTTCCGCCTTAGAGTAGAGGCAAAAAAAAATGAAACCCATCCTCATACATCCTCTTGCGACGCGTTCGCCTCTCTCTTGCAACTGGCCTACGCCGCTCATGTACTTACATTGCGTCATCCTTTTTCGTGTATGCAGCCGGCGTTCATCGATTTATTAGAAAAAAATAAGGGATGAACCACCCTTAACATTTAGGGGTATGAAAAATAAATTTTGGCCGATTCTCATACCTACCCGATATGCACACAAAATTTCATGAGAATCGGTCGAGCCATTTCGGAGGAGTTTGGTAACAAACGCCGCGACACGAGAATTTTATATACATACTAGCTTTTGCCCGCGACTTCGTCCGCGTAAAATTCCAATTTGTGGTAAAGCTTCTTCATCTCTTTCATTGTGTAAAACAAAAATCCGGCAACGGCAACATCCATCATTATTATCATTTTCATCATTTCATCATCATCAGTATCAGTTAGTGAATATTATAAATCCCGTTTATTCTCTATCCCGTGGGAATTTCAACAAATTTGTCCTTATTCTATGCAAATTTTCGCTTATTTTTATCCCGCGGGAATTTTGCATTTTCCCCGAGAAAAAGTAGCCTATGTCCTTATTAAAGGTGTAGCTTTCTACCGGTAAAAGAAGTTTTAAAATCAGCCCCACAGTTTAATTCACTTATTTTTTTCCCGTGGGAATTTTGCTTGTTCACGGAGAAAAGTAGTCTATGTAAATAATGGTTGGTGTAGCTTCCTATTGGTGAAAGAAATTTTCAAATCAGCCCTCAAGTGATATTCACTTCTTTCTATCCCACGGGAATTTTGAATTTTACCGAATAAATAGTAGGTAGCCTAGCCTATACCAATAAAGGATAGTGTAGCTTAATATTGGTCATTTTTTTTTAAACTCAGCCCCGAAGTTAAATTTACTATTTTCTATACCGCGGGAATTTTGCTTTATCCGGAAAATAGCATCCCATGTTAATCAAGGACAGTGTATCTTTTCTATTGGTGAAAGAAATTTTGAAATGAGCTCAGAAGTTGAATTTTTTTTTCTATCCCTTGGGAATTTTGCATTTTCCCGGAAAAAGTAGCCTATGTCAATAAAGGATAGTATAACTTTTTACTGGTAAAAGATTTTTTTTAATCGGCTCGGAAGTCTCGAGAGATTATCTATCCCACAGGAATTTCCAAAAATCCTGCAATAAGTTTTTTTTTCTGTTATGTATGACCATTTAAGTTTATACTGAATTTGAAAAGTTTAGTAATTGTAGTTCCGGAGATAGGATCCAGTTGATTTGAGTATATAAATCCTGATTTATCCTTATATCGCGGGAATTTTCAAAATTATTGAAATTGGCTTTAAACCTATTTTATTTAATATTCTACTTGCATGCCCAATTTGAACAGTTTAGTAGGTAATCTTCGTTATGGAGATAGATAGGGTCACACTTGATTGATGAAATATATACATCCCGTATATTCCTTATCCCGTGGGAATTCCGGAAAATTATTTCTTATCGGATGCCTACGTCATACAAAGAACACATCCTCCAAGTTTCAGGTCTCTACATACAGCGGTTTAGGCTGTGCGTTAATCCGCCAGTCAGTCATTTAGGACTTCAGGACAAAGCATTTTATATGTATTTGCATTGCACCAAGCTTTTATGCGAGTTCAACAATGATGTTTGAATACTCAATTCGATTTTATTCGAAAAAGGTTGAACTCACATAAAAGCTTCATCATCACCATCATCATCATTTCAGCCGTAGGACGTCCACTGCTGGACATAGGCCTCCCTCATTGACGCCCAATCATTACGGTTGGAAGCGACTTGCATCCACCCTGAACCTGCGGCCTTCACCAAAACGTCCGTCCATCTCGTTGGTGGACGTCCCACGCTGCGCTTGTAAAAGCAAAAGCTTGGTGAAATGCAAATACTTATACATATAATTAGTTATTATCAGAGATCAGATCAGGAAGTGGTTGACAAACATAGACAAATGGTTTGCAAAATTTGAAGTTTCGTTTCGTGTCAAAATAAAATGTAATTTAAATCAAAAGCACTAAGGAGTATTGATATCAACTTCGAAACAAATCACCCCCAAAATAACTTTCTACTCCTTTTTAACCCCGTCAAGGGATGAATTTCAATAAAATACGAAACACGTCTTCCATCAATTCTGTTAAAGAATGTTTATGCAAAATTTGAAGTAGATTGGACCAAGGAATCACGTTGTCCCATACAAACTTTGCCCCCCTTTTTTACCCCCTTAGGAGTAGAACTACGAAAAATCCTTTCTTATCGGATGCCTACGTCATACAAAGAACACACCCTCCAAGTTTCAGGTCTCTACGATCAGTGGTTTAGGCTGTGCGTTGATCCGTCAGTCAGGACAAAGGATTTTATATGTATAGATAAGAATGCACCAACAACACATTTCACAGAAAAAACCGGTTTGTAAAGTCGGTTTACGGACGATAGTTTAACGTGACAACGTCATAACAAAACATTCAAAAAACAAAAATGAAACCAGGCGGTCACCCATCCAAGTACTGACCGCGCCCGACGTTGCTTAACCTCGGTGATCGGACGAGAACCGGTGTTTTGTCAAATATCTTGAAAACGGTGCATCCTACGACAAAATCAATGAAATTTCATCCCCCTGGTTGGTTTGGGTATTCGTGCAAATGTGAATACTCCAGCTTTACATTGGTGATGATACTGATGATTAAATTCTGATTCTGGTCTTGCCAGATGAATTTTTAAAGTTGCCAAAACGAGCGCACACGTTTGCACACCAACAAAAAGTTCCACCATGGTATCCACCATGGTATCCACCATGGTATCCACCATGGTATCCACCATGGTATCCACCATGGTGGTCCGTCCACCCTCACCGCACCGGCTCTTATGTATGCCTATATAAACGTCGTGGGTAAAATAGCTCGTTTTATGTTCTCGATGTACCATTGTATATTATTTTTTGTTGACAGCGCAAAAATACTGGGCCAAAGACATCATATTCCTGATAACTGAGCACGAGCAACTTGGGATGCAAGCGTGGCTGGAAGCCTACCACGGCATCCGTCGGGACTCTGAGACCTTCTACACAAGTCTTAGCGGTTTCTGGGGACCCGACATGCCGGCCCTGGATCTAGGGTCCTGGGCGAGCCTAGGGTCCCTTGGAAAAGACCTTCATAAGAAGTGCTTGAACCCTGGCAAGCTGACCGGGCGGTCTGGGTCGATACAAGCGGCTATCAATTTGGAGTTCCATACGCCTAAAATAAGTAAGTGGTAGATGGGTCATTTTTTATTTTGTTGTAGGTACCTTTTGACTTTTTTTTAATTCGGATAATTTTGTGTGATTCTGCTCAGAACCACGAGCTCTTTCGATCTTACTAGAAGAAAAAAAGTTAAAAAAAGTGTCCCAGCACTTTAATATAATTTTTAGGGTTCCGTACTTCAAAAAGGAAAAACGGAACCCTTATAGGATCACTTTGTTGTCCGTCCGTCCGTCCGTCCGTCCGTCCGTCCGTCCGTCTGTCTGTCTGTCAAGACCCTTTTTCTCAGGAACGCGTGGAGGTATCTAGCTGAAATTTATATCAAATACTCAAGTCTACTGTCGCTTGGAGCTGTGAAAAAATCAAACTTCTATAGTAAAACTCACGTGATCGGTCACATTAAATATATTTATATATTTTCCAATAATACAAGTCAAAGAGAATACGTCTTATTCCTTCCGCTCCTCCATATTGAATGCCCCAATCATCATCCCCGCTTGCCTTTTATTCGTTTTGGGCTCCCGTTAATACCCACTAATATTACATTTTAATCAAACAACTCACTAGTAGAATACAATTTAAAATAAGGGTACCTTACACTTCTAAGCCAACGCAATCAAAAGATACAGCCGTTTATGCTGCAAATTTGCGCAAATTTTCGAAACTCGCAAGGGAATCAATTATAGCACAGATAAGGAATTTTTTTTTTTTTTTTTTTTTATATAAGAGGTGGCAAACGAGCAGACGGGTCACCTGATGGAAAGCGATCACCGTCGCCCATGGACACCCGCAACACGGGGGGCATCACAGGTGCGTTGCCGACCCTTTTAGGAATTGGTAGGCTCGTTTTTTAAAGATCCCTAAGTTGTAACGCTCCGGGAATGCTGCCGCAGAAAGCTGATTCCAGATCATTTGCAGAAAATTGCGAAAAACATATTTTTTTTTGTCTGTCTGTCTATATCAGTAACCAATCTACAATGATCCCACACTGCGCACATTTTGCTTAGGAGCAGGGGTCTGATAAGACTGGATGTTCATATATACATATAAATTAGTACGGAACCCTCGGTGCGCGAGTCCGACTCGCACTTGGCCGGTTTTTTATTCTTCCATTCCGTTACGGTCATATAAAGTCTATGAAAAATGGCAACAGAACGGAGAAAACTTGGGACACTTTTTTTCTCCTAGTAGGACCGAAAGAGCTCGTGATTCTGAGCAGATCCGTATAAAAATTTTCTGAATTAAAAAAAAAATTAAAGGGTGCAACAAAATAAATAAGAATCAATTAAATCAATAAAATAGATAAGGAAATATCTCTGTTTCATCGCAAATTTGATTCATAGAAGGTTTCCTTTCATAGAGTTTTATTATTATTAATATTTTATTGTTCCTTATAAACACTGAACTGAACTGATTAACGTGAAATTGTTAACTATTAACTTTCATTGTTTCATATCTCTATTTCACATTTTCAACTACTCAAAAGTTATCTGGAAGGGATCGCTCGATCGATCGATCCAAACTCTACTAATATTATAACATTACCCTCTGCTAAAAAGATCAAAATGTTCGTAGAGTACATAGAAGTAAAGGTGGAAGGCTTGAACGGGCAGCTCCCGAACTTGGATCTCGGCAATTTGGTGCACAAGCTCTGCGTCAAGTCCGGCATACACCACTCGTACAAAAACAGGTACAAAACTACCGTGCATGATGCACCACCTAAACTCGAGACCAGAGGCGCTACTACGAAATTCGAAAATCGAAGTTCGTATCGTACTATCCCTCTCACTCTCGTGTCAAATCATATTAGCGTGAGCGGGACGGCACGAAACGAAGTTCGAATTATGCACTTCGTTTTAGGGCCTCAGACATCATCATCATCGTGCCCAGAGGCCGTATCGTCTAAAGGCGCCCGCGGTCGTATTTGCCATCTCTTTCTTCGTCTCTGAGTCAATATCAAAAAAATTAAGGGATTTAATTAAGGCTTGATTTCCTCCTACGCTGACATCGGTCGCTGACGTCGGTCGCGCGTACGAATATACACAATAGGGATGTGGACACCATTAAAAAAGAATTTGAAGACACGACTCCAGTAAAAAAACGCTTTATTTCAGCCCTGAAAGCCAGATTAATTTTCGATTAAATGCAAAATTAGATTTTTTGTTGCTTTAAAACAAATAGTTAGTTGATTGAGTATGTGAACAATGACGTCATATGTCGCTATTGTCATTCAAACTCTATGGGAGATTGTGTTTTGACAGCTCATAAAAAGAACGTCAGTTGATTGGTGGTGTCAAATCCCTATACTCTATGGGCCACAGCACAGCGACGCTGACGTCCGCGGCAGATTTATTGCTACGCGCCGCTGATGGCGCGCGTCGGTCTCGCTCGTCAGCGCGCGCGCGTCGGTGCGCTCACGCGCTATACACCACTATTCGCTATCGCGCGCTCAGTGCGAAGCTGACCGACATCAGTCGCTGACGTCGGTCGAGCGTACGAGTAAACACAATACTCTATGGGCCACCGCACAGCGACGCTGATGGCCGCGCATTTGTCATACGCGACCGACGGTACGCTCGACCGACGTCAGCGTAGGAGGAAATCAAGCCTAAAACAAAACTTAATCGATTCCTTTGTGTAGCGCAAGTTACCCATATAATTTGTATGACTAACTTTCGTTATACAAAGGAAGTGATCGTGATCTTGTTTTAATACGAACTGGCTTCAAGGCAATTTACTAACGTTAAATGCTAATAAAACGAAGCACGTCGCTTTTTCAATAAGAAATGCACAGTAGCCTAGCAGTGATAACACTATCCGAGCTCACCTGTGTTCCCTTTCTAATCGGGTAGGTTGCATTACCTGCCCAGCTATTTCGCAAGTTGACACCATCAAATACCTGGGTGTAATGATCGACGCTAACCTCACCTTTAGTCACCATATAGATATAGTTGCTTCCAGAGTCCGAAAGCTAATTTTTATATTTAAAAAACTTCGAATTATCGCAAACGCGAGATTGCTCCGACAAGTTTATATGGCTTTGTGTCAGTCATTACTGTCTTACTGCATTTCGGCTTGGGGAGGTGCCGCGAAGACTACGCTTTTGGTACTTGAACGAGCCCAGAGAGCTATTTTAAAGGTCTCCACTTCTCGCCCCCTTCCTTTTCCCTACAAGAGAACTATTCAAATCCTGCAAAGTCCTAACTGTGCGCCAACTATTTATCCTAAACATCACCCTTGATCAGCACAAATCCGCCCCTTACAACCGCAGTATCTCTGACAAAAGGCGGTCAGACATAGTATTTAAGACGCCACGCCCTAGGCATGCTTTCATGCGCAAATTCGCTTCGTTCTTGGGCCCCTATCTCTTCAACAAAATTAATAGACTTCAGAATATCTATGATCTTAACTACAATAGTTGTAAAACCAAATTAGCAGAGTGGTTACAATCATTATCCTATGTAGAAACCGAAAACCTTCTGACTCTAGTTTCGTAATGTATTCAATTATTTAAGCCGTAGTTACTTACTTTTCATAATTTATTTTTTTCTAAGTTTAAATAACAGTTAAATTTGTATTCTGGTTATTATGTTAACGTTAAGGTCCTTTATTTTTTGCCTAAGATACAGGCTACTTATGTATCCTAGTTTAGGCATTACTATATTTTAGTAGTAACCTGTTAGTTTTCTTGTAGAAGGCGTAGAGGCGGTTAGACGCTTAAGTCGAGCCATTAGTATAGTACCTAGATATAATACCTAACATAGATTAAGTAAAGTGCCTACTAATAATTATTACTATGTACTAAAACTATTTAAATAAATGAATTGAATTGAATAAGCCCTTATAAGTAGGTACAAATTATTATTTTGAAAACGACCCCTCTTTCCGTGTGATGTAAAGAAGTGTTGAAAATGATTCCGAGTGCGTTAGACGGTAAGGCCTCATATTTGCCCATGACTCACAGTTGCCCTTTTTTAGGGTCCCGTACCCAAAGGGTAAAAACAGGACCCTATTACTGAGGCTCCGCTGTCCGTCTGTCCGTCTGTCACCAGGCTGTATCTCATGAACCGTGATAGCTAGACAGTTGAAATTTTTACAGACGATGTATTTCGGTTGCCGCTATAACAACAAATACTAAAAAACAGAATAAAATAAATATATTATGGGGCCTCCCATACAACAAACGCGATTTTTTTGCTCGTTTTTGCTCGATATTGATAACGGCTACAGGTAGACGCTTAAAATATTCACATGTATTCACTTTTAAAATAAATATTAAAATTAAAATAAAGAAGTATTTAAAGGGGGCTCCCATACAACAAACGTGATTTTTTTATTATTTTTATAGATAGTGGTACGGAGCCCTTCGTGCGCGAGTCCGACTCGCACTTGGCCGGTTTTTTACCTCCGTGTTAGTGACTTGGCTTATTTTTTCTCAGTTACTCTTGGATTCGCAACCGTAACAAGGTCGACGAATGGACAAACGGAATATACACACTGATGGGGCAAGTGGTCACACAGATTGCTGGGGTGAGTATACACCCTTAGCCTTTTTAGGGTTCCGTACCCAATGGTGCCAACGGGCAGAGGAGTCTCTAGTCCATGTAGCTTATACCATTACTACTTACTGCTACTTATAGCATTACTTATATTTAGGGATCGGAAATTCGGATACATACTTATGTGGTTTTCCCGTGAATATATCATACAAAATACAAACATGGATGCATAGAAAAACCCAGAAAATAGACCAGCGCTGGGAATCGAACCCAGGTCCTAAGCATTCCGTGCTGCGTGCTAAACCCCTTGCTTAATTACATCCCCCCATCCCCCATCCCCTTGCTTAAGCAAGCTGAGATGTGTGATGCATAGGAAAAATTTGTGTCAAAGTCCCGACCAGTGGTAGTGTAGGGGTTTGGCACGCAGCACGGAATGCTGAGGACCTGGGTTCGATTCCCAGCGCTGGTCTTTTTTCTGGGTTCTGAGCATCCATGTTTCAGTATGTATTTAGTATGATATACAGGGTGACATCTAAGACGTAATACAAAATTATATTTTAAAATAAAATAAAAAATCATTTATTGCCACAAAATAATTAGGTACAGGAATATAAAAAAACAGGAACACAGACAAAAATGGAAATAAACCAGCTACGTTCCGGCAATGGGTACCAATCTCAGCAAGTGCTAGGACACATGCCAGCATGCCCCAGCGCTGATTTTCAGACTGGCCTCATTTTCATCATCATCATTTTCTAGATACACTCATGATTACGGTCAACTTTTATTATGGGCCCAACTTCGAAAACGTAAACACAAAATCGACGTCTCCATACAAATTGCGAAACCAGTTGATTGCTTTTAGTATGGGAGGCTCAATTTTTTTCTACCGATTTCGATATTACTCCCATAATAAAAGTTGATCGTAATCATGAGTGGATCCAGAAAATATAATTTTGGATCACGTCTTAGATGTCACCCTGTAATATAAGATTTATATATTGAACTACCGCTTTAGCCTAGTTGGTAGTGACCCTGCCTACGAAGCAAGAGGTCCTGGGTTCGAATCCCGGTAAGGGCATTTATTTGTGTGATGAGCACGAATATTTGTACCTGATTTGTTATGGATGTTTTCTATGTATTTAAGTATTTATTTATCTATACAAGTATGTTTATCGTCGTCTAGTACCCATAGTAGGTACAAGCTTTGCTTAGTTTGGGACTAGGTCGATTTGTGTAAGATTGTCCCCTAATATTTATTTATTTATTTATTTATTTATATCTTCTAGGTGCCAAATGGCAACCACGGCTTGTTCCATCGTTTTGGCATCGAAGCCGTGACCCTGGAAGGGCGGGACGCCCAGGACCCAGCCGGAGCGCCTCCCAAGGTCAATGCCCTCACCTCGGCCAACTTCTACAGGCTGGGTATAGCGTTGGAAAGCATACTGCGTTCCCTCAACAACTTGTTGGAGCGGTTCCATCAAAGCTACTTCTTTTACCTCATGGCGGCTACTAACAGGTTTATTTCTATAGGTAAGTTGTTATACTTTTTATATGTACAGGGTGATCAATCCAAATGGGTCAGTATAGAGAAATCATAAACTATGAGAGATAGCGAAATCTGTTCCTAAGAACCATGGCTTCGATTTTAGATTTATCTAAAATGGCATTAAAACATTTTTTTTAAGTCTCATACATAACCAGGAATTGAACCTGGTCAAAATTTATTTTATAGTTTATTTGTTGTTATCATACGTCGCACTCCATCGGACAGTTTGGGGGCAAGGTAAGGTTTACAAAAAAAATCTTAACTTACGAGTATTATGATGTACTTAGTATTTGTAACATAGTTAATAGGGATGTTTCCTAGGTAAAAAAATAATAATTCTTATTAGTCCGTATTTTACATTATCAAAAAATATTAGACACGTAATTTTTCTTTTGACAATTAAACAAAAAATGACGAAGATATGGCGCGTTGAAGTTCCGCGTGACGAGGCGTGACGTCACTTGTTCCTAAAACGCTCATACAAAGTGTAGGAACAAGTGACGTCACGCGAAACTTCAACGCGCCATATCTTCGTAATTTTTTGTTTAATTGACAAAATAAAAAATACTTGTCCAATATTTTTTGATAATCTAAAAGACTGACTAGTTAGGAAAGTAGCCTATTCCTAGTCCTTAATGTATAAATACTCTTTGAAGTGATAACTGATAGCCCATTTAACATTTATTGTTTAAGTGTTTAGAGACAAATTAATTTTATTTTTGAATTTTTTTTCCTCGCAATGTGCTGAAAATCATTGTGATCACGGGCAGTAAGGGGATTACAAACTCGAGTTTGCGTCGGGCTTCAAATAGACTCTCGTTGGTTATCCCCTACTTACGGCCCTTGATGCACAATGTACTATTACAACCCTTAGGCTAACTCAGTGAAGTATTTTGCTGCCACTGTTGGAATTTTTCAGGTCAATATATGCCGTCCTTGTGTCTCCTATGCGTGGCAATGCTCGTCAGGGCTCTATCACTTTGGGTGACCACTCAGCAGGAGAACGATGAGGACAAACCGACAAAACCTAAACCGAAAACCGACACCGATGTACCAGGAGATCATGAGTCCAAAGAGGTTTCTACGCAAGAAGAGACCACCGTTCGTAGAAGGGAGAATTCAAATGAATTACCAGGAGAAAAGGCAGCGAAAGAGGTTGCTAAAGTCAAGAAGACTCTTAAGAGGAAGAATTCGGATGGGACACCAGGAGATAAGGGGTTGAAGGAGGAATCCAGTATGAGCATAGTGAATATTGGAGCTAATTATTTGTTGGTGCATTTCTTGGGTTACGCTGTTATGAATTCGCCTGTGTTTTTGAGTCAATTTGGTAAGTTAATAACTCGTAATTACTTTATAAAGGTATTACATAACTATAAATTAAAAAAATTAAAAACCCCCAACGCCATTATGTCACTCGTATGTTTTAACATTAAGTCAATGCCCGTTATGCGTCTAAGATCCCTTTCGCAGCTAACAAAAGAGCTGATAACTTAGAAACGGCTGAACCGATTTTGATGAAACCTATCTAAGAAACCTGCTTTGTAATAAAAAAACCGCATCCAAATCGGTTAACCCGTTTAAGAGCTATGATGCCACAGACAGACAGACACACACACATAGCGGTCAAACTTATAACACCCCTCTTTTTGCGTCGGGGGTTAAAAAATAAAAATGCAAAAAGATACTGCATTCATATCAAACTTGTTAAAGTTTGGACAGGTAGCGACATCTCTTGTCCGGGTGAGCGGGTAGTTCCGAAGGAGTGTTGAAATCTCTCGATGAGGGTATAAACATAAATGGCGCTGTATCACGCAAGTGATGATCTAACAAGGTGAGATATGAATGTATAGGAAAAATTCGTGTCTAGACTTCTGACCAGTGGTGGTGTAGGGGAATGGCACACGGCACGGAATGCTGAGGACCTGGGTTCGATTCCCAGCGCTGGTCTTTTTTCTGGGTTTTTTCTGTGCATCCATATTTCAGTTTGTATTTAGTCTATACTAATATTATAAAGAGGAAAGATTTTATTGTTTGTTTGTTTGTTTGCATTGAATAGGCTCCGAAACTACTGGACCGATTCCAAAAATTCTTTTGCCGTTAGAAAGCTACATTATCACTGAGTGACATAGGCTACTTTTTACCGCGGGAAAATACCTTTTCCTACGGGAAAATTAATTTATCGCGGGCGAAGCTGCGAACGGAAGGCTAGTATGAAATAAATAGAATGGAATGGATTGCCACTCTACAATCAATCGATGCCATCGATCGACAATCGATCGATTGGTGCAGTAGAAACTGTCGACCGCCGTCGACCAACCCAATCTACCATCGACCGACGATCGATCTATTGACCATACTTCGTCGCTTATTTCCAGGGCTTTACAGCAAAAACTACGGCGAAGGCTCAGAAGCGCCTGTATTCTACGGCCTCGTAGCGATATCGCTCGTCCTTACCCTCGTAACTCCGTACCTGCCAGGGCTCCTCCGCTCGGGTCGCATGACGTATGAGGAGTTATCGCTGGTCAATATACTGCTGCTCGTGGAACTGGCGACTGTCTGCCTCTCAGTCGGCATGCATAACTACCCGCTGGGATTGGCCATCGCTGTGTTCTATACACCTTTGGCGCTAGTTATTGGTGTGGTGGTCAAAGGACGCGGAAAGAAAAGGTGGGGAAACATGGGGGTTACTAGTTAAGTATGAAGTATCTTTTTCTATTTATTTTTTTATTTTCTTCAACTTCATTTTTTTTTTTTTTTTTATTACTTTTACGGTCATCCCGTGAAACCATATATTTCAAACTAAATACAAACTGAAATATAGATGCACAGAAAAAACCCCAGAAAAAAGACCAATGCTGGGAATCGAACCCAGGTCCTCAGCGTTCCGTGCTGCGTGCTTACCCCTACACCATCACTGGTCTTACCAGTGACCAGTGATGGTGTAGGGGTAAGCACGCAGCACGGAACGCTATTGAGATCGCAAAGGATTTTTGTACATTTCTTTAGCATAAATAAATAAATAAATAATAAATATCATGGGACAATTCACACCAATTGACCTAGTCCCAAAGTAAGCTTAGCAAAGCTTGTGTTATGGGTACTAAGCAACGGATAAACATACTTATATAGATAAATAAATACTTAAATACATAGAAAACATCCATAACTCAGGAACAAATATTCGTGCTCATCACACAAATAAATGCCCTTACCGGGATTCGAACCCAGGACCTCTTGCTTCGTAGGCAGGGTCACTACCAACTAGGCTAAAGCGGTCGTTAGCATGACAAAACAGATCTGATTTCTTTCGCAGTGCCCCTTATTCGCTCTTGTCCCCAGGGCCATGGTGCTGCTCCTGAAGCGTCTGTTCTGCCTGGTCCTGCACCCGCTGGCCGCGGTGACGCTCTGCATGATGGCGTACAGCCGCTGCGTGTTCTCTGACGACAGCGCGTGGGGCGCGGCCGGCCGCGGCCGGGACGCCGCCATGCAGGCCGTCATGTTCGCCGTCTCCGACTCCCTGGTAACTTGCTCATCCCCAGGGACACTTCGCCAGGGACCGGATAACTCTCTCCTCGACGATAGGGATGTTGACGCCATTAAAAAATAATTCGAAGACACGACTCCAGAAAAAAAAAAACCGGCCAAGAGCGTGTCGGACACGCCCAAGGTAGGGTTCCGTAGCCGTTACGAAAAAATCAAATAATATTTTTTTAAGGATTTCGTATGTGTACGGAATTATCCAAGTTTAGGTATGTTTTATACCTTAGGCTACTATTTACTCTTATACTACAAATAATTTCCAAGCAATCTTAGCCGCTATAATTTTCCTAGTAAATTTGATATATTTACTACCATTCTGAATTTTTTCAAATTTTTCCACCCAACCGTTTAGATTTTAGAGAGGGGGGACGGTCGATTTAATGAAAATTTTCACTTTATAGTTGAATATTTCGCAAACAGATCACTGAATAGAAAAATCATGTTAGCAACCCCGCAATGGTTTTAAAAGACCTATCCAACGATACCCCACACTATAGGGTTAGTCGAGAAAAAAAAATCACCCCCACTTTACGTCTATGGGTGGTACCCTAAAAACAATTTTTTTACTTTTTTTTATTTAATCACTTTGTCGGCGTGACTGATATATATATTCATGCCAAATTACAGCTTTCTAGTACTAACAGTCTCTGAGTTTAGCCGCGGACAGACAGACAGACAGACGGACAGACATGGCGAAATTATAAGGGTTCCAGTTGACTACGGAACCCTAAAAACGCTTTATTTTTAGCCCTGAAACTCGGATTCATTTTCGATTAACTGCAACATTCGATTTTTTGTTGCTTTATAACAAATAAATAGTCAGTGGATTGAGTTTGCGAACAAGTGACGTCATAAGTTGCTATTGCCATTCAAACTCTATGGGAGACTTGTGTTTTGACAGCTCATAAAAAGTACGTACGTACGTACCAATCAACGGTGGTGTCAACATCCCTATTGTACAGAAACGGGCGAGCGTCGGTCAAGGAAGAAACCAACGGGTAAAAACATAAAAGACCGACCTGAGCACCCCCCAGTGCCCAGCGGGAGAATGCATGCTCCTCTCCCGGCCTTCCAGCAAATGGCTGAGGCAGGACACTGTGGGTAGGTTAAGTGCCGTCCCTACCCCTCCCCTCCTCAAAATTTAAAGCACACGTTTTTTGTATTGATAAGCAATAGAGAAGGGGACTTGTGACCGGGTTTTTTAGTCCGTGCAAGTCGGACACCGTCTGGGCCCTCCATTCCCAGTTCGTCCGAAGGGATTTTTCCCGAGCACAAGTCACCCTTCCTACCTTAAAGTAAAAAAAAAAAAAAAAAAAAAAAACAATATTGACTTCGCGTCTTTGGCCCCTCTGGCAACTCATTAAAAAAAAACTCTTTCGATAAAAGTCTTTCATCATCATCATTTCAGCCGAAAGACGTCCAGTGCTGAACATAGGCCTCCCCCAAGGCCCGCCAAACAGATCGGTCCCGTGTCATCCGCATCCAACGCGATGCAACCTTAACCAGGTCGTCGCACCATCTTGTTTCTTTAGGACGCCCCGGACCCGACCCGGACAATAGTGTACTATTAGTCCCAGGGTCCATACTTCTAAAGTGTGTGTTCTGCCTCACTTCGGCGTACAAGCGGATCCTCCACTGTGATGCGATATTCTAACAATGGCCTCTTTACAGATCTATGGCAACTGGCTCTTTAACGTGGCTTGTACGACGTTGCTGCCCATGTGGATCATATTCTGGCAGATTATGACTAACCCCGTCCACGCGCCTGCTTAGTTACAATAAAAAAACAACAACAACAACAATAACAACAACAACAACAATGACAACAACAGCGACAACAACAACAGTACGACAAGTACTCCAAAAAAATTTAAGTTCAGTTTATATGTGATAAGAAAATGTTGCCATCATCATGGCTAGACAAAATATCTTTATTAACTTTTAGGCCGTAAAAAGCATGTATGAACGCATACATATTAGTTACTTATACCAATTTTATGTCGCCCTAGTATCTATTAACGATCAAAAATTAAAAAAAAAAAAATGGACGCGCTACCTTTCCTACGAAATTCTCTAGCGCCCACCAGAGAGCAGTACGCCCCCGTTGGAAACCTATTCTCTATACACCGTGAAATTTTAGTGGTTGTTTTCCCGAAACGAGGTGATTTAGTATCGATTGTACAATCGATTTATAATTACTATTTTGACTAGAGTCAAAAATCCAATTGTGAAAAACGAAAGTCGAAAATGACCGCAAACCAATGGTAACGCTTCGTTGGTACCTAACCTATCGTACGATTGTACGCTACTTGTACCAACGAAGCGTTGCTATTGGTTTGCGGTCATTTTTGACTTTCGTTTTTCACAATTGGATTTTTGACTCTAGTCAAAATAGTAATTATAAATCGATTGTACAATCGAAACTAAATCACCTCGTTTCGGGAAAACAACCACTAAAATTTCACGGTGTTTATTTACCAACCGTTTAAATGAGTCCTGCCGCCCGCACCTCTCCGGGCCCCCTTTGTCGTCATACCCCCAGCCCCAATACCACGCGGGCGAGGGCTCATTTAAACGGTTTAGCTATAGCGCCCACCAGACGGCGGTACGCCCCCGTTGGAAACCTGTGCTCTAGATAATGTAGTAATTGAGTTTGCAGCAGAGACAAGGCGATAAACAAATGAAAAAATGTGTTACACACACAAATAGAAATACAATTATTTAAATTACATAATAACTTAAACTGAATTAAAACTATATTTACCATCAAAGTAAAATTAACTAAACTAAAACTCGAAAATGAAACTTGCATTGTAATAGGAAAGATTAACTTATGTTTGTGTAAGGTTTACTGCGATATTGCGTTTATGTACAAGGTTAACAATCATTGTAATAAAGAAAAGTATTTTTTGTTAATTTATGACTAACATTTAAGCCAGGGGTTCTCAAACTGCGCGTGCGTCCCAAACGGTACACTTGGTTATCTGCATACGTATTTAGAGCAGCTACATGAAGATATTTTAAAGTACGACATGCAAAGAGAGTCGAAATATAAGAAAGATTGGGAATCCCTGGTCTAACCTATTTATAAACGCTTGTTAACCTTTTCAACGCTCTGTCAAATATAACAGCTCTCACTCATACGCCATGACATCGGAATGTCAAACGCGAAATTGAATCCTACAGAAATGCATTTAGGTAGACATCGCTCTGCACGCCATGCATGACTGATATATCAGTCGTTGGCGTAGAACCTGCGGTGCTGATATATGTGTCGTTGGCGTCGAAAAGGTTAAGCGGTTCTGTATCGTTTGGCCGAATTTAATATGCCATCGACCTATTAAACGTCATGGTGCTGTGTCACATAAAACAATAGACGATCACTTTGCTGGCCTTGGCCAGCAATGTTGTATGAAATTCCATTATTGACCTCTCGTCTAGCCGCACCTGCAACGTGACAGTTCGTGGCGTATTTTAAGGAACATAACGTCAATATTTCATAGCATGTTTGAGAAAATACTATTTGTATTTCGTTACAATTTAAATACAACACCAAAACGGAACCCGTGGAGCGCCCCGCTCTAAAAATCCTAAGCTGTTGTGTGCACCCCCGTGCGCACAGGACGCTCGACGGGGTGAAGCTACCTACGAATAGCAGTGACGGGAGAGGACGCGTATCAGTTGTTGAGTATAACTGGCTGGTAGAATTATTCTAAATACAAAAACGGAAATGTTAAACGTTATAAATCCCAGGTCTAACTTAATTCATTTTTGTAAAAAAAAACTGAATAGCATCGTTTTCGAAAAAATTGTGCGTAATTGAAGGCTTAAACAAAACAAAATCACGATCGCTTCCTTTGTGTAACGAAAGTTAGTCATACAAAATATATGGGTAGCTTTCGTTGCACAAAGGATTCAATTAAGTTTTGTTTTTATTAAATCCCATAGGTAATTGTTTACAATATTTTTGAAAACGATTCAAAATTCTTCAGTGTAACACACCTTAATGATAGACAATGTTGCCACTTGCCTCAATCCTAAAAAACTTTGTAACAGATAACGTTATAGGTATCAATTTAGAATGCGTTGCCAGCTCATTCTAAGACTTTGTCATCTTGAAGTTCGATATTATTATTTTTTTACTTAGGAAAAAAAAGCAAGTTAAAATTGTCTGAGCGACTTAGCAATCTATAACTTTGGTGCATTTGCAGTACCGTATTTTTTTTTAATTATGAGTGGGAGATAAAATAAATGATCATACGGTCATCTGATAGGAAAATGATAATGATCACCACACCCATAAATATTAACAACTCAAAGAGAGTCGCTGATCTGTTGCCAGCCTTTAAAGGAAGTATAAACCCTTTTCTTGAAAGCCCCAATGTCATAATTGTCTGGGAATATTGCTGCCGGAAATTGATTCCACAATTTCACTTCACGTGGCAGGAAGTGCCGGTGGAAACGTACAGTGATGAACCACGATCCACGACGTTCCACGATGGAACTTAGACATAGGTTAATACGTTAATTCTGGCGTCAATTAATTCAGTCCGTCATTCTGGTCAGAATGACGAGAGAATTACCGTGTAACCCTCTCGGATTCAGGGACTGATGGCCCGAGCTGATGAAAATAAAATATTTTAAATAATATTCGTCAATCCTTTGTGAATGAGAGAAAATCAGAATGATGGACTGATCTGACGACAGAATTAACGTGTAACCGATGCCTTACACTTTCGGTGTATATTTAATGTACCTAGGTGCCAAATAGGACCAAAAAAGTCACACTCAGCATGACGTTACACATATAAAGTTTCGCAGTCTAGTAACATTGTTTACATAATTTTTGGGTATATGTGTAATAAGTGTAATAACACGTTTGAACATATCTGATGCTGCATCTGTCATTTGGACATGTTTATAGTTGCCAATATTAGCTCTTTGATAAAGAATAAACTATTGTATTGTGTGGTCTATTGTAGGCACACATTGTAACAGAGTACTGAGGCGGCTCATATTCAAGTGCGGCAGTACCTACTACAAATACTACAATGTGTCATTTGGAGTGACATGTGTACTAACTTCTCCTACACTATGATAGATAATTCACGTTATATTTTAAACAAATAGAAACCGGAGAAATGTGTACAACTGTTGTCTCATATTGGAAAAGTTCGACGTGAAAAACTGACAGCCATATCCGTTGAACTGATTTTAAAAGCTATTTATTAACTTGCAATGTATGTAAAGTCCAGTGGTCGGATTAACTTGAAATTTGGTATACTTGTGTAGTTTGGATGACAATTCAAGTACAGTCAACAAAAACTTATTTATTGTTTATTCGCCTTAATTTTAATAAGTATGAATAATGTATAATTTTAAAAATACTTGAGTGTTAAGAGTGTTATACTGAATGTGTTGACACTTTCCCTGCCGTGGGATCCGCCGAGTCTGACAGCTGGCAGCGAGTGCCAGCTGGCACGAGCATTTCAGAATAACTCTGTTTTTCAAATGAAAATCTCATTTTCAGGACAATTTTATACTGACTGTGGGGTAAATCGCCAATAACTGGCCACCCTTCAATAACTGGTCCCCTCATACTGAAAATTAACTCTGTTCCCCTACAAACAGAATTCAATTTATACACCTTATACTAAAAATGAATTCTATTATGGTTGAATAGAGTTCATTTTTAGTATGAGGTGGCCAATTATTGAACGGTGGCCAGTTATTGGTGATTTACCTTTTTTGGCATGTCATCCAATTCGGCAACAGGGAATGTGTGAAATTAGATTTGCAAGGTTGAAACTAAACTACATGGGTCATACACATTTTTTTTTGTTCGCGTCTCTCCTGTGGACATAGCAAAAGTTAAGGCTCTATAGCCAATATTTTTTAGTCAAGTCTACATCGGCGTGTGGGACACCTGGCCAAATTTCGTCGGACCATTTTAATAAATCTTGAGTTTGATGACTCGGAGTCACTAATTTTATGACCACAGGAGAGCCGACTTTTGTTTCTTACCCTGTGTTACCCACATACATACAAATGTGAAGTTAGATAAAAAATTGTAAAAAATCACGTCAATTTGTTGTTATGGAAATAAATACAGGCACTTTCGCATTTATACCTAATGTTGATGGGATTTTATTTTTATTTTTATAAATTAGGAAACACTGTCATTATTAAACTTAAGAGGGTACGATGCGCACCATTTCTCCATACAAACGTAATCCCCTGTTTCCTCCCTGGATGATGGCTTTAGAGCCAAATTTTTTTACTGTGTAATCTGTATCTACCACAGCTATGCCCCTATGTTTCGTTTTTTTTCCATATTTCAATTAACATAAGAAATATGAGCTTTCAAAAACCGAAAAAATTGCCCAATTTCAACGTCATTTTCAGACACTCGTCAGAAAAGAATCCCTCCTATAAACAAAAAAAGGAAAATATAGGGGGGCATAGCTAAATCTGTCCTCTAATTATTTATGAAAAAAATAAATTTATTGGCCCAGTTTTCGAGAAGAAAACAGGGGATTACGAAATTGTGTTTTGATCAATTTTCGCGCCTGTTAACGGTCTGAGTTGCAGTTGTCCCGCTCTCGCTGTACTGACACGGAGGGGTTCGGGCGAGACAGCGACATTTCATTAAAATACCTATTTCTCAAAATTCTCCCAGCCATCGTACCCTCTTAAAAGTCATTCCAAAGACTTGCCTAATGAATAAATAAGTTTTTTAAATACAATTTTTTTTTCATTACCACGCGGATGAATCAACTTTTTTGTGTTGTTTACTCTGTCCCCGGTTGTCCAAGTGACATTTCATACTGTTTCATAGAAAAATAGGTTGTCCAAGGGACAAAATTTGTGTAACCATGGCAAAGGGTGGCACTGTCCGTTATCATAGTATGAAAGTTAACCATAAAATAGTACCTATGGGTAATTTTCAACCGACGAAAACAAAAGGAGGAGGTTCTCAAGTCGACGTGTATATATTTTTTTTTTATGTATGACCACGCATAACTTTTTACAGAGTAGTCCGTTTTTTTTTTTATTGATAGAGTGGGGCAAACGAGCAAGTGGATCACCTGTTGGTAAGCGATCACCACCACCCATGAGAACCAGAAACCCCAGAAGGGTCACTAGTCCGTTGCCGGCCTTTAAGGGAACAATACACTCTTTTCTTGAAGGACCCGATGTCATAGTTAGTTGGAAACACCGTAGACGGGAGTTGATTCCACAATTTAACTGTGCGTGGCAGAAAATGCCGACGGAAACGCACAGTTGTAGATTTTGATGATTCTTTTTTTATTGGAAAGCGTATACCCCGAAGGTGGTCCCATTTAAATTTGGAAAAAATATTCCTACCCTAAGGGTAGGAAAACCGGAGATGATTGATTGTTCAGTTACTGATTGTACTGTATGACCAGGCATAACTTTTTACAGAGTAGTCCGATTTTGATGATTTTTTTTTATTGGAAAGCGTATACCCCTAGGCTGATCCCATTTAAATTTGGAAATAATATTCCTACTTGATCGGTTGTTCCGCAGTAGTTAGGTACCACACAAACTGAACGGTCAGCATTTTAAAATAGAACATGATCTATGGCGATGATATGATAAGGCATGCAAATAATAAGTAGGTAGGTACTTATCTCGCAAATATGAGTCTAATTCCTTATTCTGATATATTTTCGTATTTGTACAAGGATTTTCATAAAATCTGCTGATACAATCGAGGAAAAAAATATACGGGTGTTAGGGTTCCGTAGCTTGTAATAAAAAAGGTTCTAACTAGGTATTTGATCAGAATCACTAACCAGTGGCAGTGGGCAGGGCACATCGCTCGTAGAACTGACGGCCGATGGGGCCGAAAGGTTCTCGAGTGGCGTCCGCGGACCGGAAGACACAGTGTAGGTAGGCCTCCAACAAGATGGAGCGACGACCTGGTGAAGGTAGCGGGAACGCATTGGATGTGGGTGGTGCAGGGCCAATCTGTTTGGCGAGCCTTGGGGGAGGCCTATGTTCAGCAGCGGACGTCTTTCGGTTGAAATGATGATGATGATGAACCCTAACCAACTTAGTTAACATTTCCTTCCAACGCTCTGTCAAATAGATAGAGCCATAGAGCCACGAGGTATAGGTAGTAAAACCTAAACTCAGGCTGAGGCCGAAATTTCGCTTTCGGCTTCTATTTCGACTGATACTCCTTTATATTTCATACTAAATACAAACTGAATCATGGATATACAGAAAAAACCCCAGGTAAAAGACCAGCATCGCTGCGAATCGAAACCAGGTCCTCAGCATTCCGTGCAGCGTGCCGTTCTCCTACACCACCACTGGTCAGGAGTTTAGACACGAATTTTTCCTATACATCCATATCTCAATCTGTTAGATAATCACTTGCAGTGATACTCCTTTGGCCACACTATAGCTAAACCACTATAGCATATGCACTACAGGATCAAATCAAAATGGTGATACAAAATGAGTACTTATTTCTTACTCAGTTAATACTGGACAAAATAATGCACTAACTCATTTTTTTAAATTAAGTAGTCTTATTAAGTTTGAGGTGTCCGTACATTGAGTTCGTGATTTCATTTCAACTCAATGCGAACATCGTAAATTTTAACAATTGAGTTTTATATGAAGTATCTTTTTGTATTTTTTTTTGCGCTGCGAATCGAACCCAGCAGGTCATCAGCATTCCGTGCCGCGTGCCATTCCCCTACACCACCACTGGTCAGGAGTTTAGACACGAATTTTTCCCATACATCCATATCTCAATCTGTTAGATAATCACTTAATTATATAACAGTGATACAGCGCCATCTATGTTTACACCCTCATCGAGGGACTTCAACACTCCTTCGGAACTATCCGCTCACCCGGACAAGAGATGTCGCTACTAAGTCAAACTTTAACAAGTTTTATATGAAGTATCTTTTGTATTTTTTATTTTTTCAACTTCGTTTTTTATTACTTTTACGGTCATCCCGTGAAATCCATATATTTCACACTAAATACAAACTGAACATGGATGCATAGAAAATGAGATGAGTTAATGCATTAACCGAGTAAAAAACACTAATTTTGTATCACCATTTTAATTTCATTCTGTATAGCTAAGACACACGAGGCGCGTTCACCGCCCGTACCTCTCCCGGCCCCCTTTGTCGTCATACCCCCAGCCCCTGCACTGCGCAGGCGAGGACTCATTTAAACGGTCTAGCTATAGTATTAATACACCGTCGAGCAAAAATAATGTCACTGTATGAAACTCTCAAGAGTGACCGTTATTTTTTGTTTTGTCATTTGTCGAAGAAACCTTAGGAGGGTTCCACAGTTCACAATAGCGAGCAAATAAATTGTTTGATTTGCTAAATACCATCATTACCTATCTCTCTTGTTTACCTAGTAGTTAAGTGAGCAGCTTCTGATAAATATTACATTACTGTTAAGTAAATGGTGTGAAGTGGTTATTCGTTAATTTATTTTGTGAGAGAAAAGTGTGATAATAATGTCGATTTTACGACAAGCGCTATGCACAGTTATACGTAAGTGATAGTTTAAAAGTTAAATGATTTACCTACGGTTAATTCCGTTAGTTATATTTTCTACATTTTTGTTTGGGGTCCGTACCCAAAGGGTAAAAACGGGACCCTATCACTAAGACTCCACTGTCCGTCTGTCTGTCAGTCTATCACCAAGCTGTATCTCATGAACCGTGATAGCTAGATAGTTGAATTTTTCACAGATGATGTATTTCTGTTGTCGCTATAGCAAAAAAATATAGTAAAAATTATAATTCTATTAAATATTAAGGGAGCTCCTGACTATCTAACTAATATAAAATGATCTCACTCTGTGTACATTTTAATTACCTAGAAGCAGGGTTCTGCTAACATTGGACTAAGTATTATAGTTACGGCTGTTTACGGCGTATAGTTTGACATGCCTAAAATTTTGTGCGGAACCGTCGGTGCGCGAGTCCGACTCGCGCGTGCCCGGTTTTTTTTTATTAAAAACTAGCTTTTGTCTGCGACTCCGTCCGCGGAATTCAAATTTGTAAATATAGTCTAGTAGCTGTTGCGCGCGACTCCGTCTGCATGAATTCGTTTATCGCTATCCCGCGGGAACTATGCAATTTTCCGGGATAAAAATATCCTTTGTCCTTTCCCGGGACTCAAACTATCTCTGTACCAAATTTCATCTAAATCGGTTTAGCGGTTTAAGCGTGAAGAGGTAACAGACAGATAAACAGACAGACAGATTATCTTTCAAATTTATAATTATGGAAGTATGGATTTGTGTAGATATACATAGAAGTGAAAGGGACGAACGACGACGTGAAGGAGAGGGATCCTTCGGCATCCTTGCACGTAGCAAGCCAAGTTCTCGTGTCGCGGTGTTTGTTACCAAACTCCTCCGAAATGGCTCGACCGATTCTCATGAAGTCTGTGAATCGGCCAACATCTATCTTTCATACCCCTAAATGTTAAGGGTGGTTCGCCCCTTAACTTTTGACGTGACAACGTCCAATAAATCGATGAACGCCGGCTGCATACACGAAAAAGGATGACCCAACGTAAGTACTGAGCTGCGAAGGCCAGTTGCAAGAGAGCGGCGAACGCCAGGATGTACAATGTTGGGGGTGCGGCGGTATTAAAGGGGGTTCAAAAGTTCGCCGGGTCAGCTAGTGTTAATGTATTATTGCTATTTGCTACCTATAATCCTCAGCCGTGCCGATGTCGATAATGGGCCCCGGGACTAAGGATTTGCGTTTGACCACAATCACGCCTGATGGAAAGCGAAAGTGAGGCCTACCATAGAGCACGCTTGCGTAGTAAATGCTCATTCACCCTAGACTTGATTCAGGGAAATAAGCAGAAAGAAGGCAGTTGAGCGCGGTGTTGCGCGCGCCCCCAAGCTGCAAACCGTGCAACAAATACGGGGCACTGTAACCGGTACGCGCGTGTTAGATTTAGCTCTATTCATATTAGATATTCTATATACCTATCGATATTCTTTTACTTAGAAATATATATGGGAAGTGACAGTTAATTTATCTTGCTTAGCTGCTTTATAGTCACATGTTTTATATTAAACGAGGAAATAACTTATTTTGATGTTTATCGGGGCCAGGAGTTAACGGAGTATAAAATAATAAGTTTATGATGGGTTAAGATATTATATTTGGAAAGTAAAACAAACAGATCAAATCATATTTCGAGAAATCGCTTATATTGAAACAAACCTTATTTTCCAATGAAATAATAGCTTTTAATGATAACGAATAACAACAACACAAGATTCTCGACATATATAAATGTCATTCAGTTACCAACATAATTCAAGTATTCATTAATTTATAGCTATACACGTTGATATATAAGCTATACGATAATTATTAATATATTTACATATGAAAGATATAGAAACAAATTATAGCCATTTATTGATCATACAAACAAGTAAGTACTTAACTGTCAAGTGACCACGGCGACGGCTCGTAACAAAGTGCCTCTACCTGGCCTAAGAAGGCCTTTTATAAGTTTGCCTTGCCGTCTGGGTGAGTCGCAAACAACTGACGTCACCAGAGTAAGACAATCGGAAAGTATCTTAATTATTATTTCGCTTGTCTTTAGAGCCAAGCATTACCTAAATTATCAATTCAATTATTATATTTCATTTACTTACTTATTTTAACAATATATTTTATCACCTTACATATCTAATAATGTTATAACAGTTTCTATTACTTAGTATATCTAACACGGCCATACTGACATGTACTACGTTCTCGGAGTACATACATACATAGGTAAAATCATCGAGTCAGTTATAAATGTATATATATTTTTTTCTTCTATAAACGTATTATTAAATAGTCTTAAGTGGGTACAGTCACGTCAGATTCAGTCAGTCACAGATTTCTCACTGGCACCCGCTTAGCACAGCCACAGGATGACCACAGGCCCCAGCTAAGCACAGCCACAGAATTATCACAGGCCCCAGCTTAGCACAGCCACGGGTTTACCACAGGCACCGGCATAGCACAGCCACAAGATGACCACAGGCCCCAGCTAAGCACAGCCACAGAATTATCACAGGCCCCAGCTTAGCACAGCGACGGGTTTACCACAGGCACCGGCATAGCACAGCCACAGGATGACCACAGGCCCCAGCTAAGCACAGCCACAGAATTATCACAGGCCCCAGCTTAGCACAGCCACGGGTTTACCACAGGCACCGGCATAGCACAGCCACAGGATGACCACAGGCCCCAGCTAAGCACAGCCACAGAATTATCACAGGCCCCAGCTTAGCACAGCCACGGGTTTACCACAGGCACCGTCACAGTTTTCGTCAGCCAGTTTAACAGAGTTATTGTAATATGTCGTAATTATGGGTACGATGTTTAAATCTGCAGGTCACACATGACAATCGGATAAATAATTGCTCTATAATACGAGTACTCTCAATAATTTCTACCCTTACCGCACCCGGCTATTCGCCCGCTGCCAGTGAACCGTGTTCACCCGCAGTCAGCGAATGCCTAACACCAGTAAAGGGTTATTTAAAAGCGAAAAACCGCACTGCTAATAAAATAAATAATGCCAGTAAAGGGGTTTTCAATCATAATTATTCTAATAATCCCTAACTGTGGGCGGCCAATCACCCGCTCGGCTGTCAGTGAAGCATAAATCAACTCGCCGTCAGTGATTGCCGGCCACCAGTTAAGGAATTAAAACTGATAGTTATAACAATAATTCCATAATTATCATGAGTGACCTCACCTCAAAACACCCCTACTAAGGCTCAAACTGTCGTCATAATAGTAAAAGTCAATCGTCATCACAACTATGATTCATTTGTAATCATAGTTACTTTCTCATGTTTATGTTATCCCAAATTCTAATTCATCGTCACGGCCATATCAGTGTCATATCATCATCTCATATGATTACTCAAAATCACAATCACAGGATTGTTAATTCTGTAATGATCACCCTATGTAGTAAATATGACCAATCACAAAAACAATACTTTATAATAAATCACAGACCACACTCATGTGATCTATTACTTTCAAGACAACAAATTTTACAATATAGCATCATATCTATATGCATTAACATACAAATATCAGAAAACATTTTTTTTCCATGTTTCGTGTAATTATTAATTTTACAATGGCATGACATCCTTTATCAGCACTATTTTATTTATTTTCCCAAACATTTTATTCTTTGTTTTTATTTTTAATTTTTATACTTATGTTAATATTATATCTCATGCGATGAAGTCTAAAATTTAATAAAAAAATTAAAACTACCTTGTCTGAAATTTTACAAACAAATAGCTCGGCCAAACTGACACATCCATAAATAATAACAAAATAAATATTTAAAAACAACACATACACTGTTAACATCGAGATTTAAAACTGTACTGTCACTGAATTACTTTTGGTGTTCAATAAAGAACATTTTGTATTGTATTGTAAGAAGTGTAAAAACGCGAGTTTTTCATCTATTTATCTCTTTTTAGAATCAACATCATTGTGTGTCAAAATAAGCTAACCGTTTAAATCATTTACATTACGTGTTGTATATCACGATTGTTCATAATTTTTAAAGAAAACTTAAGTATTTATTACATCACTACTAATTATTAATTTACTAACTTTAATAACATATTGACATTGCAAAAAATTTTTATTTAGGTGACATTTGTACTATTTTTTGTTACTTAATTTAATGTAATGCAATTCAATTTAATGTAATTTAATTTCATTTAGTGTAATTTAATTTTACTGTATAACTAAATATACTTAATGAATTATTTTAATAACCAGGTGAGATTCACCCAAGCAGAATAATACAATACTATCTACCCGTGTAGTCCACAGGAACGAAATTCCGCCATCGCTATACTACCCTACGGAAACATTTATTATTTTGTGAGAGTAAAAAAACTGGACAAGGCCATTTTTTTTTTAAACTTAACTTCTACCTGGTTTGCATAATGCCTACCTAATTCACTAAATTGACTAAACAAATTTTCACGGTCTCGTAATAAGTAAATATCGATTTGTCTCCTTCCTAGAATAAATAAATGTCATAATAACTTTGGTCTAAAAACCTTTCATGTCCGATAATGTCCAAATATCAAAATGTATATTTCTTTATAATACGGAATCACAGATAATAATATGATAATCCTTCAAAATAACTTGAACTGAAAACTCCAGAATGGCAAAATATCAGTTTTGCTCAAGTATTTTTTTCAATCTTGCGGGTTGGGGCAATTATTATATTTGCCTGACATATCGTACCGTAACGTGCTTGTCGTACTTAATCTTTTTTTTTTATTACTTCAATGTAAGTGGCCAGGACTAAAGAAAATAGTAAAGCTAATTGTACCTACGTGAAGGTTAACTAGCTTTTTAACAGACTTCAGTGAATATAAAATGTTCTGGAATAAGGGTGTTCTGGAGTTTGTTCATTATAAGACTCGATACATTTTAAACTCCACCCATATTAAGAACATGATGTAATGAAAAACAAATCAACTATTCTGGAATTTAGACACTTTGACACTAAGTCCTTTTTAAGATCTAGAATATTGGCAAAAGGGTAAAAGTAATTTCCGGCATAATGTGCCCTAGTCTAATAAATAGGTAAATGAACAAACCTGTTGACGGCCAAGTAGAATACGAAACCACAGGTTGTCACTTGTCAGTATTTACCGGTTATCTTTAATCATTTGATAGAAATTACGACACGTACGTACACTATTTTTTTTTAAACTGCTAATTACATTTAGCAACCTTTCGAAAACAGTGTTGTTTCGCTGAGACGCTAATAACTGTTACCATCTACCCCAATTTTTCTGACGGTAGATGAACAAAGAATACGAAAACTGTCGTACACAGACAAATAATTGAATCTAATAAATAAAAATAAATTCAGGACGTTAAGGTT
Organism: Archips crataeganus; assembly: GCA_947859365.1. NCBI lineage: Eukaryota > Metazoa > Arthropoda > Insecta > Lepidoptera > Tortricidae > Archips > Archips crataeganus. Next base: position 14,616,388 of record OX402067.1, on the reverse strand, counting down.
GTTATCAAATTTAAAATTATTACAGCTCTTTTTTCTGGTGAAAAAGGTAAAGGAAACATATCTGTACTGTTGTGGTACTGGTAAATTTAGATTTTTTTTTTAAATTTGTTGTATTTTTTAGTGTTCAGGAAGCGAAACTCTTTCGATTCCTGTAGTAATTATCAGGTGTCAAAAAAAAATGAAATCTTGTTAATTCTTCTTAAGGAAGTTATGGATTTACGTACAGTTTTTCCTCCCAAGGGAGTTCTAACTTTAGTTCAAAAAAAATTTGCAAACAATATTAAGGTATGTCATTTCAGACTAAGGAGGTTCCAATTCAGCCAACGTTTTATTTATATCTTTAAAACTTAGCTATAAGTGCTATAACCCAATTTTACAACACAAAACTGATCTACGTGATCATGAAACTATGTTATTTTTTTATATTTTAAATTTATATCAAATAGTTTTGCAATAATTTTAGTATGTATTTTTTTTTTCCATGTTAGCAGGATCTGGCCGTAAGACCATTCGAATTCTAAGCTAAACACAGTTTACATTATCTATGGTAGATGACTCCAAAAAGTGACAATATATATTGGAAGGTAGCCGTTATTTTATAAAATTTAAGTGTTTAGACACAATTTTATTTTTAGTTTTTTTTTTTCGCAATGTAATGAAAATCATTGTGGGTACTATACTCGCAAATTTTTCTTTTAAGAAGCAAAGACATTACTTAATTCAAATCATAATTGCTTGGCTAACTAATTCAAAGTAAAATAAAAAAAACAACTTTAACGCGGTAATATTTGTAACGAAGAAATAGATTGGCGAGCCTGTTGAAATTACTGTTAAAGGATGCCATTTAATTTTGAACATTTATACGTGACAAATCCTAAAATTCTAATAATAATTTATAAGTTTAGTAGGTACAGTACTCATAGCAATGTTTTTTTTTTTTAAATTAACGTTTCGATTACTTAAGCCGAAAGCTTTCCAGTGTACATTTTTAGGGTTCTATTAGTTACTTAGCAAAAGTCACTATATTATAATAATATCAATTGGGATAAATAAGATATGATTTTCGTAGACTAATTTTGAGTAAGTAGGAATTGAACAATCATAAGATGATACCAATGGATCACCCGTATGTAACTAAATTGTGATTCTACCTTATTTTTTGTTCACTTTAATTTGAAAATGACTTTCAGGCTTTTGCAATCAAAACAATAATTTTGCGGAAAGTAAAGATATCGCAAAATAAGTGACAATGGGTCTCTTAAATCATACTGGCCTTTGTGAAGTAGGTGGTTACTCTTTTATAGTGGCAGCTCTTCTTTATTCTTCATGGAAGCTTGTAAATACTGGAGCACCACATCACGATGCTGCCAATGTTGGTAGGGCGTCAGCGCGATCGCGATGTCAACAGGGGCTCGATTCAGGACTGGCCCAAAACGGTTTGCGATCGGTAACGGAATCGTTTGAGCGAGGATTGGGATAGGATTCCTATTCAGGAACGCCAAAAAGCACTGGTTTGCGACAGGTTTGGGCTGAGATTGGGATGAGCTTTATTTTCCTATTCGGGAAGCCACGTCATCATTGTAGGGGAATTATTGGCAGCTGTCAAAGTTTTTTAGAAAACAGAGCGATTGAGGTCGCATTTTCTGTCAAACATATAAAGAACTCTCTAATAATTACTTTGTCAATGCGGGAATATCAAACCATTACAATTTAACTCATAAATAAGAAAAACTAAAACCCCCGAATCCCCGAGAGCCGAGTGCGACGTAGCGTTATGTTGTCTATTCGGCAGGTACCAAAATGTGGATAGGATTGGACTTCGTAAGCTGTCATTTTTTGTCGTTTCTTGTGTCAAATTGGGATGAGAATGCGATAAGTAATGTTTGAGGTTTTGGTATGGTATTTTCTTATCTCAAGCTGATCCCAATAATAAAATTGAAGTAAGGCGGATTTGTTTAAAATCTGTCTACAGTTACAAAAGAATAAAAAATATTTTTTTTGAGTCGACAACATGTATCCCCAAAACTCGGATTGCAGTGATAATTGAAAATATTATAACATGAAACAAAGCTTGATAAATCGCCATCTTGGACACGTTGCGATATAATAATGTACACATAAACATATGTGTAGTTGTGTGTGCTTTTGCTTCAGTCAGTGTCAGTGCCTTCCTTCAGTGACAGACAGTCGACAGACTAGTGACATTTTTGTGAAAATACTTAATGATTGTATTGAGATTGTATTAAATAAAAATAGAAAACGACTCTCTTCAACTGCATACTAACTGCATACTGCTCATTTACCATCTTCTACGAACACACCGCTTTGCCCTGCTGCCCGACCCAAGAAGATAACGCCAAACCTGAGCTGCTGGCTATCCACTGCTGAAATACAGAATTAGAAGGACTAGAAATTGCGCATCAGTTTATTAGGCAGGAAAGTAGGTCACGGTACATCACCGACTTGAGTGCAATAGAAGCAAATATTTCAATCCAAACTCTTAAAAGTTATGTTGTATCACAACGGCTGCAGATTGAAGAAGCTGTACTTGTGTGGGAAAGCTGCATGTCAGAGGAGTAGGTACTCAAAACAAGAAAAGAGAAAGTAACAATCAACATCAAAACAGAAGAAGAAAATTTAGCAATTTTGTGGAATGAACTCCCCGAGCTTGCAATAAGTGCGCCTCAAAACAAGTGCGACTCAAAATACAAGTGCAGTGATATACATGTATCAGTTCAATGAGTTGCTAGTGTATTATTTTAAAATAGATTTGTATGGTTCAGAAAGATTTGGGTTAAAACAAATTCGGACAAGAAACATGCCGAGCCTTGCAACTATGCAAATAAAATTGCATCAAATATTGTGTGAACATCAACCTTGCGGTTAATGGCATAGAGTTATAGATATTTGTAACACCTTGGAAATATACAATGTACATATATATGACCTTGACTGTACATCAATTCTGTTAATATGTTGGCTGCCAAGAGGATCATCGTTGGAATCACATAATCTTCTGTGTGGCCATGAGCATTACAGGTGGGATCCAAAGCTCATTTTTCAGTGTATTGATTTTGGGATTGTTTTGGGGGTCAGAGTCAAACTGTGCATGCTTTGTGTGTTTTGTAGACACACATGCTCTACATTTATTTACAAAAACTTAAATATTACAAATTATTAGATACCTGGCATATACTTGCTAGCACCATAGTAATAAGGTGGTTCTGTGATCATCACTGGTGGATCACTAAATTTGTATAAGGCTTGGGAGCAACACTAGTTGAAGTATGGTGGAAGTGGGCAGCCAACATGTTTGTAATAAAATTAATAATAATATTTATAATGCCTGGCTCTTAGAGTGTGCGCAGACAGAGAGCGGTCTGGAGTTCTGAGTTCCGAGTTCTGCGTTCTTTCAAATGTACTGAGTCTCTTAAGGTAATGCACACAGCAGGCGACTGGAACTCTCGAGTGGTCAAAACACAGAACTCTGAACACCAAACTCAGAATTCCAGACCGCTCTTTGTCTGTGCGCGCTCTTAGAGTCCAAAAAGTACTTGACACAACCTAGTTTATAATTTGACTGGTCAGCGAAAGTTTATAATTTTGTGTCTTATGCATAAAGTAAATTATGCAATATAAATTTGTTTATATCATTTATATATAAATTTACTATGTTACTTTTACCTACATTAATTTGCTTTCTTTACGTTAAATAGAAATTGATATGAAATATTGACAGCAACAAGTGTAAAACTATAATTAACTACATACAAATAAATAAATAAATAAAAATAAAAATAGTTTATTAAAAGAAGATGTCTTTACAAAAACGATTACCGTTGGTCCCACACTAGGCAATGCCTGTCACGTGGCAACCAGGATTCGGGGTACAAACACATTAAAATTATAAAAATAAGAAATAAAGTTATAAACCAAAACAAAATCAAGGTAGAAATTACACAATATAACAAAAATAACTACAATAAGAAAGAGGACTACATAACAACATACATAATTATAAAAGAAAAATTCATTTATCTAAAATGCCATTTGGGCACAGTATGATCCGGACAGATATTGTTAAATTTAATTATGTATTAGTTTAATAAATTAAAATAAATACTTTGTTTTGTAAAACTACATTCACGCAAAGAAATAAATGATTTAGCTTTAAGATAAATGTATTTTGAAATTTGTTTTTATTTTATATTACGAAATTATAAACAAGGTAATAAGATTAAGGGACAAGTTTGTCTGTGTTCATCTTTTGTTGTGTGTACCTACAATAGTTATTTATAGTAAGTTAGATTATAATACCTACTTAAAATTGTATTTTTTTTTATTTTCAATGTATTGTATTCCTGGGTTTATGTGATTATCTTATAATATTATTGTAAAATATTTGGTTATTAAGTGCAGGCATTAGAATTTCTTAGATTAAAAGAATAATAATTATTAGAATGTTTTAGAAAATTTTCTTTTTCATAAATTACTTATTTTACCTTTGTTTTTTTTATTGCTTCATCCCAAAGAGTTTAAATCAAAGTTGAGGAATGTTTTATCTCTTTTGACTTATCTTGTCTATAAGAGTTAAAGTGCTATCGTAGGTAGGTACTATTGGTTGTTATCATTTCGAATAAGACAAAGATAAGATAAGATATTTGAAATAAGACACGTTCGTAATGACGATAGTATTGATAGTCTCCATTGTTTCAGTTTATTGATAACAGTTCAATCGTAGATGTAGTTTATAAAGCAAATGTAATTAAGTAAGTGATTAATACCTAGGTAGATAGTAGTAGGTACAATGAAAATACAGTCAACAAAACCTAAATTCAGAACTTTTATTTAAAATTACGTTTTTAACAAAAACTTATTAATCTTTAGTAAGGTAAGGTGGGGTAAGGCTAACATAGTTTATTATTAGAAATCAAGATCGGTTCTTACGTCGAAATTTTATGTCTTATTATTAAATGAATAATTGAACTAACTTTAGATTTTTATAAGCTTTTGCAAAAGCATATTGATTTTAACGCAAATTTATTCAAAACAGATATATTTAGGAAAAACTACAGCATGTTAAAACTGCTAGTCTTGCCCCACTAACGGGGTAAGTTTTATTATCTGAAAAATCATACGTACTTAAGTTCTGACAGAAAAACCGTTAAATTTGAATGTGACCATTTTATTTCAAACTTAATACTAAGCAGAATAAGGTTTATTTTCGTATTATTAATTTGGGGGAAGACTAACAAATTATCAAAGTCAGGGGTACAGAACCAGGGCAGTCTTGTAAAAAAAATTAGAGACAAAGCCAGAATCTTTTTTATTAAACGAAACATAAATCAGACGGATTTATTAATAATAATAATCAATTGTTTTAATAACAGTTTGAGAAGACTTTTTTTAAATTATTTAGCACGTCGGCCGTAGTGCTCAAACATAAGGTTTAAAGTTTAATGGTTAAATGGCAAAATTAAGTGTATTTGTAGGGAGATACCAACCATCCAAACGTCAAACCAGTTTAGCTTTAATTAAAATAAGTACTGTAGCTAATAAATGTATAAAATATACTTTCTATAAAAAAACTGTAACATATGTTTGCCTTGCCCCAGTTGAACAGTTAGTCTTACCCCACCTCGTAATTTTGATGTTATGTATTTGTTTCGATCAGTAACATGTGAATGAATTCGCTTTACGTTGGACTGATATAATTAATTAAAAGACAATTTCATTGAGATACTACTAACATTAATAACATTTCAAATTCACCATTTTTTCCACAAAAAAATTACGAAAAATAACGAACCGGTGACTTCGTGTTTTGTTTCCATAAATGTAATTTTTGAATGTCGTTATTTTCAATGTGTTTACGTAAAGTAGCGACAACATCAGCTGTGTTTGAGCTGGGAACTTTTTGGAATGTTTGCTGCTTTACCGACATAGCAAATTAGAGGCAGAATTCGTGCATATCGAGTTATTGGACAGTAGTAGTCTTCCCCCGGTGATAGTCTTACCGCACCTTACCTTATCCCATGTTAGCCCATGGAGGGTTTCTATTAGTTGACATAATAATTTCAGCTTAATTTTATTGAAGCCGTGGGCTAGTTTTGTACATAATATACCTACCTATAAAACAGTAGGTACCGTGACTGACTGACTGCTAGGCTAGACTTAAAATTTGGCATACATATTCCTAGAATGTCATAGAGGTGCACTAAGGAAGGATTTCCCGAAATCCTATGGTGTAGGGAAATATCTAAACTTTGTTTGAAGGGGGTAATTCTGAAACTACAGGGATGATTTTAAAAACTTTCACCAATAGAAAGCTACACTAGTCCCGATTGATATACTTAGCTATTTTTTTTGCGGGAAAATGTAAAATTCCCTCGAAATAGAAATAAGTTAATTTTTAAAAATTCTTTCACTAATAGAAAGCTACACTGTCTCTGATCGACATTTAAGCATATTTAAAATAGGTCTAAACAGTTATTTCTATCCAGCGGGAACTTCATACTTTCTCGGGATAAGTGTCCTCAACCAGAAACAGTGTTAGCTTTCTATTAGTGAAAGTTTTTTTATTTAGTCTAAATGTAGAATTGACCTATTTGTATCCCCTGGGAATTACAGCCAAATTAGCTACTTCATTGTTAGCCAAGAGCTATCCCGCGGGAACTTTACATTTTAACGAAATTATAGCTACATAGAAAAATAAAAATCCTGACCGATTAACTGATTGATTCACAGTCACCGATTTATCAAACATTCCCGCGAAACCCTTGACTCTGAAAGTAGAAGGCTGAACTAACTAACACCAGAGATGAGTGGCTATTTCGCTTTCACACACTTTTCCGTGTCGGCTGGTGGGAGATGGTCCGTGTCTCCAAAATCATAAAAGGTAATTAATAATACATAATTGGATTATTTCATTATTTATTAATTTTCAGAATCAGTCTTCGAGTCAGAATTATCATTCTACATTTATTTTTATTTTTCAATTTCTTAATAACTAAATGTTGAAAACAAATACAGTAAAAAATTACAACATTAAATTAATAAGGCCACTCGAATAATACAATCAATTAAATTAATAACTTAAATTACAATAATAATAATTATAAAATAAATAATCTTTATTCAATTAAAAGTCCACCTAGGTGTCCACAATCAAGAAATAAATGAATATAACAATTTAACTAATTTAAATTACAACAATAACCTTCGATTAACAATAGGTACAGTTGTATTGTTGATCGAAGACAATAACAATAGCGAAAATATACGGATCACTCACGTCTTAAAACGAGTTTAACTCGACATACGACGACGTGTGGTGTCGGGAAGAATGGCTACGGATTAGCCCGAAACATGTCCAGTTAAACTCTTTTTAACTCGACATGTTTCGGGTCGACACTCGCATCGTGCCTGGTTCAAAAATTCCCATAACAGTTTATGAGATATTGAAATGGTAGGTGTCCGTTATCTCACTCTATAGCCCGGTAATCCTGTCCACAACATCCCAACCCCATAGCCAATTCCATGTCGATTCCTACCTGGCAATAGATTGGCAACTGTGGAGGACTGTCCGCTAGCACATCCTCATGGTGTATTAGGGGATAGACCTCCATAGTTGCGCCCATCTCATTTATATTATATGGCACCAAAGGCCTCTTCATGTTGGCTTTGGCCCCATGAATGCCTTTCAAATGACCGGGTCCCCATGGGCCCGTGATCGGAAATCCGTATAATAATATAATTTATTCCAGATTAAAAATCCATAGTTTGTTAGTTACAAAAATCTTATTCCTATGTTAGTACCTACTTAGTTAGCTTATGAACTAATCGCTACATGCAAGCGATTCCAGTGGTAATGGAACGGGCCGTCCAGACGCTCTGCCACCGTGCGCAGGAGGCTGTTGGAGCTGGCCCCGAGGCGGCGCAGCGGGGACGCGGTGCGCTTGCGCATGATGGCGTGGAAGCCGTCCGTGCGCGCCTCCAAGAACATTCCTGACGCGCTGCAGCGCCTGTCGAGCCCCAACAGCATCCTGAATGCGTTGTTGTATTGGACCCGTATGGCGCTGTAAGCCTTTTGAGTATAGTTGATCCATAGGGTGCCGGTGTAAAATGACTGGCAGTATGCCTTGAACAAAGTGATCTTTGCGTTCTTAGTACACCGCGCAAACCTACGGATCAACATATTACTCCTGACTGCCAGCGCCCTACGCTCCCTTTCAACGTCCTTGTTATCAGAGAGTGACGCTGTGACCCAGTGCCCCAGATATTTAAATTCCTGAACCACCCTAAGAGGAGTCCCATATAGCTTAACCGGCAGAATACATGGGTATGTTTTTGTACCGGCCTTAAATACCAGTATCTCACTCTTAGTGGTATTGTACCTGAGGCCATGGGCCCCTGCGTAACATTCACATCTCGACGGTAAAAAGCAATCTTCACAATTTTTTATTTCAAATTTAGAATCAGAAAAAAATTCTGCGTCGAATGGTCCTATTCTCGTGGTTCTACGACCTCTAGAAGTTTTTGTACAGCATTGGAGTTTACCCTATTTTTTTAAAAAGACAACTGAATACTTGCTGTAAATAGCATGACAAACAGCATTTTTCTATCATTTGGAATTTACACTAATCTCCCTTTTGCAAATATTATGATCTTTGTAGTTACAGCGCTATTACATGTTGAGTAGTGCGGGTTACAGCATAATTGCATATAACAATTAAGTAACGTACCGTGTTTACTACATTTATTAGATACTAAACTTTTGATCATCGTAGTTTACTACATTCTAGACAAATATGGTATTATATACAATGACTAAGTTTTACGAATTTTGCTATTTATGCCCTTTTCAATACAGTAGTCGTCTATTGATCATGCGCATTTACCGCCATTGAAACACGCGCTCGCGCCTATTTGACCGCGGTTTACCGTGTCGTTCAGTTACTCCGCGACGCTCGGGAAGGTGTGACGTGTTTGTTGTAACCGTGTTTCGCTACTGAACTGGAGTAATTTTGAAACGTAATTTTAATGAACACACACATGAATCAATGTTCATTTGAAAGAGGATGAGGGCTTGGGTTTTTGCAAGAAAACATAATATATGTGTCGCACATACTTAGCTGTCTAGCACGTGTTTTCGCGGGGTAGCAAGGTATCTAATTAAATTAAGTTCAGAAAATGATGATGCAATTGAATAAATCTTAAAAACGTCCTTCACGTCCGTAGGTAAGTAACCTTTAAAATCCCTACACGTGCCCCCTGGGTGGTGCCAATCGAAGGATAACGCCGAGCACGGGCGGCGGTTAAGTAACCCGACCAGTTTGACACAAGCCTAGGAAATGGAAATATTTCCTGAAAGTGTGTGAACACTCTAAAAATCCAAGAGCTCATAGAGAAAAATCGAGGTTTGAAAGTGTTCCAGCGAAAAAAACGGAGGAAACGATTTAAATACCCTTAGAGATAACAGCGGCAACTTGACAAGTAACCTCCGGGAGATCATGACAATCATAGAGGAATTCTACAGTGATCTATACTCTACCACTTCACCACAGCCTACTTCTGTTGATCTAAACGACAGACGTGCTCCTATCAAGCGACACTACACGGAAGATATTCCTGAAATTAGTACGTATGAAGTGAAGCGAGCACTGAAGCAGATCAAGAAATTCAAAGCTCCAGGGGAGGATGGCATCACTGTGGAATTACTGAAAGCGGGGGGCAGAGCTGTCGTAAAGGAGTTGACTTTTTTGTTCAACGAGGTCCTGTTCACTGGCGAAGTACCGAAGGATTGGACTAACAGTAGTGTCATACTCTTTCACATGAAGAGTGACAAGACCCTGCTTAAAAATTATCGTCCTATTTCACTTTTAAGCCAGGTGTACAAAGTGTTCTCCAAAATCCTGACCATTCGCTTGACACAAAGACTGGATGAACATCAACCCAGGGAACAGGCAGGATTTCGAAAGGGTTTTGGAACGATCGACCACATCTTCACTCTTCGGCAGATTATCCAAAAGTCCGAAGAATACAACAGGCCTCTCTATCTGGCCTACGTCGAATATGAGAAAGCTTTCGACTCCATAGAACACTGGGCAGTCACCGAGTCGCCACATCGATGTCACATAGACTACCGGTATATTCAGATCCTGAAGAGCTTGTACAAGGCGGCGACATTGACCGTACAATTGAAAGAGCCAACAGACCCCATACCGGTCCAAAGAGGTGTCCGACAAGGAGACGTTATATCCCCTAAGCTATTCACCAGCGTTATGGAGGATATATTCAAGACAACTTGACTGGAATGGCAAGGGAATACAATACAATACAATACAATGACTCTTTATTGTACACCAGGAATAGTAAGCAATACAGAAAACAGGTACACAGAGAGTAAGTTACAAGGTAAGAAATAGGCGGCCTTATCGTATTCAGAAATAGAAGAGAAACTAGGAAATGTAACTAATTCCAAAACTGGAGGGTGAGAGCTGCAAGTCGCTTGCATAATCGATACACACACATACATATTGGTTCACACACTTCAGTAGCGGTCATAGCAATACATAATCGGCGAATATTTCAACTGTCGAGCTGTTACGGTACAAGAAATAGAGCTCTGCGACAGATGGAAGGACAGGCAGACGGCGGAGACTCAGTAATAGGGTTCCGTTGAGACCCTTTGGATACAGAACCCTAAAAAATGAAGTGTTTTCTATGAACTAAAAGATAAAAGTTACCGAAACTGGTGATACGGAAAGGGATTATAGACTACGTAGTTGGAATCACTGCCTATACCTGTGCTCAAAACTCGAGCAAACATGGCATTGAAGGTTAATTCTCTTCTGTGGGTAAAAGTCGCAAGAGAGAACTCTCTCTCCAGGCAGATGTTGACGGCATGTATCTTCTTAACCACCTGCGCTATGCTGATGATATAGTTATAATTTGTCGGTCCCTTACTAAATGCTCCTTTCATCCACTCAAGGGTTGACTGGTAGAGATCCCTTAAAGGGATAAGTTCGCCTTTGTACATGCATTTCAACGGTTGTCAATAATGTATTTCTTTTTTTTCCTTATTTTTGTACAATAAAGAGTTTACATACATACCATACATACATAATTGCTGAAAGTGCCGAAGACCTGCAACTCATGTTGGAGCAACTATATCAAGCGTCCCTGCGAACGGGTTTGAAGATGAACATGGACAAGACAAAGGTTATGGCGAAAGCTGATCTCACACCGAATCCCATTTCATTGAATGGACGTCCGCTGGAGCAGGTGCAAGAGTACACGTACCTAGGACAGGTGGTAAAGTTAGGCCGGGACTCGATGATGGGTGAGATAAAAAGAAGAAAACAGTTAGGATGGGCAGCCTTCGGAAAGCTGAGCTATGTGCTGAAGTCCAAAATTCCCCAACGAAACGAAACGAAGGTATTTGATCAGTGCGTGCTACCGGCTATGACGTATGCTTGTGAGACATGGACGTTGACTGTTGGGATAATCCACGCGCTGAAAGTTACGCAGCGTAACATGGAGCGAGTCATGCTCGGCATAACGCTGCGCGATCGAGTCCGGAACGAACTTATTAGAAAGCGCACGAGAGTGATCGATGTGGGACATAGAGTCGCGAAGCTGAAATGGGCTTGGGCCGGCCACGTGTGCCGACGACACGACGAACGGTGGTGCAAGCGCGTTTTGGAGTGGAGACCCCGGCTAGGCAGAAGAAATGTGGGCAGACCGCCTGCCCGATGGTCCGATGACATTGTGGAGACAGCAGGACCGGTCTGGAAGAGAGAGACAGATAGTCGATTTGGATGGAGAAAGGTTGGAGAGGCGTATGCCCAACGGTGGGCGTAAACGCGCTGAAGAAGAAGAAGAAGAAGACAACTAATTAGCAGTAGAGTATTTCCTGTGATTCAGCGTCTATTGTTACCAAACTAGGTGTAAGGGATGTTATAATTTTTGATCTCATTTAGTAATTTAGAAGTGATTTATGTTCTTAAACATTTTAAAATGACGTCAAATAAATGTCACTCCATACTTACATCGTTTTAATTTTACTATCCTTTCTTATCTTCTTACAGTAAAAACAATTAAGTGCACCTAGTTATATAGATTTTTTCATTTACGTCAAAATTGACACAAATTAATAGTTGTAATAAGTACTAACAGCAGTTTTGCTTTCAAGTTAAATACTTGTTTTGGAGCCGCCCATACAGTTATCTCCTTCATTTACAGCATATTTGCGTAATGGAAAAAAAAGTGTTATTGCTGTAACCCACACAAACATAGACTAAAACTAACTTCTAGTTAGTTTTTGGTATTCGACTTGATAAACAATCAAAAAAAGGAATTCATATTCTAAAAATTACATTTATAGGATTAATAGTTTAGGAGATATGTTATTTTTTCTAAAATCTCAAAAGTTTTTGGGCTCTGGTGAACACTTTGGATTTTGCGGGTTACAGCAGGATTGCTTTTTACTGTCGATATGCGCAACAGTTCTTGAAGGGCACAGATTGATGGGCTCAGCAACACCATATTGTCTGCATAGCTTAGCCTAAAACAAAAATAGCCTACGACCTATCCTCAGACCTACCAAATGTGGAACAAAAAATTTCATAAAAATCGGTCGAAAGCCGTTTCGGAGGAGTTCGATAACAAACACCGTGACATGAGATTTTTATATAGGTATTAGAATAAGAAGAAGAAGCTGGTGCCCGCGACTTCTTCCGCGCAGTAAAGCTGTACGGTCAACCGTTACGCTACGTAGGCAATAATTATAATGTAGGTCATGTGAAATGTATTTTTAATATAAAAACAGTTAGTGCATTCAATCAGCGCGGTCGTTCACATTATTACCTGCCATCATTTATCAATCAATTATCAATATCATTGTAGTGTAGCCACTTACACCGCTATAAAAGCCGTCCGTAGTAGATCCATTTAGTAGTTTCGAAGATTAGCGTGTACATACAGACAGACAGACGCATGATTTCTACTATTTTATTATATGTGTAGAAAGAAGAAGAAGATATAAACGACGATAACTTTTTTCATTATTACCCATTTTAATAAAACAAAGCTTAAAGCAAGAAAATCCATTCAGTAAATACTTTCGGAGATTAGCGTGTACATAGAGACAGACGCATGATTTCTACTGTTTTATTATATGCAAAGATTGTTTTGTGTTGAAGCTATCGCCATGGGCGAAGCCGGTCGGATCAGATTATCATCATCATCGTTTTCGATAGCAGGTATAATCTTGTAATATATAAAAATTTCGTGTCACGGTTTTTGTTATCGAACTCCTCCGAAAAGGCTTGACCGATTTTTATGAAACTTTTTTTCTATATTCGGTAGGTCTGAGAATAGGTCCTAGGCTATTTTTTATACCCCTAGGCTAGGTGATAAGAAACAATTTATATGGCAAAACAATGTTTGCCGGGCTAGCTAGTAATAATCTATTAGAACGGGCAGGGATGCCTGGCTTTAAATTAATTTGGGGACGTCCCTTGGATCATGGACCCTTATCTACAGAAAAACGGTTGAGAGTCCGTTTAAGGATATCTCTGGCGGTCCTTATATTGGCTACGTATAGAACATCACCCTTGCCGGGAACGGGATATAGTCTGGTGACTCAGCTCATGCGCCTTCGTCCTTGATGATCACGAGTTCTCCAAGCTGAAGGTCGCGTTGTCTGTTGATCCACTTGTCCCGTTGTTGTAGCTCAGACACGTATTCGCTCGGTCAGCGAATCCAGAAGTGCTGGCGCAGCTGTTCTAGCCGCAGGCAGTGGTCCAGGCGGTTTGGGTTGTGATCTTGCAGCGCAGGCACCGGTAACGACGTCAGCGACCTGCCAACCAGAAAGTGCCCGAAAGTAAGGAGGGAAAAAGTCATTGGAGGAAGTGGAAAGAGGGGGTAGCTATCATTAGGTAATATTGAAATTCGTTACGTCGATTTTCATTTCATCGAAAACTATTCCATGAATTTAAAATAACTTTGACTAATTGGTTGACCAGCTTGGACAACTTCTCGAATATGGAGGTGCATGTTGCCAAGAATCCGTTTAAGATGAAATTTACAACACTTAAGGTCGCTCTCGGCACAACCGTTGCAATTTGAACCGTAAGCTGGTGAAAATATGAAACGTATGTTCTGATCAGCAGCAAACTCCACCACTTAGTTGCTTTTTCATTTACTGCCAACTTTTGACAAGTGATTTCCATTAAACTGTTTTAAAGAATAAATTTGTTTGAAATAAATAGTAGACGCGTAGCGCTAAGGTACGCTTTTTGAGGGACTAAGTTTAAAAAATACTAAAGTTCCTTATTTCTTGCCTGTGGGTACAGTCGTACCTATAAAGCTTATTATTGCGTTCTGTGTCACATCTGTCATTTGCATTTTCAGAAATTTGATAAGTTGTGGTTGATTATTTTTATTCAAATTAAAACTGGCAAAATTAATTTAAAGTTTAAAATAATAATTGTATTATATATCGTATCTAGGATAGTTTGCGGAGTGTGGAAACCCAGTTTGTATCATTTTCGTCCAGTGCATACTGACGTAGAGTCAGTACAGTACGTAAAAAAAGTTATAAAAAAAAAATGATTACATAACTGTTTCCTAGTTCAGATCACTTACACATGCCCAATAAATAAATTTGTGCCAATTTAGAGCACGTTATTTAAAGATTTTTAGTAATTTTGTTATTCCAAGCTACAAGCGTTTAAAAAGAATATTACAATCATTAGAATTCACATATTCAATATCATGAGTGCATGTAAAATCGATATTGTAAGTTTGTGTCATATTTAAATGAATAAAACACAAAACAATGTTTGCGGGCGAAGCGAGCGACGCGGGCAGGCGACGGGCGGGCGGGCAGGCGGGCGGGGGGCATACGCACGGTCACTCGTTTCTTTCGGTGCTATTACTTCTATCTATCCGAAGCGATCACAGTCAGCATCAGATAGATCTACGCACCCCATTATTTTTGAATTCGGTATAAATGTAAGTGAGCATAACAGCAAAAAAATAATTTCAGGATTTTTGGAAATTCCCATGGGAATCTATACTTTGTTTGTAGGTACAGAACTCATTTATAAAATCTTTCACCAGTAAAAAGTTACACTATCCCTGGATGACACTACTGTACTGTACTTTTTACCCGGGAAAATGCAAAATTCCGAAGGGATAGAAATAAGTGAATTCAACGTCGGCGCTGATTTTAAAAATTCTTTCACCAATAGAAAGCTACACTATCCTTGGTTGGCACAAGCTACCTTTTATAGACGTAAATGCTAAATTCCCGCGGGATAGAAATAAGCAAATTTAACTTCGAGGCTAATTTGAAAACTTCTTTCACCAATAGAAAGCCACAGTATCCCTGATTGACATAGACTGCTTCCTCTGGAAAATGTAAATTTCCCGCGGGATAGAAATAAGTGAATTAAACTTTGGGGCTGATTTGAAACTTTCTTTTACAAATCCCTGACTGACATAGGTTGCTTTTGGGTGAATATTCGAGCGTTTTGACCGCGCCGTTAAACGTCATTACCATTCGACGATTATTACCACAACCGAAGGACGAATCGCGCGAAATTTCATCAAACTAGATTCAGCATAATCCATTTTAATAATTTCTGCTCAAATGGTAATGAAAAAAATACCGCCGTAAAAACGTCCTCTGGAAAATGCAAAATTCCCGCGGGATAGAAATAATCCCAGTCTGTAGTATTATGTCCCACTGCAGGGCACAGGCTTCCTCTCAATTTTTTTTTAATGTCTTTTGCCAATAAAAAGCCACACTATCCCTGATTGACATAGGCTGCTTTTCCTCCGGAAAAATGCAAAATAAGTGAATTCTACTATGGGCTGATTTAGAAAGTTCTATCATCAGTAGAAAGCTACACTTTCCCTTAGTTTATTACGTAAGACGATTTAGAGGGGGAGGGGGGTCGACCATGTCTTATTTTTTCTTACAAGGGTGTGGGAGGGGGTCTTGATATTTCTTACGTAAGATCACAAAAAAGCGCAAAGTTAAGATTATACTTTGAAAAAGCGCGCGTTTGGATTATATGAGTATAGGTAAACGATTTCCATGGCAAGAAAAATTCGAAAATAAAACCAAAGTTGATTATTACCAAAAAATAAAAAATAAATTAGTAACTATACAATAAAAGAGACGTTCCTAAAAATTGTTTTTTTGAAAAATAAAAATTAAAACAATCCAAACTAGAGATGTGCCGACTAGTCGCCGACTAGTCGGTAAAGCCGACTATCCGGCCACTTTCGTAGTCGGCGACTAGTCGGTAAAGCCGACTATCCGGCCACTTTCGTAGTCGGCGATTAGTCGGCAATTAGTGCCGACTATCCGGCTTCTTACTTTGTATGTATTTCTTAATAAAATACATGTAGGTGGAAAATTACATTAAATAAAAGCTTTGAGGAATCGTCTGTGTTCAAACATTTAAATTCTATTCTAACTAAGGTATCAGGGTTGTGTGTCGGTATTTAATATGGTCATATTTGTAGTAAGTATTTGCTGTTTTTCCCTGCCCACCACGAGAAATTATCATTTGGCATTGATTACCTGACTTTACGGGAATCATTGTCCAAATGTTTAAAAAAACTTTTTGACGTGATTAAATTTGAATTGAGCTCTTTCACTTTAATGAACAACAACACTATTAATACACAAAAATATTTTTATACTTACTCAAAAACACCACTCTGATCCGTATAAAAGCAAAAATTAACTATGAGTGATTTAGTGGATCAACTTACGGCCTCTCACGTGTGGGTTCAGCCCGGGCTCCCACCACTTTATTAATTAATGTGCAAATTTTTATTTGAAATTTACCATGAGCTTTACGGTGAAGGAAAACATCATGAGGAAACCTGCGACTGCGAAGAAATCAAATGGTGGGAACTCCCAACCCAACCCGCACTGGACCCGCATGGGAATATGGCCCAAGCCCTCTCATTCAGAGAGGAGGCCTGTGACCTGCAGTGGAACGTATATGTATAAGTTGGGATGACGATGATGATGATGAAAAAAATCAGGTTCTGACATGCTCGAGGGCTTGCGAGTGAAACGAAGCATCACGGAAATCCCCGTAACCGTGATCGGTTTGGCCGATTAGTCGGCCGACTAGTCTGCTACTTTACAACCGACTAATCGGCTAGTCGGCTAGTCGGCCAAAGTCATGATCGGCACATCTCTAATCCAAACGGTATTAATTTTTTCCTTTAGATTCTTACGTAATAAATATTACACAGGGGGGGAGGGGGTCAAAAACTGGCAAAAATCGTCTTATGTAATAAATTAATGGTCCCTTAGTGACATATAGGTTACTTTTTATCCGTGTAAATGCAAAATTCCTTCGGGATAGAAATTAAGTTAATTGAACTTCGGAGTTGATTTTAAGAATTCTTTCACTAATAGAAAGCTACACTGTCTCTGATTGATATATTTATATAATCTTGCCGCCAAGCAGCAGTGGTTTGCGCTACTGTGTTCCGGCATGAAGAGTAAGACAACCGGTGAAATTACTATCACTGTATAGTGATAGTAATTTCACCGGTTGTCTTACTCTCATGATATAATAATTTGAATTTATATATTTTTAAATCAAGATAGTAAATAATACTATTTACTATCTTGATTTAAAAATATATAAAATATATAAATAATAATTTGAATTTATATATTTTTAAATCAAGATAGTAAATAATACTATTTACTATCTTGATTTAAAAATATATAAATTCAAATTATTATATCATGAGGTAGTCAAAAATCTATACATATAAAAAAGTTGTAAATGATTGACTGACTAAATCATCAACGCTCAGCCCAAGCTCCTAGCCATAGAAGGCTGAAATTTTGCATAGAATAAAGACGGATTTGTTGAAATGCTCATGGGATACGGAATAAACGGAATTTGTATGTTCACAAACTGACACCGATGATGATGAAATGATGATAATAATGGATGTTTCGATGTTGCCGTTGCCGGATTTTTGTTTTATTCGATGAAAGGGATGATGAAGCTTTATCACAAATCGGAATTATGCGCGGACGAAGTTGCGGGCAAAATCTAGTACTAAATACAAACTGAAACATGGATGCATAGAAAAAATCCCAGAAAAAAGACCAATGCTGGGAATCGAACCTAGGTCCTCAGCATTCCGTGCCGCGTGCTATTCCCCTACGCAACCACTGGTCAGGAGTTTAGACACGAATTTATCCCATACACCCTTAGATAATTTAAGACAGGATGAGCCTTCTCACCTTTTCCCCCTCTGCCATGCTAGGTATATGAACGTTTGAACGTCATCGTTAAAAAAAACCAAAGTTGGCAGGGGAAGGTTGTCATTTTTGATTGTCTGTACTGGTGAGCAAATCTCCTAGAAAATGATGTCTTGTGCATTTATTTCATGCAAAACAAAGTCAGCACTGTCTAGCATTACGAAACTAATTACTAATTACTACAATCCTACATCACGCTTTCGAAGTTTCTCAACTCGGCTGCATAAATACAACTTCCAACTTTCATCCATTGGACTTCGGTCCCCAGGCATAATATCTGCCTGGAGAGAGATCTCTCTATTCAACTACCCCCAAAATGGTGTTTCTTATCATACGTAGGTAATTTAATTATCAATTTACGCTACCAGAACGTTAATACTTATAACAGATTGAATTTTGCAACATAAATGACAGAATAATAACAAACTGTAACTAGGCACGTGGGTAGGGATGAGACACAAATGAACTGAATCTATGAACGAACGAAGTGAATGAAGTTTATCCTGCGGTTTATTTTAACTTTATTTTAAACCACAGAGCTTTAATCTAGCTAGAGTTTTTTGTGGTGATTTTGCTTGTAAAGTTTTTTTTGCAATAAATTGGTAATTGCTTTTACTTCGTATTTACAGTTTTACGAAACAACCCGTAACTAAAGAGCAATGGAATGGACTAAATTTTGACGCAGAACGGCTACTTGTGCTATCTGCTCACATCATTTTGAGTTAATATGTATCGAAGTGTTTACAAATGAAAAACAAGAAGAAGATTTTATTGTATTATAAATTATAAAATAAACACGTTCATGAAAATTATTTTCGAGTATTTTCGTTTTAATCTGCAGATGGTATACAGTCTCTATCATAAACAATAGATCGGAGCAGTCTCATAGTCAACATCTCGACGTATATAGGTCGCACTGTAGAGCACAGGCCTCCTCTCAGAACGAGAGGGCAGCAGCGTAGGTTTACAGCGATCTTCTTATTTAGCTTTATAGGTGTATTAATCTAAAAAATCAGATGTCTACAATTTTCTGTCATTAAATTACGAGTAGGTGAATCCGCAGTGAAAAACTATTAAAATTCGTGAAAAATTTACTTAATGATAACCGCTTTCTTTCAAAATATATGACATATGACTTTAATTTCAGTCATTCATTCTTTCTTTTTCGGTCTTTACACATGTCACATCACTATTTCAAGTGTTACTTAGTTGTCGTCTAAAAATCAGTGTGATTACGACATGTCTAGTTGTGTGCGTGCTTTACATTTATGTGACGATTTTGTTTTGGTAGGCATCTGTAGGAACGCACACATTTTTGACATGAGTGTGCGGCAACGCGTAGATGTGTGCTGTTCGTTGTACCTCGCCCCTCGGGCGAATTGGCAGAAAAATTTGCAAGTAAAGGTAGGTACGTCAAAGGCGTATCCAGTCTTAAATTATCTAAAACCGCGTACGGACTGCGCGCACTCGGGTACGCGTACCCGGGCTTGCATGTACTGGAACGCCATGTCCGTACGCCATGTACGCGTACAGTGTACGTGTACGTGTACAGTACGTGTACGTGTACAGTGTACGCGTACATGGCGTACGGACATGGCGTTCCAGGACACGCAAGCCCGGGTACGCGTACCCGAGTGCGCGCATTCCGTACGCAGCTTAAGCATACATCGCACATCTCAGTGTGTTAGATAATCACCTTCTGCAGTGATACAGCGCATCTATGTTATACGTTTTTTGTATGGGAGCCCCCTTAAATATTTATTTTTTTCTATTTTTTTAGTATTTAGTTTGTTTTGTTTATTCAAACCAAAATACATTGTCTGTGAAAATTTCAACTGTCTAGCTATCACGGTTCGTGAGATACAGCCTGGTGACAGACGGACAGACGGACGGACAGCGGAGCCTCAGTAATAGGGTCCCGTTTTACCCTTTGGGTACGGAACCCTAATAAAAACCATCCTATGTCCTTTCCCTGGACTCAAATTATCTGTATACCAAATTTCATCTAAATTGGTTAAGCGAAATATCTTTTCTACCATATTAAGGTAAATGTCCCAGTGCTCGTCGCTGTACTAGTCCTCGTCGCCTATATTTTCAATTGCGATATATAACATAAGATTAACATAAAAGAGGAAAACCTAACTAATATTTACAATCATATATTTACAAAAAAGAGAAAAACCCTAACTAATATAACCGCTTTGGGTCGTACCGGGGGAAAATGTTCCCATAGCACTGGCAGCGTTGCCTCGTTGATTAACATTAATTTTATCACTACCTCATTTTAGCGATGAGAAATATTTGTAACTTTAGCATTTCATACGCCAATTTTAAAATAGAGGGTATATTTTCAATTTATAAATAATATTAGTTATGACGTTGTCATGAACAATCAAATCTTTACATTTTCTTAGTTATATGCTTAAGCTCTACTCATGTTTGGTGAGTAATTTAAGATACTTCAACGGTAAGTCGTGAATTAAATTTGTAATTATTATTGATGCCAGAATGTACGGGTAATGATTTATGCTATAAAATGTAGACTTCGTTCATTGTTACTTTGATAAATAAGACTGTCGTCTATTAGAACTGAAAAGCGTCGCTTGTCTAATATATGACACGGCTGATATTCATGGGGACTATCGAGGTTATTTCAATGTCTCACTATTTGTCATCCCTTTTTTAGGATTTCGTAGCCAAAATAGCTCATACGAAACGCATATCTGCCTGCCTTCCCGTAAGTCACAGTCATTTTACTCGACAAATATAATATACATATGATGATGATGATGATGATCCGACCGAATTCGGCCATGGCGACCACTTCGACTCCTAGCTATTTATTTGGCGCTCATGCGCTCTAAGATGGCTTACATAGCCTATCTTAGCTGTGAACGTAGGTCCGCACTGCCGGCACGTAAGCACACCGTCCACGTAATTATAATGAATGGCAGCAGGTGGCCGAGACTTACGCTCGTCGCGTTTAGCATCGAGGTCGGCTTTACGCTGCTCCTCAAACTCGCTAACTTGCCTCTGCACTGTCCTGCGCCATTCAAGCCGCTGTGCTGCCAAATCTTCCCATCGCGATGGCTCGATGCGACACCTTTTCATATGTCGCATCTGCACATCTTTGAACAGAAGGAGCTGTCCGCCGTGTTTTCGTTTACCCTCCTCCAGTTCTGAATAGAAGATGCGCTTAGCCACTCTTTTCTCCGCCATGCGAGATACGTGACCGCACCACCGAAGCTGACGACGCATTAAATAGGCTTCAATGCCACCAACATTGGCTCGTCGCAAAACTTCGGTATTACGCACTCGGTCGGACCATCTGATCTTCATGATGGTTCGGAGGCACTTAAGGTGGAACCGATCCAAAATGCGTATGTGACGCCGATATACACACCACGTCTCGGAAGAATACAAGATATTTGGCAGCACAGTAGCCATGTAGATGGAAATTTTGGTGGTCAGCTTTAGGTCATGTGAGCAGAAGACCTTGAACACAGCTTTCCAAACGCCGCTGCTGCGGCGCCGATGCGGGTGTTGATCTCAGCATCAAGGTCCCCAGATAACGTAACTTATCTACCTGCTTCAACACATCCTCACCCAGCTTTATAATCAGTGTCTCGTGACCACGTGTATCCAAGGACATCACCTCGGTCTTTTTGACACTAACTTTCAGGCCGAATTTACAGCAAGCTAGGTGAAAGATGGACATCAGCTGTTGCAGGTCTTCTGGGGATTCTGCTAAAAAGCACAGATCGTCTGCGTATATGATCTCTGTGATCAATGCGTACGAGACTTTGGTATGAGCCTTAAGCCTGGCCAAATTGAAAAGACTGCCGTCTGTGCGGAAACGGATGCGGACTCCCTTGGAAACTCTTTGTAAGACATCCTTCACTACAACCGCAAAGTATAAGGCGAACAGTGTGGGTGCTAGATAGAACACATCCTTGCTTAACCCCACAGGTGACGAGGAAAAACTCTGACAGTTCGCCGCCTACGGAGACGCAGCACTGCATGTCGTCATGCAGGAGCCTACGAAGTCTTACAAACTTTTCCGTGCAACCGAGCTTCTCCAGCACCAACCAAAGGGCTTCACGAGGCACGCTATCAAATGCCTTCTCCAAGTCAACAAAACAGAGATACAGCTGACGCCCCTGTTCTCTACATTTCTCTTGTAGCTGACGTATGGAAAAAATAGCTTCACAAGTGCCTCGGTCAGGTCGGAAGCCAAACTGGGTTTCAGGCAGAATCCTTTCGGACAAATTCTTCAGACGGTTTAGTAAAACTCTGGCAAAGGCCTTTCCAGGGGCTGAAAGAAGAGAAATACCACGGTACGAGTTACAGTCTGATCGGTCACCTTTGTTCTTATAAAGGGCACTAATGCGCGACACCTTGAAATCCGTCGGCATCCGCTCCTCTGCCCACATACGAACGAACAACTCCCAGACTAACGTGCACAACTCGTCACCACCGTATTTTAACAGCTCTCCTGGTATAAGGTCGATGTCAACCGCCCGATTATTTTGCTGCTGTCTGATGGCAGTTACAACCTCATCGCGCGTGAGAGACTCATCCAGCTCGATGGCAAGAGGGAGTTGAGGCAGTAAGCTGATATTATGTAGATCAGCTGATCGATCCACATTGAGCAGCGTGTTAAAATGTTCAGCCCAACGCTTTAGTACGTCCGCTTTAGTTGCTAACAAGTGCGTACCGTCTAGTGACCGCAAAGGCACTCTAATCCGGTATGACGTACCGAGCAACTTACGTACCTCGCTATAAAACTCCCCGAGCTGGTTTGTGTCAGCGAGCAACTGTATTGCACGAGCCTTGTCTTGCCACCACTTATCTTTTAACTGTCGAGACAGCTTACGCAATTCATGATCACTGGCTTTGACTGCTGCATCGCAACCACCACGTCTACTATGCTGTCGCAAGAGGTTTCGGTGTTTGTCAAATGATTCCTTGAGGAGTTCGTCATTCTCATCAAACCAGTCTTCATTACACCGGACTTTCGTCCCCAGGATATTTGAAGCGGCTTCCATGAGATGGGAAGACAAACCTCTCCAGGCTGCATCGACGTCACCTGCCTCATCGACTGGCAACAGCTTTCCAGATAAGGCTTCAGCATACTTCTCCCTCACCTCGCGGTCTTTCAGCCTCTCCACGTTCAAAGACGCAGGAGTCGAAGTCGCAGCTTGGTGACAATGAGCCGGTGATCACACCAAAAATGTGCATCACGCATGACGCGGGTGACCTGCACTTGACTGATGTCTCTTTGCCGTACCACAGCATAATCGATCAGATGCCAGTGTTTGAATCTTGGGTGCATCCACGTTGTCTTGTACTTGGAAGGAAGTCTGAACATAGTGTTCGATATTGCCAGCTGGTATTGAGCACAAAGACTGAGTAGCAACCGACCATTACTGTTCATGTTGCCGACTCCGTGTCTTCCCAGGACTCCAGACCATGCCTCATAGTCCCGACCAACTCTGGCATTGAAATCGTCCAGCAATAAAATCTGCTCTTTGGCATTTATGCCATCTAGACAGATTTATCCAGCGTTGGGGCATAGATACTGATAACATTAAGGTAGTTGTCGTTATCCAGGTGGAGGCGCAATGTGGTAATGCGATCCGAGATGTGTACAGGGCCTCAAGCCGCTTTACTAAATGATTTTTGACAGCAAATCCTACGCCTGAACGCCGAGGTTCGGAAGAAAGTGTAGCCACCACCATCTTCCACCAGCTCTCCTTCATCGGGAAGATGTGTTTCACTGAGAGCAGCCACATCCACGTTATAGCGATGAAGTTCGCGAGCCACTACGGCAGTCTTGCGTTCAGGGTAGGCATTGCCATCGCGATCAATAAGCGTCCGCACGTTCCACGCGCCGAAAATCATAGACTTGGGTGTTGATGAATTTTTTACTTTCCTTCGAACACGTGTTAAATGATGCGATGGCAGCCGCGGTTACTACCACCCTCAAAATTTGGGAACGAGCATTTTTTAGGGCACCTATTCTAGCCCCTTCCCCGGCTGAGCGGGGAAAGCAGTGCCTCCCTAAAGAGGGCTGCTTTGCCATTCTGAGTGTTGCCGAATCCGTACTGTCGCCCCAAACTTGCAGTGCGAAAGCGACCACGGCATGTACTCGCACCCCCAGAACCGCCTATGTGTAGGACTTGGACAAAGCCCAGCTTGCATCATGCCAGACCTCTCTACCTTATCCCATCGCCACAGGACTTTTACGTCTATCGGAGTCCAAATCGGAAGCGGTCAAATGCGCAGGATATATTTAGGTGCGCAAGCGTTTGCGCAGATGCAGGCGCACGCACTCGTCCTCCCTCTCCTTGGTTCAGTGGAATGGTAAACCGCTACGACTGAAGGAGAGTTCAGATGATGTGTCTGACCGATGGCAACTATACGCCCTCTACCATCGCTCTAGGCCATTCACCTTGCCTTGCTGAATCGCCGAGTCCGCCAAGCCTCTTTGCATATCTGCATGAGGTAGCCTTCCTCGCCGAATCAGACTTTTATGCTGCGCGGGAGGGAATCGCTCACTCACAAACAGTCGCTACAAGCTGTCTGCGATATACATATATTATGGCCTTGAGCGGTTTTTAGTATTTTTTTACAGCTTTTCAACCGACTCTAAAAAAGGAGGAGGTTCTCAACTTGACTGTATGTTTTTCTTTTGTATGTTTGTTACGCGATTACTCAAAATTCTTTTTTTTTTCAGGGCTGCCTAGTCAACTAGGAACTAGGAACCCTTTAGTTTCGCCATGTCTGTCTGTCTGTCTGTCTGTCCGTCCGCGGCTAAGCTCAGAGACTGTAACGGCCCGGCCACGAAGTCGCGCGTTTGGCGGCGCGGCAAGCGTTTTCTGTGTTCATTGCGCGGCCGAGACGCTCGCCATACAGTGGTTACCTGGCGGCACACGCAATGAAGTGATAAAACGCTTGCCGCGCCGCCCGCCAAACGCGCGAGTTCGTGGCCGGACCGTTACAGTCTATATCCGGTCGCAGGCAGACTTACCAGTGATGGAGGATGGACACCCGCGACCGCCGCTCGTCGACAGACAGCCGCCTGAATACAGGACAGTCGAAGACCCTGTGCTCAGCACGGCACACGACGCACGGCCGATCCTTAGTGTCTTCTTGATCTTGTTTATCTGAAATCACAAATGCTTTTATCTGGCCTAAATACAGTTTCGTAGTTTGTGATTTCTAATTTGTTATTGTTACTTTAAACATGAAACTACCGTGAGACTCACTCATAGTGAAAATAAACGGATCACTCACGTCTTAAAACGAGTTTAACTCGACATGTTTCGGGCTAATCCGTAGCCCTTCCTCTCGGAGTCGCACGTCACGGCGGCTGCCAAACGTGCACTGCGTTCTAACGCCCTGTTCGCGCGGCTACTCGACGCAACTGACAGCGACACACAACTACCCCCGTTTTCATCATCACTTTACATTTGACAATGACAATAAAAGTGATGATGAAAACGGGGGTAGTTGTGTGTCGCTGTCAGTTGCGTCGAGTAGCCGCGCGAACAGGGCGTTAGCACGCAGTGCACGTTTGGCAGCCGCCGTGACGTGCGACTCCGAGAGGAAGGGCTACGGATTAGCCCGAAACATGTCGAGTTAAACTCGTTTTAAGACGTGAGTGATCCGTTTATTTTCACTTGTTACTGTTAGTTTCTCTATCCTTTTTGGCACTAAATACAAACTTAAACATAGAAGCACAGAAAAAAACCCCAGAAAAAAGACCAATGCTGGGAATCGAACCCAGGTCCTCAGCATTCCGTGCCGCGTGCTATTCCCCTACACCACCACTGGTCAGGAGTTTAGACTCGAATTTTTCCCATACATCGCACATTTCAGTCTGTTAAATAATCACCTTCTGCAGTGATACGGTCTCACTGCAAAAGGTGATTATTTAACAGACTGAAATGTGCGATGTATCAATCATACAGCGCATCTATACCCTCATTGAGAGACTTCAACACTCCTTCGGAACTACTCGCTCACCCGAACAAGAGATGTCACTACTAAGCCAACTTTTAACAAGTGTGATATGAAGTATATTTTTACCCGACTGCGAAGAAGGAAGGGTTATTGTATTTTTTTTTATTTTTCAACTTCATTTTATATTACTTTTACGGTCATCCTGTGAAATCCATACATTTCATACTAAATACAAACTGAAACATGGAAGCACAGCAAAGCCCCAGAAAAAAGGCTCAAAACAACACCACACACGTATGTACAAACGTACGTGTAAATGTTTGTCTAACATTTGGTAGTTATAATATAAATATGTATGTTAGTCTTTAAGGTATTTTTTTATATGGGCCTATGCAGCCCGAAATAAAAATTAAATAATAATAATAATAATAGCGTACGGTTGTGGTACCAACTCTGAAGATGAGCTCTGGTTGAGCTCGAAACGCGTCAGTTGTAGTACAAATTACTACAACATAACCTTAAACTCAATACCGATTTTGACATGTCAATATTTACATGAATAACATGTTTTGGAATAAGACATATGTACTCACGTGTAGCTAAACTCTTAATCTAACGAGTAACAGGCATATTCCAGGCCTTCAGTAGCTATAGGAGTTGAATTCACCACAGAAACTCCATGTGTTATCGCAAACTTTCACAAGCACTTCCTCACTAAACTATCTTACTCCCAACCACATGCGATACACCAATTTCATCGCCAGGACATAAGCTACACACTTATTATCACTGTTTTACACAACAAAACGTATTTCAGTAAATTCCAGACGCGGAACTGTCATAAATTTATTTTTCAAACGAGACGGTATCTTTTTATTAGAAAAGTTAGACACCTGTCAAAAACCATTCCATTTAGCGAAATATGCGTTCCCTAACGGCGCACATTGACAGCGGCGCGTCATGCTAATTTAAGGCAGCATCCCGCCGCGGAGCGTAACAAGGAACTGGCGCAGGAGTTTCCCGAGTGAAACGTGAGTGTTGGCACGGCGCTCCTCGCGAGCTCACGTACGCATTTTTACCGCGCGCGTTTGACATTCCGAACCCGCATGTAAACAATCGGACAAAAACATCACGCCCGCGCATACCGCGTCGGTCCGAACGTCTTGGCAGGCCGTTGCGGTCGCTTAGTAATGTGCCGCGGATTGTAGTATCGCCACAAATACAGTGTTGAACGCGAGTTGTGCCGCGTAGTGACGTTCGCGGTGTGGGAGCGCCGCCGCACTCATTCTTCGTAGGCCCCGGCTGAGAGGGCGGCCGGGTGCATTCGTGCGACGCCAAGAAGACTTCAACGCCCTTCATCACCCCTGCTACGCGCCGAGCCTGAATGCCGCGCCCTATTTGCAACGCGAGCCGCGCGTGACCGCGCTCGCTTTTGATTGCCCGAAGGCTCAGGCTTAGAGGCGGCCTGATGCGTTTACGCGAAGCCAAGGGTGTGTCAACGCCTTACTTCACCCCCGTCGCGCGCCGCGGCTGACCGCGCGCGCCTCGGTTCCCGTAGGCTCAGGATTCTGGCGGGCAGATCCTGCAGTACATAGTGCGATGCCAAGGGCTTCATGCCTGCCCGCGCACTGCACCCCGCACTAACCACCACCGTGGTCATCGGGCGCAGCCTCCGGTTTCCCCCCCAGGCCTCACCTAGCTACTGGCTAGTTGGGTTCGACGGCCTGAGGGTCCCCGAACATACTCCGCAGGCTACGGCCTCCGTAGCCTAGCGTGATTCACCCGTCATCGTCGAGGTAGTCCCGAAGATCCCGTAAGTGCACTAACTTTTATTTATCCACTGGCCAGTGCGAGCGTGAATTTGCCCACGCTTTAAAATCAGTGCGCGTTACCAAACGTACTCTAATAAGAGGTCATTCCTAACTCGAACGTACCGTTCTTCGTCACACAACTTATGTTATGAAATTATTGCAATCTATGAAATTGTTTTTATCGTTGCATGTTGGTAAAACAATACACTGTTAATTTAAATTGGCCTTTGTATCATTTCGCTGTCTGCCCTAATCACCCCAACATAAGCACAACCGGCTACGGCCCTTGAAGTAAAGGTCTTTTAGGAAGCCGCTGAACCTATCTGAGCAACTTCTAGTTTGTAACCAAAAGAAATGTAACTTATCTGCCAGTGAAGTGAGGAGTAAGTAAGTACCTAATCCAATTATACCGACCCGCTTCACGACAGATTTGGCGCCCGAACCTTAATTATTAACGTTATTATTCAGCTTCATAAATAATAATAATTTAAAAAAAAAGTAACTTTGGAAAAAAAAAAAAAAAAAAAAAAAAAAAAAAAATTATAAAATTTACCTTCACTAGTCGATATTAGTATACAACATCAATAACAAAAAACTGTAATTAACATAGGAAAAAATAGTTTCACTAAATTTAAATATTGTTGGTGTGATTAGCGGACAGCTGATAGTTAAATTGTATTTTTTATAACATGGCCATATTTTCTGAAACAAATTGAATATTTTTGATGCAATATGGTAACCTGCCTGTACTTATAAGTCTTTTTGTGCATCTGTGTGTACCCGACCAAGCAACAATTAATTAATTTAATTATTTTAGTTGTACTATGAGAATGTAGCATAGTAACAACAAACAATTTGAACAATTACAATTAAATATATTCCCCAATTATTTTACTGCGCATCATAATAGATGCTTTGCAGTTGATACAATTTATATAACACCTTCTCCATTGAGAAGTGTCATTATTGTTATTATTATCACACTTGTTCGGGACCACACAGACATTGACGAGCTGCCAACATGTCGGACCACGAAAACGAATTATATCACGAAATTGAAATCACCAGACGCGACCCACCGACGACAACCTCAAGTTTTGACTTAGGACCCGGTCCTAGTTTCGTTAACACGCGACCGCGCGGAAATCGAGACCCATATGAACCGACCCCCGGTCCATCCAATCAACCAGACGCGCCGACCGCCGCGACCGGACAGTATCGTTCCATAAACACATTGGAAGCTCCGAAGCTTGTGTCCAGAATCTTAGACCAACCACCTCACTGGCGCGAAATGTACCACCAGCCGACCGCAGATTCTGAAGAACGCGTTGTACACGTAATACGCGAGGATAGCTTACGAGCGTGGAACTTAAAGTTCACGGGCGAATCGGACGTCGCAGATTTCTTCCTTAGGCTCGATGATTATATGCGCAGCCGCGATACGTCGGAGCGCAAGGTACTCAAATGTTTTCCCGACTTATTGAGTGGCAAAGCTTTAGATTTTTATAGGCAGATACGAGACAGCGTCACCACCCTGTCGGAGTTACAAACCAAATTCAGGAGTTTTTTCACATCCATTGATAGCGATTACGCTTTAGAAAAGAAAGTTAGAGACCACCGACAGCTACCAGGACAGCCGTTACATTTATACATACTGGAAATGCAGACGATGAATTCGAGGTTGGTGTCCCCATTACAAGAGACCAGCCTTATCGAAATCATCAAACACAATATTCAGCCTATGTATGCACAACTGCTAGCTGTCGGTGATACTTACACTATCCAAAACTTGATCATTTTGGGTAAGCGACTCGAAGCTTACGCCGGTCCACCCACTGTCAGTTCCGGATCCAGATCAAACAAACAGTCGAATCACGTGGCTGTTGTAAATACACAGCATAGTAGAAAATTCACCTCAAATAACTCAGTGACCTGTAAAAAATGTAAAAAAATTGGTCACTCTTACAGACAATGTCGAACTATACCCGGCATTGTTTGCTTCCAGTGTGGACAAAGAGGGGTATTGTCAAATACCTGCCCAAAATGCAACCCCCCTAAGCGCAGGCCACACCTGGAGGCAAACAATAGCCCAAAAAACTAGATACCCCAGGGTTCACCGAAACAGATCATAAATCACCCCATCTAGGAACGGTAACCCCTGGCATATCAGTCATTGATGGTGACAATAGACTGTACATCGACTTCGACATTGGATCTGGAACTTACAAGGGACTGTTGGACACAGGCGCGAATTTAAATATTATTGGTAACGGATACCACAAAAACTTGTTAAAACTAGGTTTCAAATTAACACCCGTACGCTCAAGTGCAACTTGTGCGAACGGCTCTAAAGTTAACGTCATAGGCACTTTACTTTTACCGATCATTTTCAGAAATCGAACTTACGAGACCACGTTTTTGGTAATACCAACCGTAATCGATAACTTTATAATGGGTATGGATTTTATGCATAAAGTTGGATTAATAAATTTAATAAACCACAGCACAACAACATGCAATGGAATTGTGACACAAACACAAGGTAATACCGGTGTTTGCGCCATAATTCCAAAGCAACAACTCTCTCCTTTGGAAGCAATCGAAATAAATAAGGTCATAGCTAAATACAAAACCATAAGTACAGAGGAGAGGGGTTTAGGCAAAACATCCATAGTCGAGCACAAGATCCTGACGACCGGACCACCAATCAAGCAACGGTACTATCCGCTTTCCCCAGTCAAACTTAAGGCTTTAAATGAGGAAGTAGACCGAATGCTAGAGCTGGGCGTGATAGCACCGTCTAAGTCGCCTTGGTCAAATCCAGTCGTCATGACTCCAAAAAAAGATGGCTCTCTTAGGTTTTGCTTAGATGCAAGAAAATTAAATGATGTCACAGTCAAAGACTCATACCCATTACCTTACATAAGTTCGATTTTGGATAATTTGCGCGGTTCTCGCTATCTAACTTCAATTGATTTGTCTGCCGCTTACTGGCAAATATCTTTATGTAACTCCGACAACGTGGACGGCTCTGGAACATCGTGCCAAAAAACGGCTTTTGTTGTACCAGGCAGAGGACTTTTCGAATTCCGTAGGCTTCCGTTTGGTATATCAAACGCCGGTTGCGAATTGCAACGTTTAATCGATTCTTTGTTTCATCACAAGTATGGTGAAAAAATCTTTGGTTATTGTGACGACTTACTAATCGCCACAAGTAACTTTCAAGAACATCTTGAAATTTTAAACGACGTTTTCGACGCTTTAAGCAAAGCGGGTTTGACAATTAACTTCAACAAATGCGAGTTCTGTAAGGACGAGCTGAAATATCTTGGTTATGTTATCGGCCCTCAAGGTTTACAAACAGATCCACAAAAGTTGGACTGTATTAAAAACTTCCCACGACCAACAACAGCTAGGCAATTGCGCGCATTTATAGGTCTGTGTTCATACTACCGCAGGTTCGTGGATAAGTTCTCGACCATAGTCGCACCGATGACCGCATTGGTAGGAAAAAAGAAGGGAAAAGACGCCATAGCCTGGGGAGAAGAAGCAGAAAGGTCCTTCCTAGCGCTCAAAGAAGCTCTCACCATGGCTCCAGTACTGGCTTGCCCCGACTTTTCCCTACCATTCCAAATCCACACCGACGCTTCGTCGGTAGGCATCGGGAGCGTCCTTATTCAGGAGATCGACGGCATAGAACACCCCGTCGCATTCCACTCGAGACTTCTCTCCAAGACCGAGCGGAACTACAGCACTACAGAGCGCGAGTTGTTGGCCGTGGTAGACTCCATAAATCATTTCCGCCCTTATATAGACGGTACTCACTTTGTGGTCGTCACGGACCATATGTGCCTCAAATGGTTGAAGTCGCTAAACAACCCTTCTGGTCGTTTAGCACGCTGGGCGATGCAGCTGTCTTGCTTCAATTTCGAGATACGACACAGAAAAGGCTCGAACCACGTAGTCCCAGATATATTATCTCGAATTGAACTCAAGGCAGTTGCATTTACTGGTGGTAGCAGTTCTAACGACGATTGGTATAATAAATTATTTAAAAACGTAGAATCAAACCCAACATTCCACAAAAATTACCAAATAAAAAATGGAATGTTGTTAAGGTATAGCAAACCATCGTCGCAACTACTTAGCGCTACCGAGTGGAAAATAGTAATTCCACGAGAACTAATACCAGAGTGCATGAAGGAAAACCACGAAATTAACGCGGTGCACCCAGGTACTTTTAAAACATTTTCAAAAATTAAGGAAAATTATTACTGGAAGGGCATGTATGCAGACGTGAAAAGTTATGTGTCCGCGTGCGAGAAGTGTAAAGCTTATAAACACTCCAATAACCCGCCGCACGGGCACATGACTAACCAGAAGAAGGTTGATAGGCCGATGCATACTTTGTCAATAGACATCATCGGCCCCATAGCTAAATCGTATTCTGGTCACGTCTACATACTGTCAATTGTAGACGTTTTTACTAAATATTGTTGGTTACACCCGTTAAGAACTGCAACCACCAAAACAGTGTCATCATTTGTAGAGTCTGAGATATTGACCAAAGAGGGCATACCATGCGTTCTCATATGCGATAACGCCACGATCTTTCAAAGTCGAGAATTTAAAAACTTTTGCTCGAAACATTCAATTCCCAGGATATTTTACGGAGCTTTTTACGCGCCACAATCGAACACTATTGAGCGATACAACCAAACGATCCAAACCTGCTTAGCTATTTTAGTGGGGGAAGACCACAGAAACTGGTCCAAGCACCTACCACATATTCAGATGTCACTGAATAGCACCGTCAATGTTGCAACGGGATATACACCATTTTTCTTGGCAAAAGGCCGTGAGTTCGTCGCGGACGGCGCGTTGCATCACATACGTGGCAACGCACCACATTCGTCAGACGACCTCCAGCTCGCAACTCGGTCTAACAAAGCTAACACGCTAGATGACTTGGCAGATATCTTCAACCGTGTAACAGACGCCTTGACCAAAGCGTACAAACAAAACGCGAACCGGTATAACCTACGCCGCCGAGAGCTCCGGCTAAGCGTGGGAGATACCGTGTGGAGGCGTAATTTTGTACAGTCAAGTGCGGCACACTTCTTCTCAGCGAAACTTGCCCCGAGATTCGTCAAGAGCAAAGTTACGAAGAAGCACTCAGATGTCGTTTATGATCTACAAGACATTGACACGGGTAAAACAGGAAAATATCATGCCAAGGACATCATAAAAGTGCCATAAGGTGTATACCAAAGCGCGACATTGACTTTGTTTTGCTTTTTTGTACACAGTACACCTTTTTACAAAAAGTGTCAAACTCAACTTTTTTTGAAAAATTAAAAATTTATGTGTACCTGTACTACCCTAGGTACCAGGGAGTGCAAACTGGATTAAAATCGGTCCAGTACTTTTAGAGAAAAAATGAAAACTAAGTTTTTTCTCATACTTTCTTGATAGCTATCACAATTATCGAACTTTAAATTTCAGTGTGAAGTCTATTGACACTTCACACATCTAGGATTTGCTGTAGCCACCACCACAAGGTGTGCTACTGTATATAGCGAGAACTTGACAGTGTGCGCACACTGTCATGTACCTCTTGTACAAAATGTATATTGTAGTATAAAATAAATATACATATACTTGTACTTTAAGTTAGGATAAACATCATAACATGGCATGACCTACCATAGCTCGTTGGTAGTAATTTAGGTATTCTAGGCGTATTAGATAGAAAGTTAGGATCATAGTCCAGGAACCGGATCCACATAGGCCGGAGTCCAGGCATTAGTGTTAGACGTTGATAAAGTTCAACACGCATGCTTAGCCTTTAGGATCACTTACTTGATAAGTTTGATTTTCTACTCCCTAATCTTAACGATATTAAGTCGCATGCATACCTAAATGAGGGCATAAGATTTTTTTTTTCCCGGCTATACCGGCTGTTGCGGTTAAGCTCGGCTTAACCTCTTTTCCTGACAAGGGGGGTATTGTAGTACAAATTACTACAACATAACCTTAAACTCAATACCGATTTTGACATGTCAATATTTACATGAATAACATGTTTTGGAATAAGACATATGTACTCACGTGTAGCTAAACTCTTAATCTAACGAGTAACAGGCATATTCCAGGCCTTCAGTAGCTATAGGAGTTGAATTCACCACAGAAACTCCATGTGTTATCGCAAACTTTCACAAGCACTTCCTCACTAAACTATCTTACTCCCAACCACATGCGATACACCAATTTCATCGCCAGGACATAAGCTACACACTTATTATCACTGTTTTACACAACAAAACGTATTTCAGTAAATTCCAGACGCGGAACTGTCATAAATTTATTTTTCAAACGAGACGGTATCTTTTTATTAGAAAAGTTAGACACCTGTCAAAAACCATTCCATTTAGCGAAATATGCGTTCCCTAACGGCGCACATTGACAGCGGCGCGTCATGCTAATTTAAGGCAGCATCCCGCCGCGGAGCGTAACAAGGAACTGGCGCAGGAGTTTCCCGAGTGAAACGTGAGTGTTGGCACGGCGCTCCTCGCGAGCTCACGTACGCATTTTTACCGCGCGCGTTTGACATTCCGAACCCGCATGTAAACAATCGGACAAAAACATCACGCCCGCGCATACCGCGTCGGTCCGAACGTCTTGGCAGGCCGTTGCGGTCGCTTAGTAATGTGCCGCGGATTGTAGTATCGCCACAAATACAGTGTTGAACGCGAGTTGTGCCGCGTAGTGACGTTCGCGGTGTGGGAGCGCCGCCGCACTCATTCTTCGTAGGCCCCGGCTGAGAGGGCGGCCGGGTGCATTCGTGCGACGCCAAGAAGACTTCAACGCCCTTCATCACCCCTGCTACGCGCCGAGCCTGAATGCCGCGCCCTATTTGCAACGCGAGCCGCGCGTGACCGCGCTCGCTTTTGATTGCCCGAAGGCTCAGGCTTAGAGGCGGCCTGATGCGTTTACGCGAAGCCAAGGGTGTGTCAACGCCTTACTTCACCCCCGTCGCGCGCCGCGGCTGACCGCGCGCGCCTCGGTTCCCGTAGGCTCAGGATTCTGGCGGGCAGATCCTGCAGTACATAGTGCGATGCCAAGGGCTTCATGCCTGCCCGCGCACTGCACCCCGCACTAACCACCACCGTGGTCATCGGGCGCAGCCTCCGGTTTCCCCCCCAGGCCTCACCTAGCTACTGGCTAGTTGGGTTCGACGGCCTGAGGGTCCCCGAACATACTCCGCAGGCTACGGCCTCCGTAGCCTAGCGTGATTCACCCGTCATCGTCGAGGTAGTCCCGAAGATCCCGTAAGTGCACTAACTTTTATTTATCCACTGGCCAGTGCGAGCGTGAATTTGCCCACGCTTTAAAATCAGTGCGCGTTACCAAACGTACTCTAATAAGAGGTCATTCCTAACTCGAACGTACCGTTCTTCGTCACACAACTTATGTTATGAAATTATTGCAATCTATGAAATTGTTTTTATCGTTGCATGTTGGTAAAACAATACACTGTTAATTTAAATTGGCCTTTGTATCATTTCGCTGTCTGCCCTAATCACCCCAACATAAGCACAACCGGCTACGGCCCTTGAAGTAAAGGTCTTTTAGGAAGCCGCTGAACCTATCTGAGCAACTTCTAGTTTGTAACCAAAAGAAATGTAACTTATCTGCCAGTGAAGTGAGGAGTAAGTAAGTACCTAATCCAATTATACCGACCCGCTTCACGACACAGTGTAGTTTGGTGGTGGTGATGATTGGGTTTGTGTGATTTGTGTGTGTTCGTACAGTGTGGAGGTGGAGGAACTGCATGAACACGCATTTTTTACATAAACTTAACTATCGTAAGGTTGCGGGTGAGCAAAGTAATTGTTTCAGTTCATCAATTTTGAGTTTAAATAATTATTAAAACTGATAACTTGACTTCCCATAGAACTAAGTTTGGTTACTTTATTAGCTCTGCAAGTGGAGCAACTTTCTTTGTATCAACCATGTTTAATTGCATTGTTGGTTGTAGGTACAAGTATGACTTATTATTGAAAACAACAGCTACCCACGTTAAATTTTATAAAGTTAAAATCGGCAAATCAGCTTACTTGCAACTTCAGTAGCCGCGACGAGAATTCACGTCGCTGGTGGCAGCCGTGGCCTTGACCGCCCCACACGTCACGTTGTAGCATTCGAGTCCGTCGACACCTCACAGCTGAAATTTTACAGCCGCACAAGTGCATAAAGCGAACAAAAGTTAGGTACAGCAGTGCAAATAAAAGAAAAATAATTGTTTATCGAAATATAGGCAAATTAAGTACTTAAGCCGAAAACAGAAGGTCAATAGTTTATTGGTTAGTGCTTAATTCTGCAATTATAATAGCTATATAAGTAATTATAATTATGTTAAGACTTGAGGCAAGGCTTAAAACTAGTCATAAAACAAACTGGGACGTTAGGTAAGACGCAAGGTTGCACAAATTGAGCTAATTTTAGGGAAGTACCTATTGCAAATTAATTTTAAACTAATACAAAAACCCTGAAGCTGCATTTAAAAAAAAGCGATCAAGTGAGAGTCGGTCGAACTCGTACATGAAGGGTTCCGTATCTCCTTACAAGGTTTTAAAACAGTTCATTAAAAATCGCTAAAATGTAAGCACTAATATTTCGCAAACGAATCCAACCTATCCAACGATACCCCACACTAAAGTTAGACGAGAAAAAAGAAATCACCCCCACTTTACGTCTATGGAAGGTTTTTAGCTTTATAGCACAAATAGCCACTGCGTTAAGCTGCGGACAGACAGACAGACGGATGGACAGACAGACAGACAGACACACAGACATCACGAAACTGTTCCGTTTTGCCCATTTTGGCTCCGGAACCCTAAAAAGCCATTTTACGAAGTGTGAGCCAAACAAACAAGCTATCTTCAAATAGTTCAAGGGCACAAGGACCATAACGGTGGTAAGTTGGTAACTCAGTCCAGTCGCCCGTAGATCATTCAAATTACCAAAAACCGGCCAAGAGCGTGTCGGACACGCCCAAGATAGGGTTCCGTAGCAGGTACGAAAAAATCTTTGCATACTTTATTAATGTGTGGTTGACGTGCGGTTCAAAAGTTAGAGGGGGACACATTTTTTTTTTAACTTTCGGGGTGAATATCTCCGAAAATATTCATTTTATAAAAAAATGGTTTTAGAAAACTCATATTTATTTTCAAATACCTATCCAATGATACCCCACACTATAGGGTTAGTCGAGAAAAAAAAATCACCCCCGCTTTACGTCTATGGGAGGTTACCCTAAAAAAAATTGTTTTAATTTTTTTTATGTAATCACTTTGTCGGCGTGACTGATATATATATTCATGCCAAATTACAGCATTCTAGTACTAACAGTCTCTGAGCTTAGCCGCGGACAGACAGACAGACAGACAGACAGACGGACAGACATGGCAAAACTATAAGGGTTCCTAGTTGACTACGGAACCCTAAAAAGTATCCGTTCGTCTGTGTGAAATTCTTATAGATCTCGTCATTTTATGTACCAAAACCAGTCTTACAGATACTAACCTGCCGTAGGTATATAAAGTGTAAAGTCAAAAATCGCTACTTTTACCAAAATGTACATTTCGAGGTAACCGTACCGTTTCACTACTGTCGTGTAAATACAGCTTTGTGTGATTACGAAGCGTCATAGTAAGACCATCCAATATTGCCGAACACAAACCCTACCATTTTGATAAAAAATTAAAGAAAGAAAGAAAATACATTTATTTACAACAACACAAGACTCATCATCGACGACCAGATGGCCTAGTAGGTAGAGAACCTGACTACGAAGCTTGAGGTCCCGGGTTCGATTCCCACGTCGGGGCAGATATTTGTATGAATAATACGAATATTTGTTCTCAGGTCTTGGGTGTGTATATATGTATTTAACGCTGGTATTTAAGTATGTATCTATCTATATAAGTATGTTTATCCGTTGCCTTGTACCCATAACACAAGCTATGCTTAGCTTACTTTGGAACTAGGTCAATTGGTGTGCATTGTTCCGTGATATTTATTTATTATTATTATTTATCATCATCAATATTTTACAAAACAAAAGACAACACGAAAAATAAAGAAGAATGTGTCATTGCGGTTGTAAATAGGACACTGGCTCAGCATAAGGCTGCGTTTCCAGCAGAGATGTGCGAGGATGCGTTGCGAGGGATGTGTTTGTCATGAACCAATAGAAACATTTCATTCCCTTAGGACCTTTTAAATGAAGTGTTTCTATTGGTTCATGACAAACACGTCCCTCGCAACGCATTCTCGCACAGCTCCGGTGGATACGCAGCCTAATGCTGAGGTGTTTATAGCACCCCAGCGCTGAATGAATTACATTTCTGAGTAACCGTTCCAAATTAATACATGTGATAATAGATAGGCCCTCTGAATAAACCGTATACTTATTTTAATACCGTTTCTGTTGCCGGTTTAGATTTTAAGACTGATTTAGTCCGTGATAAAAAAAATATTGACTGTAAAAAAACCACGAAAATAACTTGTGAATGTTCTCTTAGAATTCACCATTTCATGAATTGCAACTGGTGAGGAACAGTTGGCCACCGAAATTACTCCATAACAATAATTACACGGGTTGCGACTCGATTATTTTAAAGTAGGTAAGTAGTTGTTAATCAATATGAGCTCGTAAAAAAAATCGTCGAAATGCGTAAAATATGGCGAAGTGGAACTGATGGTGAAGCATCAGAAGTCAAAAGTATTCCTTAACAATCAACGTCTCTGAGTCGGGAAAAGCAATATTTTGTAAAAGATAATGGGCCTTAATTATCAACCTAATTACCTATGTATGTACTTACATACATCTATTGGTGTTCTATCACTCCTGCTGGCTCGCGCTGAAGCACCAAATTCATACAGATTAGGTAGTGATTTTTAGAGTTGATTTAAATTTTTTTACATGTAACTTAACTTACATTTGAAATTCAACATGATCTTTACGCCGAAGGAAAACATCGCCAGGAAATCTGTATACACCTGCGAAGAAAATCAATGGTGTCTGTGAAGTTCCCAATCCGCACTGGGCGCGCGTGAGAACTACGGCCCAAGCCCTTTCATTCTGAGAGGCGGTCTGTGGCCTACAGTGGGACGTACTTAGGCTGGGATGATGATGATGATGATGATGATATGTAACTTGATGAACCTATTTTTTATTGAAAGCAATGTTTTATCTAAGTGAATTCAATTTGGTACAAGTTTAAAATTTAATCAAAATCTAATTCAATCCTAAAATCTTGCTCATCACAAGGACCAATAAATGAGTTGTAAAATCTAAACCAGCCACAAAAGCGGTCTTAAAATTACTATGTACTGTAGTAATTTGAAATCGCATCCTAAAAATGTAAAATATTGACTATCATAAATGACAGAGTATTGTCTATTAAGTATTAGTAATAAAGATAATATTCCAATGAGTTTGATAGCCTCTTAAGCCGAGTTTAGACCTGCAAGAAAACTCGTGCAAGTTGCATTACATTGCGAGGCCCTAAAGCCACCGAGATTGAAATGCTCAATCGAGCGCCGCAATCCAATGCAACTTGCACGATTTTTTTTGCAGGTCTAAATTCGGCTTTAGAAATTGAACTATAACTATGATGCGTTTAAAAAAAATAGTTACAGAGTTTTGCTGCAAACATCAATCATCGCGTCAAAGAAAAAAGCGTTCCAAATAAATAACGATCGCGGTAAAGTACGTCTAGGGTAAAATGATGATGATGATGATGATGATGATGATGTGTTCCTGTTATCCCTCATTAGGGACATAGGGCTCGTAGAAGAGTTTTCCATTTGGTTCGATCTTGCGCGGCTTCTTCCAGCTCTTCCCAGCCGAGACCAATTGAGTCAGCCTCCTTCTCAACTGATCGCCTCCACGTGGTCCGAGGACGTCCTGGCCGTCTTGTGCCAGTAGATTGCCAGCGGAGACCCTGCTTGGGCAGGTGGTTATCTGACCCCCGAAGCGTGTGTCTAATCCATCGCCACTTCCTTGTCAGAACTTCTCGGCTTACTGGCTTCTGGTCAGTCATTTGCCACAGTCTTACGTTTGAGACAGTTTGCGGCCAAAAAATTCCCAGGATTCCCAGGATTTTTCTAGGGTAAA
Organism: Archips crataeganus; assembly: GCA_947859365.1. NCBI lineage: Eukaryota > Metazoa > Arthropoda > Insecta > Lepidoptera > Tortricidae > Archips > Archips crataeganus. The sequence goes on along the minus strand of OX402067.1, from coordinate 14,576,097 downwards.
ATACTACACGGAAATTGCTTCAAGTATAAAAAACTATCGAGATTTTGTTCTGCAGCGACAAAACGCGACTAGGTGAAACGTTACAAGGAATGTTTGCTTTTGAGATAAATAACTAACAAACAAATACTACAAGGAAAATATGACTCTAAAAATTAAATATACTTGCGTGAACAGCTACGCGGTAAATTGCTTCAAGTATAAAAAACCGGCCAAGTGCGAGTCGGACTCGCGCACCGACGGTTCCGTACAAATTTATATGTATCTATGAACATCCAGTCTTAGAAGACCCCCCTGCTCCTAAGCAAAATGTGCGCAGTGTGGGATCATTGTTGATTGGTTACTGATATAGACAGACAGACAAAAAAAATTACGTTGCAGGTGCGGTGATTTACAGTGCAGGAAAACATCGTGAGGAAATTACACCTGCGGAGACATTCAACGGTGTGTGTGAAGTTCCCAATCCGCACTGAGCCGGCGAAGGAACAACGGCCCAAGCCCTCTCATTTTGTCATGAGGCATGTGCCCTGCAGTGGGACGTATAAAGGCTGGAATGATGATGATTATAAAATGACTAGCTTTTGCCGACGATTTTGTCCGCACACAGATAAAATGTAAGATCAACTCCCGTTCACTATCTCGTAGGAATTTCAATAAATCCATCCTTGTTCCTTGTCCATATCATAAAGAAAACTTTTATATAACAGCCTTCTAGGGCCAAGGGTTTGAGGTGGGCATTGGTGAGTCAGTTAGTGAATCGGTCATTGAGTTACTCAGTGGGTCCTAGTCGGTTAGTGAGTCGATCAGAGAGTCAATTAGTGAGACAGTCAGTTAATAAGTCAAGACTAACATATATAGGCTGGGATGATGATGTGAAAGTAAACGAGGAGGCGAGATGAACCCCCAGTCAGAAAGTTAATGTTCATTTCCTCAGTAAAGTATTTATACACATACGCACACAGAAAGAGAGACAGAATGTGTGTACTCCGAACTCTGAGTAGGGCTGTTGTTTTATGATAAATTTGTTAGTATTAAATTAGCCCATAAAAAAAGCAGTGTTTAAAAGCTGTGAGTCTGGATGGTTTGGCGCACAAATGCATTTCTTTGGAGTAAAATGAAAGGTCGACTGGGCTTAAAAAACTTGCAAACTACTTACACATTATTTTTGAAATCCTTGCTGGAGGTAGATACTCATATTACAAATGTGTTTCATTCCTCTTGGTCTAACATCATCATCTGAATCTTCGTTAGCACAGTATTTATGATCACATTCTAGGTACTCTGAAAAAAAAAACAAAGTAACAATAAATACGAATTTATTTTAGTGAAATTAATATTTGAAGAAAATTTTGAAAATGGAAAGAGTTTTTTTGAAAAACTTACTCTCTGAGGAGAGTGGTACACCATAACATGAACCTTCCATGAACCATTTCCTTTTCTGTGAACAATTTTCTTTCACACGCATTTCTTCAGGAGTTGAGTCTTGGTTAGAGGCAGCAAATAAGGGCTAGTCGGTAAAGAAATCCATAGATTTCATAAATTATTGCTTTTGGGCATACGCGTGAATTTTCCCATGTTGTAAGTCAGTGGAATATCACTTCCGCTAAACAATTGTACTGTAAAACAGAGGAGGATGGCTTCTCAAGGAACTACAGTTTGACTAAAAGGGCAGAACACAAGGGGTTACCGGCACTCGACTCGATGTTTACATACAAACAACACAACACGAGGCGCAGGCGCGTCGCGTAACAAAACAAGATGAAAAAAAATAATGACGTGACGTCGCGTCGTTGACTTGACAGCACAAGATGGCGGCGACCCACAGACAAGATATAATAATAGCATACAAATGACAACTAATATAAAGGTATAAAGCCCTTCCTCCACTGCCCGCAGCGCGGGGAAGGCGCTGGGCGTGTGCACGAGGCGACGCGCGCTCTGCATAACACTGATTCAAAACGCTGTGCCGCGCTGCCAGAGTGTGTCACCGTATATATGATTCAGTGTTATTGACCGCGCTGGGCATGCTTCGTCGGCACCCCGCGCTTCGGTTTGTAGTGAGTGGCCTTCAATCCGTCCCATTCTATCACGCGCCAACATAGTTGTATTTAAAATAAGTATTTTTATTTGTTGAAAAAAAAATTAACTAACCACGCCAATTTCGATGAGTCAAGGTGTTCGTTTAAAAGGCCGGCCACATACACGCGGAATTTTTCTTCGGTTTCCGTACGGAATGACGCGTGCGAACGAGATAGGGCTACGAAAGTATATAGCGTTGTCTCGCTCGCACACGTCATTCCGTACGGAAACCGAAGAAAAATTCCGCGTGTATGCGGCCGGCCTAACGCGAAAAATTATATTACCTAGAGCATTATGATTCCATGACAAGAAATAAATAAATACTTGCCAAGATAAAATTTAATAAAAAATGTTCATGGTTTTTTTAAATTACTTACCCTAATCCGTTCTGGGGGGTTACTACGAAATTCGAAGTTCGGATCGTGCGGTCTCTCTCACTCTCGTAATAAATACCATTAGCGTGAGCGGGACGGCACGAAACGAAGTTCGAATTATGCACTTCGTGGTAGGGCCTCTGTTTTACGAAAATTTAAGCGACAGCAAATACTAAACTAAACGTCTCATTTAGATTAATCTAATTTCTGAAAATAAAAATAACCAAACAATTTTTAATAAATGATTATTATTTTTGTAACATTCATAATCATAATCAATAATTAAAAACGTCATTATACCGAGTTTATTATTTTGTAGGAACAAGATTATTGCCAATTAAAAAAAGGTTTCGTTCCGTTTTGTATGGGGATAAAAATTTATTCGCCTGGCAATTACCTTTTGGGATAGGAATGAACTAGGGATGAGATTTGTTTGCGATAAGCTTGCGATGAGCTTCAATTCGGCAGTTTATAAGTGGTTAGGACTGGGATTGGATTGAGATAAGTGCGTGGTCAAATGCTGAATACAGCCCCAGGACGCTGCATTCTACGCCACACCAGTGTGCCGTTGATCATAAATCCGTTAAAGTGGTGTGACAATGACGTCCATGAAAGAAAATAGGTATATATTAATAACTGAGCTAGGTACCATCCCACTTCTGATGTTAGATTTAGCTCTATTCATATTAGATATTCTATATACCTATCGATATTCTTTTACTTAGAAATATATATGGGAAGTGACAGTTAATTTATCTTGCTTAGCTGCTTTATAGTCACATGTTTTATATTAAACGAGGAAATAACTTATTTTGATGTTTATCGGGGCCAGGAGTTAACGGAGTATAAAATAATAAGTTTATGATGGGTTAAGATATTATATTTGGAAAGTAAAACAAACAGATCAAATCATATTTCGAGAAATCGCTTATATTGAAACAAACCTTATTTTCCAATGAAATAATAGCTTTTAATGATAACGAATAACAACAACACAAGATTCTCGACATATATAAATGTCATTCAGTTACCAACATAATTCAAGTATTCATTAATTTATAGCTATACACGTTGATATATAAGCTATACGATAATTATTAATATATTTACATATGAAAGATATAGAAACAAATTATAGCCATTTATTGATCATACAAACAAGTAAGTACTTAACTGTCAAGTGACCACGGCGACGGCTCGTAACAAAGTGCCTCTACCTGGCCTAAGAAGGCCTTTTATAAGTTTGCCTTGCCGTCTGGGTGAGTCGCAAACAACTGACGTCACCAGAGTAAGACAATCGGAAAGTATCTTAATTATTATTTCGCTTGTCTTTAGAGCCAAGCATTACCTAAATTATCAATTCAATTATTATATTTCATTTACTTACTTATTTTAACAATATATTTTATCACCTTACATATCTAATAATGTTATAACAGTTTCTATTACTTAGTATATCTAACACGCGCGCTACACAACTGCTCAGACCCTTCCTCCAGAACGCCTCGACATCCATAAAGATGTTGCAGCATGCCAAGGCATAGTTTCCCACTTTTCCTCGCCGATGCCTAAAAAATCATACAAACATTCGCATTTTTAATGTTGGCGGGATTGTTAATTGTTTCAGTGTGCTGGATCCGTATGAGCCTCAGCATCACCTTTTCCTGGCCCTCCTTCACGGTCAACCTCTTCAAATCCGAGAACACTACTCTCCATCGGCCCATGACAGAGACAGAAGCTGCGCTGTTCGGTAGCCTCTCTTCCATCGGCGCTATGATTGGGGTACCCATAGCGGGTCTACTGCTGGATGTACTAGGGCGGAAGAAATGCGCGCTGATGTCAGCACTGATTCATGTGGTGAGTTAAGGTTTCCACACACTGGATCAACCATACCGTATGGGGGGGGGAGGGAGCGTGTCTGGTGGCATAGCATTTTTAGTCATGACCTCATGATGTAATGTTTGTCATAATTTTTTTCATCTCTCATACTCGGAAAGTGAAGCAAATCATATCTGACATACGGGAGGATATGTATTATTTTCTTCCCAAGGGTAGAAATTAATTAAAAAAAATAAAGGCATTCGCTGTCAATGGAACACATACGCATTCAGCCAAGCATTACGGCATGGAATAATTAAGTATTGAGTTTTTTTTTCTTAATTAGTCATATTACAAATTTTATAATGCCAGCGAAATATTATTAAATTAAATTATTAATTTCTTATTTAGTGACTTAAACCAGAAAAGTTAGAAAATGTTAAGAAAAAAACACGGTAAATGACAATGTTATTGTCCACACAGCCTATCTCTATACAGCTTAACTCCTTGGTTCAAATTGGTTACTTACATATTTTATAAATAAATTTACTAAAATACCTATTTTATCTACTGTTTTCATTAATTATTATATTGAACATTCTAAATTTTGTTAAATTAATTATTCCTTAACAATAAACTCCATTGAAATATTTTACAACGATCATATTGACCAGTATAGACATTTTTGTTTATTTATACTTACTTATATTTTCTTACTTTCCTTGTAGTCGAAATGAAAAGCAGAGTAACTCGGGAAAAACACCAATATCACCCTCGGAATATTGGCACCCTCGCTGTGTTCGGGTGCCAAGTAACCTCGTGTGATATTGGCTATTTTCCTCCCTTGTTGAACAATCTACTATTTCTATGTCCAAACCGTAAATTTTTCAGAAATTTTTAAATGGTCGTCCTGTAGAACTCTATAGGTTAGGTTAGTTTCATTCATCATTATCATTATCATTATTATTATGCCATTGTGCCGTCATTTCAATGTAAAACCTGTAATAAAACCTGGATTAATAAATAAATCTGCATCTACTTTCTTTCTTTCATTTTTGTGAACACACACGTAGTTAACAAAAAAAAATGTATACCTACTTAATACATAAAATAATGAGAAGTGTTCCCAATATCTGAAAGAGATGGCTCACCACATCTTCAAGCCTTCCCTGAACGATACGCAAGGAGATATCCTGAATCTTCTCAACGTCTTTACATTCCAGCTCGCGTGGTCTGTCATTGTGTTCGCCAAACGGGTGGAGACCCTCCTCGCGTGTATGTTCGTTGCCGGCATCGGCTGTGCTGCCTTCGTGGTTATCCCTGTCTACATCAGCGAGATCTGCGAACCGTCCATCCGAGGAACCATGGCTTCCTTCATGATCGTCTCCTACTGCTTGGGGATGCTGTGGTCTTATCTGATCGGAGGGTTCCTTAGTTACGACCCCATGTGCTACGCTTGCTTGAGCATAGCTGTCGCTGGATTGGCATTGGCTGTGTTCTTGAGGGAGTCGCCTGTGTTTCTGATGCGCAAAGAAAAGGAAGAGGTAATTTTATTTGTCTTGTTTAAATTTTGTGATTGGATTTTTTTTTTTAATAAAAAAAGTTTTCGTCTTAGACGTGGTAGTAGTTTGACTTATGACCTCTCAAGCCGAGGGTCGTGGGTTGGAATCCGGGTTCAGAATTCATGTGCGAAATCACTTTTGAAATGTCCAGTCAAGGAAAACATAGTGAGGGAACCTGCACACACTCGCGAATAAATTCAATGGCGTGTGTGTGAATGTCATCTTGGGCGTCAGAAAAATATTTGTTCTTAGAAATATTACCTACACAACTTAAGACAGTTTATTTTTATTTGTACGTAAGTAATATATAATTACTCAAGAGCTATGATTGATTTCAACATTTTTTTTCCGCGACCAAAATTCAGACATTACTTTGCGAAGGTGGTCCATGTAATATACTTACTTTACTTTTTGTTAAAAAATACGGATGTTAACATTAAAAGCCAACTGGCACAGAAGTTGTTCGACTACCGTCAACCGGGATGACTTTGAATTGCGGAGTGACTTTAAGAAGTAGTTTGCCGACCAACTTACGCATTTCTTCATCGATCTTCTTTTTGCCTGCATGTCAACCATTTACCTCATATGGCACATGTCGAATTTATAGCGATTTTAAAACTATCAAAGTTGACCCAAGTTTATGAATGGCACCCTGGCTTACGGTAGCGATATTTAAAGAAATAGGTAGGTACTACTTAACTGTAGAAAAGCCGAGTATCCTCAATTAGTGAAATTAAAAACGGTCAAATAGCGTTTTATGAATGAAAATCTTTAAACAGAAAGATGAAGTGGCACATTGCTCTTTAATTTACGGCTAAACGTAAAACTGTTTCTAGGAAGCGGCGGACTCAATTGCATTCTATAGAAATACAAGAAGAGATTCTAAGACTGTGGTACAAGAGGTTGATGCTATACGACAAACTCTAAACCCGCGCGAAGAAGGTAAAACGCCTACATAAGCTGGTTGTGTACCTTCAACAAAAAGCCTATGAGGAAATTATTCACTGGAGTTTATACCTTTTACAGAAAAAACTGAAGAGGAGGAAAATCTTAAGCCAGACTCTACGACTGAGAAACCTAAGGAGAACGTATCATGCCTGCAATTCTTTAGTAAGTAGATATATAAATACTTTTTTCAAACTAAAAAATAATTTTGAAAATCGGTCCACAATTGGCCGAGACATCGATGAACATACATAGAAAAAGAATAGTACATTGTTGTAGAGGCTGGAAAGTAAGCAATAGATGGACGAGTTTGTTTGAGGGCCGACGCGTAGCGGAGGCCCTCGAAAGTACGAGTCCATCTATTGCACTTTTGGCCGAGACTAAACATTGTGCTTTTCACGACTAATGCGAGGAAATCATTATCATCATCATCATCATAATCATCCATCCATCCATCCCGTCCATCCCGTCCATCCCGTCCATCCGTCCCGTCCATCCCGTCCATCCTGTCCATCCCGTCCATCTGCCCATCCGTCCATTCTGTCCATCCCGTCCATCCCGTCCATTCCGTCCATCCGTCCATTCCGTCCATCCCGTCCATCCCGTCCATCCTGCCCATCCGTCCATTCTGTCTATCCCGTCCAACCCGTCCATCCCATCCATCCCGTCCATTCCGGCCATCCCGTCCATTCCGTCCATCCCGTCCATCCGTCCCGTCCGTCCCGTCCATCCCGTCCATCCTGTCTATCCCGTCCAACCCGTCCATCCCGTCCATCCCGTCCAACCCGTCTATCCCGTCCAACCCGTCCATCCCGTCCATTCCGTCCATCCGTCCATCCGTCCATCCATCCGTCCATTCCGTCCATCCGTCCATCCTGACCATCCCGTCCATCTGTCCATCCTGTCCATCCCGTCCATCTGCCCATCCGTCCATTCTGTCCATCCCGTCCATCCCGTCCATTCCGTCCATCCGTCCATTCCGTCCATCCCGTCCATCCCGTCCATCCTGCCCATCCGTCCATTCTGTCTATCCCGTCCAACCCGTCCATCCCATCCATCCCGTCCATTCCGGCCATCCCGTCCATTCCGTCCATCCCGTCCATCCGTCCCGTCCGTCCCGTCCATCCCGTCCATCCCGTCCAACCCGTCCATCCCGTCCATCCCGTCCAACTCGTCTATCCCGTCCAACCCGTCCATCCCGTCCATTCCGTCCATCCGTCCATCCATCCGTCCATTCCGTCCATCCCGTCCATCCGTCCATCCGTCCATCCTGACCATCCCGTCCATCTGTCCATCCTGTCCATCCCGTCCATCTGCCCATCCGTCCATTCTGTCCATCCCGTCCATCCCGTCCATCCCGTCCATTCCGTCCATCCGTCCATTCCGTCCATCCCGTCCATCCAGTCCATTCTGCCCATCCGTCCATTCTGTCTATCCCGTCCAACCCGTCCATCCCATCCATCCCGTCCATTCCGGCCATCCCGTCCATTCCGTCCATCCCGTCCAACCCGTCTATCCCGTCCAACCCGTCCATCCCGTCCATTCCGTCCATCCGTCCATCCGTCCATCCATCCGTCCATTCCGTCCATCCCGTCCATCCGTCCATCCGTCCATCCTGACCATCCCGTCCATCTGTCCATCCGTCCATTCTGTCCATCCCGTCCATCCCGTCCATCCCGTCCATCCCGTCCATCCCGTCCATCCGTCCATCCAGTCCGTCTGTCCGTCCGTCCGTCCGTCCGTCCGTCCATCCGTCCGTCCGTCCGTCCGTCCGTCCGTCCGTCCGTCCGTCCGTCCATCCATTCATCCATCCATCCATCGCATGCAGCAGACGATTACTGTTGATTGGTCCAATAATGTCGTTTCAGCACGCCAGGAATGAAATTCAGAAATTATCTTTCAAAAAGTCGTATCGTATAATGAAATACATATACTGATACGTCCTGTTTTCGATTAGTGTAACTTTGTTGTCGTGTTTGTGCGCCATAAATGAGTCAGCTGTTAAATGTACATATATAGGCAGTTTTGAGTACTGGATTTAGGTTATCTATGGCCACATTTTCGAGCAGTGTCGTGAAAAGATACATACAGTGCATACAGTCGAACATATAACCTCCTCCTTTTCTTGAAGTCGGTTAAAAGAAAACAAAATAATTATTCTGCATGTAGGCCGCCAAGGGCTCTTTTACGTGTCACTTTTAAAGCTACCAGCGCTTTCGGAAAGACCATCTTTGCCAAGAAGAATGAGCTGCAAGAAACTTGGCAGAAAGTCGGATCATTAGTATACCTAAATATTTTTCTGGCACGTGGTTAGTGTTTGACATATTTTAATTTTACAGAGAACTCCCAGTCTACTCGGCGAGCAGCTACCCTGGCGCTCGTCTTGATACTGTGCTCCATGTTCCAAGGCTACGTGGCAGTGTGTGTGTACGCCGAACCCCTATTCAAGGGGGCAGTTCCCGACCTATCACCAATTTTGTGCAGCGTGCTGTCCGCTATCGTTGCTATCATCGCCAGTCTCAGTTCAGCGTACTTAGTTGACGTCCTTGGACGACGGGTAAGCTTCGAGTTTATGATTGCCTGGTACACATTTATTTACAAGTATATTGTGTACCACTTATCTATGATGAGTATTGTATGTTTTTGGTTGTTTTTTTAATACTACTACTTATTTTATATTGCATCACCTGCTGGATGGAATACTTACATTTCTTGCGTTCTTTCCGTTTAAAAGTTTGCATGGAAGAGATCGCTTCGAAGCGATAAGGCCGTTTATTACTTACGTTATATTTTGTAAAAAAGGTTCGTCACGTTATGGCCGGCGCCCACTGACGGCATGGCACGGCGTGGCATTTTATTACTATCAAGTTATTTTGAGTCTTATTTCAATGTGTTTAGAATTCATGTTACTTTATTTCGATACCACGATGCCGCGACGTCCTGAGGGCCGATGCCACGCATAACCAATAAAGTAACATGAATTCTAAATTCATTGAAATAAGATTCAAAATAACTTGATAGTAATAAAATGCCACGCCGTGCCATGCCGTCAGTGGGCGCCGGCCCTTAGAGTTGACATTTGCTTGCGCCAGTGAAAATCTTCATACTCTTCGAAATCATAACGAATAACATTATCTCTTTTCAGCCCCTCATGCTGTACTCTTCTCTCGGCTCGGGTGTCTGCTGCGTGCTACTAGGCTCCCAGATCCAATTGAACTGGGGTCCGCCCATTCTGACAGTTGTCATCATATACTCCTTCTGTTTCATTTACACGTTGGGAGCCGGCGCAGTACCTTTCGTACTAGCCGCTGAACTATTCTTGCCCGAGGTAAGTGCTTCGGATTTATGAGCTCCTGGTACTTCAATATATTTAACTAACCTAACCTAACATAACCTAACAGTTCCAAACATTTTGAATGATACTACTTAACTCTGGGTTATCAGTTTAACCCGGGGTTAAAAAATAATTATGGTCCGCGCATGCCCTGCTAAGAGCCATTTGCGTGGTCTAGGGTTGAAAAATGAAATCGTTAACCCTGGGTCAGGGATGGCAGTTCTATACATTTTTACAGTACTTGACCCTTTGGTTAACAATTTAACTCTAAGTTAAAAGTTAATTCTGGTTCACGCAAACCCGGCTAAGGCGAACACAATGAGAGTTTCTGAGACAGGCTAGTGGCCGCTAGTACTGCGAGGTCCGTTCAACAACTTTGACATATTTTGTGTCACGTTTGGAATGGGTTTAATGAGCCAATCGTAACCCCTTCCCGGCGCCTTAATAATATCATCGCCCCACTTAACACAGGGCGCTCTATAAGTTTGCCTTCACGCAGTCTCCACTCAACCAGTCTGCTCCAACGACCGTCAGACGGCATATGTGATCTGCCTATTGCTAGCGGTATGCGTGGTCTGGTAATTGTGCTTATATTAAAATTACGCATCTTTCTTTTGCAGATCTCCAGCGTAATGTCCATGCTGATATACGAGCTAGCTTGGTTCTGCACCTTCGTCGTTCTCTTCGCTTTTGCACCCCTAGTCGGCATATTTGGCTTAGGTGTATTGTTCTACATATTTTCAGTGGTCTGTTTCTTCACCACTGTCTACACTTACTACAAACTGCCTGAAACCAAAGGATTGACGATAGACGCGATACAAAAATTGTTTTTGAAAAATGAATAAAGCCATAGAACGCGAAAAATGAGATTGAACTGTGTTGACTAAAAGCCAATGAAGGAAATGATGATTATGAAGGTGACGATTGTGATTCCTTTTTTGTGTACGGCTGTCAATTTAGAGTAATACAATACATGTAATAATGAAGGTATTAACATATTTAGATTGACTTATGATTATACATATTTGTTCATAACAAAAACTGTCGAATACTACACTTACTCACTCGCGAATGGTGTCATTATTGTAATTTTATACCTAATAATAAATAAATAGTACACCACTGTATTCGATTTTTTTCACCTCATTGTTTTCCTATGAAATTCGTTATAACGCACAGCACAACCTACAATCGATGACCACAACTCCATCAAGAATAGCGACTAAGAAAAGAGAATATAATGTTATAAATGTTAATCACAAAGTAAAGCACCAATTGTACGTGGCACGAGACAGAAATCCCAGACCGCTGGAATTCCCACTGTTGTGAATATGATACCGAAAAAGCATCGTAAACAAAAGCGATTATCTCTTATTGCTGTATGCTTTGCAAATAACTCGATAACAACGTCAAAAGAAAGGGTTGTCGATTAATTATTATATACATATTGATAAGACTAGCCCTAACCACGGCTATGTTCGCGTGCTTTAGATAAAGCAGTTGAATCATTCCGGTGATATTATAAATTCCCGACGTTGTCACAAAAAAAACCCTGTCTAAATTCGTCTCTGAACTTATCGATTGAGATTTCTGGATTTTACATTTGTAGGTCCTTGGAATAATAAGTTTTATATTAGGCAGGGGAAGACCGAGACGGTCATTTATAGATCAAGCCAAGGAAAAAGACAATGTCACGTCGTATCAGGAGCTGAAAACGCTGGCAGAGAACCGAAAAGAGTGGCGATTACTCCACCGACAAGAGCTAAGCTCTTAAATTAATGATGATGATGAAGTTTTTTTATAAAAATGCCATTTAGGATTTTTGCTCACGTCTTAAAATGCGTTTCATTTGACATGTTTCGGGCTAATCTGTAGCCCTTCTTCCCCGAAGCCACAAGTCACGGCGGCTGTCAAACGTGCTCTACGCGTCGCGCTGCCGCTCTGGGGGGTTACTACGAAATTCGAAGTTCGAAGTTCGGATCGTGTGGTCCCTCTCACTCTCGTAATAAATACCACTAGCGTGAGCGGAACGGCATGAAACGAAGTTCGAATTTCGCGCTTCGTAGTATAGGGCCTGCTCACGTGGCTGCTCGACGACACTGATACCGGCGCACAACTACCCGCGTTTTCATCGTCATTTTTATTGTCATTGTTAAAATGTAGGGTAGCACACAACATTAACAACATCACCCTGTAAAGAAACAGAAACAAATAAAAACAAACGAATATTTTTTTTTTGAAATTTGTTACAAAAGATTCCTTTTCATCCGATCACGACGAAACTGAAGAGAAGGGTTGTGTTTTTCACAGGTATGTATGTTTGTATGAACAGTGAGTGAATGGCTTAAAATGATATTGACAAATGAGGTATACTGTACGATGGGGTGCAAAAGTGCATGGACACCTCGGGGCGATAATCGCGTGAGGAGCACAGAAATATATTTCTGTGGTGAGCAGTGTTTGATCGTTTGATGTGCCCCGAGGTGTCCATGCACTTTTGCAGCCCGTCGTAGGGTCAACGTCATAAATAAGTGATTACTTTTGTACCCTGTCACTTTAACGTCATGTTTGAAAAACCATACGAAATTATGTAACTACTAAAAGCGACAAGGTACATAAATGATCACTTATTTATGACGTTGACTGTACATGCGTAACATTTGATTTCTGACCCATCATAGAACGTTTTCGCAGCAAGTTTCCTTGTCAAGCAATGTGATCTCACTGTGACATTTTCTGTGTAATGGTTCCATCGGCTCACGATTCAGTTGCTTCGACTATACCATATAAGTCATTAGCATTAGTCATTAGTATTAGCATTAGCTTTGGGTTTTTAAACTGTTGATGTTGGTTAGAATGATTGTTTTTTTTTGCTGACTATTGATATTTACTTGCATTATGATGCAACAAACTTGAAACAAATTTATATTCACTGGGACCATTGGAACTGGCTTAAATTCTTGTAAAATTTGACCTCGACAAACAAACATTGCAAGTCAAAAATAAAGCGTATAAAAACACCAAGCCAAGACAAACTTAGAAAATCAGAAATAACCTGAAAACCCAGTAATAACATCATAATCCCTTTTAATGGTTACGGCTCTCGCTATTTGTATTGTTGTACATTTAATATTAGCGCCGACAAAATCATTGTCAGTTACGGACGGAGGATAGTTCCGTGAGTGTAAAGATAAAGAATTCCTTCAAGATGTCTTTGCTGAGGCAGGTTCTCTGTACTTTGATAAGTGAGTACCTACGATCTAAACAGGCTGCATTTTTCCAATTATCCCTCTGGTGATAATTGTACTACAAAAATCGATAGATCGCCAACCGATGCCATCGATCGATGGTAGAACTAATTGGTCGACGTTGATCCACACAGTTGTTTCTACATCAAAACGTACCACATTAATCGATCGACGTCGAGCAGTAGCATCGATTGGCTGTCGATCAATCGTTTATTGATCCGTATCCTTTGATCAGCCAAACCTGCCACACCCATAAGTAGACTGTATTAGACTGATGACCTGATGAAGGTCCCAGGAGTCAGTTATGTGAGTGTTGTAGGACTGGTCATTATAGTGTTCTTTGGGGAAGACTTATGTTGAGAAATGAACGTTTTTCTGCTGACTATGATGATGATGATGACGGCCTAACTGACTGTAACAGAAAATATAGTAAAATGTTCGATTACTGTAGATTTTGGGTTCGAGATAACTGTGGCGGCCTATCTATGTGCGGAATTACATTTGTTATCATGAGGTTTTTGGTGAAGTAAAACATCATGCGCATGAAATAGGTCAATGGGTAGGTATATGAAGTTTCTAATCTGCACAATACCCACATGAGAACTACAGCCCAAGCCAGAAGAGGCCTGCTTTCAGAGAGCAGATTTTGATAATTTGTTGTAGTCTTGATTTGGCATCATTTAATTTCATATTTGTGTAAGATTGTCCCCTAATATTTATTTATTTATTATTTATTTATTTATTTAATTTAATTTCAATGAACTAAAACAATTAATTTACCCGCGACCTTACGATAGTTACGTTTTTGTGTAAAAATGCGAGTTCATGCAGTGCCTCCATCTCCACACTGTATGAACACACACAAATCACACAAACCCAACTATCACCACCACCAAGCTACACTGACGCGTTTTGAACTTGATCAGAGCTCATCTCCACATCAGTTCATTTCATTTAATTTTAAATGCAAATAGCAAGAAACACAGCCAATGAAAAAACACCAAGATATCCGAATGCTATTGGTGAAGTGGAAAGATTATATACAGAGTAATTTTAGAGAAGAGGGGTACTGGAAATGTACAATCACGATTTTTAAGCACGGAGTTTTGGTTTCCACTCCACCGCTAAGAATCTCATTGTGGTCTTCTCTTGTCTCCAGTATGCTACCTCTGCATGAGCATGGGCCTAACCTTCACATTCCCATCTTCGACAATGAGCCTGTTCATGTCAGAAAACACGACCCTGCACCGACCTATGACGGAGTCGGAACTTGCTCTCTTCGGAAGCCTCTCCTCCATAGGTAAGTAAAGGACTTTAGTAATATAATATCAAAACAAAACAAGTCACAATTCTTTTACCCGTTGACTCAGAAGTAGAAATGCAACATAAACAACAACCATAAAAAAATCGACATTAGAACATCGATGTCGTCAAAAGTGAAACATCGATGTTAGAAATATCGAAGGTTATGAGCGATATATCGATGTTTTTATCACCATTTAAATATATTAGTATAAATTGGTTTTTCAACAGAAACAAACAAAACTATGGTAATCGCTGATAGTCGCGTCAATTTGGGCGAGCTAAGAAACTGCGTCAGTTGTATTACAGAGCGAAAAAGACGCTATATAGAAAAATCTACGCTTGTGACTGAGATATATATTTATTTATTTGGGTAGCTCACGGATGGGACGGAAGATGACGCTATAAAACATCATTTATAGAACATCGCTCATGAAGAACAATGTTAACCCCGAGCATAGCCCTCTCCACAGCTCGTTGACCGACTCTGAGCCTATTCATCAGGCCTATAGTGAAGTAGGGTCAACAGCATAAATAAGTGGTCATTTCTGTACCTTGTCGTTTTCAATCGTTTGACAATTCTGTATGACATTTAAAACATGACGTTAAAGTGATAAGGTACATAAATGATCACTTATTTATGCTGTTGACTGTACCACATCTCGGATCTATATGTCATCACTGGCAACACACCCTGGTTAATTATAATAATAATTCATTACGGACATTAAAATATTCATAATAAGGGTTAAAGGCTTTCGTGTTAAGGCACTGAGGTATTATGAACGAAAAGATACAGATAAGTACCTAAGAACAGTGTTTGACTTAAATTTCAAATTTCAGGAGCACTCATCAGCACTCCAGTTGCCGGGTTTATGCTGGACTCTCTCGGTAGAAAGTACAGCGCGACCCTATTCTCCTTGACTCACGTCGTAAGTACGAGTACCTTTGCTATAGCTAAACCGTTTAAATGAGGTCTCACACGCCCGTTATAAGGGCTGGGGGGTACGACGAAAAAGGGGCTGACAGAGGAGCAGGCGGCCAGCGCGCCTCGTGTGCCTGCAGCCCGCACCTCTCCCGGCCCCCTTTGTTGTCGTACCCCCAGCCCCTGTACCGCGCGGGCGAGGAATCATTTAAACGGTTTAGCTATAACTTTCTTTGGTTTCCCACTGTTGGGATCATGTGTCTTTCCAACAGAGATATGCTGTTCAACTATTTTGCAAGGATGTGAAAGCTACGCTGCGAAACTATTGTGACCGTTTCCACAAATGCTTAGCTATGTAGACGCTCGAGGAAGATCCAGGACAAGCATCTTTCCATATAAATACATAGCTTAGTTGAACCCATTTGCAATAGCACTATGCTAACGCATCCATAACAACGCAGCATAGCACATCCCTGATAGAAAGTCATCCTTAATCTTGCCAGGGTAAGTCAGAATGCTTCAAATAGTCTGGCCAATTCCTTTTTGGACTGCTTCGGCTCCGCTGCCCGTCGCATGGAACTCAAAAAGGCAATTTTGTCCAGCAATCTGGATTAATTCAGCAGTTTGAATGGCATTTCAGTTAAGACTTCAGAATGGATTCAATCCCGGACTGTTAAACTAAGAAATTTTTTTGGGAATTTATGTGGAATATTACAGTTAAAATTTTACCATGAGCTTTTCGGTAAAGGAAAACATTGTTGGTTAACATGGATAGCGAAATAATTCTATGGTGAGTGTAACTTTCCAAATACGCACTGAGCCTGCGTGGGAACTACAGCTCAAGCCCTCTCGTTCTAAGAAGAGGCCTTAACAGTCTTAATTTAATATAGCTATGCTATCTTATCTTATAGATATCCTAATTCAAGTTTTTAGCAAGCTTAGTTAGATGATTGTTTACATTAATGACATAATTAACATAATAATAATAATAATAATAATATTTATTTAACAGAAATTTTTTAACAAAAGATCCTTATAATAAATGGAACTCAGTTCCCTAAGTAGGTAAACCTGTATTTTAGGATGAACATTGCTCCTCCCCTTATTGAAAGACTTATACTAAATATAATTAATAAGAAAATAACAAAGTAAATTTTTTAAAATTAATATTAACTACAAAGCACTTAAAACTTAAATGAAATCAGAAAGTGTGTGTCCGTCCAACATCCGTCTTTTTGACACAATACCTGCCCCCACTGAGAATCGAACTCAGGACCTCAAGGTTCACAGTCAAGTTCTCTAACCACTTGGCTATTCAGTCAGATTTGATTTGGTATAATTTTGTAAAAATGCATAAATTACAAGCGATAAGATTAAATATCTTGTCTGCAACAATAAGATAACAGAATTACAGTGAGAAAAAAATGTCTATCACGACACGAAATTAAACAAAGACATTATAATTATTAAATCATCATCATCACATGTTACGTACTAATATTAGTTAGTACCTAATGATTTTTGACAACGATAACAAAACTATGTCAATAAGTAATTTAGCAATAAGTCATTATTTACTGATTAGCTTTGATCATATACTTAGTACGTAGATACAAGGTCCTATACAAAATCCAACTCAAAAATCGTTCCCGTCACGACAATACTGACAGATTAAGAGTGATAATAGTAGTGGTAGAGCCATGTTGTAGCTAGCCGCTGCATCACGAATGGGCCGGCTCGTCCGGGGCAGTACCACCCTCTTACAGAACACCGGCGTGAAGCAGCAGTAATCCTGCTTGCGTTTCGTACGGTCAGTGAGAGTGCCGGGGGCCCAATACCTCACCCCTTCCCTCCCCCCCTCCCTCACCCCCTTCCCCTATTCCCTTTCCTTTAGGGCCGACAACGCACTGGCATCGCGTAAAGCGCTGCGGGTGTCTATGGACAGTGGTGATCATTTAACATCAGGTGACCCACTAGTTAGTTTGTCTGGCCTTTCTAACATAAAAAAAAAAAAAAAAAAAAGTAGTACATTTTAATATATATAACTTACGTGGTAGAACATAGCGTTGTAAACCATCCTGTGTGAGTTTCAGTTTTGTCACCAAAAATGGAATGACAACATTAAAAAATAAAACAAAATATCTAAAAGAAAGTGTATTGTAAAATGAACCTAAAAGTTAAGAAATAAGGTCACGATACTAAAATATGCGAGTTTCGTTATTTTGGTTTGGTATGAGAGCGAAAGAAGTCAATTGATGATTTATGCCTTATTTTGATGGCTCCATTTTTCGAGCGGCGAGAAGATGAAAGAGATGAAGGCATTTTACTAGAACGTGCTAATATTTTTTTTATGTTTTCTAGCTTTGTTGGGCCATGATAATCGCCTCCAACCGCGTCGAAGTCCTTCTCGCCTCCATCTTCCTATCAGGAATTGGAGGAGCTGCCTTCCTGGTAGTTCCCATGTACGTCAGCGAGTTCTGCCAGGAGTCCATAAGAGGCGGGATGACCTCTTTCTCCATGATCTTTTACGCTGTTGGCATGATAATTTCTTACGCTATTGGAGGGTACATGGACTACTACCCCATGTTATATGTCTGCCAGTCTATTGCTGTGGTTGGGATTGCGCTGTTGCTGCTTCTGAAAGAATCCCCACTGTTTTTGATGAGGAAAGGAAAGGAAGAGGTAATCTCAAACATGCGAACGTGAAATTGTTAGTTTGTTACAGTGTTCAGCGATGGAAGTCTTTCGGCTGTAATGATAATGATGATAATATAAAATTAGAGAAAATTAGTTAGCTATGAAGTATCTTTTTTTGTACTTATTTTTTCAACTTCATTTAAAAAAAAAAAAAAAAATAAGTACAAAAAAAGATACTTCATAGCTAACTTGTTTAAAGTTGCACAGTAGCGCCATCTCTTGTCCAGGTGAGCGGTTAGTTCCGAAGGAGTGTTAAAATCTCTCGATGAGGGTGTAACATAGATGTGCGTTTGTCACTGCATAAGGTGATGATTTAGCAGATTGAAATGTATGATGTATAGGAAAGATTCGTGTCTAATCTCTAGACCAGTGGTGGTGTAGGGGTATGGCACGCGGCACGGAATGCTGAGGACCTGGGTTCGATTCCCAGCATTGGTCTTTTTTCTGGGGTTTTTTCTGTGCATCTATATTTCAGTTTGTATTTAGTACGAAATGTTAGAGAAAATTGTAAAAAATTGTTATATAAAAACGACCTTATGCTTGCATATTTTTTTTTTGGATATTTTGGGTCACATCATATTAGGAGCTTTCAATACCAGTTAGAAGGTTTTAGACGACCAGATGGCCTAGTGGTTAGAGAACCTGACTACAAAGCTTGAGGTCCCGGGTTCGATTCCCGTGTCGGGGCAGATATTTGTATGAAAAATACGAATGTTTGTTCTCGGGTCTTGGGTGTTTAATTTGTATTTAAGTATGTATCTATCTATATAAGTATGTTTATCCGTTGCTTAGTACCCATAACACAAGCTTTGCTAAGCTTACTTTGGGACAAGGTCAATTGGTGTGAATTGTCCAATGATATATATATATATATATTTTTTAATTGGACGACAACTGGTGATAATAACGGTAACGATGATGAAATACTGACACCATGAGCTATTTTAATAAAATTTGTGTATTTTTATCAGGAAGCGGCACAAGCTTTGGCATTCTACAGGGCTGCAAAGGTTGATTCCAAAATAGTGGTACAGGAACTGAAAGTAATTTGTCGCATTCTAAACGCAGGGGACCTGGACACGCCCGGTTAGTTACTTTGCTAATCTTACTCGTAAATAAGATTGGGTGGGGCTCTGAAGCATTTCAGCCATCGTGAAACGTTTCTCGTCGTCATCGTGAGTCGTCGTCGTCGTCGCCATCGTCGTCATCGCCATCGTCGTCACCGTCGTTTCGTAATTCGCTCCTTTAGAAAAACACTGACACACTTACAAATTACTGTCATTTTCAACATTATCATGCGTTAAAGCTTCCATTTCTTCCTTCCTATTAAAATTTCAGCTCTTAAAGTAAATAGCGGTCATTTGTATTAAATCCCAAATATTTTTCATTCTTTCAGATACTCCTGAAGAAGAAGTGAATCTTAAGGTCAAACAAAAACCTTCGAAGTTATCGACGTATCAGTTTATAAGTAAGTTTATTAACCCCCGACACAAAAAGAGGGGTTTTACATATAAGTTTGACCGCTATGTATGTGTGTGTGTGTGTGTGTGTGTGTGTGTGTGTGTGTGTGTGTGTGTGTGTGTGTGTGTCTGTCTGTCTGTCTGGCTGTGTATCTGTCTGTGGCATTATAACTCTAAAATAGGTGAACCGATTCGGATGCGGCTTTTTTATTTGAAAGCTGGTTTCTTGGCGATGTGGTTCTTAAACATGTTTCATCAAAATCGGTTCAGCCGTTTCAAAGTTATAAGCTATTTTGTCAGCTGCAAAAGGGATTTTAGGCGCATAGTGGGCATTTACTTTATTTTCAAACATACATATTATTATGTGCTACCAAATTGCGTTGGGGGTTAGGGGTTTATAGTTACACAACTCTGCTTTAATGATTCTGAAAGGCATAAGTTTGTAAAAAAGCCATCGTTGTTAGTAGTTCCTAATAGTCTCTCACGCAGAAGATCGTGGGCTCAAACTTCAAAACGAGCCAGCAGGAGTGGTAGAAGCCCAATAGTATGTAGGATACTAGGTCCACTACTTGCTGACTTGTGCTGAGGCACCGCCTTCAGACAGATTAGTAGAAAGATATTTTAATGCCAGCTGTTCAATTTTTACTTTTTATGTTTTTGCTTTTTAGTTTCTGAGTGTGTTTTGAAGGCGGTTTTATTTTTTATTTACACTTTATAGTTAAATACTGCCTTGTCACCATTTAATCAGTTTTCTTTTTATAATGCATTGTGGTTAACACAAATGTAAAACAAATTAAAAATAAATAGATATATAAATATAAGGAGACAATCTTACACAAATCAACCTAGTCCCAAACTAAGCAAAGCTTGTACTATCGGTACTAGGCGACGATAAACATACTTATATAGATAAATAAATACTTAAATACATAGAAAACATCCATAACTCAGGAACAAATATTCGTGCTCATCACACAAACAAATGCCCTTATATACCAGGATTTGAACCCAGGTCCTCTTGCTTCGTAGGCAAGGTCACTACCAACTAGGCTAAAGCGGTCGTTAAAAATTGTAATGTTTTTTAGAAAAAATCTTTGTGCCAAGTTTATTGCGGCGCATTTTCTGCATTCATGGTATTTCCAATAGCGCTGGCGAACTAAACAAAAAGACTTGTAAAATAGCCCTTAACAAGCTACTTACAGACTTTTTGTGTATTGGATTTTAACAATACTTTAACTTTTTTTATTCAGAAAAATCTTACTCGACTCGGCGCGCTCTCTTCGTGTCTCTTACCATCATGACAGCATCAATGTTCCAAGGTCTGGTCGTGGTCCAAGTGTACGCTGAAGCCCTGTTCACAGAAGCCATCCCTACCATGTCTGCTACTGTATCCAGTATACTGTTTTCCATTGTGTCTGTGGTAGCTGGATTTCCTGCTGCATATCTTACTGATGTAGCTGGAAGAAGGGTGAGTTTTTAACATTTATGAGATACTAGTTATAATAGTGTCTAACATTTGGTAACATAGTGTACGGTTGTGGTACTTACATGAAGATGAGCTCT
Organism: Archips crataeganus; assembly: GCA_947859365.1. Classification (NCBI taxonomy): domain Eukaryota; kingdom Metazoa; phylum Arthropoda; class Insecta; order Lepidoptera; family Tortricidae; genus Archips; species Archips crataeganus. The sequence goes on along the minus strand of OX402067.1, from coordinate 14,554,793 downwards.
GGTTGAGTTTGAAAACGCGTCAGTGTAGTTTGGTGGTGGTTTGTGTGATTAATGTGTGTGTTCGTAATGTGGAGGTGGAGGAACTGCATGAACACGCATTTCTTAAATAAACGTAACTACCGTAAGGTCGCGGGTGAGCAAAGTAATTGTTTTAGTTCCAAGTACTATTCTTAAGTAAAACTAGAAGTGTTTGTTAAAATTTTAAATTGTTTCCAGCCCCTTCTGATCTACTCCTCGATCGCTTCAGGAGTGTGTTGTGCGCTCCTCGGTTCCCAAATTCACGTACACTGGGGCCCGCACGCTCTCACTGCGGTCTTCATCTACTTGTTCTGCATCGTCTATACTCTAGGAGCCGGCACTGTTCCCTATGTTCTTTCTGCTGAGTTATTCTTACCCGAGGTATAAAAAAAAAATGTTTATTTCGGACTATTAAAAAATCCATAGAGCTTGTTAGTAGGTACACTTCGACTGTTAAGAGGCAAACTGACCCAAAACGCCCCCCCGGCGACAGTGAATTTTAGACGTATCTCAATAACGCCCAGGATGGCGTTCGAAACAATTAGCCCCTCAACAGTCGACTTAATATCTATGTAGGTTAATTACTTACAAACTAATACAATACAATACAATACAATACAATGACTCTTTATTGTACACCAGGAATAGTAAGCAATACAGAAAACAGGTACACAGAGAGTAAGTTACAAGGTAAGCAATAGGCGGCCTTATCGCTTAAGAGCGATCTCTTCCAGGCAACCCTTTACCAGAAAGAAGGAAGGACTAGTTTACAGCAGGTGGTGCATCAACAGTGGATCAGAAAATTAAAACGCAACAAAAAATAGTACATCTACTCATACATATATCGTACATATAATAAGTACACGTCTAAAACAAATATAAGCATTGGGATAAACAGCCACATATAAATAAATAAACTATAACAAAGCTAATAATTACAAGAAGACAGATAGTACACCTTAAGCATTGATTTAAAGATTGACAGAGATTTTCCGAACTAATCCGAGTTTTCTAAAGAAATTATAACTATGAAAAGAAAAGAAAAGAGGCCTTGCCCTATTTGACCCTCCCAATCACCACATCAACCCAGTATTCAGTAAGCGGGCAGTCAAGTCGCTCTGCCAACGCTCTCAGCATGTATGTATGTATTGTTTCATTAACTTGTACAATACAAACATCACGAGTTTCTTTGACTTCTAATAATTTGTTTTCTGTTTTCAGATAAAAAGCTTAATGTCGATGTTGATCATCGAGTGGCTTTGGCTATGCAGTTCTATTCTCCTCTTCATCTTCAATCCCTTGGTGTCCGCCATGGGCCTCGGCCAGGTCTTCTACCTTTTCGCAATCATCTGTTTCGGTACTGCTGTCTTCACTTTCTTCTTCTTGCCGGAGACTCGAGGACTGCCTGTTGATGCCATCCAAACGCTGTTCAGTAAGAAGAGAAACAGTGTTCCTAGTCACGCGTGATTTTTAGTTAGTAATAAATGTTTTATTATTATTTGTGTCTTTAATTTTGCCTTGTTTGATTCTTTTGTTGGTACCTTTCTTGATATCTATATCGCCATTAGATTTTTTAATGAACTAAAACAATTACTTTGCTTTTAGTTCATTAATATGGACCTCCGCAAAGTAACGCCTGATTCAATAAATTATTAGATTTTTTGTTTATTATTTATAATTATAGGATATTATGTCTAATTTACGGTGAACGAAAACATCGTGAGGAAACCTGCATACACTTGTGAAGAAATTCAATGGTGTGTGTGAAGTTCCCAATCCGCACTGGGTCTGCGTGGGAACTACGGCCCAAGCCTTTCATTCTGAGAAAAGGCCTGTGCCCTGCAGTAGGACGTATAGAGGCTGGGATGATGATGTCTAATTGTCACTTAGGAACAACAGATCTTATTTATATTATTTTGTCGTCTTCGGAATTGTCGGTAAAAGAAGAAAATATTGAAAAAAAAAACATAACGTGTAAGCTGGTACTTCAATAAAAGAAAGTTGGCTATAAGCTTAAACAGGCTATGAATTACACTAACGATCAAAGTTAACGGATAAAAAGTTTATCCGTTGTTTTGGCACATCAGCATTGTACTCTGCACTGATAACTTATCAAGTACCATAGATACAACGAGGCTATCATACTGATTACGGTTTTGGATAAAAAATTGAATCATAAGTAGTTATAATCAGTGTCTGATTACTATACTTAATTCAATAAATCAGACGGTATTTCGCGAATGCTTAAACTATGATGCGTGAAACATACGTGCATGTATAGACATAGATGTGTTGCACGTGTGTTGTAGTCAGACATCATTATCATTTCTGCCATAGTCTACTGGGCTACTTCGTTCGTAGTCCCATTTCGTCGCTTTCTTAAATCGTCCACAGTGCCACGTCTTCAGCTTACAATTCCCAAATCGTCACGTTCCTAACCCGTCCATTTTCTGATATCTTCAATATCCCATTTTGTCTACATTCCTATTTCGACCACATTGCCAACTCGTCCACTTTTTTATACTGACCACAGTACTACTTGGTCACCAATGCCAACTCTTCTACATTCCTTTATCGACCATAGTGCTGTTTGGTATGAATAGAAATGGTGACGAGTTAGCACTGTAGTCGAAATAAGAATGTGGACGTGTTGGCACTGTGGTCGAAATGGAAATGTTGACGAGTTGGTACTGTGGCCCAAGTAGGAAAGCGGACAAGATAGGAAAGTGACGATGTAGGAATATTGTAGAATCAGAACAGTAGACCAAATGATAATGACGACGATTTAAGAAGGTGACGAAATGGGACTATAAATAAGCATCCCTCATTGATACCCAATCATTACGGTTGGACGCAGCTTGCATCCACTGTGAATCTCGTTGATGGACGTCCCACTCTGCGCTTGCTAGTCTGTGGTGTGTGTAGAGAACCTTTTTGCCCAAAAGGCCAAATGGCCTCCCCATTGCCAGTTCAACGAGCTAATCCGTTTAGCCGCGTGGTTTAGCAGGCAGGTCAATTAATTGATATTTTTTTTATACGTCATTGTTAAAATCATGTTGCAGAATAGAGTCAGTCTGGCCACCGCTACACAGATAGCTAATATGCGTGTATATGCGCATGTATAACCACAGTTAAAACAAACACAAACGCAATTAAATCACATTTAGTATTTTCTACTTACATTTGAATATTTTTTTGTACATTTAAAATTTACCATGAGCATTACGGCGAAAGAAAACGTGAGAAAACCTGCATCCACCTGCGAAGAAATTCAATGGTGTGTGTCAAGTTCCCAATACGCACTGGGCCCGCGTGGAAACTAAAACACAAGCCCTCTCATTGTAAGAGGCATGTGCCCTGCAGTGGGACGTATGTAGGCTGAGATGATGATGATGATGATGATGATGATGATGATGATGATGATGATGATGATGATGATGAAAATTTTCTGATCGGTTTCCCATTCGACAAACGACAACGTGCCGGCTGTGCTAGCCATACCCACTTTGGTGGAGAAACCAGAAATAGTTAAACGTCTGAATTCCTCAATCATAAAGAATACAATGCTTGCATTCGTAAGATGTTAATACCTTTTGATCCATTCGTATTTACCTAGTTTTATAGTAGTTTAACTATAGTACTAGACTTCAGTCTTGAGCCAGTCGATCTGTCAGATGAGGAGATACAGCTGAATGGAGAACAGTGACAGAATTTTAGAAAAATGGGATCCCTCGTTCGCCAGACTCTTTGTACTGGAATAAGTAAGTATTTTTTTAATTGGGATGTCTATTTTTTTGCAATGTATGAAAAATCGAAAACCATTTCGAGATAAATGCTTTTTAAATCGTTTTCTGTAGTTATGTAATTTTAATATTATGTAATGAATTTATTATATAAAAAATAAGCAATGACCTTCATTTGACATTGGTGTAAATTGCGTGACCGGTTCAAGTCGTACTTTATTTTGTGTGGTTAGAATTCTTCACAATTTACGCGTGGATTATACTACGGAGTTTGATTTGGACCCGCTGTCTGACATCTGGCACTTTGTCAGTGCCAGTAAAGTGACACAGTGTATAGTGTACCACTACGCAAAAAATAATTAAAGGGGTTGCCTTATCGTACGCATTTAGATAGATTTAGAAATTTGGCATTGTGGGAGCCCTCGATTACAATCTGACGTCATCAACTAAAATAGTTACAATAATTAATTTTGAAAAAAGTAGAGAACTAAATGACAAAATATTGAAATTAGTTTCTTATAATTGACTTTTCTATACAAAAAAAATATCAAAACCACTGGTAATTTTTTTTAGACATTCCCAATTAACCTTGGGCTACATTCAGGAACGTCCCAACACGGTTTGCGAACGGTAATTCGATCGTTTGTGAGAGGATAGAAACAAATTACTATTCCGGAACGCCAAAAATCACTGTTTTGCGAGAGTTTTGGGCTGAGATTGGGTTGAGCCTTATTTTTTTCTTTCTAGGAAAATAAGGCTCATCCCAAGCTCAGCCCAAACCTCTTGCAAACCAAGGATTTTTGGCGTTCCTGAATAGCAGTTCATCCCTATCCTCTCGCAAACGACAGAAATAAATAAATAAATAAATAAATATTAGGGGACAATCTTACACAAATCGACCTAGTCCCAAACTAAGCAAAGCTTGTACTATGGGTACCTAGACGACGATAAACATACTTATATAGATAAATAAATACTTAAATACATAGAAAACATCCATAACTCAGGAACAAATATTCGTGCTCACCACACAAATAAATGCCCTTACCGGGATTTGAACCCAGGACCTCTTGCTTCGTAGGCAGGGTCACTACCAACTAGGCTAAAGCGGTCGTTAAATGGGCCATACACAGCGAAATAAACAAAAAACAAAAGTCGTCTCTCCTGTGGACATAAAATTAGCGACTCCGAGTAAGCAAACTTAAGATTTATTTAAATGGGCCGAAAGTTGGCCAGGCGGCACACGCCGATGTAGAGTAGACTAAAAAATATTGGCTATGGAACCTTAACTTTTGCAATGTCCACAGGAGAGACGCGAACAAAAAATGTGTATGACCCAAATACCGCTCGAAAAACCGTGTTGGGCCGTTCCTGAATTTAGCTTAGCCCCTTATCGTTTCATATAACACATTAATTAAATTTAACATGATCAAGTTGAAGATGTATAGTCGACCGAGAAACTCCTATACCACCGTAAGGTTCAATGTCAGTTGAATGTTTAAAACAGCAAAGGCTATTTTCACGTACAACTCAATGTGACAATCAGCCTTATTGTTTTTATTTTGATGTAGGAACCGTCATCAAAAATGGTAAAGCAAGTACTTGGTCGACTATACAAACTATCTAATTTACATATTTCAATAATACCTACTACAAAGATTTTTTTTCGCTATCAATCCCAATTCAATTTACATTTACATTGAAACTGAATATTCCCGTTAAAAGTATTTTACCAATGTTAATCCATATTTCATTAAAAATACTCACTATTTATAGATTCTTAAGCTGATGGCCGTGGGTTTTTCTGAGTATTTGTGAATTCATGTGCGAAATTCCATACGTTATGATGGAATTTTATGCTTATTTCCACAGTATGCTTCCTTTGCATGAGCATGGGTGTGACGTTTACGTTCCCGTCGTCAACGTTGACGCTGTTCAAGTCCGAGAATACGACGCTGCACAGACCTATGACGGAGACAGAGTTGGCTCTCTTTGGCAGTCTTTCATCTATAGGCAAGTAACACCATTTCGAAAACTAAATGATACGTGGCGTACAGACACACACTCACTCACGCACACACGCACGGATGCTCATGCACATAAAATCACTCACATATTGTTTTTGGTGTTTAATAAAGAATATTTGTATTGTACCTTTCAGTTTAGACGACCAGATGGCCTAGTGGTTAGAGAACCTGACTATGAAGCTTGAGGTCCCGGGTTCGATTCCCGTGTCGGGGCAGATATTTGTATGAAAAATACGAATGTTTGTTCTCGGGTCTTGGGTGTTTAATTTGTATTTAAGTATGTATCTATCTATATAAGTATGTTTATCCGTTGCCTAGTACCCATAACACAAGCTTTCCTAGCTTACTTTGGGACTAGGTCAATTGGTGTGAATTGTCCCGTGATATTTATTTATTTATTTATTTTATTTATTTTAATTTGCTAGTGTCCGTGTAGTGTAATATAAAGATGTCACATATAAATATAGTTAGGTTATAAAACAAATAAAATGTATAATTCAGGGTAGTTATTAAATACTGAATTAATAGCCGCACATTCTGGTAATTCTGTTACGTCTGGATCTCCGCGATACAGCCTGTGCCTAGTGTGGGGATCACTGTTTCTCTTGTATCGTTTAATGTATATTTTTGTGGCAATAAGTGATTTCTTTATTTCCTTCTTGAATGGGAATCCCCATTTCCTATTCATTTTAGATACTTTACATTTATTTTGTTTTAACTTAAAGCGGCTAGAATAATACATTGACTCTTTATTGTACGCCACACCGAATACAACGCCGAAAAACAATATTTTGTGATTTATTTTTAATAAGAAACACCCTTAGACGAATAGAAAGACAGACAGAGAGAGGCTTAAGTAGGCCATAGGGCACCCTTTGGATACGAAACTCCATGTTTTAACAAAAACCTAATCACTTTTAATCTCAATCTACAGGGGCTCTCATAGCTACCCCTGCAGCCGGTTTCCTCCTTGATGTCATTGGCAGAAAGTTCTGTGCAACTTTGTTCTCTGTTATGCATCTGGTAAGTGTTATTATGTGTAACTATTTACTGTAACAAAAACACATGGAATTAACTGATAATAAGATAAACAGATCTACAAAGGCGACCTTATCTTTTTAGGGATCTCTTCCAGCCTTTGAGATTGACAGGATATTGGAAACAAGAGTAAACACGCAATTAAAAGTTTTTACATTTCTTTCTTGTATAGGATTTTGTTTCTTTTCTTTGTTGTCATTATGTTTTTGTTTTTTTTTTGTTTCCATATGGTTGATATAGCAATGTAAGACACAAGCCACACAGACGAGACCTGGGACGGAGGCACGTCGCAGTCCGCGTCGTTTGTTCGCAGGCCGCGTCTCCGCCCCGTCTCTTCTGCCTGCCTTGGATCGCGACGCTTCTATACATTCAGTATGAAAACTGCTTCAAGGGCCGCCGCGACTGCGACGATCTCACGTCTCTTCTGTGTGGCTTGGCCCTAAAGGGCACATTGCATACAAAGTTAATTATTCGCCGTATTTCCGAAGAAACTGTTTAGTAAATACAACAATAAGATAAAGACGAGATTAACGAGATAACACATCAGACGCAAAAACATTTATGAGATGCAAGATTATGAATATCATTAGAACTGTTATCTTGTTTAATGATAATGACGTCAAAATTACAAGTATGTTGCGAATTATGGCGTTTGACGTAACTTTTATTGGGCTAAGGGAAACAAATAGTACCTACATAGTTTTATGGACTTGTTTGAAATTAAATAGTTACCTATGTGTCACGAAGATTGCCGATAGGAATTATCGCAATTGTTCTTACGATCTATATATACTTAGATCTTCGCATGTTTTGAGCAAAAAGTTTTGCATGCCGTGGTAGCAAAGTGGTTTTACCTATGGCCTCTCAAGTATAGTGTCGTGGACAAAAGGCCGAGTGAAAATTATTATCGCTCCATCTGGTCGGAGGCCTATCTACACTGCGTCTTCCGGTCCGTGGACGCCACTCGAGAACCTTTTTTCCCCATCGGTCATCAGTTCTACGATACGAGCGATGTGCCCTTGGCGATTCTTCGAGCTATGTCGGTGGCTTTAGTTCTTGCGCGGATTTCGTCATTTCTAATGCGATCCCGCAGAGAAACTCCGAGCATAGCCCTCTCCATCGCACTCTGAGTGACTTTAAGCTTTCTTATGGGGCCCATCGTTAGCAGTCACGTCTCAGTGCCATAAGTCATCACTGGCTACACACACTGGTCAAAGACTCTTGGCTTGAGACATTGCGGTATATGGGATGACAAGTGACCAGTAGTATAAGTTACATTTTTTGCAGATATGCTGGACCCTGATCCTGGCATCTAACCGAGTAGAAGTACTCCTCACAGCCATCTTCATATCAGGCATCGGCGGTGCTGCTTTCCTGGTAGTTCCACTTTACGTCAGCGAGTTCTGCCAGGAGTCCATAAGAGGCGGGATGACCTCTGGCTCCATGATCTTCTACGCTGTTGGCATGATCGTCTCATATGCTATTGGAGGGTACATGGACTATTACCCCATGATATATGTCTGCATAACCATTGCCGTGGTTGGGATAGTGCTGCTGTGTTTCCTGAAGGAATCTCCTATGTTTCTGATGAAGAAAGGATGGGTGGAGGTAAATAATAAAACCAATCTTATTAAGGGTTTACTGGAACTGATAAATAAATTTAAGTAATTTGCTGAAGAATGAAAAAATAATTCGTTGTTTATTAAAACTGAACTGAAACAATTACTTTGCTCACCCGCCAAGCAAAGAAATCAAAGCAATATCGGGTGAGCAAAGTTTCAGTTCATTGATATGGACCTCCGCAAAGTAACGCCTGGAGCCTGTTGCATAACAAAGAACAACTTATATTACAAGCGGAACTCCTTTTCTAGTTAATATAACTGAAGCGAGAGTTCCGCTTGTAATATTAGTTGTAATTTACAATAAAACTCACAAACTAATTTGATAGTAACTAAATGGAATACTTATTCTGCTTCACCGCAAAAGCAGTAAGGCCTAGCCATGCAAAACAGCTGAGATTGCGTTTAAAATATTATTTTCCATGCAATAATCCCGCCATCTCATCTCGAAAAATAAAATAAAATTAGACTACGTAAACGTAACCAAACCTACAACCAAGAGAACCACCACAAATGAAAACTCTGCTACGTGTTTCGATTTTTTCCGAAGAATTATCAGCGATAGTTGATCCTACGACGATCGATCAAAGAAAGTACTACCAAATTCGCGTTTAAATAGATGTAAAAAGTTGATTTAATGATTACTGGCATTAACGCCATTGACTAACCGAAGTACATGCGGAATCCCGCCCTTATTCACTTCCGCATAAATCAACACAAGTTAAACTGACTCAGACTTGTTGGTAACCAACACAATGTAAAATTGTTATGGAAATAAATTAACTGAAACAAAATGTTAACGCGTTTCTAACTCTGTACGAGTTCGTTCTCAAAGCTTTGTGGACGTAGAGGCGGGGTAGAGGGATGAGATAAAGTATTTACATTTGATAACTTGTATTTCAGGAAGCTACCAAGTCAATGGCATTCTACAGAGCCACGAGCGTTGATTCCAAAGTTGTCCTGCAGGAGATGGCAACAATTCGTCGAATTCTGAATGCTGCCAACGTGGACGAACTTGGTAATAATTTTATTTTTTTTAAACATAATCATCATCATCATTTCAACCAAAGACACGTCCCTGCTGAACATAGGCCTCCCCCAAGGCTCGCCAAACAGATCGGTCCTGCGCCATCCGCATCCAACGCGTTCCCCCTCAACTTTAACCAGGTCGTCGCTCCATCAGCGCTGCAGGCGTCTAACGCCTCAGCATAATGCTGAGTCAGCGACCGTTTCACTTTTGCATGGACACACATGCAGATCTGTGTATTTATTACTTCGTTGTTTTGTGAACTTTGTTTATTTGAATGAATTTGTGTGTACTTTCTTGTATTTGTGTGTCTTGTAAAAGTGAATAAATGTCTTCTTTCTTTCTTTCTTTCTTTATCTTGTTGGAGGCCTAAATATTTTGTTCAACCGACCTTCAACAGCAGCACGTGAATGTGAATGATTACATACTTACAGCACGTGCATTTTCAGGTTTCAGGCCCAATTTTGAGTTAAAGCAACAATATAGGTTTTTCAGGATCATTGAGAGCAATCAGTATTACCAACACATACATCCACATCTTGAGAAAATATTGTTGGTAAGTGATGTTTAGATTGTTCTATGGCTGTTCAACAAAAAACCATCATATCTCGCAAAATATTGATCCTATAAGTATGAGTTTGGTCTCATTCGATTGAGCGCAAAAAAATACATAGAAAATGACACCTAACTTGCCTCATTTGTAAAACCTCCTGCCTATAACCTGTGGGAGGGGGTAAGACCCGTAAACTTTGGTAGGACTCGGCAGATCTTCATTTCTGGTGCCAAGATAAAGTTATAAAAGTTTCATTGAGGTACATATTTTGCCGCCAAACTGTCATATATAGTCTTATTTTACCTGTAGTATAAATAAATAAATAAATAAATATTAGGGGGACAATCTTACACAAATCGACCTAGTCCCAAACTAAGCAAAGCTTAACTTATATAGATAAATAAATACTTAAATACATAGAAAACATCCATAACTCTGGAACAAATATTCGTGCTCATCACACAAATAAATACCCTTACCGGTATTTGAACCCAGGACCTCTTGCTTCGTAGGCAGGGTCACTACCAACTAGGCTAAAGCGGTCGTTAGTATGTAGCTATATCAATCATTTAGCGTCTTAGATATAAATAAAACTCAATTATTCATTTAACTCAAGGTATTTTTGTGTTCTGATGGATTAAATAACTTTGTAAACAAGAGATAGCGGTTAATGCCGCAGTTTTACCTCGTTAGTTAAGCTGGGAAACCCGCTTCTATCAAGATTGTTCTAATGACGAGTTTATATTGTTTATTTTGGGAATTAAACTATCTCTAACTATCAAATTCACTCAAAAAGCGATGGAGCGAGCTTATCGGAGTTTCCCGGCGTGATCGAAATATATTTTAATCTAGAATAAAAATATCGTGTCACGGTGTTTGTTATCGAACTCCTCCGAGACGGCTTGACCGAACTTTATTAAACTTTTTTCTCTATATTCGGTAGGTCTGAGAATAGTTCGTAGGCTATTCTTTTACCCCTAGTCTTCGCGGACGGAGTCGCGGGCAAGATCTAGTTATTATATATTTTCAGTGGTTAAAATCTGCAAATCTAAAATTGCTTAAGGCTGTGCCGAGGAAATAACGACATAATTGCGTTTGTTAGATTCCTTACTAAATCGTTATTTCTAAATCTTAGTCTATGTGGGTCATAAGTTAGACATTTAAGTATTTACCCTATAAGTCGTACGCTTTAGAAACACGATTACTTATACTTTGCTCGAAAGAAATTAAATCCAAAGTTAAGTCTAAAACAGAATGGATTCCCTTAGTACAACGTAAATACTTAACGGAACGTAATGAGTTTTTTTTTAATAACAAAACTACTTATTTTCTGTAACGTATACGACTTACATCTTCAAAATATCTATTGTTTTAATAATAAGAAGGAAATAACTACATTCGCGCGCGTTCCGCCCATCCTAACCTGAGCCGCCACGATTCCCTCCTGTCCGCGACTCCGCCGAGACACCCTTCACAATAATACCTAAAATTGAGTACCGCCAAAAGCTCGGCGCCCTCTTAAAGTAGCCTCGAAACGTACCTAAATGTAACGTTTTTCCGTTTTCCGTTTTTCGTTTTTGTACGTCTATCGCGCCCATCTCAAGTGGCTCCCCATCCGTTTTCGCCGTAATACTCACATTCTTTCTCTTCTGTACAGCATACTCTTCAATCCTGCAACTCCTCAATATCTTCAAGAGCGTTTTATGTTTATGTCCTCTATTCGCTCTGCACAAAATTTTCTTCTTACTGTTCCTCCTTCTTCCTCCAAATTCTATCATAACTCCCTTACTATGACCGCCATTCGTCTTTGGAATTCTCTTCCTTTGTCGTTAAGGCAAGCAAAATCCCTTCCCATTTTTAAAAACCATCTAAAGGCTCACTATTTGTCACTAACGTAATCCTCGCTCTTTGACCCTTCTTTATTCTTTTTCTTTTTTGTTTATATTGTTTCTTTAATTTCCTTTTTAAATCCTTTTCTCACATGCGGCCTTTTGACAATTTTTTCCATTGATAAGTATTTTTTATTAAGTATATGTAGTGTATAAGTATTATATTATTGACGACCAGATGGCCTAGTAGGTAGAGAACCTGCCTACGAAGCTTTAGGTCCCGGGTTCGATTCCCGCGTCGGGGCAGATATTTGTATGAAAAATACGAATGTTTGTTCTCGGCGGGTCTTGGGTGTTTTAATATGTATTTAAGTATGTATCTATCTATATAAGTATGTTTATCCGTTGCTTAGTACCCATAACACAAGCTTTGCTTAGCTTACTTTGGGACTAGGTCAATTGGTGTGAATTGTCCCGTGATATTTATTTTTTATTTTTTATTTTATTTATCCTATGACTACCAAACTACAGATATACAATTTTTATCAAAGTTCTCTCACAGTTACAGGTACCAGAGAGGGTACTCACTCTTAAAACTATTAACATTTATGCTTCAAAAACACAACTTATTTTTAATCATGAAAAACCCAACAGATTTACAAATAATACTAATTTTAAAACAGAAACTAACGTAAATATGTATAACGTTTCGTGTGATCTGCTTACCCCCTCTGGGAATACAGGTGTGATGTTTCTATTTTTTGCACCTTGGTCCTGAGTTTCATAGTTAGGTCAGTGGACTTGGTTGGACACGTCAGTCACACGCACCCACAAATGTGACCTCACCCAGTCACTTGGTGGGTGCCAGACAGCGCCAGCGACGAGGCAGACATTGCGCCAGCTGACCGGGAGTTGTGGAAGTCAAGAGGGGCCTTTGCCCAGCAGTGGGGCACTCAACCCAGCCTGTATACGCCCCACTGCAGGGCACAGGCCTCCTCTCAGAATGAGAGGGCTTGGGCCGTAGTTCCCACGCGGGCCCAGTGCGGATTGGGAACTTTACACACACCATTGAATTTGTTCGCAGGTGTATGCAGGTTTCTTCACGATGTTTTCCTTCACCGTAAAGCTCATGGTAAATTTCAAATGAATTTCGGACATAAATTCCGAAAAACTCAGAGGTGCGAGCCGGGATTTGAACCCACGACCCTCTGCTTGAGAGGCCATAGGTCAAACCGCTAGGCCACCACGGCTTTTACACACAACACACTATGATATATGTCAGGCTAATAATTAATGTATTAAATACTTCTTTATTTATATTTTCAGTCTCCCCCGAAGAAAAGAAGCTGCAGCCGGAGAAGCCGGTCCAGAAACTCTCGGTGCTCCAATTTCTGAGTAAGAAGTCAAATAATATTTATAACTAGCTTTTACCTGTGGCCTTGCATACGTCAACCATTAGGTTTGATAGTTGAACTGAAATTCAAAGAAGTCCCCTTAGGCACGGTTCCGTGGATACTAGCAGCGTTCCCCCTTTGCATAGCTAAGCTATTTCTTTGTCCGAGAAAGCTAACAGCCCATTAATCTATTCTAAAATATAAAAATCTCGTGTCACGGTGCTTTTTATAGAACTCCTCCGAAACGGCTCAACCAATTTTTACCAAATTTTTCTCTAGATTTGGTAGGCCTGAGAATAGGTCGTACGTAATTTTTTATACCCCTAATTTCCGGGTCAGATAGAATCTATATATTTTATATTTAAGTATATTTTTTCCGTAACTTAGTTTAGTGCACAACACAAGCTTTGCTTACTTTGGGACTAGGTCAGTAAAATTAATTATCAAGTGTCCCGTGATATTTTAATTTCATCCTTATTCTCAATTTTCCAGAAAAATCCTACACAACACGGCGAGCCATGTACGTATCGATGGTGCTCACCACCGCTTCGATCTTCCAAGGCCTGGTCGTGGTGCAGGTTTACGCGGAGCCTCTGTTCTCCAAAGCCATCCCCACCATGTCAGCGACCATCTCCAGCATACTGCTGTCTATCGTGACCCTGGTCGCTGGTTTCGTGGCGGCTTACTTGACCGACGTTGCTGGAAGGCGGGTGAGTCGCTTTATTACTCTATGCTATCCTGGTAGTAATGGGGCAAAAATGTTCTCGAGTGGCGTCCACGGACCGGAAGACGCAGTGTAGGTAGGCCTGAAGCCTGAAGATGGAGTGACGACCTGGTTAAGGTTGCGGGATCGCGTTGGATGCAGATGGCGCGGGACCGATCTGTTTGGTGAGCCTTGAGTTCAGTTCAGTAGTGGACGTCTTTCGGTTGAAATGATGGATGATGATCCTGGTAGTTACAGGTGGTTTTGGCCAACGGGATCCCATTATAGAGATTCCGCTGTCTGTGCTTCCGTCCGTCTGTCTGTCCGTGCGTCAAACCGTCTGTCACAGAGCTCTATCTTATAAACCGTAATAGCTCTAGACACTTGAAATTTTCACCAATTATGTTTCATCAACAGTATTTTTTCAATTTCAGCCGCTCATGCTGTACTCCTCGCTCGCATCAGGCGTATGCTGCGTGCTGCTCGGCTCGCAGATCCACGTCCAATGGGGCTCGCATGCTGTGACAGCTGTCATGATCTACTTGTTCTGCATAGTGTATACTCTTGGAGCTGGGACCATTCCCTTTGTACTAAGTGCTGAACTCTTCTTGCCGGAGGTGAGCTTTTATGTATTTTGGCCTGGAACCGCTGAATAGAAACGACAAAAGGCAATGGCATTTCAACAAGATACGCTGATCATAAAAAAGTTCTGCTGAGCATAGTGACGTCAATTTTATTGTCAAATTTAGTCAAAGGTTGTTCTGCAACCATAGAGTCCATTTTACATTGAAATATATAATAAAAGATATCTTTTGTGTGACAGCTAAATTTTTATATACAGCTGTGTATTATATTTCACCTATTCCACGCTAGGTGAACGCACGCTGTATGCAATTTTCAACTATATACCGTTGTCGTAAAGTTCTTATTATGCTACCGGTTCATAAGTTCCCAATAATCGCCTAGATAACAAAGTGTACTGTTTATAACTAATAATTAAATAAATAAATAAATAAATATCACGGGACAATTCACACAATTTACCTAGTCCCAAAGTAAGCTTAGCAAAGCTTGTGTTATGGGTACTAAGCAACGAATGAATATAATCTATACATATAATAAATCTGTAACAAGTCGGTGTCTGTACATTGAAGATATTTGAGAAAAACTGTCACTAGGGCTATTTATTAGCGCAATAGAACCCAAAACAATGATTTTTAGAATTATTGTCTGTTTGTCTGTTTATCTGTTTGTCTGTGCGTTTGTGCGCGCTAATCTCAGAAACGGCTTAACCTAGAAGGATGCGGTTTTCACTGATATGTTGGTATTTTCTTGGATTAACATTTAGTGTTTGTTTCATTTGAATCGGTTTACAAATAAGAAAGATACGTTTATTTTAAGAATTTATCGAACAGTTTTTAGAAGAATTGACTGACAATCGCTCGCCAGACTTCAGGAACTACTGCACCGATTTGAAAAATTCTTTCAGTGTTAGATAGCCCATTTATCGAGGAAGGCTATATATCATCACGCTAACACCAATAGGAGCGGAGCGGAAGAATGTTTCAAAATCGGGGATTTTTGAAGTAAAACTTCTATAGGCACGCTTTTGGTGGTGAATGAATGTGAACGCGGGTGTGCGGGAAGAAAAAGCAAATTGGATAAAAAAAATAAGCTGCCCAAATTACTAATTCCACGCGAACGGAGTCGCGGGCAAAAGCTATTATATATATAGATACATACTTAAATACATTAATTAAATATAAATAAATAAATAAATATTAAGGGACAATCTTACACAAATCGACCTAGTCCCAAACTAAGCAAAGCTTGTACTATGGGTACTAGACGACGATAAACATACTTATATAGATAAATAAATACTTAAATACATAGAAAACATCCTTAACTCAGGAACAAATATTCGTGCTCATCACACAAATAAATGCCCTTACCGAGTTTTGAACCCAGGACCTCTTGCTTCGTAGGCAGGGTCACTACCAACTAGGCTAAAGCGGTCGTTAAACGTAACGTTAATTATTATACTAAACGGGATTTATCACGTAAATAATATTTACCTCGACGTTTCGGCCACATTGTAGCAGCCATGATTACGAGTTGACTCAGGTAAATATTTTTTTCGTGATAAGTCCCGTTTAGTAAATAATTATTTCAAAGTGTCTTTACGAAGATACAATTAAAGACGATGTAGAGCTGCTTTTCACCTTCAGCAATTACGTTTTAAATAGGTTAACAAAAATTATAAAGAGGCTGTTCGTGTTTTCTTTAAATGAATATTTGAGGAAATACGAGCTTCAAAAGCACCACGAGCTAGTAACTCGTGCTTTAAGCTCCTTCGTACACAAGACTACGCAAATCTACGATACCAGACGACACGTGTACTCGTAGGTACAAACCTTTATGAATTTGTATTGCAGTACTCGCTGAGACCAAAATCGTCGAGTATGAAGTGCCTTACAGCGCAGTTTATTCCGTAATCAGTAGAAAGCGGATTTGAAGTAGCGATTACAAGTTTAATATGGATAAGAGTAGTACTTAGAAGTACCTAAGTATTTATTTTTTATATCAACTGTACAAAGGTCATTATATATCGACACAAAGGATGATGATACATAATGATACTGGTCAGTCAAATATTTTTCTAGGTTTTCATTTTTAAATTTGTGACGCTTATTAGATGTTAATTCAGAAAAGTCTTGAATCCATCGTTTTACAGTTTTTACACTGCTTGATTGAGCCATTATAAATTTATGACAACAATATTGCAAATTAACCCGAGAAATAAACAATGAGTCATACACGTGTGCAATGTGCATGTGCGTTCAATTTATTACTGGAATGAAAGACAAAACCTGTACTCAGGTTTTAATGTACTAAATGACAATGACAATATAAAAACAAAATATAAAGCATAGACAAATCAGCACATTCATCCCCCCCACAAGTAGTCCAGTAGGTACTTTGGAGTAGAGCGCATCCTGCTGGATCTACGGACTGGCTCAGGGGGCGCTGGCTCAGCCGAGGTAGGAGCCTCAGGCTCGGCGATCGTAGCCTCGTCGGTTGTACCGCGCTGTGGGGTCCGAGGGCTGGCTGGTTCCGGCGTCCGCTGTTGGGATGATGGAGATGATAATAGTTGTGGTGATGATGTGGGCGACTGTGATTGAGTGTTAGCGTGAGGATCGGGTTCATAGCTGGTGGAAGGATCGTTCTGCTCTCCGATTTCTTCGCCATTCTGGCCTAAGGGCGCTAAGTGCCGGTTGGAGATAGTAGTTTCTCGTCCATCTTGAAGGCGAACATGGGAATAAGATGGGTTCGTATGGAGTACTTCAACCTCCTCCACGATTGGCTGGTATTTATTATTACGATTAAAGCGCCTCATAAGGACTTTACCAGAGCTCGTTAACCATGTAGGTATAGAATCTCCATTGGCCGATCTCCTGGAATATGCGAACATCCGTTCATGAGGTGTACAGTTTGTACTGGTACATAAAAGAGAACGTATCGAATGCAATGACTGGGGAAGGACGTCCTCCCAGTGTTCGATCGGTAGGTTTTTCGTTTTCAAGGCCAATTGTATCGTACGCCAAAGTGTAGAATTAAGTTTCTCCACCTGGCCATTACCCTGGGGGTTATAGGGCGTTGTGTGGCTTGTAGCCACGCCTCTATTGTGTAGAAACTCTGTGACTTCTGATGATAAGAAAGAAGTTCCACGGTCTGAGTGTATAAAAGCTGGCATTCCAAATATGGTAAAAAGATTGTTCAGATGTTTAACAACAGTTCTCGCGCTCAGATCAGAGCATGGAAAAGCAAATGGAAAACGTGAATACTCGTCAATTACTGTTAAAATATATTTGTTATTTGTTTTCGAGGGAACTGGCCCTTTAAAATCAATGCTAAGCCGTTCAAAAGGAGCTGTTGCCTTTATAAGCCTATTTTGTTGGTTGGTTTTGAAAAATCTTGGCTTTATTTCTGCGCAAGTACGACAGGCGCTTGTCATGTTTCTGACGCCTTCTACTGAGTAAGGCAGGTTCTTAGATCGAATCCAATGGGCCATCCTTATCACGCCTGGATGACATAAGGATTCGTGCAGTGATAGTAGTTTTGATGATCTTTCAGTGCTAGCGCAAACACGCGATAGGGCATCAGCGGCATGATTGTCTTTCCCTGGTCTGTAGGCAATTTCGTATCTATATGGAGCCAATTCTAATCGCCAACGCTGAATTTTCTCGTTCTTTATTTTGCTTTGGTGCCGTGCATTGAACATAAAAGAGACTGACCGTTGATCCGTAATTAGACGAAAGAGTCTTCCTATGAGGAAATGCCGCCATTTCTTTAACGATTCTACAATTGCGTATGCTTCCTTTTCAATCGCCGAGTGATTTTGTTCGCATTTGTTGAGTGTTCTTGAATAGAAGGCGACGGGTCTACCTGCTTGCGACAGAGTAGCAGCTATAGAGTGCTCTGATGCATCAGTTTCAACCGTAAATGGTATTTTATCGTCTATAGCATGTACACAAGACTTTAGTACGTCAGTCTTTAAATTTTTAAAATCTTGGACTAAATTGTCATTCAATGGGAATGTTGTGGTATTTGCTAGGTTATGGACCTTTTCTGAGAAGCATGGAATCCATTTTGAATAATGAGCAAACATGCCTAGCACTCTTCGCATGCTAGGGAGATCGTGTGGGGGAGGCAGGTCCAAAAGAGGCTTCAGTCTATCGCTGTCTGGTTTGATAGTATTGTTACTAATGGCATAACCCAAAATGTTGATAGAGTTTTGTTTAAAAAAATGGACTTGGATTCGTTTAGAGTTAGGTTATACTTACTTGCTGCCGTTATGAATTTTTGTAAATTAACATCATGTTCTTCGTGGTTTCTTCCACAGATGGTAATGTCATCAAGATATGCGAATGTGCCTGATAATTGTTCTTTTCGGATGAGCCAGTCAATGGTTCTTTGAAAACTAGAGACTCCATTGGTGACCCCAAAAGGGATACGACGAAATTGATATAAGTTTCCAGCAGCTTCGAAAGCGGTATACTGTCTCTCTTCTGGGAGAATTGGGACTTGATGATATGCACTTTTTAAATCTATAGCGCTGAAGACAGAGTACTGGGAAACCTTCGATACTAGCTCTTCTATATTAGGCAATGGATACGCGTCCAGTTCTGTATATCTATTTATAGTCTGCGAGTAGTCGATGACAAGTCGTTTCTTGTGATTTGCGTTTTTCGTGATGAGAACCTGAGCTCGCCATGGTGACCGACTCTCTTCGATAATATTTTCTTTCAGGAGGCTTCTATATTTCCTCTTCAATGAAACGACGATCGTCTTCGCTATGTCTTCGTGACTTGACGGCAATTGGCTTGCATTGAGGAGTGACATTGGCAAATAACGGCACAGCTGGGACCGCAGCTTCGGCCACGTTGCACACAACTAGTGGCTCTTTTTCACCTCCGAATGCGAACTCAAGTGTAGAATGTTTTGTGAGGACATCGTGTCCTATGATAATATCGGCACAAAGATTTTTCATGACTAGCAAATCGACATTATCGTAAATGTTTTTGCCAAGGGCGATTGACTGACGCGTTTGTCCTTCAATTTGTGTAGTATGGTTCAGTGATGCCATGTATATGGTTTGTTGGCATGGCTTTTTTTTTAGATTGCATAATCGGAAGAAATCGTAGTTGATGAAGCTTGAAGAGCTCCCCGTGTCAAGCAGCGCTTCGGCTTTAATTCCTTTTAGATAGACAGGGACGGTGGCTTTCTTCAAAGATGACGGTGACGCGGCAATAATGCAGGCGTTGATACTGTCCTGGTTGTCGATAGCAGCGCTAGTTGATGTCTTGCTTCGGCAGACACTGGCAAAGTGCCCCTTCTTGTTGCAGAGTTGACAGGCCACGTCGACAGCTGGACACGTCTTGCACGGGTGAACACGGCCACCGCAGAAAAAACATTTGCGTTTCTGGAACGTGGAGATAGCCGCGGAATCATGTCCACTGGGAACAGGGTTGTTTGTGTTAGAATCCTTGTTCTCATTAATGGCATTGCAAGAGACATAATTATAATTTTGAGTATTTATTTCCGCCATTTCTAGCGATCGAGCCTTATTATGAGCCTCGTCTAAGGTTAAAGAAAGGTTCTCGAGAAGTCTTTCCCTTATTTTGTTAGATGAGATGCCTGAAATAAATGCGTCTCGAATATTGTCATCTCGGTTAGTTTCACTATCGACACTTGCAAAATTGCAGTCTTTGGCTAAATGCTTTAAAGCTTGCATATAAGTGTCTACAGTTTCGTTGCTATTTAGCTTACGAATAGCTAGCGCATGGCGCGCGTATAGAATGTTCGTTGGTTTTATGTAAAGACTGTTTAAGAGATTCAGTGCTTGATCGTAAGTAGTACATTCACTTATGTGAGAATATACGTTGGGCAATACGTGATTTATAAGTAACGTGAGTTTGACCTGGTCGGAGACGGGCGGTACTTGGGACTGAAGAAAATTTGAGAAGGTTCTCTTCCAATGTTCCCATTCTTTAGATCCATTCTGCGACGGGTCCACGTCGAATCTCTCCGGACGTAAATACTTGTCCATAATAATATATTTTAGTACATTAAATTGGAATGAAAGACAAAACCTGTACTCAGGTTTTAATGTACAAATGACAATGACAATATAAAAACAAAATACAAAATATAAAGCATAGACAAATCAGCACAATTACAGTGACATTGTTGACTGCAAATTATTTTACTTCTTAATAAAGTTAGCCGTGTTTTCCAGGTCAAGAGTATAATCTCCATGCTGGTCATTGAGTGGACGTGGTTCTGCAATTTCATCGTGCTGTTCATCTTCAACCCTCTATTGGCGGCCATTGGACTCGGCCCGGTCTTCTACCTCTTCGCCGTCGTCTGCTTTGCCACTGCTGTCTTCACATACTTCTTCTTGCCGGAGACCAAAGGGTTACCAGTGGACGTCATCCAGACGCTGTTCGCTAGGAAAAGGCGCCGTGTGCCTAATCATGCCTGAGCTATTATTAAATGCTTTTTTGTTGATACTCGTTGTTTTCTTGTTATGAATAGGATCAGTTCAGTTGTATCATTTCTTTAGATTACTTGAAACGAGAAATTCTTGTATTTGAGCATTTTCAGTCTAAAATGTAGGGTACTTATTACTTTGTCGCGAACAACACTGGTACGGTTTTGAATGTTTTAAATGAATGAATGAAAAGACTATACAGTTGAGGTCAAAATATTTTTACACTTCATTACTTCTTGTCACTATAGGTATATACCTTCTGACAATTTTGGATAAAATTTTCTAACACGAAGTGACAGTCACAAGGTCACAATGTAATTTGAAAGTATGAACATAATATCTTCGATCTCGACTGTACTTAGGTTTTACTACTTACTTAACCCCCTACCCTACCCATACCCTTTGTTCAAAATAAGATTTATGAGCACTGTTTAAATGTGACCAAGTAAGAAAAGTGTGTGTCAATGTCTTCAATTGGGAATGTCTAAAAAAAATACCACTAGTTTTTATATTTTTTTTTTGTTAAAGGAAAGTCAATTATAAGAAACTAATTTCAATATTTTTTCTATTGGCTCACTACTTTTTAAAAATTAATAATTTTAACTATTTTGCTTGATGACGTCAGATTATAATTGAGGGCTCCCACATGGCTAAATTGTCAGTTCGTACGATAAGGCAACCCCGTTAGTTATTTTTTGCGTAGTGGTAATACTGTCTTTATTGGAGCTGTCAGAGTGCTAGATGTCAGACAGCGGGTCCAAATCAAAGTCCGTAGTTTAATCCACGCGTAAATTGAGTAGAATTCTAAATAATGCCATGCCACACCGATTGAAGTACAATTTGGACCATACACGTACTTTACTTCAATGTCAAATAAAGGTCATTGCTTATTTGTTATGTAATAAATTTATTACGTTATATTAAAATTAAATAACTACAGAAAATGAGTTAAAAATCATTTATCTATTTATCTCGAAATGGTTTTCGATTTACTATACATTGCAAAAAAATAGACACCCCAATTAAAAAATGTGTCAGTTTTGTGATGAGCCATGTAGGTAAACTGTGTGAATAAAAAAAGCCACAAAGCTTACTCAGAAAACATTAACACTTTTTTTTTATCTTAATACCTGTAAATAAGTAACGTGGCTGACTGGCTGACAGACAATACTTACATAGTTTAAACCATAAAACCCAGCTCAAGACTCAAATTTAGGAGACTCCATTGGGATTATAGAGGTGCACTTAGAATAAGGGATAAGCCAGTAAAAATCCAAAAACTTACTCGTTTTAAAAGAAAGTAAATGCCACTGACCCATATTGTATGGTTTAAAAACCGACCAAGTGGACCATCGAGGGTTCCGTACAAATTTTTAGGTATGTCAAAATATACGCCGTAAACAGCCGTAACTACCTATAATAAACCATTGTTAGCAGAACCCTGCTTCTAAGTAAAATGTATGCTTTCATATTGGTTTGTCAGGACCCCCTTTAATATTAATATAATTATATTTTTATTATTTGTTATTATATATACGGACCACAGCAATACATAATCGGTGAAAATTTAAAGTGTCTAGTTAACGCCATGAAATTATAAAGATCGACCCCCTTTAACTTTTAACTTTATTTTATTTTTGTTATAGCGGCAACAGAAATACATCATTTGTGAAAACCTCAACTGTCTAGCTATCACGGTTCATGAGATACAGATACTGATGATTCATCACAGACAGACAGACTGACCGACAGACAAACAAACAGTGGAGTCTCAGTAATAGGGTCCCATTGGAACACCTTTGGTACGGTCCCGAAAAAAGACCTCCGTTGCATGGTGCCTCAAATTCTGGCAGCATTCCTTCGTT
Source organism: Archips crataeganus (assembly GCA_947859365.1). Taxonomy (NCBI): domain Eukaryota; kingdom Metazoa; phylum Arthropoda; class Insecta; order Lepidoptera; family Tortricidae; genus Archips; species Archips crataeganus. Next base: position 14,531,920 of record OX402067.1, on the reverse strand, counting down.
GAATGTTTAGTCTCATCCTTTTGTCTCTAACTGTGTCGAACAGGCGGTTTTACACTACTGTAGGGTAATAAGTTTGTGTGCGTCGGGACCCCTTGGACCCATGGTCTCAAAACCGACAGCAACGAAATTAATATCACAGATTTTATTAAGTTTCTTCCTAGCTATCTAAATATACCGACCTCTTACAGTGTTTTGGTGAACATTATCCGCTTCTTTACAGGGCTCATTCAATGATATCAAACCACTAAAACTACGTAAACGTATCTGGTTGTCTGTAAAACCCACATTCTTAACATCTTGTCGTTTGCCTCGCTAAATCTCTTTACATTGTCGTATAACTAATTGCTGTTTGCCTTACTTAACAATAACTAACTCAGATAATAAATATGAACGTCATTTCGAAGTACAGTGCTGACGAGGGCGGCCAAAGGAAGGTTTTTCAGGAAACGCGTAGAAAATAAATATTTATTAATATTTTTACAAAAATTAAAGAATACAACTAGAAAAATGTCTATAATCAGGCAATTGATGTGCACTGGCGTGGGTAAGTTACAAGGAATAATTAACTTTAGAAGTGTTAAAGCTGTTGTCAAAGCTTCGAAATTTAATAACAAGTGCTGTAAATTTTTCGGAAATGCAATGCGTGTGAGTGAAATTAAAACGGTACGTATGAAAATACATACAGTTTGGAAAGAATAATGGACAGAATACATACTTAATGATAATCTATAAAAATGAAAGTCCTGACTCATCAAAGCCCAGGTTGCTGAAATTTTGAATTGAGGTTACCTTTATAATTTTTTTAATCAGTGCACAAATTTTGATACGTGATTCAGTATTGTTAATAGATCACGATTACCTGTTCAAGATTTTTTTTTACATTTTTAAATTTGCCCAAATTTATTTATTTAGTAATTCATCCAACAAATTGGTCGAGTTACTATGAAAAATAAAAAAAGTGATAAATATTATAACGAAAAATACTGTAATTTGTTATTTTAACACATTATCAAAATTTGTGCACTTATTAAAAAATTACCCTGTATAGCAGGCGAGAATGGATTTGTTGAAATTCCCACGAGATAGGGAATAAACGGGATCTAGGTGTTCGTTACAGAGTAACTGCTTCTCCGGAACTATGATTACTATTTTTTTTTTTTAATTTTTCCTTTAAGTAATTATAACAGCAAAAAAATAATTTCAGGACTTTTGGGAATTCTCACGGGATAAGGGACAAGATTTTTGGAATTCTGTTGCATGTTAGTTCTTAAGTATTTGTTTTATTTTAATTTATTTTTAAAGAATTACAATTACAATTCTTAAGTTATCCATGCTAGTTTTTAAGTCACTTTATCATTGTTAATATAATAATTAAGCCGTACGTGTTGTGGTGATTAAAGTTTTTTGTCTATCTATCTACTAGCTGACCCGGCGAACTTTTATTAAGTTCAATTTTTTATTATGATAGATAATAAATAGGTATAAATAAAAAAAACATTTATTGGCCCTGTATTTTGGTGCATGGGTTGCACTCTTCAGTGAAGCACCTTGTGATAGACGACATTTTTCGTTTTATTATCAGGCGAAAGAACAAATAACGCAGGTGGTCTTCCGACCCGTGAACATGCCACATATAATTGACAAAACTGAAACATGGATTTTCTAGATTCAGACCACAACCTTTCAAGGATTGGCCTTGTGATTTGTTAGTGGTCATGGCGAATGCAAGACCGATCGGAAATTGATGTCGTTTAAACTCAAACGGTATATCGGTTGGGGTCATCGGGATCCTCAAAATGAGAACTTCCTCACCTTCGAATTTTCCTTTGAGCATCGTCGCGTATATCACATTTTTCATCTATTTACTTAGCACCAAACGCGTTCCGTTCCACAGTTTTGGTTGGTTTATGTTTCGAAGCATAATTACTACGGAGCCAACCTTTAGTCGTAAATTGTGCGGTGGTAAGCCAGGCACATTCAAGAAGTTTAAAATGCAGAGTACCAATGATCTCATTCTGAATTATGTAGTTTAAGTCATCTACATCTTTATTCTTAGCCGCCAAAATTGCTCGCTCACTCAACCATTCATTATTTTTGTGGTTAGTAATGATGTTTGGGAATACTTTGTTGATGAGTTCGTTTTTCGATGAGACAAAGTTACAGAAATTCGGAGAAAATTAAATCAATCCGCTCGATTCGTCGACAGGTACTCGACCATTACCGATAGTCAGCAATTGCACACAGAAATCTTCAGCAGATGTAACGTTCAGCAATGCAACTCTCATGTTTGTTGTCAGCTGAAGTTTCTTCACATAGCGCCATAGATTTGATGATTTGAGGCAAGCGTTTATTTCTTCGGCAGCAGTTGATCTTGGAATTCCTGGCAGTGTTTGGCGGAAATCGCCAGACAGTAAAATCATTGCGCCTCATCAGTCATTAATCATTGAGTCATTGCGTAGATCTTTCAATGTTCGGTTAAGTGCTTCCAATGCACGTTTATGCGCCATTGTGCATTCGTCCCAGATGATGATTTTCGATGCTGATAAAACTTTGGCCATTGCGGAGTGTTTTGCAATATTAAATGTTGGTTCTTAAATAGTTTGAAGATTTATCGGCAATTTTGATGCTGAATGAGCCTTACGTCATCCTTCTAACAATGTAGCTGCTATTCCAGAAGATGCAACTGCAACCGCAATGTTGGATCTCGCACGAACAGTGGCTAAAACTACTGATATGAGGAATGTCTTACCAGTTTCTTGAACGACCGCTTTAGCCTAGTTGGTATGGTAGTGACCCTGCCTACGAAGCGAGAGGTCCTGGGTTCAAATCTCGGTAAGGGCATTTATTTGTGCGATGAGCACGAATATTTGTTCCTGAGTTATGGATGTTTTCTATGTATTTAAGTATTTATTTATCTATATAAGTATGTTTATCGTCGTCTAGTACCCATAGTACAAGCTTTGCTTAGTTTGGGACTAGGTCGATTTGTGTAAGATTGTCCCCTAATATTTATTTCTATTTATTTATTTTATTTATTTTAGTTTCACCAGGGGCATCCAGGAAATATAAACCACCATTTAAATTTAGTTAAATGTGTGTTCGTGTGTTCCAGATGGTTGTTTATCCGCTCTGATCACGACTTTGTAGTCATCATTTGGCTTGCGCTCCAAAGCAATCTTGAACAGCCTGACCAACGAATGATGTTCATGAAGTAGTTGCTGCAGATCTTGAAGAATTGCTCTTTTCATTGCTGCATTGATCTCTTGACGTCGATCAAGTTGTTTCTCTATGTTGCGCATGAAGTATATTTGTAAAAATTTATGCTGTGCATCTTCGAGAGGTTGCAATGATCCAATTCGATGGTGAATCTGTCCATGTATCTACAAAATCAAAAGCAAAGTCAGTATTACTGATTTATCAACACTTTTTTTAGAGTTAGCAAACATAATACATAGGAATAAGTATAGTATATTAATTCTTCTACTGTATTTTGTATAAGTACAAAAAAAAACAGCGGGTTGCACTCCGGGAGTGCCGGCAGAAGTGAAAACTTGAACATTAACGTTGTGCCGTCTTACGAACCCCCATCACCCCCCCTCATCCCCCCTTCTTTCGCGGTTCTTGCGGATTTATTTCCATGCTCGATGAGACTTTGTAATCAGTTAGCAACGCCATTATTCCCGGACCTATACAACTTTTCTTCTTCTTCAAGTGCCACTCTATTACTGAAGGTTGGCAGTCAGCTCCTTGTATCTTTTCTTGTCAAGCGCCAATCTGAACAGTTGCTCGACTGTCTTGATCCCTGTCCACTCCCTGATATTGCGGAGCCAAGACATCTTACGTCTACCTGGCTTTCGCTTCCCGGGCACATTCCCCATTATGATGGGGATGGTCTGCAGGAGGGAATGCCGATCATATACAATTCAAACATTTTCAAAATGATGATGACACTCAGGCCTGCTCGTTTGATCTTTTATCTTGTAAAATACACTAGGTAAATATTTACAGTAGAGTCGCTGACTGTCTGACTGACAGGCAATGCATTGAATAAGCAAGTAGTGGAGATAGAGACTTGAAATTTTTCAGACTTAGAGGATCAGAGTAGAGTTTATGTGCACTTAACTAGATGGGAGTTATGGATAGTACCTAAACCCTTTTTTTCATATTCCAAGAAGGCGAGCTAGCATTGATCCTAACCAAATGATTCTCTCATCCTCTAAAAGTTTGATTGGTAGAGATCCCCGAAAGGGATAAGTTTACTTTTGTACATGTATTACAACTGTTGTGGTGTGTTTTTTTTATTACACGATGACCTGTTAATAACTTTTCCCAGTATGCTACCTATGTATGAACATGGGTGTAGTCTTCACCTGGCCATCCTCAACGTTGTTGCTGTTCAAGTCAGAAAACACGACCCTGCACCGGCCCATGACGGAGACGGAACTGGCTCTCTTCGGCAGTCTTTCTTCTATTGGTGCTCTCATTGCCACGCCATTTGCTGGCTTCTTACTGGATATTATTGGGCGGAAATACTGCGCCATTATGTTCTCTTTGATGCATGTTGTGAGTATTATCATCATTGACAATATCATCAGCGATCGCCAAATTGCTGCCTCCATCGGTTGCTCATAACTCGCGCGATACCGTTAGTCCATCTAGTGGGAGATCTGCCAACGCAGCATCTTCCGCTTAGAGGTCGCTACTCAAGAATCATCAATCATCATCATTATATCAACTGGAAAATGTCTACTGACTGCCTCTCCAAAGATGTCCAAGATGAATTTTGTGGAACACTTAATCCACTGACTATGGCAATATTTACCAGCTGCACTTGTGGAACCTACTTGGAATATACTTGCATTGTCATTCACCCTATATCATCATATCAGCCAAAAGACGTTCACTGCTCGACGATGGCCTCCCCTAAGGAGTTCCGAAACAATCAGTCCTGCGCTACCCAGATACAAGTACCCAGATACTAACAAATATAGATCTAGCATCTCTTACGTTGGGGGGTTGTCTGATAAGATTTATGGCATTTTAAAATCAAACAATATTAATGTTGCCTTTAAGACTAACAACTCTTTGTACTCTAGGCTATGTAACCACAAAGAACAGGTAGATAAGGGAACTAGATCGGGGGTATACAAGCTTACTTGTAATGACTGCAATGGGATATACGAAGGACAGACAGGCCGAAGTTTTAATACTAGATTTAAAGAGCATGTTTCGGCATATAGGAATGAGCATCCAGATAGATCGAATTTTGCAAAACATTTGTTGGAATCAAATCATTCATTGTTAGATTCAGATTCTTATGAAGTGTTACATTATTGCGGCAAGGGGTTGCGTCTGGATGCTCTGGAATGCATGGAAATAATTAGGTACAACACTATGGGGTCTATTATTAATGAACAGGTAAATTTAGTATCTTCTCCTTTACTGCGGCTTGGGTCGAATTTGAACAGTTAGTATTAATTAAATATGCCTTATAAATAAATAAACAAAAAAATTCAAGGTAGTTTTATAATATGTCAATAAAAGTTAATTTTTGTGGGGTAGTTTGAGAATAAGAAAAATAAAGTGGGTACTTGAGAAGTTACAGTGACAAGTTAAAACATTTGTTTTGGTTTGTTAGTTTAACATTTGGTAGCATAGCATACGGTTGTGGTAACTCTGAAGATGAGCTCTGGTTGAGTTCGAAACGCGTCAGTGTAGCTTGGTGGTGGTGATGGTTGGGTTTATGTGATTTGTGTGTGTTCGTACAGTGTGGAGGTGGAGGAACTGCATGAACGCACATTTCTTGCATAAACGTAACTATTGTAAGGTCGCGGGTGAGCAAAGTAATTGTTTTAGTTCAGATACAAGTGGTTCTTGCGAGCTTTACCAGACAGTCGGTCCAGCTTGTTGGGGGCCTTTCCACGCCACATCTTTCAACCTACGTAATGTCTACCAAATTTCAAGTCAATCCGACTACTGAATTGGGTTAAGCTCGACTTTCAAGATTTGACCGATAGTTATAGATAGTGGCATTCAAGAAGACGCATGAATTTGTCAAAATTAGACATTAATGGCATTGTAATAAGAAACACGGCACGCTTCATCATGAATGACTCGATCTATACATGGAAAGTTAAATAAAAGCGTGTAAAAAAGGTATTCAGAGACAAATAAGACAGATTAAAGACCATATTCTCACACTTCTATTGTTTTTGATTTCGGGATGAACTCACAACTATGTTTTCTTTTTATAGCTCTGCTGGACAATGGTTATAGCATCAGACAGAGTAGAAGTCTTGCTCACAGCCATCTTCATATCAGGGATTGGTGGCGCTTCATTCCTGGTAGTTCCAGTCTTCATCAGTGAATTCTGCCAGGAGTCCATAAGAGGTGGTATGACCTCTGGAGCCATGATATTCTACGCTGTTGGCATGATCATTTCGTATGCTATTGGAGGGTATATGGATTACTACCCAATGGTTTATGTCTGTTTGTCTACCGCGGTGCTTGGGATTGTCTTACTTGGCACACTGAAGGAGTCGCCACTCTTTTTGATGATGAAGGGAAGAGAACAGGTAATTGCCCTGCCTACGAAGCAAGAGGTCCTGGGTTCGAATCCCGGTAAGGGCATTTATTTGTGTGATGAGCACGAATATTTGTTCCCGAGTTATGTATGTTTTCTATGTATTTAAGTATTTATTTATCTGTATAAGTATGTTTATCGTCGTCTAGTACCCATAGTATAAGCTTTGCTTAGTTTGGGACTAGGTCGATTTGTGTAAGATTGTCCCCTAATATATATGAGAAGTCCTGGGTTCGAATCCCGGTAAGGGCATTTATTTGTGTGATGAGCACGAATATTTGTTCCTGAGTTATGGATGTTTTCTATGTATTTAAGTATTTATTTATCTATACATATAAGTATGTTTATCCGTTGCTTAGTACCCATAACACAAGCTTTGCTAAGCTTACTTTGGGACTAGGTCAATTGGTGTGAATTGTCCAATGATATTTATTTATTTATTTATTTATTTATTTATTTATATATATATTTTTTAATTATTGTTAATCGTAATCATAAAAAGAAAAAATCCTGGCTTACTGCCTGATTCATCAACGCCCAGCCCAAAGCCTTAGAGCTAGGAAGCTGGAATTTTGTATAGTGATGATGCCGTTATGATGTATGGTTTACAAGAACAATAATTTTCGGAATTTTCCGTTAGATAGCCAACAATATAATAATAGATCTTATTTATACCTATGTATAAACCCGTAACCACCCATTAAAGTATTTTATTTATTTATTTATTTATTAGCATCGAAGTGCAAGATACAATTTTATCCACAGGGTGTAGCTAAATATTAATTCACAATTGAATTATAATATTATTAAGTAATTACAAACAATCGTCATAATCGCGAAGTTATTATAAAAATAAATAAATAAATAAATAAATATCACGGGACATTTCACACCAATTGACCTAGTCCCAAAGTAAGCTAAGCAAAGCTTGTGTTATGGGTACTAAGCAACGGATAAACATACTTATATAGATAGATTCATACTTAAATACATATTAAACACCCAAGACCCGCGAACAAACATTCGTATTTTTCATACAAATATCTGCCCCGACACGGGAATCGAACCCGGAACCTCAAGCTTCGTAGTCAGGTTCTCTAACCACTAGACCATCTGGTCGTCTAAAGCGTCTATTATAAAGCGTTATAAACAAATAGACATCATCATCCATCATCTCAGCCTTTATAGTTCCCACCGGGGCCCAGTGCGAATTGGAAACTTACACACATCCTTGAATTTCTTCGCAGTTCAGTATGTTTTCCTTCACCGTAAAGCCCATGGTAAAGTTTAAATATAATTTCGCACGTAAATTTCGAAAAACTCAGAGGTGCGAGCCAAAAATAGACAGACCTTAAATTAATTTCAAACTTTTAATGTTGTTTAATATTATTTTTCAGGAAGCCAAGGCATCGTTAGCATTTTACCGAAATACCAAAGCTGATTCAAAAGTAATCCTGCAAGAAATAGAGACTATACGGCGAACATTAAACCCTGAACTGGACGAGCCTGGTAAGTTTAAAACATGACATATATATAGTTTATTTGATCTTCAAGGAATACACTTTAGTAAATTAAATAAGTGTATATTTCAGATCAAACATAGTAAAATAAAATCTTAGTATTAATACGTCTTTACTTTTAGGTACGGTCAGCATCAAAAGTATGTAGTTGGTCACTTTTGTACTTTTTTGTTATTACAACACAACTGTCAATCATGTATGACATTTGCACCAGACTGTAAAGCGACAAGGTACAAAAGTGACCAGCTACTTTTGATGCTGACTGTACACGTCTTCAGTCTTTCTCTCATCTTTCATACACTCTAACTCCCTCATTCCATCGTCTCATTCGGTAAATTATCTATCAAATCATTAAATTTTTCATGCATATATGCTATCAAGGGATTTGAGGGTTTGCTCCGAATCACTTTCCTGGATACTTTTTTGTAGAATTGGCAAAAAATTCTGATAAAGTTTTCAGTAATCTGGTAGAAGTACAGGGTGTCTATAACGTCTAACGAATAATGGAGATGTTTTGAGTGTTTGTGGATGTTAGTTCCATGCCTGTACGCTGTAACTACAGAACAATGGCCTGAATTGTTTTTAAAGGAGTAATGGATTTACCAATAGTTTTTTCCTCCCGAAGGCGTTATGACTTTAGTTTTAAAATTTGCAAACAAGTTAGTAGGTACGTCAATTCAGACCAAAGAGGTTTCAAGTCAGGCAACGTTTTATTTATAAATAAATAAATATACATAAATATCACGGGACAATTCACACCAATTGATCTAGTCCCAAATTAAGCTAAGCAAAGCTTAAGGGGTAATTAATTAATTAATTACGCTTACCAAAGGGGTAATTCGGCCAGCATCATGGGAACCCTGCCACAGGCAGATCTTTTGGATGGGGTAATCTTTTTATAATTTTTATTTTTATAGTAACATGTACATAATTATTTAGTTAATTTATCATAGGTAAGTTATCTTTAACTTCTTTTTAACTGTTAATTTCATGTGTTTATGTTATTTTATTTTATTTAATAGTTATAGTTAGTTTATAGTTAAGTTTTAATTATTGTTATTATTTCTTAATATTTGTATTCTATGAATAAATGTAGTTAGCAAAGCTTGTGTTATGGGTACTAGGCAAAGGATAAACAAACTTATACAGATAGATACATACTTAAATACATATTAAACACCCAAGACCTGAGAACAAACATTCGTATTTTTCATACAAATAGCTGCCCCGACACGGGATTCGCACCCGGGACCTCAAGCTCCGTAGTAAGGTTCTCAAACCACTAGGCCACTGGTCGTCTAAAATTTATATCTTTAAAACTTAGCTATATCCAAATTTTATAATACAAAACTTATGTAAGCTTCATAAGGGCCTACGATAGCTGACGCGGACGTCCGCCGCGTGCGCCCGCTCGCGGGTCTAAAATGTACCGAAAATCCGTCGCACGCGCCCGCGCCACTTAGCGCTGTTCATACAATTTCTTATTAGACGCGCGCACGACGGGCGTCCGTTCCGGGTAATCCGCGTCAGCTAGCGTAGGCCCTAAAACTTTATTTTTTTAATATTTTAAATTTATATCAAGTTGTTTTGCAATAATTTCAGTAAATATTTTTTAACATGTTGACAGAAATTGGCCGTACGACCAGTCAAATTCTAAACTACTTAAACACAGTTCTTAGCCTTAGCTATGGTAGACGACTAGAAAGAAGTGAACATCTGTATTGGCGGGTAGACATTATTTTACCTTTTCAAATGTTTTCTTAGCGTCTTTCATTTGCCGAGCTGTGAAGTGTTTAGACTAGACACAAAATAATTTTAAAAAGTAAATATCATTATGTGTATCACGGGCAGTAACTAAGGGGATTACAAACTCGAGTCGGGCTTCAAATAGACTCTCGTTAGTAATACCTTTCTTACGGCCCTTAAACAAGATTAGAGGACGCTGTCAAGAACGTTGTAGTTCCTCGGCTTTCAAGATGACGTATTGATTTTGTTTGTAATTCATAGATGGCGTTGTCCGACGAACGTTGTGCTTGGAGAATGTTGCCGTAACCTTTTTCATGGATTTCTAACAAGCACGAAGCCGCCGAAAAAAGCTAGTATATTAATATAGTTATAGTGAAAATAAACGGATCACTCACGTCTTAAAACGAGTTTAACTTGACATGTTTCGGGCTAATCCGTATAGAGTCAAACTCGTTTTAAGACGTGAGTGATCCGTTTATTTTCACTATGAGTGAGTCTCATGGTAGTTTCATGTTTAAAGTAGGTAATAACCAATATAGTTATTCGTTTTATGTTAAAAACTGCGCTTGCGCAACCAAATAAAAAATAAATGAAGTTTTATATCTGCAACTAAAACAACAGGATTATATTTTATGATTTGACAGACATCGTTAAGTACACATGTCCTTTTATCTTTTGGGCGAGACTACTTGTCAGAAAATTAGTATACAGTTCATTGTTATAATTAGAATCAAAATCAACATCATTAAAAAACTTGGTTATTTTTAGACGTGTTTATTCACTTTCATCTGTTGGTAGGTATATCTTGGGACAAATCTTGAACGTCATAATATTATTATTTTTTTCTCCGCAAAGTAACGCCTAAATTATAATAATGATGATATTGTCGACGGTGGAAAGGAGAACCCCCTTAAGAGGATACCACCACCACACCACCATTTCCCCACCACCACCACCATTTCCCCATACAAACGTAATCCCCAGTTTCCTCCCTGGATAATGGCTTTAGAGCCAATTATTTTTTACTGTGTAATCTGTATCTACCACAGCTATGCCCCTATGTTTCGTTTTTTTCCATATTTCAATTAACATAAGAAATATAAGCTTTCAAAAACTGTAAAAATTGCCCAATTTCAACGTCATTTTCAGACACTCATCAGAAAAGAATCCCTGATATAAACAAAAAAAAGAAAACATAGGGGCATAGCTAAATCAGTCTCCTAATTATTTTTGAAAAAAATAATTTTATTGGTCCAGTTTTCGAGAAGAAAACAGGGGATTACGAAATGCTGTTTTGATCAATTTTACGCGCCTATTAACGGTCTGAGCTGCAGTTGTCCCGCTCTCGCTGTACTAACACGAAGGGGTTCGGGCGAGACAGCGACATTTCATTAAAATACCTATTTCTCAAAAGTCTCTCAGCCATCGTACCCTCTTAAGCGACATTTTGGACGAAATTGGGTTATGTTATGTCGTTGTAATCAGTTTTTTCTGCATTATTTGAGCTATATAACAAAATTTCGTCCAAAATGTAGCTAAAGGGCGTCCTTTCCACCGTCGACATGTATTGCAGAATTTTCGTCAATTTTTAACTCTTCGGCATTTAGACGCTGCGAAAATTGACCTTAATTCACCGACTTCATCTTCTTACATTTCATACTAAATACGAACTGAAATGTGGATGCACAGAAAAACACAGAAAAAGACCAGCTCCGGGAATCGAACCCGGGTCCTCAGCATACCGTGCTGCGTGCTTTTACCCCTACACCACAACTGGTCGGGTCAGAGGCACGAATTTTTTCCTAGGCATCACACGTCTCAGCTCGCTTAATCACTTAATGATAAAACAACACCTATCATTATGTTAATACACTCAAACGGGAGACGACAACACTCCTTCGGAACTCTCACCCGGACCAAGAGATGTCGCTAATACTAAGCCAGTCTTTCTTTTCTTTTCAAGATTGGTATGAAGTATCTTTTTCCCGGGTTCGATTCCCGGAACTGGTCTTTTTCTGTGTTTTTTTTGTGCATCTATGTTTCAGTTCATATTTAGTATGACATATATGGATTTCACGGGACGACCGTAAAAGTAAAAAAATAGAGTTGAAAAATAAGAACAAAAACAAAAAAATACAAAAAGATATTTCATACCAATCTTGTCACCTTTTTCGTTTTTTTTTTTCATCTGGAAATTCCCAAATTGTATAACGCAGGTCGTTTATAATGCCTCGTAAAGCATAATTCGAGATAAACGTAATATATCTTACGAATTAGTTTTTTAAGCCTTCTGTTTGCTAGACTTGTAAAGAGCACTAGCATTGTAAAACAAAAGATAAGTATCTTCCGCGTCAAATTATTTAAAAGAATTACGTCGTGGACCCATTGTTTACTGTTAGTTATATTGTTGTAAACAATAATAGTAGGTGCCTGTCCCTATAGCAAGGGCAGGGACATCGTTTATTAGAGGTATCAACTGAAACAATTGGGGATGTCTATTTTTTTGCAATGTATGAAAAATCGAAAACCATTTCGAGATAAATGCTTTTTAAATCGTTTTCTGTAGTTATTTAATTTTAATATTATGTAATGAATTTATTATATAAAAAATAAGCAATGACCTTCATTTGACATTGGTGTAAATTGCGTGACCGGTTCAAGTCGTACTTTATTCTGTGTGGTTAGAATTCTTCACAATTTACGCGTGGATTATATATACTACGGAGTTTGATTTGGACCCGCTGTCTGACATCTGGCACTTTGTCAGTGCCAGTAAAGTGACATAGTGTATAGTGTACCACTACGCAAAAAATAATTAAAGGGGTTGCCTTATCGTACGCATTTAGATAGATTTAGAAATTTGGCATTGTGGGAGCCCTCAATTATAATCTGACGTCATCAACTAAAATAGTTTCAATAATTAATTTTGAAAAAAGTAGAGAACTAAATGACAAAATATTGAAATTAGTTTCTTATAATTGACTTTTCCATACAAAAAAAAATATAAAAACCACTGGTAATTTTTTTTAGACATTCCCAATTACTTTGCTCACCCGTGACCTTACGATAGTTACGTTTATGTAAGAAATGCGTGTTCATGCAGTTCCTCCACCTCCACACTGTACGAACACACACAAATCACACAAACCCAACCATCACCACCACCAAACTACACTGACGCGTTTCGAACTCAACCAGAGCTCCTCTTCAGAGCAGGTACCGCAACCGTTCACTATGCTACCAAATGTTACACTAACAAACCAAAACAAAATAAATGTTTTAATTGGTCACCTGATTCAAGAAATGATTAGGCTGCGTATCCTCGCACAGCTCCGGTGGATACGCAGCCTAAAACTTCCTTAAACTGTATAAATAATAAATACTTCACGTTTTATTATTTAGTGGCGTCTTGAATTCGTTATTTTATTTACTTTAATGTTGTTAACAATAATAATAAAAACAGTAGATGCCCTATATTAGAGGCAAGGATACCGCCCATTCGGTGCTCCATACATACTTCATTATATTATCTGAATAATAAATATTCACGTTTCAATGTTTTCATGCGTCGTTCGTTCATTATTTACTTTTGGTTTACTGTCGTTAACGATAATAATAAGATTACGAGTCATTTATTACGAGCAGGCTCAGTGGCCCATTCGGTGCAGACTTCGCACTTCATTAAATTGTCTGAATGATAAATATTTCGTTTAATTGATCGAGGAGTCATTAGTGAGATTATTTTTCTCAGTAGATCAGTCAACTGAACTACTAGGAATAGAGGACTGATAGAAATTCTCTTTTTCATGAGGACAGACCCGTGGTCAACCTACATAACAGTTTGTTTACCTGGTTTTCGACGAAGCTCCGCCCAAGGACCAAGGGATCCTTTCTCTGGGTATTTTGCCCTTTAGCCAACTGTAGATACCTAACTAACCAAACCTACTTATCTACTAGTTAAGTCAACTGAACTGGGCAACTGAACTAGTGGGAATAGACTTCAAAGATTTGCTTAGCGTAATGTACGAACGGACTTACTAACATAAGTACATAAGTACCTAGGTAGGTATTTATTAAGACGAACTAAAACAATTACTTTGCTCACCCGCGACCTTACAATAGTTACGTTTATGCAAGAAATGTGCGTTCATGCAGTTCCTCCACCTCCACACTGTACGAACACACACAAATCACATAAACCCAACCATCACCACCACCAAGCTACACTGACGCGTTTCGAACTCAACCAGAGCTCATCTTCAGAGTTACCACAACCGTATGCTATGCTACCAAACGTTAAACTAACAAACCAAAACAAATGTTTTAACTTGTCACTGTAACTTCTCAAGTACCCACTTTATTTTTCTTATTCTCAAACTACCCCACAAAAATTAACTTTTATTGACATATTTAAAACTACCTTAAATTTTTTTTTGTTTATTTATTTATAAGGCATATTTAATTAATACTAACTGTTCAAATTCGACCCAAGCCGCAGTAAAGGAGAAGATACTAAATTTACCTGTTCATTAATAATAGACCCCATAGTGTTGTACCTAATTATTTCCATGCATTCCAGAGCATCCAGACGCAACCCCTTGCCGCAATAATGTAACACTTCATAAGAATCTGAATCTAACAATGAATGATTTGATTCCAACAAATGTTTTGCAAAATTCGATCTATCTGGATGCTCATTCCTATATGCCGAAACATGCTCTTTAAATCTAGTATTAAAACTTCGGCCTGTCTGTCCTACGTATATCCCATTGCAGTCATTACAAGTAAGCTTGTATACCCCCGATCTAGTTCCCTTATCTACCTGTTCTTTGTGGTTACATAGCCTAGAGTACAAAGAGTTGTTAGTCTTAAAGGCAACATTAATATTGTTTGATTTTAAAATGCCATAAATCTTATCAGACAAACCCCCGACGTAAGAGATGCTAGATCTATATTTGTTAGTAGACTGAGAAGGTAACGCAGCGTAAAGCATGCTATTTACTAACCGTGCCTGCTTCTTTTGAACTAAACTATCTACCATTGACGCTGCGTTACCTTCTCAGTCTACTAACAAATATAGATCTAGCATCTCTTACGTCGGGGGTTTGTCTGATAAGATTTATGGCATTTTAAAATCAAACAATATTAATGTTGCCTTTAAGACTAACAACTCTTTGTACTCTAGGCTATGTAACCACAAAGAACAGGTAGATAAGGGAACTAGATCGGGGGTATACAAGCTTACTTGTAATGACTGCAATGGGATATACGTAGGACAGACAGGCCGAAGTTTTAATACTAGATTTAAAGAGCATGTTTCGGCATATAGGAATGAGCATCCAGATAGATCGAATTTTGCAAAACATTTGTTGGAATCAAATCATTCATTGTTAGATTCAGATTCTTATGAAGTGTTACATTATTGCGGCAAGGGGTTGCGTCTGGATGCTCTGGAATGCATGGAAATAATTAGGTACAACACTATGGGGTCTATTATTAATGAACAGGTAAATTTAGTATCTTCTCCTTTACTGCGGCTTGGGTCGAATTTGAACAGTTAGTATTAATTAAATATGCCTTACAAATAAATAAACAAAAAAAAATTTAAGGTAGTTTTAAATATGTCAATAAAAGTTAATTTTTGTGGGGTAGTTTGAGAATAAGAAAAATAAAGTGGGTACTTGAGAAGTTACAGTGACAAGTTAAAAAATTTGTTTTGGTTTGTTAGTTTAACGTTTGGTAGCATAGCATACGGTTGTGGTAACTCTGAAGATGAGCTCTGGTTGAGTTCGAAACGCGTCAGTGTAGCTTGGTGGTGGTGATGGTTGGGTTTATGTGATTTGTGTGTGTTCGTACAGTGTGGAGGTGGAGGAACTGCATGAACGCACATTTCTTGCATAAACGTAACTATTGTAAGGTCGCGGGTGAGCAAAGTAATTGTTTTAGTTCATTAATATGGACCTCCGCAAAGTAACGCCTGATTCAATAAATTATTTATTAAGACGGTCATCCGAACCCTTTTGGGTTATCTGTAGTTGGATAAAAAGTCACTAGGATAATTGCTATGTTTTATTAATTTCAGATACACCTGAAGAATTTACGTTAAAGCCCGAGGTCCAGCAACAACCAGAGAAGCTTTCCTTGCTGCAGTTTATAAGTGAGTATATTATTTGTAATTTTTTCTGCTCATGTACTTTACTTTTTTATTTTTACAAGTTAAGTATGAAGTATCTTTTTCTATTTTTTATTTTTTTATTTTTTTTTATTTTTTTTTTTATTTTCTTCAACTTCATTTTTTTATTACTTTTACGGTCATCCCGTGAAACCATATATTTCAAACTAAATACAAACTGAAATATAGATGCACAGAAAAAACCCCAGAAAAAAGACCAATGCTGGGAATCGAACCCAGGTCCTCAGCGTTCCGTGCTGCGTGCTTACCCCTACACCATCACTGGTCTAGAAGTTAGCGACGAATCTTTCCCATACATCGTACACTTCAGTCTGTTATAATCACATTAGGCAGTGATAAAGCGCATCTATGTTAATGCCCTCTACCGAGAGACTTCAACACTCCTTCGGAGCTACCCGCTCACCTGGACCAAGAGATGGCGCTACTAGGCCAACTTTTACAAGTTAAGTATGAAGTATCTTTTTCTATTTTTTTATTTTTTTTTATTTTCTTCAACTTCATTTTTTTATTACTTTTACGGTCATCCCGTGAAACCATATATTTCAAACTAAATACAAACTGAAATATAGATGCACAGAAAAAACCCCAGAAAAAAGACCAATGCTGGGAATCGAACCCAGGTCCTCAGCGTTCCGTGCTGCGTGCTTACCCCTACACCATCACTGGTCTAGAAGTTAGCGACGAATCTTTCCCATACATCGTACACTTCAGTCTGTTATAATCACATTAGGCAGTGATAAAGCGCATCTATGTTAATGCCCTCTACCGAGAGACTTCAACACTCCTTCGGAGCTACCCGCTCACCTGGACCAAGAGATGGCGCTACTAGGCCAACTTTTACAAGTTAAGTATGAAGTATCTTTTTCTATTTTTTTATTTTTTTTTATTTTCTTCAACTTCATTTTTTTATTACTTTTACGGTCATCCCGTGAAACCATATATTTCAAACTAAATACAAACTGAAATATTTTTTATTTTTTGTTTTATCTGTTTTTTGGATGGTCACGAACAATTAAATAATAACATAGATAATAATGACTTCAGTAAAGTCTATAGTCTATTCCCCATAACAGCAATTGTCACGTAATGTCGTTATCACGACACAACTAGCTGCCACAGATTATTAAATGTAGGCTACACTCAACACTAAAGCCCAAAAAAAGCCGTAAAAGTAATAAAAAATGAAGTTGAAGAAAATAAAAAAATAAATAGAAAAAGATACTTCATACTTAACTAAAGCCCAGTTTAGACCTGCAAGGAAAACCGTGCAAGTTGACTGATGAATGAATGAAAATTGCACGACCTATTAATTCAGACCCTTATGGCAATAAAAAGAGGGCTCAAATTATCAGGTCGTACTTTGCTGTCATTCTTTCTGGGTTGCCAATCACAAGTCATGCTTTAAACGCACCCTGAACACCACCGTATTGTCAATCGCATAAGGAAGTGTTTAATAGTAGATTATTAAACAAGGGTCGTAATTGATCATTTACACTCGAGTTGAACACTCTACTTTTCATCACAAATGCGTGGAAATAAAGAAAAACTGTAAGGTATGTTAAAAATGTATACTTACGCAATTTGTAACAGAGCGGAAGAAAATTTATCGTGCCAAACCGTCTTTTGTTTTTTTTTTAATTGCCTCGCGCTCTTTGCCTTTGGCACATTCAGCCAGCACTGGCCAGCCACATTATGCCAGCCATGGAGGTTTGGAGGTAAGCAGTTCGTGAATACAAAGGAGCACCATTCGATTTTTAAATTTGCTTACACATCCCTAAAGATAATAAATCGAATTTACAACACGGATTTCAAGTTAAATGCAACCTACTTTCAGAGCTTGTGTGATGAAAATAATTTTGACCACCTGGATACCAATACCTATTACGTAGGTAAATGTTGCAAATGTCAGAACTCTATTATTCCTTTCAGGAAAGTCCTACGCCACGCGTCGCGCCCTCTTCGTCGCCCTAGTCCTGATGACAGCCTCAATCTTCCAAGGACTGGTGGTGGTTCAGGTGTACGCTGAACCCCTGTTCACGGAAGCCATCCCCACCATGTCAGCCACCGTCTCCAGCGTGCTGTTATCGATCGTGACCGTAATCGCTGGCTTCGCAGCCGCCTACCTTACTGATGTCGCTGGAAGAAAGGTACCTTGCTGGTTATGTTGTCCTAGTACATTTTAATATACCTCAGTGTCTCAAGTCATCATCATCCCAGCCTATATACGTCCCAGTGCAGGGCACAGGCCTCCCCTCAGTGCAGTATTGGGAATTCATCACAATGTCTTCCTTCAACATAAAGCTCATGGTCATTTTTAAATGTAATTTCGATCTGCTTGAGAGGTCACAGGTCAAACCAACGGCTTTTTTCAGCAGGATCAAGATAGATATTAGAAATTAATTACAAGAAATTATCTTTCCAGCCCCTCATGCTGTACTCCTCGATCGCATCTGGCGTTTTCTGCGTGCTGCTGGGATCGCAGATCCACATCCACTGGGGCCCTCACGCCCTTACAGCTGTCTTCATCTACCTATTCTGCGTGGTATATACCCTCGGAGCCGGCACCATTCCCTATATTCTGCCGGCTGAACTTTTCCTGCCTGAGGTGAGCCTGAATTTTATGGTAACCTGGTAGTTCTATACGCGAAGCAGTACTGAGAGATTTTTGTTACACCAAATAAGATCAAATTGTGTATAGGATAGAAGCACCAAAAGGATCTTTCTAAAATTTTGAAATCTACAGACTTTGTTCATATTTAACCTGATAAAACCATTCCATTCAGGCAATTGGTGGGTATCACAAAAGAAATGCGCAGGCGCAAACAAATAAAACTAGATTTGATAGTGAGACGTCGCCTGTTGTCATTTTTTATAAAGAATTTAGCCTTCCAACTTGTATGATCGTCATGGTACTAATCTCTTACAGGTCAAAAGCTTCGTCTCAATGTTAGTCGTCGAGTGGGCATGGATGTGCAACTTCATCATCCTGTTCATCTTCAACCCGCTGGTTACAGCCATCGGTCTCGGCCAGGTCTTCTATCTCTTTGCCGTCGTCTGCTTCGCCACGGCTGTCTTCACTTCCATCTTCCTGCCAGAGACCAGAGGATTGCCTGTCGACGCTATACAGCTGCTGTTCAGCAAGAAGAGACGTCATGTGCCTAGTTATGCGTAGATTATAAGTCACACTAAGAGACGTTTAAGCCTTTTTTAGTGCCAATCGGGCGTTAGCAGCGGACGTAGGTTGCGGATAGTATGGCCGTTCTCTTTGTTATAGTTCTGTGTGACATTGCAACGAGACGTCTCAAAAGATGCGAAACTTTTGTAAATAAAACTTTTAAATATTTAAATTTAGTATACGACAAAGTCATGTCAAGAGCTCGCTTAATGCAATGCTTTATTAGTGGTTTTAACAGATTGCCTTATTAATATCTGATGTATAATAGTATATATAATGCTTTATTGAATCTGGCGTTACTTTGCGTAGGTCCATATCAAGGAACTGAAACAATTACTTTGCTCACCCGCGACTTTAAGTAAAGTACTTGTTTCAGTTCATAGATATAATGCATTTATGGTAAATTCTCAGTGGAAACTTACTCAATGGAAACTTTCTTTTAATTCTCATGAAAATTTCTGGATATTTCTTAGAAGTTTCTGCATCTTGTAGCACTGGAGGTTGTGTGAGTGGAACTTCTGCTAAGAGAAGACACCATGCCCTGGAGAACCACGCAATTTTAAAATAAAATTAACTTTTTTTTTCAACGGTTTTCTATGATAAATCGGCGGAAAGGAACTAATAAATAAATAAATAAATATTAAGGGACAATCTAACACAAATCGACCTAGTCCCAAACTAAGCAAAGCTTGTATGGGTACTAGACGACGATAAACATACTTATATAGATAAATAAATACTTAAATACATAGAAAACATCCATAACTCAATAACAAATATTCGTGCTCATCACACAAATAAATGCCCTTACCGGGATTCGAACCCAGGACCTCTTGCTTCGTAGGCAGGGCCACTACCAACTAGGCTAAGGCGGTCGTTAATACATAAAGTCTCTTTAAGTTAAGTTAGACAGTACAGAAATGCGTTGAAATTTCAAGCAGGGTTTTAAGCTGGAAATTTTACGTTGCATGTAGCCACCTACTTACCTAAAAGGTCACGTGGCGTATATCTAATACCACAAGCTGGACGATGGTGATATGGTAGGCCTAAAAGGTGTTGGCAGTATGAGACACGATTGAAAAATTTAGAGGCTTCCTACCTAATATTAATTATATGTAACTCTTTAATTTTATACATTTACTTGTAATGTATTAATGTATACGTATGTATTGTTTATGTCTGGCAAAGGAAAATGTCAAAGCAACTTAAAAAAAGCCGGCTTCAAAATATTTTTTTTTAAATCCATTACACGAATATAGAATTAATTCTCTTTTTGAAAAAAATAATTGGTTTAAATGCAAAAATAAATAAAAAAAACATTCGAGAAACGGTAGTATTTTTATTTTGTTCTTAATCTTGTAGCCAGTGACCCTAATCATGAAGCTAGATGTGCCGGGTTCGAATCCCGGTAGCTATCTTTAGGCACTCGTATGATAAATACGAATGTTTGTACCTGGGACATGTGACGACCGCTTTAGCCTAGTTGGTAGTGACCCTGCCTACGAAGCAAGAGGTCCTGGGTTCAAATCCCGGTAAGGGCATTTATTTGTGTGATGAGCACGAATATTTGTTCCTGAGTTAAGGATGTTTTCTATGTATTTAAGTATTTATTTATCTATATAAGTATGTTTATCGTCGTCTAGTACCCATAGTACAAGCTTTGCTTAGTTTGGGACTAGGTCGATTTGTGTAAGATTGTCCCCTAATATTTATTTATTTATTTATATTTATGTAAAAAAATATTTGAACTATAAAATAATATACAGAAACCAAGAACGCCGTTATCGTTTACTCGTCAAGGTGTGTCAGATATTATTGAGCGGCAAAAAATATCCAGCCAAAAAAACCGTCTCAACTCGTACAGCAATCTTAAATTATAATGAACCTCTTTTGTAAGAGAATCTACTACATTCTACATCGCGCTATCGAATGCATAAATACAATTTCCAATTCTTGTCTTGTCTAGATATATCACTACCAATTTATTTATGCCGTAAATTTTCGACACTCGCAAGGGAATCAAAACCTACAGGGTACTTCCCGTGAACTCAGAATCTTGAAATTTGGTACGAAGCAAGTTCTTATAGCATAGATGAAGGAAAAATTGTGAAAAACATATTTTTTTTTGTCTGTCTGTATATATCAGTAACCAATCTACAATGATCCCACACTGCGCACATTTTGCTTAGGAGCAGGGGTCTGCTAAGACTGGATCTTTTAGATACATATAAATTTGTACGGAACCCTCGGTGCGCGAGTCCGACTCGCACTTGGCCGGTTTTTTTTTCTAATATAACACAGAAGAAAGCACACCTGTCCTCTTTTCATTTTTTCCTTCCTGGCTTTTGTAATCTACGCCCACGAGCCGACATATACACCGTGAAATTTTAGTGGTTGTTTTCCCGAAACGAGGTGATTTAGTATCGATTGTACAATCGATTTATAATTACTATTTTGACTAGAGTCAAAAATCCAATTGTGAAAAACGAAAGTCGAAAATGACCGCAAACCAATAGTAATGCTTCGTTGGTACAAGTAGCGTACGATCGTACGATAGGTTAGGTACCAACGAAGCGTTACTATTGGTTTGCGGTCATTTTCGACTTTCGTTTTTCACAATTGGATTTTTGACTCTAGTCAAAATAGTAATTATAAATCGATTGTACAATCGATACTAAATCACCTCGTTTCGGGAAAACAACCACTAAAATTTCACGGTGTAGTTTTTCGAAATTACCGCTGATAGAGAGCTCCGCGATGACGGAAAAGTCACGTGTGCAAGCTAGTCCCTTAATATAGGCATGCATGTATATAAGAAAAGCTTGTATTTTTGTCAAAAATCATCCTGATTTGTTTGAAATGAGAGCAGATGTTATGGTAAGAACACAGAGAGCACAGTACAGGGGTCTTTTATATTTACCTCGCTGTCGTACTGCTATCTATAGGAAGAATTGCTATTATATGTGTATTGTCTTGTATAATAAGATTCCAGAGGAGTTGAAACTATTGCAGGGAAATGTTTTCAAGTCCAGAATTACTACATGGTTACATGAGCAATGTTTTTACAGTGTTAAGGAATTTTTGGAGTCATAATTGATTAAATATTTATTTCTTTTTAAATAATCATATTGTAACAGTGTAATGTTGTATCGTGATGTATAATAATATTTTTTTGTTTTTTTTTTTGAAATTATGTTGACATTGAAATAATTTAATTTGGTTTGCATGACATATTGTAATTTTGTATCATTGTAACTTTTTATATATTTTGAATGAAATTGACCTTGACATACCAATTTTAATTTGATTTGCATGTCGTTATCATACGACTGAATACTGTACTTGATATATATTAATACCTTGTATTTATATTCGGTGTATTCTGGCAAATAAATTAATTATTATTATTATTATAGACAAAAAATATTTTATACGAACGCCTGAATGAATATTAATAGCAAAGTAATTTTGCTGAGTCCCCGTAAAATAATCTAGGCGTTACCTATTAACAGCCGCAGAAATTCGGGGTTCGAAATCGCTCGCGTCCGTAGGTTTACCCTCGAGGCCCTACACAGGACCCCTGGGTGGTGCTAAGAGAGCGATACAACTCCGGTGGTAGGCTTCAGCCGTGGCTAGTCACCACCTTATAGGTTGAGCCAGGCCGCCAAGCGACTCTCGTCGTGTTCCGGCCTGTTGACTATAGAAGCCATTCTAGACGAAGGGTCTGAGCAGTTGTGTAGCGCGCGCGTACCGGTTACAGTGCCCCGTATTTGTTGTACGGTTTGCAGCTTGGGGGCGCGCGCAATACCGCGCTCAACTGCCTTCTTTCTGCTTATCCCCCTAAATTCAAGTCTAGGGTGAATGAGCATTTACTAGGCAAGTGTGCTCCATGGTAGGCCTCACCTTCACTTTCCATCAGGCGTGATTGTGGTCAAATGCAAGCCTATATTGTATAAAAAATAGCAAGAGGAAAAATAGAAAAGCCACGCGGGCCAGTGCGGATTGGGAACTTCACACAACGATTCAATTTCTTCGCAGGGGTATGCATTTTTCCTCGCGATGTTTTCCTTCACCGTAAAGCTCATGGTAAATTAATTCCGAAAAACTAAGAGGTGCGAGCCGGGATTTGAACCCACGACCCTCTGCTTGAGAGGCCAATAGGTCAAAGCACTAGGCCACCACGGCTTAACGCAATATTAATTTCAAACGGCACCACCGGTGGTATTGTTCTGGTGGTATTGAGTGAAACGAACGATTTTTTTTCCATTTTTGATGTACCTAGGTTTTTAGGCATAACACCAATCTTTACAAGTATTTTTTTATTATGAGTGGGAGGCAAACGAGCAAGCTGAGGCTGTATTGTCTAACGCTTCTGACGCTTGCCTTCGCTTTCACCATCTCTTTCTGTCACCATCTTGTACCATTTGACAGAAACGACAGAACGTCAGAAGCGTTAGACAATAAGCCTGCTGATCATCTGATGGAAAAGATCACCACCGCCCATAAATATCAACAACTCAAAGAGAGTCTTTTTAGTATTTGTTGTTATAGCGGCAATCGAAATACATTATTTATGAAAATTTCAACTGTCTAGCTATCACGGATCAATGGGTCATGAAATACAGCCTGGTGACAGACGGACAGACGGACGGACGGGCGGACAGCGAAGTCTCAATAATAGAATAGAATAGAATAGAATTTTATTAACACACTTAGAAAAAAAGATACAATATCAAAAGTAAGGTATTATTTTCTACATTGATTCAACTTATAACTAAGCGTGTAATAGGGTTCCGTTTTTATCCTTTGGGTACGGTACCCTAAAAAAACAACATAGGTGATACAGACGAATTTAGAACCTCCCTTTTTTTTGAAGTCGGTTGAAAATGGTGAAAATATCAAGTGTCTTGCTATTATTATTCAAGAGATAGAGCCCTGTGACAGACTGACGCACAATCAGACAGCGGAGTCATATTATGGCACCCTTTAGGTACAGAACCCTAAAAAACCCGAAATGTCCTAGCGCCGAACTTTATTCTATTACTCTTATTGTCAGTTTCGTCGTACATTTCCTGTCATATCATATCACACCAGTGACGCATCCCTACAAACACGCATCTATACACTTGCACGTGTGTGTGTACCGACTCCGGCGCAGCGCAACACTAAACTTCATAGTTAAACGTTAAACAGCGTATCCAGTAGGCCGACCGGTTGCTTTGTTAAGGCGACGCCATTTACCAGAGATTTTTTTTAATCATCAAGATCAATAGCGCTCTTGATTCTGAGAAAGAAAAACCAAAACCTTTTGCATTTAAAAAAGTGAGGGGTACACTTTTTATTGAAAACGTCCTAATAGCATGTCATAAACTAATTAATGATTGTTTAAATCTACTATCGATAATACTACTGTAGCGCTGTACTGTAGTACTGTACTGCTAGCGCCACGTAGTCATCACATAAGAAACTAATTACTACATTCCTGCATCGCACTATCGAAGTTTCTCAACTCAGCTGCATAAATACAACTTCCAACTTTCATCCATCGGGTTTCGGTCCCCAGGCATAACATCTGTCTCGAGAGAGTCTCTCTATAGCAGCTATCCCCAAACTACTATAAATAACAAACCAAAAATAAAATTGTGCATTAAAGCAGTCGGGTAAAAAAAAGGCTCGGTGCTTCGCTCAAGAAGCTCGGTGACAAAAAAATTAGAATCTGAAGCGTAGCCTTAAATGTACTCCCGATCTACAGACAGACAGTCAACTAACTAGCAGTACGCAACTGACGCTGGCCTTGCGCACACGCATACGGCGATACGGATACCGGTTTCTTAATTATAATAACATAACAGTGCTTTATAACAACATTCGTGAAGTTTAATGTGAGTTTCTTTATTTGACAACTTTTTTCCCGCTGCTTTGCACGCGTGGACTAAACATTTATACAAAGTAGTACTATTGCTGATATTAAAAAAACAGGTTTAATATTTTGTAACATTTTATAAGATTTTACAAGTTTTTGACAGTTTTTTTACAAATTCCAAAGTTTTTTTTGGATGCAACAAAGAAAACAAAGATTATTGAAGGTCTTAAGGTCAATTCTGTCAATATTTTTAAAGATGTCTTTTGTCTCACTCATTTTTATATGAAGAGGTTTTCACTAAAAATATTGATTTTTATGTACAATTTTCAAACAATAACTTTTGTACAAATGTTGTCCCGATAATTATTAAAAATAATAAAAGTAATTTAGGTGTAGCAGTTTTTAAGTGATATTGCTCAGATTTGGAAATTGGTTTTTATTTAAGTTAAGTAGAGATATTTAGATAGGTTTAAACAACATATCTTTAAAAGAATATATGGGTCATCTACGTGTTTCCAATCGAGGTACTCCCGACATATTTTGGATGAATGTGTGGTCCTTTATCAAGAACTACAACCGAAACATGGGAGTAACGTCTGTGTTTTATTGTAAGCGAGCTGTTACCCGCGACGCCGTCTGCAAAGAATTCGATTATAGCTATCGATATAAACTATGCTATGTCCCTTCTAGGGTTTCATTATATTTCCGTACCAAATTCTATCTAAATTGGTTCAACAGTTATAAAGTAAAGTGGTAACAGACAGACACACTGAGTTACTTTCATATTATTATTTAAGGATCATCAATTTGGGAATAGGCTACAATAGAAAGATCTCTCTGCAGGCGGATGTTATGACTGGGGACCGAAGACCATAAGAAGAAAGTTGGAAGTTGTGCCTATTTATTTTCGGATAGTGCGATGCAGGATATTATAATTAGTTTCTTATGTGATGACTAGATGGCGCTAATAGTCGCTACAGAAGTAAGGATGGTTTTTTATTGGGTTTGGATTGTAAAGAAAGGGATGGATTAAATATGAAGGCAACTTGAGAAATTAGGTACAGTCAAGGAATTTAATTATGATGATGACCTACCCATTTCGTAAAAATGTCAAACATCGCGATGCATTAAGGTCGAAATTTCAAATGCAAGAGGTCAGTGCCAGCGCGTCCTACCCGTCATGACCATGTCATGTCATGACATACGGTGCCGAAACATGGACACTCACGGTAGGGCTGGTCTACAAATTTAAAGTCGCTCAACGTGCTATAGAAAGGGCTATGCTCGGAGTTTCTGTGAAAGATCAAATTCGTAATGAAGTGATCCGACAGAGAGCCAAAGTTATCGGCATAGCCCACCACATTTGCACGCTGAAGTGGCAATGGGCCGCCCAATTATAACCCGAAGAGCCGATAACCGTTAGGGTAGATGAGTTCTTGAGTGGAGACCACGGATCAGCAAACGTAGCGTGAGACGTTCTCAGACTCGGTGGAGCGATGATCTTCACAAGGCGGCTTGCAAGAGCTGGATGAGAGTGCCCGAGGATCGTGCTCAGTGGCGTGTCATGGGAGAGGCCCATGTCCACTTGCAGCAGTGGACGAGCATAGGTTGATGATGATGATGTGAAGACGTCAAAGCAACATCGTAGCACTCTTATAGTGACAGTTTGCTGTACGATATTCATACCTGGTTTACACTCTCGCCTCGTTACCTCGCCTCGTGCATCGTCTCGTCGTCTCGCTCCGGACGCGAGCCTCAAAATCAAGGCAAATCACGAGACGAGGCACGAAGCGCGCCTGTTCACACTCTCGTCTCGTGGCTCGTCCCGCAGTTCGTCTCGCCACTCGTACGCGAGTGTAAACCAGGTATCAAACTTAGGTGGGTTGGAAATTGAATTCCTTGACTGTAGGTAGACTAGTACATAGAGTCTGCATTGAAATCTGCAACCTACGAAGAAACAATGGTGTGAAGTTCCCAATCCGCACTGGGCCCGCGTGGGAACTACGGCCCAAGCCCTTCCATTCTGAGAGGAGGCCTGTGCCCTGCAGTGGGACGTGGGATGAATTGCAAGCTGAATGTCTTCTTCCGTGTGTATTAGGTATTTAGAATCAATCAAGCCTTCATAATGGTCTGGCTTTAATGATCCCAGTTGGTCGTAAATAAATTAATTATTTTTCATCTCTCCTGTTCAGAAAGTTAAATTTTCATGGGTAGATAGCCGGGTGGAAAATTGCGTTTTCATCTCTAGGGTGGAAAGTAATTTTCTTTTAATTTATACGAAGTCACGGAGTCGAAGATAATTCAGTTACGTCAATGACACTTTTTTTCACGTTTCGGCATGGCCATCTACTAGGGGCGTTCAATAAAAAGTGAGAATGAGTATGTTATAAACAACTTTTACTAAATGTAATTTTATTTTTCGACATAGTCACCTTTTAGCATAATACACTTAGTATATCTTTTTTCTAAACTTAAAATTCCATTTTTAAAAAAGGTCTCATGTTGAGTACTTAAAAAATCTTGTACTGCAGTGACTACCGCGTCGTCGTCTTCAAATTTCTGGCCTCTCAGGTATTGTTTCAATCTCGGAAATAGGTAGAAATCACTGGGAGCGAGATCTGGTGAATACGGAGGATGCTTAAGGATATCGAACCCAGCATCACGAATTGCAGCCATTGCAACGGCGGACTTGTGTGCCGGGGCATTGTCCTGGTGGAACAGCACAACTTTCGAGAGTTTACCTCGCCGTTTTTCGCGGATCTCATTGCGCAATGTTGCTATTTGTTTGGCGTATAATGTGCCCGTAATAGTGGCTCCATGCTCGAGATACTCAATCATTAATACCCCTTTACCATCCCAAAAAACAGAGCACATGACCTTACCGGCAGATGGGCTCACCTTGAATTTCTTCGGAGTTGGAGATGATGGCCTTTTCCATGTCATAGACTGCAGTTTCGTTTATGGGTCGTAATGATGGAGCCATGTTTCGTCCATTGTTATAAATTGCGCCAAAAAAAGTTCCCGGTCTTGCTGCATCAGGTTCAAAGCTTCTTGACAAATCTCTAGTCTAGTTTGTTTTTGCGTGTCAGTAAGCATTCTTGGTACCCAACGCGCAGATACCTTTTTCATACCCAAGCGTTCATGTAAAATATTATGCACGCTCCCCGTTGAAATCTTTACATTTTCAGCAATAAAACGAACCGTGACACGACGATCCGCCCAAACTGAGTTTTCGACTTTTTTCACAATTTCTTCAGTTACTGCTGTAGTAGGGCGTCCGGAGCGGGGGTCGTCCATTGTCGATGTTCTTCCACGTCTAAATTCGGCGCACCAACGTGCGACTGTCGAACGGAGGAGCATTAGACCCTAAAGTGTCCCGCAAATCCAAATTGACTTGGTCCGTAGAAAAATTTTTCAAATACAAGTATTTGGTAACGGCGCGCAGTTCAATTTTCTCCATTTTCGCTAACGTACTCAATAGCATTGCAAAGAAATTACCGTATATTTTTTTAAACAAAAGACAGTTAGTTTTTTTTGTCATAGCAATCAGCTAGATAGATTAGCTTTACCGGCCAGTATTTAATTTCGTAATATTAAAAGAGTTTGCATCTCATTCTCACTTTATATTGAACGCCCCTCGTAGATGCACGTCGTGACCAAGGAGCTTATATACAATACTGGAGGTTGTACGACGAATGTTCAGATGTCCGTTTGAAACAAGAAATTTGATCTTTATTACGTCACGAAAATATTCCATCTCTTTCTTTAGTTAGGTTAAGAAAGAGATGGAAGTCATTCGTGAAAATGTGAAAGAAAAATATAAATAAGTAATAAAGGTCAAATCTTCTTCTTTTGGCGTTCAACCTCCAGTTTTGTATATAAGCTCCTTGGTCGTGACCAACTCGATTTTTCGGCCGTGGCAAGTGGCCAGGGCGAAAAGGTTGGAGGTTGGCTATAAGTAAATTCAATTTATTATTATTCTCATCTTTTGTAGTATTTTACTTTCCTCACAAACGAAATGAAAAGTAGAGTGTCTAACTCGGGTGAAATTACCCATTTCCCCTCGAACTATTGGCGCTCTCACTTCGTTCGAGCGCCAGAAATATCTCGGTTACATGGGTCACTTTCGACCCTTTGTTATCAATCTACTAAATATTATTTTTAATAGTTTAGGCGATGCGTAGTCACTTAATCACTCGCGATAATAAGGTGCCTATAGCCGTTATCAGTTCATTATGTATGTGGAAGTCATTAAGTAGGCATGTTTGTTCAGAGAAAACGAAAATAGCCTGATATGATAACTAAATTAAAAATTACATAATAGTTACATTATCAGCTTAGAAAGAGTACAATGCACCTTGAGTGGATATTTATATAACACTAGGATTTACTCGTGGCATCGCATGCTTAGAATTTCGAAATTAAAAAAAATCACTCGACCTTTTGTTTTGTATATCACTACCTACTAGCTGATACCCGCGGCTGTGCCCCCGCTGAAGTAGATTAAAACGGGTTTTCCCGTGGGAATAAGAATTTTTTCCCGTGGTAAAAAGTAGCCTATATCTACTCTCTACTCTAACCTACTCTCCAGCCTTTCAACTATGTCTACACAAAAAATCACGCAATCCGTCGCTCGGTTTCGACGTGAACGAAGAACAAACAAACAAATAAACAAACAAACGTACTTTGGCATTTATAATTTTCATCTTTCTAATATATAAAAATATCGGGTCACGGTGTTTATTATCGAACTCCTCCGAAACGGCTTGAACGATTTTTATGAAACTTTTTATCTATATTCAGTAGGTCTATTTTTTATACCCCTATTCTTCGCGGAGGGAGTCGTGGGCAACAGCTAGTCTAATATACAGAAATCTCGTGTTACGGTGTTTGTTATCGAACTCCTTCGAAGCTGCTTATGAAATTTTTGTCCATATTTGGTAGGTCGCAAAATAGGTCGTAGGCTAGGCTATTTTTTATACCAGGTAGTATTACTTAGTATGGATATGGAAGTAAGGATTATTAGTAGTGTAAGGACGAAAGTTATAATGAACAAGGATCTACAATAACGACCGCTATTCCTAAACCGTTCTATTTTATTTCCAGAAACCTCTGAAATATGCTACAAACGTGATTAAAAAGTACCAGGATGGCAGAAAAGACAGAAGTTCGCTTCGAAGAGGCGGAGCGTAACAAGGCAACCATCTTAGCTTGCATCGCCGTGGTCAGCACGCTCTTGGGATGGCTCTCCCTCGGCTCAGGGACTCTTGTGGCCGCTGTTGCCCTGGTGGCCATGTACCTGATGACTGGGGACCGGTATCAATGGATCTACATCTGGCACAAGACCGCTTACAGGGATTTATTGTGAGTATAATTGTAGCTTAAGCCATACAGATTAATACAGAAGAGACGTGGGACGGAAGCGCGTCGCAGTCCGCGTCGTTTGCTGGCAGGCCGCGTCTCCGGCCCGTTTCTTCTGTCTGCTTGGGATCGCGACGCTTTTATACATTAGTATGTAAACTAATTTAAGGGGCGCCGCGACTGCAACGCGCCCTCGTCCCACGTCTGTAAGGCTTGCGCCTTAGGGTGCCTTTTCACCAGAGACGTTATATGCAGCTATGCTGCGTGGTTGTGAAAGAGAGCCACGCAACTGTGTGACAACGGTCCACTAATGCTAAGCTATACCTATAGCCGCTCGAGGAAGATTCAGAACACTCATCCACAGCAAGCATCCAGGTCACGCATCTTTCCATTTAAAAAACATAGCTTAGTTCAACCTCTTTCCACCAGTTCTATGCTATGCGCACCAATGAATATAATTGGAGGAATCAAACTCACACAACACCATTTAACTCGTGACTTCGCCCTCGTTAGGAATACGATAAAATTAAATTGAATTTAAAATTAAATTAAATTAATTCTTAAATTGAGACTACCTCTGTTGTGTTCTTTGTTTAGTGTATATGCGTATATTAATGCAAGTATTTGTAGTTTTTATGTAGTCTATTTATGTTGATATGATATGTATTAGTCTATTGTATTCATTATATAATATATGTGTGTACTTGTGTGTATTCTTTGTAAGTATGGGTATTGTTTATGTTTTGTTAGTTTGGGTTTATTTTTGATTTCGGCTCTTTTTTTTTACTCCGCATTGTATGCCTTCTCTTGTCTCTGATGTCCTGTCAATCGTTCTAAGGTTAACTGGAAGAGATCCCTTTAAGGGATAAGTTCGCCTTTGTACATCTGTATCTCTTGTTAACTAGTTATTTTCATGTTTTATGTACAATAAAGAGTTTTACATACATACATACATACATACATACCTTCACGAAAAATAATTACAATCTTAGAGTACTTATATGGTCTGCAAAAAGTTAAGGTAACATTTTTAAAGCACACCGCTCAGACAATTTTTAGGGTTCCGTAGTCAACTAGGAACCCTTATAGTTTCGCCATGTCTGTCCGTCTGTCTGTCTGTCTAAAGAAAGCTGTAATTTGGCATGAATATATATATCAGTCACGCCGACAAAGTGATTGAATAAAATAAAGTAAAAAAAATTTTTTTAGGGTACCTCCCATAGACGTAAAGTGGGGGTGATTTTTTTTCTCGGCTAACCCTATAGTGTGGGGTATCGTTGGATAGGTCTTTTAAAACCATTTTGGGGTTGCTAACATGATTTTTCTATTTAGTGATCTGTTTGCGAAATATTCAACTTTAAATTGAAAATTTTCATTAAAATCGGCCGTCCCCCCCCCTCTAAAATCTAAACTGTTGGGTGGAAAAATTTGAAAAAATTCAGAATGGTAGTAAATATATCAAATTTACTAGGAAAATTATAGCGGCTAAGATTGCTTGGAAATTATTTGTAGTTTAAGAGTAAATAGTAGCCTAAGGTATAAAACATACCTACCTAAACTTGGATGATTCCGTACACATACGAAATCCTTAGAAAAATATTACTTGATTTTTTGTAATGGCTACGGAACCCTACCTTGGGCGTGTCCGACACGCTCTTGGCCGGTTTTTTACTTTTTCCGGTTATTTGGAGAAGGCGATATTGTTGATGTCAAAGAATATGGCCCCAATTCGCGACTCTGTTTTCAACTTATGGACCGGGCTTAATTTGTAGGTTTTATTCACACTCAGCTCCTTTTGTCCACCTGAAAGTACACACATACATGCATTGAACGTATGATACGTTATCAGGGCTGCATAGGTCACAGGAACAATGCGCGCAGTGTCGCCTACCGGCCATTCAAGCCGTGTTGCTGTCGACAGTACAAAGTCCGCTATTCTCGAACTCATGATATCCTGGTGTCAGGTGTCGGTCGACAGCCGACTATGCTTGCACGTGGCAATGTATTGAGAAATGGCATTTGAGTTACTATTATTCTACTGGTTTTTGCCCGCGACTACGTCCGCTCACGTATAAAATTTACGGTCAACTCGATCTCCGTCCCGCGGGAAATTCTAAATGGATAGTGTTTAAAGGACCAGCAAAAGAT
Source organism: Archips crataeganus (assembly GCA_947859365.1). Lineage (NCBI taxonomy): Eukaryota > Metazoa > Arthropoda > Insecta > Lepidoptera > Tortricidae > Archips > Archips crataeganus. Next base: position 14,499,331 of record OX402067.1, on the reverse strand, counting down.
TGCAGTAATATTTTTTACTACCAAAAATAATAATAAAGGATTTGCCACACTGGATGCGTTTTGCGGTCGCGGTCAGGTCAAATTTAACGCAGCCCGCATTACGTCTGAACAACATTGTCGTTTCCATATATTGCACGTGCGTGCGATGGCCGTGCGGACCGCACGGTCAGATCGCATATCTAGACAAAATAATCTTATCTTCTTCTTATCTTAATGTTGTTCATACATAATGCGGGCTGCGTTCAATTTGACCTGACCGCGACCGCAGAACGCATCCATTGTGGCCAATCCTTTATGATCACCAAAATAAAAACCCATTTTAAAATGAAATTGTATGCAAAACTTTTACAGTTTGACTTTTTATCACACTGTAAATTTATACGATCATCGTATTCATACCTCCATACTTTTATAAATGCGAAAGTATTTTTGTCTGTCTGTCTATCTTTATGTTGCCTCTTCACGTCTTAGCTGGAGCACTGATTTAGTTGAAATTTGCTAGGCATGTGTGGTGTGTTTGGTTGGATGTAATGTTGAAGTATTGAAACCACTGAGTGTTGCGTAAATACTCTTTATTATAATAATGAATATATATATAGTTACAAAGTGGGAGAGTGTGAGTGTGGCGCAGCTCACACTACAGGCACAGAGACAGTTTAAGACCCTCAAAAGGGTATAGGGGTATATAAGGGTTACCCCCCTGGTACACTCCGACTGCGAAGAATTCATTTATAGCTTCCCCGCGGGAACTACGCAATTTTCCTAGATAAAAACTATCCTATACCTACCCTTATTTTTCCCCCTATCCATACTAATATTATAAATGCGAAAGTGTCGTCCAGTCTGTCTGTTAGGTACTTCTTCACGCTTTAAACCGCTGAACATAGCATGGTTACCGCGGCATTTTTTTATATGCAATATGGGCTTGCGTTTGACCACAATCACGCCTGATGGAAAGCGAAGATGAGGCCTACGATGGAGCACGCTTGCCTAGTAAATGCTCATTCACCCTAGAGTTGAATTAGGGGAATAAGCAGAAAGAAGGCACAGTGGTAAACGAATTCTTCGCGGACGGAGTCGCGGGCAGCAGTTTAGTAAATTAAAAATCATTGATAAGTACAGTTCTACGCTGCTTTCCTTTTCTGTATTAATATCGAACGAGTGTTACTTTGTTTACATTTTTATCGTGTTTGAATCATTTATTGTGACAATTTGCGGTTACTTGATGACGCAAAAAGTCAACGTCCTTTCATTGCCACTGTGAGAATGAGATTAAATGAAACACGAGAACATGCGGAATTGATCCTGATACACTGTCATCTTAGACATCGGATTATATGCACTATCAAAATGCCAAAATATGCATGCAAATATGCGCTAAAAAAGGACGAAATATGCACGGAATATGCACAGTCAAAAACCATTTATTATTAGAACTTACGATTATTTTCACAATAACATTGTTTGTCCATATTTTCTGCAGCAAACTTGTGACGTCTGTCAGCCACTTAATATTAATTTATACGCTGAAAATGACCTTTCAACGTCTACTGACGTTACCGGACAGAACTTGAAGTTTGGCGCCATTTCTGCAGAGACTTCTTCCTTCAGGCAGAGTTTGTTCGGTGCCGTTGATAAATGCATCAATTTACGGCATAATACAACACGCCTAACACGAATAACTACTGAAATAAGCACTGTCAGTGAAAAAGTACCAAAATATGCAATAACGCTATAAAAATAGAATTATATGCATTACTAATGCACTAAATGTACCTAGGTACTAACCATAATATAGATGATTGTAAAAAAATTATCTGAAATAAATTTATTTATTTATTATTATTCTCTTTATTTATATTTTTTTCTCTTAGGTTAGATTTTTACAATAATTATACAAAAAGTAAAATATAAAACTATACATACAAATCATAAAATCATTATAAAAACCTAACCTAGGGTGCCACCGGCAGCGAGGCGGGGCCTAAGCTATCGGTGGTTAGGGCGACAGAGAGAGGAACCTCCTGACTATCCGCGCAGTGTCCAGGAGTACCGCCTTCTGTATCTGACCCTTGATCCAGCCATCTAGCGAGAGTGTCTTGAGGTGTTGGTCGAGACTCTTCGCTATCAGCCCGTTAGCAGAAACGACTATCGGGACAATGATCGTCGAATCAACATCCCACATGGCGGTTATCTCGTGAGCTAGGTCAAGGTACTTGCTGGCTTTGTCCGGTACTTGCTGGCTTTGTTCTTATTATTATTATTATTATGTTGGTACGGATTTCCGATCACGGGCCCATGGGGACCCGGTCATTTGAAAGGCATACATGGGGCCGAAGCCAACATGAAGAGGCCTTTGGTACCATATAATATAAATGAGATGGGCACAACTATGGGGGTCTATCCCCTAATACACCATGAGGATTTGCTAGCGGACAGTCCCCCACAGTTGCCAAACTATTGCCAGGTAGGAAGTGACATGGAATTGGCTATGGGGTTGGGATGTTGTGGACAGGATTACCGGGCTATGGAGTGAGATAACGGACACCTACCATTTCAATATCTCATAAACTGAACTTTTGGTAGGCGGTGACTCGCCGTTCACTAAATGGGCCCCTCAAACTATTGCCCGCTCGGGGCAACGAGGCGGCAACATTGGTGTGAACGGCTAAGGATGGAGAGGTGTCCCTGGACTTTAAACTTCAAAATGCCAACTCGCCACTTACGGCCAAACACATCCATCCTTCGAGCATTCAGCTCTTGCGCTCCACTCTAGGCGACCAACAAAGGCAAACTAGAGGCGGGGTGGGTGTGTAACTGTGTGTGAGTGTGTGTATAAGCGCATGTGTGTATGTGTACCCCTGGAGGTCTCGGGTTCGTGGTGTCGCTACGCACCAACAGCTCGCCACAAGCCGCCCTGCGATGACTAACTGCACTGGTGACACGACAACACCAGCGGGCGATGAGGTCGTCACATCCCTACGCCGTTATTATTATTATTTATTATTATTATTATTAGCATAATGCAAACATGCAAATGCATATAATCCGATGTCTAGTCATCATCATTATCCCAGCCTATATACGTCCCGCAGGGCACAGGCCTTCTCTCAGGATGTGAGGGCTCGGGCTGTAATTCCCACGCGGGCCCAGTGCGGATTGTGCACATTTTCCCCTTTTATGGGTTGAATTCTCAAAAAACCTGAAACACGAGTTTACTCATTTTTCGTTAGGCGTGAGTACTACTGTGAAGTTTCTTATAAAATAGTCTAACTAATTTTGTTTCCCCGTACACACTTTGGACCCACGTTTCACCCCTTTAGAGGAAGAATTGTCAAAAATACTTTCTTAGTGCACCCCTAAACCTTATAAGGAACCTACGTGCCAAATTCTGTCAGTTTCTTCTTTTATATACCTATTTAGATTTAGATTTAGATAGAGCTACAACTTCGGGGGTTGGATTTTTTTATTGGAAATTTCTTCTTCTTCAAGAATCTTTTAGGATAATTTCTTAAGTACCTATGTATACAGGGTTATTTGTAATTCACTAGCATCCTTTTAACCCTAAACTCCTACCACTTAAACAAATGTTTTTTGTTTTACGGCTTTTGTCATAACTTAACATTTTTGGTGTAATAACGTTTTGAAAATTTGAGATTACCTACCTCTTATTTTTACGATACTCTGTGTATTTGTATGGGAAAAAAAGTGCTTCATTTTAAGAAGTCGTAAAACAAATAACATTTGTAACGCAAAGTAACGCCTGATTCAATAAATTAAATAACATTTGTTTGAGTGATAGGAATTCAGGGTTAAGAGGATGTCAGTGAATTACAAATAACCCTGTAGTTTTTAACTTAATTTGTTTACCACAATTGCAAATTTTATGTGCAGTAAAATCGGGAAAAACATTTATCTTGAGGTCATTCCGAATCTAATAAGCTATCATACATATTTTTAGGAGATTATCTCTACCTTAAATAATTAAAGATTGTAACTAAGTATATAAAGAAATTTTTTTGTAACACTTTAATTTGCAATGAACAGATTTTTTTTTTCACGATTTTGAACTTGTGAAGCAGACTGCTATATATATTATTGATTGCTATATATTATTGCTGATAATTAGTACAAAACGTTGCACTTGACCGAGTTTTATACAAAGTAAGAAAGTAGATAAACAAAGTAGTCTTCTTACTGAAAAAAAAATCAAAATAATTAACGGAAAATAACAATGGTCTAGTCATTATTGTAAATGTTCGTGCCGTCGCGGAAGGACTAGTTTTTTTAAGTGATTCCATGAATATTGATTATCAAACTGTGACCAGACTAGTAAGACTAAATTAATGATGTTGATCATTTTCAAACAGTAGGTCGTCTACATATACGGCAATAATACGGCGTCATTGGAGTGAATCTGAGTGACCAAAAAAGGACCATAATGATAAAATAGTTTAAGTAAGAGAACGCAGTGCCATGAAAGATGAGTTGTAGACTCATCTAGAGCAAGGAATGTTAATATTGGTACGGGGATGTAGAGAGTAGACGAAGGAAGAATAACGAAAGAGATAAGGCGAGTGTAGATGGAAATGTTGGAGACGGAGACCAAGAAGAAATTCTAGATCCATTTTCAGATCCAGATTCATTTTTGATTCCAGGATCAGATCGGAAATGTCTTGAAAAAAGTGTAGCAAAAACCGGGAGCATGAAAAAAAATAAAAAATATTTATTAATAGTGTCAAGGTTAGGACTTCCTAGTAAGTATGTAATACCTGTAGCAAAAAGTCCCGCTCATCCAAAACAAAACAGTTGTTTATTAACAAAAGCACAGACAAAAGCTACTTACCTATGATGTATATCTAAGTATGTATGAAAAGACTAATGAGTGTTGTGGAAGCGATGTATGCCAGGATCGTAGCAGGTGGAAAAAAATAGTTTCTGCCTACCCCTCTGCTGGGAATTAGGCGTTATGGTATGTATGTATGTAGACTTATGATTATGACCGCAGTTATGCAATCGCAACCAAATGGTTGCTTTTGAAGGGCCAACGTACACTTTAGTATACATAAAGCTAAAATTTGACCATGATACAAAAAACATCCGTGTTCCAAACACCTGAACTACCATTCAATTGCTCCGGTAAACAAATTACTACCAGGCGATCAGGAGAGGCCAAGGTCCAATCCAATTGTGACACCTTGGAGCGAACGCAACGAGGTAATAGAGGGCGTCCGGCGGAGAGTTTGAGATGTACTAGGGAGCTAAGAGGGCGTTGGAGGTGGAAGCAATTTTGTATGGATTTTGCGATTTTTTATAATCCTACTAAATTTATTATGAAGGTAGGCGTGGTAGAGTAGTGGTTTGACCTATGGCCTCTCAAGCAGAGGGTCGTGGATTGGAGCCCCGGGCTCAAACTTCTGACAGTTTTAAGAGTTTTGGAGCTGAACCTAAACCTAACCGAGTCGGTTTTGCCCTGACCCGTCTAATTCATTCGCTTCATAAAAAAAACTTTTTTGTGTAAAATGTTGCCAGACGAAACCATATTCCTTGCACTGTCAAAAAGTTATCACATCTCATATAGAGCCAAGCTTCCTAACTCTACACGCCCTAACTTTACAAACTAACTTTACACATTAGTCAAAATATCTGGCTTGTCCGTTTGACTACCGTCACACGTAAAGTGACATTTTATTCTTATTTATTTACATGACCCAGCTAATCGCTTATACGCGTTATTGGAACAGTAAAAAAATTAAGTAAGTTAAGTATAAACTAACTCGGGAAAATGACTTTTTACCCAAATAGATGCCTCGCGTTTTTTGATCCTATTATTAGCTCTATGGTGTGAACATACGATAGACATTGGATAGCATCAATTACCATTGTATTTCTAACCATTCTAACACAATTCGAGCGTTGCGATTCTAAAATAGCTCATTTGCATTCCCAAAAAAACCAATATGAACTTTACACTCATAATTGTAGAGTCGAACTCTGAATGGCAAAAAAACGCGAATAAGATCGTTTGGTATTTCAATTGACTGCATGCGGGTGCTGCATACACACGACTTTATCAATGTTGAGTGGATTTGAAGGACCCTTAAAAGTATGCCGTATATAGGGTGACCGAGGTTGAATTGATCAAATGACGAAGAGACGAGGATTTTAGACCAGAGGCCACATTGCCTAACGCCCCCGGAATCACAACACAATAATAGTACATTGTTCAACAAGAGACTGGGAGCCATAATGACACGAGATATTTAGCCACCCGAGCGAGAGTGAGGGTGGCTATAGTTTGAGTTGTCATAAATACTGACAGCAAAAACGCTTCTATTAAAGTGAAATTCTTCATAGAAACATAAGTACATACACACAACCAGTATCAGGGTATTAACAACTCTATTTTCTTCTATTTCAGGGGTCTTCGAGTGCTTCTCATCACGATGTTCAAGATCTGGATGTGGGAGAAGCGAGGGACCACCGTGGTGAAGAGATGGGAGGAGGTCGCGAGCTGGTCTCCAGACAAGAAGGCTTTCATCATGGGTGACCGCTCCCTCACGTTCCGTCAGGTGAGAAGGAAGGAATACAGAAAGAGCAACATTATTCGATCATTCAAAGTCAATATTTTTAAATCAATTTAGGCTTCAATTGAAGCCCCTATTAGAATCCACCGCTGGTTCGGAAAGACCCTGTTGAGAAGAATAGAAACTCAACAAGGTAATTTCTCAATGATCTCTTTGGCAGATATGTGGAACTTCAACATGACATTTGCTACAAAAAGGTCCCACCCTGGTACGCAACTCAATTTACTCGACTGTACAGTCGACTACAAAAAAATCGATACGGCCAAAGTTACAAAAATATGTATACACGACCTTAATGTTAAGTCAATAAAGGTGTGTATACATATCTTTGTAACTTTGGCGGTATCGATCTTTTTGTAGTCGACTGTACAATCTTATACTAATACGAGCAAAACAACATTATCATTAGGTACATCTAGTTTTTACAGGGATACCTGGGACTACTCAGTTAAGTTATACTAAACGTCATGATAAAAACTGAGACACTAAGAATTCAGTACAAAGCTTTAACTCAAGGTGAATACTGTTATTTTTTAGGGAGACGAATTCAGCAATCGTATAGCTTGGTATTTTAAGCGACAAGGCTTCAAGAGCGGAGAGGTCATCGCCCTCTTCATGGAGACGCAGCCAGAGTACGTCTTCATCTGGCTCGGGTTGGCCAAGCTTAGGGTCACTACTGCTCTGGTCAATACGAATCTCAGAGGAGCCCCGCTCACGCATTGTCTGAAGATTGCAGGTTGTAAGGCGCTGATCTTTGGAGATGAGATGACTGATGGTGAGTTTTCTTAACAAGTTCACGATCAACCCTGACATTCAAATCCTGATGATCCATTTCAAAGACTGATTGAATTTAATTAACGGTCGAGTAAAAGTACTCGAGAAAATGAACGAAAAGATTTCCTTATAATTATGTCAACTCTCTCAATTAAAGAATAACCGCATTCTATCTAAAAAAAGTTGTTCATGTTCGACACGCAATTACTAAGAAATTGACTAATAAAAGTGGATACTTAAAAATACAAAGCTAATCAAAAATACAGTTTTTGTCAGATGAACATTATTTATTTTAAACGATGTCATTGTTTTCTTAATTTTAAGTTTAGTGCTTGACATTGACGTGACAAATCAAAGACAACAAAGTGTCATTTTTCAACCGACGAAAACAAAAGGAGGAGGTTCTCAAGTCGACGTGTATATTTTTTAATTTTTTTTATGTATGATCACGCATAACTTATTATAGAGTAGTCGGATTTTGATGATTCTTTATTTATTGGAAAGCGCACACCCCAAGGGTGGTCCCATTTAAATTTGGAAATAATATTCTTACCCTAAGGGTAGGAAAACAGGGGATGATTGACTAACTTTTTACAGAGTAGTCTGATTTCATAATACTTTTTTATTGGATAGGGTATAAGTACCTTAAAGTTGGTATTATATAAATTTGGAAAAAAAATTACCCCAAGGATGGGAAAAAAGTATAAAATAAAAACTTTTTAACAAAAAAATTAAACCGCCGAAAACACTGAAAAGCAAAAAATAATACCTACCTTTTTTGTTTGACCTTAATCTAGGTACCAGTTTGAAGTCGGTGCCTCAGCACTAGCCAGGAGGAGTGGACCTATAATCGTCTACCTGATTGGCTTCTATCACTCCTCTTGGCTCGCGCTGAGGCACCGACTTCAAACTGGTACCTAGATTAAGGTCAAACAAAAAAGGTAGGTATTATTTTTTGCTTTTCAGTGTTTTCGGCGGTTAAATTTTTTTGTTAAAAAGTTTTTACTTTATTGTTATAATGACATTAACATACATAAAATACAAATCCAACTTAAAATAATTAAGCACCTACAAAAAGCCTTAAAAAAATAGTAAAAAATATTATAAAAAAGAGTCTTCAGGTAAGGTACGTACTGGCCGCGTTTCCACTTTGAATAGCTAAGCTAATTCTTTGACCGAAGTACCTACCAGCTCCTCGCTCGGTCTCCTGTGAGGTCGACTAACCTCTGCTATTTCCTTCTGCTGGTAGCTCGCTGGACGGATTTGTATGAGATTCGATATGTAGATAGTTCGACGTTTGGAACAACACGTAGGTAATTTTGCACTTCAATATACCGACGAGATCGGGAGACACTCGAAAATTCAGCCATCAAATTTTGCACGGGGATTTTGCATGAAGAACACGATCTAAATTTTGGGAATTATCACAGAAATTTTTGGGATATCCGTAAATTTCTATTCGACTTCCTGACCTAATTAATAGGTAACGTGAGCTAAGCCAGTAAATAACATTCGTGGTATTACACATGCGGAGCTGTCTGTGTTTTGATCTCAAAGCCTTCCCCTAGCTTATCGAAGAAATTCTTGACCGAAATTACATTTCAGCTGTCAAGGAGATCCAAAATGAAATCCGCGACATACCCCTCTTCCAATTCAACTCCGTCGAGCGTGGTGAGACTGCTACTCTTCAGGACACGTCTCCCCTGGCCTCCGAACTCACTGAGATGACTTCTGAACCCTTCACTGAAGTAGAGCCGGCGAACCCACGAGACACCCTCATGTATATTTATACTAGTGGGACCACAGGATTCCCTAAGGCTGCTGTTATTACTAACATTAGGTGAGTCATCATACCTAATAGACTTATGCTTGAAGTTAAATTTCTACTATTTTCAGATCCAAAAACAACAGTGAATTCTAAAATCATATCGTACGTAAATTCCGAAAAACTCAGAGGTGCGAGCCCGAGCTCAAACACATGACCCACTGCTTGAGAGATCATAGGTCAAACCAGTAGGCTAACGTGGCTATTTTTACAAGGCCCTACCATCCACAAAACGCCACTTGCCTCTTTAAAGGCCTTTAAATTTAAAGCTACAAAGATTTTTTGGTCCTTCCAGATACTTTTTGATTCCTCTCGGAGTTCACACATCAGCTCGCCTTTCTTCGGAGGACGTAATATACGACCCCCTGCCTTTACACCACACGGCCGGAGGCGTGTTAGGAGCCGGACAGGCCCTTATTTTGGGCAGTACGGTTGTGTTGAGGAAGAAATTCTCTGCTTCCAACTACTGGAGCGACGCGGCGAAGCATGGATGTACTGTAAGTATTGGTGGATTGTAGTAGCTTAGAGTGAAATTTTCCTTAAGGTGCGGAGAGTGGGAGAAGCCTAAGTATGTCTTCGTTTGCGGTGTACACTACCTTTGCCATAATGTACTTGTCACCACTGACGTCACGTAATAAATTTAGGCAATCCGGTGGAATAGTTGTTGCGGCGCCATGCCATTCGTGGCGTGATGTTTTTGATCAAAAGCATCTAGGTATAAATTGCGTCTGACCAATTCGACGATGCTCCCCCTGTCACACTCATTATTTTGCTGTCGTGTATCAAATAGTCAGACTCTCCCCTCTTTTATAGAAACTTCCTATTTTGTTACCATAGACTAAATAACTCTGATAAATATTTCATACAAATGAATCAGGAGACTCTGTAAGACTGCTAATTAGGGACAGTTTCATTGAAATGTATTAAATACACGTATACCATAACCACACATTGAAAAAACGAGAAAATATAAAGCTGGGCTCCAAATATCGAACCTGGCTCCTCAGTATTCTCAAAACGGTCACCTACGATTTGTCTTGCAAAGAGTCGAAAATGAAACGTACGAATTGCGAATAAAATTGCTCCTCTTACTGTTGCTTGTAGTTTTGCCCGATGCAAGACTGAGACAAAACTATGTTTCTCCAGCCTCTCTTCTTCCAGGTAGCTCAGTATATCGGTGAGATCTGCCGCTACCTCCTGGCCGTCCCACCATCGGCAACTGACCAAGATCACAAAGTACGCGTGATGGTGGGCAATGGACTAAGGCCGCAGATCTGGCAGGAGTTCGTACAGAGGTTCGGAGTAGAACGAGTGCTGGAGTTCTATGGAGCTACTGAGGGAAACAGTAATTTAAGTGAGTGGAAATTTTGGATATTAGTGGAATAATTGGTCTTATTAGGTATATTCAGTTAAACTTAAACTAATCCAAACGCTCGATGAAATATTCTGGATTAACTTCGAGATAACTCGTTTGATTGTTGTTGAAACTAAATGTTTGTTTTTCAGTTAATTTGGATTCAAAAATGGGTGCGATAGGGTTCCTAAGCCGATTGGTATCCTCCGTGTACCCGCTCACTCTAGTCAAGTAAGTTGAACTGGAGAGTAAACCTATACTTTTTACAAGCTTTTTATTAACACGTTCACACAGTCCAGTGACCCATACGTGGGGAACAATATCTCTTATTCCATTGTAATAAGATTCTAATTTAAAGCACGGATAGGGAATGTGTTAACTTGCAATGTTTGTTCGAGTAGAATATTTCAACTCAATGTTGAAGTAGATATCTTCAATTGATTGGGCTGAAATTTTGCATGCATGTATAAATCCGATGACATATGACTATTGTTATTGTTAGGCAAATTATGCTAGCAACATGTGCTAATAGAGCAGATGTTGGCAGTATGATATTCTTGCCATGAAGCTCTGATGTCTAGTGGCATTCTGGCCAAAAATTAAATATGACACAGATGTTTCAGTGCAAGAATGATGTGTCATGTTGCGCAGGCAACATTGCATGTCCTATTGTTTAGCTAGGACATAACTTGGAAAAGGCGTTAAGCTTTTTTCGGGTTTTGCTTAACGAAGCCCCATCTTTATAGGAACTCTATGGCAATTGCTAATAACAATAGTCATATACTAACATAGAGTTCCATGAAAAAGATGTGGCTAGCCACTAGCAGTGGCACTTTCATAACTGTATACCCCGCACCTCCACCAACTTGTGGGACTGAGCTAGAGTTTAGGTAGAACTGGTACAGGGATACGCGCGTGATGCTAAACTTCCATAAGTAATAACAATAGATATTTTTATACGTGGATTTATTCCTTGAAATCAGTATAACTACTACAGTATTATGACCAGCACCTTGGGCTGTCCGGAGCAATCTGCCCTGACTCGCATACCGCTGACGCTTCTAATTTATTTTTTATTATTTACAAATTTTATACATAATAACATTAAACTAACCTGCCAGTTGGACAACATTTTACCACTGGCTAGCGGTATCGAGCCGTGCCTACAGTACAATATTATCATGACATGGAGCTGATCTGATGATGGAGCTAGAGGGTGGCCATAGGCCTGTAATAAAACTACACGACCGCATCTAGTTTGGGCTCGTTTGATTCATCTTGACGAGTACTTTGGTAACTAAGGGCAAAAAGTACTGTCAGCAAAAAATATTGTATTAAAAATATAATTTTTAACAAAAACTTTAAAAAACAACAAGTAAGTATTTTCAACTATGCTTAGTATTTTATATGCCACTATGTTTTTTCAGATGCGATGAAATAACAGGAGAAATATTACGAAACAGCGAAGGAAGATGTATCAACTGTGGGCCTCACGAACCAGGTATTTCTTAGTAATATATCTTAAAGGATCACTTCCTTGTACGGACAACAAAGTGATCCTTTGAGAACAGCAGGCTAATTGTCTAACTCCCTCGCAATCCCCATCTCATTCATTTTGACAGTTCTTGTATGGGCTGACAATTGGTATCGGAAACAGCCAGCTGTCACAGCCATACAAAAACTGTTATTTCAATCCGATGCCAAGTGGAAAAAAAGTTACACAATTACGCTGCAGGAGGAGGGTTTTGACAGACGGCTATCAAGATCTTATTTCTCAGGAGTCCGTGACTAAGGTTTTTCGCAACTGTAAATTAATTATGGTTCTAAATTTCACGTGATTATAACTTATAAGATACAATTTTTCGAAAGTGCGTTCCCATATAAAATTCGTGGGAATCAAAACTTATAAAATTTGGCAATAAGTAAGGCCTTATAATACTACTACATAAAAAAGCTTTTTAAGACATAATGTAGGATATTTTTAAAATAAACATCGAGCAGATTCTTAAAATATATTTAAAAAATACATAAGTAGATCACAGGATATATTTTGGATTTAATATCACAGGGCTTCTACTTGGCAAAATAGACTCTAAAAAGGCTATTCTGACGTTCTCCGGCTACGCGGACAAAACTGCGTCTGCCAAGAAGATGGTGAGGAACGTGAAGAAGGAAGGGGACTGTTATTTCAACACGGGGGATATACTCGTTATGGACCACTTCGGGTATTTCTACTTCAAGGATCGGACTGGAGACACTTTCAGGTGAGTACTCGAAGCTTATAGCACTTATAGCAGGAACATTCTTGCTCTTGAGTCTCTAGGAAATTTTACTTACTTCCGCGAATCTTATACTTCTTTATTTCTCAGAGCGGTTTCGCGCTACTGAATCCGTGAAAATACGGATCTACAAAGCTCGGACCGAATTCGAATATTAATTTTCGCACTACCGCCGATCCATATTGCTTACGCACTGCACTAGTCTAATCTCTAATCTAAATCCAAGCAACAATTTCCATTAACGCAAAAACATCGCAGGGAAACAATATGTGTGTACAAAGGTAAACTGAATGAATGTCTGGCGCACCCGCCGAGTCACGCCACTCCCCGGCCACATACTTCGCCCCCCGCTCCCTCTCTGCTCGTACGCAGCCCAGATACACTAGCGATGTTGACACCATTAAAAATAATCCGAAGACACGACTCCAGTAAAAAAAGCATTACTTTAGCCCGGAAAAACAGATTAATTTTCGATTAACTGCAAAATTAGATTTTTGTTGCTATAAAACATTGATTGAGTTGGCGAACAAGTGACGTCATAAGTTGCTATTGCTATTCAAACTATGGGAGGATGGGGATGTTGACACCACCAATCAACTGACGTTCTTTTTATGAGCTGTCAAAACACAATCTCCCATAGAGTTTGAATGACAATAGCGACATATGACCGACCGCATCATAACGACCGCTTTAGCCTAGTTGGTAGTGACCCTGCCTACGAAGCAAGAGGTCCTGGGTTCGAATCCCGGTAAGGGCATTTATTTGTGTGATGAGCACGAATATTTGTTCCTGAGTTATGGATGTTTTCTATGTATTTAAGTATTTATTTATCTATATAAGTATGTTTATCGTCGTCTAGTACCCATAGTACAAGCTTTGCTTAGTTTGGAACTAGGTCGATTTGTGTAAGATTGTCCCCTAATATTTATTTATTTTATTTTTATTTATGACGTCATTGTTCGCAATGCTCAATCAACTAACTATTTATTTGTTTTAAAGCAACAAAAAATCTAATTTTGCATTTAATCGAAAATTAATCTGACTTTCAGGGCTGAAATAAAGCGTTTTTTTACTGGAGTCGTGTCTTCAAATTCTTTTTTAATGGTGTCAACATCCCTATTGTCTTTTGACAGCTCATAAAAAGTACGTCAGTTGATTGGTGGTGTCAACATACCTATTCGGGCGCAGTGCGCGAATATCTCATCAAAACAGTGCTGTAATGTTAATCTTTTAATATTTTGCAGGTGGCGTGGTGAGAACGTGTCAACGGCAGAGGTCGAAGGAGTTATAAGCACCCTCGTGGGGCTCAAAGACGCCATCGTTTACGGAGTTTCGGTAAATAAAACTGATTATTTATTTACTCATCGCTCCTAGAATTGATAGTCGATGGGACAAAAGGTACTAGAATGGTGTCCACGGTCCAGAAGATTTAATGTTGGTAGGCCTGTATGCCGGTAAGATGGAGCGATGACCTGGTTAAGGTTGCGGGAATGTTTTGGATGCGGATGAAGCACGACCGATATGTTTGGTGAACTTTGGGGGAGGCCTATGTTCAGCAGTAGGTGTCTTTCGACTGAGACGATGATGATGATGATGATGGCGACTGCTGGTGCGCTCTGATAGACTTCCACGTACTTACTTAAACCGAATAGTGGAGATGCAAACATCCATTTAGGTGGTATTGTTGGACACTACTTTTGCGTTGATATTACGGTAGTAAAACTTGGCAGTTAGAAAAAGTTAAAAAAGTTCATCAGAGCACTATACTCGTTATAGATGAAAATCACCTATATCTATAAAATCATAACGGGACTGACTGATAGACTGACAGACAACGCGCAGACTAGCCAAGACATTAAATAAATAATAAAATAAATAATAAATATTAGGGGACAATCTTACACAAATCGACCTAGTCCCAAACTAAGCAAAGCTTGTACTATGGGTACTAGACGACGATAAACATACTTATATAGATAAATAAATACTTAAATACATAGAAAACTTCCATAACTCAGGAACAAATATTCGTGCTCATCACACAAATAAATGCCCTTACCGGGATTTGAACCCAGGCCCTCTTGCTTCGTAGGCAGGGAGCCTACATTGGAGCTACTTAATTTGAATTTTACAGTCGTGTTATGTATAATCATAAAAGTAATATAGGTTAATCCAGCTTCACATCTACGAGGTAAAACATACACAAATTACGTAATCAAGACTTCAGTTTGCCTTTGTACTTCCAGATTCCCAACGTCGAAGGCAAAGCGGGCATGGCAGCCATAGCTGACCCAGAAAAGAAGCTGGACTTCTCCCTCCTGTCCAAAGGCCTCCGGTCTTCCCTACCGGCCTACGCCAGACCCCTCTTCATCAGGGTTCTCCCAGAACCCCCCCTCACAGCCACATTCAAACTGCGCAAGAAGGATCTAATGGAACAAGCTTACACCGTCGGGATTCATGAAGATCCCATGTACTTTTTGGACCAGAAGACCGGCGAATATGTTCCTTTGACGAAGAAGCTGTACGAGGATATTCTTAAGGGGGTTGTGAGATTGTGATGCTTGTCGTTTGGGGTATTTAAGTTTATAATTATTAATTTGTGTGGTTTTGTGAAAATAATTGAATGATGATAGAGTCATGCAGCTAACAGGAACAAAAACCAACCAAATGCGAGTCCGATGCATAGAGAGTTTCCTTCAAATTTGGTAGTCAACAAAATAATAAGTTTCTACTTTATGGTGAAGCTGAGAGGGTCGTGAGTTTGAGTCAGGGCTCGCACCTCTGTTCGGAATCTACGTACGATTTTACGTTTGAAATTTACCATGAGCTTCACGGTGGAGGAGCCTGCGAAGTAATTCAATGGCGTGTGCAAAGTTTCTAATCCGTACTGAGGGCGAGTGGAAATTTCAGACAAAGTCCTCTCATTCTGAAAGGCCTGTGCCTCACAGTGGGACGTAGAGTTTAGAAAACTGAATCACCTACCAGAGTGAACCCTTTTCATTACAAATGTCATGTTGACATTCCATACATCTGCCAAAGAAATCGTGAAATTGGTTGTGCGATGGTTCCACCCTGGTAGGTACGCGATTCCTTGGCTGTTGTTGATGAAATGATGATAATAATGATGATCTTCGGAAAACAAAGCATCTTTTTGCGGAACAGTGATTGATCAGGCATTAGTTCCTGCAAAAGTTGTGTTCTTGGGTACTTTGGTTTGGATATTTATTGCACGCCATCCAGTGGTGGTTCCGTTCTTATTTATGTAAAGATGTCTTGTGATAATAATGTGATAATTTATGCCAAAATTAAAAATATCCCAAAATCATTGTAAAAGACGAATGTATTCATAATCTCAAGTAGTTATATTTAATGTTAATGTTAAGTAAGCAAGATACATATTCTGTGGTTGATTTATTTGAAATAAATTATGTATATAAAGGACGCAGTATTTTTTTTTTTACAGTTGTTCTTACTTAGTTATTCACACAATGCACAGGTCTCCAGAGCTATTCTCCAGCCATTATCCATTTTAGATATTTTAAAATTAATCTGGACCATCAGCATTATGATTAGGTTAGTTTGATTAAGTAAGTATCCTTCTAAAAAATAATCAGTCACGCAATAACGGTTGAACGGATTTAGATGACGATGAACTTGGCGTAAAGGCAGACAAAAATCTGTATTGAGAAATGGAATACTCTATTATTCAGTTTAAAACAGCTGTATTAATCCTACTAGGTACATGTTGTATAATATTCTTAGATACATTAATAATAAATTAACTTAATTTTAATTTCAATAGAATTTGATAACCAACAGACATGAACGCCTGGCTGTTTAGGTTCATAAAGATATGATTAAAATCGAAAGCCAGCACAAATAAAAGGTTTTAATTATATCACCAGGGTCACAGACACTTCAGTGCCCATATTTGTTGGGTATAAGTAATATGTCAAATTCTATTGAGATGAAGTTTACATTGACTTCTTTGATCTGTGCGAGTACATGAGTATTTAGGGCTCCCGACACGAAGTGTAACAAATATTCAATAATATTAAGTTTTAATCGACTATTACTCTTTAACATAATAATATAAAAACCTACTAAACTGTGAAAGTTTTCCTCTTCAATTAACATAACTAAGTATTTTTGTTTTTTTTTTTACATTTTTCAAGCCAAATAAATCGAGAAATTATTTCAGGAAACCTAAATAATATTTTTGAAAGACATTATCCAACGATATTATGGCCTTCAAAGAAAAAACCGGCCAAGTGCGAGTCGGACTCGCGCACCAAGGGCTCCGTACAAACTTATATGTATCTATGAACATCCAGTCTTAGCAGACCCCTGCTCCTAAGCAAAATGTGCCCAGTGTGGGATCATTGTAGATTGGTTAATGATATAGACAGACAGACAAACTAGATCTCGTTCAAACCAATTTACGGTGGAATTTTACATGGTAATGTACCGTGTACTCCCTTTTCGGCGAATTACTTTTCGCAAACTGATTCATTTGGCAAATGTTTAATTTCCCAAATGTTATTTTTTTCTGAAACTGTAAACTATTCAGGATATATTTCAGGACTATCCTGTAGGTTAGGATTAGTAAATCGGTAATGACATCATATATTTTTTTTAGTTTTATCATTCTCTTATTTTAGAAGTTACAGGGGGGGGACACACATTTTACCACTTTGGAAGTGTCTCTCGCGCAAACTATTCAGTTTGGAAAAAAATTATATTAGAAACCTCAATATCATTTTTGAAGACCTATCCATAGATATCCCACACGTATGGATTAAATGAAAAAAAAATTTTTGAGTTTCAGTTTAAGTATGGGGAACCCCGAAATTTTTTTTTTTTTCTATTTTTGTGTTAAAATCTTAATGCGGTTCACAGAATACAACTTACCAAGTTTCAACAGTATAGTTCTTATAGTTTCGGAAAAAAGTGGCTGTGACATACGGACGGACAGACAGACAGACAGACAGACAGACATGACGAATCTATAAGGGTTCCGTTTTTTGCCATTTGGCTACGGAACCCTAAAAAACATCACCCCCACTTTATGTGTAGGCGAGGAACCCTAAATAAAATACAATTGTTTTTTAAAATTTCATTTTACCAATTTGACCGCGTGGTCATTGTACAAAATTACAGTTTTCCAGCTCTAACAGTGTCTAAGTTAAGCCACGGACGGACAGACAGACAGACGGACACGGCAAAACTATAGGATTCGTTTCAGGACTACGGACTAAAAACTGTCCTAAAATAACTCCTATTGGCATTTCAAAACGTCTTTAACTCTTCACTGGTGCAGCCCAGCGTCTTCCCTCCCTGATCCGCTGCGCAAACGTCTCCTCGATGACGTAAGGGTTCAAACCCTTCGTCTCGGGCAAAAGATAGTGAGTCAGCAGGGTGGTAGAGACTGCGCAGGCGGCAAAGACGAAGAAGACGACGTCTAGGCCGATCAGTTCAGCTGCTGGCACGAAGGCGAGGAGCAGGATGAAGTTGACCACGTAGAGCCAGAGCATTATAATGGACTGCGCAAAGCCTTTGACCTGAAATGTACGAGTTTAATTGGAATTTTGTTTATAATTATTTGACTTCTGTTGACGCTGCTGTTGCTGTTGTTGCTGTTCTGTTTTTTGGTTCTGTTGTGTTCTTGTAGGCTTTATTTTGGTACAAAAAATATCGTTCAAGTTGGGCGTTAGATTTATTTACCAGAATAGTTAGTTCCTAGTAGCAAAATTTAAATTAGCATTTTTTTCCAGAATTATTTTTTCCCTATATGATTTTTTTCCTAATCTTATTTTCACAGTAGTAGCGTTTTTTCCCAATTAGAATTGACACAAAAATATTAGGTAGGTTTACGTTATGTTAAGTTGCATCGGCCTAAAAGGCTAAAATCACGAAAAAGTAGGAGCTGCGCGTTAGCAGAACTCCGTCGGCACCTTTTCCGTGACGATTAAAATTGGGAAAAAACGCTAATACTTCACAGATTCAGCAAAAAAATAATTCGGAATAACGATTCTGGTAACTTGATCTAAAAAGCCCAATCGAAAAACTCGGAGGTAAGAGATCGGGCGCGAAACCACGACCCTCTGCTTGAGAGGCCATAAGTCAAACCACTTAGCTACCACGGTTTCTATACAATAGAAAATATGTCTCATAAATAGTCTTATAAGCATGAGCTTTACTGGTATAATTGCACATCGATAGTTTGCTGTAGACTACTGTATCTTCACGAGTAAACAGATCTGTAGTAATATCAATTTCACCTCAGGCACAAAAACTTCAGCCAGCAGCACATAAGGTATCATGCCGCCTCCCAGGTTGAAGACGAAAGAGAAGACCAGGATGAACGTAGGCACCAGCCACTCCGGGCCCCAGGACCACCGCACCAGCGTCCCAAGAGCCAGCATGCAAATGCCGTTGATGGTCGCCGCAGACATTAGCAAGATCTGAAAGATTCCAGCAAGACAGTTGAGAAACAGTTCAGGTATTACGTCAGTAAATAACTCATGGGACAACTGACACTAATTGACCTAGTCCTAAACTAAGCAAAGCTTATACTAGGGTAGATATGCTTGTCGATAATATGTCAAAATTTTATATATTTCTCGTTTTATTTTTAACAATTAATTGATGTCGTTTTACACATTACATTATGTGACGTACTTTTGATATCAGTTTAAAGTTTTTTGATAATATCTGTAATAGTTATGGAATGATCGACTGTGCACACGTAACGATTGCACCTTATATAAAAACTCAAGACTTGAGCACAAATATTCATATTTTCATACAAATATCAGCACCGACTGGAGCTCGAATCCTTAACCTCAAGCTCCATCGCATACAGAAAGTCCTGGTAACATTCACAACATTAGTTTCTTTTTTTTTCTTTTTATAAACCCAACACCACACATGGCGAAATTTTAAACCCGATCAAAATTATGTGCGTAACAGTCTACCTGAAAATGTTTCTTTAGTATTCGTAAACTGTTCTTGTTCACCAATAGTGAGGTTAATATTTGGACTAGGACGTAAAAAATTGGCAGTTTCAAAACGAACTACCATACAAACTTCAACGATAGTAACTTCTACATCATTATCATTGCCCACTTTAACTACTGTACATAAGCCTTCTCTTACAACGAGAGAGCTTGGGCTGTTAGTTCTAACGCGGGTCCAATGCGGATCGGGGAATTCACACATTCCGCTAAATTGCTTCGCAGATGTTTGCAAATCCTCACGATGTTTCCCTGCACCAAAAAGTTCAAGGCAAATTTGAAATAAAGTATTCTTTACCCTTCTCCCAAACAAGTCCGTGAACGCCGCTCCACAGATGCTTCCAACCAGGAGAATAGAACCCAGAAGAACCGCGCACAAGTCAGGCGACAGAGAAGGAGTGGCCTTCAAGAACAGCGGACCACCGTACACTTGGACAGCGATGACCCCCGTAAGTATAGACTGCGTCATCAGGGCGGCTACCACGAAGAAGGACCAGCGCGCTGCTGGCGAAATGCCTGGAAGAACAATTCAGTGGTTACTATAATCTATTAGGACCGACGACTGCTCATGGGGCTTTCCGGGTGTCTCATATATTCAACAATTATCAACAGATATCGGAATTTAGGGAGCAAAATTTAATGACCGGTTAGGAGTTACCATATCAATTATCTCAATTATCGATGCTTATATATCTTAAACATACTTACGGAAATATTGCATTGCTGTTACTTTGGCAGGGGGAACGAACGCAGTCTCGGCAAGATTTTGTTTTTCTTGATCTTGAAGGGTCGGTTCTAGGAAAAGTAAGAATTTGATGATTGTCAACAGACATAATTATGTATAAGTGAGAATGGCACATTCGTATCCAATATAATACTAATGAATAAGTAACTGTAAGAAGCATTATCTTTGATGCAAAGGATGCTGACTGGTAAACAAACAATAACATTGAAATGTTAGTGTTTGTTTACCAGTCAGCATCCTTTGCATCAAAGATAATGCTTCTTACAGTTACTTATTCATTAGTATTATATTGGATACGAATGTGCCATTCTCACTTATACATAATTATGTCTGTTGACAATCATCAAATTCTTACTTCAACGCACAAGAACGTCATTTTGAGAATGGCACATTCGTATCCAGTATTTTATAATACTAATGAATAAGTAACTGTAAAGGTGGCGACTGACTTGTAATCTTTGCTTGTAATGTATCGTTCACGGCGATCGTGTTACATTACAGCTACGGAGCGAACGCTCGCCTTGAGCGCTCTGTTCGCTTGTGCTCCATTCTGTTTCTTGCTTGCGAACCTGTACTGACTTGTAATGTAACACTCAAAGGGATTCGCGTAAAAACCGACAGCTGAGTGGAGCACGCCGCGCTCGCGTTGAGCGGCTCGGCTCGCTGCGCTGCACTGACTGCTGTAATGTTCGGGTTGTATGATGTTACATTACAACGAAATATTACAAGTCAGTCGCCACCTTAAGAAGCATTATTTTCGATGCAAAGGATGCTGACTGGTAAACAAACAATAACATGTCAACGCACAAGAACGTCATTTTGAGAAAATAGCAGTTAAAGATTAGGAATGAACTATAGTATTTAGGTACTTAATTATATCAACTATTTTTACCGTTTTTCGATATTGTAAGGGTGCTAAGTCATTAAAATGTAGAGGAGACGATAGGTACAATTTTCTATTCAAATCTCAAATTTCGTATTTTCGTATATTCAAAGCCAAAGCCAAAATTATTTATCTTTAGGCTTTAATTGAATCATGAATGACGAAGAATCCAACACCTAATTAGCTTTTCGTTTTTTCGATTTATAAAAAAGCTAACAGTTCTGACCTGTCTTTATTGAAAAATAGGTACAAAATAATTTGAAGTAATGGCAAATAAAAAATAACAAAGAGATAATTTTGAAAAAAAAAAATTTTTCAAAAAAAGACGTCGTCAAGATTGTTCACTTCTCTTCTCTATTTCTAGATAGTGTAAAACAAAAAGTGATCTGGTAATGTTCGCAGGGGTCCAATAAGTGCGTGTTGCGCAGGACTGTGGTGTTCTTTGGGGGAGGTATATGCCCAACAGTGGACGTCTTATGTTTGAAGATAACGATGTTATTTAATGGATATAAAACAGCTATTTAGATGAAAGTTTACCTTCAGTAGGCATCAACGCAACATTGGTCTGTTTGTTAGCTTGATTGTTCCTTATCTCCGACATCTCGTCTATCACTGCCTTGTCTATGGAAGTCGACGCGCGGTAGAACGACAGCGATTTCAACGCTTCCTAGAAGCAATAGTAAAGAATTAGATCTGTCAACTTTTCTTAACCTAGGAAATTTTTTTGTTAATTTTTAAGGGTTTGTTTTATTAAGCCAGAAAAGATCATTTCTTATAACTCGATAGATTGCTACTTTTGAATCAATAAATCATCCAAAACAGAATCACGTTTTGTCCAAGGAATAAACCATTATTTTCCAAACAAATCGACAACCATCATCATCATCCCAGCCTAAGTATATACGTCACACTGCTGGGCGCGGCTCTCCACTCAGAATGATAAGAGATTAGACTGTAGTTCGCACTCGAGCTCAGGGCGGATTGAGAACTTCACACACACCATTGAATTGCCTCACAGCTCGTGCAAGGTTTCTCACGATATTTTCCTTCAATGTAAAGCTCATGGCCAATTTCATACATTGATTATGGTAAACTCATAGTTGGGAAGCCTGGACCCGAACCTACGACCCTCTGTTTAAGAAGCCATTTGTCAGACGACAAGGCTACCACGGCTTTTTATAATATGTTAAGCGTTACTAATCTATACTTCATTTAATTTAGAATTGAAAACCACAACATCATTATATTGCGGCTCGTCAACTATTTCTTATAATAGTCTGGGAGACGCAAAATAAATGTCGTCAATTGTTACTCTAGTAGAAATTGTAAAGAGATTACAGTTCACGAGCTGCAATATAATGTTGTTGTGGTTTATAATTCTAAATTAAATGGGGTATAGCTGTAATGATACACCTACCTCATGCCTTCCTACCAGCGCCAAGTACACCGGGCTCTCAGGGAGTACCCACATTGTGAATGCATTGGTTAGCGCCAAGCCAATGTTGATGTACGCTACGTTATGGTAGCTCGTGACCCAACCCAGGATTATGGAGACCAGGGCGCCAAGAGCGTACATGACGGACGGCATCGAAGACATGAAACCTCGAACGGCGTCCTCGGATATCTCAGCTGTGAAGGACCAGGCGACCTGTGGGTAGTGAAGAATATCCTTAGCTTACCTACCGCAGTATCAGCCGTATCAATGATACGGGGCCCCCGGGCTACAGAGGCCCCTAACGTGTGTAAGCGAAAATTAGTAAAATGTTATCCACAATGTCACTTAATCTCGTGCTTCCCGGGAAAGCCCCCCAAACTAATTTTGATACATGCCCCCCTCCAAGGCACGCTACGCCACTGATATCCATACTCCATACTAATATTATAAATGCGAAAGTGTGTCTGTCTATCTGTCTGTCTGTCTGTTACCTCTTCACTTTAAAACTGCTAAACCGATTTAGATGAAATTTGGTACAAAGATAGTTTGAGTCCCGGGAAAGGACAAAGGATAATTTTTATCCCGAAAAATTTCACAGTTCGCGTGGAATAGCGATAAACAAATTCTTTGCAGACGGAGTCGCGGGCAACAGCTAGTTGTAAATATATTAATTAGGCTGGCAGTCACACAGGTGCACTAAAGCCTGGAAATAAAAATAGAAAAAAAAATAAAAATATTAATTATCCGTTGTCTAGCACCCATAGCTATGTTTGGTTTGGGGCCAGCGGCAATAGCAAATACACTAATATAATTACAGCTGTCTCATCTATTATGGTTCTTTAGATACTGTTCTGTGATAATATACAGACGGAAAGTGAAGCGAAGTTAATGAGGGTTCCGTGTATCACCTTTTGGTCACGGAACCCTAAAAAAACTTTGTTGAAAAAAGTTTTTATCA
This sequence comes from Archips crataeganus, assembly GCA_947859365.1. Lineage (NCBI taxonomy): Eukaryota > Metazoa > Arthropoda > Insecta > Lepidoptera > Tortricidae > Archips > Archips crataeganus. The sequence goes on along the minus strand of OX402067.1, from coordinate 14,475,475 downwards.
ATTGTATAATTTATACCTATAACATCTGCACGATTAGTTAAACATGCTTAGCCCATAATCAATCATACCTGCATAAGCAAGCCACCGCTCACTCCAAAAATGAACCTTCCGACCAGCAGCATAGGGACTGTTTTTCCAAGTCCGATAAACACCCATGATATCTGTAAACATTGAATACCGTGTATTATCGGACATTTTTTTATAACTCTTGATTTCCTCGTCACGTAAAATAATCTTTACGACAGTAAAAGTATTTAATTTTTTATCAATAATGACGCCGCTGGAGGTAAAACCTTCCATAAGACTTAGATTATAAATGGTGTGATAAAAACTGCATTTGTTACAGTCTTTTTTGTTACAGTCGAGGTCAGAAATATCTATCTCTATCACATAAAAATCATTTTCATATAAAATGTTGCCAAGATGAGACCATATACCTCGCAATGTCAAAAAGATATCAGATTTCATGTAAGCCGTAGCCTTTGCCCTAGAAGACTAAATTAGGCATAGAGGTGGCCTTTATGATATATGCAACGAATAAGAATTTATTTGTTGAAATTCCCACGGGTTAGGGAATAAACGGAATTTATATGTTCGATTCAGAGTGTCCCTACCACCTTAACTGCTACTGGACTTTTCAAATATGGTCTGCATGTAGGTAATTACAGGGTGGGCCAGGAATTAGTTTACTTTTAAATTCGATTTTTCGCGCAAACTCAAATAGCAGGAGGGATGCATGGAGAAGGTTAACAATAGCTTATTTCATGGAAATTTAGTTGTAATTAATCGTTTTACTGTACCTCGGCGCGCTTTCTGTACAAAACATTGTCATATTTTTATTTAAAGAGTGGATAACCCATTATTGAGAGGCACTTTGTTTCGGGTGGAGTACGGTTATGATTTAAATCAGTGTCCGAGCCCAGTTTTGATTTAGAAATGGGTGAAGAAGTTTGAAGAGACAGTAATAACACTAAATTTGAATCAAACTTTAGGCCCATTGGATTACATGGAGCAAGGCAAACGTTCAGCAAGTTTCCGCTTCAGTTCAACGGGATCCAGATCTGTCGACGCGCAAACGTTCGGCTGAATAAGGAATATCTTGCATATCATTGCGCTGTATTTTGAAATTGGATCTTAAATGACATCTATTAAAGTTCTAATTAGTGCAGGAATAGCCTTATGATTTAAATTTACGCAAATCGACTGCTGAAGTTAAGTTGGATCGCTTAGGCAACTTTCATAACATCTTGTTCTCCGACGAAGCCCACTTACACCTTAATAGGCACGTTAATAACAGAATTGCAGGTTTTAGGGCAGCTAAAATCCCAAAGCAAAACATCAAAGGCCACTTCATTCTCCTAAGATAACGTTACGGGTGACAATTTCTACTCGAAGCATCCAAAGAAAAGACTGTAGAAAAAAATTAAAAACAGTAGCGGCCGTAAGGTCACTGTTAACTCTACTGGGTATGTGAGTTCTTGGCATCACAGGTACAAGAATTTACTAGCTACAATCAAAACACGTGGTTGAAGCAAGACGGAGCCATTTGCCATATCTCTAACAAGTTTTACCGGTAGTCAAAGAATTTTTCCCTGGTAAACTGATTTCTAAGGGAGGAGGCATCCCGTGGCCCTCCAGGAGTACCGATGTGACGCGTGCAGACTTCTTATAATGGGGATATTTGAAGCATCGTGGTAACACTAATAAACCAATATCACTGCTATATAAATGACAGAAGTAAAACATACAAAAAAAAGCAAAATACTTGAAAAGGACATCAAATCAACAAAGTGACAAGCAGGCTCAGGTCACTTAAAATATATTTTTTAAAGCTAGTTTAATTTCCTGACGGCTCGGACCTGCATATAAAAATTTATCAAGATATATTTCATATGTGCGCATGGGGATTTTATTGTTGTTCCCACCACAGTGCCTGTTTAGTCTTTAAAAACTTCTAATCCGCGTGTGATAGTTTCAAGACGCGGTTGCTAAGGCCGCCATCGGTTGTCCTAGCCACGACATGCGTCGCTAGGTTTCTTTCACTGCAGCGTCCAATTGCAAGATCATCCTGTGACGCACCTACGTAACGACGCATGCGTCTTGTTACCAAAACAAGCAGCCGTCATATTTTGACTTTGACTTTTTTATGTTTTCAGTGTACATTTTAAGTTATTTTATCGTGTTTTTAAACTTGTTTTAAACTATTCTTTTTTTTGTGAATGTTTTTAACTGTTGTGAATGCAGTCCGTGACCCAATCTTGTGATGGCACGTCGAACGCGACCCATACATGTACACATTGCAACAAATCATTCAAATCTTTGAAAGGCCTCAACATACACACTACAAAAACACACAGGAAATGTATTAGTCAAAACAGTTCACCTTTAGACATCCACCCCATTATTCCGAGTGCGCCTACTTATGTATCCAACGATCCAACTCCTTTCCACACACATCTTAGCCATTTGAAAAATAGTATACCCTTAGTTAAAAGAATCCCTCGAGGAGCTCGGATAACCGTTGCTACACATTTGTCACAATTAATCCAGAAATGTTACATAAACAATTGTACTCAAGACTGGCAGAATCTATTTTTATTTTCATACAGCACATTACATATAATAAAAACTGATGAACCGAATTTATCCTTGACTCAAAAGATTAAGAATAACTGTGCTGTAAGCTCCTCGCCTTCTCCCGCACCTCTAATCAAACATGATGCCCCTCGTAATCGCAACAAACTCATCGAAAACAAAATCTGTGACGGAGATCTCAAAGGTGCCGCTCGCCTTTTGTTCTCCAACGACGTGCTATCACCAGATACCCCTGACACCCTTCAGGCCTTACGGACAAAACATCCTCCAGCTCCAGTAAACCCATATTTTCTCGACCCACCAACAGCAGAGCAAGCATGCCTTCAAATTCAAAACAAAGATGTTACGGATGCAATTTTATCTTTTAAACCAGGTTCGGCTGCAGGTTTGGATGAAAAAAAAGCACATATCACGAAATGGTCCCAAATCAGCAAAGTGCCGATATTGCGAAAGGCGCTGATCTTCCTTTGGGACCATCACGTCATCCATCCATTAAAAAAAACAACAAACAATAAACATAAAGTGAAACCGAACGCATACATTTAAGAGAGACGATGAAGCTTTACCACAAGTTGGAATTCTGTTGGACATAGTCGCGGGCATAAGCTTGTCTTATCTATTTGTTTAATCACGAGTAGAAAGCTTTACTCGTGATTTCCAAGAACTGTATCTGATAAATTCATGGTATCTTATACAATAGATATCTGTGACGTCAGCTATATTTAGCAAGAGGAATATTAGGGCTGGCGCTCACTGCCGGCACGGCACGGCGTGGCATGGCAAAGGAATTGGAAGTCTGCTCTGGTCCACCCGATCCCTAAAAAAGGTGACCGCTCTAATCCATCTACCTATAGGCCAATAGCCATAACTCCCCTGTTCTCTAAGATAATGGAGTCCGTTATCAACCGCCAGCTCCTTCGATACCTTGAGGACCGACAATTGCTCAGTGACCGTCAATATGGTTTCCGTAGCGGCCGCTCGGCCGGCGATCTACTGGTTTACCTGACACATCGTTGGGCACAGGCGATTGAGACAAAGGGTGAAGCATTGGCTGTTAGTTTAGATGTGGCGAAGGCCTTCGATCGGGTTTGGCACAAAGCGCTCCTCTCAAAACTTCCGTCCTTTGGGCTTCCTGAGAAATTATGCGGATGGATCAGCAGCTTCCTAACGGACAGAAGCATATAGGTTGTAGTTGACGGTGCATGCTCTGATTCCATGTCTGTGAATGCTGGTGTCCCTCAAGGCTGTGTGCTATCGCCTACACTCTTCCTTCTGCATGTCAATGATATGCTGCCATCCGGCGGCATTCACTGTTATGCGGATGATAGTACGGTTGATGCCTCTTACACTGGCCGCGCCGGTATTTCTCGGGAAAACGTTTTAGAGTGCCGAAACAAACTTGTGTCTGAAATTGAGACTTCCCTAAAAGAAGTTTCAGAATGGGGTCGACTTAATTTAGTCCGTTTTAACCCCACTAAGACACAGGTTTGCGCGTTTACCGCAAAAAAGTCTGCGTTTGTCGCGTCACCTCTTTTCGAAGGCACTCCCCTTGCTACCACAGCCAGTATCGGAATCCTTGGTATTGACATCTCGAGTGAAGTCCAGTTCCGCGACCACTTGGAGAGTAAGGCTAAATTAGCCTCGAAGAAGCTCGGCGTGCTCAACAGATCGAGACGGTATTTCACTCCAGCCCACCGCCTTCAGTTTTATAAGGCGCAGGTTCGCCCACATATGGAATACTGCTCTCATCTGTGGGCGGGGGCTCCCCGGTACCAGCTTCTCCCTCTGGATCGCATACAACGGAGAGCGACTCGAATAGTCGGCTGCCAACGAACTTCTGATGGGCTTGATTCCTTGGCGCTGCGTAGAGATGTAGCTTCACTGTGCATCTTCTATCGCATGTACAACGGAGAGTGCTCCGAGGAGTTATTCGGGTTGATCCCTGCCGCATCCTTCCGCCACCGCCCTACGCGACAACACTTCCATCCTCACCATCTGGATGGTTGGTTGTCTTCTACTGTGCGTTTTTCCAGAAATTTCCTGCCTCGCACAGCAAAGCTCTGGAATGAGGTTCCTGCTGCGGTATTCCCGGACCGATATGACCTTCAAGCTTTCAAAAAAAGAGCGTACTCCTACCTAAAAGGCCGGCAACGCACTTGTGACTCTTCTGGTGTCGCAGGTGTCCATGGGCGACGGTAATCGTTTACCATCAGGCGATCCGTCTGCTCGTTTGCCCCCTATATCATAAAAAAAAAAAAATTTATACTAATCAAGTTATTTTGAATCTTATTTCAATGATTTTAGAATTCATTTTACTTTATTTCGATACCACGATGCCGCGGCGTGCCGAGGGATGCTGCGGTAAAATTCGTACTTATTTAACCTGCCGTGCCATGCTGTGCTATGCCGTCAGTGAGCGCCGGCCCTAAAACGGTCACATTTTTTTAAGAATAATAATATTTAGATTTAAAAGCGAAAAAGTTTTCCGGGTGCGCCGGTGGGATTCGAACCCACGTCTCCTGGGTATGCGCCCCAACAATAATAATATCATGGGACACTTGACACCAATTGACCTACACCTAGTCTCAAAAAACTAGCCTACTACTAACTAGGACGTGTTGATTAGGGTATTTCTAAGCTATGTACAAAGCCTCGCACCAAACGCCACCGTATTAGGGTGAAGCCAGACGAGCGTACTTTTGTGAGTCGTGAGGGGCAGAATTTCGGTTGCGCCATACATTGTGTCACGTGATGACCTGCACATTGTATGGCGCGACCGAAATTCTGCCGCTCACGACTCACAAAATTACGCTCGTCTGGCTTCACCCTCAACGGAGAAATCTAACAAGGTGCTTACCGCAACAACAAGATGAGATCTATAATCAAGATGAGATCTATCAAGATCTATCTAACAAGATGCTTACCGCAACAGCAATGCACGTCAGTATCCCGCTGTACCGCCTACCAATCTTGTCAACAATGACGCCTCCAAATGGTGAGGTCACAATGCTGGAGATGAGAGGTAAGCTGCCTATGAGGGCTTCTCCCATCAGGGTGATAGGCGCCGAGAGTGGAGAGCTCGAGCTCTGGAGGATGATGATGGCGTAGGATGGCCACACGAAGCCAGAACCGAGGAGGAACTTGGGGAAGGACACTGGAAAAAGCAGAAATAAATAGACATAAAAAAATGTTTGATCAAAATCAAGAGCTTTGTTCTGTAAGTAGATAGGTTTTTATGTCTGTCTTTTTAAAGCTTTTATTTTCTGTGACCAGTAAGTATGGTAATGGTTTCAGATTATTATTAATGTTTATGTTTCATAGTTCTACAGTGTTACTTTAATTTTAATAAAGCCATTATTACAGGTCGATTCACAAGAGCTGGCACGAATGGATTGAACGAAATTAATGTCATTTCGACACTTTTGTAGGAAAATGACTGATGCATGTCATTTTCATTATAATTGTGTGAAGTGTATTCAAATAGGCAACACGTGGATACTTTCATTCGCTCATTCGCTCCATTCGTTAGTCGTTTTCAAAAAATTTGTACACAATTAAGGGATTAAATAAAAACAAAATTTAATTAATTATTTTTGTGTAACGGAGTTACTCATATACTTTTGTATGACTAACTTTCGCTACACAAAAATAGCGATCGTGATTTTTGTTTCGATTAAGCCGTTAACTATTGTACAATTTTTTTGAAAACGATCCTCGTGCCAGGCTTTATACTACGAAGTGCAAAATTCGAACTTCGTATCGTGCCATTCCTCTCACGCTAATAGTATTTAATACAAGAGCGAGCAAGACGATGCGATACGAACTTCGATTTTCGAATTTCGGAGTAGCCCCCCAGCTCCTGTGAATCGACCTGTACATTTTGTTTGACCATAATTTTTAACAAAAACCGTTATCTATTGTGTAAATTAATTTTGCTTACTCATATTCCTTTGGGGATTAAAAGTAATTGATTTAATAGTTAACTTACGCTCACCTTGACCACATTATGTTTAGCAGTCATATAACAGCGTCGCTTAAAAATAAGTAAATAAAAAACTTACTGATGGATGATCCCAAAAATTGGCGCATAAAGCTTTTCAGTCTCATTCTTATTTCTTATTTACACTACACACAAAACAAAAAAAAAAACACAATATAATTTATAATAGCTTTCGCAAAAAGTACCAGGAGTACATAAATATTGCGGAGCTCACAGCCACAGCCTTGTGGCGTTGGCGAAGTCACTCGCACTTTTAACAAGTCGAAACTACTGTAAACATTTATAGCGATACTATGTAGGTATATTACTAGTACTACGATTTTCGGATATAATCGAATCAGCGGTAATCAGTGTTATCGGGATAAAAATATATCTAAAGTAGCCTTAATCCGCGGCTATACGTGTTGTCGCTGTGGTCGCGTATTAGTCATGGTAGCCTAGTGGTTTAGCCTATGGTCTCTCGAGTGGGTCGTGAGTTCAAGCCCAGGCTTACAGTTCAGAGTTTTTTTTGAATTGACGTGCGAAATTACATTAGAAATTTAATATAATTTTTAAGCCTTCTTTCTGCTTTTTAACCGACTTCAAAAAAAGGAGGAGGTTCTCAATTCGGTTGTATGTTCTTTTTTTTTTTTTTTAACGTGTGTTACCTCAGAACTCCGTCATTTATGAACCGATTTGGAAAATTCTTTCGTTGTTTGAAAGCATATGCTTCAAGGTTGGTCCCGTTGTTACCGGAATCCAGTTCTGATGATGGGATCCATGAGGAATTGAAGGAACTCTTCAAAAGTTCAAGGGAAATGTAAAGCGATTTTAGTATTTTCAGTGACAAATCGAGCATTTGCATTCATAAAGTGTCATTTGGTAAACTAGATCTGATGAAGAAGACCGCAGATGGCCAACGGAACTCCTCAACGGGTCAAATCTTGCAAGTTGAATTTGACTCACTTCCCGGTTTCTGATTGATTTCATATTTTACATGCATGTGTAAATCAGGTGACAATGCAATATTATTGTGACATGGACCTAATCTGATGATGGAGTTGGAAGGTGGCCATAGAAACTCTGTAATAAAACAAGACAACCCCGTCGAGTTTGGGTTCATTTGAAACGTCTTGACGAGCACTTTGATCCCAGATGGTAACCAGGGTCTGATGATGGAGCTGGAAGGTGGCCAAAGTTACTCCATAAAGTAACGGCACTTACCCCATCGAGTACGGACTCATTTGACTCGTCTCAACGAGTACTTTGGTCCTAGATGGTAACCAGGGTCTGACAATGAAGTTGGATGGTGACCATAAGAACTCCGTAGTAAAACGACATAACCCCATCAAGTTTGGTCTCGTTTGATTCGTCTTGATAAGTACTTTGGTAACCAGAGGCAAAAAGTACAGTCAGTAAAGAGTGCCAGTCCAGGCCATTAGCAACAACTAAAAAGAAAAAAATAAAAAATTTTAAATAAAAAATAAAACCGCCTTCAAAAAACACCCAAAAAAAATTGGAAATAAAAAAAATTTAAATAAAAAATAAAACCTCCTTCAAAAAACCCCCAAAAAAACATAAAATAATAATTGATTGAACCGACCACAATAAGCATGAAAATATCTTTCTACTAATCTGTTTGAAGTTGGTGCCTCAGCACGAGCCAGCAGGAGTGGACCTAGTAATCTAACTTACCTACATACCTATTATAGGGCTTCTACACTCCTGCTGGCTCGTGCTGAGGCACCAACTTCAAACAGATTAGTAGAAAGATATTTTCATGCTTATTGTGGTCGGTTCAATCAATTATTATTTTATGTTTTTTTGGGGGTTTTTTGAAGGAGGTTTTATTTTTTATTTAAATTTTTTTTATTTCCAATTTTTTTTGGGTGTTTTTTGAAGGCGGTTTTATTTTTTATTTAAAATTTTTTTCAAGTCTAGGGTTGAGCATTTACTAGGGAAGCGTGCTCCATCGTAGGCCTCATCTTCGCTTACCATCAGGCGTGATTATGGTCAAACGCAAGCCTATATTGTATAAAAAAAGTCTTAATTCCACCGTAACCATCTCAATGAATGGTGGTCTAACACTGTGCGTTTTCTAAGGTACTTCCTGCCACGTACAGCTAAATTGTGGAATCGACTTCCGGCAGCAGTTTTTCTTGACAAATGACATTGGGGATTTCAAGAAAAGGGTTTATACCTACTTCCTTTAAAGGCCGGAAACAAATCAGTGACTCTTCTCGAGTTGTTGTTATTCGTGGGCGGTGGTGACCATTTCCCATTAGATCCTCTTGCTCGTTTGCCTTCCTGTCAAAAAATAATATAATAAAAAAGTCGCGCCCTAAGGAGTCGGTTACAAACATACATACAAACATACATACAAACATACTAACAAACATACAGGTGAAGCTAATATAAAGAGTGTAAAAAAAACGACGGCAAGAGACGCAACAGAATGTCTCTTATAACTTGGAGGCATGGCAGGAGTCTCGTTTAGGATGCGACCTCCATCGAGGTGGCACCATCGTATATTGCCTCTATTTACGGTTTACTAATATTTCGCAAATTATTTTTCCCAAACTGATTCATTTGGCAAATGTTTAATTTCCCAACTGTTTATTTTTTCTTGACCTGTAAACTTTTCAGGATTGTTATAATCCCGGCGCCACACATAGACAAATGTTGCAACACATATTTGAACACATTGGTTGATTGTATGGATGTTCTATTGAACAAATAAGCAAATACCAGTGCTACACATGTGATCAAATAATTGTGTTCAAACATTTGTAATATGTGTAGCGCCGGGGTAAAACAAACCTAACCTAACCTAACCTACAGAATAGCCCTGAAATGTAACCTGAATAATTTACAGTTTCAGAAAAAATAAACATTTGGGAAATGAAACATTTGCCAAATGAATCAGTTTGGCAAAAATAATTTGCAAAACGGAAGTACACCTATATCACGGGAAAATTCACACCAATTGACCTCGTTCTAAAGTGAGCATTTAATCTTGTGTTATAGGTGGGCAACGGATAAACATATTTATACAAACTAGCTGACCCCGCAAACGTTGTTTTGCCATATATCACCTAGCCTAGGGGCATAAAAAATAGCCTATGACCTATTCTCAGACCTACCGAATATAGACAAAAATGTTTCGTAAAATCGGTCAAGCCGTTTTGGAGGAGTTCGATAACAAACACCGTGACACGAGATTTTTATATATTAGATTGTAGATAGATACATACTGAAATGCATATTAAACACCCAAAACTCGAGAGCAAATGGATTATTTAGTTTTATTGTTTCTTTATGTGAATCAGTTACCAATTAGACTTGACTTTAACAATGTTGAAGTGCCTGTGTTGTTGTTCAAAAGAAGTACATAAATGATAAATAAACTTTAAATTAAAAAATAAAACATTTCAAAAGGCCGTCATTTATTGTAATCCCAATGGATTGAACCCACGACCACTGCGACGGCAGGCAACCCTTGACTTCAACAAAGTGAGCAATTGATGAAACATGTGCCGTCTATTATTAGCAATGCGTGAGCATCGGTACAACAATAGGGTAAATGCCAAGGTAATATTTTTTCCTCTAAATTCACGTACAAAACCAGCGCTGGAAATTATCTCCAGCAAATGCTGAGTCCGGTACCTATTGCCAAGCGTAGCTATTAGTTTTAAGTTGTTTTTCTTATTATTATTATTTTTTGTAAATGTACGATGGCAATAAAGTTTTTATTATTATTATTATTATTACAAAATAGATTGTCTAAATAATACTAGTGCAGTGCCCCTGTGAGCTGTTAACCTTGAATATTGGCTCGAACATGATTCTCTGTCAATTTGAAAGAAAAAAAACTGAGCTGACAAGGCTGACAATAATAGCATGAAATTTTCTCGAAAATTCTCACAAAATATCACGAGAAACGTGACCTGTAGAGGAAATAAGATGGATTATCGGACACTAGACAGGATATCCATACGAAGGTATTTATGTCCAAACTGAAATGGAGACGCTGCGCTCACGCTTTGCGGTCGCTCGGCTAATTGATTTTAAGTGGCGTGAAATAAAAAAATAGTTATTTTTTTGAACAATGACAATCCTTTGTATTGAAAAATAAATACGTATAAATAAAGTTTTACGTAGTCGACAAATTTGTCAATGTCGTCGTAGATAAAAATTTTACACAATTATTTTATCGTTATCAATGGAGATAAATTTCGTCTATAAAAAAGGGGTATAAACTTTTATTGTACCTATATGTATAGGGCTAATTGGAGTGGATGAAATTTATCACATCCACTGCTAAATATTTTGTGATTCTAAGATTATTTTTTTATGAACTGACTACAATACGATTGTTGTTCATCTAACCTAGTCGTATTTCGTTATATAGATAAACCGCATGCGACGTGGAAATTGTACCTATATAAATAAACAGACCGGTCCTAAAAAAGGTTATATTTACTTTTCATACACGAATTTCCATTGAAAACGATAAAAAATAACTATGCAGATATTTCATCTACGACGACATTGACAAATTTTTAGACTGATTTCTACTCCATTAGTCCTGTTCCTTATGATAACTGCATTCGATCATCCAATCCCTAGTAATTGCACCTTACACTTTAAAATCCATACAGTCTTTAAGGCATATTTTGCATACCTACATAAATAGATTCGCTCGAAAAACATTCTTTCGTCATTCCTTCGGCATTTGGACAAAAATATAGAAAACCGAGTGGGAATCCAGTTTTTGCAGTGCTACGCCGCCACTGATAAGAAGTCCTTTTATTGGTTGTGTCAAATACCCTATTCACATACTGTATTGCTGTCAATCGGCTCGCGTTTTTCTAATTAGTTTGCATGGTCCTAAAATAAACAGCTCGAGTCCAAACCTTCAGGAGTAAAACGACGTATAAACCGTTGGAAATCTATATTGCTGTGTCATTTTATAAACACGTAGCTTCACTTATAAAGAAGTATCGAACAGTAAAGGAAACTGAATTGCGGATGTCTATTTTTTTGTAATGTATTATACACCGTGAAATTTTAGTGGTTGTTTTCCCGAAACGAGGTGATTTAGTATCGATTGTACAATCGATTTATAATTACTATTTTGACTAGAGTCAAAAATCCAATTGTGAAAAACGAAAGTCGAAAATAACCGCAAACCAATAGTAACGCTTCGTTGGTACCTAACCTATCGTACGATCGTACGCTACTTGTACCAACGAAGCGTTACTTTCGTTTTTCACAATTGGATTTTTGAATCTAGTCAAAATAGTAATTATAAATCGATTCTACAATCGAAACTAAATCACTTCGTTTCGGGAAAACAACCACTAAAATTTCACGGTGTATATGTAGTAAATCGAAAACCATTCCGAGATAAATGATTTTTAAATCGTTTTCTGTAGTTATTTGATTTTAATATAATGTAATGCATTTATCACATATCACATAAGCAATGACCTTCATTTGACATTGAAGTAAATGTCGTAGACTGTCCAAGTTGTACTTTAATCGGTGTGGAATAGTTTTATTTAGAATTATTCACAATTTACGCGTCCGGATTAAATTACGGACTTGTCACTTTGACAGCGACAGTAAAGTGACACTGGTTACAGTGTACCACTACACAAAAAATAATAAAAGGGGTTGCCTTATCGTACGCATTTAGATAGATATAGAAATTTGGCTGTGTCCCTCAATTATGATCTGACATCATCAACCAAAATAGTTTCAGTAATTAATTTTGAAAAAGTAGTGCACTAAATGAAAAATATTGAAATCAGTTTCTTATAATTGACTTATCTATACAAAAAAAATATAGAAACCATTGAGTATTTTTTTAGACATTCTCAATTGCTTACTAGGGCGGAACCCATGAATATTAAATAAAAAACGCGGAACCTATTCACAACCAATTTCACGATGATTTCTTTGGCAGATGTATGCAATGTCAAATCTTTCAATTTGATTCTAGCCCATTTCTGATTGTGGACATTATGGTATCGACCGGTAACTTGGCAATTATCATCATCATCATTAACATATATAGCCTCCTCCAAAACTTATCAAATAGACCGGTCCCGCGCTATCCGCATCCAACTAGAGGCCATATTGTTTAACGCGCGGACTCTTGCTATCACTTTCACCATCTTTTCAGTCACCAACTTATACCGTTCGACAGAAAGAAATTGTGAATGCGCCTGAGACAATAAGGTCTCAGGTCATCGCTCCATCTTGTTGGAGGGACTACACTTGCCAATTATGCGTAGTTCTAATGACAATACAATAGAATGGTACAATTGAGCTGATGATGAGGCGGGGAGATATACTAGGACTCCAAGAGATGACGTAACCTTGCCGTGGTTGGGTTTGTTAGAATAGTCTTGGGGTATGGGGTGTGCTTTGACCAAGAATGGTTGATGTCTCCTAAGATCTGATGGTGCGAAAATAATGTCGCTGCAAGCTGATTCCAAAGTTTAATTGTGCCAAATCCATACTAATATTATAAATGCGAAAGTGTGTCTGTCTATCTGTCTGTCTGTTACCTCTTCACGCTCAAACCGCTGAACCAATTTAGATTAATCTCACAGGACACCGGCGTGAAGCAGCAGTACTCTTGCTGCGTTTCATACGGTCAGTGAGAGCGCCGGGGGCCCAATACCTCTCCCCCTCCCTCTCCCCTATTCCCTCTCCTTTTTAAAGGCCGGCAACAGATCAGTGACTCTCTTTGAGTTGTTGTTATTTATGGGCTGTGGTGATCATTTTCCATCAGATGACCCGCTTGCTCGTTTGCCTCACTCTCATTATAAAAAAAAATTGGTATCGAGATAGTTTGAGTCTCGGGAAACGACATAGGATAGTTATTATCCCGAAAAATTGCATGGTTCCCGCGGGATACCGATAAACGAATTCTTCGCAGACGGAGTCGCGGGCAACAGCTAGTAGGTACCAAATATGTTCCAAACACAGCAAACAAGATAATAATATTTATTTTTATTTTTTACTAGCTTTTGCCCGCGACTCCGTCCGCGTGGAATTAGTAATTTGGGCAGCTTATTTTTTTTTATCCAATTTGCTTTTTCATCAATTATGGCTCTCCTTAGTTCCTTGATTTAAAAAAAATTACCCGCCCCCCGCACCCCCCCGCACACCCGCGTTCACATTCAACACCGTGCACCGTACTCCCACGTCAAGCGTGCCTATAGAAGTTTTACTTCAAAAACCCCCGATTTTGAAACATTCTTCCGCTCCGCTCCGCTCTTATTGGTGTTAGCGTGATGATATATAGCCTATAGCCTTCCTCGATAAATGTGCTATCTAACATTGAAAGATTTTTTCTAATCGGAGCAGTAGTTCCTGAGATTAGCGCGTTCAAACAAAAAAACCTGTTCGATAAATTCTTAAAATAGATGTATCTTTCTTATTTGTGAACCGATTCAAATGAAACAAACACTAAATGTTAATCCAAGAAAATACCAACATATCAGTGAAAACCGCATCCTTCTAGGTTAAGCCGTTTCTGAGATTCAGACAAACAGACAAACAGAAAAACAGACAAACAGACAATAATTCTAAAAATCATTGTTTTGGGTTCTATTGTGCTAATAAATAGCCCTAGTTGACAGTTTTTCTCAAATATCTTCAATGTACAGACACCGACTTGTTACAGATTTATTATTTGTATAGATTAGACCGTTTTGGTGTCCCGCCACTGCTGGGCAAAGGCCTCTCCTCTCTTGATCCACTCTTGCCTATTTAACGTGAGCTCCTGCCATCCCACGTGATAAAGTGATAAACATCTAGGTCGTCCCTCCATCTCCGCTTTGGTCTGCGTCTATTACGATATCCATCGCTAGGGAACCAATTCGTGACAAGTTTGCCCCAACGTTCCGAGTTCATTCGACACACATGTCCAGTCCAGTCCCACTTTAACTTGACCGTCTTTACGCCCACGTCAGCAATACGAGTCATAAAGCGCAGCTCAGTATTTCTAATAATGTACTTACTTTAAAATAAATGGTTTACATTCTTTCAAACTAAATACAAACTGAAATATAGATGCACAGAAAAAACCCCAGAAAAAAGACCAATGCTGGGAATCGAACCCAGGTCCTCAGCGTTCCGTGCTGCGTGCTTACCCCTACACCATCACTGGTCTAGAAGCTAGCGACGAATCTTTCCCATACATCGTACACTTCAGTCTGTTATAATCACATTTAGGCAGTGATAAAGCGCATCTATGTTATGCCCTCTACCGAGAGACTTCAACACTCCTTCGGAGCTACCCGCTCACCTGGACCAAGAGATGGCGCTATTAGGCCAACTTTTACAAGTTAAGTATGAAGTATCTTTTTCTATTTTATTTTTTTATTTTCTTCAACTTCATTTTTTGATTTTGACCGTAAAAGTAATAAAAAAAATGAAGTTGAAGAAAATAAAAAAATAAATAGAAAAAGATACTTCATACTTGACTTGTGGTTTACATTCTATCAAAACCTTTCCAGTGAAAGTACGTCGTATCAACAAACATAAAAAATAAATAAAAAAAAAACTTTATTTAGAACAGTAATAATAAGGTGCATTACAGAATAAGAAAAATGATGCCACCGCAGAAGTTAAAAACTGTATCGCAGGTAGCAACGCCCCCTCCGTAAACATCATCAATAATTTATTGATTCATCATTCAATGCTCTTCAAGGATTCAATAATTGTAAGTGGTCGTACTAAATGTCAAAGAAATATGACTTGATGTAGGAAAGTTGTCAGTCAACTTCTTGCGCAGTCGGTATTTTTCATTCGATCAGGAAAATAATCAAAGTAAAGATGAAAGAATATTTGTTAAACAATTTACTGGACGAAGAGTTCCAGAGGATGATTTTCCCACTGAATCTGATGCAGACGGTTCTCTTGCAACCTAAATACAGAATTCTCCATGGATTTATCACTCCAATGGAATTACGCGATCATTTGATGTGTGTCCTGGGTGTTATGGTTGTTATATGTACTAACCTGATGAAATTGTATTTCTACCAATTTTACTACGATACAGGCTCAACTAGCCTAAGAACACTACTTATTTCTGACACAGTATTTTACACTTTGTCAAGTTTTATTACGATGACGGTAAACTTTGCGCAGAGCAAGAATAATGTGCAGCTAATACTTAAACTACAGGAAGCGTGTAAACTGATCGATATTAACAATGGCTTGAAAAAAATCCGGAACTACAATTGGATGGCTATCTTAATCTTAACAATAACATTGACGTGCTTGGTAGTTCTCAGCATGCATTATGACCATCATTTTTATCATTTTCTATTTGTGCTGTCAACATTTTACTTTGATGGTAACATTGTTTTCGCTATACGAATAATAAAATTCCTAGTGCATGAGATAAAAATGTGGCTGGGTGCGTTAGACCGCTATTGTATAACATGTTCTGAACCCAATCATAACAAGTTGACGAAGTATTTTTCTGAGATCGAACAACAAGAAAAAAGGCTTTTTACAGCGTATTTAGATATAATGGAAGCTTTTAAGCTTTTCAAATACATATTTCAGTGCTCGGTAAGTGTTTCGCGCATTTTATGGCTTCGTACCTATATTCGCAGATGGTTACGGCTGGGCCTGATCAGGTTTCTGGTGTCACCCATCCTTCCATCGTGAATTCTGGGGTTATTAGCAATCCATCATCGTTAGGTGACAGACGTCCACTGGTGGACATAGGCCTTTCCCAAAGAACGCCGCCCGCATCCATTCGACTTCCGCGACCTTCCCCAGAGGCCATAATATTATCTAAATCGCGGTGCATTTACCATCTCTTTCTGTCACTATCTTATACCGTTTAACAGAATGAAATAGTGAACGCGATAGCGCCCGCGCATTAAGCAATAAGCGTACAGTTCACTTTGTTGAATCCTACTCATGCTGCATCTTCTAGTACGTGGCCGCCATTTATGAACACATTGGTCTCAACGGCCAAGTGTTCTTCTAGCAATGTACCCTGTCCCCTGCCACTTAAACTTGACAATTCTCCAACCCATTTTGGGTTTTTTTTTGCGTTAGGTATTATGATTATAATAATAACCTGTTTGTTTTCCAGATAATGCTGCTAACAATTGAAAATTTCGTGCACCCCTTGATGTACATACAAAATTTTTTGAGCACAAGCTCAGAATACGAAGAATCTACAGTAAGTCTTAGAATCATATTTGTATTACTAGCTTCAATAAAAAAATGGTTCTAATAGGAATTGTTGTACGGTGACTTTCGAGACATAACAATTTTAAAGAGTATTTGCATTGCATCAAGCTTTTATGTGAGTTCAACCTTTTTCATATAAAATCGGATTGATTATTCAAACATGTCTCAAAATAAATAGTACATTACTGCAGCGGCCGCGAAATAGGGGATTGCCGGCCGAGTAGTTATAGATGGCCGAGTGTTAACGAGGCCATCTAGAGATACGAGGCCGGCAATCCCTGTTCGTGGCCAAGGCTTGTATAGAGTTTTTCTCAAACATGCATCATCATCTTCATCACCACCACCACCATCATCATCACCATCACCTTCATCATCATCATCACCATCACCATCATCATCACCATCACCCACCATCACCATCATCATCACCATCACCCACCATCACCATCATCATCACCATCATCATCATCACCATCATCATCATCATCACCATCATCATCATCATCATCATCATCATAAAATCATCGTCATCATCATTATCATCATCATCATCACATCATCACCATCATCATCATCATCACACCATCACCATCACCACCATCACCATCATCATCATCATCTTACCTTAAATAAGCGTAGTGGCAGAATGTCATAATGAACCAAAACGCAAATATTGCTTATAGTTTTTTTTTAAAGGCTAAATGCTATGATGCCATAGACCTATAAACGTCATGGTATGAAACAACAGACGATCACTTTGCTGGCCTTGGCCAGCAATGTTGTATGAAATTCCATTAATGACCTCTCGTCTAGCCGCACCTGCATTGTGACACTTCGTGGCGTATTATAAGGAACATAACGTCAATATTTCATAGCATGTTTGAGAAAATGTAATTTTCACTACTATTAAGGAGTATTTACATATATTATTATCATCTTCGAAGCAAGTCACCCCCAAAATAACTTTCTACCCCCGTTTTTGACCCCGTTAAGGGATGAATTTCAATAAAATACGAAACACATCTTCCATCAATTCTGTTTAAGAATGTTTATGAAAAAATTTGAAGTAGATTGGACCAAGGAATCACGTTGTCCCATACAAACTTTGCCTTCCTTTTTAGGGTTCCGTACCCAAAGGGTAAAATCGGGACCCTATTACTGAGGCTCCGCTGTCCGTCCGTCTGTCCGTCTGTCACCAGGCTGTATCTCGGAAACCGTGATAGCTAGAGAGTTGAAATTTTAACAGATGATGTATTTCGGTTGCCGCTATAACATCAAATACTAAAAAATGGAATAACATAAATATTTAAAGGGGCTCCCATACAACAAACATGATTTTTTTGCTCGTTTTTGCTCGATATTGATAACGGCAACAGGTACCTAGACGCTTGAAATATTCACAGAATATTTAATTATATATTGACTTTAAAAATAAATCATAAAATTAAAATAGAAAAAAATATTTAAGGGGGGTCCTATACAACAAACGTGATTTTTATAAGTAGATAACTAGCTGACCCGGCAAACGTTGTATTGCCTTTTTTCGGGTGAGAATACGTTTGTGCTATACGCCATGAAGGTTGATTTCTAGGAAAGTGAAATTAAACAAAAACATTTATTTTAGAGACTAGGCCATATTTTATTGTTAATTTAAACTTAACAGTCAAAAAGGTATTCTACTACACTATTGTAATTACAATATTAACTCTATCAATATGATGTTATTAATAAAATATTTACAGTTTTCTGATTGCTATATCCACTTTCGATGAGTAGTGGCTTGGCTTATCGTGTAATGTATGATATGACACAATTAGGTGGAGATGGCTTAAGATGTTTCATTACATGTGTGTCATGTGTGTCATATCCTTTATAATCAAATATAAATATTTGACGACCGGATAGCCTAGTGGTTAGAGAACCTGATTATGAAGCTTGAGATCCCGGGTTCGATTCCCGGTCGGGGCAGATATTTGTATGAATAATACGAATGTTTGTTCTCGAGTCTTGGATGTTTAATATGTATTTAAGTGTGTATTTATCTATATAAGTATTTTATTGAATCAGGCGTTACTTTGCGGAGGTCCATATTAATGAACTAAAACAATTACTTTGCTCACCCGCGACCTTACAATAGTTACGTTTATGCAAGAAATGTGCGTTCATGCAGTTCCTCCACCTCCACACTGTACGAACACACACAAATCACATAAACCCAACCATCACCACCACCAAGCTACACTGACGCGTTTCGAACTCAACCAGAGCTCATCTTCAGAGTTACCACAACCGTATGCTATGCTACCAAATGTTAAACTAATTTGTTGTGTTGTTGTGGTAACTCTGAAGATGAGCTCTGGTTGAGTTCGAAACGCGTCAGTGTAGCTTGGTGGTGGTGATGGTTGGGTTTATGTGATTTGTGTGTGTTCGTACAGTGTGGAGGTGGAGGAACTGCATGAACGCACATTTCTTGCATAAACGTAACTATTGTAAGGTCGCGGGTGAGCAAAGTAATTGTTTTAGTTCACTATATAAGTATGTTTATCCGTTGCCTAGTACCTACCCATGGTACAAGCTTTTCTTAGTTTGGGATTAAGTAAATTGGTGTCAAGTGTCCCGTGATATTTGATATTTGATTTGACATTTATTTGAATAACTTTGTTTATTTTAATAAGATGTCATAAAATGATTTATCATCCTTGAGCATGAATTTCAACATGGATAAAATATTATCACATCTTTTTTTACCTGTGATTTTATTGACGTTTTTTTCATTTGGCATTGCTTGCAATATTAAAGTTTCTTGAGTAATGATGTTTATTTTTGATTTTCTTTTCGGTTTAGGTGTTTGAAGCTGATTTGGTATTATTGTACCAATGTTGTGTGTTTGGTTGGTGTTGTTGGTGTCTTGATCAAAATCGTATCTGCATTTAAAATGAAATGGATTAGCAGAGTTATAAATGATATGCTTTATTTTTGAATAGTGTATGTACCTACGTCAGTGAAATTAAATTTTAAAGTAATGCTTTTTCTCAAACATGCTATGAAATATTGACGTTATGTTCCTTATAATACGCCACGAAGTGTCACGTTGAAGGTGCGGCTAGCCGTGCGGGCGGCCGTGCGGTCAATAATGGAATTTCATACAACATTGCTGGCCAAGGCCAGCAAAGTGATCGTCTATTGTTTCATGTGACACAGCACCATGACGGTTATTTATAGTACTATGGCATCATAGCTTTTAGCCATTAAAAAAAACTATAAGCAATATTTGCGTTTTGGTTCATTATGACATTCTGCCACTACGTTTATTTAAGGGGAGATGATGATGATGGTGGTAATGGTGATGATGATGGTGATGATGGTGATGATGATGATGATGGTGGTGATGATGATGGTGATGATGATGATGATGGTGGTAATGGTGATATGATGTGATGATGATGATGATGATGATGATGACGGTGATGATGATGATGATGATGATGCAAGTTTGAGAAAAACTCTATACAAGCCTTGGCCACGAACAGGGATTGCCGGCCTCGTATCTCTAGATGGCCTCGTTACCACTCGGCCATCTATAACTACTCGGCCTGCAATCCCCTATTTCGCGGCCGCTGCAGTAATGTACTATTGTAATCAAATAACACATCTCTTGTAATTGTAATATTTGAAATTCATATTTATCTGATTTTAGTTTTAAGAAGTGTCGAATAAATGATATTGTTGAAAATCAGTTGAAATCAGGTGACCTGTCTGCTCGTTTGCCCACTCTTATATAAAAAAAATCTCAATATTACGGAAACGCCCGACTTCAGAAAATTTCTGTTCAATTAAATACACTTTGTTGTTCGATCTTAAAAAATCTGAAATTGCAATAGACGTATGGGAGTTCCTATTTCGAGCAACACAGCTGTCACTTCAAAGTATGAAATGAGTCACTGAGGGTAAATTCATAGGACGCAATCGAAATGCAATTGTAAGTTATTCTGCCCTGCAGACTCTAGAACGCAGTAAGAGGGTTTTTACGTTTGTTGAATATTGAACTATAACAAGCACAGCGTAAGGAACATAATGGTCTAATCGCTTTTTTGTTCTTACTGCGTTTTAGGGTCTGCAGGGCAGTATTATCGCGATTGACAAACACTAATAAATTAATAAATGACAATAAATGACAATAAATAAAGTAGGTAGGTAAATAAATTAGAGTTCACCTACGTTGTTGAACTAATCATATGGATATGGCACAAAATAGTACAATATCGTGTCGCTTGGCACACAGTTTAAAGGGATTTAAGTGTACGTTTGTGCCATATCCGGATGTAGCACAAAATTATAATCATCATTTATTTCGTAACATGGATATGGCACAAATAAAATTTTCTTGGTGTAAAATAATTCTTTTTAAATAGGGATTCGTGCTAAATACACCGTGAAATTTTAGTGGTTGTTTTCCCGAAACGAGGTGATTTAGTTTCGATTGTACAATCGATTTATAATTACTATTTTGACTAGAGTCAAAAATCCAATTGTGAAAAATGAAAGTCGAAAATGACCGCAAACCAATAGTAACGCTTCGTTGGTACAAGTAGCGTACGATCGTACGATAGGTTAGGTACCAACGAAGCGTTACTATTGGTTTGCGGTCATTTTCGACTTTCGTTTTTCACAATTGGATTTTTGACTCTAGTCAAAATAGTAATTATAAATCGATTGTACAATCGACACTAAATCACCTCGTTTCAGGAAAACAACCACTAAAATTTCACGGTGTATAATTTTTAATATGTTCTCATTCAACATTACTTAAAGTCAAATTTGGTAAAAGATGGATATGGCACAAACGTATTCTCACCCGACGTTATATCACCTAGGGGTATAAAAAATAGCCTACGACCTATTGTCAGACCTATGGAGTATAGACAAAAAGGTTTCATAAAAATCGGTCAAGCCGTCTCGGAGGAGTTCGGTAACAAACACCGTGACACGAGATTTTTATATAATTATTAGATTGTACGGAACCCTTCGTGCGCGAGTCCGACTCGCACTTGGCCGGTTTTTTTACATATTAATTGAGACTATGTTTAAATTTAAGAATAATTGTATCTTTTGGGGGTACCCTTAGGGGTCGAATTTCGGAAAATCCTTTCTTATCGGATGCCTACGTCATATAGAGAACACACCCTCCAAGTTTCAGGTCTCTACGATCAGCAGTTTAGGCTGTGCGTTGATCCGTCAGTCAGTCAGTCAGGACAAAGCATGTTATATATATAGATTTTGACAACCAGATGGCCTAGTGGTTAGAGAACCTGACTATGAAGCTTGAGGTTCCGGGTTCGATTCCCGTGTCGGGGCAGATATTTGTATGAAAAATATGAATGTTTGTTCTCTGGTCTTGGGTGTTTAATATGTATTTAAGTATATATCTATCTATATAAGTACCGATGTTGCCTAGTGCCCATAACACAAGCTTGCCTAGCTTACTTTGGGACTAGGTCAATTGGTGTGAATTGTCCCGTGATATTTATTATTATTATTTTATTATTTATAGATAAGAAGATCAATGCGAAACTTTGTGAGTGTGTGTGTTCCTGTGTGTATTTGTTACTCTCTCAAGTTGATATGGTATACAGATATTATTACGGGATGGAGTGTAGAGATAAAAACTACGATAACATGGCCCGCCCCTCCATGTTACTATATCAATACAATACAATACAATGACTCTTTATATTGTACAGCACAAATAATACAATAGGTACAGAAAAAAAAGTACATGAAAAAAAAAAAAGTTAGCAATGGGCGAACTTATCGCTTCGAAGCGATCTTTTCCAGGCAACCTTTAAAAAAATCAATGTGTTTAGTCACATATTTACGAAATATTTTTTATTTAGTAGTATCTGCTTTTGTTTGACGGCTGTCTCAACACGCACACATGCGTTGAAAGTTTTGGTGTGCTTTATAAATACTTTAACAATAAGTACATTGAAAACTTCTTGAATTGTGGAGGGGCGGGCCATGTTATCGTAGATTATCGCTAGTCATGTAAAGTCCGTCATATATATCTGCGATCATGATGCTACTTGATAAGACCAAAGCGGTTACGACCGTCTGTGTAAGGCAAGTTCGTCTAGTCGCTATAACTTTTCAATTTGAATAGGTAGATACGCTGCAATAGGTCCGGTATTGGTAGTGATACTTCATAACGACTTCCTTTTGAAAATGGTGTGGTCTTTCTACATCGCTCAGATCATTTTATTTTTTGCAAATCTTTACCCGCAGCTTGCTTACGTGTACGATTTGGTCTTGCAGTTAGACAGAAATCACCTAATACTCCTGAATCAGCAAATATCATGTCGTGCTCTTAATTTACCTTATATCCTCCTGTCTTAGAGTTAAAGAGCAACAAATACTCCCACTCTCAAACTTTATCCACTCCTTACCCGTGGTCCACCTAGTAAGTTCACCTGGGTGAACCAGGCGGACATGTTTTTTCTCGTGGTACACCTAGGTTAACTAAGGTTGATAATGTATTGGTGGTACCTAGTTCACCTCTCGGCGAACCACTGTTTATTTTTCTGTATTTTTACTCTTTGGAGTTTTTGACGTTTTCATTCATATTAACAGGATACAAATAAATTAACCTTTGTTTATGTTTTCAGGTAGTCAGTTTATTTGACGGCTTAATAACGTCTTTGTGGGTAGTTAAAAACTTCACTTTGTTGATTATCCTTTGTGTGGCTTGCCAGCAGTTTTACCTAATCGTCGAAGAAGTAGAAAAAGCAACCGCCGTCATCAGCAGTAATCATGCGTTGTTTACTCGTAAGTTTTATGCCTTATATGAGCTATTTTCATCATCATCATTCCTGCGTCGCGTTTTCCTTTGACGCACGAATTTCTGCACGCCGATCCACCGGCGTTGGATAGACATGCGCTAGCGGCACGCGCTGCTGTTCAATTAATTTTTAGGCATGCGCTATTGCATGCGCTATGGTTGCTCGGGCATGCGTCAAAGGAAAACGCAAGATGAACGTGAAAGCGCACTGGTGTGGACATAGCTATTCATCATCTCGGCCCATATATGTTCCACTGCAGGGCACAAACTTCCTCTCAGAATGAATGGGCTGTAGTTTCTATGCGGGCCGAAAGTGGATTGGAAACTTCACACACACTTATTAATTTCTTCGCACACTTTTTAATTTGTGTAGGTTTCCAATTGTAATTTCACACATAAATTTCGAAAAACTCAGAGATGTGAGCGCAGGCGTGAACTCACAACCCTCTCCTTGAGTGGATATTGGTCAAAATATTAGGTTATGAGTTATGAGGCCATTTTTTAAGCGGTTAATGTACGTCCAGGAATACAGTTTATTACTGAACGAAGAGCAAAGCTGACAATTATCTGGTTGGTGGCAAAGTGGAATGGCACACTTTTTGTTAACTTTTAGCAATTTTTTTTCATTTGGCCAATCTAAAATCAATATCAAATAACTTTAGATGGACCAAACTAAAAAAACCTATGACCCAATGATCACTATGCATTTTTTCTATGTCTAATTTGTTTCCCATTGTTGCGCTTTGCCTCTCGTCTTGATCTCCACATCTCCCCATCCAGAGTTTAGGCCACTTCGCTTACCACGGTTTTTTGACGTGACAACGTCTAATAAATCGATGAACGCCGGCTGCACGCACTAAAAAGGATGACTCAGTATAACGTAGGTAACGCATTGTCCCGTTACGCGTCCCGTTACGCTGGAGCCGATGAACGATCAGAGCGAGAGCGCGCCACGAGCGAGCGAAAGGCACAATCGGCTTGAGAGTTCGGCTTGCACCGCATCTATCTCTCTTCCACTCGATTGGCCCACGCGTCCAAGGAGAAGAAAGACAGCAGCAGCACACAACTTACATCTACACGTGAACTGTTTCGTACAACGTTTATAAAGTGAAGTGAAAAAAAATTAATGTTGTTTATTATGACAATGTTTTGTTATGACGTTGTCACGTTAAACTATCGTCCGTAAACCGACTTTACTAGACAGCCGGTTTTTCATTAAATTTAAATTCCCATACACCTAAGTGTTTTTTTCGTTACATTTATTATTTGTTGTAGTTAACATACAAATGTTATGCAAGAACGTGAGTCGTGTCAGCGTGTGCGCGCGCGCTGCGGGCCGGCTGCGTGCGGGCGGCGTGTTCGCAGTGGACGCGGCGCTGCCGTTGCGGCTGCTGGCGTTGCTCGCCACATACACCGTCGTGCTGCTGCAGTTCGCTTTCCTCTAACTCACCCTTAATATTTCTTCACCTTAACAAGGAAGTGAAAGTTAAATTTTACAATCGGACAATAGATTTTCCTTTTTAATCGACTTCAAAAAAAGCAGGATATCCCATGTTCTATGTTTTTTTATAATCTATGCAGTAATAGGCTACTTTCCTAACTAGTCAGTCTTTTAGATTATCAAAAAATATTGGACATGTATTTTTTATTTTGTCAATTAAACAAAAAATTACGAAGATATGGCGCGTTGAAGTTTCGCGTGACGTCACTTGTTCCTACACTTTGTATGAGCGTTTTAGGAACAAGTGACGTCACGCCTCGTCACGCGGAACTTCAACGCGCCATATCTTCGTCATTTTTTTGTTTAATTGTCAAAAGAAAAATTACGTGTCTAATATTTTTTGATAATGTAAAATACGGACTAATAAGAATTATTATTTTTTTACCTAGGAAACATCCCTATTGGTCTTAAATCATAATAAAAACAGGCACTTGCTTTGACCTTTTTACCTTCCTAATTAAACATATTTTCCGCGCACATTGTAAGAATTCGGTGAACGTGCCTCGGAACTGCACGACCTTATTCCGCCTGCTCCTTTCTTCCACAG
Source organism: Archips crataeganus (assembly GCA_947859365.1). Lineage (NCBI taxonomy): Eukaryota > Metazoa > Arthropoda > Insecta > Lepidoptera > Tortricidae > Archips > Archips crataeganus. The sequence goes on along the minus strand of OX402067.1, from coordinate 14,449,782 downwards.
GTCGACCAGGAGTAGGCGGGGTCTCCACCCTTACGTTGTCAGTATTCCCAAATTCCGCACAAAGCGTTTTCGCTCTTCCTTCATCAACCGCACAGCTAAGGAGTGGAATTCCCTGCCTGCGACTGTGTTCCCTGAACAATTTGGCCGCTTTCAAGTCTAGGGTGAATGAGCATTTACTAGGCAAGCGTGCTCCATCGTAGGCCTCATCTTCACTTTCCGGCGTGATTGATTGAGGTCAAACGCAAACCTATATTGTATAAAAAAAAGGATGAAAGAATGAAATTAAAGTCAAACTTTATAATCTGATAATATCTCCAGTTATTGATCCATAACCACATTAAATTAACATTTCTGGATTATACAGGTCCAGGCTGGTATGTTGGTGAGTCAGACAGTTAATCAATTAGGATTTTACTTTTTATATAGGAGACTAGCCTATGTATACGGCTTGGTGAGTGACTTCATCCAATGGCATTAAAATGTGTAAATCGAAAATTTTCGGCTTGAGGTCTGCCGTTTAATATCTGATTATTTTTAATTCATCAAAGTATAAAATAATTAAATTATCAAATGTCAATCAAAATGGAATATCAATTACTATGGTAATTAATTATTCAACATTTGTAGCAATTAATCAACAGTTTCATGCCACGAGAGCTTTAGCTTACTTGTCTTACCGAACCAAAAAAAAAAGATGAAGGAATATCATTTAAATAATAAAATAGATGATGAGTTTCAGCAGATGATGCTTCCGCTAAATTTGTTGCAATCATTTTTTTTGCAATCAAAATTCAGAATTTCGAATGGATTTGTTACCCCTAATGGCTTTCGTGCTCATTTAAAGAGTTTTCTTGGTGTGATTCTTATTTTAAGTACTCATATTACACTTTCGTATATACGCGTGTATTACAATAACATTAGCACTTATTGGGATCTTTTTGTGATTTTATTTGACACTTTTTTCTACGGTATATTTGGTTTGGTACTTTTTGAAGTAAATGTTGCTCAGAGCCAGAACAATGTGCAACTAATACTGAAAATGCAACAAGTTTACAGATTGTTTGACGGTAACGACGTTTTGAAAAGATTCAAGAAGTACAATTGGATTTTTATCACAGTGATATTGTTAATATGGGGGTCATTTTTTTGTTATAATTGCATTACAAGCTATATTGATTGTCTTCGATATGTATACATATTATTATTAGCCTACTTTGATGTAAATGTTATTTACGCAGCGCAACTCATCAAATTTCTGGAATATGAGTTGAAGCTGTGGCTGGTGCAACTTAACTTTTTTTTTGTTAAGTGTTCTGAGCCAAATCACGGCAAGTTGATGAAGTATTTCAAAGAGATTGATCATCAAAGGAGACTGCTTTATTCGGCATTCGTTGATATAATGGAGGCTTTCCAACTATTATCCTGTATTTTTAAATATATGGTAAGTATAACATTTGTAGCTTTTCCTATTACCGTTGACCATGACTTTAACTTTGACTTTGACTGTGTTCGTCTGTCAGGATCCTTTTTCTCATGAACGCGAATGGGTAGAGTTATCACCTTAAATCAAGCTGAAATTAATTTAAATACAATCAATCAATTAAATGTGTAAAAAAGTTTTTCTTCTAAAACAACCAATCAAAAAAACAATCATTGAAAATTTGTTGCCATACAAATTGCCGAGGAACGAAAACCTACAGGATAATTTCAGTTGTCATAGACACTTGAAATTTGATACGGAGGTAGTTCTATAGCCACAACCAATGAGAAATACATATATATATATATATAATATATATATACATATATATATATATATACGGAACTCTCAGTGTGCGAGTGCAAACCATACATCATCAATAGAGAATTTAAAATTTTGAATATTTAAAAATTCTATTTTAGTTATAAAATTAAAAAAAGACTGTCAGTAATAATTTGATTATTTTTATTTACAGATTTTTCTGCGAGTCATTGAATGTTTTGTACACCATTTGATATACACACAAAACTTTTTGTTAATGATGACAAGTACCTCCGTAAGTATTTACTTACTTATTTTACTTATCAAATGAACATATGCTTATTTTTAATGAAAAGAGTCTGTTTGTTTATCTTTCTGTCTCGTAAAACTTGGCATAACATTATTGCGCATAACGCATAACCAGACATAGGAGTTTAGGGGGCAAAATTTCATGACAGGTAGGGAGTTCCTTTATCGATAAACTCAACTTTCGACGCTTTTCCCATATTTTATGGTAGTGATAGCCCTGCAACTTTGTTTGTAAGTTTTTTTTATTTTGTAATTCTTATTTCGGTGACAAATACGATAAAGTTTACACAAATCATATTTAAATGATAGAAACGGCTAGACCGATTTTTATGAAACTTTTTCCGTATTCGGTAGGTCTGAGAATAGGTCGTAGGCTATTTTTTTATACTACCTACTCTTCGCGGACGGAGTCGCGGGCAACAGCTAGCATTTTAACATTATTTAATTTGGCTGTATGACCTTTAAGTTCCCGGGTCCATTCTAAGATTGTAATTAGTGAAACAAAAAGTTTCTAAGTAGGTAACGGGAATATTTCTAACTAATGGCGCGACCATTTCCACGAAATTCTGCCAAGTGATGGAAGCCCCGACAGGGGGTGGTATTCGTATTTGTATTAGTTTACAGTATGCATATTATGCTGTGCGAATTGCAATTATGCTAAATTACAACTTCTTATGCGTATTTTTGTTAAACGTTTTTAAATTATATATTTTAATTTTACGCAATTAAATATACCTAATTGACACACTCACTCTTTTGCTCTGAAAGGTAGGAATTAAACTAAAACTGTACTGTCGTACAACTTTTCTAAAATAATTTGTCCAGTACTGTTTATTTTTAAAGGAACTTATTTTTCAGAATTATGTTGTATACTTTCTTGTGATGCCTTTAATGTGGGTGGCGAAGAATTTTGCGCTGCTAATATACCTGTGCGTGATATGTCAGCAATTTTATCTAGCCATGGCTGAAGTGGACCACACCTGCGCAGTCATACAAAGCCAGCACGAACGTTTGTACATGTGTAAGTTCGTATATGTTTAAACTAATATATTTCTCATATTATATGTTTTTATCAGTAGTACCTACGCATTCTAATATTTTAAAAAAATAACGAGTTTTTCAGGTGCATCATTATAAATTGACTTGACATGTCATGCCGGCTCCGTCACTTATTGCGTCTTTTTTTTATTAAGGCCCCACCGAGCTTTTGGCGCATTTATTGCATTCATTAAATTTAAATTTGAATCCCTTGCTGTATCATTACTAGCAAAGTTTTAGTTCTGAAATTCACGTGTAAGGATATTTGAAAATTTGCTCTAGTAGTGACTAGTGTTTTTCGAAACACGATTACACAGAAGAAATATCCAAAGTCGTCTCTAAAAAATAAAATAAATTCTTAGTACAGCGTGAATGCTGCACGGCAAGTTATGACTTTATGAATTTTAATAAAACAAGATGTTAACATTGTTGACAGCTATGAAGTATCTTTTTGTTTTTTTTTTTATTTACAAAAGGATACTTCATAGCAAACTTGTTAAAGTGGGCTTAGTAGCGACATCTCTTGTCTGAGTGAGCGGGTAGTTCCGAAGGAGTGTTGACGTCTCTCGATGAGGATGTAACATAGATGTCGCTGTATCACTACATAATGTGATTAGCTATGGATTGAGATTTGAGATGTATGGGAAAAATTTGTGTCTAAAGTCCTGACCAGTGGTAGTGTAGGGGAATGGCACGCGACACGGAATGCTGAGGACCTGGGTTCGATTCCCAGCGCTGGTTTTTTTTTGTGGTTTTTTCTATGCATCCATGTTTCAGTTTGTATTTAGTTTGAAATATAAAACAAGATGTTTTCTAGGGCCTAGTAATGCTACATTTTTAAAATATGTATTTGTTTTAGTAATACGATGAAAATACTTTACGTTAGTTATCCTTCGGCCATCGGACGGGGAAATTGTGTCGCTTGCGCTTACGCACGGTTTTGATTCTAGCCGCTCTCACGCACACATACACGAGTGCATAGAATACCTAAAATCGATTAGCGCAAAAAGCTCGGTACGGCCTTAAGGTAGGTACTTAGAAAGAGAGAGATAAAACGATTACCTATCAAAATTAGAACACACGTATAACCTAAACTATATATTTTTTTTTATGTTAAAGAGGCCAGACAAACGAACTAGTGGGTCACCTGATGTTAAATGATCACCACTGTCCATAGACACCCGCAGCGCTTTACACGATGCCAGTGCGTTGTCGGCCCTGGGAAAAGGAGAGGGAATAGGGGAGGGGGAGAGGTATTGGACCCCCGGCGCTCTCACTGACCGTACGAAACGCAGCAGGAGTACTGCTGATTCACGCCGGTGTTCTGTGAGAGGGTGGTACTGCCCCGGACGAGCCGGCCTATTTGTGATGCAGCGGCTAGCTACAACATGACTCTACCACTACAAAAACTAAATAATGGTGTTCCGTTTTTGCTCTGAACTTTTTTCACTTGGCAGTAAATTATTTTTCGTCGATAATTCATGAATGGCAAATTTTTGTATGATATGTTGATAATGTTTTATTTTGGTAGAATTATTTTAAAGCAGATTATTATAATGACTTAAAAGTTTTGGGATACCTATCATTTAGCAAATCTTTCACTAAGCCAAAAATGCAATGAATAACTTCTCCTCAGTGGATTTAGGTACGACTCAGGACAGGAAATAAAACAATATCTTTGATGAGTTAATACTTGACCGCAATCTCATAATCGGCAATACAATTTTCGATAATAATTTAGAGAAGGCAAAGTTAAAATGCCGAGACTTTATCTAGAATTGGGAATGTCTAAAAAAAATACCTATGGTTTTTATAGTTATTTGTATATATAAGAAACTAATTTCAGTATTTTTTCATTTAGTTCACTACTTTTTTCAATATAAATTATTGAAACTATTTTGGTTGATGACGTCAGATTATAATTGAGAGCTCTCACACAGCCAAATTTCTAAACCTATCTAAATTCATACGATAAGGCAACCCCTTTAATTATTTTTTGTGTAGTAGTGGTACATTGTAACTAGTGTCACTTTACTGGCGCTGTCAGAGTGCTAGATGTCAGATAAATAATTCTATTCCACACCGATTAAAGTACAACTTGAACCGTCTACGAAATTTACTTCAATGTCGAATGAAGGTTTATTGCTTATTTGTTATGTAATAAATGCATTAATTTAATTAATATTAAAATTAAATAACTACAGAAAAAAAAGCATTTATCTCGAAATGCTTTTCGATTTGCTATATTACAAAAAAATAGACTGAAAGTAAAAATGTCATTCCTGATAATTATATTTTTTTCTAGTGGATGTGCAAAAGTTGTGCAAGAACGTGCGTCGCGTGTGCGAGTGCGCGCGCGCCGCGGGCGGGCTGCGCGCGCGCGGCGTGGTCGCGGTGGACGCGGCGCTGCCGCTGCGTCTGCTGGCGCTTCTTACCACTTACACCGTCGTACTGCTGCAGTTCGCTTTGCTATAAATTATAATAGAATACTAATTAGTCAGTTTGGTTAACTTAACTTTTAATGCACAATAAGATTAAAAATAAACACGCACAAACTGGCTGGCTATAGCAGCTTTACAATGCACTAGTTTTGTCCTGCGACTTCATCTGTGTTGAATTAAAAAATATACCTAAAGTTTCTTCTATTTTTTATTGAATAAATCCAAATTCCGGCGAAACAACTTCCAAACATCCATCGGATTTTCATCATCGTTTTTTTTCTTACCCGTAGGAATTTTAAAAATCCTAAAATTAGTTCATGATAATAAAATTAAGTTAGTAGAGCTTGTCTAATTTAAAATGACGCGCCCCACCACCGCATTTACGCACAGGATTTGAAACTCTATTTAAGCTACAATAGAGAAATATTTCTGTTGGCAGATGTGCGTAAATGCGGTGGTTGGGCGCGCGTCATTTTAAATTAGACAAGCTCTAATGGCAATACCTATCTAAGCCAAAACAGTTTCCAAAAATAGTTTTACAACTTTTTGCTCAAACAGTTAACACATGCCAATTTTTGATTAAGTTGAATATTCTGGAAGGAAGAAAGTATGAGTATTTTATTTGTATTATCACGTACTGCAAGCCAAATTTGAAGAGTCTAGTAATCACGTTAAGTTTACTCTTTATCCCTATGCCCAGGGTTTGGCCTGGGCGTAGATCAGCAAGTCAGTCAATCAGTCAGTCAGGCAGGATGTATAGATTGTCTTATCAATCTTTGGAATATCAACTTAGAGTTATGTTAAAATTACATCGAATATCAACAAAGCTAACGCGTTTGCTGTCAAAGTAATACTTATACTTATTATAATGTTAATATTTCGAATGTGTATGTAGGTCTATAGAGATACATACTTAAATTTATTAATAATTATACTGATAAGGTGACAAGCATGTTCGGAACCCTAAAACTATGCTTGTTTTTTTATACTAGAGACTTCTTAACGATGTTGCAATATGCTTTAATGACAACCGCAGACTGGAAACTTACCACTTCGTATTTGAGCCATGTAATGTAAATCGCGTTTAGCCGCTTATATTCGTTTATCCTGGGTTGCCAGGTGTCCGGCTTTAGCCGGACATGTTTGGCTTTTTGCGGTCGCGTCCGGCCGGTACGTGTTCGGCCTGTCCGGCTTTTGTCAGGCTTTTTGTCAGAGTGGCGATTCGTATGACGATGGGCGGACGAGCGCCCGAGCGGACAAGGGCGAGCGGAGAGCAAACTGTCTACCGCCCGCGCATCGCGCCGTCCGGCTTTAGTTAGGCTTTTTATTACTATCGCACTGCGCGCGCGCACGGCCTTGCCCAGTCTTGCCACGCCGCCCCCGCCCGCATCGGACGGATACATACCTACACACACACACACACACTCAAAAATCCCTTTTTTTTAGCATCCGGCTTTGGAATTCAAAAGTCCCACTTTTAAATGTGTGTTTTATTCGATATTTTTGTCAAAAATTCCTAATTTTTCTTAATGTCCGGCTTTGGGACCCAAACGTCCTGCTTTTTTGACGGGTAAGTTCGGCTTTTTGATTTTTAGAGATGGCAACCCTAATAGGCTACTTTCCTAACTAGTCAGCCTTTTAGATTATCAAAAAATATTGGACACGTATTTTTTATTTTGTCAATTAAACAAAAAATTACGAAGATATGGCGCGTTGAAGTTTCGCGTGACGTCACTTGTTCCTACACTTTGTATGAGCGTTTTAGGAACAAGTGACGTCACGCCTCGTCACGCGGAAGTACAACGCGCCATATATTCGTCATTTTTTGTTTAATTGTCAAAAGAAAAATTACGTGTCTAATATTTTTTGATAATGTAAAATACGGACTAATAAGAATTATTATTTTTTTTCCTAGGAAACATCCCTATTACAGGCCTAAAATATATACGAACGACGACTAGTGGCTCAACAATTTAAGTCCGTGACTGTATTTGTGGATAATAAGGCCTAGGGCTAAGCTAAGGGATATTTGTAATAAAATAGAATATCCAGTTTAATAAATATGATTTTTAATTATTACACTACCTACTTGAGTACATAGTAGTGACTTCATTATATTTAATAATATAATAGATTTTTCATACATTACTAAAATAAAAAAAAGAGGAAACAAAATAAATAAAAACTACATAAATATACCTAACCATAAAAATAAAACACCATCTAGAAGGCATTTCTTGAGTACATTGTATTTTTTAAATAAATAAAAAATAAATAAATAAAATAAATAAATATCATGGGACAATTCACACCAATTGACCTAGTCCCAAAGTAAGCTTAGCAAAGCTTGTGTTATGGGTACTAAGCAACGGATAAACATACTTATATAGATAGATACATACTTAAATACATATTAAACACACAAGACCCGAGAACAAACATTCGTATTTTTCATACAAATATCTGCCCCGACACGGGAATCGAACCCGGAACCTCAAGCTTCGTAGTCAGGTTCTCTAACCACTAGGCCATCTGGTCGTCTAAATATAGCAAATAAAACATGATAACCTGTACCACAAACAAAAACAAACTTAAACACTTAAAAAACATTACAACGTAGTATTTTTTATTTTACCGCGGTAATAAAACCTACTGGACCATTATTAAATAGTAAAACTTCCTACCTTACAGCTAATATCCCACTGGCCATCTCTTCACAATGAGAGGGCTTGGGCCATACTCCCGCCAAAAACATTTTCATATAAATTTTGCCAAGACGAGACCATAATACCTCGCACTGTCAAAAAGTTATCAGATCTCATGTAGAGCCAAGCTTCTAACTCTACACGCCCGAACTTCACATAGACACCTTAGTCAAAATATCTAGCTTGGCAGTATCGCTACCGCCACATGTGGGGAAGGCGAAATATTTACTTAGGTACAATGTTATTTGATGCCTGTTAAAAAAGTGCCGTGATTGAATGTGTCTAAAGGAGAGCAAACTGCAGCAGCACTACTGTGTAAGTGACCACAGCGGCCAGCAGACGCAACGGCAGCGTTGAGTCTACTTGGAAAACACCATAAGCGGAGAGTTTCCGAAATGCCGCCCGGTTGTACCGTAGCACGTTCTTGCAGGTCTTGCGCAGATCTAGGACAAATAAAATAACATCATGTTCAGCTTGTATACTCCCATATATTTTTTTATACAATATAGGCTTGCGTTTGACCACAATCACGCCTGATGGAAAGCAAAGATGAGGAGCACACTTGCCTAGTAAATGCTCATTCACCCTAGACTTGAATTTAGGGCAATAAGCAGAAATAAGGCAGTTGAGCGAGGTGTTGCGCGCGCCCCCAAGCAGTGCAAACCGTATCGCAACAGCGTAACAAATACGAGGCACTGTAACCGGTAGGCACGCGTGCGCTGCACAACTGCTCAGACCCTTCCTCCAGAAAAGCTACTACTATACTATAGGCAACAGGCCGGAACTCGACAAGTCACTTGGCAGCCACATAGGCGAAGTTTAGACGTACAATAAATACTTTAGTGGAATACGATAAAAACTGAAAATTAAATTCTATTCCCGCAATCACAGGCTACAAATTCAATATTTATCACATTAGTACTGTAACATATTTCATAGACTTCAGTCGTGCTACAAAAAAGAAGAACATCCTAGATAGTTAGGACCCTTCGGGGGCGGGGGTTAGAGATCGAATCAGGAGATCCGTAGGAGAACTAGGGCCACCGACACTGACATATTAGCACGCAGAAGAGCTGGCATTTGGGGCTGAAAAGTTCTAGAACGGGGACCACGGACTGACAACGGCAGGCGTGGGACATCGACCAATGAGATGGACGGACGATTTGGTAAAGGCCGCAGATTTAAGGTGGATGCAAGTCACCAGTGGACGTCCTACGGCTGAAATGATGATGAAGACCATAGTTAGTTAGTCTTTGGTGTGTATTTTGCTGTCTTTCTTGAAAACAAATCTAGAAAACGAAGTATAAGACGTGAAAAACGACAGCGCTAATCCGGGAGCATATTATAATCTGCTGGGAAGTAGAGAAGAAGAAGATAGACGCCCTAGAGATGTGGCGCTGGAGGAGAATGCTCGGAGTATCGTGGACTGAATTCCGTACCAACGAGTCTATACTTCGAGAACTCGGCATCAAGCAGCGTTTATCATCTTTGGTTCAATCTCGTATCCTCACCTTTTTTGGTCACGTATGCCGCCGAGGCGAGGTGGCTATTGAGCGACTTGTGGTCCAGGGAAAGGTTGAGGGTACCAGGCCACGAGGAAGATCGCCTATGAGGTGGACTGACCAAATAAAAGCGGCAGTAAATGGCTCATCATCACTACATGAATGTACGAGGAAGGCGGCCATCAGAGAGGAGAGGCGGCGTGTTGTGAAGCTTGCCACCAACACCTGAAGTGATGACCACGACCACTCTGTCAAGAGTGATACCGACAAAGAAGAAGATTATAATCTGGTGTACAATATTATATTATTTGCTGATCGCATAATCTAGCGTACTATTGACGGATGACAGTATGAATGACTATTTTTTGCCCGCAACGTTGTTCGTGCACAAATCGCTCAATTCAAAACAACATCCGAAAATCTATTATCATCATTGTCGGTATCAGATAGCGCATTCACCAGACGTGGACCGACAAGAGGCCTTAGGCTGCAGTTCCCACGCGAGCCCGACGAGGATTGTGAACTTTATACAGACCATTCAACTACTTCGCATAGTTCAAATTTAATTTCACACTTGACACACTTAAGTTTGGTAAATACAGGGATCTATAATTAGAATAGAATATTAATGTTTCAATGTTTACCTTATCTCATTGTAATTTCAACCTATGTTATGTTGTTAACATTCCGGTCATTTGCCATTAAGCGGTTTGCTTCATCGTTTGTAAAGCGGACAGCTAATACGTCTGTTTCTCCAGATATACAATTTAGGTTCGTTCAAGTTTACAGGAAATAAGCAACAGTATCAACTGAACCATCTTGCGGTGCCCACATCCAACTGGCTCCTGCAACCTTTCCCGGATAATCGGTCTATCTTGAATGTTGTGTAAATACTACTAACCTGTTGCTATCTTTTCAAGCTGAAGGGTTCTAGCACAAAATTTTTCGGCCACTTCAACGTTTTTGTAGACTTTTCGGCAAGCTTCACTGAGGGTGACCAGCAAGAGAAAGCTTTTCGCGATCCACAAGATTCCCATCATTTTTGTTAAAGGAGCTATATACTAAAAACAGAGTAAAAACAACTTTATCTTTCTTGAAATATGTATTTAGAGCCACAAGCAAAATTAAACCTACCTATCTACTAATAACAACATTTTTAAATAATCTCAATTGATATCAATGAACAAATTATTATAAATTCGCTCGCACTTTGCAAGTTTGCAGCGGCTTGAGTGATTACAAAGGGCGAGTGAGAGATCCGATGATCTCTCAAAAGCGAACGAGAGGTCCGAAAACAAAATTTTATGGCTCCAGAGCTCAGATGATAGCGACGCTGGTATACCAGCGTTTAGAGTGAAGCACTAACAGGCACGCAAATTTTCGTAATTGTAGCTTTTAAGACCGATTTTTTAATCCCCAGATAAAACAATCCGTCAGTTAAAACTATCGCTTTCCTTTTCTCAAAACATAGGAAAAAACTGGCCAAGTGCGAGTCGGACTCACGCACGAAGGGTTCCGTACCATCTTTCTAATATATAAAAATCTCGTGTCATGGTGTTTGTTATCGAACTCCTCCGAAACGGTTTTACCGATTTTTATGAAACTTTTTGTCTGTATTCAGTAGGTCTGAGAATAGGTCTTAGGCTATTTCTTATACCCCTATACTTCGCGGACGGAGTCGCGGGCAACAGCTAGTAATCTATAAAAACGGCAAAAAAAATCACGTTTGTTGTATGGCAGCCCCATAAATATTTATTGTATTCTGTTTTTTAGTATTTCTTGTTATAGCGGCCACCGAAATCATTTATGAAAATTTTAACTATCTAGCTATCACGGTTCATGAGATACAGCCTGGTGACAGACGGGCGGACAGACGGACGGACAGCGGAGTCTTAGTAATAGGGTCCCGTTTTACCTTTTGGGTACGGAACCCTAAAAAGGACAGAGCTTACATTTTTCTGACAGATTCTTTTATCTGGGGATTGATAAATCGGCCCTAGTAGGATTAACTTACAGAAGGTATGTGTTTTGAATCTAGTGGCACGTATTCTATGTAGGACTGAACAGTGACAAGCGAATCTCCAAATGTTTCAATAGTGTGATAGAATATCTGAAATTAAATTATTATTATTTGTAGGCCTCAGAATGAGAGGGCATGGATCGTAGTTCCCACTCGGGACCAGTGCTGTTTGGGAACTTCTCACACACGATTGAATTTCTTCTCATGTGTGTACCTACAGGTACTTAATAGGTTGAAAAAAATGGTAACAGAAATACACACAAACACACAAATTATCACTTTAATTGTATAATATATTTTCTCCGATTCATCGTGGGTAAGTCTCAACTTGTTACGGCTTCAAGGATAAAGCTCAGTAGCAGACAGACGAACAGACGGAAAGCGGAGCCTTAATAATACAGTTTATGATGGATATAAAATACAGATAGCCCACTAATACACAACGAAAATATACTTAATACTGACATCAATTAAACAAAGTTCAAACTTACCACAAACTGAAATACCTTTTCAGCTAAACGGAATGATTTCATAATGTCGACATATGTATTTAACATAGCTTTTCCCGTCAATTTATCTTCAACTTGCTCTCCTATTGATTCCAAGTACACTTTTTCATAGTAAACCATTTTGTTATTCCACGTCGCTAATTCTTCACTTATAAAAGTGATTGTTCTAGACGCATTAATAATACTTAGATCAAAAATCAAAACTGGCATCATGAGTATTAAATGGCTGAATCTAAATCTGAGTACGTGCATTGAAGTTATTATGGTGCATGAAAGGTAGACGCCCAAAATGGAAATGACATTAATCCAATTCCAGTGCTTCATGTTGGACATCATCTGGAATCTATTGGTGTTGATAGTTCGCAAAACTTGCTGGAGTTTTATGATTAACAGTACAGTGTTATCACTTTGGAGAGCACTGACGATGTAGATGACAATGATGGTTACATTGTTATATACGCAGTCAAACCAAATCAAAGCGAGCAGGAAGGAAGAATTAGCGTCTGTAGACGCTCTGGTGACAGAAAAGCGATAATAATTGACAATCATTAAAATCATCGCGCCGATGCATGACTTAACGTAGTACGAAATCTTGTTATTCGGCGTAATGAAGCTATTTGTTATTTTGTAATTGGAGATCAAAAATATGGAACGGAACAAGTTCAAGGGAAATAATACCGCTTGGAAATCTCCATCGATGATATTATTGAGCAAGCATTCAATTGGTATGCGCGTGATTATTCTATTATAGTTCATTTTTCGAATGGAATTTCAAATCTTTTGAACACCCGAAGCACTAAGCAAGGAAACGGGTACAATAAAAGTCTGAAAGTTACTAATTTAATTATTTATTTGTTAGGCGCATGGATAATAAGAATTAGGATTTTCTTAATAGAAATTGCCTTTCAATTTGGTAAATTGAAACTTAATGGATTTGTGAGACATGTACTTATTCGTGGCACGTGATAAATTTATCATAAGCACCATCGATCGATTGATTCCACCCTTACGTTGTTAATATTCTGGTCATTTACGCAATGCGCTAAGCTTCGCTTTATCTTTGATGCGGACTGCTAATGATAGGAATTCACTTCCGTCATCTGTTTTCCCGGATAAGTAAAATTTACAGCTATTCACGGTCATAATGGATAGGTCGTTACTGTACCCAGAGTGAGTTATCTTCGTTTTCATCTGCACTTTTTTGTTGAGATAGAGGTCAATCGCTGATCAGTTAATAAATAAGCCCTGAGTCCTGAGCCATAAATTAGGATGTTGGTACAAAACTCAAACATTCCTAATTAGACGGCCGGATAGCCTAGTTGTCAGAGAATCTGACTACGAACCTTGTAGTCCCGGATTCGATTTCCAGTGGCGCAGATATTTTTGTGAAAATACGAATACTTGTGCTCGAGTCTTGGATGTTAAATATGTACTTAAGTATGTATTTATCTATATGTCGTATCGTGGGTAGGAGGAGGCATATTGTCAGGAGGAGTACCCATTTTGAGGGTATTATGAAAATAGCTATTTTGATTAAACTCGAAACAATAATTTATTGTCACGTTAACACAACACAGACAGTATTATAATAATCAAACAGTGACTACAATAAGTACACGCTAAGATAGGTCTATGGACCGTGAGGCAGAGTAACAGTGTATTATGATATACACCTAAGGTAGGTGTAGCTACAGAGAGGCAGAGTAACAGTATACAACGCATCGATCTGTAGTACATTGAGAGTGTATTATTTATTAGTAAACCGACAGGTTTGTCGGGAGCTAGTGCTCTTGAGTCAAGACTGGGCAATACTCACAATGCTGCTGTTACATGGCCTTATAAATAGGCTTTCACCCACCAGCATTAACTCCACAACAACTCTGTCTGTGGCGCACGGAAGTACTTCACGTGTTTACTACAAATGAAGTACAAAATAGAACTTAAAACTATTGTGAATTTACTTCATAAACCATTAAATATTCCAACACTTATTATGGTAAACAAATCATGATGTTTTAGAAGCTATAACAAGATCTAGCAAACAAAATAGTCAGACCAAACGACTACCCGCTAAATCTGAATCGAAACTAGATTGTCAAATCTAATTCGTAAATACCTATTAAATCAAAAGATCAACACGTTATAATATTAGCTTGAATCTGAATTTTAACAATAATCCAAGTCTGTTGGATACATTACGCTTGAAGTGAGAAATTACTCCGACATTTTATATTATTTCGTAGATAATTTATCAGTCAGTTAATCAGTTTTCAAAGTCAAGGTAACAGAACTGACTGATAATATTCCAAACAAGTTAGCTATGAAGTATCTTTTTTTGTACTTATTTTTTCAACTTCATTTTTTTTTTTTTTTTATTACTTTTACGGTCATCCCGTGAAATCATACATTTCGTACTAAATACAAACTGAAATATAGATGCACAGAAAAAACCCCAGAAAAAAGACCAATGCTGGGAATCGAACCCAGGTCCTCAGCATTCCGTGCCGCGTGCCATACCCCTACACCACCACTGGTCTAGAGATTAGACACGAATCTTTCCTATACATCATACATTTCAATCTGCTAAATCATCACCTTATGCAGTGACAAACGCACATCTATGTTACACCCTCATCGAGAGATTTTAACACTCCTTCGGAACTAACCGCTCACCTGGACAAGAGATGGCGCTACTGTGCAACTTTAAACAAGTTAGCTATGAAGTATCTTTTTTTGTACTTATTTTTTCAACTTCATTTTTTTTTTTTTTTTATTACTTTTACGGTCATCCCGTGAAATCATACATTTCGTACTAAATACAAACTGAAATATAGATGCACAGAAAAAACCCCAGAAAAAAGACCAATGCTGGGAATCGAACCCAGGTCCTCAGCATTCCGTGCCGCGTGCCATACCCCTACACCACCACTGGTCTAGAGATTAGACACGAATCTTTCCTATACATCATACATTTCAATCTGCTAAATCATCACCTTATGCAGTGACAAACGCACATCTATGTTACACCCTCATCGAGAGATTTTAACACTCCTTCGGAACTAACCGCTCACCTGGACAAGAGATGGCGCTACTGTGCAACTTTAAACAAGTTAGCTATGAAGTATCTTTTTTTGTACTTATTTTTTCAACTTCATTTTTTTTTTTTTTTTATTACTTTTACGGTCATCCCGTGAAATCATACATTTCGTACTAAATACAAACTGAAATATAGATGCACAGAAAAAACCCCAGAAAAAAGACCAATGCTGGGAATCGAACCCAGGTCCTCAGCATTCCGTGCCGCGTGCCATACCCCTACACCACCACTGGTCTAGAGATTAGACACGAATCTTTCCTATACATCATACATTTCAATCTGCTAAATCATCACCTTATGCAGTGACAAACGCACATCTATGTTACACCCTCATCGAGAGATTTTAACACTCCTTCGGAACTAACCGCTCACCTGGACAAGAGATGGCGCTACTGTGCAACTTTAAACAAGTTAGCTATGAAGTATCTTTTTTTGTACTTATTTTTTCAACTTCATTTTTTTTTTTTATTACTTTTACGGTCATCCCGTGAAATCATACATTTCGTACTAAATACAAACTGAAATATAGATGCACAGAAAAAACGTTGCACAGTACGTACGTACGTACGTACGTTAAAGTTGCACAGTAGCGCCATCTCTTGTCCAGGTGAGCGGTTAGTTCCGAAGGAGTGTTAAAATCTCTCGATGAGGGTGTAACATAGATGTGCGTTTGTCACTGCATAAGGTGATGATTTAGCAGATTGAAATGTATGATGTATAGGAAAGATTCGTGTCTAATCTCTAGACCAGTGGTGGTGTAGGGGTATGGCACGCGGCACGGAATGCTGAGGACCTGGGTTCGATTCCCAGCATTGGTCTTTTTTCTGGGGTTTTTTCTGTGCATCTATATTTCAGTTTGTATTTAGTACGAAATGTATGATTTCACGGGATGACCGTAAAAGTAATAAAAAAAAAAATGAAGTTGAAAAAAAAATAAGTACAAAAAAAGATACTTCATAGCTAACTTGTTTAAAGTTGCACAGTAGCGCCATCTCTTGTCCAGGTGAGCGGTTAGTTCCGAAGGAGTGTTAAAATCTCTCGATGAGGGTGTAACATAGATGTGCGTTTGTCACTGCATAAGGTGATGATTTAGCAGATTGAAATGTATGATGTATAGGAAAGATTCGTGTCTAATCTCTAGACCAGTGGTGGTGTAGGGGTATGGCACGCGGCACGGAATGCTGAGGACCTGGGTTCGATTCCCAGCATTGGTCTTTTTTCTGGGGTTTTTTCTGTGCATCTATATTTCAGTTTGTATTTAGTACGAAATGTATGATTTCACGGGATGACCGTAAAAGTAATAAAAAAAAAATGAAGTTGAAAAAAAAAAATAAGTACAAAAAAAGATACTTCATAGCTAACTTGTTTAAAGTTGCACAGTAGCGCCATCTCTTGTCCAGGTGAGCGGTTAGTTCCGAAGGAGTGTTAAAATCTCTCGATGAGGGTGTAACATAGATGTGCGTTTGTCACTGCATAAGGTGATGATTTAGCAGATTGAAATGTAGATGTATAGGAAAGATTCGTGTCTAATCTCTAGACCAGTGGTGGTGTAGGGGTATGGCACGCGGCACGGAATGCTGAGGACCTGGGTTCGATTCCCAGCATTGGTCTTTTTTCTGGGGTTTTTTCTGTGCATCTATATTTCAGTTTGTATTTAGTACGAAATGTATGATTTCACGGGATGACCGTAAAAGTAATAAAAAAAAAAATGAAGTTGAAAAAATAAGTACAAAAAAAGATGATGATGATGATGTATGGGGACGCCTTGCTGAGTCAGGCGGGCTGTCGATCGTTTGCACAGTCATTCAGCCCAGTTCCCCGTGGTTGGAGCCGACAGGTTACTGTCCCAGCAGCGCTCCCACACAGCAATTCTCCTCGAATCTTCTCGTTCTCCTGCTGAACAAAAGGACATCTTTGAGACAGACATCCTTTAGCTCCTCCTCCCTCAGCTCGTCACTCCCGAATACATCACGCCTCGCTGCCGCGTACATGACACACTCGGTTAGGACGTGCTCACTCGTTTCCTCCTTCCCACAATGTGGACAGGAGGGGTCACTTTTTATACCTATTACGCTTAAGTGCCTATTTAACAAGTTATGGCCAGTAATTATGCCAGTTATAGTTCTTAAGCTACTCTTACCTAGATTTAGGAGATACCTAGTTCTTCTGTGGTTTATGCCATCCAGCATCATCTTCGATTGTCTGCACCCTACAGCCTGTTTCCACTCACTGTTTGCTTCCTGTTCCTTCATTCTATCTATAACCCCCTTGGTAACTTCTGCAGACATTGGAAGTACCGGTTCAGGACCTATGAATCCCGTATCCGCTCCCTCCCTTGCCAGCTCATCAGCCTTCTCATTACCTGTCACTCCCTGATGTCCTGGGACCCAGGCCACCGTAACCTTCGTACTCTCTCCTAGTTTATTAAGTGCATCTCTGCACTCTCTTACCAAAGAGGAGTTAACTGTCGGCTTGTTTAATGCCTTTAGCGCTGCTTGACTATCAGAGTAAATCACCACTGTTCCTACACCTCGATAGTCACCCAGTTTTGCTTGCATAATCTGAGCGCACTTCAACACTGCGCACACTTCAGCCTGAAACACACTGGCATATCTGCCTAATGGTATAGCCTCTCGAACATTCATCTTGGGTATTATTATACCTGCTCCCGCAAGTTGGGACGTTTTCTTCCTTGATCCATCCGTAAAACAAATTGTAGTCGGATATTCAAGGTCTACCTTCCAATCATCTCTCTCTCCTATATGGATTCTGTATTTCTTATCGAAAACCCTCTGTTTCTTAATTAAGTCGTTATTCTGTGCTAGCATTCCTAGCTTTAATAACGCCTCCTTTTGTATAAGTGCATGTTTCTTGTCTGTGAAGTTCCCCCTCCACTCCTCACATGCCCTCATTCTAAACCATTGTTCCATGGCCCTCTTCTCTATTTCCAGATGAAGTGTCTTCAGTCCTAGCATAACTTCCATGGCATGCGTTGGGGTTGTTCTCATTGCCCCTGTTATCATCAGGCATGCCAATCTTTGAACTTTATTCAGTTCCTTTTGATACTCCTTAATACGGGCCCTATGCCACCATATCACAGCACCATACAGCAGCCTTGGTAATATGACCGCCTTATACATCCAGTTTATCATCCGGGGTTTTAGTCCCCACTTCTTTCCAACTGCCCTTCTGCATTGACACAGTGTTCTTATTGCCTTTGCGGCCTGCTCCTTTATATGTGTCTTGTATCTGAGGTTTGTATCGATTGTCACTCCCAGATACTTAATTTCTTTCACCAATTCAAGATTCTCACCTTTTACGCTTATTGGCCTCATATCGCCTATCTTCCTTTTGTTGGTAAATAATATCAACTTCGTCTTTGTAGGATTTAGATCTAATCCTCTCTCCCTGCACCACTCTAACGTCTGTGACAGTCCTTTTACCATTATGTCTCTGACGATGTTAAGAACCATGCCTTGTACCAATAGCACACCATCATCAGAGTATGCTTGCATATAGAGTCCTCCTTTGTTTAGCTTTTTAATCAGCGAGTCCAGCAGTAGACACCACATAAGGGGGGACAGACATCCCCCCTGTGGGAATCCCCTACGAGGTCTGATTCTTTTCGTAGATCCGCCCAGTTGGGCCATTACTGCCCTTCCTCTGAGCATCCTCGAGATCCATCTTCCTATAATCTGACTAATTCCTTCTCTCACTAAACTTTCTTCAACCGCGCTATACGTTGCTTTATCGAATGCCCCCTCCACATCAAAGAAGCATCCTAGCATGTATTGCTTGGCTTCCAGTGCCCTTTCCACTCTAACCGTTAGATTGTGCAAAGCCGTCTCCGTTGACTTCCCTGCTACATAGGCATGCTGATTACCATGTAGCGGTCTGCCACTACTTTCTATTCCTTTTCTTACGTGTATGTCTATCATCTTTTCTAGTGTTTTTAACACAAAGGATGATAGACTAATGCTTCTGAACGCCTTCGCATCCTGGTACGTTTTCTTACCCGGTTTTGGCAGAAAGACTGCTCTAACCTCTCTCCATTCCTTCGGAATGTATCCCATTGCTATGCTTCCCTGATATAGTGCTATCAAATTATCTCTAATGCACTTAAAGCCTTTCTGAAGAAGCACCGGGATTACACCATCTGGGCCCGCCGCTTTGAAAGGGGCGAAGGATCTAATTGCCCATTCCAATCTTTCCTCCGTTACCACCTCCTCAGCCTGTACCCAGTCATGCATACCTCCCTCCACTTCTTCATCCTCTATCACCTCATCTACGCAGTCTGGGAAATGCGCTTTAAGCATGATCTCCAGAACCTTATCAGGCTCAGTGACCATGTCCTCACCCACCCTCAGACTTCCTAGTTGACACGTTCGTTCGCCAGCTAGCAGCTTCATTATCCGTGCCCCCTCAGAATAAGTTTGTATTTCCTCCGTATAGGTTCTCCAGCACTTGAGACTCGACTGTTCCCTCATCCTGGTGTACCTATTCCTCTTAACCCTATACATGTCCCAGCTTTGGGTATCATTCTTCTTAATGGCAACCCTCATTGCCTTCCTTGTTTCTTTCCTTACCTTCTGCAGCTCTTTATTCCACCAAGGTTGCCCCTTACCAGACCTCACCTCCCTTTCAGGACATGCCTTGCAGAATGCCTCCATTACATCTGTCTTGAGTTTTGATGCGCCCCTTTCCAGGTCCTGTATACTCGCATACCTCCCAGTCATGGTCACATTCTTACTCAGTTCCTCCTCATACTTCACCCAGTCTGTTTTCCTGGGATTCCTTATCCTAGTTTTCTCCACTAGATAGTCTATGCTGAAGAGTAACCTCCTGTGATCAGACATACTATCCTCTGTGTCCACCCTCCAGCTACTAATCTTCTCGCTTACACCCTTCGATGCCAGCGTGATATCCAATACCTCCTTCCTTGCCCTAGTTACAAAAGTGGGTACACAACCAACATTCATTATATCTAGGTCACTACTTACTATGAATTCTAGCATAGATTCCCCCCTGTCATTGGTGTCTGTGCTCCCCCACACCTCATGGTGGGCATTAGCATCACAACCAACAACTAGGGGTATACCCTTACCTTTGTACTTCAGTACCACTTCCTCGAGTTCCTTAGTTGGTGTCCCGTCCTCACTTGGCAGATAGCAGGATGCCATTGCCACCTTGTGCCTTCTCCCATCCGCGCAGGTAAAGAAAGTCTCCACCACCACGAGATCTCTGTAACATATGGTCATTACACACCCCATATTTCTCACATCACTACTCACATATATGCATGTTCTGGGAGGTCGCTCACCATTCCTGTCGTAGTAAAGAGCTCCCCCCAGATGTCCCAGGCCTGCTACCTGATTTTTCCATACATAAGGCTCTTGTAGCAGTGCAATTTCAACTCTATTCCTCACAACAAATTGTCCCAGTTCAGACATTGCATCTTTGCAGTGTTGGAGGTTTACTTGGCATATCTTTGTTTGTGTTTTTGTGTGTATATGTTTGTTCAGTGTGTTATGTGTAAGTAGCATGATTTGTGTTATTGTATAGTGTATTTGTCCCCACACCTTCACTCGGAGAGGTCCTCCCCGGCGTCACTCACTCTCACACCTCCCGAGTGAGCGCCGTCCGATTCAGTCCCCCCCTGCTCCAGTGTGGGATCTTTAAGAGGCGGGTCAACCCTGCCCTGCTCCAAAACTCTTCTCTCCTTCGAAGACTGGGACCTAATGAGCCTAGCCCGAACCTTGGTGGCCGAGAAAAAGAGAATCCTATGATTGGACTCTCCCCATTTCTCCTCCACCAAGGCCGGCACCGAGAAGCACAGCCGCGTGCCCTTCTCCTGCTTCTCCCGGCTCACCAGGCTCCAGTCTCCCATCTGGAGTTCTGGCTTGTCCCAATTCTGGACCGCCAGCATCTCCAGAAACCTCTCCGTGTCCGGCTCCCCTGGAACCCAGACCTGCACCCTAGACTGCTCAACTTTCCGCACTCTGATTTGGTGTCCGCCAATTACACCGAAGGACCGACCCAAGAGCCACTCCCTCGACTCCACCGAAACTGGTGTCACCAGGAAAAATCCCTCGGACACCAGTCCCGACGCAGCAAACTGGGGAGCCCTCGTACCAGTCCCTCCCTTCCAGATGTTCATGACTTCCACCTCAATCATGTGGGTCAGTTCCTTCCTAATGAGCCTCGCCAGAGACTCATCCACCGAAACCCCATCCTCCCGGTAGACAGCCACAGCGAGATCGCGATTAGCCTTCGCCTCACTACGTCCCGCTGCAACCGCCCCACCAAGATGATGACGTTTCGACGGAGGCTTCTCCGACTGCCCTTCCTCATCTGTGCCTTGTCTTTTCAGCTTCAGACCGGGAGTGGGGCCCTTCTCTGGTCCACTTGCCTCCACCCCCTCGCGCACTGTCCTCTCTACCTTTCTTGCTCTCCTCGCCCTCTTCTTCTCCGCCTTCGACCGGTATTTCTGGAAGGAGTTCTCCCTATCCAACGGTTTATCCTCCTTCGCAGTCACCTCCATCGGCGTGGGCGAACGCAACAGCCTCTCCTCCTCCGCTATCTTCAGGCCTCCCAGCTGTAGATGGACATCTGGGGGTGCCCTACTCGGTCCCGGTGTTGACTCCGGTCCCACATCTCCTTTCCCTGCCATTGCAGGTCCGAAAAATTTCTTTTGTAAAAGATTGCTCATTTCAATTAAATTATCTGTATGGGAAGAAATATTTAATGAAAGATGGCAGTGCTCCCTTACCACCCCCCAGCTACATTTCACATACGCAGTGAGCGCCACCTCCCCTGCGCACAGTCGTTCCCGACAGCGATTGTGCCGAGTAGGCTCGCAAGCCCGGAGTAAGCAGCCCCTATACCGCTTGTTAGCCGCGGTCCGGATCCAGTGGCGTTCTGTTTCCCCCAAGGACCTCGCTCCTGAGGCCCAAGAGTTCCGTTTCCCGCACACCTCTCCATTCCACCGCTCCGTTCCTGGTTCCGAGAGGCGTTTGATCCGCCCCAAGTACGTCGCTAGTGACGCCCCAAGGCTTCCCGCACACTCCCCCTTCCCCATCACGGACACAGCACAGGTCCTGCCACCCCACCCCTCGACCGCTTGCGAGCCCAATCTGCACCCACCCCCCGCTGCCCACAGCCGGCTGTGAGGGTCTTCGGCACGTCCTCCCACCACTGACCCTGGGGGTTTTAAGGGGCGCGCTGCTATACCGGGATAAACACCAATATGTCAACGCGACTAGTGCACTCCTCTTTTATCCGGGCTTGTGACCGGCTCCATACCAGACCCCGACCTGCCGCAAGCGGTAGTCAGTGATCCGTTATCGAGGCAGAGTTGCACAGTAGCGCCATCTCTTGTCCAGGTGAGCGGTTAGTTCCGAAGGAGTGTTAAAATCTCTCGATGAGGGTGTAACATAGATGTGCGTTTGTCACTGCATAAGGTGATGATTTAGCAGATTGAAATGTATGATGTATAGGAAAGATTCGTGTCTAATCTCTAGACCAGTGGTGGTGTAGGGGTATGGCACGCGGCACGGAATGCTGAGGACCTGGGTTCGATTCCCAGCATTGGTCTTTTTTCTGGGGTTTTTTCTGTGCATCTATATTTCAGTTTGTATTTAGTACGAAATGTATGATTTCACGGGATGACCGTAAAAGTAATAAAAAAAAAAATGAAGTTGAAAAAAAAATAAGTACAAAAAAAGATACTTCATAGCTAACTTGTTTAAAGTTGCACAGTAGCGCCATCTCTTGTCCAGGTGAGCGGTTAGTTCCGAAGGAGTGTTAAAATCTCTCGATGAGGGTGTAACATAGATGTGCGTTTGTCACTGCATAAGGTGATGATTTAGCAGATTGAAATGTATGATGTATAGGAAAGATTCGTGTCTAATCTCTAGACCAGTGGTGGTGTAGGGGTATGGCACGCGGCACGGAATGCTGAGGACCTGGGTTCGATTCCCAGCATTGGTCTTTTTTCTGGGGTTTTTTCTGTGCATCTATATTTCAGTTTGTATTTAGTACGAAATGTATGATTTCACGGGATGACCGTAAAAGTAATAAAAAAAAAAATGAAGTTGAAAAAAAAAAATAAGTACAAAAAAAGATACTTCATAGCTAACTTGTTTAAAGTTGCACAGTAGCGCCATCTCTTGTCCAGGTGAGCGGTTAGTTCCGAAGGAGTGTTAAAATCTCTCGATGAGGGTGTAACATAGATGTGCGTTTGTCACTGCATAAGGTGATGATTTAGCAGATTGAAATGTAGATGTATAGGAAAGATTCGTGTCTAATCTCTAGACCAGTGGTGGTGTAGGGGTATGGCACGCGGCACGGAATGCTGAGGACCTGGGTTCGATTCCCAGCATTGGTCTTTTTTCTGGGGTTTTTTCTGTGCATCTATATTTCAGTTTGTATTTAGTACGAAATGTATGATTTCACGGGATGACCGTAAAAGTAATAAAAAAAAAAATGAAGTTGAAAAAATAAGTACAAAAAAAGATACTTCATAGCTAACTTGTTTAAAGTTGCACAGTAGCGCCATCTCTTGTCCAGGTGAGCGGTTAGTTCCGAAGGAGTGTTAAAATCTCTCGATGAGGGTGTAACATAGATGTGCGTTTGTCACTGCATAAGGTGATGATTTAGCAGATTGAAATGTATGATGTATAGGAAAGATTCGTGTCTAATCTCTAGACCAGTGGTGGTGTAGGGGTATGGCACGCGGCACGGAATGCTGAGGACCTGGGTTCGATTCCCAGCATTGGTCTTTTTTCTGGGGTTTTTTCTGTGCATCTATATTTCAGTTTGTATTTAGTACGAAATGTATGATAATATTCCGTCACGATTTATAGCAAAGCGAACTGCAGCAGTACGACGGTGTAAGTGGTAAGAAGCGCCAGCAGCCGCAGTGGCAGCGCCGCGTCCACCGCGACCACGCCGCGCGCGCGCAGACCGCCCGCAGCGCGCGCGCATACGCACACGCGACGCACGTTCTTGCACATACGACGGACGTCCCCTAGAATAAAAAACCTACTGAAAAACGTTACAAGTATACTTAATTGTACTTTTGTGTTTTAATGTACATAAATAGAACATTACTACAGAGACCGGGAAGTAAGGGGTTGCCAGCCGAGTGTTAGCGAGTTCGGATAGTTTATGAGGCTGGCAACTCCATTTCCCGCCGAGGTATGTGTATAGTGCTTTTCTCAAACATTCAACGAAATAAATTTAAAAAACTCCAGAAAATCAAAGGTTTATTCCTAGAGAAAAACAAGTAAACTAAATAAAAATATGACAAAGATATTTTTTAATATTTATTTCCAACTCGGATTTAGTACAAAACAGAGATAATACATAAATATTTATTTTAATACTCGTATATAAAAGAAGAAACTGACTGACTGACATTATCAACGCACATCCCAAACCGCTGGTTTTAGAGATTATTGGCGCGTAGGTTCCTCATAAGGTGTATGGGTGCACTAAGAAAAGATTTTTAAAATTGACGTGACGTGAAATACCATCTTTCCTGTTGGGGTTCGATGGGGTTGGATGTCTAAATATCAATATGGATGTCGTCTTTATGGTTTTTTGGGACGTTCATTACGAAAATTGCATCGATTTTGAAAGGAGTCATCTACTGGACGTTGAGGTGTCGAGCATTTGGTACGTTTACCTTACACTAAGAAGGGATTTTTTGCAATTCCCGTGGGCTAGAAAATAAATGGAGTTTATATTTTCACTTCAAAATGATTAGAGATTTCAAATTTGGCATACAAATAGGTAGATAGTACTAGTACTAACTAAAAATAGTATTCAGGATTTTCAGAACATCGCATGGGATATGGAAAAATGGGATTCATATATTAAATTCAATGGAAATCTCTGCTACCATACTTTTAGGATCATAGAGGTGCAGTAAAAAGGGATTTTTGGAATTTACGTGGGATAGAGATCGGGAGTCGTCCATAAATTTTATTTGTGCGCGGACGAAGTCGCGGGAAAAAGCTAGTTCTTAATCAGCATGGCGGCAGAATGTCACAATGAACCAAAAAGCAAATATTGCTTATAGTTTTTTTTTAAATGGCTGAATGCCATGATGCCGGGTCTAAATTTATGTGGAATGGAGGCCTGCAATTTTGTATGGAATTCCATTAACAAGCTCTCATCTAAGATACAATTATTCTTAAATTTAAACAGCGCGGCGATTATTCAGCGGGTTCGCTAAAGTTCATCACCCAAAATTGATTTTCCTAACGATTTGTACAATAATGATCACTGTTCCTAAAATTTTATTTCCTAAAGTTTTCGTTCCTATAATTTATTTTACTATTAACGTAGTCCATAACACTCAGTTTTCCGAAAATTTTAAATAATAACTGTACTGTTGAAACTTTATAACTTATTAAACAAATTAGATTTTCCGGGTGGTCATAAAAAAAATAACTAACACCAAAGGCTAATGCGGGAGCTGCGCTGCGCTACGCTCCCGCATTAGCCTTTGAACCTAACCATACCGAGTCGCTTCCGCTCAGACAGTCTTGCTCGCTCGCTTCGCTCGCTCGCTGGCTTCAATCGCTATCATCGGAGTCAGCGAGCGAGCGAGCGCAGTGAGCGAGCAAGACCTATCGGGGCAGAAGCGACTGACAGCGGACAACGGATTGCAACGGAAATTATAAAGTTTAATGTATCATAATGTTCAATTTTATGAATAAAAACAAATCTACATAAAAAAGATATGATGATGAATAATAGTGTAAAAGATGGTTATGTTGAGAAAATATAGGAAAACAAATAGTAGTATGATAGATGTTTATTGCAACGGACATTATGAAGTTGAATGATTAGGAATTCAGAACGTTAGGAACAGAGTAGTTATGAGTTGTGATTATTAGGATGTACATTTTTAGGAACAACATTTTCGGACTTCCAATAATCGGCATTGAAAAATTAGTTCAACTTTGGCGCACCCTTTTTTATAGCCCTTCACAAAAAGGGGGGTATCTTCTTAGAGTGGAGCTCTAATTGCTAACTGGCATCAGTCACAAGCTGTACTGATAAGTTAACAATTAAATGAGCCTGCTGACCATAGTGCCTGAGGAATTAAGAGGGTACGATGCGCACCATTTCTCCATACAAACGTAATCCCCTGTTTCCTCCCTGGATAATGGCTTTAGAGCCAATTTTTTTACTGTGTAATCTGTATCTATCACAGCTATGCCCCTATGTTTCGTTTTTTTTCCATATTTCAATTAACATAAGAAATATGAGCTTTCAAAAACTGAAAAAATTGCCTAATTTCAACGTCATTTTCAGACACTCATCAGAAAAGAATCCCTCATATAAACAAAAAAAAGAAAACGTAGGGGCATAGTTAAATCTGTCCCCTAATTATTTTTGAAAAAAATAATTTTATTGGTCCAGTTTTCGAGAAGAAAACAGGGGATTACGAAATGCTGTTTTGATCAATTTTACGCGCCTGATACCGGTCTGAGCTGCAGTTGTCCCGCTCTCGCTGTACTGACACGGAGGGGTTCGGGCGAGACAGCGACATTTCATTAAAATACTGTAACGTGTTGGAAAAAAGGGAAAAATCCCCACGCTACAAAAAAAGAAGTGAAAACTATGAAAACTGGAAAAAAACGAAATGAAAATGGGAAATGTAGGGAAATTTGGATCAGGAAGTAAAATGCAGAAATGGGTAAATAATTTAGGGTTTATTCCGTAGTTAAATCACATGAACACATACACTTTATGTAGAACATTGAAAACCAGAGCATAAAATATCAGGGTCGGTTCGTGCTTATGGTAGGACTGAATTATAACTAAATATGTATGTGCTAATACTAAAGTCCCTGCAATATGTTATACCACCATTTGTGTGTAAATTACTGGAAACTTACTTTTAAAAGATAAAATCAGTTACCGGAATGTGTGGGAATTAGGGCCCACCTCATGGAAACAGGGCGTGGCTCCACGCCGGGAACTCCCTGCGGTTTCCTCCGGCCGTGGTCTCGGGAGCCTCGTCGTCCTGCCTCTGCTACCACGAAGTGTTGCCCCGCAGCTACACCGTTGAGGTCATGCCAACCAGTATCACCGCTCTCATGCCTTGCTCATGCTCTCACTCGGGGAGAAAATATTGAGATGAGGCAAAGGATTTAAGAATGAAGTGGTGAATTCCCCAAATGTAGCATTAATTGTTATTCTTGAAAGGTGTTATGGAAAAGCAATCATTGCCAATTGTCTTGAAAATCTCTTGAAACAAACTCTTGCAAATGAAGATCATCAAATAATCTCTTGTAAATGAAGATCATCAAATAATCTCTTGTAAATGAAGATCATCAAATAATCTCTTGTAAATGAAGATCATCCCCTCCAGCCTGAAAGCGAAGGAAACAAAGTCTTAGACACAGAATGGAAAAGGTGGAGCATGAAAGGGCGTGCTCACACCATAAAAATACGATCAAAGACTCGGAAGGAAGGAAAAAAATAGGAAAGCAATGCGAGAACACTTACCGCAACACGTCGGAATCGTGACCAAAAATTACATGCTGGACCCGCCAACCCGCCGATCTTCGATCGCCATTCAAGTCTTCTTCGGACTTCGACTTTAAATTAAATGTATAAATTTAGATCTTGCGTCCGCGTCGCTTCAGCTCGCAAATAGGAAAGAGCGTCTCACGCCGGTGCATTTCTAATGACAGCTCCGTTCTGTCAGCCCGGAATCTAACCGTTTTGGCCAACAAGACGTTTCTGACAGAAATTTGGAAATATTGTTTATAATTACAAAGATATATGAAATGCAATATGGAATATTATTTTGAATCTGAAACGAAACTTAAGGAAAATAAAATGCACAACCTGTGTGATTAAACTTTCGACTTGTCAGAAATACCTCATTGTGAAAAGTTAATATCACTGGCTACACCAGATGTTAAAAGACGAAGGACGAATAAGGAGCCTCTGTGGCTCGCCCAATCACGTCACGGGAACGAACCAATGACGATGTAAAATGTTTAAAGCGATAAGCGCGAAAGTTTAAATGTGGAACACTTTTCATAGTGCCGCGAAATTTAAATTGTAAATGCGAAAAACGCAACGTTACAATACTCCCTCCCCAAGGGAAAGGTTCACAAAGATGTGAACCTGTCGCTGTCCCAGCGACTTACCAAAACAATCCTAAAATATTTACCCAAACAAAATCTTATATCTAATTAACCAGCTACAAAATCAGGTAATCTTCCCTGATCACCCGGAAAAACAACCGAAATAAACCTAAAATAAGAACGGAATTTCCACCGTTAAAGAAAATTTAACAAAGAATCTATACAGAATATTCTTACTAAAATATGAATATTCCTAACTAAATATACCTAGCTCTACATACTAACTAAGTCTGCCTTTTCAATCCAGTAACTTTCCATTCCAAAAAAAAAAATCCAACAAGCCAGGACACATCACTTGCAACCAATAGTCTGCCAGTCCGGGCGAAGATGTTAAATAAACCAACCATGAAAAAAAATCTTACTACAGCCTCCAACTGATTAACTTCACCTACCACCATCAATAATTTTCCAATAACTTAACTTCAAAAACATACCAAACCATCTAACTTCTAAAATCCTTACTCCTTCCAATAAACCCATGAAAAAAACATTCCAAAATTTCCATCTAAAACTCCCAATAGCCACCAGTCTTAAGTTTTCCAAAATATAACTTAAAGACCTAGCAAAAAAATAGCCTTAAATTCAAAATTGAATCCAAACATTCCAGAAAATAAACTCTGCCTAAACTGACCAAAAGGGAAAAAAAATCTTATACAAAATTAAATACAATGTAATACTAACAGTGAGTAGGCAGTCATGACAGGTAGTTATTCTCTTCTCACACTCATACTCTTATCAGCAGAAATTTCCTAACATACACCACCCATACATGCTTCTCTTCATACTCTTTTATACATATACATCACCAACTTACCAATAATGACACAATAAACTTGTTCATCATTTCCTTATAAACCTTCGGTGTACAACTACATAAACTGTGTTGACACTTTGAAAAATAACCACTGACATATCTACAGCACTACAACTCTCCACAACAAACCAATACTACTACAAACTATGTTAAAAAAACTTACTTCAAAAATTTGAGTAGAACTATGTCTTAAAATCCTTAATGTGCCAGGAACCTATACACTGGCCATTAAGTCGTTCCAACTCATAAACCAAGGGTGAAAGAACCTTCTTTACCCTACACTTCTCGTATTTAGGTGCCAGCTTCGCCATTTTAAATTTACTGGCGTCACTTTGCACAAAAGTGCGCTTCCAAACAAAATCTCCCTCTTTAAACTTCGCTGGCCGCCTTCTCAAGTTATAGTACTTGGAATTAGCGGCGTGAGCCTTAAGTAAATGACCTCTCACCTCCTCAAAAATATTAGTCATGTGCCCAAATTCTCCTGCGTACTCTTCTCGTGGAATACCAGGTTCATAGGCCTTGTCAGAATCTCTGTAAAATTTACCATTAATTACTGGCTCTCTAGCATGCACTAGGAAAAAGGGTGAAAAATTCGTACTTTCATTAATGGCACTATTTATGGCAAATTGAATTTTGCAGAGATTTTGATCCCAGGATCTATGGTTATCCTTTACATAGGATGAAACCGCTACCATGACTGTTTTATTGAACCTTTCGACTAAATTTACTTGCGGCGTATAGCGGGGCGTGTAGTGTAAGTTAGGAATATTATAACGTTGAATCATGGCTCGGAATTCAGATCCCGTAAACTGCACTCCGTTATCTGCAATTACGGTTTCTGGAACTCCATGAACCAGAATGATATCATTTTCAAAATGTTTAGCTACTAACGCACTGCTAGCACGCCGAAGTGGGAACAAAAATGTGTATTTGGAGAAACAACAAGTAACAACCAACAAAAATGTAAATCCAGAATTAGAGCGAGGCAAGGGACCAACTAGGTCTACCGAGAGCACTTGAAAAGGCCTGTGACAAACTTTAGGCTGACCCATCAACCCAGCTGTGCCTTTAGTGGAGTGTTTGTAAGCTGCGCAGCTGTCACAAGACTTCACAAACTCCACAACATCTTTGTGCATTCCCGGCCAAAAGTAACGAAGGCACAATCTCCTGTGAGTTTTAAAAACCCCGAAATGTGCTGCGGTGGGCTCACAGTGATTCTCCTTTAAAATGGCCTGCCTATCTCCTTTCCTAACTACCTCCTTCCAGTCAAACTCGTTCAAAAGGTTGTATTTACTTTTACAATACCTGTACAACTTCGCATCCTTAACGGAAAAATTTGGAAAATTTGCAGGAAAGTCAATACAACCCTTTAGAACCCTGTCATACCAAGGATCTGCAACTGCATCTGCCGGAGGAACATTAATGGCATCTACTTTCATAAGTCTCGAAAGAGCATCTGGAACAACGTTGTCAGTGCCTCGCCTATGTTCGATCTCAAAATTAAACTGAGAGAGCCTACAACCCCATCTTGCCAATCGGCCTGTGGGATTTTCCAAGTTCATGAACCACTTCAAGGCTGCATGATCTGTAATCACCTTGAAAGGTCGTGAACCCAGATAAGCCTGGAACTTTTCGACGACAAAGATGACAGCAAGGGCTTCTCTCTCCGTTGCACTATAGTTCTGTTCACTTTTAGACAACGCCCGACTCACATAGGCAACAGGATGGTCAGTACCATTGATGTTTTGGGACAGCATTCCACCTATACCATAAGCAGAAGCATCGCAGTGTACTGCAAACGGTTTAGTAAAATCCGGGACAGCTAAAATGGGAGCAGACACGAGAAGGTTTTTCAGGGTATTAAATGCAGTTTCTGCTTCCTCACTCCAGGTGAACGGAGGAGCCTTTTTTCCTTTGCTAGTCAATTTGTTTAAAGGAGCAGCAACTGTGGAGAAATTTCGGATAAACCGCCGATACCAGGAACAAGTTCCTAAGAAAACTTTGACATCCTTCGCAGATCCTGGAGTTGGAAAATTCAAAATAGCAGCCACTTTCTCAGGATCTGTACGAAGACCAAATTCGTCAATCACGTAACCTAAATATTTCAAGGAATTCCTAAAAAAATTTGACTTTTTAAAATTTATTGTCAGATTAGCGGACCGCAATTTCTCCAAAACCCTGTTTAAAAGAAGTAAATGCGTATCAAAATCAGAGCTAACGATGATTATATCATCTACATAGCAAAACACCATGCCATTTTCAATGTCACTGCAGAAATTGTAACCAACTAAAGCATCCATCAGTCTTTGTTGTCTGGCTGGAGCGCCACAAAGACCAAAAGGCATTACCTTGAACTTAAAGAGGCCACGACCAGGAACTGTGAAACTTGTCTTCTCCTGTGAATCTGGATGTAAAGGAATTTGCCAAAAGCTGGAACTTAAATCGACTGAGGACAAATATCGAGCTTCTTTTAAGCTATCTAAAATCTGTGGGATGTAAGGCATATTGTACGCGTCACCCTTAGTTACTGCATTCAGTTTTCGACAGTCTAAGCAAAACCTCCAGTCACCATTTGCCTTCTGTACTAGGAGAGCAGGGTTGTTCCAAGCACCTTCGCTAGGCGTGACCACGTCTAGCTCCAGCATCCGGTCCAACTCTACGTTCAAAGCGATCTTCTTCTCTGGTGACAATGGATACTGCCTCGTACGCAGGGGAGCCACCTCTCCCGTATCAATAAAATGTTGAGTTAAATGCGTCCTACCTAGTCCTTTACTTTCAAAAGAAATGTCATGAAATTTATTTATAATAGACTCTGCTAACTCCTTTTTATCCGAGCCTAAATCGTCAAAAGCTTGTAAAGCGTGTATCTGGTCAGAATTAATGGCATTCAAGGAAAACAAAGACTTTGAGGGGCATCTATAGTTGATTTTATCAAAAATTTCAGGTGCTAAATTAAATTCTTTCCAAAAATCGCACCCCAAAATGATATTTGAAACTATAGTTGGAATTACATAAAACTTTATAACCTTGGTAATATTATTAAAAGTAACTGGGACAAACATGTACCCAATTGTTTCACAATTTACCCCATTAGCAACACTACATGATGTGTGAGATGTTTCATGCCAGTCAAAACCAAATTTAATTAGTTGGAGATGAGAATTATTCCCCAAGATAGATATACAAGCTCCAGAATCTAGCAGTCCACAAACTTCAAAATCGTTAATTAAAATGTTTAAATGTGGTCTTATGTCATCTGGATCAGGTGAGAACAAAACCGAAGCAATAGAATTATAACTGTAAAACTTAGCACCAGAACTTAACTGACCACTTTGAAATTTGCTTCGGTTTGCTACTAGTTTTTTGAATTTGTACACTTGGGACAAGTTATAACTGTAAAGCCTTGTTCACCACACTTAAAACATTTAATAGAAGAGGGTGTTACCCTACACCTCCTAAAACAATGATCAGTCTTACCACATTTGTAACAAACAGGTTTTTTCACGGGTGCCTTCTTAGCTGGAGCTGGTTGTTGAACTACAGCCACTACTACTGGCTTTGACTTTCCGCTGTAAGAATACTCTGGACTCAATGTAAGTTTTGGAGGTTCAGTAAATAAATTAGCTCGCTGCTTTGCTGACTCTAATAACCTACATTTCGCCTTAAGCTCGGCTACAGAATGAATTTCAACCAATGCCAACTGTTGACCAAGGCTGGGCCTGATATTGTGCAACAGAATTTCCAGCTTCTCTTCTTCACCTAAAGGCACACGCAGCCTGCTGAAAAGGCAGGACATGACAGCAATATAAATATGTACAGGTTCATCAGCACCTTGAGTGCGGGCCCGAATCTCCCCTTTCAACCTATAGTCAAAATCAACAGAGTCAAATTCTTCTAACAACAGATCCTTGAGCTCCGTCCAAGATGTGACCTGTGACCGAACACCTCTCAACCAAATTAAACCCTCATTGTGAAAAGTTAATATCACTGGCTACACCAGATGTTAAAAGACGAAGGACGAATAAGGAGCCTCTGTGGCTCGCCCAATCACGTCACGGGAACGAACCAATGACGATGTAAAATGTTTAAAGCGATAAGCGCGAAAGTTTAAATGTGGAACACTTTTCATAGTGCCGCGAAATTTAAATTGTAAATGCGAAAAACGCAACGTTACAATACCTATTTCTCAAAAGTCTCTCAGCCATCGTACCCTCTTAACAGAAGTAAAAACAATAGTTCATCCTTAGGTACTTCATTTTCGTTATACGCATCTCTTAGGACGGCAAAGAAGAGATGGGGAAAAAATATTAATATTTGATTGACCATATAAAAACAAACCAATAACTAGGTACAATGAACTGAAACAATAACTTTGCTCACCCGCAACCTTACGTTAGTTACCTACGTTTATGTAAAAAAATGCACACAAATCACACAAACACAACTATCACCACCACCAAACTACACCGACCGATTCGCACATAACAGCTCATCTTCAGTGTAGGTACCGCAACCATACACTATGCTACCAAATGCTAGACTAAATTAAATAAAAATAAAAATGTTGTAAATGTTAACTGCATGAACACGCATTTTTTACATAAACGTAACTATCGTAAGATCGCGGGTGAGCAAAGTGATTGTTTCAGTTCGTTAATATGGACCTCCGCAAAATAACGCCTGATTCAATAAAATAAATACAACACACAATAAGACAGTGCATGCAGCTTCCACGTCTACCATTGCGTCGTAAAACTGCTGGTATGCTGCGCACGCGCAGATTAGCAGCGTGAAATGCTTAATGACCAACAATACTAATAAGGCCTTGCTAACCATTCCACGTATCTAAAAATTGTAACATCAACCATTGGACAACTTTGTAAAAAGCAAAAAGGCAAATAAAGCGAAAAAACAACAACTTAAACTTACATGAAGTTCATCAGTTAATACACTTTTGATTCTGCCTAATTCTATGATAGTCTGGACGTAAAGTAGAACGTGTACAACAACTTGAATCATCAGCAAAAAAATCTGAGAAAATAAAAGTTTTTGTTTTATTTCTTAAAATTTAAGTAATTTAAAGAATAAGTACAAAAAGTAATTGTGACACTTACCGACATATGAAGCACATGCTTGCAAATATTAAATGCATCCTGAATACACAGAAAAGCCCGAAAAAGTTTCTTCTTTTGCATAGTCGAGTTAGTCAAATAGAAGCTGTTCATTTTCTTTTCCACAAATTCAGCAAATGTACCAAAAATATGATCATACGTGTAGCAAACACTACATTTACATCAAAATACAAGAAACAAATTACTTTCATTAAATTAGATATACCTGTTGCGATTAAACCAGCAGTAACTAAACTAAAATGTATAACGAATATCATTGTCACGAAAATCCAGTTTTGTTTTCGAAAATCTTTGAACTGTTTGCAGCCCACTATTCTAGAAGCTTCTTTGATTTTCAAAATTAACTCTACATTGTCCATTTTCTTAGTTATATTGATGAAAATCACTAATGAACAATAAAATACTGATAACACTACGTTAAATGCATTTCTAATACTCATAATTGTTTTAAAAACAGGAGAAATATGAATTTTGACTTTAAATAGTTCAAATATTATTTATTTTATTAGCAGTTACGTCTGCTCACCGAACCTAAGATTTAAAAGCGAAAAAGTTTCCGGGTGCGCCGGTGGGACTTGAACCCACGTCTCCCGGGTATGCGCCCCAACGGGTGTTCTACCATCTGAACCACGTCGCATCCAACCGACCTCCCCGAAATTCTTAATCGCTTACATACGCCAACAGTGGCGTGTGGCTTTGATCAATAATTATAACTGAAGATACACATTGCCGAACAAAATCCCCTTCAAAGAATGTCCGAACTTTTTTATTTGTTTACATAACAATTAAAATCATCACCTACACAGAAATTTGAACCTAGTCTTTACTTCATTACAGTCGAATTTCGGTTGACACTTGACAGCTAAACTTGACAATTTCACGCAACGTACTAAGAAAAAAGAAGGCCACTTTTATCAAAGTGGCGCTCATTTGGCTCGGACATTTTCGGGCGCGCGACTGTGGATCTACAGTTATAATTGATCAAAGGCGTGTGGTAACATCCATTACAACTATTAGAAGCTATTTAAATAGTTCGTAAAGATAAAGTGAAATTATATGCATTACACTAAACAAATACATGAGCACGGACGCCATTAGGCGTAATAAAACCATGAAATATCCTATATTTCTGTTGGAAAACAACAAATTGCATTAGATTCAAAGGAAACAGCATCTCCTGGAAGTCTTTGTACAGATAATTGTTCAGTAAGTATTCGTTTGAGTGCTTGTTCATTTTATTTCGCCTTCTATAATATTTTCAACAAAGCTCCCAACAACGTTAGGAACTAAATCTTAATATATAAAAGAAGAAACTGACTGACTGACTGACTGACTGACTGACTGACTGACTGACATATCAACGCACAGCCCAAACCACTGGGCCTAGAGATTCCAAATTTGGCATGTAGGTTCCTTATAAGGTCTAGGGGTGCACTAAGAAAGGATTTTACAAAATTCACTCCCTAAGGGGGTAAAAAGGGGGTTCAAAGTTTGTATGGGGAAACAAGATTAGTTCGACTATTTTATTCGAAACTTCACAGAAGTACTCCTAATGAGAAATGAGTAATCACGTGTTTCAGGTTTTTTGAGAATTCAACCCCTAAAAGGGGGGGAAAGGGGTAACAAAGTCTGAAAATCAACATGGGTGTTGTTTCTATGGTTTATCGGGTCGCTGGTTATGAAAACAACAACGGTTTTAAAATCCGATGTGGCATACGTAAAATACCATCTCCCTGGATGGGGTGTGATGGGGTTGAAATGTCTAAATATCAATATGGGTGTCGTTTTTAATGTATAGCCCAAACCACTGGACCTAGAAACTTGAAATTTTGCACATAGATACCTTATACAATTTAGGTATCCACTAAGGAAGGATTTTTGGGAATTCCCACGGGAACGGGATTTATATATTGGATTCCGAGTGACCCTATCTCAGTAACTATAATAACTAGACTCTTCAAATTTGATACACAAGTAGGTATTACATTAGTTAAAACATTAATTTCAGGATTTTAAAAAATTCTCACGGGATAAGGAAAAAACGGGATTTATATATTCAGTTCAAAGGAATCCTATGAACTATAATTACTAGCCTCTTCAAATTTGGCATAGAAGTAGGTAATTATTATAGTAAAAAACAGTTTTAAGGATTTTCGGAAACTCCCACGGGATAAGAAAAAAAACGGGATTTTTCGTTTTAATGGTCGTAGAAAGCTGAAGTTCGGCATGTAGGTTGTTTGGGGAGTGTAGAGGAGCATTGAGAGAGGACTTTCCGAAATTCCCACGGGAACGAGAAAAAACGGGATTTATATATTCAGTTCAACGGAATCCCATGAACTATAATTACTAGACTCTTCAAATTTGGCATAGAAGTAGGTAATTATGGTAGTAAAAAACAGTTTTAAGGATTTTCAGAAATTCCCACGGGATAAGGAAAAAACGGGATTTTTCGTTTTACTGGTCGTAGAAAGCTGAAATTCGGCATGTAGGTTGCTTCGGGAGTGCAGAGGAGTATTGAGAGAGAACTTTCTGAAATTCCCACGGAAACGTAAAAAAACGGGATTTTTCGTTTTACTGGTCGTAGAAAGCTGAAATTAGGCAAGTGGGTTCTTTGGGGAGTGTAGGGGAGCATTAATAAAGCATTTCCCGAAATTCTTACGGGAACGAGAAAAAACGGGTTTTGCGTTTTACTGGCTGTAGAAAGGTAAAATTTCAAAATTCAAAAGTTTATACTGTAAATAGGCCACAAAGGGCTCTTTAACCGACTTCAAAAAAGGAGGAGTTATGCATTCCACTGTATGTATTTTTTTTTATGTAGGTATGTTCACCGATTGTGCGGTCAAAATTGTGGAACGATTTTAAAAATTATTTTTTTATACGAAAGAATATAATATACTCCTGAGATGGTCCCATTGTCACCAAATCAGGATCTGATGACGGGATCTCAGGGAAATCGAGGGCAACCTTCAAATTTTGTAGGCATGCATTACGTTTTTCATATATTTTCTCAAGCTATTTAAGTGTTTGCGTCTGGTAGACATCATCTCATGCTGATGAGCTGATGATGGAAGGTAAAACTCCTTAACGGTTAGGCGTTGAGGATATTTTTTCAAATATTATAGGTAAGTATAGACCGATAGTTGTATTTTTGCAGGTTATCCAGGTGAGCTGATGATGGAAGGTTAAACTCCTTAACGGTTAGGAGTTATAGGGAGTTTCTTTAAATATCATATGCATGTATAGACCTTTAGTTGTATTCTTTCTGGTTATACAGATTTTTAGTGCTCGCTTCCGAATTAGTGAAAAACATTGTATACAAAGAAATACTGTAAAGGATCGTATCTACCTGAAGTTTAGTCGTGCTTGCTTGCACGCTTGCTTGCACGCTTACTTGCACGCTTTCTTGCACGCTTGCTTGCTTGCGTGCATGCATGCTTGCTTGCATATTGCTTGCGTGCTTGCTTGCATGCTTGCATGCTTTCTTGCTTGCCTGTATGCTTGCTTGCTTGATATCTTGGTACACGCGAGCGAAGCCGCGGGCAAAAGCTAGTTAAAGTCATATGCGACCAAACTTCAATAATCTATTAATTTAATTAATAAAGTGCTCGTATCGTTAATTAATATGCACCTACATAGTATACAATTTACATTCCAATGCAAA
The DNA here is from genome assembly GCA_947859365.1 of Archips crataeganus. Classification (NCBI taxonomy): domain Eukaryota; kingdom Metazoa; phylum Arthropoda; class Insecta; order Lepidoptera; family Tortricidae; genus Archips; species Archips crataeganus. Next base: position 14,411,635 of record OX402067.1, on the reverse strand, counting down.
TAATACTGACGTGTAAACATAAAATAGATCGTTGTTGTATTTTTTGGAGTTACGCTTACGCAAACAGCAACTAATATTTGTGTGTTTTTATACATTTTGATTATTTTACTAAATGAATTTTACGTTTAAGTATTACCACACACGTTACTTATCACGCTAAACGAGACATAAATAAATCAAATAATTCATGGGACAATATTGCCACCAATTGGCCTAGTCCCAAACTAAACAAAGCTTGTATTATGAGTACTAAACAACAGATAAACATACTTATATTTATTGATAAATCTGGGGGCACGGCAGCGCCCCCGCCAAGTCGAGCATAACAAAGTCACGACCGTACCATCCTTTTCTCGAAGCCATTCAGGCTATTTTCAACCTTCTATTATTTTATGCTAAAAAGCTTGTAAAATGAAAGTGTTTACGAATCAGCTCCGGCCTTTTAATTTCTTCCTTTAAATGAAAGTGCCCTACAGTAGCCGAAAAACACTTAAATATATTGTTGCTAGTGTTACAACGCAACACAATGTTATGGTTGTAAACAAACATCTTATCCTAATATTATTATAATTTATTTATTTCAGACAACACAGATCCATTTTTTGTCAGTACTAAACTTACAAGCTAAGTTAGTTCAGTTAAAATAAAATTAAATAATAAATATTATTATTATGTCCCTTAGTGGCGGCCTTAAGGCTTGGGCCAATATCAGTTACGATGACAGGTTTGCGGTTAATTCTGCAAACGCTAACAGTTTGACAGTAGCAAGAAAATAATTTGGACACAAAACAATTTTTTTTTTGGGCCAAGCACTGTTGCGGGCGTCACGTAACACTACGATAAAGAAAAAACATGTTATTATTAATTAGAACAATAGTCTTATATTATTAGAGGATATAAAGACGCACAGAATGATAATAAAAGGATAATATACATAAAGAAGGAGGGATTTAAAGTTAACAGGGCGAGGAATGTAGGTAGAGAGAAGGTTGACATGACAGCTTCGAACATTCGAAAAATAAATGATGTAGAGAGCCTTCGTCTAAAGAACATTCAGACAAAGAGTTGTCTCTCACACGAATCATGTGAAGGAAAACCGGAGTACAGGAGAGGCCCAGTCGCAGTCTGTAAACCGTTGACGTAGTTGCTTTGTTAGCTGCACGGAATTTAAAGAATCAGGGTTTGACAGGATAGTATCTTGAACATCAGAGTAGTGCAGTCATTTCATCTGATTAGATCTTATCAAGTGAGCGATCCAGTCCGAATCCAGGCGATCCTTAGCCAAAGATGTCAAGTCATGAGAATAGCACCTGAACTGATCTAGGCAGCCCGAATGAGTCGCGTCCTTAGCAAGCTGAACCGCAATCTTGCTACCCGGGATTCCAATGTGATTTGGGATCTAGGCCAACGAGACTTTCACATTCTTAACAGAGAGACTATGTAGAACTTGCTTAATTTGAAGGATGATCGAGAATTTAGAATTACTACGCAATTGATTTGACAAAATGGCTTGTAAGGCACTTTTGGAGTCTGAAAAAATTATGCAATTATTAAGGTTGTGCGAGTCTACATAGTTGCAGGGGTCGAGTAACCTAACCTACTGTTCTGTCAGCCGTTTGTCTTCTAAGGGGTCGCAGTTGTTACCTAACCTAACCAACTGATCTGTCAGCCGTTTGTCTTCTAAGGGGTCGCAGTTCTAATGTAACCTAAATACCCTACCCCTACCTATACTACATACCTATACCTAATAACTTAAATCTAATTTATATTTAGATCTGATTTAAGTAAGAAAGAAACTTAATTCTCTGTATATTTTATTTATTCTAGGGCTATCCATAAATTGTTCTGTGTTTTTACAATTCTATCAAAGAAACCAAAATCAAACAAGATCTAAAAAAATTAAATCCTTTTATTCACTTGAAGTTTTATTAAACACGACAAAAAGGAACCCGAAAACATGTTTGAAACATATATTTTAGAATAAAAAGTACTTATTACTAAGTCTTTACTACCAACCTTAAAACAAAAATATTTTTCAACACCAAAATTAGACACAATTAATGTGATAGCGAGAAAGCCTGTCCGAGATCATCAAATGTTGGCATTATAAAAGTAATCACGGTTTACATGTCGCATTCAACTCCAAGACTAGGGACACGCAGCCTGAACAACTGCAGTAACAGACTTAAAATCTGGCAGACATAACTACCCTGAGTATTAAAATGATGTCCAAGAAAAAAATTTCCGCAATTTTTGCAGTATAATATAGAAATTGTTTAGTTTTCATTGCTCATGAGATTTAATTTTGATGATCGGTCAGTGTAACTACGAAACATCAACACCAGTTTAACGGTAAAAAGTGACAATGTCCGATCATAATTGATAGAAAGCCGAATGTTAAATGAGAACGACCGACTTGAGTGCTGAATGACAACTGACTTAATCATAGGTACGAGTTTTAAAAGCTACGCTAAGGTACATTGCAAGCTTCTGCAAAGTTGTACGAAACATATACCAATGTGCTACATGCAGTAACAAATATATGTACGCTTTAAACATAAAACTACCGTGAGACTCACTCATAGTGAAAATAAACGGATCACTCACGTCTTAAAACGAGTTTAACTGGACATGTTTCGGGCTAATCCGTAACCCTTCCTCTCGGAGTCGCACGTCACGGCGGCTGCCAAACGTGCACTCAACACGTTTGGCATGTTGAGTGCACGTTTGGCAAGTGCCGTGACATGCGACTCCGAGAGGAAGGGCTACGGATTAGCCCGAAACATGTCGAGTTAAACTCGTTTTAAGACGTGAGTGATCCGTTTATTTTCACTATAAAATATATGTACGGTTAACCGTACCATTTTGTTGTGATTCAAATTTGTAAACTCTATTATTATGAGTATATTTTAATGAGTTGCTGCAACTCTCCAAAGGGAGTCGAGACTTAAAGCTCGAAGATTTAGAGGAAAGCGAACTGCAGCAGCACGACGGTGTATGTAGCGAGCAGTGCCAGCAGCCGCAGCGGCAGCGCCGCGTCCACCGCGATCACGCCGCGCGCGCGCAGCCCGCCAGTGGCGCGCGCGCACACGCACACGCGACGCACGTTCTTGCACAGCCGGCGAACTTCAACTAAAATCAAAAAAGCTTAGTAATAAATGTCAGCTTACAGCTATTTATTTTATAACAATAGCAACATTTTAATACAAGTTAATATTCAAAAAGAACCCAAAATAGGCACAGTGTTAAAAGTTACTTCAAAATGGGGTCCATCTTAGCAAGTGTTAGCACAGGGTTGTATTCGGTAAAACGCATTATACAGGGTGTTTCAAAAATCCCGTATGATCCGAAACCCAGTGACAGTAGTCATTAAACTGAACAACTTTCCCCAAGGAACATGACTCGAAATATGAAATAAAATTTTGGTCTCTTCGTACTAACTCTGTCAGCTGATCGGATGTTTTATATGGACAGTCCAATAATTTTTTTTGTATTTCGACCCCTGTTCTTTAGGGAAAGTTATTCAGTTTCATGAGTACTTTCACTGGTTTTGGGATCGTATGGGATTTTTGAAACACCCTGTAGACTTAGCAATTCAAAGAAAGAATAAGTACGCAAAGAAAGTACTAATGTAACTTCTAACATAAATTATTTTGTAATTTACATGCCTTCATGCCTGCTTGCATGATCGCTAACATGCTTGCTTGGATGCTCTTGATATATTATGGTTCTTGCGAGCGAACCCGCGGGTAAAAGCTAGTGTTCTATAAAGAGTTTTACATTCATAGAATAGAAAAAGTAATAAGTGGTTAATTTGATTTTATATTTTAATAATCTAAAGTATGTACAATTTATAAATAAAGGAAAATAAAACTGAACCTAAAACTAAAAATTTATAAATAGAAAATATCTTTTAGGATGTCACCCGACGGCATAGTTCCCAGAAGGCAGGCAGCGTTACCGCGTTGAATAGCCAGGCTTAATCGTTGGCGGAAATAGCCACCTGCCTTCTGGTCACCAGTCGTTTCTACCAATTAATTGTTAATTGTTTACTCCTTTGGTTTAATAGTTTATTATTATATGCCGATATTTTTGACCAAATTTCCTTTTTTCTTAAAATAATAGTTCATAAAATTCAGGTTTCCTCTTTAATAGTTATTCGATACGTACTGGAGCAGACTTCTTTGCCAAGTGAGACTGTACACGTAGCTTCCACGTCTGCCATCGCTGCGTAGAACTGCTGGCACGCTACGCATACGCAAATCAGAAGTGTGATCCACTTGACCATCCAGAATACTAATATGATCATAGAAAGCGTCCAATTTGCCTAAAAATATTAATTTCAACCATTGTAAAAGTTTATAAGTAGGTTTATAGCGTTAACAAAACAAGTGTACATACAGCGAAGACTTCAGTTGATACACCTTTGATGCTGGTAGTGTCTATAATAGTCTGGACTTGTAGTAAATTGTAAAGAAAAAATCCAGTCATCAGCAGGAAAATCTAAGAAACAAAAGAATTTATTTTAACTCCAGACGATAAAAGAGTGATCTTAAAAATTTGACGCCAATGTCTTGATCATAGGTTGTATACATATAATATAGCTCGTAGTGTAGTAGTAAGTAGATCGTAATAGTTTAAAGAGTATCAGCTCTTTTCTAAAATCATGGCAGGCATTTTTGGCACGAAATGGTTTTATTGTTACCAGCGGTAGGGATCTATGATGGGTAATTTATTAAATCAGGCGTTACTTTGTGGAGGTCCATATTAATGAACTGAAACAATGGACTATGATGGGTATTTACTTTAATATTAATGAAAAATGTTATTTAAGCACCTTAATCAGAATTAGGGTCCGCGAGTAATTTAAAAAGTAATTAAATAAAACCAAATTAGAAAATTTAATAATCCCTGACGTTTAATAAACTCTAAAAAGTCTAAAAAGTAAAGGATACAAAATTTTCTCTCGGTCTTTTAAGTTATTAAAAAAACCTGTTTTATAATATATGCAAGTTTTCGACGATTAGGCGGATCGCTATGTCTGTTTGTATAACTAATTGTACTACTTCACTAAGCAGTCCCCCGACGCCGCAAAACTGATCTTAAAGAAATTAATAGGTTCTGTTAACGAAAGGGGGTGGACTGTATTGGAAAGTTATAGAAAGGTGGAAGAAGACGAAAAGGAAATAGGGTGGGGTGGCTTGGAAGCAAGATATTGCGTCTTTAACCAATAAAATGTGCATAAAAAGAGAAGCAGAACATGAAAATGGTAGCGACTGCTGAAAGCTCACCTGAGCATCGGTAGCAGGCAGCGTTGGTCCGTAGTATTCAGCTCCTCCGGAATCACTGTTAACTCTTACCTCTGGTGTTGCACTTAGCCTACCAAGTATATCGCAGGGTGGCGCGCAGGGAGTTCTCAGCAGCGGGCAGTGTAACAGCTACTCCGTTTCATAATTAAGAGGGTACGATGGCTGAGAGACTTTTGAGAAATAGGTATTTTAATGAAATGTCGCTGTCTCGCCCGAACCCCTCCGTGTCAGTACAGCGAGAGCGGGACAACTGCAGCTCAGACCGTTAATAGGCGCGTAAAATTGATCAAAACAGCATTTCGTAGTCCTCTGTTTTCTTCTCGAAAACTGGACCAATAAAATTATTTTTTTCAAAAATAATTAGAGGACAGATTAAGCTATGCCCGTATGTTTTTCTTTTTTTGTTTATACGAAGGATTATTTTCTGACGAGTGTCTCAAAATGACGTTGAAATTGGGCAATTTTTTCAGGTTTTGAAAGCTCATATTTCTTATGTTAATTGAAATATGGAAAAAAACGAAATATAGGAAAGAAAGAAAAGAAAGAAGAAACATTTATTCGTGACAGTTAACAACAGGCATACGAGATAACAATTATGTAAGACAACTACAACTATCACGTAACGGACCCACCTCAGCATAATGCTGGCTCGAGAGCCAGCGCTGAGGCGCTACTACGAAATTCGAAAATCGAAGTTCGTATCGTATTATCCCTCTCACTCTCGTGTCAAATCATATTAGCGTGAGCGGGACGGCACGAAACGAAGTTCGAATTATGCACTTCGTGGTAGGGCCTCTGGTCTTCCGGTGGAACCGTGAGGCCGTCATTTGCTCGCTTATAGGGGCATAGCTGTGGTAGATACAGATTACACAGTAAAAAAAAATTGGCTCTAAAGCCATTATCCCGGGAGGAAACAGGGGAGTACTTTTGTATGGAGAAATGGTGCGCATCGTACCCTCTTAACGACGACAGGTAAAGAAATAACAGTAATAGTTTATAGAGAAAAAAGTAATGATGCGCGCCAGCTCCCGGAACTCCTATTTTTATAAACAAGCAAAGTGGAGAGATCACGCGGATGACGGTAGGACGCAAAAGTCAGAATGTAAAATACCGTCAAGATGAAACTTCGAAACATAATTTTATGAACTTAAAATGCCGAGAGAAAAAATATTTTTTTACTTAATAGACTTTTTATGTATTTGTATTTATTTACTTATAAATTTTATTTTTATTTTCGTTTGTTAAAATTGACGTAATTAAAAACACAAAATGTTTGTGACACTGACCGGCATGTGAAACAGACGTTTGCAAATATTAAAAGCTTCATGAACACACAGAAAAGCATGAAAAAGTTTCTTCTTTCGCGGAATCGAGTCAGTCAAAGAAAAGCTAATCATTTCCTTTCTCCACATCTTCAGCAAATGTACCAAAAATATTATCATACGGGTTGCAAACACTATATTTACATCGAAATACAAAGAAGAAATGGCTTTCATTAAATGGCACGTGTCTAACACGTTCACAGTGATAGTCATTAAACTAAAATGTATAGCAAATAGCACTGTCAGGACAATCCAATTTTGTTTTCTAATGGTTTTTAACTGTTTGTAGCCCATAATTTCAGACGCTTCTTTGATTTTTATAATTAAATCCACATTGTCCAGTTTTTTATTTATATTGATGAATAACAGTGCTGTACAATGTATTATGCACCATACAAAGTCAAAAGAATTTGTAACATTTTTAATTTGTATTGTTTTAAAACCCGTCCGAATGGCTGAATTGAGTTCGAGCAGTCCGGTAAGATTAATTGAAATCATAAGTATTGCACCAAACAAAGACATGACTTGAGCACGGACACCATTAGGCGTAATAAAACCATGAAATATCCTATATCTCTGTTGGAAAACAACAAATTGCATTAGATTCAAAGGAGACAGCATCTCCTGGAAGTCTTTTTCCAAATAGTTGTTCAGTAAGTACTCGTTTGAGTGTTTGATCATTTTGTTCCGTCTGTTACATGTATTTTCGACAGAGCTCCTTACGACGTTGAGAACTTAACACATAATAATTAAAGTCATGTATAACCAACTGCAATAATCTATTAATTTCTCCAATTAAGTGCTCGTATAATTAATTAAATTGTATAAAATATTTAACTAAGGTATATTCGTACGTAAGGTATATTACTGACGTGTAAATATGAAGCCGACCGTTGTTGTTTCAGGTATTCAATTTTATTTTATCAATATGCCCTTGCTTAAATTGATTACTTAATTACATAATAACATGCGTATGAAGTTAATAAAAGCGTGTTAAAAAAGGAAATTTATTTGCTTAACGTAAGCGTGGGAGCCTTTTTGGGTGCTTCCTTTTTTTTAATGATTTGATTATTTTTCTCAATGAATAGGTAGAAAGTTTGTCAATTTTTGAGTGTTATTTAATCGTTGAAGACTGCGTGTTGTTAAATAAAGTAATTGGCCAACATTCGTATTCATTTTTTGTTTATTCTTATTTTACCTACAGTTTAGTGTACTTTTCACTTGACTACCAGCTATTGAGGTGATGAGGATTTTTTTTTTTAAGATTATAATCTGCAATCAGTGCAAACACTTTTAGCAAATATGGTGCATGTTTCTCTCATTCAGAGTGTGTCTCCCAGCGAGAACATCTACTCATAATTCATTAAATCATAGGATGTCTTTTCTTTTAAGGCGTTTAACATAACGGGTAACTGTGAGCTGTCGTGCAAGGGTATTGGGGTGGGTCTCAAGCCGTCCCCTGTATCTGGTTTTAACACTAGTGATTTCTTCTCTCACTGTGAGCATTTCCAGATGTTCGTGGATCTCAGCATTATTCACAAACCAAGGAACATTGCTGATTGTTCGGAGGATTACGTTCTGCATTCTCTGAATTCGCATGATAGAGGAGTTACAAGCACTACCCCACAGTTTAAGGCCGTACATCCATACTGGTTTTAGGATCGATTTGTACACTAGTAATTTATTGTCTACTGACAGTTTGCTGTTTCGGCCGAGCAACCACAGGAAGCATTTGTATTTAATATTTAGTTCATCTCGTTTCTTCTTGATGTGCTCATTCCATGTCATACGCCTGTCCAAATGCAGACCAAGGTATCTGACAGAGTTCCTGTGCGGAAGGGTGACATTTTCTAGTTTCACCGAGGGGCAATTGCCTTTGCGTAGGGTGTAAGTAACCTGCACTGATTTCGAGCTACTAGCCTTGACCCGCCAGTTTCGAAGCCATTTAGTTATCTCGTCCAGGCCTGCCTGCAGGATTTTTGAGGCTATTATTGGGTCCTTGTTGCTTGCCAGAATTGCGGTATCGTCGGCAAATGTAGCTGTAGTTTAGGCATTCGAGCAAGGGAGGTCAGTTGTGAAGATAGTGTAAAGCACTGGGCCCAACACTGATCCCTGGGGTACACCAGCTTGTATTTCATAAAAAGTTGATGTGGTTTGACCTTCCTTATTGAGGTGATGAGGATGGAAAGAAAGTCGGCTGCTAGTATTGCGGTAACAAAATTTAGCAGCAGGCAATAGATCTAACAACTCTTTGGAGCACTTGCCATGATAGATGCGGTATAAGATACATAAGCATGCAACATCATTCCGAAGGATAGTGGATCAAGCCGGCCAAAAAGTTCCTGGTAGTTGACAAATCAAGTGTCTCTTCGTTGTTGTTGATAAAGATATTGAGATAAGTTGATATATTGAGGTGCTCCAGCCCAAAGATGGGAACAGTATTCCATAATGAGGTCTGATTTGAGCTTCATAAAGTTGTAGATGATGACATGGCGAGAAATACTGCCCAGCTCTACCAAACACTCCCAATTTCTTCGAAGATAATTCGCTTTACCCTCCAAATGACCACGAAACTGAACATCACTCGAAGTGTCAATACCCAAGATCCCAATAAATGACCGGGAATCAAGGGGAGTTGCTCCGAGTGAGGGAGATACCACATTTTTTTGTGTCTTCTAGCGATTGAACTGGACTAGATTAAGGGTGAGGCCACACGAGTGTAATTTTGTGAGTCGTGAGCGGCAGAGTTTCGGTTCGCGCCATACATTGTGCGGGCCATCACGTGACACTCACGTGACACAATGTATGGCGCAACCGAAATTCTGCCGCTCACAACTCACAAAATTACGCTCGTGTGGACCCTTAGTCTCCTCATGTCTATGTCAGGCCTCCAACAAGATGGAGCGACAACCTGGTTAAGGTTGCGGGATCGCGTTGGATGCGGATGGCACGGGGCCGATCTGTATGGCGAGCCTTGGGGGAGCAGTAGACGTCTTTCGGCTGAAATGATGATGATAAATAAAATAAATATCACGGGACAATTCACACCAATTTACCTAGTCCCAAAGTAAACTAACCAAAGCTTGTGTTATGGGTACTAAGCAACGGATAAACATACTTATACAGATAGATACATACTTAAATACAACACCCAAGACCCGAGATCAAACATTCGCATTTTTTATACAAATATCTGCCCCGACACGGTAATCGAACCCGGGACCTCAAGCTTCGTAGTCAGGTTCTCTAACCACTAGGCCATCTGGTCGTCAAAATGTGGATGATGACATAAAGCGTGATGAACTGCTATTTAGGAACGCTAAATATCACTGGTTTGCGAGAGGTTTGGGCAGGGGGGTTTTACTCCGCAGTTTAGGTATGTTCGGCCGGCACTCCGCCCGGGCGGAGTATGGCAGTAGGTTGTCGCGCGGCCTTTAATATGCACGCTAGCGCTAGCGGCGTCGCGCGACTCGCGCGTAATCGAGGACCTTTTTTTCTGTGATTTTTGTAACCAACAATGACTTCTAAACGATATAATAATTGGTATAAAAGATACTGTTGCGTTTACGGGTGTCTAAATAAAAGAAAGAAAGAGGAAACGAAATTATCATTCTTTAAAATTGCAGAAGATATTGAAAGGTAAGTACAAGCTATTTTGTAGTGATTTAAATCATCACATAAATACTCTGTAACTCTAGTAGGTAGGTGAATAATGAAAACGAGATTGTTATAAGTACATAGGTAAACATTTTAGTGTGTCTAAAGGAACGAATAGTTGTGCGAAGTACTATTAATTAGTACATTTACGTATTGTTCACAAATAAAATTCGATTCCTTTTAATTGAATACTGTTTTGTTTACCTACCTGAAAGCAAAAGCTTTACCTAGATCCAGTTTAAAACAAATTACCATTGCCCTAAGTAGGTAAAGTTACACTAAACCTGTTAAGATTTGATGATGAGTAGGTAGGTATAGTTTCGAGAGCGTAATTTTTTCCCACAGGCCAAGCGAAATACAGAGTTATGACCATGTCATAAAGACGTTTTATACAAACGACGAAAAAATGACGTTTTATACAAACTATTTTAACACTAACTGGACTTTGCACAATATAATTAATTCATCCTTTAGTATAATGGCGAGTGGGAACCCTGCGTCCTTGGTTTCGGACCAGCGGTGCGCAACGGAATATGAACGCTCGTATCACACGATAAGTTTTGATTTCGCGTGCAAGCAGTAAGAGAAGGGGAGTTTTTATACCTAAAGTTGACTTTTGTTCGAGAGTGATCCTTCTGTACGTTAGTACTATTACTTATTCTGTGGTTTGGGCTGAGCTTGGGATGAGCCTAATTTTATTTTTAGGAAAAACGGCCTACCCTAAAAATGGAGTTTTTATTTTTTATCCTTTCCGACTCATTATACGATAAAAACATCAATATACAAAATTAAAGTAGAGAAAATTCCTTCAATTATTTATGTCCCGTATTTTATGTATATCATTTTTATAGCATTATTATTTATTATATACGGGAAAAAATACTGAAATTCCACACATTCAAATCTCATAAAAATATTATTATGTCTCGTCAATAAACTTTTACTTTACTCATGCTTGAGTTTGATGACGAAAATATAATCACCAATATTGGTTCGAAACAATATGTCGCACACACCTCGACTACAAATACATGAGTGACTCTATTTTAATACGCATGCGTCTGTCGGCAGTTTTATATTAAAGAAATAAACTAATACCTTCATTCATGACAGGAAATTTATTAAGAGTGCTAGTCACTTTATAAATGAAGAATTTAAGGTTTTTAGGGATTCGTAATTCGTACACGAAGAGTGACAAATTTATGGGACCTATTAATGTCGCTACTCTGTACGTCTGTCTTTCTGTTTGTCTATTATAGGGCTGTATCTCAAAAAATGTACCGTAAGACAGCTGACACTTATGAATTTGTGCCAAGTTTCTTGCGGCGCCGCATTCAAAATTAAGTAAAGTCAAAATATTTTATTCAGATTAGACTTAATTTGAAGCTCAGAATGTCGAAGAATCTAATCACCCTATTGATGTTTATTCCGGCAAAAAACTCAACAAGTATTTTATTTTGAAACTGATTTTCAATTTTATTAAATAACATACATCTAAAGTGCTTCATCATCATCATCATCCCAGTCTATATAGGTCCCACTGCAGGGCACAGACCTCCTCTCAGAATGAGAGGGGTTGGGCCTTAGTTCCCACTAAAGTATTTAATACAACTAAATTTTTTCATTTCATTCTTCTTGGCAGTCATAGTCGTTCCAGGAGCGATGGTAGACATGGTAGAGTACTTAAAGAAATGAATTTTTAATTTTGATTTTTCTTTAAACGCAACGTGTAGGTATTTCTATTACTGGTACATTAAGACATAACAAAAATAAAATTTAATTTAAAACTTACGGGTGGGGGAAATGTACGTAGTACATTGTTGGATCATTTTATATTGGTAAAATCGAAAAGTAAGTTGACAACGGATCTGTATCTGGTGGCATAATAACTATGAGTGAAAATGGCGAAAAATTAAGAAAATGTACTTACAACTATACGGAACCCTCGGTGCGCGAGTTCGACTTGCTTGTGGCCGGTTTTCATTATCACACAAAGTGTTTCCATCACTTAGGTTAATCTGATTAATTATTCTATCATTATACTTGAACTCTTCATACAAGAATGTATCGTTATTTGAAAGAGATGAAAATTTTCAAAACATACAGGAAACCAAAAAATAAATACATTTTAGATGAAGACATCAAGAGCATACTAATGCCGTTTAATATATTTCAAACAGTTTTTTTCATCCGTAAGTTCATCATTACTAAACAAATTATAACGACCGTATCCATCAAAGATGTTGTAATGACATTGGTTGCTAATACGTCTAATATAAGTTTGATGGCTCTTGTATCAAACAACATCATTGCATCGAGTCAGCCCAAAATTGCCAGAATATTTGCAGTATTCATGTACTTCCAGCTGGTCGTTAACTTCTTCGTTACAAGCGCAGTAAACATTGGTTTAAGTAAAAAAAATATCGATCTCATCCTCAAGTTACAACATATAAATAGAATTCTACGCAATCCTAAAGAAAACGTATCAAAGATAATAAGAGCCGTATGGCTTTCAATCACCATTTTCTTTCTCATGTATGGTGCTCTGTTTGTAATGAAACAATATCTAGATCCGCTGTGGAATTTACCGAGAATTATCATGTATGTGATTTCAATGACACTGGACATTGAGATGATCTACGTTAATGTAGTGGCGTATTTCTTGGCCAATAAGATCAAGAGATGGAACAAATTGGTCCGCGAGAACATGCCATTGAACCAAGGTAATATCGAACCTGAAGCAGCTGTTGATGAAAATATTATCAAGTTCCGAGTGTTGAACGAATTGATTGACGGAAATAATTTGATGGGCCAATTGTTTAGTTTTCGCGTAAGTATCACTAGTAAATTTCAAATTGAAATAACTTGAACTTTTAAAAATTGGCCTCTTAAGTCCAACTGGTTTGTTTCCAGATATTCTTTCATGTAACCACCATTTTTTTTCAAATAATGGTGACAGTTGCGGTCTGTATACTTCGTAGCAAGTCTTCGTATAAGGTAACCATTTAAAAAAACCTATTTAATAACAAAATTTGGTACATATTAGGTGTAGGCAGAGGCTATTTCTTTTCATCTGCTACGATCCTAACACACATCTTTCACTTCTACAGCACTCATTAATCTTTTCATGCATACTTGTTGGTTTCGGGTTGGTACTCTTGGCATGAGCTTACTTCAAGACATCCCTGATTCGATCATTGAATGTCCTTCTTAGTTTTTTCCTTCCATCTACATTTCCCTTGTACATATATCTCTTTCGCAGTTCTTCATTCATCCATTCTCTGCATATGCCCAAACTAACTTAACATTCCTTTCTCTATACGAGTCACAAAATCAACTTTCATGAAAATTTATAAAAAAAAGCATATACATACTCATGAACTAAAACAATTACTTTGCTCACCCGCGACCTAACATCTGCCTATCAGGCTATCTGTTATTAGGTCGCGGGTGAGCAAAGTAATTGTTTTAGTTCATTAATATGGACCTCCGCAAAGTAACGCCTGATTCAATAAATTATACATACTTACCTCAGCCGGAACAGCATGCTTACATATAGATTTAGACAATAATGTATTGTTGTTTCTTAAGAATCAACTGGCTGCCCACATCCGACTCGGTCACCTCATCGAAATAATTTTGGTGATCAGCAAAGCTTTGCTGCTGCAAACAGTCCTATGTGGCTTCTGTGAAGACATCAACACAAGCATTAGAAATGCAAAGACCCTTTCGGCAGCCAATTCCTGTGGACAAGATTCATGTAAGACTCCTTCGTTTTTTATTTACAATCTACACTTAAAGCAGTACCGTAGGTACCGTGACTGACTGACAAACAACGACCAGCCTAAACTACTGGTGCTATAGACTTGAAAATGGGCATACGTGTTCTGAGACACTCCATAATAGGAATTAAAAGATCATTCATATAAAGCCCGACCAGGAAAATAAAAACCCTCGCCATATTGCGGAAAACAAATGGAACTAATTTCTTCAACTGGCAACAGTAACTTTGAAGACGTCATTAATGTCATCTGCCAATTGCTGTCTAAGTGAGGTGTCGATTGCTCGTGGTGCGTTTCTTGGATATTGTGGGTTAAAATGCGTTAAAATGCCACTATTAATGAAACTATTAAAAGCTTGAAGGATGAAAGTCTGAAGGATTGGAGTCTATTCTTCCTCTAAATAACATCACCGACCTTGTTGTCAACATGACTGGTAGGTACAGTGTTGCTATAATTATTCCTAATTTAACGCCCCCAGAGTAGGGTTTTATTGTCCTGGTCGGGCTTTAATCCGTTCTGTTTTCAGCGCTGACCAGTAAATTTGCGAAGAATGTGCGTCGAGTGTGCGCGAGGCGGTTTAAGCCGCTGAGCGCGTGCGGCGTGTTCGCGGTGGACGCGGCGCTGCCGCTGCGTGTTGGCGCGCTCATCGCTACCTACACTGTCGTCGTGCTGCAGTTCGCTTTCCTCTAAAATGTTATCTTTACTTAAAAGAGAGAGCTAGATGGCTAGAAAGTTTGGTGCCGTAACTTTTTAAATTTCGCCCGTAACATATTTCAGTTACTTTAAACATGAAACTACCGTGATACTCACTCATAATGTAAATAAACGGATCACTCACGTCTTAAAACGAGTTTAACTGGACATGTTTCGGGCTAATCCGTAGCCCTTCCTCTCGGAGTCGCACGTCACGGCGGCTGCCAAAGGCGCACACGCGCACGCGCGTATTTCAGTTACCTTAGCTTAGATTACCTATTTTAATTTATGCTAGCTTGTTTAGCCTGTAACATAGAGTTCTCTAGTTTATACTATATATGCTGTATAATGCACACACGAGTACGACTAAAATAGTTGTGTGCGATTGCCAAGTAATTTTGTGCACTAAAACAATAAAGATAATCTAATATTATTGTGGTCCTTATAAAATGTCATTAACTAACTAATTATTATTAGGTAACAATTTATGACGAAAGTTTTTAGCCAGACATTATGTTCCCATGGATAGCAAATGGTAGAGCATCAAATCTAGTTACCTACTCCCCTAAATAATCTGGAGCTAATTTGGCTTAGGTACTATTTCTTTGAGAACTATTAAAATGTATTCCTCCAGGGTTTTAAAATAAGCAAATCAGTGGAAAACGAGTTCTATAAACTCCCCCCGGTACTGACTAAGATAACCGACTTGGTTTAACATTGCATCTCAAAACTTTTTAGGGTTCCGTAGTCAACTAGGAACCCTTATAGTTTCGCCATGTCTGTCCGTCTGTCTGTCTGTCTGTCTGTCTGTCCGCGGCTAAGCTCAGAGACTGTTAGTACTAGAAAGCTGTAATTTGGCATCAATATATATATATCAGTCACGCCGACAAAGTGATTGAATAAAAAAAAGTAAAAAAAATTTTTTTAGGGTACCTCCCATAGACGTAAAGAGGGGGTGATTTTTTTTTCTCGGCTAACCCTTATAGTGTGGGGTATCGTTGAATAGGTCTTTTAAAATCATTGTGGGGTTGCTAACATGATTTTTCTATTCAGTGATCTGTTTGCGAAATATTCAACTTTTAAGTGAAAATTTTCATTAAAATCGGCCGTCCCCCCCCCTCTAAAATCTAAACTGTTGGGTGGAAAAATTTGAAAAAAATCAGAAGGGTAGTAAATATATCACATTTACTAGGAAAATTATAGCGGCTAAGATTGCTTGGAAATTATTTGTAGTTTAAGAGTAAATAGCAGCCTAAGGTATAAAACATACCTAAACTTGGATGATTCCGTACACATACGAAATCCTTAGAAAAATATTACTTGATTTTTTTGTAATGGCTAGGAACCCTACCTTGTGCGTGTCCGACACGCTCTTGGCCGGTTTTTTGTAGTATAAGAACTGCCTAGCGAGACTTGCATCATTTTACTTGTAATGTTTTTGATGGGATATTTTTATCCAAACAGCCAACAACCAGCAGTCGACAGTGACTCAGGTTAGCTCTCTGTTCTGTTTTAAAGTCCCTAAAGCCTTCCACACGCCGAAGCGCGGGGCGTGTGTGTATAGGGCTTAACCATTGATTGCAAGAACACTGATTGCATTAGATGGAGAGGGAACATCATGCTATGGAAATCATTAGGGTGAGTGGGGGTAAGATGAAAAACAGTGTACCGGTGCTACGAGTAGTTTTTCATCTTACACTGTTTTTCATCTTATTTTCATCTTACCCCCACTCACCCTATCCAGAAAGTTGTTAGGTAAATATTCTTAGCAAAAACGTTCCACTATATTCAAAATGTACCACAAAAAGTGTCAATAATGTACGAGGAAATTATAATGGTACAGTCAAGGTCAAAGACTCGTGTTTACACTACACGACCTTGTCGCAGTGACATCGTGTTTGAGCTTTTCGATAAAATTGTTAGAAAGCATACAATGCCAAGGCACCAAAGTGTAAAGTTATATTTGACCTCAACTGTACAGTATTTGATTGACAAATTAAAATGAAAACTAAATTGGAAATGTTTGAAGTATAAAAAGCATTACCGTAAATGAACAGTCAATATTTTGATAATGGATTAAATTTAATCATTTTCACGGTTCAGGAAAATTACAAAATATTTTTATTTAATTAAGGATAAGCAGAAGTTATGTATGGACATCGAAAAATCCGTAATGATTGGGCGTCAATGAGGGAGGCCTATGTCTAGCAGTGGACGTCCTACGGTTGAAATGATGATGATGATGATCGAAAAATCTTTTTTCGTATCGTATACAGGGTGGTACATTTAGATCGGTCGGTATGGGCAAGTCTGTGACTGTAAGACACACAAAGATCAGTAATTAGGAACGATGTCATCAATTTTAGGGACAAGAAAAACTCAGTTCAGGATTAAGTGCCAACGAACTTCTGATGGGCTTGATTCCTTGGCGCTGCGTAGAGATGTAGCTTCACTGTGCATCTTCTATCGCATGTACAACGGAGAGTGCTCCGAGGAGTTATTCGGGTTGATCCCTGCCGCATCCTTCCGCCACCGCCCTACGCGACAACACTTCCATCCTCACCATCTGGATGGTTGGTTGTCTTCTACTGTGCGTTTTTCCAGAAATTTCCTGCCTCGCACAGCAAAGCTCTGGAATGAGGTTCCTGCTGCGGTATTCCCGGACCGATATGACCTTCAAGCTTTCAAAAAAAGAGCGTACTCCTACCTAAAAGGCCGGCAACGCACTTGTGACTCTTTTGGTGTCGCAGGTGTCCATGGGCGACGGTAATCGTTTACCATCAGGCGATCCGTCTGCTCGTTTGCCCCCTATATCATAAAAAAAAAAAAAAAAACCCGGTCGATTTGAAAAATAAAAGTCACGTTATTTCTATTTGGTTGGATATCGATTGTGTAGGCCAGTAGCAGTGTAACACGATATCTAGAATAAATAAAATGCTTGATATTTCATATTCCTTAATTTAATTAAGTAGATGTTCATGATACTTGGTTTACACTCGCGTACGAGTGGCGAGACAAACTGCGGGACGAGCCACGAGACGAGTGTGTGAACAGGCGCGGCTCGCGCCTCGTCTCGTGATTTGCCTTGATTTTGAGGCTCGCGTCCGGAGCGAGACGACGAGGCGAGGCGCGAGGCGAGGTGACGAGGCGAGAGTGTAAATCAGGTATAATATAAATATGTTCATGTTTTTGTGTAGGTAAAAATTGAGGATGAGATAAAATTGAGAAAACACAGATATTTGAACACTTCTTTATTTGTTATATCCATCCATGATACAAACAGTGTGCAAAACATTAATACATATAAATAATATTATACCTATAATCCGTATCCCCTATCTCTGCATTTTTTAACTACTTATCACGATATTAGGGCATTTAAAAACTTTTGTTTCCAATTTAGGAAATTTTGGGGTTTTCTTACTCAGATTCAAGAGTAGGTATTGATTTTGATGATAAAAAACATGTTCAAAATTGTTTTGTCAGTTTTGTGACTTTTTTTCCATACAGTATAAAGACTCGTCACAAAACTGACACTAAGAAAATGTATGAAAAATTAGGAATATTTTTTACGAAAAGGGTTCAATTTTTTTTTTAAATGCCCTTAATGACAATGTAATAAATTCAAAAAGTTATTCAAATTTTGAATTTTTTTCTCAAACGACGAGCATCGGAGAAGAGGCAAACCAAAACAGAGATAGTGGGATGATTTTAGACCTTTACCATTTTGGCGAGATCTTGCGAAGGTTAAAAGCGGGCGACACTGCAATCTGTACCGACTTTTCCGGTCTAACCTAAAAAGAAGTCCTGATAATATAGCGATTTCTAGCGCCAACTATAGCTTAACCGCTTTAATGAGTCCTCGCTCGGGGTACAAAAGCGCGGACAAAGTGGCCGGGGGACAAAGGGGGCCGAGAGCGGCCGGATACGGGCGGCAGGCACACAAGGCGCCCTCGCCTCCCGCACCTCTCCCAGTCCCCTTTGTCGTCATACCCCACAGCCCCTATACCGCGTGGACGAGGACACATTTAAACGGTTTAGCTAAAGTCATCAATTCAAGAAACGCCCTCGAAGTTTCCCAACTGGGATGCATAATTACAACTTACAACTCCCATCTTCCGGACTTCCATCCCTAGGCATTATCCGCCTAAAAGATAATAGTTCTTTTGCGACCTCTCCACAACTGCTTCCATTCAAATTTTTAATTTTACATGTATCATAAAAGTTACGTAGTCAATTCCAATAAATTGACTCGATTATCTAAACACTGAGCAATAATTAGTTAAATTACAGATGAACCAAAAAATAGCCCAGCGGCAAATATTTCTTTAAGACTTTAAGGCTTTTCAATAGAAATGAGCTATGAAGCTATGTTACTGAAAGCTACGCTACTAAACTGTGTCACCATCTACAGTCTACGTAGCCGCTTTTATAAGATCCAGAGCACGCATCTTTCCATATAAAAAAAACAGCTTAGTTGAACCCGTTTCCACCAGTGCTCTATCATTATGCTATATGGGCCTTTGAGGTACTTATGGTTAGACCAAACCTCTGACACGACTCCTGGAGATGATCTAAGAAAATTTGCAAGCGAGTGACATCATCGGCCATTAGACAGACGTCGTCAGCGTACAGCGCATCTACAACAAAGAGCTCTTTTACCGATTTCCTTGCTCTGAAACGACCTAAATCAAAGACGCTATTATCTGTCTTGTCTGTAATATTCACTCTAGTCGAAAGTAATTAGATTGAGTAGTACTATTATTATTATTGTCATGCCTTTAGTCAATATTCTTCGGAACATCTGTAATTTCATTTTTTTTCTCTTAATATTAAGATACCGTACATTTCATTAACTATCTATTCTACATTATTTAACATCGAAAGCTTTTAATTTCAATAAAAAATATAATATACCTATAACGTTTCACATCTGATACAAAATATGGTAGATATATCTACAACTAAATTTGGCTTCTGTTATTTACATTCGAATTTATTATTATCAAATTTGATAACCATCTTTAAAACATCATCACAATATCAATAAAAGTTATTATATAACCAGTGATCGGCAACCGGTAGCATTTTATGTCAATTTGACGTCCAACGTAATGGCTAATATGGATAAGTCTGTGGTCTTAAAAAAAAGTACATCTCTAAAAACTTACCAAATTAAAGTTAATTATCATATTTTTTTGTATTTTTGCTGTTGTCAATCGTTTCCTTTAACATTGAGGATATAAAAAGAACGACCTTTCTACATCAGCAGATGTGAGAGGTGCTTAAAAGAAAACTCGATTAAAACATACGTTTAATAGGTATAATAAATTGTGCACGAAATTTAAACATAATCATTTTCATGTAATCAATCTGTTTGGCGAACCTTGGGGGAAACCTGTGGTCAGCGGGTGGACGTAAAGACAAAAGCAGCTGATATGATAATGATGATGATCCATGTAATACTTACGTCTAAAAATTGCTACCAGTTGCCGATCACTACTTATGATGTTTACAATAAACATATTTGGTACGTACCTAATACTACAGTATATTAGGTACTATGATTGTGCGGTTGGGTTACTATTTTTGATACAATTATTATATTTACATGTACCTAGATTCAGCACTGTCAAAATGAGCATTTATTTCAAGTAGTTACGGACATTCATCCTTTTGTGGTTAGTATTCCAGTGGCCCGTACGAAGCGCTTCGCTCATCCTTCCTGATGCGAACTGCTAAGGAATGGAATGCGCTCCCGTCGTCTGTATTTCCAGATAAATACAACCTAGGTCTCTTCAAGGCTACAGTTTGTGCTACAGTGAATAGGCTGTTACTGAACCAGTGAGGTGCACCTTTGGCCTCATCTTCACTTTACATCAGGTGAGATAGTGGTCAATCACGGGTCACTTTTATGTAAAAAAAAAAGTAGTATGTTTTATAATAAACTTTAAAGTCTGACATGAAATTATGTCAATGAAACAAACTTTTGATACCGAAAAATTGGGTTATTTTTCTTTTATAACTAACACAGTTCATGTTATAATTTATTGAATCAGGCGTTACTTTGCATAGGTCCATATCAATGAACTGAAAGAATTAGTTTACTCACACTCACCTTATGATAGCTACTTTTATGCAAGAAATGTGTGTTCATGCAGTTCCTCCACCTCCACACTGTACGAACACACACAAATCATACAAACCCAACTATCACCACCACACTAACTGAGCGTTTTGAACTCAACCAGAGCTCATCTTCAGAGCAAATAGAAAGAGGGAAAGAAAGAAAGAGAGGTAGGCACTCTTAAGATGAGCTCTGGTTGAGTTCAAAACGCGTGAGTTAGTGTGGTGGTGGTGATCGTTGGGTTTGTGTGATTTGAGTGTGTTTGTACAGTGTGGAGGTGGAGGAACTGCAAGAACACACATTTCTTGCATAAACATAGCTATCATAAAGTCACGGGTGAGCAAAGTAATTGTTTCAGTTCAGTTTATGTTGTTACAGCATTGAAATTATGGCACATTGCCATATTGTTGGTTTTAGCTGATCGCCCAAGTTTTTATGTTTTTGATTAAAGCCCTGCATATACGATGTCCCCAAACTTAATGATAGCTTAGGACCGGGCGAGAGGACGACAAACCGATTCTGGAAAAAGTCATCATCATCATCTCAGCCTATTTACTTCCCACTGCAGGGCACAGGCTTGAATGAGGCAGAATGAGAGGGCTTCAACCGTAGTTCCCACGCGGGCCCAGTTCGGATTGGGAACTTCACACACACCATTGAATTTCTTCGCAGGTGCAGATTTCCTCACGATGTTTTCCTTCAGCGTAAAACTCATGGAAAATTTTAAATGTAATTTCGCACATAAATTCTGAAAAACTCAGAGGTGCGAGCCGGGATTTGAACTCACGACCCTCTGCTTGAGAGGCCGTAGGTCAAACCACTAGGCCACCACGGCTTAAAAATAAGACAAAAAAATTCATGTCACTTAGTCTACCGATAATAGAGTCAAACATTATCATTTTTAGCTTAAAATATATATGATAGGGCTCAATACCCCTACCCTCCCCTATTCCTTTTCCTTTTTTAAAGGCCGGCAACGGATCAGTGACTCTTTGGATTGTTGATATTTATGGGCGATGGTGATCATTTTCCATCTCTCGTTTTCCTCCCTCTCATAATAAAAAAAAAAACGAAAAAATGACAATTATATCGCGTAAGTCTTGTATTGTTAGTTTAATTTAATACTCTTTAGTTACAAAGCCATGTCTTTGTTCTGAAGTAAATGACGTGGATTTCATTCTTATTTTTCCCGAACTAGCATAACTTGGTCTTTCGCTCGGTACCATATTATCATTGAGTCTTGAGACACCATTTTTGTTTTCATAGAAGTCATAATTACCCTCCGTTGGGTCAACAGTACTAACGGTACCTAAAAAGAAAATATTTTAATTTTCCTTCATGTGACTACATCTAGATTTATGTCAAATCTGTTCCCAAAATGATCTCCGTCAGTTTTCACTATAACACCTTACATATCAAGGCTTTCGTTTAAAACTGACGATCACGTCTGATTAACCTTCCGTCTCTTTTTAACATGTACAAACAGAGGCCCGTCCAAAAGTTCATCAATTTGCTTCTGATTCTTGGCCCTGGTCTCTGGAATTATCAGATAAATGTACCAGGAGATCAGAAATGTGATAGAGGCTCCGAAGTAGAAGGTTCCGTGGAGGCCTATGGCGGTGGCCAGTGTGCCGAAGTATCGAAGTGTGAAAAAACTGCTAAGCCACATCCAGGATATGAGCAGACTCGACGCGAGAGCTCGTATCTGTGAATGCAAATTTTAATGGTAATTTTAATCAGGAATTTGAAAACATGAATGAAGGATGAAGGTGACTGCATCAAATAAATTACATATTAACGCAAAGTCCACATTGGGCCAAGGAATTCCATTCATTATGATCAAGAATGAATTTAAAAAAAAATAACCATCTTAAGTGGTCGAGGGGTTGTTGTATGGAAAATCGAACCAGCAAAAGCTGCAGATATCAAATATTAAGTTGCAGCAATAGCCTAACTTTTTATTAACAGCTATTAGGTTGGTAATAAAGAATGATGACATTCATTGCTATTTTATTTTGAAAATAAACCCTTAAAGCGTAAGTACATACAATATGTTGTATGAAAAATTTAAACCACTAAAAGCTACCGTTTACAATTTTTATGTTTTTTGCGAGCAAAGACTACTATGATATTTAAGAGCTAAGTAACCTAGTGAATTAAAGAAGTTTTCTACAAAAAATAAAGCTCTTAACTTTGTGAACCTATTTTAGTAATCTTAAACCTATAAACAGCACTGAGACTGATTGTCTGACAACTAGTGACAACCCACAGCCTAAACGATTGGATTTAAAGACTTAAAAATCTGCAGATAGATATATACTTTGAGATAAACCGGAAGACGTAGCTTGGAAAGACCCCCCACAAGATGGATCAACAATTCGCAGGAATCACTATTGCGGACAGTGCGGGAACGATCGTTGTGGAACTTCGTGGGAGGGGATATGATTATAACATCTTGGGTATCAGTAAGACGTTCTAAGGGATGTTTTCAAATTCGCCAAAACCGCGAACATAAGCTAAAGACAAAAAATTAAAAAGGATATAATTGAATGAATGAATGAATGAAAAAGTTTATTTCAACACACAAAAATAGAGAAAAAAAAATATATAAAATAAAATAAAATAAAAAATAAAACATTAAATTGTGTGTGAAAAAGGTCCCGCCTCAGCATAAATGCGGACTCCTGGGGTGGAGCCAGTGCTGGTCTTCCGGTGGGACCCTTTTTATCAGTCACAGAAACCCCGTCGCGCAACACGGCCTTAAGCGGTATAGTATGCTGAACGCAGCCGTTGCGACTGCAACGAGCAGCGCTGTCTGGCGGCGAATAAACACAACGCAGACATTTATAACCTAAAAGACCGTGCGCACGACATGGTTACCGTGACTGTAAAATTTAATAAATACAACAAACAACTTACGCAAAACGGATGTAAAAAAAAATATAAAATTAGCCTAATTACACAAAAAAAAAGAAGACAAAATGTGAACATCGTGCACGAATACTTGCTAAGGCAATGCACATAAGACAATTAAAATTATGAACTAAAACAATTACTTTGCTCACCCGCGACCTTACAATAGTTACGTTTATGCAAGAAATGTGCGTTCATGCAGTGCCTCCACCTCCACACTGTACGAACACACACAAATCACATAAACCCAACCATCACCACCACCAAGCTACACTGACGCGTTTCGAACTCAACCAGAGCTCATCTTCAGAGTTACCACAACCGTATGCTATGCTACCAAATGTTAAACTAAATATTAAATTAAAATTATGTAAAAAAAATAAAAATATGTAATCGGAGAGAACAAAGGGAGATACTGTTTTGTTTTCTTAAAGGAAGACAAAAAACAGGTATATACTATCCACTATTACAACACGTACTAGAGAAACTAACGAAAAGAAAAAAATTTAAATAAAAAATAAAACCTCCTTCAAAAAACCCCCAAAAAAACATAAAATAATAATTGATTGAACCGACCACAATAAGCATGAAAATATCTTTCTACTAATCTGTTTGAAGTTGGTGCCTCAGCACGAGCCAGCAGGAGTGTAGAAGCCCTATAATAGGTATGTAGGTAAGTTAGATTACTAGGTCCACTCCTGCTGGCTCGTGCTGAGGCACCAACTTCAAACAGATTAGTAGAAAGATATTTTCATGCTTATTGTGGTCGGTTCAATCAATTATTATTTTATGTTTTTTTGGGGGTTTTTTGAAGGAGGTTTTATTTTTTATTTAAATTTTTTTTATTTCCAAGTTTTTTTTGGGTGTTTTTTGAAGGCGGTTTTATTTTTTATTTAAATTTTTTTATTTTTTTCTTTTTAGTTGTTGCTAATGGCCTGGACTGGCACTCTTTACTGACTGTACTTTTTGCCTCTGGTTACCAAAGTACTTATCAAGACGAATCAAACGAGACCAAACTTGATGGGGTTATGTCGTTTTACTACGGAGTTCTTATGGTCACCATCCAACTTCATTGTCAGACCCTGGTTACCATCTAGGACCAAAGTACTCGTTGAGACGAGTCAAATGAGTCCGTACTCGATGGGGTAAGTGCCGTTACTTTATGGAGTAACTTTGGCCACCTTCCAGCTCCATCATCAGACCCTGGTTACCATCTGGGATCAAAGTGCTCGTCAAGACGTTTCAAATGAACCCAAACTCGACGGGGTTGTGTTGTTTTATTACAGAGTTTCTATGGCCACCTTCCAACTCCATCATCAGATTAGCTCCATGTCACAATAATATTGCATTGTCACCTGATTTACACATGCATGTAAAATATGAAATCAATCAGAAACCGGGAAGTGAGTCAAATTCAACTTGCAAGATTTGACCCGTTGAGGAGTTCCGTTGGCCATCTGCGGTCTTCTTCATCAGATCTAGTTTACCAAATGACACTTTATGAATGCAAATGCTCGATTTGTCACTGAAAATACTAAAATCGCTTTACATTTCCCTTGAACTTTTGAAGAGTTCCTTCAATTCCTCATGGATCCCATCATCGGAACTGGATTCCGGTAACAACGGGACCAACCTTGAAGCATATGCTTTCAAACAACGAAAGAATTTTCCAAATCGGTTCATAAATGACGGAGTTCTGAGGTAACCCACGTTAAAAAAAAAAAAAGAACATACAACCGAATTGAGAACCTCCTCCTTTTTTTGAAGTCGGTTAAAAAAAAAAAAAAAAAGAACATACAACCGAATTGAGAACCTCCTCCTTTTTTTGAAGTCGGTTAAAAAACAAAGAAGAACACAGACTACCTAAACTAAACTAAAACTAAAAACAGCTTATATTTGAAGTTAATGTTTCCTGTTGCCGCTGGTGTTCATACATAAACTTTTTAAGCGCTTTTCTAAAACCAGTATCACTTTGCAGGTTTCCGAAGGGTGGCAAAATTTCACAGTTAATTGGAAATCTAGTTTTTCGATTTATAATTGAATGGTTTTTATTAGATGCCTTGGAATTAAGAGGTAATGGTGTCAAACACCATATTGTGTGAATCTTAGTAATTCACAAGTTAAGTATGAAGTATCTTTTTCTATTTATTTCAAAAAAAAAAAAAAAATACTTCATACTTAACTTGTAAAAGTTGGCCTAGTAGCGCCATCTCTTGGTCCAGTTGAGCGGGTAGCTCCGAAGGAGTGTTGAAGTCTCTCGGTAGAGGGCATAAACATAGATGCGCTTTATCACTGCCTAATGTGATTATAACAGACTGAAGTGTACGATGTATGGGAAAGATTCGTCGCTAACTTCTAGACCAGTGATGGTGTAGGGGTAAGCACGCAGCACGGAACGCTGAGGACCTGGGTTCGATTCCCAGCATTGGTCTTTTTTCTGGGGGTTTTTTCTGTGCATCTATATTTCAGTTTGTATTTAGTTTTTTCTTAGTAATTCATTAGGGACTACGGACGGAAATGATATTATTCAAATGGATACTCTTTCATATATTTCACGGCACTTACGTCATCCACTTTTATATAGGTCCATGGCGTCCCTAAACTAAGTTTTGCTGTCGATATATATGTGTCTGATATCCTGACATATGACACATGTTGTTCTGACAAGTACCTAAGCGTGTGCCAAAGGCATGAACGATTTGTGAAATGAAAACATTAACCGACTTCAAATGTGAATGGTTGGAGTCCAAAAACTTGGAAGACGTTAAATGGTAGTTAACCGTTCCGTTGTGACACGAAAATTATCCATAATAATTGTACTATACATTATACTTAACTATCACCATTAAGGCTGGATTTCACCAAACTTTTATTCCGAGAATAACGCTTACTCTCAGATAGTAATGTCAAATTACTATGGCGGTTTGACATTACTATCTGAGAGTAAGGGTTATTCTCGGAATAAAAGTTTGGTGAAATCCAGCCTTAGTTGTCCAGCATTTTGGACTCCATCCAAATAGCACCGGTGAGACGGCAAAAAAATAATCATCGAAATCGGTTCACAGGTGGCAAAGATATCGACGAAAAAAAACATATGTAGTTGAATCTCAACCCTCCCATTTTGAAGTCGGTTACAAATAAGTCCTTATATGGGTATCTGCAGTGAAAGCACCTTTGAACTTTGCGATCTTTAGGCAACAGTAGAGACAGTTTTTCAATGTTTCAAAAAATTAATGCTTTTTCAGCATATAAAAATAAATTGATAAGCACCAGAATATAGGAAGTTTTAGTGGGAAATTTTTTCACCACGATTATCTGGTAACAATACGTAGGTAGATTTTGAATTGAACGCTTGTCTCAATTAGGATTTCTGTGATATCGTCGGGGATAGTGCAATACCGCGTAACTAGCACTGGTAAATACTGCGTATCTGCACAACACCCATGGGAAAACCCTCGTAACTGGCATTGGTTAATACCGCGTATCTAACAAATGTAGCCAAATTAAGATTTCCCGCCAACGAACGTAAAATCCTGATTAGAATATCGTTGGCGGGAAAACTTAATTTGGCTACATTTGTTAGATACGCGGTATTAACCAATGCCAGATACGCGGATTTTACCTCTGGGTGTTGTGCAGATACGCAGTATTTACCAGTGCTAGTAACGCGGTATTGCACTATCCCCGACGATATGCTATTTGGCGCTAGGCTCGTGAGGTGTTCGACAGCTTTGACATTTGATTCACGTTTGAGATCGCTTTATTTATATTACAACTAAATGAGTCAATCACAAGCAAAACTGTTTACATCATTCCAGTAAAATCGTTCCAGTAGCTTGATACTGCGGTGTTCGATCAACCTCTTGTAACTTGTTAGCAGCGCGGCCCCGCATGGTCGTGCTACTGGAATAATGTAAACAGGGCCTTACGATACGAATGCCATCTAGCGATCTTCTTTTTGGTACATTTAGATCGGTCAGTATGGGCAAGTCAGTAACTATAAGGCTGTGTTCAGACCAAACCGACTGTCAGCCGCCGAATGTAAGCAGGCTCACTGTGAGCCCCAGTGTGAACGTTATTTGTACGGTATTTTATGTCGGCGACTACGCATAGCGTAATAGCGTATTGTCAGTTAGGTGTGAACGAAACAGTGAATATGTATGGAAATACAATAAAATGCGTAACGCGCGCTCACTTTCGGCGGCTGACAGTCGGTTTGGTCTGAACACAGCCTAAGACATACAAAGATCTATTCTAAGGAAACATGACGTCATCGATATTAGTGACAAGAAAATCTGCATTCATAGAAAAGAAAATCTTACTTGGTTCGGGAATCGAAACCGGTTATATTGAAAAAAAAAAATTCATTCCTGTCCCTGTACCCGTCTGACGGTAACCAAATCAAGAAACTCAAATTTGACCCAGTTTTCGTGGTCGAATTGACTTTAAATATGGTATGCATAATGTAGATAGGGTACAGTACAGTTAGAGTACAGTCAGCAAAATAACTTTGTATTTTTTTTTAAAGTTGTTTTTTTTTTTAATTTATGAACGCAGTTTTTTCTTGTCACCAAAATCGATGACATGGGTCCTAAGAACAGATCTTTGTAAAATCGCTGTCAATTGAAATAGCGAACAATGTAAATAAACAAATAAATAATTCATGCTTAATGGTCTTAAAAGATAATACAAATGTACTTACTCTAACAGAAAACAGTTCCGACATCAATACGTAAGGCACGGATCCCAATCCTACGTTATATAAGAACACCATCATGGATAGCAGTATCACAGTAGGCCAAATAGATTTCTCTAATACCTTCTCCGCCGTATTTTGTGCAACGTTTTCATATCCTTCATTCACGCTGCCATTGCTTCCACTTGTTCCGTAAAATGGTTTAGAAATTTCATCTGTGTAATTTAAATTTGAATTCTCCGGTGTTTCTCTTATCATATTAATGGTGGTAATGTTGTCATAATTGTTTTTTTCTCTGTTAGTAATCGTTTTTTTGTAAGGCCACAGCTGGTGCGTGTACCAGGAGTACATGTTGAGACGAGGGTCGCAGTATATGCCGAGGATGGTGAGACAGAGCGCCATACCGAAGCAGGATGTGAGTAGTAGCACCTGGAACCAATATGGAGACACTAGCTGTTCAGTTGCTCGCGACTCAATTTGCGAAGAATTCGTTTATCGCTATCCCGCGGGAAGTATGAAATTTTCCGAGATAATAAATATCCTATTATGTTAATCCAGGTCAGAACGTGTGCCATAATTCATCAAAAACCGTCAAACAAATTTAGCATGAAAGAGTAACAAACATCCATACATCTATCCAGACACCCATACAAACTTTCGCGTTTATAATATTAGTAAGAAAGAAGTGAGAAGTGAGATTGATTGACAGGCGGACCAAAAATATGGTCAACCACCCTACGGTTAAAGTTCATTTGCACGTTATAATACAACGAGGGCGATTTTCCCTTGAATTATATTATGACAGTGACTAAAGACTTCACTCAGAAAAGTCAACCTTAACGACATTTAGATCTCACAGAAACTTTTGACAAAACTGGTAGGCCACTTTCTTGGCCGACCGTACCTAATTATACTTATTTACTTGGCGGTCCCACGACGTGGTGTGTCACCGCAACATTTTAACCAATAAACTTTTTACATTTTGACACCTACATATTCGAACCATTTGGACATTCAGTCATACGAACAGCCATGACCCGGAAGGGTGAAACCCATCACAAAAATTATAATAAGTACTTTTTATGAAGTTAAAAAGCCGACCTAAACATTTTATATTTTACTTTTTGGTTTTTAATTTCGGGGGTTATATAAGTTTTTTATCGTTTTAACATACCTTTCGGCCTAGCCTATCGACGGTGGCGGTGGCGAAGGCTGCCCCAAGCACAAGAGCCGTCCCGCACAGCACAGACCCAGTCTCCGCGGTATCGTGCCAGCCACGCGACACTGTTCTGAAACGTTAGGAAATTCCAGGATACCAAAAATTCGTTTCTCCAAAAGTTTCTCGAGTGGCGTTCACGGACCGGAAAATACAGGTAGGCCTTAGAGCGACGATCTGGTTAAGGTTGCGGGAACGCGTTGGATGCGATTGGAGCAGGACTGGTCTGTTTGGCGAAACTTGGGGAGACATATGTTCAATAATAGACGACTTTCGACTAAAATGATAATTATAGTGAAAAATTTGATTGAGTAAAGTTGGCCGTCCACGTTACAGTTTGCCAGGCAGGTGACCTACACATTACCTCTACCATGAGTTTACACTAGTTTACAGTGACCGTACTCGCTAGCGACGGCGTAAATGATTTGTATGGAGAATTGTACTTCCGTAAGTGACCGCTAGAGGCGCTGTACAATTCTCCATACAAATAATTTACGCCGTCGCTAGCGAGTACGGTCACGTAAACTAGTGTAAACTCATGGTAGAGGTACAGGTCAACCCCCGTGTGTAGGGACGTTCTGGGGCCCGTTTCTCAAAGCTTACAAGTCTAATAATCAAGTTAGCTATGAAGTATCTTTTTTTTTTTTTTTTTTTTTGTACTTATTTTTTCAACTTCATTTTTTGTTTGTCACTGCATAAGGTGATGATTTAGCAGATTGAAATGTATGATGTATAGGAAAGATTCGTGTCTAATCTCTAGACCAGTGGTGGTGTAGGGGTATGGCACGCGGCACGGAATGCTGAGGACCTGGGTTCGATTCCCAGCATTGGTCTTTTTTCTGGGGTTTTTTCTGTGCATCTATATTTCAGTTTGTATTTAGTACGAAATGTAAGTCTAATAATATTAGTGTTTTGTCTCGTAAATTGGATGAGAAAATGAAACAAAACACTAATAATATTAGACTAAAATGCTTCGAGAAACTGGGCCCCGGTGTACAGGTTTACTGTATACTCGTAGTGTCACTCGAAATAATTGATTTTTGGTTTTGCTCCGGTCGTCTGCACTGGTGAAAAAACTGTTCAGGTCGGTTCCTACACACGCTCCGGTCGACCTGCGCAGGTATACCTGCACAACAGGGAGATCTCTCCGGCAAACCATAACGTGTATGGCCGGCATAAGACGTCACTTTGTGTAAGTCTACTTTCAAAAAGTTGAAACTAATTATTTGGCAACTTCGCCTAACTAAATAGTTTCAGAAAGACCAACATTTTTCAGATAATGGCCCAACCAACTTGGTAGCTACTGTGATCTACTTACCCGTTATAGATAGTGATGTTGTAAGCAGTAAGGTTGAGAGCAGGCAGCGCGTGCCCAGAATGGCTTAAGACGGCGGTGCCGAAGCTGTTGACGGCGCCGGCGCCGCTGCCAGCGGCTGCCGTGAGCAGCAAGCAGCAAGAGATGAGCGCACGACGGGACCGGCGGTGGCGGACTGGAGATGACAACGTGATTCGTAGGTACTCATTGTCAGAACCAAGAGTGCTATTGATTTTCACGGGGTACGGCTGTGTCATAAACTTGTTTATTTTGGAAGGGTGTACTTTTTGAGGAAATGTACTTCTTGGGCGTGTTCACGCGTAAAGTGCCATTTCGAGAAAATGAGCTAATTGGGAAATCGTACGTTTTGGAAGTGTATATTTTCCGGAAACTGAACTTTTAGAGAAAGTGCAGCTACAACTCGATTTTAAATTCATATATTTAGTCCTGGCCGGAATTAAAATGAAATTTAATAGACGAGGTCTAAAATAATAATAAATAATGTTTGAGTAGCTGCGTGTGTGTATGTTTGAGTAGTTGAGATATTGTTTTGACATTTTATAAGGTGCTCTGTTTACTTTTGAGGCTTTCTTTTTAATTCAATCTTTGCGTTGCAAATTACAATCTTTTAGTCAGGATAAGCCGAGTGAATGGATATTCCAAACTATGCCTTTGTTCCAGATATACACGAGGACGTGTAGCGGTCAGTCTGGCCGTGTCGTCGCGCGCGTTATATTGGTAGCATTATAGTTGCTGATTTGACTACCTAGTACCGGATCTTATCTCTGATTGGTTGAATTAAATTGTAAAGTGCAGTGAACGCAGTGTGGTGGGGCGAGTATCGCTTTGGCGCCATTACACGAGGACAGAGTCGATGGTCACTTGATTGCCGACCGCCGTCGAGAACGGTCATTTCCTACTCCATCGAACCTGTCACGTTCGCGGTCACTTCTGTATGTACCTACCTACTGTGATTCCAAATAATTACACGTTGCAATGCAAGGTAATCTGCGTTTCTCTGTATCGCCCACTAACATGGAAACTCCACCACGAGACGACGGTGGTGATCCACCTACCGCTCCGTTTCGTCTCGTATATATATATATTTTTTTTTAATTTAATTTAGATTTTTGATTCTGTATTTTATTATTATTTTGACAAATTTTATTACTCTATGCAATGTAATTTATTCAAGAATTTAATGATCTGCATGCAGCGATAATATTATGCTTACCCACATTTTAGATTTTAAGTCATTGCAACGCCCTACATGGGTAGCATGTACGATCTTAATTTAATTTATCCTACCAGCTGAATATTGTACTACATGTATGCAATTTTAAAAATAAATAAATAAATAAAAGCAATGAAATCTTTGTTTCATTAAAAAAAACTTCATTGTTAAAACTTCTTCTATCCACCGAATGCATGGTCATTCTACATTAGTTGAAGTTAGGTAGTTTCATCGGGGTCGTCTGACATGACAATACATGACATTTGACAGGTCTCGCGTCAAAGTTTGTTTAAGAAACTTACTTGTTAGAGGTTTTAAGCTTATAGACTAAATCAGTGTAGGGTGGCAATGATTTTAATTAAAAACCAATTTTCTAAATTATCATTACTCAAAAAATAGACGTTTTGTTTCATGTAACTGCGATTTAAACGTGGTTGCCAGCGAACACTGATCTAGAAAAATTGGTTCTTAATCAAAATCATTGTGTATCTTGTTTGTACTTATTAAGATTTAACTTGTAATTATGTTGGGTTTCGATCAAAATAAATCATTCTTTTTTTCCTTTCTTTCAATGAACAGAGGAAACGCTCGCCGGGCCACTAGTCTTGTCTACTCATGGGGGTTAGGACTCCAACATACTGCTTACACAGTTCTCTGCAGACAGAATGTTCCGTGCCCTCGCTGGTGCCCTCACTCCTGCTCCGCATCAGCATTGGTGTCAGAGCATCAGAGCCACGGCGGGACGGCTCTGTCCGTATCATAACCTCCTGCTGCTCAATAGCATCTGTCAGGTCCTCGCGGAAGTCGGAACCATCAAGCCAGCAAATCACTTTTGCTGCGTCCTGGAAAGAATGAGAGATAAAACTGTTTAAAACTACTTTTATTTTCCTTCTCCGCAGCCAAACGTGTACAGTAAACCGTTGATATGGCTCACCGATGTACCTGCGCAGAAGACGCGTTTTAGAAGCGCATGAAATGCAATTGACCAATTGACATGCTCCACGCACGGCGCGTTTTTTTGTGTGCCGCTATTGGTGGGTTGCTGTCGCCAAGTTAGCGTTCGTCGTGAGCCATGTTAGTCAGCCGCCATACTTCCGAGTGAGTGAGACGAATAACAGGTGCACTGTAATTTGCACCTTGTAACTATATGAAATAAGACTGATTTACGGTTTGCATCATCGGCTATCATCGGCTAGTTCGTTCATATCTGCGCGGCTGAAAATGCACGACGCGCCATATAAAGTGTGTACTACTGTACCAAGGGCTTAAAATACCGGTATTTCCCGGAACCGGTATCGTGACCTTACACCTGAGGCTATATTGTCTAACGCGCGGACGCTCGCTGTCGCATTCACTATTTCTTTTTGTCAAACGATGTAAGTTGATGACAGAAAGGATGCGAAAGTGATTGCAAGCACCCTTGCGTAGAAAGAAACGGCCTCAGGAACCGGTATTAGTCTTGGAACCTGTAACAAGCACAAGTCCTATAATGATACCGATACCTTGAGAACCGGTAAATTGATAACATTTACCAGTTTTAAGAATTTAAAATACTCGAAAGTGCGCGTGAAGTGAAAGAGAGGCAAAGATAACACAATAAGTAAACTCATATCGCGAGTTCTCCCGTAGAAATAGGAACCGCTCACTCGCATCGCACCGATAACTGGTATTTTTCGGTGCTAATACCGGTATTTTTCCTTTAGGTATAGTTATTATTATGTTACAGGTAGGTACTTTTGGTTCTGATTCCAAGCCCTGCATGTACTATATCGGTGGAGTTCAAAAAGTTGTACACCCTAACGTTGATAGGTAAAATGAATATGAAAGTTTTCTGTTGTTAACTGTTAAACATACTATAGCATGGGTAATTTAGTGCCACGGGAAAACTTTTCTAGACACTCGTTTTGTATGGTTAACAACCATTACACTGAATTTCTGTGGGAATTTCCAAAAATTACATCGTTGTTTTCATTAGCATTGTATGAAGAACACTCGAGCAAACTTTACGCCCCTAGACTTAGCGGTTAACATTTTTGGGACTGTTTGACATTTGGATCCAGTAGAATTATCAGGCAGAACAAAAATGCATAACACACACGCACGAACGCACGCATGCACACAAACCTTCAGATGTATAATACTATTAAGATTAACTCCATTACGACTCTTATCTTCCAGCCAATATGAAATAGATACAGACAAAGAGCATAAAAATTTTCATAGACAATGTATTGATCGGCGACGACTTAAAATGTGTAACTTATTGCTCGTAAAACCCCTAGTTCAGGGGTTGCCAAACTGTGCGTCGCGACGCCTCGGGACGTCGCGGCATTATCTTAGGGGCTCCGCGAAACAATACATTTGGGTCACCTGCGTATGTATCTAGAGCTGAACGCAAGTACGTATTTTCTTCAAGAAAGGCAGTGCGAAAAATTTACTCGTAAGGAAGGTAGGAGTACCTATACACGATGTATTTCAATAAGTGATCGGGAACCAATTTTTCTAGATCAGTACGCTTAGTATAAGTTTTACTTCACCAAAATACATCTCGATAGCGCTTACGTAAAAATTTCAATTCTATGGAAACATGGACGCGCGGCCGCGGAGGCGCTGTCCATGTTCCCCTTGTAATTGATTTTTTTTACGTAAACGCTATCGAGAAGTATTTTGGTGAAGTAAAACTTATAAAGCATTCAATGATAAAAAACACATTTTTAAAGGCAAAATCTCAAGGAACATTCGGAAAAGATTTATTAAGACCTACATCTGGAGTATAGCATTATATGGGAGCGAGACTTGGATATTGACTCAGCGGGACCGAGACAGATTGAGTGCGTTTGAGATGTGGTGCTGGCGGAGAATGGAGGGGATTAGCTGGACTGAAAGGAGAACCCTCATTAGTTCTCCTATTAGTTCTTAGAGTTGGTGGAAGAGGAAAGGCGGCTGTTAAGGACGATTGAAAATAGGAGAGCGAATATGCTGGGGCATCTGATACGACATGACAGTTACATAAAAACTATTTTGGAAGGGCAAATAGAAGGCAGGCGAGGCAGGGGAAGACCGAGACGGTCATTTATAGATCAAGCCAAGGAAAAAGTCAATGTCATGTCGTATCAGGAGCTGAAAACGCTGGCAGAGAACCGAAAAGAGTGGCGATTACTCCACCGACAAGAGCTAAGCTCTTAAATTAATAATGATGATGAAAACTTATACTAAGCGTACAGTATTCAGTAGCGACTACAATTAAGTCGCAGTTACATGAAAGGAAACGTCTATTTTGTTTAAATAATTACTATTTGGAAAATATTTTTTGGATTAAAATCGTTGTCACCCTACTTATGGTTTAGTCTACGAGTTTATAAGCTCTTTGACAAGTTAGTTAGCAAGTTACCTGTCAAATCTCCTGCCAAAGCCATCTTGACGAAACTACTTATCTTCAACAAATTAATGTAGAATGACCACACATTCGGTGGAAGGAGGAAGTTTTAATAATATATTTTTTTAGTTAGAGACTTTATAATAGCTTGACACCTCATCTCTTTTGTAGGCTAGGGATTAATATATTTTTCAACTCCTGATCGCCGATTAAAAATCACCGAGTGAAACCTGTGCTGTGTGTGTGTGTGTGTATGTACTATCGCCCCAAGCGCCAGATAACCACCTTAAAGGCCCAGTTTGCGTGCAGTGGCTAGACATCTGTCCATAACAATCCATAGCAATAAACATCAACGGCTGCAAGCAAATTTGTTTTGAAAATGGGTATCTGGCGTCTGGGGCGATGGTACCTGTGTGGTGTCGGGTTTAAGATTTAAACCTCTCCATTTTACTGCCGTGAATTTATTTATGTATCGCACCACCCCACCCCAGGAGTCCGCATTTATGCTGCGGCGGGACCTTTTTCGCACACTTTTTTTTTTTTTTTGTTTGCTTGTTTATTGTTTTAATCTTAGGTTTTAATAGTAATAATTGTTTGTGTTTTAAGTGTGTGAAATAAACGTTTTCATTATTTTCTTTCTTTTTTCTTTATTTATCGAATTAATCACATGCAAGCTCACAGTACAGAACCAAAACACTCACACATTTATTAAAAAAAGGAGAACAAAATTAAATGGTCTTAAGCCTGAACATTTGACAAAACGTAACGTCAATAATAATAATGATAATTTAAGTAACATAAAACAAATGTCAAGAAAACATTACAATAGAAAATAGAAAATAAAAATGAATGAGTGAATGTCGTAAGAAGCGACTAAGGGAATAGGGTAAGGTATATTTTAGACGATAGGCTAGCAATCTGTAACTATTGTACCACTTTTATCTAAAATTGCTAAAAGTAACATCCGTTTATTTTTTGCGCCTGAATTATTTTTTGATTGTGCGTATGCAATCGCGGCAACCAACGGCTGAATATCTATTTCATATTTAATTCCCCGCTTAAGCTTTAATTACGGCTGAAATGATGATGATAATGATGTCACACCATCATCATCATGTTATTGTCCCTTGAGATCCTTAATGCCAACTAGAAGTACCAGGAGTTCATAAGTAACAAAGAGTACCTGCATTCGTCCGACACTGATGAGGAAAGACGGTGTCTCTGGCAGCCAGGCCAGCGATACTAAGAGGACTGCCGGTGGAGCGGCCATAGAAAGAGACAGCATGTGCGCAGATAGCACGCCCCCAGCTACAAATGCGAAGAGTATGCCGCAACTGAAAACATACAACATATTTTTTTGAAAGAAAGAAAGAAAAACCGGGCAAGAGTGGGTTCGGACACGCCCTGGATAGGGTTCCGCAGCCAGAGTGTTGCTATTTACTCTTAAACTACTAGAATTTCTCAAGAAAACTAAGCCGTTATAGTTTTCCTTGTTAATTTGACATAATTTCCTTTCATCCTGATTTTTTTCCAAAATTTAATACCGCAACGCTCGACTTTAGCAAAAAAATGCACTTTAAGGTTAAGGGGCGGGTTTGGGAGTGGGTTGGGGGCGGTTTGAGAACGAGTTGGGAGGGTGGGTTGAGAGCGGGTTGGGGGCGGGTTGGGAGCGGGTTGGGGGCGGGTTGGGGGCGGGCTGGGAGCGGGTTGGTTTATTATGAAGTTTCACTTTTTCCGCGCGGAGGGACTCCACGCACTGTTTTTTTCTTATTTACTTACCTGCAAGCTAGCGTTGGCATAGCCGCCAGCCCTCTAGTTTTGGGCGATATCTCGGCGCCGTATAGTGGGGCGAGGGCCAAGGCCCCGGCAGCGCCCGCGCCCGCAGCTACCCTGGCCGCCCAAACGCCGCGAGTCCCGCACCACGCTGCCAGTGACCAGCTTAACTGGAATAGAAA
This sequence comes from Archips crataeganus, assembly GCA_947859365.1. NCBI lineage: Eukaryota > Metazoa > Arthropoda > Insecta > Lepidoptera > Tortricidae > Archips > Archips crataeganus. The sequence goes on along the minus strand of OX402067.1, from coordinate 14,374,040 downwards.
TGCCACTGACTTATGATAGCCTGGTGTAGGAAACGTGCATATAGCGGATGCTGTAGTGTCTATCTACGCTCCCATGGGGTATGTATTACAATACCGAAGTACGAAAGACCGAATGTATTAAAACATCGAATGGGTCAAAAGACCGACACGATTTTTTTCTGAAACCGTAAACTTTTCAGAATTTATTAAAACGGCATCATACAGAACCCATTAGGTTAGGTTAGGTTTGTTTTAGAACAATCTTAAAAAGTTACCGGTTTCAGAAAAAAATCGTGTCGGTCTTTTGACCCATTCGATGTTTTAATACATTCGGTCTTTCGTACTTTGGTATTGTAATACATACCCCTCCCATGGCATCCGCAAATGGCAAGAGACGGACAACCAGTGGGTTTTTAGTGGGTAGGCCTCCCCCTCCTCCCATTAGGGAAGAAGGTTGTGGGGGAAGAGAGTCGCACGTAACTTCCGCGCCGTTACCACGGCGCGGTCGTATGCGTAACACATTTTCCCACCGACAAAAAAGGGAATGTGCATATAGACGGTGCTTGCTGCCAACCCCCCCCCCCCCCCCCTGGTACTTAACTGAGTAGAAGTCTAATTGGGCTTGGGTTAAAACATCGTCAAAATGTACAATATGCTATGGTCATAATGTTCTCGCGACCTGAATGATCCTATGACAGAATGCTATGCCAAAATGTGCAATCGACCTAACGTGTAATGGTCAAATTGTCTCAAGGCCTAAACTGTCAACCTCTGAAAATAATACTGTCGGTTATAATCACGATCATAATTTTATCAGTGACAAGTTACCTACACATGATTTCTAAGCTGCCAAGTGGTTTCAAGGAGTTCTGTTATCAAAAATCACTTTTTCATCTCTCCTGTTCGGAAAGTTAAATTTTCATGGGTAGATAACCGGGTGGAAAATTGCGTTTTCATCTCTAGGGTGGAAAGTATTTTTTTTTAAATTTTTACGATTAGCCACGGAGTCGAAGATAAATCAGTAACGTCAATGACACTTTTTTTCACGTTTCGGCATGGCCATCTAGATGCACGTCGTGACCAAGGAGCTTATATACAACACTGGAGGTTGTACGCCTTTGAAAACGAAAAACCCAAATTAATTTTCGATTAACTGCAAAATTAGATTTTTTGTTGCTTTAAAACCAGTAAATAGTTAGTTGATTGAGTTGGCGAACAAGTGACGTCATAAGTTGCAATTGCCATTCAAACTCTATGGGAGAATTGTGTTTTGACAGCTCATAAAAGTACGTCAGTTGATTGGTGGTGTCAACATCCCTATTATACGTTCCATGAAGCCACTGAATTTTGTCGTCCCACGACCCCTAACGGTCAAACATTTCCCCAGACACACATTAAATTTATGTCACTATCTCTATAAAGATTGCTAGCTCGTAAAGCGAACTAGTTTGTAGTACCTAGTCAATTGAGCGCCGCAATGTAGAGCAACTTGTATAAATTTTCTTGCAGGCAAGCTACTCCGATATTCGAAATTCAAAGTTCATGTCATATCGTCCCTCTCACTCTTCTCAATCATCATCATCATCTCAGCCGAAAGACGTCCACTGTTGAACATAGACCTCCCCCAAGGCTCGCCGAACAGATCGGCCCTGCGCCATCCGCATCCAATGCGTTCCCGCCACCTTCACCAGGTCATCGCTCCATCTTGTTGGAGGCCTACCCACACTGCGTCTTCCGGTCCGCGGACGCCACTGGAGAACCTTTCGGCCCCATCGGCCGTCAGTTTTACCAGCAATGTGCCCTGACAACTGCCACTTAAGTCTAGCGATTCTTCGAGCTATGTCCGTGACTTTAGTTCTTGCGCGGATTTCATCATTTCTAATGCGATCCCGTAGAGAAACTCCAAGCAGAGCCCTCTCCATCGCCCTCTGAGTGACTTTGAGCTTTCTTATGAGGCCCATCGTTATCGAGGCATCTTGCAATACTCACAATAAAACTAAGACAGATGCATAGCGCTCCAGCCTTCCGTCCTCTTGAATCTGCCAGCACTGCGAAGAATGGAGCCGCCGGCAGCGCGACCAAGCAGGGCAGCGCGGCGAGCCACGCACCTCCTGCCAGCGCCTCGGTCCCTAGGACCCCGGAGACCCAGCCTGTACTGCAGCCGTGGGTGAAGCATGAGAGGTTGACTGCCAACAAAATTTTAACTCGGAAATTGCACTCTTATAGGTAGAGCCTCAGCAAAGTCGCGCCGATGCCCGAAGCGAGTGCACGCCTATTACCAAAAAACAGTAAGACTTGTCTAAGAAAAAAAGTAGCCACTGTTGTATAACTCAGGTCTTCAATATGAAATTACATTTTTTTAAAGAATTAAAGAGAAAGAAAGACTCTTCACTTTTCGTTTTGAGTGCTATTATGGATATTTTTTGGGCTTACTTTCGATATCTCTTAATTTTAGTCTTAGATTTTGTATTTTTCACGTTTGGGTCACAGAGATTCTTTTTTTCCTTTGCTCAAATAGATTATCGACGCTATAATGTTCCGCGAATATCTTTCCAGACTCTTAATTACGTTTCAAAAAATCTAAAATTAAAAAACCTAACGTAAAATAACCTACGTTCAAAATACCTAAAATCTAAATACCTAATGATTTTAAATACCTAAGCAAGTAACACCTACCTACGAATTACCTAAGTTTAAAATACCTTATGGAGTAAATGTCTAATGTTTAAAATATCAACAGCTATGACACCTAAGTTTGATACACCAACATTTGAAATACCAAATGGTCAAAATACCTAAATGAAACGAACATCGCTTAATTTTTGGCGAGCGAGCGAAGCGAGCGAGCAAGACGGTTCGGGGCGGAAGCGACTCGGAATGGTTAGGTTCAAAGGCTAATGCGGGAGCGTAGCGGAGCGAAGCTCCCGCATTAGCCTTTGGTGTTAGTTATTTTTTTTATTATCACGTGAAAATCTAATTTGTTTGATAAAATTTGGTATATGATTTACATTTAGGTACATTTCATAATGTTAAAGACAATAATACCTAATGGAAATAATCATTTTCTGTGCTGTTACAAAAAAAATACCTAACATCGAAGGCTAAGGCGGGAGCTACGCTACGCTTCGCTCCCGCCTTAGCCTTCTGAACCTAACCTATCCGAGTCGCTTCTGCCTTAAAAAGTCTTGCTCGCTCGCTTCGCTCGCTCGCTGCCAGCGAGATACCGGTTAGGATATACGAAAGCTTTCGGTATTTTGAATACAAGTGAAAAAATCATTAGGTATTTAGATTTTAGGTATTTTGAACGTAGGTTATTTTACGTTAGGTTTTTTTAATTTTAGACATTGTAATACGTAGGCATTTTAAGCTTTCGGTATTTTGAATAAAAGCGAAAAAATCATGAGGTATTTAGATTTTAGGTATTTTGAACGTAGGTTATTTTACGTTAGGTTTTTAATTTTATATGTTTTGATACGTAACCTGTGCAGGTCATAAATTGTTTTAAATCATGCCGCAGAAAACACATTTGTATGCCATCATTTTAGCTCTAAGCCTGAACTGGCATTAGGTATGTAAGATTTCACAACTTGTAAGGAAAAATTTATGGATTTTAGATTCTTACACATTAAAAAGAATACTCAGTTGGCAATCTAATTGCGGTTTGAACTACCTAGACCTACTGGGAGACAGTGGAGACTTTGTTTTCGATGGCTACTTTTTCGTGGTCAAGCCTTATGAGTAGCGCTAACCACCGTGGACGCGTTAGACGGATTTATATAATGTGCCCGCTGCGCCGTGATGCCAGCGGTCTCAGCGTCTCGCCAGCGCCCTCGCGTTCGTAAACCATGAATGACGTCGTGTCGTCGATGAGTGGGCGCTGGTGAGACGCTGACGTTCGACAAACGCCGCTGGCGTCGCAATAACGCTGCGCAAAAGTTGCGTCGCCGCTGCACGGACGCTAGCCAGACGCCGACGCTCAAAAAACACCAGTGTGGGGCCTGTTCAACTCGTCAGAATGCTTCCTAAGGAATCAAAAACCTATGTACCAACTTTGAGGTGGTCCTGATTGAAATTGAAACAAATTACCTTGTTGACACGCAAACTTTCAGACGGGATAATAGGCACTCGGTAAGCAACCTTTTGCGAACATTCATCGGGAGTGCCCAAAGTTTTTAACTACAAACAAGTTGACAAAGTCTCGTCGTTCAGGCAGAAACAAAGGTGGCCTCATTAGGGGAGAAAAGTAATTTCGCAGGGAAGTTTGGAATTTATGAAACCTCGGAGCCAAGTACCAGGTGGTCATAACTCGGAGAGAGGCCATAGAACTCGATGGGATGGCCTATCAATTCGTCGACTAGCACCAATTTTTGTTTCGCATATGATTTGGCAGAGTAACTTTGGGCAATTTTATTAAGCAGCTTACTCGTTTCATCGAGTATTCAGTTGGCAGAAAATGGATTCGCAGGCCAACTTTTGGTCTTAGTTAACAAAACAACTCGATTGATATTTTGCCATCTTTTTTAGCTAAAAGAATTTTTCTTACCAACGCGCTACATCATATTTAAGCTTTCCGATTCAAAACCTAACAAACAAAAGTTTAGGTTCCGAAGCAAGGAAGAGTGTTAGGTTTGCGTGTGTCAGGACTAAACTAGGTAAACATTGTTGACTACACTCATCAAAAGTGCCTAGGGATATTTTTTACTCCTAAACATTTTATGAACATTTTAATATAGGCATATTACCTATATGAGTCAAAATGTAAATTTGTCTAGGACTAATGAGTATCCCAAGACTTTTTTGATCGAATATAATTTACTGTGAATGTAATGTAATTTGTATGCTACTACAAAAGCGCAATCAAATCATTAACAATGTACCATTTCAATGACGAAAAGTTGATCGAATAAATCTTACGTATTCACTATTCGTACCGGCCAATATGTCGAACAACACGTTTTTCGATGAGTTAAGTAATATGCGAATCATCACTCGGACGTTGTCTGCGGAACGCCAATCTGCTAAACGATTGTTGGCGAGACATTGAGTAATAGTCGATGTACTCACAGACGGTGGCCGAGACGACTCGCCGAACCGACCCGCGCCATCGCTTGGACGCGGTTCTCTCGATGCGATTTCTGGAACAAACAATTTAAATTAAGCATCGATAGCACTGGTGCTTAAAACACGCTGACGCATTACAAACGCAAGGACGTGTCTTATGCGTCGTATTTAACGTGTAGCGTCCACACCGCTGTTCAAAATACGCTGGCGCACTACGAACGCAAGGACGTGCCTCAAGCGTCAATGTATATAAAGCGTATCGTCCACACCGCCGTTCAAAATACGCTGGCGCACTACGAACGCAAGGACGTGCCTCAAGCGTCAATGTATATAAAGCGTATCGTCCACACCGCCGTTCAAAATACGCTGGCGCACTACGAACGCAAGGACGTGCCTCAAGCGTCAATGTATATAAAGCGTATCGTCCACACCGCCGTTCAAAATACGCTGGCGCACTACGAACGCAAGGACGTGCCTCAAGCGTCAATGTATATAAAGCGTATCGTCCACACCGCCGTTCAAAATACGCTGGCGCACTACGAACGCAAGGACGTGCCTCAAGCGTCAATGTATATAAAGCGTATCGTCCACACCGCCGTTCAAAATACGCTGGCGCACTACGAACGCAAGGACGTGCCTCATGCGTCGTATTTAACGTGTAGCGTCCACACCGCTGTTCAAAATACGCTGGCGCACTACGAACGCAAGGACGTGCCTCAAGCGTCAATGTATATAAAGCGTATCGTCCACACCGCCGTTCAAAATACGCTGGCGCACTACGAACGCAAGGACGTGCCTCATGCGTCAATTTATTTAACGCGTATCGTCCACACCGCCGCTCAAAATACGCTGGCGCACTACGAACGCAAGGACGTGCCTCAAGCGTCAATGTATATAAAGCGTATCGTCCACACCGCCGTTCAAAATACGCTGGCGCACTACGAACGCAAGGACGTGCCTCATGCGTCGTATTTAACGTGTAGCGTCCACACCGCTGTTCAAAATACGCTGGCGCACTAAAAACGCAAGGACGTGCCTCAAGCGTCAATGTATATAAAGCGTATCGTCCACACCGCCGTTCAAAATACGCTGGCGCACTACGAACGCAAGGACGTGCCTCATGCGTCAATTTATTTAACGCGTATCGTCCACACCGCCGCTCAAAATACGCTGACGCACTACGAACGCAAGGACGTGCCTCATGCGTCAATGTATATAAAGCGTATCGTCCACACCGCCGTTCAAAATACGCTGGCGCACTACGAACGCAAGGACGTGCCTCATGCGTCAATTTATTTAACGCGTATCGTCCACACCGCCGTTCAAAATACGCTGGCGCACTACGAACGCAAGGACGTGCCTCATGCGTCAATTTATTTAACGCGTATCGTCCACACCGCCGTTCAAAATACGCTGGCGCACTACGAACGCAAGGACGTGCCTCAAGCGTCAATGTATATAAAGCGTATCGTCCACACCGCCGTTCAAAATACGCTGGCGCACTACGAACGCAAGGACGTGCCTCATGCGTCAATTTATTTAACGCGTAGCGTCCACACCGCTGTTCAAAATACGCTGGCGCACTACGAACGCAAGGACGTGCCTCATGCGTCAATTTATTTAACGCGTAGCGTCCACACCGCTGTTCAAAATACGCTGGCGCACTACAAACGCAAGGACGTGCCTCAAGCGTCAATGTATATAAAGCGTATCGTCCACACCGCCGTTCAAAATACGCTGGCGCACTACGAACGCAAGGACGTGCCTCATGCGTCGTATTTAACGTGTAGCGTCCACACCGCCGTTCAAAATACGCTGGCGCACTACGAACGCAAGGACGTGCCTCATGCGTCGTATTTAACGTGTAGCGTCCACACCGCCGTTCAAAATACGCTGGCGCACTACGAACGCAAGGACGTGCCTCATGCGTCGTATTTAACGTGTAGCGTCCACACCGCCGTTCAAAATACGCTGGCGCACTACGAACGCAAGGACGTGCCTCATGCGTCGTATTTAACGTGTAGCGTCCACACCGCCGTTCAAAATACGCTGGCGCACTACGAACGCAAGGACGTGCCTCAAGCGTCAATGTATATAAAGCGTATCGTCCACACCGCCGTTCAAAATACGCTGGCGCACTACGAACGCAAGGACGTGCCTCAAGCGTCAATGTATATAAAGCGTATCGTCCACACCGCCGTTCAAAATACGCTGGCGCACTACGAACGCAAGGACGTGCCTCATGCGTCAATTTATTTAACGCGTATCGTCCACACCGCTGCTCAAAACACGCAGACGCACTACATTAAAAATTTATTAATTGCAAACTTAACATAACCTAAGCCTATGTTTCTGTGTCGATTAAAATTGGTAAAAAACCGGCCAAGAGCGTGTCGGACACGCCCAAGGTAGGGTTCCGTAGCCGCCATTACGAAAAAATCAAGTAATATTTTTCTAAGGATTTCGTATGTGTACGGAATCATCCAAGTTTCGGTATGTTTTATACCTTAGGCTACTATTTACTTTTAAACTACAAATAATTTCCAAGCAATCTTAGCCGCTATAATTTTCCTAGTAAATTTGATATATTTACTACCATTCTGAATTTTTTCAAATTTTTGCACCTAACAGTTTAGATTTTAGAGGGGGGGGACGCTCGATTTTAATGAAAATTTTCACTTTAAAGTTGAATATTTCGCAAACAGATCACTGAATAGAAAAATTATGTTAGCAACCCCGCAATGGTTTTAAAAGACCTATCCAACGATACCCCACACTATAGGATTAGTTGAGAAAAAAAAAATCACCCCCCCTTTACGTCTATGGGAGGTACCCTAAAAAAAATTATTTTTTTATTTTTTATTTTACCACTTTGTTGGCGTGACTGATATGTATATTCATGCCAAATTACAGCTTTCTAGTACTAACGATCTCTGAGCTTAGCCGCGGACAGACAGACAGACGGACAGACATGGCGAAACTATAAGGGTTCCTAGTTGACTACGGAACCCTAAAAACGCGATCGTCAAAATAAGCTTCAATAAAAAACTTTAGTGATAAAAAAAGCATTTGGGAAAAAATGCGAATGGAATATATTGAAAGAAGACATATTGCTACCAGGAAATAACGATTTTGGTAAATTGATCTATAGTCCGACAAGCTCGTGCGCGACCCTCCGCGGAACCCTGTCGCAGTCAGCGTTTGCCGCACTTATTAAAAACAATCCCCTTAAGGACAGCAGACACAGGGTTCCGCCGAGCGCCGCGCACGAGCTTGTCAAGGTATAGGCACACCCTGAGTGCTCAATCAAAAATAATCCTCGTCACTCTTAATTTCCTTGTGATCAGAGGCCCTACCACGAAGTGCATAATTCGAACTTCGTTTTGTGCCGTCCCGCTCACGCTAATATGATTTGACACGAGAGTGAGAGGGATAATACGATACGAACTTCGATTTTCGAATTTCGTAGTAGCGCCTCAGCGTATTCAAATATTTAAATGAGGTCAAGGGAAATATACATTCCTTAAGAAATAAAATATTACCTAAGCAGTAGGTAAAATGTTGTGACAATTTTTTATCGAAATCCTCTGGGATAAAGTACGTGTACTGAATATCGTCTGAATTCAATATCAGGAGTATCGTATAAACTGTTCGTATTTTTGCTAGCCTCTTCCCGTGGCCTTTCTCGCCTGAACCATTAGATTTAACTGCTGAATTTATTGATAATCAAGATATACTACGTCAAAAGGGTGAGTTCATTTTGAATCAATTTCGATAAAAAAAACTTTGAAGAAGTTTTTAGCGTTCAGTCAAAGTTATAGAACCATCTGCTGAAATCATACCTATACCAAGGATGATATAGACTGGATTGGCAGTCGCAATATTAGAGATCGGCCGCGGTTTTTGTAGTTCGATTATTAAATCTAGATGGCGCTGAAATATAGCCAGAGGCTTTGAAGGCAAAACAATAAGACTACAGATGTTTCATATTACTACAAATGTATTATTTTTGAAAAATATTGCATAATAATACATTTGCAGTGATATGAAATATTTGTAGTCTTATTGTTTTGCCTTCAAAGCCTCTGGCTATATTTCAGCGCCATCTAGATTTAATAATCGAACTACAAAAGCCGCGGCCGATCTGTACTATGGCGACTGCCAATCCAGTCTATATATCAACTTGCCTATACGTAAAACAATAAGATATCAGTTACTGTTACATCAGAAACTTATCATCGTCATCATCGTCACCTAGGTCTATACTGCCGTGCAGATTTTAAAACGCAGTAAGTGGCATTTTGGGTGATTTCTGTTTATTAGTGATTTGGAATCAGTGCATCGAAACGCACATATATATGTAATCGGTTTTTTGGTCCGGAGCCTCCTTCGAAGCCTCTACGAGCAGTATGTCAAAGTGCTTAGTAAATAATACACTGTAGCACTAACCAAAATGCAGTAAGAAACAACTTACTTTATTTAAACTGTAAAGATACAATTTACGCTCATCTGTAATGGCCATTTAAAATGCAGTGATTAGGCAACTTACTTTGAGTTAGTTAGTAATTATTGAAAGATCAAAATAATATAATTCTATTTAAATTGCAGTATACGTAAAATTTACTGCGTATTACTTTGTAAATTTACGTTTTTTTTTACTTTGTACTGCGATTTTCACGGCGGATAAAAGGTTTACTGTTCTTTCGTCGGTATTCGCTAATCGTACGAATATATAAGTCTACTGGCTAAATCGCAGTATACGTTGAGTTGCTGCATTTAAGTTAGTAGATTAATATTTTTTAATGTTTGTACTGCATTTTTGGCGTTACTTACTGCATATTATTCAGTAAAATTAATGAATAATATAATATTAGGTGGTCGGCGGAGTCTCGAACGCCGTACGAGCAGGATAGGTCAGTGGCGTTCTGTGATTCGAGGACTGCCGTGCATTCGAGGTAAGTACATACTTATACTTGAAATTCGGTTATTTACATATTATTAACGCATTAAATTGTATTATGCACATGTCACAGGGATATGCGTTTTATTTTATTGACTCTAAACAAACAAAAAATTGGTTATATAAATAACAATACAATACAATACAATGACTCTTTATTGTACACCAGGAATAGTAAGCAATACAGAAAACAGGTACACAGAGAGTAAGTTACAAGGTAAGCAATAGGCGGCCTTATCGCTTAAGAGCGATCTCTTCCAGGCAACCCTTTACCAGAAAGAAGGAAGGACTAGTTTACAGCAGGTGGTGCATCAACAGTGGATCAGAAAATTAAAACGCAACAAAAAATAGTACATCTACTCATACATATATCGTACATATAATAAGTACACGTCTAAAACAAATATAAGCATTGCGATAAACAGCCACATATAAATAAATAAACTATAACAAAGCTAATAATTACAAGAAGACAGATAGTACACCTTAAGCATTGATTTAAAGATTGACAGAGATTTTGCCCATCGTAAGTCAATCGGCAAGGCATTCCACAACCGAATAGCCTGGACAGTATAAGAATAGACATAGAATTTGGAGTTAGAGAGAGGCACGGTAAGGAGAAAGTTCTGAGAGCATCGAATAGAAGTTACGTAGCTAAACCGCTCTTTGAGGTAGCGAGGAGTTGCAGGGTTAAAGAGAATGCCATAAAGAAGGTGGAGAACGTGAGAGTTACGGCGAAGGCGGATTGGGAGCCACTTGAGCTGTGATCGAAAATTAGAGACATGATCGAACTTACGCAGACCAAAGATAAACCGAATGCATAGATTTTGAATTCGCTCAAGTTTATTAAGCTGCTCTTCTAGGAGATCGGGATAGCAAATGTCAGCATAGTCGAATATAGGGTGCAGCAAAGTTTGAGCAAGCGCAACCTTGGTAGCAAAAGGTAGGAAATTCTGAAGCCGTCTTAAAGATCCCACCGCAGCAAACCAGCAAGCAAACAAATACCTAAAGCTGGATATGAAAGATTAGAAGATAGCTAAGGTATAATTTAAATAATACATTAACAAAATATTTATAAAAAAATCTATTCACTTAATAGTTCTAATGCATGTTTGTTTTTTTATTCGTGTAGGTACGTTAGATACCTTCTGTATTTTCAACCGACTTGATTTTTTTTGTATGTTTGTTACGCGATTATCTTTTTCCGTTCCATTCTCTCTGTGGTAATTCTTTGACATCAGATTTTATTTTGTTTACAGAAATAAGAAAATTAATTCTAGATCGAGAAAAATTCTAGCGATGACAAATAATTTACAAAATTCCGAAGAACAACCTACTGTTGTGAATTTTTAATAAGCATATTGACGAAAATTATGTACAGCTTAATTTTTTTTAATAGCGATGTTTGGTTTTTTACAAAATCTTGTAGAACTTTTTTGTACTTTACAGAATTATAGGTAAAAAACTTAAGTAAATAATTACTTTTAATTAATTGTTGTACCTTTTCGACATTCTGCATTTGATTTGCTGTACTTAAAATCCTTTTTTTTATTTATTACAACTACTTGCAAGTGGGACTTTACTTAAGTATACCTATACTTTTAAAAGAAACCATACCTATAATTTTTTTTTACTTTGAAATGAATGTAAAATACGAGGGGCGTTCAATATAAAGTGAGAATGAGATGCAAACTCTTTTAATATTACGAAATACTGGCCGGTAAAGCTAATCTATCTAGCTGATTGCTATGAAAAAAAAACTAACTGTCTTTTGTTTAAAAAAATATACGGTAATTTCTTTGCAATGCTATTGAGTACGTTAGCGAAAATGGAGAAAATTGAACTGCGCGCCGTTATCAAATACATGTGTTTGAAAAATTTTTCTACGGACCAAGTCAATTTGGATTTGCGGGACACTTTAGGGTCTAATGCTCCTCCGTATTCGATAGTCGCAAGTTGGTGCGCCGTATTTAGACGTGGAAGAACATCGACAATGGACGATCCCCGCTCCGGACGCCCTACTACAGCAGTAACTGAAGAAATTGTGAAAAAAGTCGAAAACTCAGTTTTGGCGGATCGTCGTATCACGGTTCGTTTTATTGCTGAAAATGTAAAGATTTCAACGGGGAGCGTACATAATATTTTACATGAACGCTTGGGTATGAAAAAGGTATCTGCGCGTTGGGTACCAAGAATGCTTACTGACACGCAAAAACAAACTAGACTAGAGATTTGTCAAGAAGCTTTGAACCTGATGCAGCAAGACCGGGAACTTTTTTTGGCGCGATTTATAACAATGGACGAAACATGGCTCCATCATTACGACCCAGAAACGAAACTGCAGTCTATGACATGGAAAAGGCCATCATCTCCAACTCCGAAGAAATTCAAGGTGAGCCCATCTGCCGGTAAGGTCATGGGCTCTGTTTTTTGGGATAGTAAAGGGGTATTAATGATTGAGTATCTCGAGCATGGAGCCACTATTACGGGCACATTATACGCCAAAACAAATAGCAACATTGCGCAATGAGATCCGCGAAAAACGGCGAGGTAAACTCTCGAAAGTTGTGCTGTTCCACCAGGAAATGCCCCGGCACACAAGTCCGCCGTTGCAATGGCTGCAATTCGTGATGCTGGGTTCGATATCCTTAAGCATCTTCCGTATTCACCAGATCTCGCTCACAGTGATTTCTACCTATTTCCGAGATTGAAACAATACCTGAGAGGCCAGAAATTTGAAGACGACGACGCGGTAGTCGCTGCAGTACAAGATTTTTTAAGTACTCAAGATGAAACCTTTTTTAAAAATGGAATTTTAAGTTTAGAAAAAAGATATACTAAGTGTATTATGCTAAAAGGTGACTATATCGAAAAATAAAATGACATTTAGTAAAAGTTGTTTATAACATACTCATTCTCACTTTTTATTGAACGCCCCTAGTATATGTTGTTAATTTAGTTAAATTAAGTATTATTATGTAGGTACACATAATTATGAATCTGATCTCAGAACTAAATTCCTAGTTTTACATAATTTAGGTAACGTAAAGAATTTTTTATAGGTTTATAAGTAATAACTATTATTTTAAAACAAAGTACAAGTAAACTCAGTGGGACTGATTATTTTGTTTTGTTACCACGTTAGTTTTAACTAAATAAAAAGTTATAAATACATTTAAATTTTGTGTATTATTTTGACTTTGTTCTCAATTAAGACTGAACATAATTTAAAGTTTTTAATGGTAATCTTTCATTACTATCCAAAACTTAAATTGGTTTTATTTATACATAATGATGGTGAATAATGATACCGATAACAAAATATTGTAGAATGTGTATTTTACTCAGTCATTTTATACATTTTTACGTTCAATTTCCTTACAAAAAGCAGTAAAATAACTCGTAGCATTTCTAATGAATGCTACATTCTAATAAAAATGCAGTAAATATGATGACAATACTGTACTTTACTCTGCAAACACGATTATTTTTTTGCAGTATCAAGCTTTTTACTGCATATTATTCGGTATTCTGAATGATTTTTAGTAAAAATATAACAGCAGTAACAGCTCAGATTTTCTTAAAAACCTCCTCTGATGCTTAATATAAGTCTGAGGATGTTCTTTTTTTTTGTAAATAATTCTTGTAACATTTACTCTATAGTTAAAGTGTAAATTTAGCTAAATTCTTCGAAATAACGAAAAAAACGAAGTTTGAAGTAGTTTTTTGCGTTTTTCTCGAAACCGCATTTTTGCACTTACTGCGTTTTAAAATCTGCACGGCAGTATATACGTCCCACTGCACAGGGCGCGTCTCAGAATGAGCGGTCTTGGTCCAAAGATCCGCTTCTAATAAGTACGTTCGCAAACAGCCAGTGTAATAATATATGTATGGCTCTTCTACACACTTGGCTTCTTTTTAACTTACTCAATCAAAGCAAACTCCGCAGTCTTATCCGACCCTGGCAAGTCGAGGAGGTCAAACTCAAGCAGGAAAATCCGGTAGCGCTGGTAGCTGAAAATGTGGGCTACATTGCATTTTAACGGTAGTTCATTTACATATTTAAATTCGGCGGAAACTGGTCTATTTTGATGGAAGATTAAGACTAAACAGATATAGGTACAAGTTACCCACGTAATGAAAAGGTTCGTCATCTTGAAGTTTTGCAATTTTGAACTTTTGCTTGTGGAGAAGTTGGTAACGTCAAGGAATCACACGACATTACAATGATTATATTAACAAAATAAAAAAATTGGCATTAGCAAATTAGAAAAGAAGTGGAATCCCACCAAAAATATTTTCATGTAAGTATTTTCAAGTACCTCGCTCGCACTGCCAAAAAGTTATCAGATCTCATGTAAAGCCAAGCTTCTAACTCTACACGCTCTAACTCTACAAGCCTTAATTTCACAAACTACGCCTTAGTCAAAATATCACCGTCACATTGGCATAAGGTGAAAATTTTATTCGTATACAAGCTGTTCCCCGCGACTCCGTCTGCGAAGAATAGGGGTATAAAAAATAGCCTACGACCTATATTCTCAGACCTACATAATTATGTATATAAAAAATCATAACAATCGGTCAACAACTAGTTACAATATAATATAATAAATTAATATTAAGATTTTACCAATAAGAGATGAAAGTAAGAAAATACTACGCACAGATAAAACTTTGTTTTTTCGGTGCGATCTTGTTTTGCCGCCGCCGAGGCGAACAGAAAAACACCCAAAAGCGAAATGCTTGCTTTGGCAATTTATGTTTCTGGAACAATCGGGTATTTCTTTGTTTAGGTAAGTGTGAAATCGACACAGGATAAATGCTTATATCGCATACAAATATAATATTACCGGAATCCTGAAATATGGATATTTTATCTGAAACTGATCGTTTGCTTCCCATAGGCGTCGTAATGTTATTAAAGGGTATGTGAGAGTAGGCAGTAGCGCTCTCTATTGTAGCAGGAAATAATGTTTAATCAAATTTTGTGAGTATGAGCAAGCGTGCGTGCGCGTGCTTGCTATCGTGCTTGCGTGCATGCGTGTAAGCGTGCGTGTGTTGGTTACTTCTTCAGGTTAAAATTGGCTATCCAACAAAAAAGTGCTATGCAGTTACAGTAAAATTACATAAAGTTTACCACTGACAGATGGTTTGCCTTCATTTCATATTCAACTTTAACGACCTACAAATAAAGCCAATTTTAGAATACTGTTACCCACGTTTGCAGATTTTTTAATAGCTACTTTATTTGTATGGTGTTAAAGTTGGAAATGAAATGAAGGCAAGCCATCTGTCAGTGGTAAACTAAAAGTAAACGTATTGTATGCTGCGAGGATATGAAAGCAACGCTACAAAACTACGTGATGGTTTTCACTAATCCTAAGCCATTTAACCCATAAAAAAACATAGCTTAGTTAAAACTCGTTTCGACCCAGGTGCTATGATATACAGAGTAGAAAAATTAGCCGGGCCCTGGAGGGGAACTACCTTAAATAAATAAAATAAGTAAATATCACGGGACAATTCACACCAATTGACCTAGTCCCAAAGTAAGCTAGACAAAGCTTGTGTCATGGGTACTAGGCAACGGATAAACATACTTAAATAGATAGATACATACTTAAATACATATTAAGCACCCAAGACCCGAGAGCAAACATTCGTATTTTTCAAACAAATATCTGCCCCGACACAGGAATCGAACCCGGGATCTCAAGCTTCATAGTCAGGGTCACTAACCACTAGGCCATCTGGTCGTCTAAAAGCGACCTAGTACCTTAAATCCTTTTTAGTCAGCTCCTAAAGTTCATGTTAGATTTTACGATCATTTTTATTTTTAAGACCAAATGTTTGTTAGAGAAAATTTATACTGTTTTAAACTTTCGTGATTTTTACTCATAATTACTAAACTAAACGGGACTTATCACGCACTAAATATTTATTTATTTACCTCGACGTTTCGGCCACATTGCAGCAACCGTGGTCACGAGTCAACTGAAGTGTAGGGTGTCAAGTTCGTTTAGCCGCACGAGTCTTTCGAACTACCCGCACTTGATCCCGATTAGAATCAGCACCCGTATCTCGAACTACCCGCACTTGATCAAGATTTTTTAACGGCACCCCATCACACCGACACACAACACTCGCAACATCCGACGACCTCCCCGAACACTCCTGCCGACGCCAACATTTGTTTATAACAGGATTCCACGCAGACGAAAGCTTATATCCATCCTCCCGATTAAAATTTTTGTGTTTTTTAATTTCAACCGCTTCACGCACCATTCTAGAGTAGAAATGATGTTCCGTTGTCAGAATTCTGGGATTGTGCAGTTCAATCCAGTGGTTTGGTCCTGACTCCAACAAAATCAGAAAATCAGAGAAAATTTAGCCTGAATAATAAACCTATCGAATAGTAGTGTTATTTTTTTTTTAAATTTTAGTTGGTTGTGTCCCCAGGCGAGGCAAGCGAGTTTTAGAAAATCTTTGAATGAAGTTATGTTTCTTATCTATATATATAAAAGAAGAAACTGACTGACTGACTGACTGACTGACTGACTGACATATCAACGCACAGCCCAAACCACTGGGCCTAGAGATTCAAAATTTGGCATGTAGGTTCCTTATAAGGTCTAGGGGTGCACTAAGAAAGGATTTTTCAAAATTCACACCCTAAGGGGGTGAAACGGGGGTCCAAAGTTTGTATGGAGAAACAAGATTAGTTCGACTATTTTATTCGAAACTTCACAGAAGTACTCCTAATGATAAATGAGTAAACACGTGTTTCAGGTTTTTTGAGAATTCAACCCCTAAAAGGGGGAAAGGGGTAACAAAGTCTGAAAATCAACATGGGTGTTGTTTCTATGGTTTATCGGGTCGCTGGTTATGAAAACAACAACGGTTTTCAAATCCGACGTGGCAGACGTAAAATACCATCTCCCTGGATGGGGTGCGATGGGGTTGAAATGTCTAAATAAACTAAATGACTGTTGATATATCAACGCACAGCCCAAACCACTGGACCTAGATACTTGAAATTTTGCACATAGATACCTTATACAATGTAGGCATTCACTAAGGAAGGATTTTTGGGAATTCCCTCGGGAACGGGAATAAACGGGATTTATATATTCGATTCCGAGTGACCCTATCTCAGTAACTATAATAACTAGACTCTTCAAATTTGATACACAAGTAGGTATTACATTAGTTAAAACATTAATTTCAGGATTTTTCACAATTCCCACGGGATAAGGAAAAAACGGGATTTATATATTCAGTTCAACGGGATCCTATGAACTATAATTACTAGACTCTTCAAATTTGGCATAGAACTAGGTAATTATAGTAGTAAAAAACAGTTTTAAGGATTTTTGGAAATTCCTACGGGATAAGGAAAAAACGGAATTTTTCGTTTTACTGGTCGTAGAAAGCTGAAATTCGGCATGTAGGTTGCTTGGGGGTGTAGAGCTGGATTGAAAGAGGACTTTCCAAAATTCCCACGGGAACGGGAAAAAACAGCATTTTTCGTTTTACTGGTCGTAGAAAGCTGAAATTCGGCATGTAGGTTGCTTGGGGAGTGTAGAGGAGCATTGAGAGAGGACTTTCCCAAATTCTCACGGGAACGGGAAAAAACGGGATTTTTCGATTTACTGGTCGTAGAAAGCTGAAATTCGGCATGTAGGTTGCTTGGGGAATGTAGAGGAGCATTGAGAGAGGACTTTCCCAAATTCCCACGGGAACGGGAAAAAACGGGATTTTTCGTTTTACTGGTCGTAGAAAGCTGAAATTCGGCATGTAGGTTGTTTGGGGAGTTTAGAGGAGCATTAAGAGAGGACTTTCCAAAATTCCCACGGGAACGGGAAAAACGGGATTTTTCGTTTTACTGGTAATAGAAAGCTGAAATTTGGCAAGTGGGTTCCTTGGGGAGTGTAGGGGAGCATTAAGAAAACATTTCCCGAAATTCTTACGGGAACGGGAAAAAACGGGATTTTGCGTTTTACTGGTTGTAGAAAGCTAAAATTTCAAAATTCATAAGTTTATACTGTAAGTAGGCCGCAAAGGGCTCTTTAACCGACTTCTAAAAAAGGAGGAGGTTATGCATTCCACTTTTTTTTATGTAGATATGTTCACCGATTTCTCGGTCAATTGTGGACCTGCTTGCTTGCTTGCCTGTATGCTTGCTTGCTTGATACCTTGGTTCTTTGTAATACTCATAGTACACGCGAGCGAAGCCGCGGGCAAAAGCTAGTTAAAAATAAAAGAATGTCTCCTTTAAGTAAAATGAGCCAACATAAGGATTTAAGGTACTTAGTTTCCATCCAGGGCCCGACTTATTTTTTCACCCTGTAGAGGGAATTTCTGAAAATCCCTTCTTAAAGTACGTATCTCTATGACACTCAAAGTTTATTATGTGCTTCGAGTCTATAGCTTCAGTGGCTTAGGCTGTGAGTTGATATATCAGCCGGTCAGGAGTTTGAATTTTATATAATTAGATTGTCAGAAGGCGTACACTGACTAAGTATACTATATCTTTGACGTGGACTGCACCAAATATTTTTCATGTCGTAAGTAGATAAGATTTAAGAAACATACATTGGTAAACAACCCTTCCTGGCGTTGGCAAATCTATCTCAACAATCCGCTTCATTCTTAAAACTACCAGGATCAAATAACTTACAAGAAGTTACCGCTAAAACCGCTATAACTCTTGTAGGGCTCAGTACGGACCCAAGCAAAAGAGGGTTAACGGGTTCTCCGTAGCGAAACTGAAATACATCGTCCATTGGGAGTATAAAACACACGCTTTTAGATCGTTGAGGAGTCAATTTTGACGTTGAGTCGGAGTATAAATGTACTACGTGCAGCTATTAAGCTTAGGTACCTCGTCTTACTGAACGTACAAACATAAAGGACCTTGCATGTATTTAGATAAGATTATTATGTAGAATCGATACAAAATTTAAGTCATTTCTAGGGTTCTGTATCCGTTTTGTGACATAACGAAACCATTGACGAGGTATATTGTCTCGGCAGCATTTTACATTAAAAGTTAGTTGCTAATGACTATATTTTTTTTTGTAGCTCCAAGTTTGAAATTTTCGTTGTTGTTTGTGTATTAATACTAGCTTAGATACAAAATTTCAGCTTTCTAGGTCTTCAGGAAGTAACCTGGGAATTTTGATTATTATCAGTCGGGGATTTTTAGATAAAATCTAAAATACTTGTAAAAGCTATGCAACTGATACTTGATAATTGTTTGAGGAGTCCGCTTTTATTTATTTTTATTTATCATAACATTTACACGGCATTACAGATATACTTCCAATTCACCGTAAAAACTAAAAAAAAAACTTACAAATCTAAATTACAAAATAGCATTTTACAAGTAAGTATACAAATAATTAAGAGATAACGCTCGATATCCTTTTATCCATCTGCTCACAAAATTTCAAAAATTCAGTGCAAACATTTTGACATCATATCCCGAGAATTTTGTATATCTGGTATAATCCAAACTCAAGTTATGAGGGTTCAAAAAAACGACGCAGTGCTTCAAGAAAAGGTAGTAAGTGCCCTTCCGCTTCGCTTGGCTCGTGGCTCGTGCCCCAGATACACGATTGTGACTTTGTGAAACTCGCCGACCACGCGAGTGTTTTAATGCCTAATTATGTACAGTCGCATACATAACTTTATCTATATGCATATCCCAAGTTTTAACATTAGGTACTCATTTTTTCACCAGATATTTCACAGCTCAAAATACGGTAACTTTATTTTTGTTCTTTGAATAAAGAATAACAATAAGAATATAGTAGATTATATAACTAGAGCATAAAATGAGCCATTTTACCCGAGATGTTCATATAGCTACCCGAGCCTGGAAAATGGGTTTAATGCTCGAGTTTTACCTCTGCTTTTGATTTCGATTGCAAGAATACAGGAAAATTGGAAATAAATGTTCATTTACAAGCTTTTATTTTTCATGCATTGCAATTTTTATGATATTGTACCAGATTTGCGTAGTTTAATTAATTTCGTAATATAAAACACCGGTTATAAAAAAACAAGAAATTTTTATTTTATAAATTTCTATTGTTCGTGGCTGTTTGCGCGCTATTGCCTTGGTCTTAGACGAAGATTTTATTTTATGCACTAGAGCTTTAAAAGTTGTTTTATGCAGCATTATCTCTACATAAAGAACAACTTTACGAGCATGAGAAGTGAAAAATTTATTTTTGAATCATCGTTGCGAATACATTAGTGTTGAAAGATATCCGGCGGACCTCGAACTAGGCAGGGGTCTGTATCTAGGGGCCCTAGGTGTCGATTACAAATTATATGTTTGATTTTTTTTTATATAAGTTTATAAAAAAAAATATTGTCTTACAGATAAACACATTTTATTGTTTTTTTTTTTAATTATTTAGATTATTTGTGACAAGTTCAAATTCAAACCAAGTGACTGACATTTATATATATATTTTATTAAAATTCATAAACAATCTAGACTTAAGTGAATTCTCAAATGAACTAAAACAATTACTTTGCTCACCCGCGACCTTACAATAGTTACGTTTATGCAAGAAATGTGCGTTCATGCAGTTCCTCCACCTCCACACTGTACGAACACACACAAATCACATAAACCCAACCATCACCACCACCAAGCCACACTGACGCCTTTCGAACTCAACCAGAGCTCATCTTCAGAGTTACCACAACCGTATGCTATGCTACCAAATGTTAAACTCATTGTAAGGTCGCGGGTGAGCAAAGTAATTGTTTCAGTTCATTAATATGGACCTCCGCAAAGTAACGCCTGATTCAATAAATTAAATGAATTCTCAAACACACATCTTTCGCTTCCACAGCACTCATCAGTCTTTTCATACAATATGCTCACCGGTTTCGGTTATTCTTGACCTGTCCTTTCTTGAAGACATCATTTCACTGTAATAAAGTACAAAAAACAAGCACACAGTCACGAACTTTCTCATTTTTAGTTTACACCAGCCACAACCAGACCAGACCGGTGATGGTGTAGGGGCAAGCACGCAGCACGGAACGCTGAGGACCTGGGTCCCAGCATTGGTCTTTTTTCTGGGGTTTTTTCTGTGCATCTATATTTCAGTTTGTATTTAGTTTGAAATATATGGTTTCACGGGATGACCGTAAAAGTAATAAAAAAAAATGAAGTCGAAGAGAATAAAAAATAAATAGAAAAAGATACTTCATACTTAACTTGTACAGTATTGTCAATTAAGGCAGAAATGCCATTCACGGCGGAGAAAAATGCCTTCACGTCATAAAGCTAACTTAAACCTTACGTCCATAATCATGGTAATTTGCAGCTAAGTACCAGGCTGTTATAGAACGCCAGGTGGTTTTGAATTAGTAATACTAGCGCGCATCGATCGATACCAATGTGAAGGGACCTTAACGACTATAAATAAGAGCTAACACGTAACTTCTTCATTGCGATGTTATCCTGGTACAACCAATTGGTAAATAGAAGCGAATTGATATTGACATATTTATGTAATTATGGGCAGCAATTATGTAATAACACATATTAAAAACTAGCTTTTGCCCGCGACTCCGTCCGCGTGGAATTAGTAATTTGGGCAGCTTATTTTTTTTATCCAATTTGCTTTTTCATCAATTATGGCTCTCCTTAGTTCCTCGATTTAAAAAAAATATCCCCCCGCAACCCCTCCCCCCAACGCGCACCCCCCTCCCAACCCCACCCCCCACCAAACCCCCTCCGCACACCCGCGTTCACATTCACCACTGTACTCCCAAGTCAAGCGTGCCTATGCCTATAGAAGTTTTACTTCAAAAACCCCCTATTTTGAAACATTCTTCCGCTCCTATTGGTATTAGCGTGATGATATATATAACCTATAGCCTTCCTCGATAAATGGGCTATCTAACACTGAAAGAATTTTTTAAATCGGAGCAGTAGTTCCTGAGATTAGCGCGTTCAAACAAACAAACAAACTCTTCAGCTTTATAATCTAATATATAAAAATCTCGTGTCACGGTGTTTGTTACCGAACTCCTCCGAAACGGCTGGACCGATTTGTATGAAACTTTTTTCTCCGTATTCGGTAGGTCTGCGAATAGGTCGTAGGCTATTTTTTATCCCCCCCTCCATTCTTCGCAGACGGAGTCGCGGGCAACAGCTAGTATTAGTATGATAGGAATAGATAAAATTAAATATTGATCGGGCTAAAAGCGGAAGGCGCACTATAATTATGGCTAAGTAGTAAATTTCCCTAAAATTTAAAACATTCTTAATGGAGGCTTTTACGCTGACTGTATAATTTTGGTGACTTTTTTTTTATACTATATAGGCTTGCGTTTGGCCACAATCACGCCTGATGGAAAGCGAAGATGAGGCCTACGATGGAGCACGCTTGTCTAGTAAATGCTCATTCACCCTAGACTTGAAAGCGGCCAAATTGTAGTGTTCAGGGAACACAGTCGCAGGCAGGGAACTATAATAAATAAGAACTAGGTAGATAAAAAAAACATTTATTTTATTACAGACATCCTCAGCATTCCGTGCCGCGTGCTGTTGAAGACATGGGTTCCATTCCCAGCGCTGGTCTTTTTTTGGGTTTCTTTTTTATGCATCCATGTTTCAGTTTGTATTTAGTATGAAATATTATATTTTGTAGCTACGCAAATGATAAAGTCTATCATATATAGATATAAAATATATCATATCAGATAGACAGTTACCACTTGGCTATAACTGGTTAGTTTACCCTAAATTGTACCTATACCTATATTATTGTAACTTTTCCGGGGAAGAAAGTTTGGGGCGAGCACTGCTCGATTAAGATGATATCAAACGGGTCATTTCTCTTTCATTTCCTTGTTTCATTTTCCATTTTTCACTCAAAATGACACGTCTGAATGCAAAGTGCAACGAAAATGCCTGAATTAAGTACTGAACCGATTCGATTTCATTCGGCATCATTCATTCCAATCCGAATGAACGAAAAATGTACAGTCTCAACACAGAAAGAACATTCACTCGGATTCGGCCATTTAAACTTATTCCAAGACACACGAATTCATTCGACGCCGTAGTGAAACAAATTACGGATGAACCTCAAGCAATTCAATGGTGTGCGAATTTCCCAATCCGCATCGGACCCGCGTGAAATTGTTAAGGCCAAGCGCCTGATGCCCGCATCATCAGGCCGCGTCGACGCTACAGCGCGGGGGGCGCGGATACGTACCCGGCCGCCACCCGCGCCTTGGACCTTTTTTTATTGCAACAGATCACCGACCGTACGCTACCGAATCTCTGTACGCGCCGCGCTTGCACTGGCATTATAATTGTTTCTCAGTTCGATTATTTTTATTATACTCTTTTTTTATACAGTCCACGTATTATTGAAGGAACCATCAAGAATAGATTACCCCTCTAACGTGCACTAGGGATCTAGACTCAACATATGGTCCTAATCTCGCCGTAAATAAGTGACCAAGATCGACTGTGAAATTGTGACCCTTGGATTGTTACTCTTCATCATCGTGACCACCACAACGAGTCAACAAGTGCCGCAGCGCGTCACGCTCTCCGCATCTAACTCCGTGTCTTCAGTGGACTTAGAGATTATCGTCTTAAAGCTGAGGTCTTGCCGCGAAGTGCAAGTTACGAACTCATATTTCTTCACGGCCCTCTACAAGCACCGAGCATCTCATCCAACTACTTACTTCAGTATCTACGGACAT
This sequence comes from Archips crataeganus, assembly GCA_947859365.1. Classification (NCBI taxonomy): domain Eukaryota; kingdom Metazoa; phylum Arthropoda; class Insecta; order Lepidoptera; family Tortricidae; genus Archips; species Archips crataeganus. Next base: position 14,350,282 of record OX402067.1, on the reverse strand, counting down.
CAAGCGGATTCCAAAATACGTAACAAGTATCATCGAGCTTAAATCGTCGCGTCGGAAAGAAATTGAATCTACAGGATAATTGGAAAAGAATAGCAAAAAACTGTAAGATTGTTCCAATTATTTACCTACTCAATTCTAATCTTAATTTGAAATTACAATAAGTAAAATCCTTATTTTATTCACCCATCATAAATTGCCTCAAGACGGAAAGTTGTATTGACAAAAATTTAATAAGCTTGAACATGTAACTTTATTTACTTTTCATATTACTTTGTGTTTTTACATTCAGCCATTATTAATTTCATTGTTATTAATCAACATCAGAATAACAAATTAGTGCTCAGTCATTACAACGGCAATTATAATCACATAATTTTTTACATAAAAATTAAGTGGGTAAGATTATAATAGCACTTTATTAACTCCTTAAAAAGTAAATAGCAATTTATTTTGTTAAAAAATAAATTTCCTTCCATACTATTAATAGCAATTACATTAAAGTTAACGCAACCCCTGCTTCGAATCTAATAGCAAAATCTCATATCGTGAACCGCCTACACTAAAAATTTAGCAACAATCAGGTAACGCCTAGTAAAAATCTTAAGGCAATATTCACATTGTCATTGCTGCATACATTTCAACAGTAAACTTAATTTTCATACAATTTGCAGCTTCATAATTTAGTCATTATTTTTTTTAACTTTATCTTTAATTTATCTAATTCATTAAACTTACTTAACAATGACAGCAGAATCTAGAATCAAGGAATTAATTAAAAGACGTGCCACGATAAAGGCTAAGCTTACACAGTTTACAGCATATATCGGCACAGCAAAAAACTGCGATCAATTGAACGATGCGCAGTTGCTTGAAATAGAGTTACGCATTAAACGGTTCGACGACTTATATGTGTCTTACGACAATTATCAGGGTGAATTGGAGCAGCTAGTGGATGACGCAAACGAGCAGTATACCGAGCGCGAGCAGTTCGAGAGCTCGTATTATAAGGAGCTTGCGGCCGCCCGTGAGCTGGTAGAGAGATGTCGTAGTCATCGCGCCAAAGACGCTCTATCGGACGCAGCCTTCAATGATTGCTCCACAGTCGCCACGCACAGGAAAGATACAGTAAGATTACCAAAAATTAATTTGCCTCACTTTAGCGGCGGTTATCAAAATTGGATAGAGTTTAAGGATATGTATGTTTCGTTGATACACTCTAACACAGGCATTGATCACATCAATAAATTTCATTACCTTCGTGCCTCTTTACACGGTAGTGCAGCTACTGTCATTAGGAGTCTGGACTTTAAGTCCGATAACTACGATTCTGCTTGGAAGTTGCTTTGTGATAGGTTCGACAATAAGCAGTTATTAGTAAACAATCACGTTCAAGCTCTCTTTAATATAGAGTCAATACAAAAGGAGTCAAGTCAAGGTCTTAGGCAAATAGTAGATAGCACAAAAAAAAATCTTAGAGCATTAGCGACACTCGACCAGCCAGTCAGTCACTGGGATACCTTGGTAATCCACATCATGTCTCCCAAGTTGGATCCCGTTACAAACAGGAATTGGGAGGAACACAGAAACTCTTTGACCGAACCTCCCACATTGGACGACTTTACTACATTTCTGAGTAATCGATGCAATCTTCTCGAAACATTAGAAGAGGCAAAGATAAACAAATCCAAAGCGGAGACGGCAATCAGCAAGCCAAAGAGTTTCATAGTTTCGGATAAAGATGTCAAGCCAAGAGCGAGTACACGTACATTATCTTGTCCATTATGCAGTCAGCCTCATTTCATTTTTAGGTGCGAAACTTTTCGATCATTGCCGGTAGAACAAAGGATGCTCAGAGCAAAGGAGAGCAAGGTTTGCTTAAATTGCTTACGACCTGGCCACAATGAGGTGAGGTGCAGACTTGGTCATTGTAAATACTGCAAGCTAAAGCACAATACCTTATTGCATATACATAATGACTTCGTAAACTCTTCCGAGCATGTGGCACTGCCTATCAATAATAATGAGCAGCCACAGACATCTACCGGGCATGTAGTACTTTCTGCGAACAACATTAACGCTTCATCCAACCACGTTTTGCTTTCCACCGCTTTAGTTAAAGTATGGGACAGCATGGGGCATTCACATATTGCCAGAATATTACTAGATAACGGTAGCACGGCCAACTTCATTACACAGGGATTATGTGACAAACTTAAATTACCTTTGAATAAAGTCCATTCAACTGTTACCGGAATTAACAATCAAGAATCCAATAGCTCACAGTCTTGCTCTCTTCACATGGAATCTTATGACTCTTCCTTTGAGTTGGACATTGATTGTTTCATACTGCCTAAAATCACGTCTTCAATTCCGAACAAATTCATAAACGTTCAGGACTTACCCATACCATCAGGAATTTGCTTGGCCGACCCTTCTTATCACGTACCTTCGTCCATTGACATACTAGTCGGTGCGCAGGTCTTTTGGAGCGTGATCGGCACAAATCGCATCGAGATGGGTAAGCATAAGCCTGTTCTCTTCGAGACAAAGCTGGGTTGGCTCTTATCAGGCGTAATCTATCAGCCTGGCCATGTCCAACCCATTTGCCTGCATCTTAATCAAGAACAAACAGATACCAGTCTTACTCGCTTCTGGGAACTGGATTCAATTTCTTCAAAGCATGATCTTACGGTGGATGAAAATGCATGTGAGTTGAATTTTGTTAAAACCACAAAGCGTACTGACGATGGACGCTTCACTGTAACACTGCCTTTGAAGGAATCTCCTGAAAAACTAGGCAACTCTTTTGACATGGCTAGGCGTAGATTTTTAAGCTTGGAACGCAGGCTGGATCGAGATCCTGAACTAAAAAGGCTCTATGTCCAATTCATGGACGAATACCAATATTTGGGCCACATGAGCGAAATCATTCCATCGTCGTCTTCGGTTTCCAATTATCTACCTCACCATGGCGTACTTCGAGAGTCGAGCACAACAACCAAGCTTCGCGTGGTGTTCGACGCGTCAGCTGCCACTACGTCAGGCATGTCTCTTAATGACATCCAGTTAGTGGGCCCCAGGATTCAAGACGACTTACTCTCGATCCTGCTCAGGTTCCGTCAGCACAAGTACGTAGTGACAGCTGACATCGAAAAAATGTACCGTCAGGTTTTGGTGGATATTAACCATCAACCGCTTCAACAAATCCTTTGGCGATCTGACCCTTCTCAACCACTTAAGTCATTCAAGCTTAATACGGTGACTTACGGAACAGCATCTGGCTCTTTCTTAAGTACGCGTTGCCTCCTAGAACTGGCACACCAGTCATCTGATAAACAAGTCCAAGAAGCCATCGCTAAGGACTTTTACGTAGATGACTTTTTATCAGGATCAAATACTGTCAACGATACTGTGGCGTTATGCCATAAAGTTGCAGATAAGCTTAAGTCCGCGCAATTTCACTTAAGAAAATGGCAGTCTAACGACAAAAACATATTAAAAACTATTTGCAAAGAGCCGTCACATGAGGATTTAGTAAATCTCGCGGAAAACGAACTGTCCAAAACATTAGGCCTTCATTGGAACAGTTCACGAGACACTCTTACCTTCTCAATTGCATTATCATCAAGCAATTCAATCACAAAGCGTCAAATTCTGTCAGCCATAGCACAGGTATTTGACCCTCTTGGTTTGGTCGCACCTTGCATCGTAGAGGCGAAAATCCTCATGCAAAAATTATGGATCAGCCAGTGTTCTTGGGATGAACCACTTAAAGGTGATATTCTTACCGCATGGAACGAATTCGCGAAAACACTTCCCAGCCTCAACAATGTAAACATCCCAAGGTGGACATCATGTGACTCACCTATATCTACTGAGTTTCACGTTTTCACGGACGCCTCTGTGAAGGCATATGGTGCTTGCTTATACATTCGCTCCGTGGCTGGGGACGGTTCCGTGAATGTTCATCTTCTTGCTTCTAAAAGCAAGGTGGCACCCATCAAGGCCACTACCATCCCGCGCATGGAACTTTGCGGCGCCTTGCTAGGGGCAAGGCTATGCACTAAGGTCCTGGATTCTCTCACCCAGAAACCGCATCATACAACATTTTGGTGTGACTCAATGATAGTTCTTGGTTGGTTGGCGTCGAATCCATCCCTTTTGCGACCCTTCGTGAAAAATCGCATATCCGAAATACAGGAAACCTGTGGGCGCTCCGCATGGCGTTATGTCCCTACAAAGGAGAATCCTGCTGACCTTGTATCCCGGGGTCTCGGCGCAGATAAGCTCATTGAGTCACAATTCTGGTGGTCCGGACCGCTGTTCCTAAAATTTGAATCCACACAATGGCCGACCGCACCAACATCGGAAAATAGGTCTCCATTGCCAGAGACTATTCAAAATACATCATTATTATTGTGTCCCAATGCACCTAATGAAAATCTCATAAAATCTTTAATTAATCGTTATTCCAATTATTCACAACTGAAACGCATTATAGCTTACGTGATTAGATTTACAAATAACTGCAGGAAAATCAACAAAAAATGCATTGGATATCTTACATCTGATGAATTGTCTTTTTCTTCAATTCTTTTATCACGGGCATCACAACAGGACTCTTTTCCTGAGGAGTATAAGATGCTTAAGTCAGGGAAGGCTTTACCTACTAAAAACCGGCTTGTATCATTGTCGCCCTTCTACGATTCTGATGGTCTTATTAGAGTCGGGGGTAGGCTTGCTAATTCGTTTTATGACTACGGTGTTAAGCATCCCATACTACTCTGCAGCAAGCATGCTCTAACCAAGTTAATATTTAAATTGTTTCACACACTTACACTTCACGCTGGTCCCCAGCTACTCCTGTCTTCCATTCGACATGAGTATTGGCCTTTAGGGGGAAGAAACTTAGCCAGGCATACTGTTCATAGCTGTATTAAGTGTGTTAGGCTCAAAGGGGAAACTGTGCAACCTAAAATGGGCAATCTACCCAAAGAAAGACTACACTTAGAATACCCGTTTCTTGAGACAGGCACTGACTACGCAGGTCCAATTTTGATAGCCGATCGTAAAGGTAGAGGTTGTAGGCTAGTCAAGGCTTACATTTGTATCTTTGTTTGCTTGGCGACGAGGGCACTTCACTTGGAGCTTGTCTCCGATCTTACTAAAGAAGCATTTATCGCAGCTCTCAATCGATTTATGGCTCGTCGAGGAAAACCGAGAACCATATTCTCGGATAACGGAACTACATTCATTGGCGCCTCCAACGAACTCTCTCATATTTTTCAGAGGAACTTTGCTGCCGATCTATCAAGTACCGGGGTGAATTTTTCCTTTATCCCCGCGTACACGCCGCACTTCGGAGGTTTATGGGAATCCTGCGTTAAATCGGTTAAGCATCATCTGAGACGAACGCTAGGGCTTACGCACCTCACCTATGAGGAAATGTCAACTTGCTTAATCCAAATTGAGGCAATTTTGAATTCGCGACCGATCACTCCCCTTTCTGACGATCCTTCTGATCTCGCTTCCTTGACGCCAGCTCATTTTTTAATTGGAAGGTCTTACATGTTATTGCCTCAAGAGCCAATTCCGGATCAAAACATCTCCAATCTTCAGAGATATCGGCGCATAGAGTTCCTGAAACAACATTTTTGGAGGAGATTCTCTGAAGAATATATCCAGGGTCTACAGCAGAGAACCAAATGGCGCAGTTCCAGAGGACAATTAAGGATCGGTGCCATGGTGGTTGTCAAGGAGAAAAACCTCCCCCCTCTGATGTGGCTCCTTGGCCGTGTCGTTCGAGTGCTACCTGGCAAAGATGATATCGCCAGGGTAGCAGATATAAAAACCAAGAAGGGTGTCATTCGCAGAGCATTCAACACAATCTGCCCCCTTCCTGTTGGTCAAATTGAAGATGACTCTTCAACGCGGGGAGTATGTTAAGGCCAAGCGCCTGATGCCCGCATCATCAGGCCGCGTCGACGCTACAGCGCGGGGGGCGCGGATACGTACCCGGCCGCCACCCGCGCCTTGGACTTTTTTTTATTGCAACAGATCACCGACCGTACGCTACCGAATCTCTGTACGCGCCGCGCTTGCACTGGCATTATAATTGTTTCTCAGTTCGATTATTTTTATTATACTCTTTTTTTATACAGTCCACGTATTATTGAAGGAACCATCAAGAATAGATTACCCCTCTAACGTGCACTAGGGATCTAGACTCAACAGAAATCTACAGCCCAAGCACTCTCATTCTGAGAGGAGACCTGTGTCGAGCAGTGAGACGTAAATAGACCTAGATAATGATAAGTCTCAGGTGTAATAATAACTAAAAATTTAATTTAGATATCGTTAAATGCTGTACAAGTTTTTACGCTGCCTCAGATACCTACTCTAGAATTACTTGTAGTACCTACAGCTCTGAATGTACTCGTAGTGTCAGTTCCAGAATCCCCAGTTAAACGTATTATGAATTACAGGCACGTGTTCAATATTATACACGGCAATGAAGCCTCAGGAATATCAAACAGGCAGTAAACGAGTTAAAAGGAAATGTGTAATTTAATGCAGAAAAATGCCGGGGTAGCTAAGCTTCATGATTTAGTGTACCTATTTGAAGTTTCCAATCAGTACTGGGCCAGGATGGGAAGTACGGCCCAAGACCTGTTCTGGGAGGAGGCCTGTGGCCTGCAGTGATATGTATAGGCTGGTATGATGATAATGAAGTATAGCATGGATTTCGTTACGTGATTGGGGGGCTTTGAAACGTTTCAATCGCCGTAGCTTGTGTGTTAATCAACTCTTGTAATAATATGTCCGTCTGTTTAAAATCCCAATGATCATCACCACGTGTAGTGCGTGGTCGAAGAATCAAAATTGCTATTATTTTATGGCCATTATCCTTAGAAAAGAAATACTTTGCTCACCCGCAACCTTATGATAGTTACGTTTATGCACGAAATGTGTGATCATACAGTTCCTCCACCTCCACACTGTAAGAACACACACAAATCACACAAACCCAATTATCACCACCACCAAACTACTTTGACGCGTTTCTTACATAAACGTAACTATTGTAAGGTCGCGGGTGAGCAAATAAATGTTTCAGTTCATAATAAGGTAAATACACCCGTGTTCGACACTTTAATTCCAATAATCGACACCCTGCTTGTCGCCTTTATTGCTACGAATTAAAATTGAAAGTGTCGGCTATTGGGGCAGCGTCGGGCACTGGGGTATTTACCTTATATACCTCCGCAAAGTAACGCCTGATTCACAATTAATTATTATGCTTAGATCCGGAAACCGAACCGGATCGGAAACGGAAAACGTGACTTAGGGGGTTTACAACCTAACCTAACCTACAGGGTCCAAATATCGTCCTCCATCGATCCTAATGTAAGGGTTGTAAACAACGATAGGAGGACGAAATTTGGATGAAAAATTTTAGTTATAATTTTTGGGTAATAACTAGATAAAAGTAAATTCACTTATAGGACAAAACACGGAATTTAAAAAATATCTGTGGTAAAAAAATCTTTATAAAAAAAAACCTAACCTACATGATATTACAAGTTAAGTATGAAGTATCTTTTTCTATTTATTTTTTTATTTTCTTCAACTTCATTTTTTATTACTTTTACGGTCATCCCGTGAAACCATATATTTCAAACTAAATACAGAGAGGTAGAGGGCATTAACATAGATGCGCTTTATCACTGCCTACTGTGATTATAACAGACTGAAGTGTACGATGTATGGGAAAGATTCGTCGCTAACTTCTAGACCAGTGATGGTGTAGGGGTAAGCACGCAGCACGGAACGCTGAGGACCTGGGTTCGATTCCCAGCATTGGTCTTTTTTCTGGGGTTTTTTCTGTGCATCTATATTTCAGTTTGTATTTAGTTTGAAATACATGATATTCCTGAAATATATCATAGTTTCAGAAAAAATAAACAGTTGCCAAATGAATCATATTGCGAAATAATTTTCGCCGAAACGGCTGTGCTCGGGCTTAGGGACACCCCAACAAGAGGAGCGAAGATTTGGTAAAAGAAGGAAACCACTTCGATGCGAACAGCGCAAGACTAGTTAATCGTTGTGAAACACTTTGGGGAAGGCTTTTTCCAGCAGTATATGTCTTTTGGCTGATATGATGATGATGATGGTCCTTAGATTTTTGTAACGCATAGGATACGGCGGTTGAACGCTCCAAAGCCCTATCCAATTAAGTCCCATGAGTGGTTGAATTAAAAAATTGTATGTTGGTTCTTTCACGTAATACTTAGCCAATGTTTAACACCTCTCGGTTTATTAGACTTCGTTGGGTTAAGTACAAACGTAATTTACTGGCCCTTATACACCGTGAAATTTTAGTGGTTGTTTTCCCGAAACGAGGTGATTTAGTATCGATTATACAATCGATTTATAATTACTATTTTGATTAGAGTCAAAAATCCAATTGTGAAAAACGAAAGTCGAAAATGACCGCAAACCAATAGTAACGCTTCGTTGGTACAAGTAGCGTACGATTGTACGATAGGTTAGGTACCAACGAAGCGTTACTATTGGTTTGCGGTCATTTTCGACTTTCGTTTTTCACAATTTGGATTTTTGACTCTAGTCAAAATAGTAATTATAAGTCGATTGTACAATCGAAACTAAATCACCTCGTTTCGGGAAAACAACCACTAAAATTTCACGGTGTATAGAAGTTAAGGGTTTCAATAAATATCGATTAGGCAAAAGCTACGTAATACACAAAGTTCCAATTACGAAGTTCGAAATGGGGGCCTAACCCAACAGAGGGAGGGAAACGGTGAGACTAATTAAAAATAAAACCATTTCCATTTTTTTTTTCATTACACCTGCTCGTCAATTGTGTTATTAAACCATCGTCCGTAAACCGACTTTACAGACAACCGTTTTTCTATACAATATACATATTATGTAGGCTTGCGTTTGACCACAATCACGCCTGATGGAAAGCGAAGATGAGGCCTACGATTGAGCACGCTTGCATACTTAAATGCTCATTCATCCTAGACTTGAAAGGGGTCAAATTGTAGTGTTCAAGGAACACAATCGCAGGCAGGGCATTCCACTCCTTAGCTGTGTGGTTGATGAAGGAAGAGCGAAAACGCTTTGTGCGGATTTTTTCTCCGTTCATTGCGCGGCCGAGACGCTCGCCGCACAGTGATTATCTGGCGGCACACGCAATGAACTGATAAAACGCTCGCCGCTGCCGCCGGTCGCGCAAAATCGTGGCCGGACGGCCGGACTGTCATACCGTCACTTACCGTACCGTTAACCGTCAAAGGGCCTAGTTAAAGAATTTAAGAGGCTCTGCAGTTTTAGCGTCTAGTGGTATATCTGTTTGGCTGCTCTGTGTACGACCGAGGTGCTTATGACCATCCATACTAATTTAAAACGACGTTTACGTCAGTTTCCAACTAACTATGACATCGGGTCCTTCAAGAAAAGAGTGTATTGTTCCCTTAAAGGCCGGCAACGGACTAGTGACCCTTCTGGGGTTTCTGGTTCTCATGGGTGGTGGTGATCGCTTACCAACAGGTGACCCACTTGCTCGTTTGCCTCCCTCTATCAATAAAAAAAAACACATATAGCGGTCAAACTCAACACCCACAAACACCCCTCTTTTTTGGTCGAGGGTTAAAAAGATGAAAGCTCTCAAAGATATAGGGTAAGGCTTTAGACGAGCGTAATTCAAGCTGACGACTCACAAAATTACGCTCGTCTGGCTTCACCCTTACGGTACATCTTTTGTTACCTGGCCCATAATTGTCAGTACCTACTTATATTTAATTCCGTGCAGAGAGGTACCTCGAACACGACGCTTACGCAGTCCCCGGAGAACCGTCACGTGTCATAGTAATGGCGCGCACGGCCTTTGAGTGAATTGCTCAGGGTTTTGACGAGGACTTTTTAGGGTGTAGAAGGGTGAATGTTGGAGCTGTACATACAATTAAATGTCCCTATTAATTGAGATTCTTCTGTCTGACTGTCTGTCTGACTGTCAGGGCTACAGCTCTTGAACCGTAATAGGACACTTGAAGTATCACTGATTTTGTTGCTGTGGCTGCTACAACAACAAATAATGAAAATATAATTTTCATCACACTTGCTCGTCAATGGTGTTATTCCATGCCTGTATACTAAGGCTGGATTTCACAAAACTTTTATACCGAGAATAACCCTTACTCTCAGATAGCAATGTCAAATCACTATGGCCGTTTGACATTACTATCTGAAAGTAAGCGTTATTCTCGGAATAAAAGTTTGGTGAAATCCAGCCTAAATGTCAAAGGCCTAATTTGTTCTAAAGGGAGTTATGGATTTACGTACAGTTTTTCTTCCCAAGGGAAGTTCTAACTTTAGTTTTAAAATTTTCAAACAGACTAAGGAGGTTTCAAGTCAGCCAACGTTATATTGATATGTTTAAAACTTAGCTATAACCCAATTTTACTACACGAAACTTGTCTACGCTTCATGAATAATAATTTTTATATTTTAAATTTATATCAAATAGTTTTTTGCAACAATTTTAGTAAGTAAAAAGTAAGTGTTGGCAGAATGTGGCCGTATGACCATTCGAATTCTAAACACAGTTTACATTATCTATGGTAGATGACTTGAAAAAAGTGACAATCTGTATTGGCGGGTAGCCATTATTTATTTAATTTAAGTGTTTAGAGACAAAATAATTTAATTTTGGATTTTTTTCCTCGCAGTGTGATGAAAATCATTGTGTGTATCACGGGCAGTAAGGGGATTACAAACTCGAGTCATTAAAAGCCCTCCGCCTCCGGCGTCGGGCTTCTAATAGGCTCTCGTTAGTAATCCCCTACTTACGGCCCTTGACGCACAATATACTATAAATTTAACATTAAGGGGATCCCGAGTAACGAATATAAAATGATCCCACCTGCGCACATTTTACTTTAAAGCAGGGCTCCGCTTACACTGGATTATTATAGTTACGTGTATACGGTGTATATTTTGACATACCTTAAAATATGTATGTAACCCGCGGTCTGCGAATCCGACTCGCCCTTGGCCGGTATTCATATAAGTATGCCAAGGAGGCTGGCATAACCCGTTTCGGTATTGGGTCCGCGTATGGCATGCAATTAGTCACATTTTGTTTAGGTTGTGATCATCGAATCGCTCGATTTGTAATTTATTTCAATGTGAAATTCATTTCAAATTTTTATCTCAAATATTACAATCTATTTGAGAATCGGCATCAGCACAAGTCAAGATTGCTTACGAATTTTAAAAATATATAAATGTCAGTCACTTGTGTCGAATTCAAACTATGATGTGAAATTGTGAATTATGTGGTGAAAAAATTACTAATAACGGAGACTTAAGATTATGTATGTTGATAAAATTATGTATGCGATTGTACGTAATTAAGCATTAAAACACTTGTGAGATTTTATTATGAAACTCACCTACAGTTCGCTTCATAAACCATACTCATGTATTTAATACCGCTCATTATCCACCAGTCACATAAATCACTATTCAACATATGAAATAGGAACTCCAACCTAGCCTAGTAAGTATTATCTTCTACCAATAAATAAATAAATAAATAATAAATAAATATCACGGGACAATTCACACCAATTGACCCAGTCCCAAAGTAAGCTAGGAAAGCTTGTGTTATGGGTACTAGGCAACGGACAAACATACTTATATAGATAGATACATACTTAAATACATATTAAACACCCAAAACCCGAGAACAAATATTCGTATTTTTCATACAAATATCTGCCCCGACACGGGAATCGAACCCGGGACCTCAAGCTTCATAGTCAGGTTCTCTAACCACTAGGCCATCTGGTCGTCTACCAATGGTCTTCAGAATCTTTGTCTAATTCGTTGAATAGCCTGTACTATCTGAATAGTCTTACGTCCCCGCGTTTCAACCGTATCTTTAGAACTAGGGCGATGTGACAGGCACATTCTATTATCTATAGAACTGCAAAACCCCGAATGAATACAGTTCAAAATCGCTATGGAACAAATAGCAAGTATCTCTGTATGTCTTTATGACCTTAAAACGTCTAAGGCTATTATCATTTACAAGTCAATATGACAATCAGCCTTATTATTTTTGTTCTGCTATAGGAATTTTCAAAAATAATGATAATTAAATATCTTAGATTATTTATGCACTAGACAGAGCAGATAGATAGTAGCAAACATTGCGATACAAAACGTCCAAAAATTCCATTTGACAGCTTCATATTACGATCGCGTTACGTCATTCAAACTGAAGGGAGGCAAATGACATATAAGCTAACTGTTGGCTTATATTTTTTCGGGACGTTTTCACGCCGCCTAAGCTCCATCTAGTGTATAAATAATCTAAGATAAATATCTTCTTTCTTTCTTTTCTTCCTATAAAGCGCTTACTTGGTCAACTGTATAACCCACAGCACTTAGCGTGTTCAGGAGGTAATTTTATGTAACTGCTATGTTTTACCATGCGCTATTACAAGGTTTGAACTAGTTGCTCGTTTCGAAAGGCCTAAAAACTATATACATTTTACATCTTCAACAATAGATCAGCCATTTTGAAAATTGAAACTTTTAAAAACCCCCAACGCAATTATGTCACTGTCAATGCCCGTTATGCGTCTAAGATCTCTTCCGCAGCTAACAAAAGAGCTGATAACTTTGAAACGGCTGCACCGATTTTGATGAAACATATCTAAGAACCATCGCCAAGAAACCTGCTTTCTATAAAAAAACCGCATCCAAATCGGTGCACCCGCTTAAGAGCTATGATGCCACAGACAGACACACACACATAGCGGTCAAACTTATAACACCCCTCTTTTCGTGTCGGGGGTTAAAAATAGAATCGACAAGAATAATTCATATAAATATCGAACCTGTTTAGAAAATTTTGTGTCACTGTGGTCACTGTGGTAGCTTAGTGGTTTACTCATAGCCAGAGGGTCGCAAGTTCGAACCCGGGTTTGTGCCTCTGAGTTTTTCAAAATTTATGCGCTTATATTTAACAAAATCAAGAAAATAATCACACCTACCTGTTGCGTAAACTAATTTTAAGTTGAATTTTTATTCAAAATATCCGACGGGAAACAGGGATAGAAAAGGGACTTACGGTTTCGTGTGAAGCTGGTTTGAAGAGAGTTCTTCTCTTGTGCTGAGGTGCGCGCGCGGTCGTTTTTTCTCTTAGACTGGTGTAGCCGATGTACGGCGGGGGTGTGTGCGCGGGACCCGTAAAGCAGTGTGCGCGCGGGGCTCGTAATAGCAGCTTACACTTGCCCCGATAGATGGCGTTGGATGGTAAAGATGGCAAAGGAAGGAAATGGGATTTGTCGGTTACCTAACACTACCTGAAATATTCCCGTTAGAATTTCAATGCATGCAAAATTTGATCTAGTTCTGAATATCAAATACCAGGAGAGTATACCGCTCGTGAGAAGTAGAGTGGAAACAATAGTGTGCCTTCCCTACCTGGCTAAAAGCTTTTAACATACCTAGTAACATACCTAAGCTAGGCTGTTGCTGAACCAGTGAGGTACACCTTTGGCCTCATCTACACTTTTCATCAGGCGAGATAGTGGTCAATCATGGGTCAGTTTTATGTAAAAAAAAAAATAGTAGGTACCAGCATCTTTTGCACAACTTTGTAGGTATGGCAGTTTTCTGCAACCATACTTATTAAAATTAATAGAGCTGATTCCAAAAAATTATTAAATTACATTAAAAATGCGAAAGATAATTTTACAGTTCTGGAAATTGCAATTAGGAGTATAAAATAAATTTAATGTTTAAGGCTCGAAGGGGTATTTAGCCCTTTGAATAATGAAACCACACTTGATTAAATGGAAAAACCCTGAACTGATGAATCATCATGATGATGATGATGACACTTTATTAAATCAAAGAGACCAAGCACGATTGAGCATTTTCATTAAACAGTGTACCTACCATTTATTTGTTTTTTAATTGAGAAATTTTAGTCACAATCAAGAGCGATATTGAATTTTATGACTAAAAAAAGTTAATTCTCCATACAATTTTTCTGTGTTGTCAGTTATGTGACGCAACTTATAAACTGTATGAAAAAAGTCACAAAACTGACACGAGAAAAAAAATATTTTTTATTTGTGAAATCTTATAGTATTCGTGTTTTTAGGATTCCGTACCGTTGACGGACGGACGGACAGTGAAGTCTCAGTAATAGGGTCCCGTTTTTACCCTTTGGATACCGAACCCTAAATCATCGTTTTGAGAACTCTATTACAAGACTCTACGCGAATAGGGATGTTTCCTAGGTAAAAAAATAATAATTCTTATTAGTCCGTATTTTACATTATCAAAAAATATTAGACACGCTATTTTTCTTTTGACAATTAAACAAAAAATGACGAAGATATGGCGCGTTGAAGTTCCGCGTGACGAGGCGTGACGTCACTTGTTCCTAAAACGCTCATACAAAGTGTAGGAACAAGTGACGTCACGCGAAACTTCAACGCGCCATATCTTCGTAATTTTTTGTTTAATTGACAAAATAAAAAATACGTGTCCAATATTTTTTGATAATCTAAAAGACTGACTAGTTAGGAAAGTAGCCAATTATAATTCCCTAATATATGGAAAGTAATTTTCCACTCCCTAATCCTTGAATGCAACTCTTTAACGGCACCCTTACCAAACTTAACTATTTAAGCAATTCTGTGTATCATAAAATGGCTACAATCCTTGAGAAATGTGCAGGATACCCTAACTTTAACCCTTAATTCCTTTTAGGGAAGAAAATGTCACACGGAGCGCCAATTCAAAATTTAATTGGAAGGAAACGGATTAAATTTAATGGCAATCTCAGAGAAGGGCTTCAAGGCGTATTAAATTGAACCCTATTAAAGAGGCTTTTGTGCATTCTTTGTTCATTGGCTTTGCGGATACAAAGATTAGGGTGGCGGGGTTAATTAAGGATATATGGACTCTTAGGATCTATATCTGAATCCCTATTTATCGTTTATCCTAATGATCATTTGCCATAACTCTTTTTTTTTAATCTATTAATTGTTCTGGATTGTTATAAAACAAACCTAACCTAACCTATAGAGTTCTAGAGGATAATCACTTCAAATATCCTGAAAAATTCACGATATCCAAGAAAAAAGAGTTAGGACAAATGATCATTATGACAATCAGATTGCGAATGGCGCCCTGACTCTTACGTAGGCCCGTAGATCCCACGCGGGCCCAGTGCGGATTGGGAACTTCACTTCATCACTGCATTCCTTCACTCAATCTTCAGGTAAAGTTTATAAAGGCATATAAATTCAGTACCATCATCATCCCGGACTATAGACGTCCCACTATAAGACACAACAGACCTCTGAGAATGAGAGGGTTCGGGCCGTAGTTCCCACGCAGCCCCATTGCGGATTGGGAACTTCACACACATCATCAGATCAGATGTGAACAGATATACTCGCGATGTTTTCCAATCACCGTAACGCTCATGGTATATTACAAATGTAATTTTGAACATAAATTCCGAAAAACTCAAAAGGGATCGAACCCACGACACTTTGCTGGAGAGGTCATTGATCCAACCACTAGCCACTACAGCTCGACGGCATATAATTTCGTTACATTTAAACGCTCGCGAATAAAACACCACGTTCCCAAAACACCAGACTTTATATTACCTATTTATATAAAAAAAAAAATTTAATACAACAAGCAAACAAAAAAAATACAATGAACATAAATTAGTTCAGTGACATAAATAATAGTATTGCATTATTTCATCTCCTAACATAGTTCTTAGCCATTAACTAACAATCTATGGATTTTATTATCCGAAAATAAATATTTTTTGTTTTTTTTTTTTATATAAAAATAAACAGAAAAAAACATACAGAAACACACAAAAATATCTTCATGGCAAAAGGCTCAGGCTCAGCATAAATGCTGCCGGAATTTATTACATTTTCATTATACCAGATCTCAAAAATAAGATAAATATTCCACTAAAAAAAATCTTTTTCTTGAGTAAATCTTCGATTTCGTAATGTGGTGCAAGGAGAATTTGGTAAGCTAGAAATATGGTAAATAGTAAATAGGTAATGCAGTATTTTGAAAAATCTGGTATTTTGGTAACGTGGTAATTTAGGCACGAGCGAATTAAAACTGTCGTTCCAAGTTCACCCTACGTAAATTTAAAATAGAGAGTACTATCAAAAAGCTGACCTAATTCTAAGGAACCTTACAAACTCAGCGTAGCTACTAGTTACACTGCCAGACCATTTTGCCGCCTTTTTTGTCGGCAGTCTTTTGTTTTCTCCTTTCAATTAGTCTTCCAGACCTACATATATGAGGTATTGGAATACGAACGCACTGTCCTTGCTTTGAAAAAGTTCTATAGAACTTTTTGTTGTATTTTGACGATCGGATAGCATAGTGGTTAGAGAACCTAACTACAAAGTTACTACCGGGTTCGATTCCCAGTTAGGGCAGATAACATTAAAAAAACCGGCCAAGTGCGAGTCGGACTCGCGCACGAAAGTTTCCGTAGCATTGTCTATAAAAACGGCAAAAAAAATCACGTTAGTTGTACTATGGTCTGAGCTTCCCTTAAATATTTGTTTTATTTATATTTAATTTTTTTTTAAAGTGGATATAGAAATAAATATTCTGTGAATATTTCAAACGCCTACCTGCTGCCGTTATCAATATCGAGCAAAAACGAGTAAAATAATCACGTTTGTTGTATGGGAGCCCCTCAAACATTTATTTTATTGTATTTTTTAGTATTTGTTGTTATAGCGGCAACCGAAATACATCATCTGTGAAAATTTCAACTGTCTAGCTATCACGGTTCATGAGATACAGCCTGGTGACAGACGGACAGATGGACGGACAGCGGAGCCTCAGTAATAGGGTCCCGTTTTTACCCTTTGGGTACGGAACCCTAAAAAACTGTGCCCGTATCTTACAGAGTAGAGTCAGTCGTATTTAAGTCGTAAACATAGTCGTAAAAATACTAGGGTCTCAGTAATGTAGTAGCGATGTATTTCTGTTGTTTTTATGGTCCGCCTTTTCGCGAGCATTAGGATGGAGTAAATGTGAAATCCAGACGATTAGGCTACGGCTCCACTGAAGCGGAGACGAGCGGAGCGGATGAAGCAGAGCTGTGAAAAGAGATAAGTGATTCCAGCGATACTTCGCTTGTCTCCGCAAGACTGTTTCCATTGAAGCGGTGCGATTTAGTTGTGTGACCTCTGTTCGATGCTCTCAGAACTTTCTCCTAGTAAGGAGTAGTCCCCCTTTCCAATTCCAAATTCTACGTGTAATTTTACTGCCCATATATTTCAAACTAAATACAAACTGAAATATAGATGCACAGAAAAAACCCCAGAAAAAAGACCAATGCTGGGAATCGAACCCAGGTCCTCAGCGTTCCGTGCTGCGTGCTTACCCCTACACCATCACTGGTCTAGAAGTTAGCGACGAATCTTTCCCATACATCGTACACTTCAGTCTGTTATAATCACATTAGGCAGTGATAAAGCGCATCTATGTTATGCCCTCTACCGAGAGACTTCAACACTCCTTCCTCCTCCTCCTCCTCCTCCTGAGGACCTGGGTTCGATTCCCAGCATTGGTCTTTTTTCTGGGGTTTTTCCTGTGCATCTATATTTCAGTTTGTATTTAGTTTGAAATATATGGTTTCACGGGATGACCGTAACAGTAATAAAAAATGAAGTTGAAGAAAATAAAAAAATAAATAGAAAAAGATACTTCATACTTAACTTTTTACTGCCCAGTTTATTCGGCTGTGGAACTTCCTGCCAATAGACCTAAGGCGCGCAAAGTTTTTTCCTATTTTCAAATCCTTGCTTAAGGAACACTATTTGCTATCTTGTGTGTGAATAATTATAATAATAATAATTATCCCGTTTATATTTTACAAGTTTATTGTTGTAAATAATTTATCTGTGTGTTTTATGATGTGTGTTGTATATTAGGTTGTTTTTGTATAATGTTTTTATTACTATTTATACATACATACATATTTTTATTCTTTTATTGCACCACCTGCTGAAATACATTTCTTGTTGTTTTCCCCTTTGTAAAATGGTTGCCTGGAAGAGATCGCTTCGAAGTGATAAGGCCGCATAATGCTTACCTTGTATATTTTTTCTATATACTTACTTGTTTTTCTGTATTGTTTTATTTGTGGTGTACAATAAAGAGTCATTGTAACTATTGTATTGTATTGTAGACGAGATGTGCATTTCAACTAATATGATTGGTCGATCCCTACACGTGTCCTCTCCGCTCCGCACATCTCCACTTGACTGTCTCCATTGAAGCGGAGCGGAGATGTGATATCGATTTCAACTTATATGATTATTGATTAGTCGATCTCTACATGTCTCCTCTCCGCTCCGCTTGTCTCCGCCTCAGTGGAGCCGCAGCCTTATCGTAATTCGCTCTGAATAGTGATATCATTTTAGGGATCCGTAGCGAAATGGGGTATGTATTTTAATACCGGAACACGAAAGACCGAATGTATTAAAATAAAATATTGAATGAGTCAAGAGACCGAAAAGTTTTTTTTCTAAAACCGGATTTATAAAATCGTATAAGACCCCATTAGTTTAAGTTAGTTTTATGACAAATTTAAAAAGTTTACGGTTTCAGAAAAAAATTTTGGTCTTTTGGCCCATTCGATATTTTAATAATTCGGTCTTTCGTACGTCGGATACATTATTAGAATATATAACTACTCCGAAAAAGGCAGTCGTATTAGCCTAACTAACTATACTTCGTTTCTTTTAGCATTAGAAAGAAGGTAGCTTAGCGATCTTGACGTGTCTATTTATTGAAATAAACTTTTGAAAAATAAGTCACAGTTGTAACAATTTGAAAGGAAATATGGTCATTTACACTCTTTTGGTTTCAAAAGTAATAGTTACTACTTTTTTAAAAGCGTTTTTCAATAAAAAGACTCGTCAAGATTGTTTACCTTATTTCTAATGCTAAGCAAAAAAACCGGCCAAGAGCGTGTCGGACACGCCCAAGTTAGGGTTCCGTAGCCATTAAAGAATAAGAATAAATAATAAAGAAAGACGGACAGACATGGCGAAACTATAAGGGTTCCTAGTTGACTACGGAACCCTAAAAAAATGAAGTACAAATAGAGGTTCGGACCTGAGGCCTGTGTCAAGCAGATGATGTCGCAATTTATGTGCGACACTGTTGCCCACGACTCCATCTGCGAGTAATTTTTTATCGCTACCCCACGTTGCAGTTTTCCGGGTAAAAAGTACCTATCGTTTATCTTTCCTGGGACTCAAAGTATCCCCATACCAAAGTTCACCAAAATCAGTTGAGCGGTTTGAGAGATAGACAGACACACTTTCATATTTATAATATTAAGTATGAATTATAACTGTAAGCCTTTGTGTGTATTTTTAAAGCCTTCTATAGACCACGTATAACACTGAATCATTATATGCTGTGCCGCGCTGCCAGTGTGTGTTACCGTATATATGTACGATTCAGTGTTATATAACGCGCTCGTCACGCTCCATCGGCGTCGCGCGCACATCTTGCGCTGCAGCCTGTGGAATGTATTTTGGTTGCCGCTATAACAACAAATACTAAAAAACCGAATAAAATAAATATTTAAGGGGGCTCCCATACAACAAACGTGACTTTCTTTGCTCGTTTTGCTCGATATTGATAACGGCAACAGGTAGACGCTTGAAATAATCACAATATTTAGCTATTATATTAAATCAAACAAAGGGCTCCCATTAAACAAACGTGATTTTTTTTTGCCGTTTTTATAGATAATGGCATGGAACCTTTCGTGCGCGAGTCCGACTCGCACTTGGCCGGTTTTTTACGAAAAGCTCGCGATGAGCCAGCTTTTTGCTGGCTTTAGAACTTGCCCGCTCCAATTACAGTGTGACTTGCTAATCCGTCACAGACTACCCTTTTCAGTGTCAACTTTTTCATGAATGAAAAAAAGAATTGTACGTTTTGTACGTTAAAAATAATTTAATATTTTTTTGATTTTTCGTAGACGAATAAAGACAGGGTTTCCTTTGAAATTTTACTCTTTGATGATGATTGTATGATAGACTACACATATGTAGGTTGTAGGGCACTGAGAGTAGGTATGGAAAGGCTAGATACAGTGAAAATATTTTTCCAACGAAGCTTAATGGAGCCGAGGAAGAGAAAAAAACATCCGGTGTTGCCAATCTTAAGTGTAAAATTATTACTAAGTTAAAGTACATTTATATTAAAAAAAAAAAACAAAAAAAATATTATTTCATCGTCATTCAATTATGCGCGTAAATTAGCTCAAACTTTGGTTAGCCACTCGGTTACATCACATCTTTTCACATCACATCTTTAGAATGATTTACACTGAGTGCCTTCGTAGGTTAGGGTTGCCATAAGTGTGGGGACTCAGACCGGGACATTTAAAGAAAAACTAGTAAAGGTAGAAAAAAATAAACTTTTATTACAGCAATAGGTAACTTTAAAGGTTTAGTCCTTGCCTAAACACAAAACAACTTTTAACACAGCCATTCAATGCCAGCGAGTTTTTTACTTTTTTTTTTTAGGGTTTTCTGTTTGTTAGCGCTTTTCGCTATATTATTTCGCTATTATTTTTTAAAATGCACATTATCGGCTACGAGTAGCATGCGCTGCCGCCAGGTATATTACTTTTTACCAAGTCCAGCCCTCTATCTATTAAATTACTATGATTTTTAAACCGGGACAATTTGCTTATCGGCCGGGACACCGGGACACC
This sequence comes from Archips crataeganus, assembly GCA_947859365.1. NCBI lineage: Eukaryota > Metazoa > Arthropoda > Insecta > Lepidoptera > Tortricidae > Archips > Archips crataeganus. The sequence goes on along the minus strand of OX402067.1, from coordinate 14,329,410 downwards.
GTGGTTCAAACCGGGACATGTCCCGGCGTACCAGGACGTATGGCAACCCTATCGTAGGTACCTGATCATTATATAACATCCTACTCGCCCGGTTGTAAATGTAGTAGGTACATACTTATTTTTTGTACGCGATTATAAAAAAATAAAACTTTAAAGAAAAAAGTCGCATTCAAAAAGTAGCAAGTGGGGTGCGCGGGGCGGAGATAGCTTCTTTACCTACGATTTTTTTGTAAACACGGCAACGCTCGTCGTTGTAACCGGACACTTTTGTGTGAAAACCGTCGTTAAAAGCGGTCGGTCGTTATAGGCGGAGTCGTAATAAACGGATGTAATTTCATAATGGCTCGTATTAAAACCTTACATTAATTGTTGGTTTTGCCGTGGTTTTGCCAACATAAAACAATAAATGTTTAACAGCATAAGTCACATTAAGAGGATACAATGCGAACCATTGCTCCATACAGCAAACATAGTCCCCTGTTTCCTCCCTGGATAATGACATTATAAATATGTTTTACCGTAAAATCTATATCTATCACGGTCATACCCCCATGTTTTGTTTTTACAATACAATACAATACAATGACTCTTTATTGTCCACCACAAAGAAATCAATACAGAAAAACAAGTATGTACATGGAAAAAATATTAAGGTAAGCAATAGGCGGCCTTATCGCTCATTATTTCATATTCCAACTATCATAAGAAGAAGGAGCTTTCAAAAACTATGAAAGTCGTCCAATCTTAACGTAATTTTCAGACACTCAATAAGGGGCATAGTTAAATCCATATTATTAAAAAAATATTTTTGGTTATTTTTTTTAAGAATAAATAGGGGATTACGAACTGCTATTTTGGTAAATTTTATGTACCTGTAATGGCCTGAGCTACAGTTTGACCGTTGCTGTACCTATTATTATGTACAAAGTGGTTGCAACGAGACAGCAAATTTTTTTTTTAATTACAATCTACTTTAAACATGAACTACTTTTCACTATAATTACAATCTAGCTGAAAACAGCAATATTTAGTTAAAATATTTATTTATTTATCAAAATTGTCTCAGGCATCGTATTGTCTTAACCATGAAAATACCGGTAGAACGCACTGATATACCTACTGTTTATTAATAATATTAAACTATTAAAAAATATATATACAGACGAATTGAGAACCTCCTCTTTTTGTGAAGTCTGTTAAAAACCTGCTAACATAACTTCTACGTCAACTGTTACTAACACTATGAATCTAAGTTAATCGAAATAAATATTATTATTTATAAACATGTCATATTCATCGTTTCAATATAGTTCTTATTGACTATTTTCAAGCTTGTGTTATGTATGACTACAAGGCAATGGATGATTCTGGGTACTTACTTATTTTGTATAGATAGATACCCACATATTTAAATACGTCAACATCCAAGACACGAGAGCAGCCATTCGTATTTTTCATGCAAATCGTACCTGAGGTCGAAACCTAAAGCATCGTAGTCAGGATCTCTAACCACGTAGGTGAGTGGGTCGTCTATTCATAAGGCAATTAATTCAAAATTCATCACTGTTGGCGCTCAGAAATATCGGCGGCCGCGAGGGAGTGTGTATTAATAATTTAGAAGTAACGTTTCGGTCGACAGAGCTTTAAATTACGTACTATTTAGGTATTTATTAATACCCTTCGGTTATAGATTTACTGTTGCCGTAGTCTAGTGGTTTGGAAGCTGTACCGTACCAAGTTGAACAACATACAACCGTACCGAGCCGAACATTCCATTCTGCCGAAGAAATCGTCGTGAAATTGGTTGTGAAAAGGTTCCACCATGATACGCGATTCAGTTGCCTTGATAATTTAATTTAATTTAACAGAATACAGACATAGATAGACAGATTCATGTTGGTGTTTACGTATGTTCCTTGTACCTTCTCGATTTATAATTTGACTATCTAGAACGTAATATTGGTACCCTTAACTGTAACGCAAAGTACGTTAATTAATTTAGCCAAGTTTGCGGCCTTGAGTCGGCGTAGCAACCTACGCGGGAGAACGGGAAACTTCGGGAGAATCCGTGTCGAATTCCACCGATGTACCAGGACAGCATAAAGCCCTAGAGGGTTAAAATATTCGGAGATTTTTCGGGTAATCTCATAAATTATGTGCGTTGGAATTTATGAGTGACAAATGGAATCAAAGGTACTTCGCAGCCGAAGCACGTGGGTGGCATATAATGTTAGGTAAGAGTGCAAAAATGTTGCGCGGTACAGATACAGAAAAAGAAGTAAAAAAACTTTTTCACTTCTCGTGCTTGCTTGTTAAGATGTGTTTTATGTCGAGAGACTGCTGCATAAAATATAGTGCATAAAGTAAAACCTGTAGTGCATAAAGTAAAATCTTCGTCTAAGACCAAGGCAATCAGTCGCAAACAGCCACAAACAGTTCCTCCACCTCCACACTGTACGAACACACACAAATCACATAAACCCAACCATCACCACCACCAAGCTACACTGACGCGTTTCGAACTCAACCAGAGCTCATCTTCAGAGTTACCACAACCGTATGCTATGCTACCAAATGTTAAACTAACAAACCAAAACAAATGGTTGGGTTTATGTGATTTGTGTGTGTTCGTACAGTGTGGAGGTGGAGGAACTGCATGAACGCACATTTCTTGCATAATCGTAACTATTGTAAGGTCGCGGGTGAGCAAAGTAATTGTTTTAGTTCATTAATATGGACCTCCGCAAAGTACCGCCTGATTCAATAAATTAGCCACAAAAAGTAAAAATTAAATAATTAGAATTTTTTTTTAGTTTATTATTTTTTTATAAAATGGTGTTTTATATTACGAAAAAGTTAAACCCCTTTCCTTTCGGTTCGTGGTCGCTACTAAAGAACCATTAAGCGTGAAGAAGTGACATAATGTAGCTGGGCATTAACTCGTTAATCCGTTAATCGTTAATTAACGAAGTTAACAGATTAACTTTTGAGTAAACTTTAAAAACTGGTTAAACTTCACCAAGTCCATTGATCGTTAATCCGTTACCTACTATAGGGTAAAACACCCAGTGCCCAGCCTTTTAATATCGCCCAATAGTCGACCTCTGCCTATCTTTCGCACCCTGACCCGGCTGACTACGGGGTATTTTGCCCTATATCAAATAAATACGTATTTTCTTGGCGGCAGTAGAGTGAGAATAAGGAGTACTATGTGAGGGTGTCGGCTGAAAACCAGCGCTGCTGAGGTCGCCCCCCGGGAATGGCACCAGCAGCTTATGCTGACGCCGACACCTATTGTCACAAACTTCTATGAATATGTTTTATGTTTAATGTGTAGGACTTTGTTGTTTAATTTGTCTTTTGTGGCAATAAATTGTTTTTTCTTTCTTTTTTTCTTTCAATAATGAGAAAATTCTTTCATCGTTTCATTACTTACCGCCAGCGCTTGGTGTTACGAGTCGAGTGTGAAAGTGACGCATAGAGTGACGAACCCAAAACAATACTTTTAATAAGTAGATCACTAACGCAACGATATAAATATGCGTTAGGACATTTATTCGAGCGTGTCAACCGTCTCATTTATCTGGCCACAATTTTTAAGAGATGGTTTTAGATTTTGATGGGGCTTTCGGTTAAATATTAGAGGTCCTGTATACAGTCTACCATATAACTGGAGACTGTATCAATCAGAATCTTTTGCCATTTCTTAAGAATTGTGACCAGACAAATGAAGCGGTCGAAACGCTCGGATAAATGCCTGTTAAATCTTCCAAAATGTAACGCTTTAATGTTTAACGAAGTTAAGTTTTTTGTAACGGATTAGCGATTAACGGAGTTAACTTTTTGATTTACGGTGATCAGCTATGATAATGACTCTTCTGAGCTTAAAGCTCGCCCTTATGACGTCAAATAAAACCGGTTCTGTTTATAAATGACTCAATAAGCTGCTAAGATACGATAGGATTATAGTTTCTCAGTGGAATAAAATGATTTCCTCAATATGAAGACGAAAAAACATTTACCCCGTACATTAACATAAACCGGAACTGGCTGCAATATTGTATTGTAAGAGAAAATGTGTAAGAAAGAAAACTGAAGAAAGGAAATTTGTTATGTTCTTATTCTTTTGATGTTCGCCGCAAAATTGTCGCGTGGCGTTCTTGAGTTCCTCCATTTGTCGAAGGCAAGGGCTACCAGGCACTCAGAAGGCTATAGAGGCAAGCCGATAGGCTGGCCTATTCAGTTTTTCAACTCAAGTCACGAGGGCAATCGATCTTCTGTACGTTATGGCGCCTTAGTGTAGAGATTGCGCTGATTTAGCGGACAGCCAAATAAGAAGGGATTCCTTGAGTTTTTATTTAAATTACTAAGCTGTGCCCGCGACTCCATTCGCGAAGAATTAAGGGTATAAAAAATAGCCTACAATCTATTCTCAGACCTGCTAAATATAGTTAAAAATGTTTCGTAACACAAAGGAAGCGTACGTGATTTTGTTTTGATGAAGCCCTTGACTATGTACATATTTTTTTAAACTACCTGAAGTTAAAAATAAATAAAAATAAATAAATATCACGGGACAATTCACACCAATTGACCTAGTCGCAAAGTAAGCTAGGTAAAGCTTGTGTTATGGGTACTAGCCAACGGATAAACATACTTATATAGATAGATACATACTTAAATACATATTAAACACCCAAGACCCGAGAACAAACATTCGTATTTTTCATACAAATATCTGCCCCGACACGGGAATCGAACCCGGGACCTCAAGCTTCATAGTCAGGTTCTCTAAGCACTAGACCATCTGGTCGTCTAAAAGTTGAAACGCTAATTTAATGATGAACTATACAATACATTACCTCAATTTTCGAAGCTATCCTGATAAGATTCAGATTGTTCAAACTTTTTTGAAAATTAGTCACAAACTCAACTTGTCCAACTTTTTAACTTTAACTTTATATCACGTTTAAAATGTCACCTTGAATAATTATACATCTTGTAATGATTCTAAAAAAATACTCTAAAAGCGTTCACATTGAACAGAAACTCGTTTGACAGTTGCGAGGTGTATTTTTCGCCCGAATCCTCCATTAATCGTGATAAAATTGCTCAGTAAACAACTCTCCTTAATTGAGCTTGTACATACATCAATTAGATTGGGCCACTTAATTGCACGTTTGAATATTTAGGATTCTGAATGTACACAATATGTACAAGGTTAATGTACTGTAGGAATAATTAAAGAATGCTTCGAATTTCGATGTTAAACTGTTTAATCGACTGTTACTTTCAGGAAATACTATCCCATCCATTTGGCGACCGGATGGCCTAGTGGTTAGAGAACCTGACCACGAAGCTTGAGGTCCCGGGTTTGATTCTCGGTCGGGGCAGATATTTGTGTTAAACATACGAATGTTTGTGCTCGAGTCTTGAATGTTTAATATGTATTTATCTATATATGGGCCACTAGCACAGATCAGGGTTAAAAAATTAAATCGGTAACCCTGGGTTAGCAGTTAACTCGGAGTTAAGTAGCTAACCCAGGTCCGCGCAAGCCCGCCTAAGTATGTTTATCCGTTGTCTAGTAGGTACACATAGTAGGTACAATCTTTGCTTGATTTGGAACTAGATCAATTGGTGTCAAGCGTCCTGTGATTTATAATTATTATTTATTACTATCCTACGCTATTCTATCCTTTCCTAAATATTATAATCTATTTTTTTTACATCAAATTGATCCGTGATTGAGCATGCACCTATCTCACCTGATTGATGATAAAACGATAATAGTCTGCTTCACAAGTTCAAAATCGTGAAAAATAAAGATAAAGCTCCTAAAAATACGTATGATATATATCATTGGACTCGGAATAACCCCAAGAAAAAATATTTTTCACGATTTTACTGCACATAAAAAAATTCGAAATTGCGGTAAAGAAATTAAGTTCTAAGAAAGAGGCTTTTGTTTTTTAACTATAACTCAAAAAATATTCATACATAAGTAATTTTTCAATAAGATTCTTTAAAAAGGATGAAATTTCCAAAAAAAATGTTAATTTCCCGGAGTTGTAGCTCTGTTATTTATAAATTTAATTTAACGTTGAATATAGGGCTCCGTACGGACTTTAGTCGACTCCACGCCGCCGTCAAAGTCAGTGTCTCTCTCATACTAAATATTTTTTTAATACTATTATATTTTAAGAGCTAGGCTCTTGTTGGTGGAGTAATTTCCAGATACACAGAAAAAATATAACATCAGTTAAAGATAAAAATAAAAACATTGAATAGTGTAATTGTTGTATTTTTATTTTGTTTGTAAAGATTATGGTAAATTTCGAATCAAAACAGCTCAGAGGTGCGAGCCTGGGCGCGATCACAAGAGCCTCTGCTTGAGAGGCCATAGGTCAAACTACTTTACCTAGTAACTCTTGTAATGTACGAGTGTACCAGGGTCGAATAAATTTCAGTGAACTTTCGAAAACGCCCACCAGGGTTGCGCTAAAAGTTGGTGTCAATTGAATAAGTGATGGAGAAAAGTTATATCTGAAAAAGCCTTGTGACGCCCTTAGAGACGTTAGTCCGTGAAGGTAGGTATTTGCATCAAAGTTTTGGGTTCAATTTGAGTTAAATAGAAATGGGAATGTCGACCAATTTTTTGTGCTCTGTGCCCAAAGGGTAAAAACGGGGAAAATAACGCGGGCAATGTGCATCTGGAAACAAACTATCAAAAATCGACCATATTTTGACAGACCTTTTTTTTTTTGCCGTGGAGTGCCGGCTTAAGAATAGCACTCCCCAACTCTTCTCGCGGGTGTCGTAAAAGACGACTAAGAGACTCTATGACCAAGTATTTACACATTGGTCCCACCGGTGTCGGGCAGCAGCGATACCGGTGTGAATATACTGCGATTGCCAACCCGCCTGCTCAGCGTGGCAATTAGAGCAAACCCGACCAAATGGCAAGTCAACACGAACCACGGCCCCAGGATCGTGCTCAGTGGCGTGCCATGGGAGAGGCCTGTGTCCAGCAGTGGACGAACATGGGCTGATGATGATGATGATGATGTTTTTTTTTAATTAGATGAGAAATCCTTTACCTGAATGTTATTGCGAACTTCGTAGCAAATCTAATCGAACTTTTTTACTCCAAGTAACATAATGGTCTGACCCAAACTCATAGAATCTATGAATAGTGCTTCAACAACAAATATGTAAATACGAAAACTGCCCTTTCGTTGCAGGAACATGTTTTTGTGAGAGGACGAAAGGATGTAATGGATAATGATCTAATAAAAGCTGTTGCGTATACTATTTTGCTATTGTATCGGGGACACTCAGGAAATAATACATGGGGTCTCAAAATTGATCAGGAATATTTTGAGCAGGCAGTTGGGTTGGTCAAACTGAACGCCCTTGTAAGTTTTTACAGGGTTTTTGATTAATCTCTAAACCTGATTTTCTCCATTACTTCCGTGAATGTCGGAAGAAGCGACAAAGGAAATAGGTTAAAATAGGTATAGTTGATGGGCACTAGCAGCTAACCTGTCACTATTGTACCATTTTTATCTAACTTTAAACCTAAAATTGCTAAAATTGCCCCCAAAACTTAGATGTAGCATTTCGTGTGCTCTGGAGACACGCACACACACACACACACACACACACACGCACAATTTGCACCAATCTAGTCTAGTCCCAAGGTAAGCAAAATTTGTGTTATAGGGTCTAGGGGCTGATTCGATCAGTTTACCAGAATTGTTATTTACTAGTAGAAAAATTTTAATTCCCATTTTTTACCACTATAGTTTTTTACTGAAACTTATTATCACAGTAGCGTTTTATTTCAAATTTGAATCGACACAGAAACAGTGCCGACGAGCTCCGCGTCAGCAGTGTTCCTACTTCTATGTGCTTTTGGCCCTTCGGACCGATGCAAACTTAACATAACCTAAACCTACCTGTATTTGTGTGTCGATTAAAATTGGGAATAAACGCAGTTCTGTTGATAAGCTTCAGTAAAAAACCATACTAAGGCTACTAGAAAATTCTGTAATGGTACTTAGAGTCCTGTTGCTGCTAGCCGCTGCATCACGAATGGGCCGGCTCGTCCGGGACAGTACCACTACCACCCTCTCACAGAACACTGGCGTGAAGCAGCAGTAGGTACTCTTGCTCCGTTTCGTACTGCCAATGAGAGCGCCGGGGGCCCAAATACCTCCCCTATTCCCTCTTTTTTTAAAGGACGGTAATAGATTAGCGGTTCTCTTTGAGTTGTTCAATATTTATGGGGGTGGTGGTGATCATTTTCTATCAGATGACCCGCTTGCTCGTTTTCTTCCCTCTCATAATAAAAAAATAACGATTCCGGTAAATTGATCTAACCAAACAACGCTTGTCGTATGCGGCGATTGACTTAAAATAATTGCTGCATTAAATATAGTTGCCACATTTGTCTGTTCCGCTCCAAGGCTGCCTCTAAGGTCGATGGAGGCTTTAGAAATGAGAAGTTTAACAACGTGCAACATGCAACTCGTAGCATGCGTCATGCATCTTAGAGCACTAAGCCAACTGGAGATGAAAACTTGGGGACAATGATAATAATAATTCGTGAGAGAGGTCTTGACCATCATCGCTCTGGGTCGTTTTTGGTGCAAAGGTTGTCCATCGCGGTTCAGCGGGGCAATGCGGCTAGTGCGTTGGATACCTTTGCGCTTGGTGCGATCCGGGATTATTTGATTGTAATTTTTATTTTATTGTAAAAAAAATAAAAGCGTTTATTTACTCCACGATAATCGATAGTAGTGATAGATGGGTTTATGCACGCATGGTTTACGTGATTTGTGTGTGTTCGTTTCATACAGTGTGGACGTGGAAGAACTGCATGAACCTAATTTCTTAAGTATTTCATGCATAAACGTAGCCATCATAAGGACGCGGGTGAGCAAAGTAATTAAATGATTTGATAGTAAGTAAGTAAGAATAATAGAAATTAGTAGGTACACATGGCACCTCTGGTAGGCTTAATTCTACAAATGCAATATGCAATGGTCACGCAACGGCAAACAGGAGTTTAAACGCAAATAGAAGCTTTCGTGTCGAGAGATGAAATGGAAGGATTATGCATATTAACATTGCTTATCGTGTTTTCGTTTTACATACGGGTTATATTCGAATTGTTGAAAATCCTCGATTTGGTTCCAAAAACCAGCCCAATATTTTTCACCGGGCACAGTTCTAAATATCTAAAATTAAAATTATACACACATACACGGAGAAAAAAATATTCCACAATATTACCAGATTGTATAGTAATTATGATTCTGGTGTAGGAAAACAGATTTCAGCAATGATTATCAGATTTTTTTATAACAACAAGTCATATTTTATTAATACAAAAACTCCGATATCGTTTTGGTAACCATCTAATTGTTACCAGTAAAATATGCATTTAGCTTACAACAGGTTTTGCATAATACACAAAATTTGTGTTCTACGATACTAGGTAACTGGGAACCTATTAAGGAACTAGAAATGATGTTGCTAGAAGTAGAATTTTCTATTAACGTGTAAAAAAAGTATAGCTGTCACATATTTAACGACCGCTTTAGCCTAGTTGGTAGTGACCCTGCCTACGAAGCAAGAGGTCCTGGGTTCGAATCCCGGTAAGGCCATTTATTTGTGTGATGAGCACGAATATTTGTTCCTGAGTTATGGATGTTTTCCATGTATTTAAGTATTTATTTATCTATATAAGTATGTTTATCGTCGTCTAGTACCCATAGTACAAGCTTTGCTTAGTTTGGGACTAGGTCGATTTGTGTAAAGATTGTCCCATATTTTTTTTTTTTTATATTGTACAATAAAATCAAGTCAAATTCACAATATTCTGTTTAAGGAAACTAGATTTTTCTCTCCGTGTACATACATACAATCACGCCATCTTGCCAGCAAGGGGATAGGCAGAGAATATTTGTTTCCACCTGCTACGATCCTTACATACATCTTTCACTTTCACAACACTCATTAGTCTACTTAAACGCTCACCGGTTTTGGGTACTTTTGACCTGACCCTTCTTCAAGACATCCCCAATCTGATCATGAAATGTCCTTCTTGGTCTCCCTCTTCCAATATCAAATATGAAATAAAATATATCTTCTAAATTAAGATATGAAAATGGTTTTAATATCTTTTTTTATATCGTAAACTTCTCAGTGTTTTTTTTTGAACGGCGTCGTATAGAACCCATTAATAGGTTAGGTTAGTTAGGTTAGTGTTATAACAATCGCAAAAAAGTACGGATTCGAAAAAACTCTTGGATATTTTAACACATTTTTGATTTACTTTTTCGATATTCAGATACGTTCCCATTTTACCACGCGCTTACAAGCGAGAATTCTCATAATATATCATACTATCGTCACTACCTATAATATTTATAATATAATTATATATTATAATATTTATACGCTTATTTCTTAACGCTTTGATACAATAGGGATGTTGACACCACCAATCAACTGACGTTCTTTTTATGAGCTGTCAAAACACAATCTCCCATAGAGTTAGAATGACAATAGCGACATATGACGTCATTGTTCGCATACTCAATCAACTATAATAACTAATTTATTTGTTTTAAAGCAACAAAAAATCTAATATTGCATTTAATCGAAAATTAATCTGGCTTTCAAGGCATCATCATCATCTGATGATGATGATGATGCCTTGATGGTAAGTCCCATTATTAAGCTATCGAAGAGAACAAAAAACTACTAAACAGATATACACCGTGAATTTTTAGTGGTTGTTTTCCCGAAACGAGATGATTTAGTTTCGATTGTACAATCGATTTATAATTACTATTTTGACTAGAGTCAAAAATCCAATTATGAAAAACGAAAGTCGAAAATGACCGCAAACCAATAGTAACGCTTCGTTGGTACCTAACCTATCGTACGATCGTACGCTACTTGTACCAACGAAGCGTTACTATTGGTTTGCGGTCATTTTCGACTTTCGTTTTTCACAATTGGATTTTTGACTCTAGTCAAAATAGTAATTATAAATCGATTGTACAATCGATACTAAATCACCTCGTTACGGGAAAACAACCACTAAAATTTCACGGTGTATTTGGTAGTCTAATCAAGTCTGATTTCAAGTGTCTGGTTATTACGATTAAAGAGATAGAGCCCCGTGATAGACAGACGGACAGGCAGACAGACAGACAGCGGAGTCTCAGTAATAGATACGGAACCCTAAAAAGCAAATATCGTGTTAATAATGGAGAGGAAATACTCCTCGTCGAATATTTGTTTCCAAACAAGTTGGAACAAGGTGGCTACTCCAAAATTAGAAATTCATATTCATATCGTACCGCCGTATCAGACACAGACAAAATGTCTGCGCGGTCGTGTTAACGATAAATATGAATTCGTTAATAGAACCTGTATAGAAGAATATTTTCATCACACTTGCTCGTCAATGGTGTTATTCCATGTCTGTATACTAAAAGACAATGGCCTAAATTGTTCTTAAAGGAGTTTTGGATTTACGTACAGTTTTTTCTCCCATGGGAGTTTTAATTTAATTAAAAATATTATATATGAGTGCAGTTTTTTCTTGTCATTCCAATCGACGACGGGTTGCCTTAGAATAGATCTTTCTATGTGATAATGTTTCAGAGTTACCCACACTGGTCCATCTAAATGGGCCACCTGTATATTACGCGTTCTTAACCCCTTTCTTTAGTGTAATATTAGAGCCATCTTGAGATACATTAAACCTTCTTTAAGACAAACAGTACTTCTTAGCACTAAACTGAGCTTAACATGAAATCGAGATTTTTTTTATCAGTGGCTAAGGGCATTTAAGAAAAAGGGTACCTACGCTTTCCTTTTTTTTAAATGAGGAAACTTCTGCATTTTCTTATTCAGAATCAAGAGTGCTACTGATTTTAATATTTAAAAATGTCCCTAATTTTCCATACAATCTTTTTGTATCAGTTTTGTGACGATCCATAAAAAAACCATGAAAAAAAAGTCACAAATCTGACTCAAAACAACCCTGTCTTTGCAGTCGAGTAATAAACACACTTTTTTTATGAAAAGTACTCGTGACTTATAAGAAACCTCTAATTTTCATCATTCATTACCCTAGGTGCTCAAAAATGTATGTCAATGCGCATAATTTTTCCCACAAAAATTACTGATAAAAAATGTATTTACTCCCATCTGCAGGCTTATTGTCTAACGCTTCTGACGCTTGCCTTCGCCATCACTATTTCTTTCTGTCAAACGGTATAAGATGATGACAGAAAGAGATGGTGAAAGCGAAGGCAAGCGTCAGAAGCGTGAGACAAAACGGCCTCAGGATCCCATAAACAACAGGGCACTTTAGCAAACACATTTCATCCCGAAACAAACAATCTAAACGAGGCGGGACATCCTGCCGTCAAGAGGCGTCAAACCTCCTTCAATGTTCTATTGCCCTGGTACTTTTTATTCGTCAACACTAGGTACACCAAGATTTTAAACGGTTGTTTAATTGAATTTTCGATTGAAATATTTTTTGTCTTACCTGTGCATCCCGCGTTGGAGTGAGACAGGGGCGTGGTGTCGCGGACGCGGCCGGAGGCATACTGAAGCCTGTTGGACGAGGGCGGTTTCAGGAAACTCCTTAGAGTGGTTACAACGCAGAATTAAGAGTTGAATTTTGCTTAGGTTTTTATTTGGCGTCTAATGAAATGAATGATTCATTAGAGACAATGAAATGAATGAATTTAAAGTGCAAAGGTAAATTGCACCAATACGAGGGGTGTTCAATATAAAGTGAGAATGAGATGCAAACTCTTTTAATATTACGAAATTAAATACTAGCCGGTAAAGCTAATCTATCTAGCTGAATGCTATGAAAAAAAAAACTAACTGTCTTTTGTTTAAAAAAATATACGGTAATTTCTTTGCAATGCTATTGAGTACGTTAGCGAAAATGGAGAAAATTGAACTGCGCGCCGTTATCAAATACTTGTATTTGAAAAATTTTTCTACGGACCAAGTCAATTTGGATTTGCGGGACACTTTAGGGTCTAATGCTCCTCCGTATCCGACAGTCGCACGTTGGTGCGCCGAATTTAGACATGGAAGAACATCGACCATGGACGACCCCCGCTCCGGACGCCCTACTACAGCAGTACCTGAAGAAATTGTGAAAAAAGTCGAAAACTCAGTTTTGGCGGATCGTCGTGTCACAGTTCGTTTTATTGCTGAAAATGTAAAGATTTCAACGGGGAGCGTGCATAATATGTTACATGAACGCTTGGGTATGAAAAAGGCATCTGCGCGTTGGGTACCAAGAATGCTTACTGACACGCAAAAACAAACTAGACTAGAGATTTGTCAAGAAGCTTTGAACCTGATGCAGCAAGACCGGGAACTTTTTTTGGCGCGATTTATAACTATGGACGAAACATGGCTCCATCATTACGACCCTGAAACGAAACTGCAGTCTATGACATGGAAAAGGCCATCATCTCCAACTCCGAAGAAATTCAAGGTGAGCCCATCTGCCGGTAAGGTCATGGGCTCTGTTTTTTGGGATGGTAAAGGGGTATTAATGATTGAGTATCTCGAGCATGGAGCCACTATTACGGGCACTTTATACGCCAAACAAATAGCAACATTGCGCAATGAGATCCGCGAAAAACGGCGAGGTAAACTCTCGAAAGTTGTGCTGTTCCACCAGGACAATGTCCCGGCACACAAGTCCGCCGTTGCAATGGCTGCAATTCGTGATGCTGGGTTCGATATCCTTAAGCATCCTCCGTATTCACCAGATCTCGCTCCCAGTGATTTCTACCTATTTCCGAGATTGAAACAATACCTGAGAGGCCAGAAATTTGAAGACGACGACGCGGTAGTCGCTGCAGTACAAGATTTTTTAAGTACTCAAGATGAGACCTTTTTTAAAAATGGAATTTTAAGTTTAGAAAAAAGATATACTAAGTGTATTATGCTAAAAGGTGACTATGTCGAAAAATAAAATGACATTTAGTAAAAGTTGTTTATAACATACTCATTCTCACTTTTTATTGAACGCCCCTAGTATATTCAATACTGGGATGCGTGCCTGTGTTCAAACCTATTTAAATTTGTATTGCGGTAATGGGATCTATTTGTTTCCCATACAATTGAAAGTCAATAATGTCATTTTTGTCATAATTCTTTTCTTTGTATTTTTTCCCGTAGAAACTGTAAAATATTCAGAATTTTTTAAATAGTCATCTTGTAGAACTCTATACTTAGGTTAGGTTTGTTTTATAACAATTTTGTACCTACAATGAATGGACTCAGATTAAAAAGAGTTATGTATAACAATACTTTATGACTAACATTATGACCTTCAACAATTATGCGAGCTGATATGGACCCTGTGGTAATCGTTTAGATATCAAAATCGTCGGGTATCGAAGATTTAGGGACCCTTGAGCGCGAAGGGCCTACGCGAGAACCTACAGATACCGTTAAAGTTTTCGAGCATTGGGTGGTGTTATGTAAATTTGAGCGTGTACAGCTGAAAAAAAATATGTGGTTGTGTAAAATATGTGTGTACTTACATTCAAGGAAATTGAATCACGTACCAGGGTTGAAAATGGGGTCTATAATGACTCCCATAAAATTTTTGTTCCGAATTTTCAAGCCCATAACGTTTTCTGTCATAATTTTTTTTCGTCATATTATCGAAAGTCATAATATTAAACAACATAAATTGGAGTTACGATTTTCTTAACTCATAATTATTGTAAGGAACAATAAGTAAAGTAATATCATTCAGTGTCATGAATGCATCACTCTTCATAATGTTAAAGGTAATAAAGTCACTCATAATAATTATTGCATGGTCTTTTTTCGCAGGTCATAATTATTTTTAGGCATAATATTACTTTGTAATAACATTCAGTGTCATGGTTGTATGACATTTCATAATATTAAAGGTAATAATCCTTTTCTGTGCTGTCATAAAAAAAATACCTAACATCGAAGGCTAAGGCGGGAGCTACGCTACGCTTCGCTCCCGCCTTAGCCTTCTGAACCTAACCTGTCCGAGTCGCTTCTGCCCTGAAAGGTCTTGCTCGCTCGCTTCGCTCGCTCGCTGCCAACGATATGCCTTACAATGTTTCTGAATAATTATCGATATTCCTTTAGATGTTATAGATTTTGATGTATATGCTTAGTGCATATACATCGAAAACAGGCAAAATTATGACTGAAAACAATTATTACTTTAAGATATATGCCTTACAATGTTTCTGAATAATCAACGATATTCCGTTAAATGTTGTTGATATCAATATTATGACTTTTTAAAGTTATGATCAATAGGATTATATGCGTATTATTTTTGTGCTTGACTGCGCCTTAGTACCAAAAAGACGTTAAATTCAATACTGCGTATTAAAAATCATTGTAAGTCTCCTCAATGAGCCCGACAAACCTGTGGCATATTCATTTATTTTGTATGTTACATATACCTCTGCTTAACACAATAGCGCCATCTCTATTTATTTACAAATATTCTATATACATTAGAAAAATACATTAGGAAGTAATAATAGATAAAAATGGAAACTGATAAATTAGTAAACTATGAAAAAAATGTCAAGTCAGTCTGTCAGTCGGAGTGTGGTAGGGCAGCACCATCATCAAAGCCAAACAGCTTCGCTGCTGGCTTCCATTTATGACGGGTGCCTCGAATGCACATGCTAGTCGCTCTTAATATAGAAGTTATTATCCGAGCTCTTAGCCAGCCCAAGACGCAAGACAAAGAGCGGTCCCAGCGAGATGCAAGTGCTTCCCCGAGGTGTTTCACAAAGGTGGCCATTTGTGGTGCAAAGACTCCATCTACGGAGGTGACAAGGGGTGTAAATGTGGCATGACGCAGCTCGCAGGCATTGGCATATTTGTTTTGCTTTAAATAATTATTTAACAAATAAGCACTATTACATTCCCCAATGTTTAATTTAATCTTTTAATTAAGTAATTTTATAACACAACAAAAATTTTACCTAAAAAAACTAGGTTGCATTTTGTTTTTCCGTATTATCAAGGACTATCAAAATTATTATTTAATTATATCATTATTTAATAATGAACCTTATTCATTAATTTTTTTTTCTAGTCCCACCAAAAAAGTATGGATTTTTACTATAATAATTTGAAACTTATTTTAAACCAAGAAAAGTTGAGATTTGGTATTTAATTAAGTATGCTGGGCTTTACCAGTTTTAAAATGAAAGACGCCGTATTGTCCAACGCGCGGGCACCTGCCACCGCTTTCACTATCTCTTTTTGTCACCATATTATACCATTTGACAGAAAGAAATAGTGAACGCTGTTTTAAAGGCGAGTTATCAGCTCTATGTTGTATCTCATCGATGCGAAGTTTGAATGTCGCCAGCAACAGTTGTTAGTGGTGTTGCCAGCAACGAATAATTACCCCGCTTTTAATTCGTTAAGGAAATTACAGGTTAGTTGGTCAGGTTCTTTTTTTTGCGCTAGGAAATGTTAGTCTTCCATTAGCGTGCCTAAGTCGCTTTTTTATTATAAAATCGGCCAAGTGCGATCGAACTTCATTGAGCTTGAGCACCGTGTGAAAAAATATACCAACACCACAAAATGTCAAAAAATTAAACTGATAAGATAACTTAATTAAGTTTAGTATATTGAAATAATTGTTAATAATAATGGTGTATGTAGAAAACCAAACCTGCACTAGGCCCCAGTAGGAACTATAATGCAAGCCCTCATATTCTGAAATAACTCCGCGTGACCAACTGTGGGACGTGGACCTATAGGTAGCTAAAACTACGAAAATGCTGTTTTCATTCCCCCTAAAGACGGGGAACAAGAACAACGCTCTGGCAAGACAACTCTTAGGATAAGAAGAACCCGACTAAATTAAAGAGCGACAGTTTCAACAATAACACCACATTCAAACAACCTTTCCTATTTGGCATCATAAAATAGGATGCTGTAGAAACGCCAACTTACCAATACGTTCAGTCAGATGAAATGGAATTCTCTCGTCTTGAATGTAAGGGTTGTTGGGATAGCTTTCAGATTGTGGTTTAATTGACCTACATGGTGTTTTATATGAGGTTCTATTTGATTGACGTCAGCAATCTCCTCTTTGATTAAAGATAACAGCAAATGCTATTTTTATGGTGTTATACAGGGTGTCTTAAAAGGGTTGGTTAGATCAATGTAACAGAATAGTTATTTCCTAGTAATAAAATTGGGTTAGGGTCGTAAGGACTAGTTTGAAGAATGACTATGTAAGAAGAAGGTCTAACATGTATTAGGTCACGGTGGTAAAATGTCCAAGCACATAAAATGCCATAATATTATAGTGACTGGGTATAAAATTGGACTTAGTTGAACAAGCTTTTTGTTTACAAAATGGCCAAATAAGCGAAATGTACTAATAGCAAATCGACTTAAGAAAATTGTTACAACATTAATTGCAATAAACAGTTTAAATTTTTTTTTTTTTTTTTTTACTTAGTAGTAGAACATACTGATAGTAAAATGACAAAATAAGCATTTAGCCAAATATATATGAAGTCTCGGTTGTAAAACGCCGACACAATCGAATGACAAGGAAACAGTCACAGAGAGGTTCTTTAATAGATAAAAAAACTTCACACCTCAGTATCTGGCCTTATTAGTTACAACCAAAAATAATGTAGGCAATCATGTAAGTCATTTTAATTGTCAAATTGTGTTTTATATAAATATTCAATTCATTATCTGTTATAACTTGGACGTTGTGCGATCACGACGTTTTGCTACCTAGACACTTTTAATCCAAGACGTTGTACTACCTAGACAAAATACCTAATGTGTCATTTTACGACTAAGGCATAATGCAATATGGTCCAAAACCTAATTAGTCATTGTACAATAATGGCTTTTTGCTATATATGACAATCGTGCAACCAAGACATACTGCTTACCTGGTCATTGTTAAAAAAAGTCACTGTGTTTACTAAGGTTATATAATTACGACGTTACGCGGACATAGTCATTCTTCAAACTAGTCGTTACGACCCTAACCCATAAAATTTCCATTCGTATCTTTTCCCATTTTTTTTTCCTATTATGATTTACTGAAGCTTATTTTTACAATCGCGTTTTTTCCAATTTTAATTAATACAGAAACACAGGTAGTTTAAGGTTATAATATATTAAGTGTGCATCAGCTCGAATGGCCAAAAGCGCATAGAAGTAGGAGCTCAGCGTCAACGGAGCTCCGTCAACACTGTTTCTGTGTCGATTCAAATTGGGAAAAAACACTACTGTCAAAATAAGCTTTAGTTAAAAAAACATAGTGGAAAAAAATGCGAATGGAAGTTATACTGCTAGAAAATAACAATTCTGGTCAATTGATCCAACCAGACATCAAAATAAATCCGCAAGGTAAACTCGCACTTGGTCGGTTTTCCATGTATCTGCTTGCAACACAACAACATCAACACACACGATTTTACAATATGTCACACAGCCGCAGCTGTTTTGCACGTGCATGGAACCACGAGGTTTAATTTCCTTGTCATTTCAATCAAGGGTAGACGCAGCCATATTGTCCACTCACGCAAATGAAAGACATCGTGAAAAAGAGCTCAATTACCTGACCCGCCCCTCCCTTGGGGCTTGTACTGGACACTGTTTGTCATTACTTTAAGGGCTTATGAGTACTTTTGCACTAGAGATAGACAGTGAGAAATAGTAATAGTAATTATGTCTAAGAAATTTTGTTACAGTTATTCGCTTTTATAATCTAAAAATTATCTATTTACGCATGTAGTCTTAAGTAGCTATTAGTGTGCAGTTTATATGATTTATATAGCGATCCGGGTATCACCAACGTGCTGGCTTAAAATCAGCGCTGGGTTGCAATAAACGCCTCAGCGTTATGCTGAGCCAGTGTGTCCAATTTACAACCACAATGACACATCTTCAGCCTTCGTATTGTCCTTTAAGAGTGAAAGGGACGGCGAAAGATTTATTGACAAGTGATTTTAAACAATGTTATCATTGTCTTAAGATATAAATTTGATTGAAATAAATATGAAATAAATAAATAAATATCACGGGACAACTCACACCAATTGACCTAGTCCCAAAGTAAGATAAGCATAGCTTGTGTTATGGGTACAAGGCAACGGATAAACATACTTATATAGATAGATACATACTTAAATACATATTAAACACCCAAGACCCGAGAACAAATATTCGTATTATTCATACAAATATCTGCCCCGACGCGGGAATCGAACCCGGGACCTCAAGCTTCGTAGTCAGGTTCTCTACCTACTAGGCCATCCGAAATAACTAAATAAATTGGCAACCATTGTTGCCCAAAGCAAGTGAGTGGTTAAAGGAATGCGCGCACTGCTCTTGATTGAATCTTTCCTGGAGACATAGAAATAAAAGTCAAAAAATAATCATTTTAATGTAAAGTAAGATTGTTCTAAATAAGTCTAACAGATGTCTTTTGATATCGAAACAACAGCCAATAATATGGCAAAACTTAATATTTTCAGTGACAACACTGTGATTGCTTCGGAACAGTCCCTTTTTTCGGAACACAGCTGGCATACGAACCAGTTTAGCCCCATATGTTCGGATAAGTATACTAGGATATCATCCGCGTAGTGGATAATGCAGTGTTGAATTGAAGTCCATACATAGATGAAGGAAAATTCTAGAAGCACGAGGGAGACAGGTATCTGGAACAACAACATCGGTGGTTACAGAAAGCGGACTTGTTTTCATCTCCTTTTGGATTCTGTATTCCTGGGTCAGGGTTATGAAAATCTTCGTCAGTTTAAACTGATTATTTTATCAAGCCATCATAGACTATTTGTTATTTTTAAATTTAATTACAGCTTAGGTACAAATTACATAAATATTCTCGCTAAACTGCTACGTTTGAGGGCGGGACGTGCTCAGTTCTTATATAATTAACCTACCTATTAATTTATCGTATAAAGTGAACTATTAAACAGCTTCAGAAAAGGAACAAGAGTAGTTAATTATGGAAAGTCGAGAAGATATTTTAGTCTTGTCTTTAGCGTGGGTTTACAACAGGATTTCCTCTTAGCACAAGTCTTAGTAACGTAATCTAGTTGAAAATTTTTGCCGTAATAGTTTTTCATTTTTGGCTGCATACCTTTTGAAAAATGGAAAATGTTACTGCGATATTCTGTGCCTGTCTTGGTGCAAGCTTATATCAAATTTAAGGTGGCGAACCTTTGCTTACCCCGGCCTAAGTAGGTACGGTCAAGGACTTTAATTCATGAGCCACCATGGAACCTTTACAAAGGAAAAGACATTACGATTTTTCTTGTTAATTAATGCTATGTCACTATGACGTTTACTGTGAAATGGTTCCATGGTGGCTCATGATTTAAAGTCCTCGACCGTACAGCCTGACTTAGGCTGCGTGTTTCTGCCTAAATGCGCGTGAAAACCAGTGCGGCCAACAATTTTTGCCATGTTTTCCTTTATGCGCAATAAATTACTGTTCTGCGCACTTGATTTACCAAGTATACATAACACTCACAATATCCTGAGATTTATCCGAAGATACATCTCAACTCCACATTTGCCTATTATATATAATCTTAAATCGCCATGCGTCGGAGACGGTCAGGGTACCAGATGGTCTTTTTGCTGCAAATGAGTGTCCTTTGCGTACTTAAAAGGAATGTATCCAATAACCAATCAACATCCAAACCTATTGAATCTCAGCCTTCTATTCTAATAACGCATCTGCTACCCGTTTGAAGTTGCGAGTATCTATGGACGGTGGGTAATAGGTCATTTTGGTACAAATGTCTAAATATACAATGAAAAATTGAATAATAAAAAATAAAAAATATTGTGTGATAAAAAAATTGTAAAGAATAATTGTATGATAGAGAAACCGAACAGAAAATAAATAGCCAGATTGGGTACGAAAATCCCTTTGTCAAATTGTACGGTTAGCTGCAGAGAAAAGCTACACCTCCAGTGTACTTACCGCCATCCAGGGGTACCCTTTCTCTGCACAGCAGCTGACTGTACAAAAGTTAAAACCGGCCAAGAGCGTGTCGGACACGCCCAAGGTAGAGTTCCGTACCCATTACGAAAAAATCAAGTAATATTTTCTAAGGATTTCGTATGTGTACGGAATCATCCAAGTTTAGGTATGTTTTATACCTTAGGCTACTATTTACTCTTAAACTACAAATAATTTCCAAGCAATCTTAGCCGCTATAATTTTCCTAGTAAATTTGATATATTTACTACCATTCTGAATTTTTTCAAATTTTTCCACCCAACAGTTTATATTTTAGAGGGGGGGGGACGGTCGATTTTAATGAAAATTTTGACTTTAAAGTTGAATATTTCGCAATCAGATAACTGAATACAAAAATCATGTTAGCAACCCCGCAATAGTTTTAAAATACCTATCCAACGATACCCCACACTATAGGGTTAGCCGAGAAAAAAAAAATCACCCCCACTTTACGTCTATGGGAAGTACCCTAAAAAAAATTTTTTTTAGTTTTTTTTATTCAATCACTTTGTCGGCGTGACTGATATATATATTCATGCCAAATTACAGCTTTCTAGTACTAACAGTCTCAAAGCTTAGCCGCGGACAGACAGACAGACAGACGGACAGACATGGCGAAACTATAAGGGTTCCTAGTTGACTACGGAACCCTAAAAAGTATATTAATGTCAATGAGCACATTCAGTCAATCGCATTTTGTATATTTTGACCCCAGAGTATTCTGTCGTTAAAACTTCCAGACCTAAGGACATTTAGACCACAGTGAATGCTGCCCTGGAAACATTCTAGCTTAAACAACATGTTAGCCAAAGCATGTTCTGCCCCTAACCCCGGCGCCACACATATTACAAATGTTTGAACACAGTTATTTGATCACATGTGTAGCACTGGTATTTGCTTATTTGTTCAATAGAACATCCATACAATCAACCATAGATCAAATATGTGTTCAAATATGTGTTGAAACATTTGTAAAATGTGTGGCGCCGGGGTAAGATATTCAGACAAAATGACTCGGTGACACAAACATTTTGTACTTTTTGATAATGTCACATCTAAACATTTTATGCATTTTGGCATTTGTACCAAAATGACCTGTAGGCTTTTTGTCTGACGCGCTGATGCTTGCTTTCGCATTCACTTTTTTTTTCAGATGGTGAAAGCGAACGCAAGGATCAGCGCGTTAGGGCAATATCTCACCGGGAGACCGGGACACCACGGCGGCACAACCAGTCTCTGCTACCAACAAAATGTATACAGCTCTTTGGAGGGTATCTCACCTGGCGTCCACTTGGTTGCGCAACGGATTTGGCGGCGCAACCAGCATAGACGCGTGCATGCAACATTACTGGCCGCGCTGCCACGTTGGTTGCGCCACCACTAATTAGTATGGCGCTGTATGCTATCTCACTCACTCGGCTGCCAGTCGCGCCACCAGCGACGCTCCCTCAGCATCAGCATAACTATCTCATCGGCGTCCATTTTAGGACTGCGGCGAATCTGGTGTCTCTATTGGTGGCTCGGTTCGGAAGCTAGTTTGGTAGCTAGACACCACGGCTGCGCGACTGGTTGCGCCGCCGTGGTGTCCCGGTGAGATATAGCCCTAGACTATTCGGCCCCTGTTACCGGACGGCGCATGCTTACCATCATCACGTCATTCCGGATCTGTGTAGTCAACATGACACAATGTTCAACAGTTGGAAAGTGCGTAGGTCAAAATGGCTAAATGGCTACATGCTCGTTTTCTACGTTACTTTATAAGTAAAAAATAGTTATTTAACTTAAAAGTTACCTCTAAAAAGAAATTGACTGGGTGAAACGTTTTCTGCAGTGGATAGAAGTTAAGTTTCCTTAGTATCAAACAGTTGCTAACTAAGTACACGATGTCTGATGATATGAACTTGCAATTTATGTAGTTAACTGAAAAAAAGTAGGTTGATTTGATTCACTGTCATTATTAAGTACAAAATAGAAAATTGTACGGTTGCGTGCTTCAATTTGGGACACATTTCGAAAAAAATATCCTTTGAATTCCTATACAATACTAGTATGACAGGACTGCCAACCTTAGTTGGGTCTCAAATTAAAGCTCGTGACTATACCTACACTCTAAATTTTATTGTACGTAAATTAGAAAAATGCCTATTTTAAATACATCAATGAAAATAGTTATCCATGGAGAATATTGTCGAAATGGTATCATGTCCATGTGGTATTTTAACGACCGCTTTAGCCTAGTTGGTAGTGACCCTGCCTACGAAGCAAGAGGTCCTGGGTTCAAATCCCGGTAAGGGCATTTATTTGTGTGATGAGCACGAATATTTGTTCCTGAGTTATGGATGTTTTCTATGTATTTAAGTAGTATAAATAAATATTTATCTATATAAGTATGTTTATCGTCGTCTAGTACCCTTAGTACAAGCTTTGCTTAGTTTGGGACTAGTTCCAAACCGACCTAGGTCGATTTGTGTATGATGGTCCCCTAATATTTATTTATTTATTTATTTTATTTTATTTTATTTTAATGGTAAAATTGACAAAATAGATTTAGGCCAAAATAAATAATGACCATTCATTTAATGTTTAATTAAATTCTGGCTTAATTTATTTATGACAGAAAGAAAGGCAGTGCCAGGATAAACTAAGTAATTCTGCCCCCTCAAGTTAGGGCTTCTAATACGACCGCTTTAGCCTAGTTGGTAGTGACCCTGCCTACGAAGCAAGAGGTCCTGGGTTCGAATCCCGGTAAGGGCATTTATTTGTGTGATGAGCACGAATATTTGTTCCTGAGTTATGGATGTTTTCTATGTATTTAAGTATTTATTTATCTATATAAGTATGTTTATCGTCGTCTAGTACCCATAGTACAAGCTTTGCTTAGTTTGGGACTAGGTCGATTTGTGTAAGATTGTCCCCTAATATATATATTTTTAATTTTTACAGACGGTGTGGCTCTACATTAGTAATTAATATGCATAATATAGAGAATAAACGCCCTGATCTTGCTCATTTGCTTTTGAAAGCGTAAATAGGCAGTAAGAACAATTCCACTCTTCAAAACAATATTTAAAAACTATTTAGTTACACCGACTGGACTGCACAAATCAAGTCCAAACTCAGTGGCAATAAAATTTAAAATTAAATGAGTGATCAACTAAAATAAGAAATATTATATATATTATTAAATTTAAGAAACTACTCAAGCAATTTTTGATAAAATTAATATTATTACTTACTACTTATTTACTCAATTTAATTACCTATTCTGAAACGGATTGACGAATTGTGGTGAAATTTTGCACACAGGTGGTTAATAACCTGTATTCACATAATAGGATACTTTAAATAGAAAACATACTTACTAACTTACTTACTTATTTTGTATGTATCGCGGAAAATTGTATAGGTAGGTAGTTCGTAGTAGCGATAAACGAATTTCGCGGGCAACAATAAACAAGGCTATAGTTAATTGATCGGTACTCACCATCAGTGAACAAAGTGATTTCATTCAACACAAGTAAAAAAGCAGTTAGCACAGCCAATGGGCTGGTCATCTCATCACCGGATGATAATGACGAGTCCCCGGATACTCTGTAATGGATCCACCAAACTCCACTCAAATTCACTTTTCCCGTACAACGGCTTCTGCCCACTGACGGGATAGAGTTAGAAAACAGGTTCGAACATGTCGCAGATGGCGTCGCAAGGGTCCATGACCCTCCGATTTGCTCAGAATTGAATAAAGGGTAATGTATCTGTCAAGTCATGTTGTGTTGTGATTGATGAATGACGTATTGCGTTGCTTAGTAACGAGGGTTGTAGCGACAACGGATGGCAAAAAAAAACCGGACAAGTGCGAGTCGGACTCGTGCACCGAAGGTTCCGTACGAATCTGTAGTTATGTCAAATTAAACTTGTATCTATTATAATCTATTGTTAGCAGACCCCTGTTTTTAAGTAAAATGTACGCAATATGGGATCACATTCCAAAACTTGTTAATGTTTGGACAGGTAGCGACATCTCTTGAACATGTATCTGGAACCCAGCCTGATCACTAATCTAATCTCATCTAATGTAGTAGACTTGTCGATCCTACCAATTGCTATAACTGTTATCAAGACTACTAGACTGTCAAGGTTGGGAGAATATACATAGTTTTAATAACTTGTAAGCTCACATATTTAAGGGCCGATAACTCGCTTCTCCGGGGTTTTTGAAGTTTGTTACCATTTTAGAAAATTAAGCATAAACAACTACTTAGCATTCACTTGGTATGCATGCCGTTCGTATTGGATATGCAGGCCAATTCTCCCATCATTCTTTAAGAGGCAGTTTTTTAAGAAAAACTGTTTGTTTTAGCACATCAAAAAATATATTATGGTAATATTCATTATATTTCAAAGACCGTGGACGGACTCGATACATAATTGGACGAAACCAGCTCGATAGAAAATAATTGCAAAGATAGGTCTTAAATCATCATTAAACGGTTCTGTCTTTATTTTTTGGCATATGGGTCTGCAATTAAAAACATGTAGTCAACATATTCATACCTAAACCGCTAACGAGTCATATTTCACAAATAATCCACAGTTTTTTTAATTCAATATTTATTTATTATTATCTTCTATAAGACCCAGCTGCCCAGTAACAGTGGCCTCTCGTTTACTCCGATACAAATAGACAGTGTGCGCCGACGTTGGTGTTGACAGCGTCTTAATATTTTAATACCGATTTTTTTTTTAATATTTAGTAGAACCATTTATTATGTCTTATGTCAGGCGATCACCGTTCCGCAGAAACAAAAACTGTTAAAAAACGTGACAAAATCATAAATATCCTGTATATTTCTCTCATGCCTTGAAATTTAAAAATAAACGCAAGCAATACAAACGCTTTTTAATAAATACAACGTGATACTAAAAATCACAACGGCCATAAAATTCAAGAAAAACCCATAAAGTTCCGGAAATCTTGAAAACCCATTATTTTTCTCGCATTAAAACCGCCTGCCGATAGTGAAAATGAACGTGAAAATAATAATTTTAAGATGGACTTTCAAAAATGTTTCGATAGGAACATCAAAATTGTTGTATTTGTTGTAATATTGCTGAGTAATAATGCGGGGAATGGGTTAAAGAGGGGTGTTGCGACTTTGGGGTATCTTTCGAACTTAAAAGTACTAGGCAAGCATGAACGCGAGGTTCCGATATTGAGGAAGACGGAGCAGAACAGTGATGAGGAGATCAAGTCCATTTTGGAAGAACAGTATAGGTTCAAAAATGATGGGACATCTACAAGGTACAAAATCACTAAAGAAGACAGGGAGAATACACGTAAGTTTAAATTTTGGGACGTTGAAATAGGTAATAAAAAAGAGTTAGCTATGAAGTATCTTTTTTTTATACATATTTTTTCAACTTCATTTTTTTATTACTTTTACGGTCATCCCGTGAAATCATACATTTAAAGCTTGTTTAAAGTTGCACAGTAGCGCCATCTCTTGTCCAGGTGAGCGGTTAGTTCCGAAGGAGTGTTAAAATCTCTCGATGAGGGTGTAACATAGATGTGCGTTTGTCACTGCATAAGGTGATGATTTAGCAGATTGAAATGTATGATGTATAGGAAAGATTCGTGTCTAATCTCTAGACCAGTGGTGGTGTAGGGGTATGGCACGCGGCACGGAATGCTGAGGACCTGGGTTCGATTCCCAGCATTGGTCTTTTTTCTGGGGTTTTTTCTGTGCATCTATATTTCAGTTTGTATTTAGTACGAAATGAATAAAAAAGAGCTTAGACACGAGAAATAGTAGGTACATGTTACCTATTTTTTATTATTGATATGCATGATTTATAGTAGATTGTACAACAAGGGCATAAAGCGAGCTATTTTACCCGAGACGTTCATATAGCTACCCGAGCCGGTACGGCGAGAGTGGATAGGCACGTCGAGAAGAAAATGGGTTTAATGCTCAAGTTTTACACTCTGATTTTCACTTCGATTGCAAGGAAATTAAACAGCAACATTGGAACTTAAATTTACAAGCTCTTATTTTTTATGCATTGCGATTTATATAACAATGCACATACTAGATTTGTCTAGTTTTATTAATTTCATAACATGAAACACCAGATTTATAAAGAAAAGAACAATAATGTTATAAATTTAATTCAATTTCTAAAAATATAATTTCTACTGTTTGCGGCTGATTTGCCTTGGTCTTTGACGAAGATTTTACTTTATGCACAAAAGAGTATAAAAATATATTTTATGCAGCATTCCCTCGAAATAAAGAATAACTTCACGAGCATGAGAACTGAAAAAATATTTAAATTTTACTATGAATTTTGATTTCATTATTAAAATATTATGCTAATTATAAAAATTTTATGATGATAAATAATAGTGTAAAAGATGGATATGTTGAGAAAATACATGAAAACAAATAGTAATATGATATGTTTATTGCGTGCCATGGGGGAGGCCTATGTCCAGCAGTGGACGAACGTAGGCTGATGATGATGATGATGATGATGATGATGATGTTTATTGCAACGAACATTATGAAGTTAAATGTATAAATGAACTAATGAACTAAAACAATTACTTTGCTCACCCGCGACCTTACAATAGTTACGTTTATGCAAGAAATGTGCGTTCATGCAGTTCCTCCACCTCCACACTGTACGAACACACACAAATCACATAAACCCAACCATCACCACCACCAAGCTACACTGACGCGTTTCGAACTCAACCAGAGCTCATCTTCAGAGTTACCACAACCGTATGCTATGCTACCAAACGTTAAACTAACAAACCAAAACAAATGTTTTAACTTGTCACTGTAACTTCTCAAGTACCCACTTTATTTTTCTTATTCTCAAACTACCCCACAAAAATTAACTTTTATTGACATAAAAGTTAAATGTATAATAATGTTCAATTTTATGAATAAAAACAAATCTACATAAAGAAGATATGATGATGAATAATAGTGTAAAGACGGTTATGTTGAGAAAATATAGGAAAACAAATAGTAGTTTGATAGATGTTTATTGCAACGGACATTACGAAGTTGAATGATTAGGGATTCAGAACGTTAGGAACAGAGTAGTTATGAGTAGTGATTATTAGGATGTAAATTTTTAGTAACAACATTTTCGGACTTCCGATAATCGACGTTAAAAAATTAGTTCAACTTTGGCGCACCCAGGAATATTATGTATTTCATGTATGGTATTGTAGGATTTATAGGTATAGGTAAATCTTGCAATTCAATTTTCATCTACTTTTAATGGTATAATTATAATGACAAAGCCAACATAGTTATTACTTGATCCCGCTATTGGAGGTGCAATTTGGTAGCTGGATGTGTTTAGGGATGGGTAAAAATAGTTATAATGTCAAAAAAGATAGGCTTACTTTTTCATAACAATAAATTTTATATCCAATCTTACAAACATAAATAAATAAATAAATAAAAACTACGGTATAGTTTCATTAAACTCGTGCCTTACGATCCCAAAATTTTACCTGGCAAACTCGTCAGCACCGTACCGGGAGCGTGTACAAACTCGCCAGCACCGTACCGGGAGCGTGTACAAACTCGTCAGCACCGTACCGGGAGCGTGTACAAACACCAATTTAGCTATTCTATCCGGTTTACTTCATGTTAACGACAATCCATTACGTCTTGTGGGAAACCTAACATCTTGTGGTGATCAATAAGGAGCGCGGGCTAAGTGGCTATGCCGCCCTGCCTCCTGTTGCTTATATTATCATGGTACAAACGTGGTATACAGGGTCTAGGTTAAAATGAAAAAAAGTATGGCTACCTTTCCATCAACGATATGCTATACTAAGTTGCTATGAATCCGTTTGATATCCACCAATCATATTAATTGGTCCAAATAGTATATTGCACTGATGGAAACGGGTTTAACTAAGCTATGATTTATATATACAAAGATGCGTGCTATGGATCCTTCTCGGACGGCTACATAGCTTAGCATTAGTGGGAACGGTCACACAGTTTCGTAGCGTAGCTTTCACGTCCTCCCAGCACAGCTGCATAGCACATCTCAGGTGGAAAGACACCCTAAACTTCACAGGAGATCGAAAAGCTTGCAGCTTCTTTGAACAAAGAATTAGCGTATGTTAGCTGCATGTTAATAAGCAATAACAAGTCAACCCGCAAATACTTGAAAATTGAGATTCGAGTACGAAAGTGTTCCTTGACATTTTCTCTACATTTTATCAAAACTTGTCATGTGACTTAACATCTTGGCAAAAATTATATTTTTAATTTAATCTTTTTTTGCTGACTGTACTTTTTGCCCCTTGTTACCAAAGTAGGTACTCGTCAAGAAGAATCAAACGAACCCAGTTTCGATGCGGTCGTGTCCTTTTATTACATAGTTCCTATGGCCACTCTCTAGCTCTATCATCAGATCAGCTCCATGTCATAATAATATTGCATTGTCATCGGATTTATAAATTCAGGCATAATTTCAGCTCAATCGGTTGAAGATATCT
This sequence comes from Archips crataeganus, assembly GCA_947859365.1. Classification (NCBI taxonomy): domain Eukaryota; kingdom Metazoa; phylum Arthropoda; class Insecta; order Lepidoptera; family Tortricidae; genus Archips; species Archips crataeganus. The sequence continues at coordinate 14,299,741 of OX402067.1, read as the reverse complement.
ACTTCAAATTTCAGTTGAAAGATTCCACTTGAACAAAGACATTGCAAGTTAAAAAGCTTGTAAGAAAAATTGAGTTGGTTACAGGTTAGTCCTGATTAGAGGCCATTTTGTCTAACGCACTTGGAATTACAATCGCTTAAATTAACCAATTATTTCTGTCAAACGATACACGATAAAGGTAGAAAGAGACGGTAAATGCGGTCACAAGTGCCCGCATATCCATATCCCAGGAGTTCCATATTGTTCAGTTCCATATGGAACAAATTTTAAAGGAAATACCCCAGTAACTAATACTATATGGAACTACTGTTATTCATATCTAATGTCTATCTCTAGTCTGTAGGTACCTAAGTACGACTTTTAACCGATTTAAAACTTAACTTTTGAACCTAAAACGTCTTGGATTACTCGCAGTAGTTCTTTGGAAATTCCTTCGTAGGAACTATTGCCTTTATTTTTTGCACTAGTTCTCCTTCACACCAGTTGAAGGAGCAACCGAGATACGTTTTTGGCAATAGTTCCTTCGAAGGAACTGCCAAAGGAACTACCGTGAGTAAACCAACCAACGTCTTATATCCAACCCAATAGATAATTATTCATTAACTTTGAGTTTTATAGAACACGCTTTTTTTCCAAAATCAGTTTAAAGCCAAAATCAGGTACTTACTATAAGTATGTACTCGTAGTTCCATATGTAACTATAGATAGGGATTATTAATTTGGCATTTACATTATGTACCGATTGTTCCATATGGAACTAGAACTATGGAACTCCTGGTATATCCGCGCACGCGTTAGACAAGACAGTTGCAGGACCGACTTATCCCAAAATCCCAATGCCCAAAGTTACCAAGGCACGGTATTTTCAATCTTTATGTAATTTGACGCATTGCATCCGTAGAATGGTTAGAGTCCAGTGAACAGAGTGAAATTGCGTGGGCGTTCCGGACTTACGCAGTTCGCCGCATCGTGGGTGGTATGGAGACTAGCATCAGCATGTATCCATACAACGTCGCCATATCTCGCAACGGGAAGCACTGGTGTGGCGGTTCCATTATTGACGAGCAGTGGGTGCTCACCGCGGGACATTGTTTTGAGTCGTAAGACCTTTGACTTTATGATATCCTGGTACCAGTAGCATGTTTTTTTAAGCAACTTGACAAGTGAAAAACCGGCCAAGAGCGTGTCGAACGAAAACAACTGTGCCACCGGATAACACACTGTTTAGACAGAATTTTAATTTGTTCGGAAAATAACAAAAAAATCATATTAAAAGTTTTCTTGATTCCTATAGGTAACGTAAATTATTTTGATGTACTAGGGGCGTTCAATAAAAAGTGAGAATGAGTATGTTATAAACAACTTTTACTAAATGTCATTTTATTTTTCGACATAGTCACCTTTTAGCATAATACACTTAGTATATCTTTTTTCTAAACTTAAAATTCCATTTTTAAAAAAGGTCTCATGTTGAGTACTTAAAAAATCTTGTACTGCAGCGACTACCGCGTCGTCGTCTTCAAATTTCTGGCCTCTCAGGTATTGTTTCAATCTCGGAAATAGGTAGAAATCACTGGGAGCGAGATCTGGTGAATACGGAGGATGCTTAAGGATATCGAACCCAGCATCACGAATTGCAGCCATTGCAACGGCGGACTTGTGTGCCGGGGCATTGTCCTAGTGGAACAGAACAACTTTCGAGAGTTTACCTCGCCGTTTTTCGCGGATCTCATTGCGCAATGTTGCTATTTGTTTGGCGTATAATGTGCCCGTAATAGTGGCTCCATGCTCGAGATACTCAATCATTAATACCCCTTTACCATCCCAAAAAACAGAGCCCATGACCTTACCGGCAGATGGGCTCACCTTGAATTTCTTCGGAGTTGGAGATGATGGCCTTTTCCATGTCATAGACTGCAGTTTCGTTTATGGGTCGTAATGATGGAGCCATGTTTTGTCCATTGTTATAAATCGCGCCAAAAAAAATTCCCGGTCTTGCTGCATCAGGTTCAAAGCTTCTTGACAAATCTCTAGTCTAGTTTGTTTTTGCGTGTCAGTAAGCATTCTTGGTACCCAACGCGCAGATACCTTTTTCATACCCAAGCGTTCATGTAAAATATTATGCACGCTCCCCGTTGAAATCTTTACATTTTCAGCAATAAAACGAACCGTGACACGACGATCCGCCCAAACTGAGTTTTCGACTTTTTTCACAATTTCTTCAGTTCCTGCTGTAGTAGGGCGTCCGGAGCGGGGGTCGTCCGTTGTCGATGTTCTTCCACGTCAAAATTCGGCGCACCAACGTGCGACTGTCGAATACGGAGGAGCATTAGACCCTAAAGTGTTCCGCAAATCCAAATTGACTTGGTCCGTAGAAAAATTTTTCAAATACAAGTATTTGATAACGGCGCGCAGTTCAATTTTCTCCATTTTCGCTAACGTACTCAATAGCATTGCAAAGAAATTACCGTATATTTTTTTAAACAAAAGACAGTTAGTTTTTTTTTTCATAGCAATCAGCTAGATAGATTAGCTTTACCGGCCAGTATTTAATTTCGTAATATTAAAAGAGTTTGCATCTCATTCTCACTTTATATTGAACGCCCCTCGTACGTTTAATATTTTCGATGTACGTTAACGTCTCCTGCACACAGTTTTCAGGGTTAAAAAATTAAATCGGTACCCCTGGGTTTTGAATGACAGTTCCATAAATTTTGACACTTATTATTGTTAACCCTGGGCTAGCAGTTAACTCGGAGTTAAGTAGCTAACCCTAGGCCCACGCAAGCCCGTCTTAAGTATGGCATCTAATTTGGAAGTAGCTTATGGCCCAATTAGGCCCTTCGTGCACTTCGTATGTGTATTCGTATCTGAGAGGTGTACTGACGGTGGATGCCAGTGACGTTCACTGCAGCGTTTTTATGGGGGGATCTTGGAAAAGGGGACGTCTTTCGGATCCTCATAATGATGATGAATCAATTTTATTTTCTTTAGGAAGTTAGGAGATGAAAGCAAAGATACGTTGACGACCGAATAGCCTAGTGGTTATAGAACCTGACTACGAAGCTAGAGGTCACGGGTTTGACCCCCGGTCGGGGCAGATATTTGTATCAATAATACGAATGTTTGTGCTCGAGTCTTGGATGTTTAACGTGTAGTTATCTGTATAGTTTTTATCCGTTGTCTAGTACCCAGAATACAAGCTTTGTTTAGTTTGGAACTAGGTCGATTGGGGTTAACCGTCCAATGATCTTGCTTGTGTTCACAATCACGCCTGATGGAAAGCGAAGTTGAGGCCTACGATGGCGCACATCTGCCTAGTAAATGCTCATTCACCCTAGACTTGAATTTAGGGGAATAAGCAGGAAGAAGGCAGTTGAACACGGTGTTGCGCGCGCCCCCAAGCAGTGCAAACCGTACAACGAATACGGGGCACTGTAATATTAATTATTCAGGATTTTAATTAATTTACTTATTGCATAATTTCCAGAGCGTTCGATGGTGACAAGAGAAAACTGCAACCTTTTATAGTTCGCGCTGGCAGTTCCTTCCACAACCGAGGGGGTTACCAGGGTAGAGTCAATAAGGTAACACGTTAGAGAGGAGAGAGGGAGAGAGAGAGAGAGAGAGAGAGAGAGAGAGAGAGAGAGGAAAACACAAATAAAACAACATTGAATAGTATAAATATACTGTTATCATTTAACAATGCTCTCATTACGTAGGTACAGGTACTATTTACACCAAGTTTGTGTGTGGCCTAATGAATAGGCTCAGAGTCGCTCAATGAGCTATGGAGACGGAGTTAAATGAGGAGATCCGTAGTAGAACCGGGGTCACCGACACAGCCAAACGGATTAGCTCGTTGAAATGGTAATGGGCAGGCCATACAGCACGCAGCACAGATGGCCGTAGAGGAGCCGAAAAGTACTCGAATAGAGCCCAGGGACTGACAAGCGCAGCTTGGGACGTCCGTCCATTAACGAGATGAGGGGATGAATTGGTAAAAGCCACAGGTTCAAGGAGGATGCAACGCTTCTAACCGTATCGATAAGTATCAATGCTTATGTCCAGCAAGGGCCAGACTCGTAGTCACACCAGGTCGTCACACCACTATAGAGACTTATGCTCTCGCTTTCGTCGGAAATTCGTCAGAAATCATTTTTATTCCGCAAAATTAGGTAGGTTAGGTTCGTTAGGTATCTATAGATGCCCGAAGGGCAAACAGGCTAGAAATAAGAGCTGTACCGCAGGCAGGGCTCCGTCAAACAGCAATGGTGTGACAACCTGGTTTGCGACAAATCTGGCTCTGTCCAGCACTGGACGTCCTACGGCTGAAATGATGATGAAATGAGGACCACAGTGTCGGGCTCCCTAAAATGCAGGTGTATCAAACTCAAACAAAACCGCTTCTGGTTCGGAGCAAGTCAATTAAAAAGCGTTTATATTTAAAAAAATTCCAGGTGTTTTTCCCAAAATCCTATGCCCCGGGAAGCGCGGATTACGACTTCTCTCTTGTACGTCTGGATCGTCCGATGCCGATTGGGAGAAACATCGCCGTACTTAACCTGCCCGCTAAAGACTATATCATCAAGAACCAGGATATACTCATCGTCACGGGATGGGGCAGCACTCATGTAAGTGAAACCGTACCTTCTTCTTGCTTTATGTGAGCCTGGTGTCTGTTCGATGATCATTGGAAGAAGCATCGCTGTACATACTCAATCTGCTTGCGAAAGACTACTTCATCAAGAACCTGGATATACTTATCGTGAAAATTTATCTGCTTTTCTGGGATAAAATATACATTAGAAAATTAACCTTACTGTAACGATTTTTTCAAATAAAAACTCGTGACCAAATTCCTTTCTGAAATACCTATATGAAGTAAATATTGTTGTGTTAAGAATTTCCCGGGAAGAAGATTGCGACCCTTTCATAGATAAACGGAAATTGGTTCTTAAACAGCGGCTTTTATAGCATTTCTCACAAAGCACTCATGACGGGAGATGGTAACCGGTGAATTTTTGATACACAGTTTAGACTTGTAACAAAAATTGTGCAAATTACTGGCGCGTTCGAGTGACCATTTCAAACTCGTTCGCTTTACAGTCTCCCAATTTATGTAACGCAACTGCATAATTTTCATTGCAAATCTAAACTAAGCGTTCGTACAGTGTGTAGGTGGAGGAACTGCATGAACACGCATTTCTTACATAAACGTAACTATCGTAAGGTCGCGGGTGAGCAAAGTAATTGTTTCAGTTCATTAATATGGATCTCCGCAAAGAAACGCCTGATTAACAAAAAATAACTTTATCGAAAAATCGTCTTCACAAGCTTGAAATGATCTTAAAAGACTTATCCAACGATAGCCCACACTATAAGGTTAGACGAGAAAAAAAATCACCCCCACTTTACGTCTATGGGAGATACCATAAAAAAACGGTTGTCTGTAAAGTCGGTTTACGGACGATAGTTTAACGTGACAACGTCATAACAAAACATTCAAAAAACAAAAATGAAACCAGGCGGTCACCTATCCAAGTACTGACCGCGCCCGAGGTTGCTCGGACGAGAACCGGTGTTTTGTCAAATATCTTGAAAACGGTGCTTCCTACGGAAAAATCAATGAAATTTTCATCCCCCCTTAAATACTCCCGCATGTACATTTACGTCACATAGTTACATTGCGTCATCATTTTTCATGCGTGCAGCCGGCGTTCATCGATTTAATAGACGTTGTCACGTCAAAACGCTTCATATTTCTTGATTTCGCTCGCAGATTCGGATACGTTCAGTGTACTCCAGGTAGCTTCAGGATAAGAGTACTTGGGCGTTTTCAGAAAAAAGTGTACCCTGTACTTTTTTTAAAAAACCTAACAAATTTTGGGTTATTTCAACTCAAAATCACAAGCACTATCGACTTAAGCAAGAAAAAAACCGGCCAAGAGCGTGTCGGACACGCCCAAGGTAGGGTTCCGTAGCCATTAAGAAAAAATCAAGTAATATTTTTCTAAGGATTTCATATGAGTACGGGAATCATCCAAGTTTAGGTATATTTTATACCTTAGGCTACTATTTACTCTTAAACTACAAATAATTTCCAAGCAATCTTAGCCGCTATAATTTTCCTAGTAAATTTGATATATTTACTACCATTCTGAATTTTCTCAAATTTTTCCACCTAACAGTTTAGATTTTAGAGGGGGGGGGGGACGCTCGATTTTAATGAAAATTTTCACTTTAAAGTTGAATATTTCGCAAACAGATCACTGAATAGAAAAATCATGTTAGCAACCCCGCAATGGTTTTAAAAGACCTATCCAACGATACCACACACTATAGGATTAGTCGAGAAAAAAAAATCACCCTCCCTTTACGTCTATGGGAGGTACCGCAAAAAAAATTTTTTTAGTTTTTTTTATTTAATCACTTTGTCGGCGTGACTGATATATATAATCATGCCAAATTACAGCTTTCTAGTACTAACAGTCTCTGAGCTTAGCCGCGGACAGACAGACAGACAGACAGACGGACAGACATGGCGAAACTATAAGGGTTCCTAGTTGACTACGGAACCCTAAAAAGTGTCCCTCTTTTAATTGTCAGTTTTGTGACGCTGTTAACCATACATGTTGTATGGACCGTCACAGAACTGACTTATAAATTTTGTATGGAAAATTAAGGATAATTAAGACAAAAATGGGTAATTTTTTTTCTGAAAACTTACCAGATAGTACTAGAATATTGACCGTGTCTGACTTTCATTTCGATTTCGACTTTTGATACCAATGTGTTCTATAGTACATTTTTTATCGAGGGACTAAAAGAAGCCAATATATACCCGAGGTGGTTAGCCACCCGAGCTTTAGCGAGGGTGTCTATTTATCCGAGGGTTTATATTGACTTTTAGTCTCCAGGTGAAAACTCTATTTTTCACTTCGATTGCGAGAAAAAAATAGTCAGTTAAGTACAAAAAGAAACAGTGCGTGGAGTCCCTCCGCGCGGAAGAAGTGAAACTTCATAATAAACCAACCCGCTCCCAATCCGCTCCTAACCCGCCCCCAACCCGCTCCCAACCCGCTCTCAACCCGCCCTCAACCCGCCCCAACCCGCTCTCAACCCGCTCCCAACCCGCTCCCAACCCGCTCCCAACCCGCCCCCAACCCGCCCCCGACCCGCTCCCAACCCGCCCCCAACCGGCCCCCAACCCGCTCTCAACACGCCCCCAACCCTCTCCCAACCCGCCCCTAACCCGCTCCCAACCCGCTCCCAACCCGCCCCCAACCCGCTCCCAACCCGCCACCAACCCGCCCGTACACAAACTGGAAAAAATAGAATGGCGCCACCTTCTATGCGGAAAAAGCATAGAACTAAGACCACGTAGACTAAGAACGTAACACTTTCGTCATGAAAATGGTCCACACAATCTTGTTCAATTTTGTTCTTGGCAATTTTGTTTTGCCACTAAGCAAGTACTGGCTGTTTGAGTTTATCTAAGTCACTCGAAATTAATTAAAAAATTAATTACTTTTACTCCCTAGGGACTAAAGCTCTCACTTTACTCCCGCCTCGTAAGGCTATATTGACCTACTTTTAGAGCATGAGAAGTGAAAAATAAGTTGTTTTTTCCTTCACCAGGAGTCAGGCTACGCCCACATACCAGACCGTCTCCGGTTCGTACCAGTTCCAGTGATGACGATGAACGACTGCCAGGACTCATACAGATTCTACATCACCCCGCGAATGCTGTGCGCAGGATACGCTACTGGCGGGAAGGACGCGTGCAACGTACGCTTAGCTCTTTCTAACTTGGGTGAAATATGATGTGAGAGGGAGATAGCTCTATAACCTAAACGGTCGCCCATTAACATGGGTCAGTATGGATAATTAACTTTGAAACTAAGACATAGAAAAAATCTATTTTGAACCACGTCAACGATTTTAGCGACAATAAAACAGCATACAATGTAGTAAAAAAATCATACTTGGTTCGGAAATCGAACCCAGTCGAGTTGCAGAAAACTTCATAAATTTTAGGTTTGACCTACAGCCTCTCGAGCAAAAGGTTGTAGGTTTGAACCCGGGCTCGCAACTATGAGTTCGTCAGAATTTAAGTGCAAAATTACATTTAAAATTTACCATGAGCTTTACGGTGCAGGAAAACATCGTGTAGAAACCTTCACACACCTACACTATGCATACGATATATTAGCTATCTGTATGCCAAAGTTCAGCACAATCCGTTTAGTGGTTTGAGCTCTGCGTTGATAGGTATATAGATTACTAAATAGGGTATTTGTATGCAGTAGGGATGGCAAAAATTTAATAACTTCTTCGCGGCAAATATGTAACTAGATCAGTTCCCCAAACTTGTTTGTGCCGCGTACCAAAATTCTCAGCTCAGCTTCAGTAAAAATTATAGTGAGAAAAAAGCATTTGAAAAAAAATGCGAATGGAAGTTTTGCTACGAGGAACAAACAAGTTTGGGGAACTGATCTTGTTACTCCCACCACTGCTAGATTTTCCTGTACTTTCTAGCACGACTCAGGAGGCCCAGCTGTACGGGACGGCGTACTACTCGGCATAGTGTCCTTCGGAGGCAAGCAGTGCGGGGACCCTCGCTCCCCAGGAGTCTACAGCAGGGTATCAGAACTCACAGAGTGGGTGGAGAGAACCATCAGCGACAATGAAGCTTCCCGAGTGCCTGAGCTACAGGAGAAGATAAAAAAAGCGAGAGAGCGGGAGCATGAACTCCAAAGGTGATGAACTTCCTTAACAACTTCCCTGTCCAAGCAGTCGTTTTCAGTAAAATTGTACATAATTAAACGCTGTGGTGGCCTAGCGGTTTGACCTATGGCCTTTCAAGCAGAAGGTCGTGGGTTAAAATCCCGGCTCGCATCTCTTAGTTTTTCGGAATTTATTTGCGAAATTACATTTGAAATTTACCATGAGCTTTACGGTGAAGGAAAACATCGTGAGAAAACCTGCATTCACCTGTGAAGAAATTGAATGGTGTGTGTGAAGTTCCCAATCCGCACAAAGCCCGCGTGGAACTATGGCCCAAGCCCTCTCATTGTGAGAGGAGGCCTGTGCCCTACAATGGGACGTAAATAGGCTGGGATTATGAAGGGTTTAAGGGGGCACCGAGGTTTTAGCGCTAATCGATTTTACATGACAACGACACTAACATCATCATCATCATTCTCAGCCTATATACCTCCCACTGCAGGGCACAGGCCTCCTCTCAGAATGAGAGGGCTTGGACCGTAGTTCCCATGCGGGCCCAGTGCGGATTGTTAACTTCACACACACCATTGAATTTCTTCTCAGATGTATGCAGGTTTCCTCACGATGTTTTCCTCCACCGAAATGTGGACACTAACGCAACGAACTTATACGGACTAATAGGTTGGCCAGACAGCGCGGGGTTAACTACTTATTTTCTTCATATTACTAAAACAAATAAGTACATATTTTAAAAATGTAACGTGTATAGGTACGCTATAGAAAACATTTATTTTTATTATCATTCAGGAATATTTGCAATATTATGCCTTAAGGGTTTATTTTGTTTTTTTAGAGACTTCTTTGGATTTTATTTCTATCGAGCGAACTACAAGTATAATCGTGTTTCTAAAGTGCGTGATTTACCTATACAGAGGAATCCTTAAATACCTTACACATGAATTTCAAACTAAAGATACAGCAAGGGATTAAAATGAATGGAATAATTTCGCCAGAAAATAGGCGCGGCCTTCATGATAACAAAATCACGATCGCGTCATTTGTGTAACGAAATTTAGTCACAGAGGTACAAAACTATTATGGCTAACTTTCGGTACACAAAGGAATCAATTGTGTTTTTATTGTGTATTTTTTTTTAAACCGACTCTAGGGTTTCGCACCCAAAGCATGCCAATGGGACCCTATTACTGAGACTCCGCTGTTTGTGCGTTTGTCCGTCCGTCCGTCTGCCACAGCTAGCTCTAACTTTAGAACCGTAAAAGTAAATTTTCACCGATTATGCATCAATGTGGCCGCTATAAAAGCAAATAGGTACTAAAATTAAAATAAAGTCAAAAATTAAAGGGGTTCGTTATAAAAGAAACGTGTTTTTTGCAGCGTTTTTAACTCGACTGTTTTTTTAAAGTTTTTTATGTCTTTTTTTCACAGGTTTAAGGCTAGAGTAGAAGACAAGAAGAATAAAATCAAGAGTTGGTTACGGGAAACTCTGAAATCGCCGACATTCATCGAACTCGCCAGGAAGAAATTGAAGGAAATTGGTGTGAATATGCGGAGAAGCGCCTCTGTGCCAATTATGGAGGCCCAAAATGTCAGTTACCTTGACGACAAGGCTATTGATGATATTAACCTTTCAAACCTTATAAATGAACGAATATTGGAAAATGACGATAAAGACGAAGACGAACAAATGCTGAGAACTTTGGCTTTACAAGAAATAATGTTAAATGAAAGCGATGAGAAAGACAAAGACGAAAATTTCGAAGCTATCGCTGCTTTCGTTCTTGGAAAATGAAAATAAAACCTTTAATTCGTTTTTGTACCAAACAGGTTGACAGCGCTATCTCTTGAACTAATGTATAACGACTAGCCTTGCAGCGCTACGAACGGTTACGGCCATCTTATTAATTATCATAGTAAGCGTAGACTTTACGTAGTTTGCCTAGTCGTCACTAGATGGCGCAAATAACAAAACTAAAATTTAATGTTAGCAATTGTTCTTAATTCGTTACAAAGGTGCTTAATTTTTTAGAAAATCTTTAATTCATAAGACCCAAAAAATTTTAAAACTCTTTCTGGTCACATTAAAATCAAAACTAGGAGAAGTTCCCGTCTTTTCCAAGCTTAGTTTAGCTATTCAACAATAGATGTCACTAAAAGTCAAACTTTGAAAGTTAAATCATAAAAATCTCTAATATTTTAAAATCTCGTGTCTCGGTGTTTGTTATCGAACTCCTCCAAAACGGCTTAACCGATTTTTATGAATTTTTTTATCTATATTCGGTAGGTTTGAAAATAGGTCGTAGGGTATTTTTTATACCCCTAGGTGATATATTTAGCAAAACAACGTTTGCCGGGTCAGCTAGTAAAACAATGATTATTATGCCTGTAGCTATTAAAGCTACTGTAATAAATGGTATCTTCAGTATTATTGTTAATTTAAAATTATGTGTACCTAGGTTTATAAGGATGAAAAGGTTAAATAAAATTAAAGTGAATAGTTTACTTGCCTACCTTTTTTTAGATACCTAGTAGTCTTTTCGACAAGAAATAGACATGCCTGCGAAGGTGGACCAAGTAAGTTTAAGTAAGAAAAACTTTTTTTTTCTGGCTATAGCTATATGCTATATGGCTATATGCTTTTCGATGCCTGTACTTGCATTGTCACCAACCTACGTATACTTACCAAATAAGTAAATCTGACCGCTGTATGTAAGTTGATTTCGATTTCCATGTCACTAAAGTTTGTTGGTTTTATAATTATCTTCTTCTAATATATAAAAATCTCGTGCCGTGTATTTGCTATCGAACTCCTCCGAAACGGCTTGACCGATTTTTATGAAACTTATTTCTCCATATTTGGCAGGTCTGAGAATATGTCGTAGGCTATTTTTTATCTTCGAGTCGCGGGCAAGAGCCAGACTAATATATAAAAATCTCCTGTCACGGTGTTCGTTATCGAACTCCTCCGAAACGGCGTGACGTGTACGCCAGATGGAGAGCGAAGATGAGGCCTAAGATGGAGCACGCTTGCCTAGTAAATGGTCATTCACCCTAGATTTGTATTTAGGGGAATAAGCAGAAAGAAGGCAGTTGAGCCAAGTTGAGCGCAGTGTTGCGCGCGCCCCCAAGCAGTGCAAACCGTACAACAAATACGGGGCACTGTAACTGGTACTTACGCGCGCGCTGCACAACTGCTCAGACCCTTCCTCCAGAATGGATTCTACGTAAACAGGCCGGAACACGACGAGTCGCTTGGCGGCCTGACTCAACGTTTAGGTTGGTAGCCACCCATGGCCGAAGCCTACCACGGACTACCACCGGAGTTGTATCGCTCGTTTAGCACCACCCAGGGGTCACGTCTAGGGTCTCGAGGATTTCAACCCCTTTTCTTGCAGGATTCTTCTCATCGGGTTTTTCTGATTTGGTGGTAGATTATTCGACATTAATTGAGGCCTAAACTGACTAAAATTTTTTGACTTTAACTTTGTGATCTGCTAAAATCTATTCTTCACTTCTTTCTGTTGTCAATGTTTACCTGAAAGAGATCGCTCTGAAGCGACAAGGCCGCCTATGATAACCTTTTATTTTATTCTCTGTGTGCCTGCTTTCTGAACTGCTTACTATGATATGTTGCACGAAGAATCATTGTATTTTAATAACAACTATACTTTATAATAAAGAAACATCACACTAACACAAACTGACATAATAAAAAATTGCTGACAATTAAGACAGTTGCGTAAGCGCATGACATGTACCAGGACCGCATGCGATGCGAGAAATGTTCGTGCATAATGTTGCTATGGACAGGCAAATGCAATCTGCGACAGATTGATAAACCAAGTAGTGATGTGCCGGATATCCGTATCCGCGGATATCCGAGGAAGAAAATTCCGTATCCTTTAATTTTTGGTGAATCTTTTACGGATTTTTTACCATATGAAGGGTCCACAGAAAGAAGATGTCTAGTCACCTTTTTGAAAAATTGAGATAAACTCAAAATGAAGAGCTCGCAAAGTACTATGACTATGACTTACCATTGGATTAAATATGAATATCTGAAAACAATATATACATTTTTTTCACTTTTAAAGAAATGGTTACATAGATGACTAACTTTCAAACCGCTAAGTAACTCAAAAAGTTGCTTAGGTGACTCTTCATATTATTTTTCAATTCATACTCCCATTTCGCACTGGGCCCGCGTGGGAACTACGGCCCAAGCCCTCTCATTCCGGGAGGAGGCCTGTGCCCCGTAGTGGAACGTTGCTGGGATGATGAGGACAATGAGGTGATTAGGTAGCAATTAAAAACTATTAAATTCCACCCAGATTATTTTTTACCTCTTAAAACTATAAACATAGGTAACAAAAGCAAATGCAAGTCGAAATATGTGCTGCCTTGACTGTCGTCACGGCGGGCGTGGCGTCAACTATCGTTTCAAGGTCCCGCGTACCATACCGATTGAGTAAGAATTCGTCTCCATATCCGCGGATCTTGACACCAAATATCCGTATTCGAACCCACATCCGTGGATATACATTTTTAACCGGCACATCACTGCAACTAAATGTTACGCTCCATGTTCTATGCTATCCTAGTACTTCTTGTGTGGGTGCACGAGCTGTTCCCCTGGTACTTGAAATAATATAATAATACCGTCCGAGCCGATTTCGGCTACAGCGACTGCTGGACAGGCTCAGCAGCTGGCGCCTCATTGGTCCGCGCGTTGGTGTGCTCGCATGTGACTGTTGTAGCCAATTTTGGCCTTAAATGTTCTTGAGCAAATCGGACAGGTGAGAACGCCGCCACTATAATTGTAAGCTAAAGCCGTTGGTGGTCTGGCTTTTAGCTCGTCTCTTTTTGCGTCGAGCTCGTCTTTTCGTAGCTTTTCAAAACGCTTCGATGTTCTGCCTTAAAAGACGTCTCCATTCCGGGCGATTTGCAGCTTACTTGTAATATTGCTTAAACAAAGTAAGCGTTTATTGAATTCCTGACAAACAATTTTCTACATAATATAAGGTCACTAATATTATAAATGGGAAAGTACTTATGTAAAGATATTTGTGTGTTTGTAATTAATTATCTATTAGTATGTTGTAGTTACTATCATTTGAGCCTCTGAGTTAAGTAACTCGCGGACAAACAGACATAGAAAATAGAGGGACAATGGTGGCTGTCACCACTAGATGACTGGGGCGGTGAAGAGGTGATAAAGACACAAACATCCAAATATCGCCATTTTACACTGACTGACATACATCAAAAACCTAATCCACTTCCAGACGTCCTAGGAAGTTCAAATTTGATATCTAGTTAGGTGATTGCGTATATACAAAGGGAAAAATCCGAAAATAGAGAATTTTTAAGATTCGAAATATTTTTCAAACAATCGATTTTATGTTCGCCAACAAAATTGTTTTGAAATTTAGCGAAATATTCCATAAAGATGGATTGAAGCTTAGAATTTGACTTAGCTAGTTTTTACCAGCAAAACAAATCAACAAATCTAATACATTTAAACGAGCAATTCTACATATAATCGGGATCTCGGAAACGGCTCCAACGATTTCGATTAAATTTGGTATCTGGGGGTTTTCGGGGATGAAAAATTGATCTAGCTTGGTCTTATCTCTGGGAAAACGCTTGGCAAAGAGTTTCAGCCCGAGTGGAGCTCGGTTGCCCAGGTGCTAATGAGAAAATGTCAAAAGGCCGCACGTGAGAAGAAGAAATCAAATTTAAAGAAATAATGCACAGAAATGAAATGAAACAATAAACGGGGAAGGAACGAAGACTGAAGATTAAATTAGTGACAAATAGTGAGCCTTGTGAAGGTTTTTAAAAATGGGGAGGGATTTAGCTTGCAATGACGAATGACGAATGGCAGTCATAGCAAAGGAGTTATGATAGAATTTAGAAGAAGAAGGATGAACGGTAAGAAGAAAAACTTGTGCAGTGCAGACCGTAGAGAGGACAATAACTTAAAACACTCTTGCAGTTATTAAGGAGTTGCAAGATTAAAGACTTGGTACCTATTTATATCTCCTAAAAATGCTATTTATATCTCTAACCATTTGTCAGCGAAGTGAACAATCAAGGATATTTTTAGTAAGTATTGAACTTGCTAAAATTTTTCACATTTATGTTTTTGTGGGATTGCTTATTACACAACGATGACGTTTCATTCTGTATTTGCAAACTTTTAAACAATTGTTCTATTTCCGTAACAATTCATACTTCGTGATCTTATTATGGAAATGGTAACGGCAATCGCCACTAAAATGATGTAACAGAAATCTACATTGGTATTCTTTATTTAGTTATCGACATAGCCCACCGCATTAGCACGCTGAAATGGCAATGGGCAGGTCATACACCCGAAGAACCGATAACCGTTGGGGTAGGCGAGTTCTTGAGTGGAGACCACGGATCGGCAAACGTAGCGTGGGACGTCCTCAGACTCGGTGGAGCGATGATCTTCGCAAGGCGGCTGGCAAGAGCTGGATGAGAGTGGCCGAGGATCGTGCTCAGTGGCGTGCCATGGGAGAGGCCTATGTCCAGCAGTGGACGAACACAGGCTGATGATGATGATGATTCTTTATTTATTTTACTCAACATACCTTTTCCCGCGGTTGTTCCCGCGTAAATGAACAAATCAAGCAGTCGAATTGAAATTCCTTTATTTTACTAAATATTTTTTTATTATGAGAGGGAGGAAACCGAGCAAGCGGGTCATCTGGTGGAAAATGATCACCACCGATCGTAAGGTCGCGGGTGAGCAAAGTAATTGTTTCAGTTCGAATCGATATTATTATGTCAATTACTAACCATACGTCGTTCGTTCCGGGAAAATATCTAGGTATAATAATAAGAGCAACAGAATATAACTGTAGGTATGAGATATATAAGAAACTATGCGTGTTTATTACATAATTAACATAAATAATGCATTTCTTAGATGCCATGACCACAGAAGGAAATTCGCACGTCACATCGCAAACATAATCCTTTTTTTATGGTTCACAACTGCAACAACAATCGCTTTTAGGGTTCCGTACGTACCCAAAGTATGTCAACGGGACCACGGGACCATATTACTGAGATTCCGCTGCCGTCCGTCTATCAGAGGCGCTACTACGAAATTCGAAAATCGAAGTTCGTATCGTATTATCCCTCTCACTCTCGTGTCAAATCATATTAGCGTGAGCGAGACGGCACGAAACGAAGTTCGAATTATGCACTTCGTGGTAGGGCCTCAGAGGGCTCTATGTCTTGAACCGTAATAGCTAGACACTAAAAATACTGTTTATTTAATCTAGGGTAAAAGAACAGATAATTAGGTACATCATCATCAATGAATGAATATTATATTACCTATATCACCAGACAATTCACACCAATTGACTTAGTCCCAAAGTAAGCTAAGTAAAGCTTGTACTATGGGTACTAGGCAACGGATAAACATACTTATATAGATATATACATATACGTAAATACATATTAAACTCCCATGACTCGAGAGCAAACATTCGTATTTTTCATACAAATATCTGCCCCGACGCGGGAATCGACCCTTCGAATCTTTCGTTCGTTAAGAAATAATAAAACAACTAACGGTGTTAAGAGCTTACTAAAAAGAATGTTTAATTTAAATTCATTACTTAAAATAAAAGAAAAAATTACCCCTGAGATGTCACTTTGACATTGACAGTTTGTTTACATTTTTGATCTCTTATATCAAACACTGTAGTTTGCTATCCTGTACCGTCTTTTTGTCGCAAAATTCTTCAGCATAAAAAACGAACCCATGACCCCAGTTTCCTTCCTCAGCCTCAATTAAATTATATAACGTGCGCATACGCACACACGCGTGACACGGAAGACGAGCGTGCGCTGTGTTGCAATCCCTTAAATAGGTCGAGACACTAATAGAAAGATATAGGGCCGGCGTAGGTTTGTGTTTTTATGCGTAGTTAATTTTTAACTTTGAAATTTAACATGAGCTTTACGGTGAAGGAAAACATCGTGAGGAAACCTGTATACACCTGCGCAGAAATTCAATGGTGTGTGCGAATTTCCCAACCCACACTACGCCCGCACGGGAACTGCGGCCTAAGTTCTCACAGTCTGAGAGGAGGCCTGTGCCCTGCAGTGGGACGTAACATAGGCTGATGATGAAAAAAAAATAAAAATAAAATGCGTGCAGTTCCTCCGCGTGGAAGAAGTGAAACTTCGTAATGTGGAAATGAAAAAGGCACTTGCACATCAATATGAACCTTATTGCAATTACTTAAAGAACTACATTTACTTTTGAATCTTTGTGTTTAAATTACTCACTAGATGGCGCTATTATAAAGTCTTATACTGCATTTGCACAGACAGTATGCGTTCTACATCGCACTATCGAAGTTTTTAACATCCGTTAGTATATATACAATGCGAGTTTACTTGCTTCGGCAGTACATATACTAATGCTTTCACACCCCCTCCATGGTAGCGTTAAACGTTTAACGCAACCTTGTTGGAGTTCGCATTAGAAGTTTCACTTCAAAAACTGTTCAAACTCTACCGCCCAATTCGGCCCTGCTATAAAATCTTAAAAAGACTGTTTGCATCTTTTAGTTACAATTTTTAGGTCACACGCTAAGTGTGCGCGTGCGCATGTGGATGATCCATCGTTGTGTTTAAACTTAATTTAATTGTCGTTAGACTTAATAAGCCACGTTAGCTCAGTGGTTTGACTTTATGACCTCTTAAGCAAAGTATCGTAGGTTCAAACCGAATTTGCCCTCTGAGTTTTTCGGAATTCATGTGCATTATATTTCAAGTTTGCCACGAAAAAAAACATGTCTGAGGCAACCTGTGATCATATTGTGTAACGCGCGGTCGCTTGCTGTCGCTTTTACCATCTCTTTCTGTCACCATCTTATACCGTTTTACAGAAAGAAGATAGTTAGATAGCAAGCGTCCTCGCGTTAGACAATATGGCCTCTGCACCTGCTAAACAATTCAATTATGGGTAACCTTGAGCTTTCTTATGAGGCCCCTCGTTAGCAACCACGTATCAGTGCCGTAAGTCATCACTGGCAACACACTCTGCTCAAAGACTTTTGAATTGAGACACAGAAAGTTTTATCACTAGATCATCCGTCCATTTTGGTGGTCGTTCTTCGCTGCGCTAGCCAGTCCGTGATCTCCATTCGAGAACTTTTCGGACTCAATGGGCATCAGCTGTTCTGCGTGCTATATGGCCTGCCCATTACCATTTCAACGAACTAATCTTTTTGGTTATGTCGGTGACCCTGGTTCTTCAACGAATCTCTTTGTTACTGATTCAATCCCGTAAAGAAACCCTGTAGCCTTCTCCATAGCTCCTTGAGCGACTCTGAGCCTATATTCATTAGGCCAATAGTGAAGTACCATCTCTCAGATTCTTACGTCAGCACTGGCGACACACAAAACAGACAAATAAAGTACCTATGTTTAAATAATTATTTATTGAATCAGGCGTTACTTTGCGGAGGTCCATATTTATGGACTGAACCAATTACTTTGCTCACCTGCGACCTTACGATAGCTACGTTCTAACATTTGGAGTCACAGTCAGCGGTTGCGGTACTCTGAATATGAGTTCTGGTTAAGTTCGAAACGCGTCAGTGTAGTTTGATGGTGGTGGTAATAGTTGAGTTTGTGTGATTTGTGTGTGGTCATACAGTGTGGAGGTGGAGGAACTGCATGAACACGCATTTTTTACGTAAACGTAGCTATCGTAAGGTTGCGGGTGAGCAAAGTAATTGTTTCAGTTCATACCTATGTTTATTGATTGATTATTGTTTTTTTGACTGCAGCAGAGAAGACTATCTCTAGAATCATGAACTTCATGTCTCATACTGCGCAATGCCGCCGCGTTATTTCATTAGTAATGCGTCAACATATAGGTGGCAGACTGCATGAGATTAGCATACAATTATATTGTAAATAGAAATTAGTTGGTCAATCATTTGTAGCACAGTGACCCACGCCCTTTATTGTGAGGGACCTTGAAGTGTTAACAAGTACTTGCTCGGGGAGATCTCATTGGTTGGTCTGGTCGTATCAATCGTGTTGGAATGAGACCTTTCTGTCTCCATCCATGTGTGCGTATGGTGACGGCACGTATAAAATTACATAAAGCTTCAAAAGAATAATACACATAATCCTTTTTATCCTACCCTACTAAAATTAAAAATAATAAGTTTGTCAAGATGTTCAGATGTTTCGATTAAAAATATTCAGAGCCAAAGTCAAAAGATAATTATTCAGTTAAGGCTTCAATTCAAGCGCTTATATGAATATCGAAGAATCTACCACCGATTCGGAAAAACCCTGTTGAGAAGAATCCGGCATGTCTTTTCAAACAGATTTAGATCTAATGCATCTACCTAATACAACTAATACTCGTATTTTAACACAGTAGATACGCTATTTGAGACTAGGGACGCCAATACGGATTAGAATTATTTCCAAAAATCCCTGTCCATGATAAAATAATTATCACCTCAGCATCTCAAACAGGCAGGTTTTGCTACTAAAACACAGTGAGCAAAATCCGATTTTGCTCACTGCGTGAGACAAAGTAGCTTTTTAATTATTTTTTTTTTAAAGTCAAAGACAATGATCGGTCTGCTTACTGAATTCGAAAGATTTGAACTTCAGTTTGATCTGTCACTTTCATTTCGATACGAAAAGAGCGAGAGATAAGATTAAATCGATTAAAATTTCGATTTCAAATTCTATCCTAGTAGACCTAAAAATAAACGAACGATTGAACGTTCGGATACTCATAATAAGTTCTTAACCTTAAAATTGTAATTCGTCTGTTAAGATTTTAAATTAAATTATTGTAGGTACTTTTTTAAGAATTGGATTATATTTTTATATAATCAAATTAATAGTAAAAATGTTGTTGGAAACAAAGTTTAAACATGTATCTATATAATTATTAATAATTTTAACAATCTTGAACATCGTGGTAAATACAGCGGATGCAGCATCGGAACGCAGCCGGTGTAGTATCGGAACGCATCTTTAAAAAAATAGCGGGATTCAAATTTTAATTCTTTTCTTCTGTTTCTCTAGCTACAGAGTTCGATATCTGTGAGTTTGGTACACGATCAGAGGCAATTTGGAAATTATTAGAATAGTAATAAGTACTTATTTAATACATTTTTGAATATGATATGAGTGAATTGAGTGAGTCCAGTGACGAAGTCAACAATTGAACACCAGACGAATTAATGGAGTAATACATAATGCAGAGTAAGTTTCTTACTTGAAAAGTCTGGCGAAAAATATTTAAAAGCGTATGATATTTTTAAACAATGCAAACACTTTTTCGGAGACTGTACCTATTGTTATATATATAATATGAAGTATTTACTCAATGTTGAAAACCACAACAAAGACAAAAAGACGACGTTCATATACCTTTAATAATTTATTATGTTCTCGCTGCTGAGGTGAAAAGTTGTATGTGTCACACGAGACCAAAGTTTTTTTGCATCTCGTGTATTTGAATCACTCGCGCACTCAGGATTCTAACTTAGAATCACTCGCTAAACGCTCGTGATTCAATTATAGAATCCTTCGCTAACTCGTGATTCAAAATCAGCACTCGCAGTAAAAAACAACTTTGCTCTCTTGTTGCACAAATAACTATTATTTAACAGTACGCTTTAGATATAAGTTTTCCAAAATGTTTCAATATTTATTCCGTGCGCATATTGCCTTTCTTGATCGTCGCAGGCACATCCCCACTCTGCGTGGGTCTGCCTGACACACTTTCGTTACCGGCTCTACACTTTGTTTTTCACTTAGCCGTTTTGGCAGCTCGGTTTTTGTTGATTTCGATTTTAGCATCCATGCTTTGAGCTGAAGAGCACGAGACTTAAATAAATGAAGCGTACCTACCTACATGAAAAGAACACGACGACTATAATTTATAATTTTCGAATACATGATTTTCAAAATGGTAAAAAAGTAAGTTATATAAAGATTTATACAGTCTGTAACTGGGCGGTAAGTTACTTATAGTTCATTGCGTCCAAATATTTTGAGATTAAAACCTCATTTTCAAGAAAAAAGAACTAGATGTTTTTTCCTGTACCCTTCAAATGTGATTTTATTTGAAGAATATTTATAGTATTGTCTAAACTTGGCTTAGTTTTTTCATATGGGCGACCAAGTACGTGCTTTACTTATTTAATGACGGTTCCTACAGTCAAAGTAAAGACGATAAAGCTGAATGTCACAATAATGTCTAAGTGAAAATGTCGTAAAGAATTTTTTTGGTACCCTCTATAACACTATTAACGATTAAGGCATTCCACTCAAACTAATACAGTCGAAAGATATAATCTGTGTATGAATTTTGGATGGTGTATGTACTTTCGTTTGGCAATTTACGTTTCCCAAGCTGATTCATTTGGCATATGATTAATTTCCCAAATGTTTATTTTTTCTGAAACTGTAAACTATTCAGGATATATTTCAGGACTATTCTGTAGGTTAGGTTAGGTTAGGTTAGGTTAGGTTTGTTTTATAACAATCCTGAAAAGTTTACAGTTTCAGAAAAAATAAACATTTGGGAAATTAAACATTTGCCAAATTAATCAGTTTGGGAAACGTAATTTGCGAAACATTAGTAAACCGATTTTACTATTTTTATTCTCAAAACAGCTATAGCCACATAATAATTCCGAAACTGCAGATATTTTGAGGAAAGTAGATTACGGAATACTTAATTCATTCTGAGTGGAGGCTTGTGCCGTACAGTGGGATGTATGATGATGATGATTTTACGGAAATAAAGTAGACGCAACTGAAGTTAACCGACATTCAAACTGCAAAGTTATGCACTACCGAACACCGAGTAGTACCAGGCTGTCATAAACGCTAGGTGGTAACGGATGGCATCAACGAGTCGAGCAAAGCTCGCCGCGGCTCCGATCGCGAAAGTGAGAGTGGCTGTTGCGTAACCCTGCTCGACTCGTGACGCCCTGGTACGTACCGAGGCTGAGCTAGGTTTGTTTTCGATTTCCTTGGTCGGTTTTGCTGCATTGAATTACTATTATGTCTAAGATCCCGGACCAGAAACGACCACCATCCATCTGTTTATAATAGATGAAAATAATTTAATTTTATTCTTAAATCTGCACAAGCTCTATTGTTGCTTCCATGGAGATGGGAAGGGGATAGCGTAACTGAACAAGTTGCATCTAATACCAGCCCAGGCCCATCTTCCATGGAGTCATACTCAAACCATCTGGTCTTTTGCCATCGTCTCTTGCAATACCTAGGTATTGCACGCTATCCCCTTTCCATCTCCATGGAAGCAACAATAGAGCTGGTGCAGCTTCTGAAGCGGCTGAAAAAGCTAAAGCAAACAAATACAGGGGTCTACGCTCTAACTACAACATTGTCCCATTCGGTGTCTAGACCCTTAGTCCGTTGGGCCCTAGCGCTATGAGGCTATTTAAGGAAATGGCAAAAAGGTTAGTCGATGTCACAGGAGACCGAAGAGTTGGAAACGACCTCGGACAAAGAATTAGTTTAGCTATTCATAGGGGGAACGCTGTCAGTTTCTTCGAAACCTTGCCTAAAGCGCCACTGAACATATTGAAGCACCCAACTTTATATAAATAAACAGAGGCCTAGCTAGGTGCGGCCTCGCGGTCTGAGGGGCCTCGCGCCTCGAAAGGTTCTCATCTTTTTCTCAATTAAACATCCGTCATTTAATCTGTACTGCGTCCATCGTAATTTAAATCCTGACACTAAATTTAGATGCTGGGTCGCCACTGGAATTAAGTGTACATTTATACAACTTCTCTCTATGACAATAAAGCAAAAATTTCCCATTTACCTTAAGATTAGCGGTAGATTCCATCACATCTCGATCGCGATAGGGAAAAATAATCAACGTTATGCAACTTGTCATTGCCAGTCGGTCAGCTACTGGAATGACTCGACTTGACTCATCAAGTACTGATAGGATGTGAAGAAAGTGGCACATCCTTGTGAGTAGCTGACGTGACGTAAACCACGCGGATTTTGAACCGGTTCGAGACTCCGAAGGCGGTTTTGCGGATGCAGCGCTCAAAAATTACGATATTCTTTCACCGGAGATAAGTACGTGTAATGCGAATAACTTCGTGCCCAAAAATTTAATTTCACTTGGCATACCAGCATTTGCCATTAAATATACAGGACGTCATAAAACTCAACTCTGGTACAGGCCCAATAGGAAAAAATGCTATACATACTGTTGTTGTTCTGTCGCACGCAACAAGTACGTTTAGAAGTTAAGTATGAAGTATCTTTTTCTATTTATTTTTTATTTTCTTCAACTTCATTTTTTTGATGATTGTGATGGTGTAGGGGTAAGCACGCAGCACGGAACGCTGAGGACCTGGGTTCGATTCCCAGCATTGGTCTTTTTTCTGGGGTTTTTTCTGTGCATCTATATTTCAGTTTGTATTTAGTTTGAAAAGTATGTTTAGCATTTATTTTATTTATTTCATATCAGCCTTCGATCAACAATACAACCACCATATAAGAGCTCACGTTGAAACTGAGCTCTTATTTGCAGCACCGTTTTTGTTGCGCTGACCCGTTATCTAGTGGTATTGTTGATCGAAGATATCAGCAGTTGACTGTAAGGCGTGCAAAATCTTTGCCTATTTTCAAATCCTTGCTTAAAGAATAAGGTAAGCAGGCAAGGTATACTATTTTTCCTCTCCTTTTCCTCTCGCCCGGTACCAGGTTACGTTGAGATTTGGGACACCCGGTATGTACCTTTCATCCGAATTTATCCAACCATTTTAGCGTAGAACAAACACACACACACACACACACACATACCTATTTCCAAATCTTCGCATTTATAATATTAGTAAGATTAGACAGAGAGAGAGAGAGAGATTAGTTTCTGTGATGTTTCGAGAGTAGAGTAGGGGGGGGGGGGGCGGGTGCTCCGTCAGTAGCTTTTTAATTATCCGGAATATAACCACAACCAATTTCATTTAAATCAGTTGGCGGGGTAAAGCGTGAAGACGTGACAGACAGACAGTTACTTTTGCATTTATTACATTAGTAATAAATGACGTCCACTGCTGAACATACGCCTACCCCAAGGCTCGCCAAACAGATCGGTCCCGTGCCATCCGCATCCAACGCGACAAATCACCGACATAGCTCGAAGAATCACCAGAGTCAAATGGCAGTGAGCAAGGCACATCGCTCGTAGAACATTAGTAAGGACGTTAAGTACTCATTAAATGTAACTTTCTCGTGAAATATTTTTTTCAAATTTGGTTCAGCTGTTTTTATGTTCCGACACACAATTTGCAATGGAATAAATTCGCCTTCGTACGCGTATTTATTAGGTACGCATCATTTCTTTATTTTTAACCCCCGACACAAAAAGAGGGGTGTTATTATAATTTTGACCGCTATGTGTGTGTCTGTCTGTGGCATCATAGCTCTTAAACGGGTGAACCGATTGGGATGCGGTTTTTTTTAATAGAAAGCAAGTTTCTTGGCGATGGTTCTTAGATATGTTTCATCAAAATAGGTTCAGCGATTTTAAAGTTATCAGCTCTTTTGTTAGCTGCGGAAGGGATCTAAGACGTATTAATGGGCATTTACTTAATGTTAAAACATACGAATGACTAATTGCTTTGGGGGTTTTTAAATTTTTAATTTTTAATAATTTATGTAGTGTAGTATAAAGTGTTTAAATAAATTTAAATAAATAAATAAAAGGGGGGACAATCTTACACAAATCGACCTAGTCCCAAACTAAGCAAAGCTTACTATGGGTACTAGACGACGATAAACATACTTATATAGATAAATAAATAATTAAATACATAGAAAACATCCATAACTCAGAAACAAATATTCGTGCTCATCACACAAATAAATGCCCTTACCGGGATACGAACCCAGGACCTCTTGCTTCGTAGGCAGGGTCACTACCAACTAGGCTAAAGCGGTCGTTAAATACATGCATATTGCAAGTACAAAACAATGCCACACTAAAAAAAAAAAAAATATTTCAGGCAGAACCCATATTACAAAATATAAAATAAAAAAATAAAAAATAAAAAAAAATAGTGAAAAATTCAAGCAAGTGAAAAGAAACAAATTAAATGAAATTAAAATAATAACAATTAAAATTAAGAAAAGGATAATTATAATTGCGCGGCACAGTACTTTGTCATAGGGCAGTCCAGGCGGGCAGCAAACATATTCAGAATGATATTGGAACTGCCGCTAACTAAAAGGTGCGAGCCAGGGTTTGAATTTACGACCCCCTGCTTTAGCGTGGAGTAAGAAACACACACGCGCACATCTACTCCTAAACATTCCCATTTATAATGTATAGCAGCCCGTCCCGGCTTCGCACGGGGTAGACAATTATTTATTTTTGGAAATTTGGATATGAAACACTTTTTTCACAAATATTTTTGTTTATTAAAAAATTATTATTTATTATTTATTAATTATTACAGACGTGCACGCCCCACTCCTGTATTTCAGTGCCCCCTCCACCCCGCCCGCCGCGATGCCCGGCGCGCTTTTCAGACTGCATCGCAAACAACGGCCACGGCGCTATGGCGGTTTTGTTTACTGTTTGAATTTTTTAATTCGTAATATCTGTTGAATGGAAAGTCCAATTTAAATAATTTAAAAACTATTTTATAGGTAGTTAAATGGTCTTTACCATTAAATAATTTATTTGGATAAGGATTAATATAAACACATAAATAGCATGGTTTGAATTTGGTTAGCATTTTCATTAATGTTTAAAATGAAAAAAGTTGTTGTAGTGACATAACTACAATAGTTGGACATATGCTACCGCGGAGTTTTTTGTAGACATTATGATGTTCTTCAATATTGTTGTACATTATTTTGTTCTATCGCTAATAGTTTCGGCAGCGCATTCGACGAAAGACATTTTAAGACTCATTTTTCTACACCTTCGGTTACATTGTTCAAATTTTACCAAGGATCCCTAATTTTTTTCAAAATGAAATGTAGCCTATGTCAAATTGGAAGAATGTAGCATTCTATTGGTGAAAGAATTTTTTAAATCGGCCCAGTACTTTTTGAGCCTATTCATTACAAACATACAAAAATAGGTACAAATCTTTCCTCTTTATAATATTAGTGTAGATGTAGGATTAGTAGGAGAGGAGCAGAATCAGTTCCTTTGATGTTTCTAGAGTTCTGTTAGGGGTGGTAGGGGCGCGGGCGCAGGTTCAGCGCAGTGGGTTAGCAGCACGGTTGCGTCACAACCACTTTCTGCTGTCGCTAGCCCACTTACCCAGTCACTGAGACAAGCGGCCGTCGTAAATTGATCACTGCGAACATAATTCGCACACTGGATCGAAAGCGTGTCGTTTTGGACGTTTATTTCTTTAATCACCGACAGGTGTCGCTATACTTACAAAAGATATAACGTTTGACTGTTAGAGAATCGAAAAGGTGCTAATAAATTAGGCGCCAATATTTCCAGGGCGTGACTTACTCATCAAAACAAGTCACTTTCACTCAGACAACTTTTCAAAATTTTAAAAAAAAACGCAAACTTTTCATACATATCCATCCAAACAGATTACTGCTTTAGTGATGGGAAATCGAGTCTTTTTTTTACTTGTTTGGACTAATATGTCCATAGGTAGAAATATTGGTACCTAATTTGTTAGCACCCTGTATAAGAATTGTACGTATTTAATATAAAACGGCACTTCCTGCCACGTACGGTGAAACTGTGGAACCAGCTTCCGGCAGCAGTGTTTCCAGACAACTATGACATCGGGGCTTTCAAGAAAATGGTTTATACTTACTTTAAAGGCCGGCAACAGATTGGCGACTCTCTTTGAGTTGTTGATATTTATGGGCGGTGGTGGTCATTTTCCATCAGATGACCCGCTTGCTCGTTTACCTCCCTCTCACAATAAAAAAAAATCTTACTGGCATAGCAACGGTGTTTGATGTAATCAAATCACGTGTCAACTCAAATAATACACCATTTAATTTAGACCTTCATTAAATTTTTTAAGGTCTAAATTTAAATGAAAATTCACACATTCTCTTTTCATTGTAGGTACCTGGCAGTGCATTTGGTTTCGTACAAAATTATAAAATCTTAACTGTAAACTAAACACTTAAATAAAATTAAAAATTGCCAACATCACGTTGATTGAATGGCGATGGAATTCATTATGAAAGGTAACTGCCAGCCTTTTGGCCTCCAATTCTGTCGACTAGGCGCTTTTGCACTTCTTTAAGATGATGTTGAATTCATACGCTTTCAATTTAGGTAGTCTAATAATAATATTTTGACTTAGTAAACCATTTGAAATAAAATTCTAGGATTCAACGGGATTTCCAACTGCATCGTTATCCTCTTTAACATGGCACGAAGAACACCTGTTATTTTCATATTTTGTCGTAGTGTAGGAATATTGGGACAATACGTATACCAAATTTCATTCAAATCGCTAAGCTGTTTTTGCTTCAAAGCCTAAGAAAAATACAGTCGCAATCATTCGCATTTGTAATATTAACAGTGGTCCATCACTCCATAGAATAAGGTACTTCCTCAGTGCAATCATGGGCACGTGATTTAATTTTCTTTAGCAGTTTTTACTCGATAATGTACTGTCTGCCAAGAAGTTTCGACAAAAGTTTCTTCGTGAAATAATGTCCCTACGGATGAACTTTGTAACTGAGTAAAGTCAGCAGTGGGACGTCCAACAGGGTACAAAAAAAAGTAGTATCGATAACTAATATACCTCATATTATAAATGAAATTGAATCTATTATCTTGGGGTTGCGCTCTGACTCAGCCACTGGCATTGATTCTATTTCGTCGAATATATTGAAGTCAAACCGTAATACATTGATTCCTATCATCAAACATATCTGCAGTATTTCTCTTTCTTCGGGTGTTTTCCCGAATGCCTTTAAAAAAGCGATAGTCCATCCTATATACAAAAGTGGCGACAAACGGATCATCTCAAATTATAGGCCGATCTCCGTTTTGACTACCTTTTCTAAAATTTTTGAAAAACTTCTGAACAGGCGTCTAACCACTTTTCTTACCAAAAACAATATCTTGTCCAAACACCAGTACGGTTTCCGATCAGGTATCTCCACGGAAGATGCGGTTATTGACCTAACCACTCATATATCCCAGAATCTTGATAGAGGTACAAAATGTGTTGGTTTCTTTCTTGACCTACAGAAGGCATTCGACACGGTCCATATCCCAGTTCTCTTATCTAAGTTGTATGATGTAGGAGTGAGAGGCATTGCCCACAACATTTTTAGTGATTATTTAACTAATCGTTTTCAGAGAGTCACTATAAATGGAACCCTAAGTGACGAAGTTTCCATAGAATACGGCGTCCCGCAGGGGTCCACTCTTGGACCTACGTTATTTTTGATTTATATAAATCAATTGTGCGACCTTAAACTCCCTAATTGCAAAATTTTTGCGTATGCTGATGATACTGCAGTCGTTATAGATGGATCCGATTGGGAGGGTGTCAGGTTGATTGCTGAGAGCAATATGAACATAATTAGTGGTTGGCTGTCACAAAACCTTTTGACGCTTCATTTAACCAAAACTCACTTTATCACTTTCTCAATCAAAAATAATTCCCAACCCCCGTCCAATTACAAAATAACCGCCCACTCAAATTGTAACGTTAACAACTGCCATTGCTTGCCTATTTCACAAGTTCAACATATAAAATATCTTGGGGTTTTCGTAGATAGTAATCTTAACTGGTATCCTCAAATTGATATGCTTACTTCAAGAGTTAGGCGCCTCATTCATATCTTCAAAACTCTCAGACAGTCAGCTGATAAATAAACTCTTGCCATTGTTTACTCTGCGCTCTGCGCGTCAGTGCTAACTTACTGTGCGCCTGCTTGGGGCTGCGCCGCAAAGACCTTGTTCCTAAAAATTGAGAGAGCGCAGAGAGCTGTTCTGAAAGTCATGTACCGCAAAGAGAAAAAAAATCCAACTAAAGAACTTTATAGGACTGCAAAAGTACTGACAGTGAGACAGCTGTTTGTGCTCCGCCTGATCCTTCGAAAGCATTTTCAGGTACCACCCGTTGACCCCGCAAAAAGATACACTAGTAGGGTATGCTCCATAGTTCCACATAAAACTAAATTTTCTAATTGACAATATTACGTATCCAGTTCAAAGATTTATAACACAACTAATCGTATCCTAAATATTTATCCATTGAATAAATTTGAAGTTAAACGTCAAGTGTCAAATTGGCTACAAAAACTTAGCTATGACGACACTGAATTGATCTTACCAAACTCGGCATGTTTCACAACACACACACACATACATACACACAAACACCCACACACACACACACACACCAACACACACACACACACACACACACACACACACGCACACACACTCACACACTCACACACTCACACACTCAAACACGCACGCATAATATGCTCATTCACCTCGTTTACCTACACAAACTTAATGTTTATTATTCTTAGTTTTTAGTCTGTATGTCGCATAGAAGTCTGATAGTGGTACATATTATAAACTTTTCAAGCAGCGGTAACGCGTCGAACGCTGATACTCCAAAACACAGGCTTTTGCTTAGTTTGGAGGCCAGAGTTATAAGTAATTAAATGTGCAAATTGTTTTTATCTTCTTTTTCGTGCTGACAGAAATATGTTTGTCCTTCATTGTTTGTACAAAAAAATATGAATAAAATGATTATTATTCTTATTATATACTCTAGTGACCAATTCACACATCGCTTATTATGCGCTCGCGTAGTTGCGTCACAAGCCGCTCACCGCACCCCCCACTCAAGTAGAGGGGGGTACCAGGACGGCAGCGACTCAAAGAGCTCAAGCAAACTGTGAGACTAGACTTAGACTTTAGGTTGTAAGGCATGGCATTTAAAAGATAATGTTGCTCGAAGCTTCTTTTGCATCCCATGGGAAATTAACACGTTTTCGGGATAAAAATATAGCTTTCAAGCTACATCTCATCATCATCATCATTTCAGCCGAAAGACGTCCACTGCTGAACATAGGCCTCCCCCAAGGTTCGCCAAACAGATCGGCCCTGCGCCATCCGCATCCAATGCGTTCCCGCCACCCTCACCAGGCCGTTGCTCCATCTTGTCGTGACGGCCGATGGGGCCGAAAGGTTCTGGAGTGGCGTCAGCGGACCGGAAGAGCAGTGTAGGTAGGCCTCCAACAAGTTACGTCTGTAACTTTTAAATTATCCAGGATAGAAAGATCCTATAGAAAGGTCCTTCCTAGGATCTTCAACTATCTCTATACCAAATTACATTTAAATCGGTTCAGAGGTTAAACGTGAAAAGGTGACAGACAGTTCACTTACTTCGTTCGTTTACTTTCTGATTTATAACTGTAACCGGTGCGCGCGCGCAGCACAACTACTCAGACCCTTCCTCCAGAATGGCTTCTATAGGCAACAGGCCGGAACACGACGAGTCGCTTGGCGGCCTGGCTCAACCTATAGCGGCCGAAGCCTACCACCGGAGTTGTATCGCTCGTTTAGCACCACCCAGGGGTCACGTGTAGGGTGTCGAGGGTAAACCTACGGATGCGGGCGATTTCAACCCCCAAATCCTGCTATATGGCCTGCCCATTGCCACAGCTAATCCGTTTGGCTATGTCGGTGACCCTTATGTAACATTTACCCCACGGGACAGGCCATGCCTAGTGTGGGGTTCAGTAAAAATGTAACTGTGTTCTATTATTATTTTTTCGAAATAAACTATTTGTAATATTCATCTTTATTTACAACAGGTTAAAAAACAATAACAAACATAATAAAAACTTAAACTATAAATAGAAAATTTGGCCTAAATCGCCGTCAATGGGCAAGGTGCCCAGAAGGCTGGCCGTATTTCCTCGCTGTATAGCGATACTTATTCGCTGTGCGAAATAGTGGCCAGCCCTCTGGTCGCCCGAGGTCTCTATTAGGCGCGAACTATTTGTTGAATTTGTTGTTGTTGTATTCTCCTACGGATCCCTCATTTCTGATTCGATCCCTTAGACAAACTCCGAGCATAGCCCTCTCAATAGCTCATTGAGTAACAAATATTCATACATCCATCCAGACAAACTTTCGCGATTATAGTATTAGTAAGATTTAATTGGCCTATATGTATTACTTCATAAAGAAATAATGCATTTATTACGTGAGTTTGCGTATGTTGACGCCATGTTACCTTTGCTTTATATGTGCGTATATGCGTCTGACTGTACAATCACAAGCCAAATGTGAGCCATACCTACTCGCGCACTGAGAGTGCCTTACTAATTAAAAAAAAACAGCAATTAAGTAATAACTTTGTACTTTTATAGAGACGGTTATCAAAAAAAAAATTTAATGTAATTACTTTTGTACCTTGTCGCTTTCAGTCATTACATAAATTTCGGATGACTTCAAACATGACGTTAAAGTGTCTAGGTAAAAAAAGTGATTACTAGGTATGTCTTATAAATAACGTTGAGCCTACATAAAACTTTCTTAAGACTCATTCATAGTGAAAAATTCGGATAATACTCACAATCGAGTTAACCCGACATGTTTCGGGCTAAGGCGCAAGCAAGAGACGTGGGACGGGGGCGCGTCGCAGTCAGCGCGGTTTGTTCGCAGGCCGCGTCTCCGTTCCGTCTCTCCTGTCAGCTTTGGATCGTGACGCTTCAATAAATTTAGTATGAAAACTGTTAAAAGGGGCGCCGCGACTACGACACGCCCCCGTCCCACCTCTCTTCTGCGTGACTTGCGCCACGGCGGCTGCTGCCAAACGCGCACTCAGTTTACTTAAATTGCTGAAAACACTTCGACGTTTCGTCGGCTTTACAGCGCAGTGGTGGTCTTCACCTCGTGACCACGGTCGCTGCAATGCAGTCGAAACGTCAAGGCGATTTCAGCAATTTCAGTAGTTCATGATTCATCAGCATCATCTTGATCTATATACGTCCCACTGCAGGGGACACGCCTTCTCTCATGATACGGGAACAAGGGTCACCGATATAGCCAAACGCATTAGCTCGTTGAAATGGCAATGGACGGGCTATATACCACGCAGAACAGATGGCCGTTGGGGCCTAAAAGTTTTCAAATGCAGACCACGGACTGGCAAGTGCAGCTTGGGATGTTCATCAACGAGATGGACGGACGATTTGGTAAAGACCGCATGTTCAAGGTGGATGCATGCCGCTTCCAACCGTAATGATTGAGTATCAATCAGGGAGGCCTATGTCCAGCAGTGGACGTCCTACGGCTGAGATAAATAAATAAATAAATATCACGGGACAACTCACACCAATTGACCTAGTCCCAAAGCAAGCTAGTCAAAGCTTGTATTATGGGTACTAGGCAACGGATAAACATACTTATATAAATAGATACATGTTTAAATACATATTAAACATCTAAGACCCGAGAACAAACATTCGTATTTTTCATACAAATGTCTGCCCCGACACGGGAATCGAACCCGGGACCTCAAGCTTCATAGTCAGGTTCTCTAACCACTAGGCCATCTGGTCGTCAAAGATGATGATGATGAAAGGCTTCTTTAGCTTTATATAGGCTGCGATGATTATCTAATAATTTACACGAGTTAAACCGAGGGTAAAGTCTAGTTATTCTTATAAATATTACACATACCTAATCATAGTCACGCATTGAGCAGGTAGGTGTCAATTTACACTGATGTCGTCAAGTTTATGTAGCGTTTTACTGTTACAGGTCAATTAGACACTTGTCCTTTTAACCGACTTTAATAAAAAGGAGGTTCCTAATCGGCTTGCATTCTTTTATGTAACTATCTATCTATTGTACTACCACTTTTACCTTTAAACCTAAAATGTTAAAAGCCTCGAAACACAAATGTAATATTTCGTGTACTCTCCCTACTCCTTTTGGGGATAAGGGGTGATTTTATGTGATTTATTGAATCAGGCGTTACCTTGCGCAGATCCATATTAATGAACTGAAACAATTGCTTTGCTCACCCGCGACCTTACGATAGCTACATCTATGTAAAATATGCGTGTTCATGCAGTTCCTCCGCCTCCACACTCTCCACACTGACGCATTTCACACTCAACCAGAGCTCATATTTAGAGTACCGCAATCGTTCATTGTGCTACCAAATGTTAGACTGAGTCTCCGGTACTTTGAAGATGAGCTTTGGTTGACTTCGAAACGCGTCAGTGTAGTTAAGTGACGGTGATAGTAGGGTTTGTGTGATTTGTGTGCGTTCATACAGTGTAGAGGTGGGGGAAGCGCATGAACACGCATTTTTTTTAGCTCCCGACACAAAAAGAGGGGTGTTATAAGTTTGACCGCTATGTGTGCGTGTGTCTGTCTGTCTGTGGCAT
This sequence comes from Archips crataeganus, assembly GCA_947859365.1. Lineage (NCBI taxonomy): Eukaryota > Metazoa > Arthropoda > Insecta > Lepidoptera > Tortricidae > Archips > Archips crataeganus. The sequence goes on along the minus strand of OX402067.1, from coordinate 14,266,507 downwards.
CATAGCTCTTAAACGGGTGAACCGATTTGAATGCGGTTTTTTTATCAGCAAGCAGGTTTCTTATCGATGGTTCTGAGATATGTTTCATCAAAATCGGTTCAGCCGTTTCAAAGTTATCAGCTCTTTTGTTAGCTGCGGAAGGGATCTTAGACGCATAATGGACATAATTGCGTTGGGGTTTTTAAAATTTTCAATTTATTTCATAAATGTAGGTAGGTATCGTAAGGTCGCGGGTGAGCGAAGTAATTGTTTTAGATCATTGATTTTATGTAGGTATTTATGTTATCATATAATTTCTAGCTGTTGCCCGCGACTCCGTCTGCGAAGGATTCGTTTATCGCTATTCCGGGGGGGGGGGACTATGCAATTTTATGCTATGAAAATTATTTTATGTGCACCCCAGGGTCTAAACTATCGCCATACCGCTCAATACCGAATCGTATAGTAGCAAAATGTCCAGTAACGAAAATTGGCCAGGAAACTAAATGACAGACGTAGCCTTTTGTCTAAGTAAAATAGAAAAAAAAATTTTTTTTGAGATCATTCCGAATCCGAATCCGAATCCAATGAGCATACATATTTATAGAAGCACAGACAGCAGCAGCTTGTGAAGCACAGAGCGAGCTGTTTTGGTTGGTGTTGTTTCTGAATGTGGTAATGCGCATTAGAGTGACGTTTGGTTCACTTATGCATTCCGTCATAGATGACGTTGTGCGTTTGACTGTGACGTGAAGACATAATTTGAAATACTGTGGGCCTGAGCCGTAGTTCCCACGCGTGCCTCGTGCGGATTGCGAACTCCACACACTATTAAACTTTTCCTCGGCGTGAGCACGTTTCCTTACTATTAGATTCACCATAAAGATTTAAAATAATTTCGCACATAAATTCCGAAAAACTCAAGAGGTACTAACCCGGACTCGAACCCCTGATTGAGAGTCCACAGGTCGTACTAGGCTACTACGGCTTTTCCCCATTTTTCCGCGGACCCTAAAATCCTAAAATGACTTACAGACACCTTAGGGCCGGCGCCCACTGACGGCATGGCACGGCGTGGCATTTTATTACTATCAAGTTATTTTGAATCTTATTTCAATGAGTTTAGAATTCATGTTACTTTATTGGTTATGCGTGGCATCGGCCCTCAGGACGTCGCGGCATCGTGGTATCGAAATAAAGTAACATGAATTCTAAACTCATTGAAATAAGATTCAAAATAACTTAATAGTAATAAAATGCCACGCCGTGCCATGCCGTCAGTGGGCACCGGCCATTACACGACCAGACGACCAGATGGCCTAGCTAGTGGTTAGAGAACCTGACTATGAAGCTGAGGTCCCGGGTTCGATTCCCGTGTCGGGGCAGATATTTGTATGAAAAATACGAATGTTTGTTCTCGGGTCTTGGGTGTTTAATATGTATTTATCCATCTATATAAGTATGTTTATCCGTTGCCTAGTAACCATAACACAAGCTTTACCTAGCTTACTTTGGGACTAGGTCAATTGGTGTGAATTGTCCCGTGATATTTTTATTTTTATTTTTTTGTTACACACGTGAACCTACGAATGAATTCAAAATAAAAAAATACCTACCATTGTATTTATATATCAATCAAAACACTTAGTTGCCATAGCGTTACATAAGGTCCCTAACACCTTAACGTTTCGACACGCAGATAGGCCACGTCGCCCCGTGCCGCATCTCCGCCGCCGTATCACGCATCACATCACTATCAGCGTTCGTGATGATAGCCGATCGGTGATGAGATAACACGTTACGTGTTGGAAACCGTGACGAAATGTTTTGACACGTTTTGGACAGGAGTCAGTTTGTGGTAGACGGGATCGGGATACGACCACTTTAGCCTAGTCGGTAGTGACCCTGCCTTCGAAGCAAGAGGTCCTGGGTTCGAATCCCGGTAAGGGCATTTATTTGTGTGATGAGCACGAATATTTGTTCCTGAGTTATGGATGTGTTCTATGTATTTAAGTATTTATTTATCTATATAAGTATGTTTATCGTCGTCTAGTACCCATAGTACAAGCTTTGCTTAGTTTGGGACTAGGTCGATTTGTGTAAGATTGTCCCCTAATATTTATTTATTTGACGACCAGATGGCCTAGTGGTTAGAGAACCTGACTACGAAGCTTGAGGTCCCGGGTTCGATTCCCGTGTCGGGGCAGATATTAGTATGAAAAATACGAATGTTTGTTCTCGGGTCTTGGGTGTTTAATATGTATTTAAGTATTTATCTATCTATATAAGTATGTTTATCCGTTGCTTAGTACACATAACACAAGCTTTGCTAAGCTTACTTTGGGACTAGGTCAATTGGTGTGAATTGTCCCATGATATTTATTTATTTATTTTATTTATTTATTTATTTATTTATTTACCTTTTTCGGGTATTTGAGTAGGTACATATTTTATTCACTAGTAGACAAGTTTGTATGAAGACCTCGCGATGAAGGAATAACGATGAAGAAAAACATGTCGGAGGAAACCTGCACGCACCTGTGAAGGAAGTAAATGGTGTGAGTGAAGTTCGCAGAACGCATTGGATCCGCGTGGGAACTACGCATGGCTAAAGTCTGCCATGCGTGAATATATTGAGATTAAAAACAAACTTTGAAACTGAACTGTCTAAATAAATATAACAGGCCTGGTTACACCTGCGGAGCAGTTTAATGACGTGTGTGAACTTTTCAATCTGCACTGAGCCCGCGTGGGAACTACAGTCCAAGCTTCATTCTGAGAGGAGGCCTGTGCCCTTCAGTGGAACGTATCTATAAAGAAAATGATGTAAACTGCGCGAAATGATTGAAATAAAATATTATTTGTAATCTAAAAACTGATTCGAAACACCACAAACCACATCAGCATACGGCTTTTTACAAGCATTTACAGTACGATTATTTCCACTCTGACACTCGGGACGTCTCAGTTTTAACCGTAAACGTTCGTGTTTTCTCTTAGGGTAGTTATATAAAATCGTAGATTTTAATCACATAAAATATCCAAACCAATTTAATGTAATTTATAACAAAACTTCAGCCTAAGTACTTATTGCACTTCGATCTCTCTCGATGTATGACGATGTAGTGCCTAAGTGGAAATAATTTAATTTTACTGTATGTATTATAGCTTGCACAGCAACGTTCGTATGCCATTTTTTCGACCAGTAGATAGATATATTATATATATTATATTATTAGGGGACAATCTTACACAAATCAACCTAGTCCCAAACTAAGCAAAGCTTGTACTATGGGTACTAGACGACGATAAACATACTTATATAGGTAAATAAATACTTAAATACATAGAAAACATCCATAACTCAGGAACAAATATTCGCGCTCATCACACAAATAAATGCCCTTACCGGGATTTGAACCCAGGACCTCTTGCTTCGTAGGCAGGGTCACTACCAACTAGGCTAAAGTGGTCGTTAAAATAAAAAAAAAATCCTGGCATCGGATTGAGTTGAAATTTGGGATACTCATGTAAATCCAGTGGCAATAGAATAATCTGGTTGTTGAATTCTAGTGGCCCGGCTAGGATCGTCTCTGCGTGACGGGAATCATCAACATGGCGACGTTCATGGCATCGACTTAAAACTTGGGACGGATTATTCAAGCTTAAAAGGAGGCTCCGGCCACTATTATGTAAAATCCTATTATACCTAACAAATAAAACATTTTTCATTTTCATTTTCATGTAGATTGGATTACAATGCCAGTGCAGTCAAAAATAACTATAAATCAAAAAAGTTAAAACCTCGATCACAGTTTGGGCACGCATATGTTTGAAAATAAAGTAAATGCCCATTATCTAAGATCTAAGATCTCTTCCGCACACACACACACACGCACATAGTGGTCAAACTTATAACATCCCTCTTTTTTGTCAGGGGTTAGCAAGTAGTCAGTAAACAAGCTTGTATTGAAAATGAAATTTCTAAGAACTACATAAAAATGTTTTAGTGTGAAAGGTGTCACGTGAGTTGGTATGATTAAGATTGAGTTATTCTTGAATGTACGTGACCAAGTCATGGGTTGTGAGAGATTATCGGATTATTGTTAGGTATAAAAGTACTTCATTAATAATTATTACTTAAAGCCGCGCCCTACTCAGAGTTTTCTTAATGACACTTAATTGTCCCCCATTTAAAAAAAAACGGCTAAGTGCGAGCCGGACAAGCAAGCAAGAAATAAGTTTTTGTATTGTAGAAATATAATCTGTATTTTTTATTCATAAAGCAATAAAAATTGTTTACAATATTTTTCTACAAGTTAGCTATGAAGTATCTTTTTTTTTTTTTTTTTTTTTTTTTTTTTTCAACTTCATTTTTTTATTACTTTTACGGTCATCCCGTGAAATCATACATTTCGTACTAAATACAAACTGAATATATTATAATATATTATATAAATATATATTTCAGTTTGTATTTAGTACGAAATGTAAATATTTTTCTACTTTGGAAGTGAACAAAAACCAATTAATTTCTACGATTGGGATAATTATTTTTTAGGGATCATTTTGCTTTATACTTGTACTTGTATTTTGCATTACTTCATGGCTTTCAATATTCTAAGTCAGAGATAAGAACCACTTTTCTGAAGAAAAAAAGGGTCTTGACAGACAAGCAGACAGACTGAAAGACGGACAGCGAAGTGATCTTAATAAATCCGTTCTAGCAAATAAATCAGTTATAGATATAAAAAAATACCGTATGACGTTATTGCATTTATTTGATATTCTTTTAATACTTAATGTTGATAATAATAGTTATCATACTTATCATTATCATATCAATCAAAAGATGTCCACTTCTGGACAAAGGCCTCCCCCAAATAGTTCCACAACGATTGGTCATGCTCATGCGCATGCGCAACCCGCAACCACGTGGATCCTGTGACCTTTACCAATCGAAACTAAAAAGTAAACGTAAAAAATTGTTTGGCACTAACAGATCAATGTACTAACTTCAATGTTTATTTTATGAATAAAAATCTAGATCACTTGTAAAAGTGCATGCCAACGTCAAAATTACGTGATACTTCACATAAACAATGCCAAAGGTAAACAACCTTCGCAATTAAAACAAAGCAAAACTTAAACATCAAATCTAATAAAAAGTTACACTCGCGACCACGAATACTGAAACCTGAAAAACGCCAAACGAAAAGAAAACTTAAAAGCGCCAAGTTCGTAATAATACTTTTACTGTGCAACTTCGCGCTTCCTTCCGGGCAGGTCGAACGAACGGCGCGCGCGCCGCGTCAGTCCGCGCCTCGCCGCCGCAGCGAACGCACGCTTCCCGCGTTTTGTACTAAGACATAGTTTCACCGCGAGTTCACAATACCGGCGACAACACGGATCACCACGGTGCATGTGCTTAAGTGACGGCGTCTCAGTGCTTTGAAGTGGACGCTCGGGCCGCCGGCGCCGCTGGGCCCGCGTGCGGCCCGGGCGGTGGGATGGATTCCCCGCAAATGTACGACGCGGCCGGCGCACCCGCGCCGCCGCCGCAGCCAGACCTCAAAAAAGTCGGAGATGACAAACGCAGCACGTACCCACCTCCCGATCTGGATGAACTCAACGGCCAGGAGATCAGTCTGGACCTCCAGCATTTGATAGAGGACCAATTTCGAGGAGAGGAAGCGATGACATTGTTCCAGGAGATCTTGCCGGGTGGCCGTTCTCCTCAGCCTCGGCATTTTACCAGGACTACTTTGGCGTATATGCCGCAGCCGGTGCACTCTGGTGCTTCGTACGCCCCTGTACAAGCCAGCTCGGCACACGAACAACAGCCGCCTATCAAAGAAGAACCTCAAGAGCCTCATGATTTTAGACGGAATGTTAGTTGCGCTCAGTACACTGGGCAATACAACCCACAGCCTCCCGTGGGAGTCAGCGGCCCTTACGGCGGTGGATTCACGTCGTTACCTCCTCTCGGAGCACCTCTGCTTCCTCCTCTACTCAAACACAAGCAGCCTCCCTCTAGACGCTCGTCAGGAAAATCCGCAGACAAAGGTACTGATGAATACAGGAGGAGACGTGAGCGTAATAATATAGCGGTCAGAAAATCACGCGAGAAAGCCAAAGTGCGTTCCAGGGAAGTAGAGGAAAAGGTAAAAACGCTCTTGAGAGAGAAAGATACGCTGTTAAAGAGGCTAGAGGCTGTTTCTGGGGAGTTAAGCCTGCACAAGCAGATGTATGTGCATCTCATCAATTTGAATCATCCGGAGATCACGGAGCTATGCCGCTCCATGCTTCAACTCGGAGCGCCGCATGCGCCCGACCACACTCTCTGACCATAGGTGAGTGTGTGTAAGATGTGTGTTTGTGTGAGTCACTAGACTACGCATGTGTTCCCGTTTCAGTGTAAGTATGGAAAGTCGTAAATCACATGGTGAACAGAAAAAAGTTTTTTTTATGGATGACTTACGCAATATATTTATTGCATTAGAATGCCTGCGACAGTGCCACTGCACGCGTTCAAAGCGTTTTATCATTTGCAAAATGTTTTACTTGTTTGGATTATTATGGTTTTGTCAGACTACTGAGTAGTTTCCGGAAATTATCGTCGTTTAAATTGATATTATTTATTTATTTGTTGTAATTTGTAATGGACTTCATTAATGAGCTTTCTTTTTAGTCATCGAAGTCACGTGTGTTTATAAAATTGGTTGTAACAAACGGCGCGAGAAAATAATTATTCAACGATTACGAATCCAAAGCACGTGCTTTTCCATAACATAATCACGTGTGTGATTTACAAACTTAAACATTAGAGGTAGGTAATTAAGTACAGTAAGCACGTTATAGAAAAGAAAAAATAAATTCCTAACGTAACCTAACGAGTATGTAGTATTAAGCATAACAGAGTTATGGTTCCTATTAGAAAACATCGTCAGCATCCTTTAGTCAAATTGATAAACGTTAAAAATTCTAATTTCAAAGTTGAAAAACTAAAACCAAAATTGTAAAATGTCAATACATCTAATAACAGTATAACAGTGAAATATGATAAAAACGGTACTTATTTCAAACCCGCCAACGTGTCTGACGTCTGTTTCTGCTTCCAATGAAATCTACGTCGTATAGAAATGGTTTTGAGTTCAAAGTTGAACGAAAGTCACTACAAGGATTATGGTAACCAAATGTACACTGTCGCTTTCTAAAACAAAAACGGTAGGACAAGACAAGGTGTGCTCAGAGTTTCAATAAGAGTTTCGTAAGTTATAAATGTTATAATAAACGTTTGAGAAGAAAAAAATTCTAGTAAACTGTTAAATACTATTAAAAAGTCTTGACTGATTGACTGACTCATCAACGCCCGGCCTAAGCCCCTAAAAAGCTGAAATTTCGTATTGGGGCTTCTTTTATAACAGACAAAGAATAAGGATGGATCTTTTGAAATTCCCTTGAAATGGGAAATAAACAAACGGTACACATAATTATATTCAATCCAGAGTGACCGTATCGTAGCCATAATAACTCTTCGAATTTGGCATAAATACAAGTTGTCATAACGGTAAAATGCCAATTTTAAGATTTTTGGAAATTCTCATGGGATAAGAAAAAAATACGATTTATCTATTCACTTACTGATACCGATGATGATGGTTATGAATTGTTGAATGTTGCCGTTGCCGGTTTTTTTTCAATTTAAGGGATTAAGGAGCTTTACGGCTAATTTGAAATCTCCGCGGACAAAGTCGGGGGAGAAAGGTAGTGTATTGATATTATAGTACCTGTACTAAACTATCTACGGACTTATCCTTCCAAACAAAATAATATTTTTTCAAATCGGAAATACAAATAAAATACAGTTAAAATTAGAACCCCTCCTTTTTCGATGTGTGTTAATAACAATAAAAGAATAAGAATAAGAATACAAGCTAACCATTGCATTGGTTATATTCATCGGTGACAGCATCAAAAATTTTAAAAAGAGCAAACGCGTCATGAACACAAATTAAATCACAAATTTCAATTGGGTCATTTAGCGCATTTCCTGTGAATTTGCATTTAACGAGTGAAACGCTTGCTAAGTGTTATCACAAACACTATTTTTAGTTTCGCTGCGTTCATGAAAACTTAGAGTATAATTTTTTTATATGCTTTCTAATAAGTTACCTGTAAATACGTCATGTGGATATTAATATTTAGCTTCAGTGGAATCCAGAAAGACACTTATTAACTTAATCCGCTGAAGATCACTTACAATAAAAGCCAAATGTTAAGTGGCGTCAAGCCAAATGTGTAGATCACATCACGCGTTCGATAAATCTTTACGCTATTGGTGAGTTATTTCCTGTAAGATAACATTCTCATTGACAATATCTTGGTCAGCTTCCTTTTTTTCGAGTAGCACCTTCCGCTAACAGCTCATCTTTAACATTCAGATAGTCAACTGTATTATTTACATCAATGCATTCATATTTATCAGTTTCGCATCGAATTTCTATTTGTGCCAAATCCGGACCTATCACAACACAAAATTTGGTCCGCCCATGCAATATTCAACAATCCATTTAAATTTCGGTCGTCGCAATCGTTCGGCAGTATAACTCTTCCGAGGCTTGGTTCAGTATTCAAATTCGTTTGTGCAAAATGCTGTCTGCTTGCAACTTTCGTTTTCACTGTGTACCGTTGCTAGTTCACAATGACTTCTGCGTGTATGGTTTAAGGTTGGTTTTGGTTGGTTGTTGCCAAAATTTTCGCCGCTCGCGCCCTACTTTTGTTGCTTCCGATGCTTTGACTTGTTGGTTTTAATTTTAACTATTTTATGTTTGCACGGAACAATGGTTTGGGAAATCAACGGTACGTTTTTGTTTTAAAGTCAAATTTGTGGCCTTTAGCGGAATTTGTGTCTACAAACCACTGAGAATTACATGATTTGATAGTAAATATCTGGTTAGTTTAGTAAAGAGGTAGAGCAAAATAGATCCCTTGTCTGAAGTTATCGAAGGTAAAATAGCTAGCATAATATAACTTGTGGGACTTTTTGTATTATCATTGAAAAGGGACCTTTACCAAGTTTCTTGTCAATGATGAATGATGATAAAGTTACTTCCGAAAGCGCTGGTATTGATCATCAGTTTCACTTATTTGAAACTATAATAACGCAATCGTATTAAATATTTTATGTTTCCTTGATGTTACATATGTATTTTGTATTTGTGTGTGCCTGTGTTTTGAAAAATGGTCTTGTCTTATCTTATCAATCATCATTTTCATCATCACTGGCTTCTAACAGTTCACTATCCTATTGACGACTTCTCGCATCAAACTTCTGGGAGCTACCTCTCGTAAATCATCGCTGGACCTAGCTGAGCGGCGTTCGTTCCTTTTCAAACTCGTGGTCTGCACATAAGATATAACAGAATAGAATATTGAAATTAAGCGCCATCAACATAATATTGAACTCAGAGTAAGAATTCGAAAACTGTGTAAGTCAGTCATAAATGTAGGCAATATCAATGCATATTATGATTACGAAAATAATCTATTCCGTGCACTCATGAATGGACTAAGTGTAAATTTACACTCGAATGCGAATCTAATCATTAGCATAATTTAAGCAAGGACAATATAAATAATACACCTACAGCATGAATGAATCACCCAAAGATTACATACATGACCAGTGTAATAAAGTCTCTGTAACAGATTAAGTCTTAAGCAGTAACGTGTCGTAAGGAACTGGCCGTTGAAAATTAATGAACGTCCAAAATAACAAGGCTTCTTTAATATTGCGTGTGGGATACAGATGAGGGGTCTTAGTATTATGGACGATGAAGTGACCAAAATAACTTCATCCCGGAACTGTTCGCATCCGTATATAACTTGGATGCCTAAATATACTGGTGACTGTACGTGCCCGTACGCCCCCACTAGACTTTCACTTTTTTCCGTTAATATGCCTTTTGTGTTTTGGATGATTTTATGCACGATGTGCCACTGTTTACGATTTTATGCAGAATTTCAAATATTAAAATTTAACGAAGTTCTTAATTTAATGACTTTTGTGACTTGAATTTATTTAGACCGCAGGTCCCAGTGTCCCAATGCAAAAAGTATCCATCGCAATTTGAAAAAGCGTAACAACAGCGTAGTGACAAAACCGTGAGTTTCATTTCAGCATCTGAATTTAAAATATCAAATACCAACCCAACATTAAGATTTCCCAAAACGACAAAAGTAAAAATTTTGAAATTTCACTTAGATGTTTTTACGAATCGTGAGGTGAATGATCACGAGGAATAAACTTGACTCTTTTTTTTCGTATTGCGTTTGTGTTAAGAAACGATGACTATTGTAGACATAATAATATGTAGTATATATTAATTACCGTTTGGGTTTGGTTATACCAAGTATCAGTTGGAAGCCTATCTTGGTGCAAAATTACCCTAAGATTAGATATGTCCCGAAGTAACAGAGACGAGTGTAAGAAATTAACATTTATTCCTTTGCTTTATGAGTGGTACTAGATTTGCGCCGGTCCATTGAGTGCAGGAAAAATGGTCTTATCTAAACATCTTACTCTAATGAACGCGTATTATATCTCTCTTTCTCAATTTACACCAATAAACGTGGTCTCAGAGTAAGCAAAGCTTTGCATAGTGCGCAAGTCCTAAAATCTATTACCTACTGTAGGTACTCTAAATCTGTGATCGCAGAATGAATCTTTAAGGATTAAAATTTAGTGTAACGTTTGTCACATATTGCATAAAACCATCGGCAGGCTCGGGAAAGTTACATCCGGCGAAATCGGTGCCACATCGTAATTTTTTAAACTTTGGGTATCTAGTAAGGGTGAGTTTCCATGAAATCGGAGCGGCGGTGTGCAGAATCCGAATCGCATTAGTGAAAATCCATGATACTGTTACGTTGATTTTAACTAAAGTGATAAGTCTATCTTAACTCGGTAAACGTTGAACATCGACCAATGTATGATAACATTTATCATCAGCCCAGCCTAATGAGGGTGGAAAAAACGAATCCCACATGAGGGCAACTGCGTTAAATATTAAAAATAGCATTCTATGTAAAAGAGACTTTCCTTTATTTTTAAAAATAAAAATAGATGGATTTTTAAAAAATCGCCATTCTTAGTCGGGACTCAAACTCAGTTAAATGAGATGAAAAATAACATGCCGTACTTTATGTTTATGATGCAGATCAAAAGGGTTAAGTACTGATAAGGTTCATTTGTTTCTATATAACAAGAGCTTTAGGGCCGGCGCCCACTGACGGCATGGCACAGCGTGGCATTTTATTACTATCAAGTTATTTTGAATCTTATTTCAATGAGTTTAGGATTCATGTTACTTTATTGGTTATGCGTGGCATCGGCCCTCAGGACGTCGCGGCATCGTGGTATCGAAATAAAGTAACATGAATTCTAAACTAATTGAAATAAGATTCAAAATAACTTGATAGTAATAAAATGCCACGCCGTGCCGTGCCGTCAGTGGGCGCCGGCCATTACGGTGAAGGAAAACATCGCGAGGAAACCTGTATACACATGCGAAGAAATTCAACAGTGTGTGTGAAATTCACAATCCGCACTGAGCCCGCGTGGGAACTACGGCCCAAGCCCTCTCATTCTGAGAGGAGGCCTGTGCCCTGCAGTGAGACGTATATAGGCTGGGATGGACCGGTGTTTGACAAAATGGCAATTCCGAATAGTATTAGCCAAGTGCCCACAAACTCATGGTCCGCTCCTGCTCATTTATATTTTTCTCAGGCTGGATTTTACCAAACTTTTATTCGGAGAATAACGCTTACTCTCAGATAGTAATGTCAAACCGCCATAGTAATTTGACATTACTATCTGAGAGTAAGCGTTATTCTCGGAATAAAAGTTTTGTAAAATCCAGCCTCAATGCTGTTATTTGATTGGCACTCCCCATGCGTACTTACATTTTTAACATAGTATAATTTATGTAGGCAATTACAATTTTGTGGATTTGATAAAGCCGTTAACGGAAGAGCGATATATGCCGTAACCTTGTGACATACATACATTTTAATTTATATCGGCCTATACTATTAAACGAGCAATAGAAGTTTTTCGTTGTTGTGACGAGTCATTATAAGCAATTTTATTATGTAGGGTTGCAAAAGGTCATGATTTAAAAAAGTCGAATAACGCTCGATTTTTTAGTGAAGAGTTTTTTTGACGACCAGATGGCCTAGTAGGTAGAGAACCTGACTACGAAGCTTGAGGTCCCGGGTTCGATTCCCGCGTCGGGCAGATATTTGTATGAATAATACGAATATTTGTTCTCGGGTCTTGGGTGTTTAATATGTATTTAAGTATGTATCTATCTATATATAAAGTATGTTTATCCGTTGCCTTGTACCCATAATACAAGCTATGCTTAGCTAGGTCAATTGGTGTGAATTGTCCCGTGATATTTATTAATTTATTATTTATTAAGAGGAAAAATCCAAGATTTTTTCCAATATTGAAGCAATTGTTTGAGGCGATAGCTTCTTCAGCTGCTGTGGAACGAGTGTTTTCTACCTTTGGAATTGTTCATAGTAAATTAAAAAACCGCATGGGAATGGAAAATGCTGGATAACTAGTATTTTTGTTTAAGTATTATAATAATGACAACGATTTCTCTCAGGTTTAAAAAACCTTCGACATTATAATTTATAAATCTGTTTTTAAAAAAAATAATTTAAAAAAAATTTGATCAATCATGATTAAAATCAAAATTATTTAATCGTACCAACCTTAAACATGAAACCACTCACATCTTAAAACGAGTTTAACTCAACATGTTTCGGGGTAATTCGTAGCCCTTCTTCTTTTCTTTTTTTTTTTTCTTTTTTTCTTTTTCTTTTTCTTCTTTCTTATTAGCCCGAAACATGTCGAGTTAAACTCGTTTTAAGACGTGAGTGATCCGTTTATTTTCACTACGTACCAACCTTGATTAAATTTAGCTAGTAAACTGTCCATGCGGTTCATATTGGTCAATGTCTACACCAACTGGCACGACCATTACGTTTTGTTAATACGATGTGAAATCTTTCTCTTAGGTCAGCGAATATATTGGTCGGAGTTCTTCGGAGTTTATGTGCGAAATTACATTTGAAATTTACCGCAAGCTTTACGGTGAAGGAGAACATCGTGAGGAAACCTGCATACACCTGCGAAGAAATTCAATGGTGTGTGTGAAGTTTCCAATCCGCACTGGGCCTGCGTGGGTACGTTTATAGGTTGGGATGATATTGGTCAATGTAAAGAGGTGCCAGTAGATCGCATGTGTACGGAGCCTTATGCGACAAGACCTTTGTGCGACAATGTGGCCGTGTCGCATAATTACAAAATGCTGAGAAAAATGGACTAATTGAAGGTGATTATTAAGATTTTCCCATTCCCATGGTCATTAAAAAAACGGTGCAAGAAATAACTAAGTGCCGATACATTGCGGGGTCGGGCGACTTTTGAATTAGAAGTGATCAATCTTCGATGGCAATGTACAGCAACTCGCGCGCATTTTTCGATCCGTAATGTTTCTTGGTATAGATTCGTAGATTTGCTCACTCTCGATTAAGATTCAAGGTCGGCGCGTAGAATGGCTACGCTGCTACGAATGTCTGATACGTAGGAGTTAAGTAGGTCTACGTAGGAGATATTTGCTACATATTGTCGGGAATAGTGCAAATTCGTTTACCTACCATACGTAAATACTACGTATACACTACATGCAGTTTTAATACAGGGGTAGTTTTGACTTCATTATAAATTGTTTAGACAACCGGGTTGCCTTAGTTCGATTCCCGGTCGGGATGCTAAAAATATGAATGTTTGTTCTCGGTTCTTGGGTGTTTAGTATGTATTTAATTATGTATTTATCTATAGAAGTATGTTTATTCGTTATCTAGTAGGTAAACCATGGTACAAGCTTTGCTTAGTTCGGGACTAGGTCGATTATTATATTTTAACGGATTGGGAGTAAAAATTGGAAATAAATACTTAAATATATAGAGAACATCCATGACTCAGGAACAAATTTATCGTTCGTAGGATTCGTAGGCAGGGTCACTACCAACTAGGCTAAAGCGGTCGTCAAAACGTCGTTATACCTCTAAAAGGTAGATAGGTACTTGAAATTTGTCTGGTATATTTGTTGAGAACTATTTTAATGAAAATCTTTTCTTAATGCACTCTATCACAAATCTATGAAGAAAAAATTTACTAAGAGAATCAGCCAATTTTTTGACCGGTTAAGCGTGAACCGTTTCCTCTTCGGCTTAGTTTCGTAGTGTGTCCGGTGTCCGGCTGTCCGGCAGTCTGTTTTAATCTACAGGTCGCATTTCCTACATTCTACATACATTTAACGGATTCTCGTGAAAGTTTGTAGGCTAGTTCTATAGACAAAATACCTACATGAAACTTTATTTACATACTATACCTACGTACTTTTTGTCTTATATCTAATCACCAATGTACTTTGATTGTATAAAAGATGGCAAATCTAGCCACAGTGTAACACCGCCGTCAGACGTACAGGACACAAAAGTCCACGCGGCTCTGAACGCACCAACCAACATGTTTTGAAACGATTGAAAGGTTTCAGTCAGCAAAATCGAGTTTCACAAACACTGATCACGTTGACCGGGCAATTAACGCTTTAAAAACTTTCCGTGTTTATAAGTTGCGGGTGTCGAGGAGGCTTCTTACGCCTTGTGGCTTTGACTTGGGTACCTAAATAAGTTAAACTTAGGAATTAGGGCGCAGGAACTTTGTTACGCAGCTTTTTTGAGACTTATGCTTTTAGATCTCAATGTGGTTGTGTTTTATTAGGTCAACTCTGCACTTTCATTTCGCAATATTCGCGGTGGTTCCGGTGGCTGTTCCTTCGAAGGAACTATTGCGTTTTTAACCCCTGACACAAAAAGAGGGGTGTTATAAGTTTGACCGCTATGTGTGTGTGTCTGTCTGTCTGTGGCATCATAGCTCTTAAACGAGTGCACCGATTTGAATGCGGTTTTTTTTAATAGAAAGCAGGTTTTTTGGCGATGGTTCTTAGATATGTTTCATCAAAATCGGTTCAGCCGTGTCAAAGTTATCAGCTCTTTTGTTAGCTGCGGAAGGGATCTTAGACGCATAACGGGCATTGACTTAATGTTCAAACGTACGAGAGACATAATTGCGTTGGGGGTTTTTAAAATTTTTAATTTATAGTTATTTTCACAGTAGTTCCTTCACGAGAGGGGAAGGAAGAACTGCGTTTATTTCTTCGCATTACCTTTTCGCAGTAGCGCCTTTATTTCTAGCAAAGGAAGAAAGGGTAAAATAAACGCAGTTTTTCCCTCACCCCTTGTGAAGGAAATACTTAGTGCGAAAAAAAAAGGCAACAGTTCGTTTGAAGAAACAGTTAAAGGAACTACCGTGAACACCTTCGTGGTCACCACTCTACAACTTTTGTCCTGCCTATTCTCCTTAAATTTCCTTGACTCCTTTGGGGCTTATAGCTTGAGTTAACTAAGTTTGGTTTACTCGGTCAGCTAATATCTAATACTAGCTTTAACCCGAGCCGAGTTTCGCTCCCGTTTATACCTTCACGTATTCATAATTTTAGTTTTCCTAAAAAAAATTACGATAAAATTTTGAAAGTAGGGTCGGTTCCCTAACTTAGGTATCCACTTTTCCATACTAACTGCATGGAAAAGTACCTACAAATACCTACTTATGTTAGGGAACTGTTGTACATAGTTCGTTCAGTCACCGCCATCTGTTGACTGCAGATGGATGACTTAACAAGTTTAGACGTCTTGAAAGCTTACTCACTTTAACGTTTTTGGACAGCGCCCTCTATCCTCGTCTAACATTAAATTGAATTATTCCACCGAAACTCCTTATCGGGAGATATTAAGCATCCTACTGTCTCAATATAGATCTTTATATGTACGCCAAGTTTAATTCAAATCTTTTCAGCCGTTATTGCGTATTTAAGAAACAAACAATCAGACATCTCCACGAACTTTCTTATCTATAATTTTGGTAGGATCTGAAATTATTTTAACTGAAATTCTGAATTAACGACCTAAGTGACCGGAGTTACTTACTCAACTAAATTTCTATCTGTCAAAATTCTGTCTATTTTTTATGAATAAGGTCACCCATCCTAAGAGCGAATTCGCACTACGTCAGATTCGAATCCGATCCGAATCCGCGAAAATACCTACGTTCCGGAATGGTAGTTTACGCACTAAATCCGATTTCCTCATCCGATTTCACCGTATAAATGGTTCCACAACTATTCCGATCCGTCTTTTCACGGATTCGGATCGTTACAGTGCGAAACCGCTCTTAATCTTACGCGAGTCAACTTCGCTAAACTTTCATAATCGCTGCTCTCTAGACGCTGCCACTACACCACTCGTCCTGTAGTGCGGACGTTTGAAAAAACGATAAAGAAACAGCGAAGTACTCCATGCACGTATTTAGGGCACATAGATAACAGTGACACACATGCGTTATCGACAACTAGACAAACAAACAAACAGCCTATCTGATTAGTGATTGAGACGAATTTTAGGCTATTAGAATTGCATAAATGTGACAAGGACAGTGGCAACGCACTTTGGGCTCGTGTTACATCGAAAATAAATAACGCTCCGATCGATAAATTCGTAGGACCCGATAAATCGTTACCGCATCCGAAATGAAAATGAAACATGGTGTATATTTTATTCAGGTAAAATTATGAGCTCATCATCGTCGTCATCGCTTCATCTTCCCTAATACGAATTGTTAAGGAAGGTGATTCGCTCCCATCGTCTGTATTTTCAGAAAGAGCAAAGTAGGGCTCTTCAAGGCTAGAGTGAATAGGCTGTTACTGAACCGGTGAGATATACCTTTGGCCTCATTTACACTTTACATCAGGTGAAATAGAGTTCAATCACGCATCAATATTATGTAAAAGAAAAGCAAGGAAAATACTCAAGAGGACTATAGGTAACGCCACGAGAGTTGATGCGAATGATTACACACACAGTAACATAAAGTACTGATTGCAAAAAAAGTAGGTAGTGAATGAATAAAATAAGTGAGTGAATGAAAATGTGGGTTGTATGATCTTTATGATGAAATACCTACGCAATACAATTGCATATTATAATTTTTCAATCCGCTAGGCCAAACTAAGACAGAGAAAACGCGCAATTCTTGCGCACACTCACTAAAAAAACGAAGAAAAAATCTCAGTCTAAGTTTGCTTTATTTAAGTTTTATGTAGAGTTGCCCTATTTTTCTACTAAAAATAACATTTTAGGCACCAAAATACATACAACAAGTGCAATAAAATTAGGCATAGCGAAGTTACCCAGCAAAGTGATAATTTTCCAGTGAAAATAATTCAAAAATCAAAATATCCGACCTAAATGTTTTTTAGTGTTATATCTTAAATTATATCTGAAAATTTTCAGGAATGTTGCGTGTGATACTAGATCCCTGGTTTTGGATATCCACTTGAGATAACAAATTCCTCAGATACGAGTATAACATGACTAACTTATTTTTCTCATATTCAATCCCGCTTGAACAGATGTCATGTAATGTTTTCAATTTTCTACTCTTTTACTTTTTTTGTAAGTATCTTGTTTTTCCATTTACAATTATCCTATTTTTCCAGAAAAAAATGTTCTGTTTCTTACGAGTTTGTCAAGATGGTGTTTTAAAAAACCTTGATACTTAAGCCAAGATCGACACGTAAAATAGCCTTTTGAAGGTCTTTTTTTCCCTTAAATTCGGTTTAAATTTGGAATGTGACATTGATACTTCTTTAAAAACCGATCCTTAATTTAGTTTTAATTGAGTTTTTAAATCAAAATTTCAAAAGAAACAAATAGATGTTTTCGAAAAAAATGCACAAAATTAACTTAGTACTTAAATGAATTTTATTGTAAAAAAAGCGTTAAGATAAATATGAGTGTTGATTATTTCAGTAACATTTAAAAAAAAGCAAACAAACTTTTTCTTCTATTGGACAAATTACTGCGATGAACTAATAAAAGCAACATTGCGAGTGCTTTTATCGTTTTCACTTATACATGCCATTTATCTCGTTATTTTTATTAGGTTGATTCACCCCTTGAAAGGGCGCCGAGTTCTTTGTTCTGATACCAATAATTATATTTAAGTTTTAAAAAATAGATTAATATCTGTCAAAATTTAATAATGGATAAATTACAAGTTGTACTGTTGGCTAGCGGTGTTGCCTCGTTGTCAGGTTACTTAGATCAAATTTTGATATAAATGAATAACCTTGTTTATGGCAATATTTGGCATTTTATTCTTTAATTTTTCTACCATGAGGTTTACTTAATAGCGGCCTGTATCTTACAGCGAAACGCATATGGGCTGGGATGATAACCTTATATTATTTTCTGTGGATTTAGACATACTAAAGCAACAATGTCACTGTCTTGCACGTGAAGCTACAGAGAGGTGACATGAATGGCACGTATTGAAAGGGATAATTCTAGGAAGCTACCTAATATAGGAAGCGTTTATTATTTAAATTATTCAAATGAAATACAAGTCATTAATCAATGCTTAGTTTGTTTACTTTCGCATCTTTACAAAATTGTCCCTATATTTCAAACTAAATACAAACTGAAATATAGATGCACAGAAAAAACCCCAGAAAAAAGACCAATGCTGGGAATCGAACCCAGGTCCTCAGCGTTCCGTGCTGCGTGCTTACCCCTACACCATCACTGGTCTAGAAGTTAGCGACGAATCTTTCCCATACATCGTACACTTCAGTCTGTTATAATCACATTAGGCAGTGATAAAGCGCATCTATGTTAATGCCCTCTACCGAGAGACTTCAACACTCCTTCGGAGCTACCCGCTCACCTGGACCAAGAGATGGCGCTACTAGGCCAACTTTTACAAGTTAAGTATGAAGTATCTTTTTCTATGGGACTTGTAAAATTGTCCCTGTCAATAAGTATCCCTTTAATGCCACCTCTTTTCTAACAAGGTAAAAGATTTTTTGATAGAAAACTCCGCAAGAATAACTTTAGTAATTATAATTATAAGCGGTCAAGTCCCCCTGAAGCGCATGTGCATACAAAACGTTCCTGAAGTGCATGTGTAGCGCAAGCGCACGTCCAGCCGCGACGGCGCGGTGCGCGGTATGCGCGCGCACTTTCACTCATGCGTGCGGCGTTGGGGGCGGGGCTTCATTAATGTCCTACATTCGGGATGCGTTACGTCACAGCCGGCGAGTCGCGAAGCAATGTCAGAGGTTGGAGCTGGTATATTGTGATTCAATGATTCATTATCATCATTACAGCCGAAAGATGTTCAGTGCTAAATCATAGACTTCCCCAAGATTCGCCAAACAGACCGGTCAAGCGCTATCCGCATCCAATGCGTTTAGGGTTGCTAAACGGAAAAATGAAATGTCCTGATAAAAATATCACCCTAAACACACCACACACCCGAAAAGTCTGTCAAAATTAAAATTTGATATTCCTAATTACCTAATTAATTAATCTGACAAAGACATTATTAAATATTCATAAATATCCACATTGACCCAGAAAAAATCGTACAGTCGATTCTATTGCATAATGTAGCATTTTTTATTAACCCACAATCGCACAAAACATAAAACAATCCTTTATCTACCTACTGTGAATGGCCTAAAGTTGCTGACTGATAAAATATGTAAAGGATTATAGATAGCTGTTATCAGATAAGCATGTGTCTTGAATTATCATATCATTTACTTATTAATAGCTACAATTTATTTTTAGAACCCCTAGGTTTTAGGGTTCCGTGCCCAAAGGGTAAAATTGGGACCCTATTACTGAGACTTCGCTGTCCGTCCGTCCGTCCGTCTGTCCGTCTTTCACCAGACTGCATCTCATGAACCGTGATAGCTAGACAGTTGAAATTTTCGCAGATAGGTTTCCGCTACAACAACAAATACCTACTAATAATTTATTTGGCAGCATAAGTGGTTACAATATACACAAGGTAACAAAAAATAAAATATTTATTTATAAACAATTACGAAAAAATACAATTAGCAATTAAGGGATAGGCGTAAGTTTTTCACATTATTCGCTCGTCTATCAACTAAACTCACATATATTTCAAACTAAATACAAACTGAAATATAGATGCACAGAAAAAACCCCAGAAAAAAGACCAATGCTGGGAATCGAACCCAGGTCCTCAGCGTTCCGTGCTGCGTGCTTACCCCTACACCATCACTGGTCTAGAAGTTAGCGACGAATCTTTCCCATACATCGTACACTTCAGTCTGTTATAATCACATTTAGGCAGTGATAAAGCGCATCTATGTTATGCCCTCTACCTCTAAAAAACTTCTCTCCTCTCTCTATACTCTAAAAAAAATGAAGTTGAAGAAAATAAAAAAAAAAAACAGAAAAAGATACTTCATACTTAACTTGTAAACTCACATAGTTCGACAAACAAAACATGAAAAGAAAAATCCAGCGGAATCATAACGCGGGCTTATGTTATGCGGCAATCATATTAAGTCGATCGCCGCATGCGGTGATCGCAACAATAGCGTAAATAACCCGGTAGTCGACCGCACTCGGCAAACGACGGTAACCGCCTCAATATGGCCGCCGCAGCAGGCGGACAGACTAATATGAAGACGTTTGATAGCCGAAGTAGTTTGAAATTAACAACATTATGCTGAGTGAGGCACAATTTCTACTATTCGATGTTTCTATTTGTGTCTTTTCCTGCCAAATGTATTTTTCTTGTGTATAGAATATGAGTAAATAAAGATCTCTCTCTCTCTCTC
Source organism: Archips crataeganus (assembly GCA_947859365.1). Taxonomy (NCBI): domain Eukaryota; kingdom Metazoa; phylum Arthropoda; class Insecta; order Lepidoptera; family Tortricidae; genus Archips; species Archips crataeganus. The sequence continues at coordinate 14,245,664 of OX402067.1, read as the reverse complement.
TCTCTCTTTCACACACACACACACACACACACACACACACACACACACACACACACACACACACACACACACACACACACACACACACACACACACACACACACACACACACACACACACACACACACACACTCTTACATACTCTCTCAAATAAGCTCGACAAACGCATTAATTGAACGTAGTAGTGTAATTGGGTAATTTTCAAATTATGCGCAGATCACTTTGTTACTTTTTGTATGGACCACTCTGTAACCATGCAATATTACAAATATTGCATAATTACTAAGCATCTTTCTTCAATTCCAGTAGTCAATAATTATAACCGCAGAAAATAGTGTAAACGAAAACAACTTTTTTCAGGCTGGGACAAGTTAACCAGCACAAAATTTTAAAAGGACCTAATTGCCGCATTACTCTTACGACTAGCACTATAGAGGTAACCGCGATTTACATCCCGAAGGGATTTGTCTATTTCAAACTGCCTTCTCCAGTGCTTCGTGATTCATTGTCTCCTCGTGGATGCATTGACATTACGGTGCGCGTACGCACTGCGACTACTCCACATCCACATTATTATCACGCGATGTTCAACTGAAACAATGTTTTCTTACTTGATTTTTTTTAAATAAACAGTGATTGACCGTTGTCATACCTGATGATAAGTGGGTGAATCAACTTCATTGTGTCGTTTATTGTCCCCGTTTGTCCAAGTGACAGCATCAAACTGTTTCATAGAAAAATGTTTAGGTTGTCCAGGAGGCTAAATTTGTGTAACCATAGCAACGGGTGGTACGAAAAAGTTAATTCACCCAAGTACAAATATGGCCGAAAATGTAGCTCACTGGCATCAGAATCAATGATTCAGCTTATTTCTGGCAGAAACCGAAATTCTTCGGTCAGTGACTCATTTCAACTATTTCAAAAACTTCCCAAACCTTTTTAATATTATTTATAACGCCGAAAATACATTTTACAACGAACCACAATATTAGAATTTCTTTATTAATAAATTTGAAGTTAAACGGGTTGGTAACGGAGAGGAAAGCTAAAAATATTGCAGATCATTGGGTAGGGCCGTGAAGGGTTTCAAGCTCCGTCTACCGTGTGTTACCAAAAGTGACTATTAGTCCGTCCGTCAACTAGAAATCCTAGTGACCACCGGGAACGTATCAAAATATATAAAGTTTAAAACGAATAATGTACGAAATACATAATGGTCATAACATAATATACTAAAATTTTCTATGAAACTAGGTATTGATAACACGAACTTTTTTAATCGAGTAATCTACAGATTGGTTTAGGTTAGGTTGGGTTTATTTCCTGTAAAGTTGAGAATTTCCAAGAAAATTGCATTATATCAAATGACCTTTATGTATGTCGTCCATTATTAATTTTAAGCTTTATATATTTTGATACGTACCCGTGACCACCACCACGCGTGGTGTGGTGTGTGGTCGCAGAATTGCAGTTACTTTTAGTTCGTGGACACTATCCTTAGATTTTGGTAACACAAGGGAGACGGCGGTTGTAACGCTTCGCGGCCGTCTTGATATGGACCTCCGCACAACACATGAAATAAATCAATGCCTTGTATAAAACACAAACTTATCTTTACTTTAACCTATAAAAAATGCTTAAATAATCAAGGTCGTAGAAAAACTCTTAGTGCGCACGCGTATCGGAAAAAAATCACACAGCGGGGTCTTTGAACCGTGGCGCCGAAACTAAGGTCGTTGCACCCTGCATCTGATGCACTGTGATAATGCTGGAACTATGCATTGATAAACAGGAAGAAAAAGCCGTGATAACGATATAATGGTTGTCTGTGTAAGAATCGTACATTGATGCTTTTTTAGATCTTTTCCAATGACACTAAGCGGTCAGTTTGGTGAAACTGCTGTTTGATTAGTTAATGTAGGAATCCTTATATCGAACAGACAAACTTTAGGACTACTTTGTTTATTTCCATAAGATAACCAAGGATCTAATAAACTCCCGTCATTTTAAAAATCCGTACTGGGCCCGCGTAGGAACTATGGCCCAAGCCCTTTCGTTCTAAAAGGAGGCCTGTGCCCTGCAGTGGCTGGGATGATGATGATGATAATGATTTGAAAAATCTAACCCTGTTTCATAGTAAAGACTTCCTTTCAATGTTACATACGCTCCAACGACATCCGTAGACTGTGAACGAACTTCTTCAACTTATAAATGGCTCCTAAATTGTCGTCGTTGTGCACTCAAAAGTAAGTTGACGAGCGTTATTCCAAGCCTTGAAGATTTACATGATATTAAAATAACACTTTTTTTATAAACTGACACGTCGGTGCTTCTGAACAAAATGGCCACAAAACAAAATCAAGTACTTACTGGTTATAGTTACCTCAAAGTTAATAAGAGGAAATCAAAATACGTATCAAAAGATATATCACGCAAAAGCATTAAAAGTAGGAGTTCCGAAAAACACGTAGAAAATGAAATTAAATTTGTAATAGTGCTCTCCTGTAAAAACTTTATTTTGACTTTTGGCTCGTTTAAAAACAGCGACATGTTGGGCATATGTTGAACGGTTGTGTATTTTTTTTGTGGTAATACGGATATTGTTTCCTTAAACCAACAGGTAACAAACCTAATACTTATTATTAGTTACTATCTGTTGCCAGCGACTCCATCTGCGAAGAATAGGGGTACCTATAAAATATAGCCTACGATCTATTCTCAGACCTACCGAATGTGGAGAAAAGGTTTCATAAAAATCGGTCAAGCCGTTTCGGAGGAGTTCGACAACAAACACCGTGACACGAGATTTTCATATATTAGAAGAAGAACTAGCTGACCTGCAAACGTTGTTTTGCCATATAAAAATTATAGCCTACGACCTATTCCCAGACCTAACAAATACAGACAAAAAAGTTTCATTAAAATCGGTCAAACCGTTTCGGAGGAGTTCGATAACAAACACCGTGACACGAGATTTTTATATGTTAGAACACAGATATTCCATGATGACAACACTATTAAATCTAAAATGTTTTGTATGTACGCCACGACATTTTGTCAACCCACGAAAACAAAAGGAGGAGGTTCTCAATTCGGCGTGTATATTTGTTTTTTTTTTTTTTTGTATCACGCATAACTTTTTACAGAGTAGACCGATTTTGATGATTCTTTTTTTATTGGAAAGCGTATACCCCGAGGGTGGTCCCATTTCAATTTGGAAATAATATTCCTACCCTAAGGGTAGGAAAACAGGGGATGATTGATTGTTCAGTTACCGATTGTACTATATGACCACGCATAACTTATTACAGAGTAGTCGGATTTTGATGATTCTTTTTTTATTGGAAAGCGTATACCTCAAGAGTGGTCCCATGTAAATTTGGAAATAGTATTCCTACCCTAAGGGTAGGAAAACAGGGGATGATTGACTAACTTTTTACAGAGTAGTCTGATTTTCATAATTCTTTTTTATTGGATAGGGTATACCTTGAAGTTGTTATTATATAAATTTGGAAAAAAAAATTTACCCTTAGGATGGGAAAAAAGTATAAAATAAAAACTTTTTAACAAAAAATTAAACCGCCGAAAAAACTGAAAAGCAAAAAATAATACCTTTTTTGTTTGACCTTAATCTAGGTACCAGTTTGAAGTCGGTGCCTCAGCACGAGCCAGGAGGAGTGATAGAAGCCAGTCAGGTAGAAGATTATAGGTCCACTCCTCCTGGCTAGTGCTGAGGCACCGACTTCAAACTGGTACCTAGATTAAGGTCAAACAAAAAAGGTATTATTGTTTTGCTTTTCAGTTTTTTCGGCGGTTTAATTTTTTGTTAAAAAGTTTTTATTGAAAGTGCATTGCTATTGCGTCGTCACCAAAGTTCTAGCCGTGTATCATATTTCAAGCCAACCCGATTACTAGAAGTGGGACAAAATTCTCTTGCAATTGCATTCAAATCAAATAAACAAAGTAATAAACGTTTGTGTTTACTGGGAGAGCTAAGCGCCAGCTCTGGGGTCTCCTGTCTGGCGCTTACCTCTCCCAGCGAATTTCTCTGGCTGTACAGTGCCTCTACCATGAGTTTGCACTGGTTTCCGTGACCGTACTCGCTGGCGACGGCGTGGGTTATTTGTATGGAGAATTGTACAGCGCCTCTAGCGGTCACTTACGGAAGTACAATTCTCCATACAAATCATTTACGCCGTCGCTAGCGAGTACGGTCACTGTGAACTAGTGTGGACTCGTGGTAGAGGTACAGAGAGGTAATGCCGCCAGTGCGTTGGGGTCTACGCCGCAGGAGGGACTTCTTGATGGTGTTTTCTTTTTATAGCTAGGTATATTTATGTAGTTTTTATTTATTTTCTTTCCTTTTTGATTTTAGTAATTTATGAAAAATGTATTATATTTTTGTGTTTATATTATAACAAATAGAAACTTTAAACTCAAATACTCTAAAAAAGGGTGTTAAAAAACAAAGTTCGCAAAGCTCAAAGTGCAGGTACCCAACGGCCAATTGAAAAAAGTCCTAATATTAGATTAGTTTACTGGTGTCAAAATGTATCTTTACATGTGACACTAGTAAATTGGGCTAATGGGTTAATGGTCCATTTGTATAAAAAGTCGTAAGATTCGACTTTTAGACCAGAGTCTAAGCGTGATAGTGTCATACATTTTGACACTAGAAACCTAATCTTAAACTCAAATTGTCCATTAATATGGTTTTTGTGCAGCGGCATAATACTCTTAACGGAAACTCTAATATCTTAAAATTTCAGAAAAAGTCGATCCCTCGAATATCTAGATCGATAAAGCTGATTTAAACAAACTAGTGTGTCATCATCATCACTATCATCACAAAACTGTGTCAGCACAGCGCACAGCAGTCATTATTGACACTTCCCGCGTGCCACTTTCTACTAACATTCAACTTTAGCTAAAATGACGTAACTTACTGGGACATTGGGTCTCTGGGGCTTGCATAAGTCGAATTTGGAGTTGCGTAAGTGTGAAAGTCGGTCGAGTCGCTTCCGCGGTTATGCAATCGGCGACATAGTTCAGCCGACCATGAGGTTGAGATTTTGGAGACTACTGTTAAGTGTATAGTCGAAACATTCGATTCCTGGCGCACCACAAAACGCTCTAACAGTTAGTGTCATACATAACATAACGATTGTCCTTGTACGGCAATAACGATAGCGCTATAATGTTCTCTGTAAAGATTTCCACTGGGGTTATTTATTGATTCGATATTTAAAAGGTGGTATTTTTTATTAAATTAAATTGGGACCAAACAGGAAGAAAGCCCTACGAAAAAATAACGATTTAAATAAAAATCTGAGGTATCAAACAAACATACCAAGTTTTTGCTGAGTGTACTTTATGCTGACTGTTGGCATCATCATCCAACCTACATAAGCATTGGAAATTTAGAATCAATCGGACCACTGAGACTGGGTTAAATTCACAATATTAATTTATCAATTAATCAAATAAAAGCTTAATAAAAAAATTAGTTACTTCAAAGAACTTCCTCATCCTCCTGCCGCCCAGTGTCCTATTATCATTAATAGGACTTATTGTAATGTGACATCGTATTCACTGAACAAGTGACATAAAATTTAAAGTTCGTTAAAACAAAAATTTGACGTGGGCGGCAGGAGGTTGGGTGGTATTTTTTCTTCGAATTAACCAAACTGGACCAAATAGGAAGTTCCAAAAAAAAGCAAATCTAGCTGTAAATAACGGAGTTCATAGGTAACAAACATAACATATACAATTGAATAGAGAAACTCCTTCTTTATTCTATGAAGTAAAAAAAACATGGTATTTGTAAAAAGTTACCAGCATTAAAGCTAAAGTGATAGTTTAAGTCTAAAGAAAGGAAGATCTTAAAGTGTAGTTACTTTATCTCTTCTTATTCCTGTCATAATTATAATTAGTCATAACGTCATTTTATAGAATGCTATCACTTAAATAACAATTATAAAAAAATACCAATCCAACAAAAAAAAACTTGATGATAAGGTGACAGTTATGGAAAAGCGTGTAATAATACACAATGCGATTTGGGCAAACGATAGAAAACTCCATCTAAGGGTATGAACCCGCCTCAGTAGTCGACATTATCAGAACGTAGTGTTCATATAAATTGTGTACCTAAAGCATTAACTAACGATGTCCTTCTTTTGTTTCAGGTAACGTGTTCTGGAGAGTTCTGTCATTATACATACTGTGTGATAACTAAAAACTTTGACGAACAGTGGCGGTTCTACTTTAAGAATAGTTAGCAAAATTACTTTGTGATTATATTCTTTATTTTATGTTACGGATAGTTTAGTTTTAAGTCCATCTGTCGTCGTTGCGAGTGATGGCTTTTGGTGCTCGGAAATTTTAATATTTTGCAATTGTTCTTTTTGGAATTGTTAGCTTTAAAATCATTATTTTGCGAAATTGTCAGTAACTCAGAACAAAAAAAAGACACAATTATGTATCACATAATAAGCTGGCAATTCGTTCGCCTAATACTTTCGCCGAATTTGTTTTAAACTACTTCGGCCTACGAATGTCATCTTCACATTAGTCTGCAACGGCTATATTGAGCCTGTGGCAGCTGTCGTTCACCAAATTCGGCAGACTACGGTGTTCTTTACACTGTTCCGATCACCGCATGTAACATGTAACATGCGGTTATCAACGTAATGTAATTGCCGCATAAGATAAGACTACGGCTCACATTAATGTGTTGTCGCAATGATGTGTCTGTAAGCATACGGCGATACGTGATTTTACATTACAATTATGTTGTTCGCATAATTCTGTGTTTTTTTTATTATTTCTGGTGTCACTTAATATACGAGTTTAGAGGAGAATACAAATATTTGTAATTTTGTAATGCTTCTATTTAAACAGTTCTTGTAGAGGCTTTAGAAGGCGCCAAATAAAACGGCGTACATATTTTGTATCTTCACGGCGTGCCGTATCTTCGCCACGTATCGTATCATTACGCAATGATACGGCATGATACGCGCCGCAAAGTTTCAGACGCTTTGATATATAACGTGTCTTGCGTTACCGTTTTTATACGGTAAGGGTGATACGCAATGATGAAATATGTGCGCGGTGTATATACGTAGATAAAAAAAGGTTTCGGAATATGTTATCACCAAGAAGTCAGCACAAGCATCGACTCGAGCGAGTCCTGACCGCGACGAAGTGATCTCAATAATGGCGGTTCAGTTCGCAATAGCTCAGACACTGCCAAGTAGGTACACTTTGAAAACGCATCATACGTATTTGAGCCTATAGTATACAGAGCGAATTTTTTTACGTGATACAAAATTAGGTAGTTCAGTTGCAAAATTCATTTGTATGAAACTTTTATTTTTTGTTACTTAAACTCTCTGGTTCGTGGTAACAAAAAGGAATATTCCTTTACATGGAATTTGAGAGACGATATTAACTATAGCTCAGTTCAGGCTGAGTTTAATTCATTCTGCCTGCCTGCAATTATTCACAAGTCGAGAATGAAATTAAATAATTATTCTGTTAATGCTGGATAATATAATGTATTAACACAATTTTTTAAATTAGCCTAATTTCATTTAGGACGTTAATACTTTGTTATAGTTAAATCACAAGTTCATGACAAATTATAGGCATTTTTACTGTATGTATGGCATTAGCTGACCTATAGGAACACAAATTGTTTATCACGTAAAAAATGTACACTGTATTTTACGCGCAGAAAACGCGCGTTATGCAAAAAGTATAAACGCGTTAACACAAAAATATGGTGTTAAACTCGAGTCAGTTAATAAATTTTTTAGGCAGGCCAAGACGCATTAAATTTGTCATTTGCACGTCGTTTGCGCGTACTATACGCAGCATAGTTTCTTAGTTTCAACAGTAAGGCTGCTAGCTCTAGATTTCACTTAAAAGGATTGGGATAGATGGTATGTTTTTAAATTTAGAAAATTTTGTTATTTATGTCCATGTAAAAACAGGCTTGGAATTGGAAGTTTTTGCCTTTTCTCATGGATCTAAACTCCAAATGCAGGTCAAATGTTTGATAATTTTTCATGCCTAAAAATGGAACTATTATTTGTAAAAATCTAAATACGCATAGACAGTGGCGCCGCTAGCTGACGTTTGTACATGACGTATTAGAGTATTGAAGTCTGCCAAAAATCCTCAATAGATGTCGCTAGCATCACTAGATAATTTTATACGTCAGGGTTGACAAAACAGACTTAGAAAATGGAACATAAATTCTGGAGACTGATTTTAAAACCATTTTCATAAACGGATTAATATTTAGTTTACATATTATATTGTAAATTTGGTTGTATATAATATTGAAAATTTCAAAATCCACGCTGTTAATTCTGTATTGTTTTGAAAAATGTTATAAAAAAATTGTAGTTTACAACACTTTGTTACATGATGTCAACAAAAGAGCTATTAGTTAAAGTTTTTCTTTTTCTGTTAGTTAAGCTCATGTAAAAAATCTTTATCTTCGTTTTTATAATAAATTAATCGATATATGTACATAATAGAAATTATAAGCTAATTTTACCGCTCAGCGAATAGGATTAGCGAGGAGCTATCTAAACTTTAATTTTGTTGATTTCTAAAATTTTATTCCTAAAAAAGTACCTTTATTAATTCTTTTTTGTTAAATTTTTATGACTACGTTACTTTAAGCTTAAATAAGGTTTAAATTAATTATGATTAAATCATTGTTGTATGTAATGGACGATTTACACGGTGTATTTATAAAAAGATAGAATTTTTGTGCTACTTAATTGCGTATGACGTTCGAATGAAGTTATATGTTGCTTAAATAAAAGTTATTGCTTTAAAAATACTTTGGGTGCCAGCCCTAGCATTATGTCTACTGAGACATCGTAGAGCTGGCAATCTGCCAGCACTACCATTATGTCTACTGAGACACCGTAGGCCTGGCTTTCTGTCAGTGCTATACCTGTCTACTGAAATACCGTAGGCATGGCATTTTGCCAACACTACCATTTTGTCTACTGAGACACCGTAGGCCTGGCATTCTGTCAGCGCTACCTGTCTACTGAGACACTGTAGGCTTGGCATTATGCCAGCGCTAACATTATAGGTATATGAGACACTGTAGGGCCGGCAACCACATATCTCGCAAAAGTTACCATACTAAAAATAAACGATGAAAAAAATAGCATCTACTCACCAGGGAAAACACCAGCGCATAAGAAAAAAAACTATTTTTGGAAAATATATCTTGGGTATTTAAATATTTCATGGTTCGTACAAGCTACAATATAGTCACTATGCTCCGTCCTTTTCTCGTCTGCATAAAGATATATTTTCACTACTTACTTACATTTTATTTTGTATAAAGTATACTTATGACAGATTGTTATTACGATGTTAAAATATGGATAAAAACAAAATGAAAAAATTGTGTGATCTTTAAAGTGTTCATTAAACTTATGTACCTACTCAGATAATAACAAAAAATACTGTTAAACCCTGTTACACAACTCTGTTATGTTCCTGTTTCCCGCCGTCTCTGTTTAATTAAACAAAATAAACAAAGACGGCATCACAGATTTCTGTAACATAAAATAACAAAGACTGGTGATACAGGCTATAAGTTCAATATAAAAAAAATATTACTCTCAGTCTTGTAACGATTGTGAATGTCAAAACTCTGTTTACGTTTTTTTTACTTTGTTGATTTTGTGTTTAACTATTTATGAATTATTTCATTTATCTACGTTGTCCAGGTGGTGCTACAAAAATGAGATCAAACTATCTATTCTGTAAGCCAAAGACTTGCTTGAGTGTCGACAATTTTTTAAACGACTTTTTTTTGCTGAAGTTACTTGTTACTTATTGTTTCAACTTAACCAAATAGCAACCGGAATATAAAAGATGTTTTGAAATTAATCCGAATTATTATTGTGAATATATTAAAGAAATTTTTCACTGTCATTGATAAAGGTTTCCATACAATTGGTTCATGTTACCGTTACAGGGTTATTCAAAGTACGGTCGACCAAGAAAGTGGTCTACCAGTTTTGACAAAAGTTTCTGTGACATCTAAATATCCCTAAGTCACTGTCATCATGTTATTGCAAGGGAAAATCGACCTCGTTGTATCATGACGTGCAAATGAACTTCGACCGTAGGGGGGTAGACCATATTTTTGGCCGACTGTACCTACTTAACCCAATCATCTGCAGAAATATTCCGGATTAAATTTAAAACATCTACCAGAATATAAAAAAATAATAGAAGTTAGAAGAGGGCGCCACTTTATACGTTACTGTCAATTTTTTGGCTTAAAATGCTCGAATGTGGGTATAAATTGTGTGTAAAACAAATTGTTCCTATTCAAAACATTTTCAACTCTTCGCTTTAATACTACAAGTAAACGTAAGCCAAATCTAACGATCTTTTTCACAATAAATGCCTTAGAGACTCCATTAAAGAGCACATAACGGTGGCTTCCTGCTACAAGGCTGTAGTGGCTCGAGCTCACAGTAGACTTATGTATGACTAATAGAGTACTGTCAAATGTGGCAATTTAAACTGTTGTAAACAATTTTAATATAGTCTACTTTTTATTCCAAAATGACACTAAAAGAGGTCATTAGCAGTTTGTGGTGACCCATTTGGTCTACTGGTAAAGTTGCCACGTTTGTCGGTACGGTCGACGACTAAAGTACCAAGTGCTGTAGGGGTCAATGAACTTTATTTTCAATACGTCTCGAACGGACTTTAGTAAAATCTTCGTACTTTTTTATTATTTTTTTCTGTCGACTTTTTATTTTTATTGTTATTTGTCTTGACACTCGCAATGTAAGATGCTTTATAACTGTCAAAATGAATGTATGAAACATATTTTCTGACAATAATGTTAGTTTAAGCGGGTCAACGCCCTTCTCGATGTTATCGATGGAATTAAATTTAATATATACCTATTTAATGTAAATCGTTGTATTTATTTCTTACCCTATAGTTCGAAAAGCAATAATATTAAATATAAAGTTTGTGAGCGTAAGACCCCTCTGAGCGTAAGTGCCCCCTGAACGAACGTGAGGGCCCCCTGAGCGTGAGGCTACCTGAGCGTGAGGCTACCTGAGCGTGAGGCTACCTGAGCGTGAGGGCTGCCTGCGCGTAGGAGCACTCTGAGTGAAAGAACCCTCTAAGCATGAGCGCCCACTGAACGTGAGGGCCCTCTGAGCATTAGGGCTACCTGAGCAAATGTAAATGCCCCCTGAGTGTAAGAGCCCTCTGAGCGTGAAGCCCCCTAAGCGTGAATGCTCTCTGAACGTGAGAGCCCCCTAGGTAATAGGGCCCTCTGAGCGTGAGCGCCCTCTGATCCTGAAGGCCCCTTGAGCATGTGGACTACGTGAGCGTAAGAGCTCCTTCCCCTTGAGTGATAGCCCCCTGAGCTTGAGGGCCCCGGTTCACGGCACCGTCTAGCCGATAGGTACGATTTACGATTCCGAGCAACGCCTACGAGATACAAGCGACAAAATTAACGACGTAGGGTAACGACCTCTTTAGCCTAGTTGGTAGTGACCCTGCCTACGAAGCAAGAGGTCCTGGGTTCGAATCCCGGTAAGGGCATTTATTTGTGTGATGAGCACGAATATTTGTTCCTGAGTTATGGATGTTTCTATGTATTTAAGTATTTATTTATCTATATAAGTATGTTTATCGTCGTCTAGTACCCATAGTACAAGTTTTGCTTAGTTTGGGACTAGTTCGATTTGTGTAAGACTGTCCCCTAATATATTTTTTTTTTATTATTTTATTTTAAGGTGACGGCACCAATCATGGACATTGTTAAGCACTGTGGTTACCCAGTAATGGACAGCAAATAATCAATGCGTTATAGCCCACAATTCATGGACTTTACTAGTTACAGTTGGGCCATTCTAATTTTAAGTAACCATTAATCTTTCGTGAAATATAAGGCATACCTGGTGATTTTTTTCAAGTGTAAATAACTTATATGAAAACTGAAATAACTAAATTTAATATTTTAAAGCAAAAAAACTTTAAATTCAAAGAAATTTTGTGGAAAAAATTGGTAACTCAGCGGAAAATACACCAATTTCCATACAAATGGCGGGGACACGCATGTCCACTGCGTTACCTACTTTATAGATAATAATGATTACTTTTTATGCGTAGTGATAATTTTAAATATAAGCTTAATTATGTGCCTATTTAAATCTTTTATGATAAAACCGAGCACTTTACCGTTTTTGTAAAAAAAATATTTGAAGAGCACATCACTAGAAACGACTGGTCAACGAAAAGTAGAATGGCCCAGTTATCTGAGCATAGTGTTGATAGCGATAGTTTAAAAATGCAGTGTAGCCGTTTATTAAAATTTGGGTTTACGGAAAAAATGTCCATAATTTGGTTCTATTCCATTACTGGTGCTGTAACCCTACTCGTAACTTTTTTCTCGATTAAACTTGGCTATTGAGCTTGGACGAAAGCTCGTACAATCAATCCAAGTGATTCGAATATAAATAAATGTCAGTCAAGGCGATCAGGGAGACAATGTGGCTATTTGCGGCGCCCCAGCCACTGCCAGGTGCGCCAATGTTGGCGCCAACGTTTGGTATGGGAACTACCTGTTATTAAATTACGACTTAACACCCTATGATATGGGAAAGGGCACATATGCGAATTAGACGACCAGATGGCCTAGTGGTTAGAGAACCTGACTACGAAGCTTGAGGTCCCGGGTTCGATTCCCGTGTCGGGGCAGATATTTGTATGAAAAATACGAAAGTTTGTTCTCGGGTCTTGGGTGTTTAATATGTATTTAAGTATGTATCTATCTATATAAGTATGTTTATCCGTTGCCTAGTACCCATAACACAAGCTTTACTTAGCTTACTTTGGGACTAGGTCAATTGGTGTGCATTGTCCCGTGATATTTAATATTTATTTATTTTATTTATTTAATTGTGTTTGTGAAGCTCGCGATCTCCACTGAGCTCAAACCCATGACCCTCTGCTTGAGAGGCCATTGGTCAAACCACTAGGCCACCACGGTTACTACAGCAAAGAAAGCAATTAATTATCGACAGTTAAATTTTCTCGCTCAAAAAACGAATAATAGGCATAGATCCTCTGTCAATAATAAACATACATTAATAGTTGCTCGCTGGCTAATCCATCACACTGTCGACGCCCGACGAAGAAAGATAAATTTTATAAGTTTAGTATTAGCGGCCTTATCGCTTAAGAGATCGCTCTTAAGCGATAAGGCCGCCTATTGCTTACCTTGTAACTTACTCTCTGTGTACCTGTTTTCTGTATTGCTTACTATTCCTGGTGTACAATAAAGAGTCATTGTATTGTATTGTATTGTATTAGTGTACATAGGTACCTACTTACTCTGCAAGAACCGATTCAGATGCAATTTCTTTTAAAATAAAGCTAGATTTAATAAAAATCGATTAAGCGATTCTTAAGATATTTGACTTTGAAATTAAAATGTCGGGGGTTTCCACCACATCTTAAAAGTGTTGGCGTTCTTACCCAAACTTTGTCGCAAACGTTGGCCCAAACATTGGCACCGGATATGCGTCTTCGGTCACCAGATTGGACGACTCATCGCACTGCTATGCAGCTGCAGCTACTATATTTAGCATACATAACCATTCAATATTTAGTTGCTAGGGTCAAAAAATACCATAAGTACAACATGCCTATGTCCCAATGGGTCCTAATGGCGCACTGAACCAGCGTGGGAACTACGGCCGGAGCCTTCTCATTCTGAGAGGAGGCCTGTACCCTGCAGTCGGACATAGGTGTATTATACTAGGGGCGTTCAATAAAAAGTGAGAATGAGTATGTTATAAACAACTTTTACTAAATGTAGTTTTATTTTTCGACATAGTCAACTTTTAGCATAATACACTTATTATATCTTTTTTCTAAACTTAAAATTTCATTTTTAAAGAGGTCTCATCTTGAGTACTTAAAAAATCTTGTACTGCAGCGACTACCGCGTCGTCGTCTTCAAATTTCTGGCCTCTCGGGTATTGTTTCAATCTCGGAAATAGGTAGAAATCACTGGGAGCGAGATCTGGTGAATACAGAGGTTGCTTAAGGATATTGAACCCAGCATCACGAATTGCAGCCATTGCAACGATGGACTTGTGTGCCGGGGCATTGCCCTGGTGGAACAGCACAACTTTCGAGAGTTTACCTCGCCGTTTTTCGCGGATCTCATTGCGCAATGTTGCTATTTGTTTGGCGTATAAAGTGCCCGTAATAGTGGCTCCATGTTTGAGATACTCAATCATTAATACCCCTTTACCATCCCAAAAAACAGAGCCCATGACCTTACCGGCAGATGGGCCCACCTTGAATTTCTTCGGAGTTGGAGATGATAGCCTTTTCCATGTCATAGACTGCAGTTTCGTTTCAGGGTCGTAATGATGGAGCCATGTTTCGTCCATTGTTATAAATCGCGCCAAAAAAAGTTCCCGGTCTTGCTGTTTCTGGTCCAAAGCTTCTTGACAAATCTCGACTCTAGTTTGTTTTTGCGTGTCAGTAAGCATTCTTGGTACCCAACGCGCAGATACCTTTTTCATACCCAAGCGTTCATGTAAAATATTAGGCACGCTCCCCGTTGAAATCTTTACATTTTCAGCAATAAAACGAACCGTGACACGACGATCCGCCAAAACTGAGTTTTCAACTTTTTTCACAATTTCTTCAGTTATTGCAGTAGTAGGGCGTCCGGAGCGGGGGTCGTCCATGGTCGATGTTCTTCCATGTCTAAATTCGGCGCACCAACGTGCGACTGTCGAATACGGAGGAGCATTATACCCTAAAATGTCCCGCAAATCTAAATTGACTTGGTCCGTAGAAAAATTTTTCAAACACAAGTATTTGATAACGGCGCGCAGTTAAATTTTCTCCATTTTCGCTAACGTACTCAATAGCATTGCAAAGAAATTAGCGTATTTTTTTTTTAAACAAAAGACAGTTACTTTTTTTTTTCATAGCAATCAGCTAGATAGATTAGCTTTACCGGCCAGTATTTAATTTCCTAATATTGAAAGAGTTTGCATCTCATTCTCACTTTATATTGAACGCCCCTCGTAAAATAACCTTTTAAAGTAAGGAAACTGTTCACCCTGTTTTGGAAAAGATTTTATTTATTTACTAGCTGTTGCCCGCGACTCCGTCTGCTAAGTATAGTGGCATAAAATTAGCCTACAACCTATTCTTAGACCTACCAAATACATATAGAGAAAAAAAATTGACAACAAACATACGACATTTTTATATATTACATTTATTTTTGAAGAACCAGCTTACATCATGGAAATAACATTAAATGCAGCAAGCCAAATTAAAGATTAATAAAGCATTCAAATGATGGCACATGGCTGATTTTAGTTGACCCCCCCCCCCTCGTTATGTTTTTTTATTAGACACTTCTATATTATTCTTGTTCATACCGGTCAAATTTATCCTCCATTGTATCAAAGTAACCTGACGAAAGTCACCGACGTAGCTTTAAGAATCGCCAGACTCAAGTGGCAGTGGCTCTGGCACGTCGCTCGTAGAACTGATAGCCGATGGGGCCAAAAGGTTCTCGAGTGGCGTCCACGAACCAGAAGACAATATGAACAACAAGATGGGCGACCACATAAAAAAAATATATCTGTTTATTTCATAACAATTATACAATTATGATATACCTACCTAGCTAATCTTTATTTTTAAAGATTCTAATTGCTAGGCTATAAGTTGCCCTTAATAAATGAATTCTTAATTATGTTTTTAATAAATAAATAAATAAAAAATAAATAAAAATCACTGGACAATTCACACCAATTGACCCAGTCCCAAAGTAAGCTAGGAAAGCTTGTGTTATGGGTAATAGGCAACGGATAAACATACTTATATAGATAGATACATACTTAAATACATATTAAACACCCAAGACCCGAGAACAATAATTCGTATTTTTCATACAAATATCTGCCCGGGACCTCAAGCTTCATAGTCAGGTTCTCTAACCACAAGGCCATCTGGTCGTCTAATGTTCTTAAAAATGTTGTTTAATGTTCTTAGGATTTCTAATTATTTTATCAATTGTAGTCCTGGGAAAATTATTTAGTACTAGCTGTTGCCCGCGACTCCGTCTGCGTGGAATTAGTAATTTTGGCAGCTAATTTTTTTATTCAATTTGCTTTTTCATCAAGTATGGCTCTCCTTAGTTCCTCGATATAAAAAAAATACCCGCCCCCGCAACCCCCCCGCACTCCCCTCCCAACCCCACCCCCACCGAACCACCCCGCACACCCGCGTTCACATTCACCACAAGTAAAGCGTGCCTATAGAAGTTTTACTTCAAAAACCCCCGATTTTGAAACATTCTTCCACTCCGCTCCGCTCCTATTGGTGTTAGCGTGATGATTATATAGCCTATAGCCTTCCTCGATAAATGTGCTATCTAACACTGAAAGAATTTTTCAAATCGGAGCAGTAGTTCCTGAGATTAGCGCGTTCAAATAAAAAAACCTGTTCGATAAATTCTTAAAATAGACGTATCTTTCTTATTTGTGAATCGATTCAAATGAAACAAACACTAAATGTTAATCCGAGAAAATACCAACATATCAGTGAACTAAAACAATTACTTTGCTCACCCGCGACCTGAGGTCGCGGGTGAGCAAAGTAATTGTTTTAGTTCATTAATATGGACCTCCGCAAAGTAACGCCTGATTCAATAAATTACAACATATCAGTGAAAACCGCATCCTTCTAGGTTAAGCCGTTTCTGAGATTAGCGCGCACAAACGCACATATAAACAGACAAACAGACAATAATTCTAAAAATCATTGTTTTGGGTTCTATTGCGCTAATAAATAGCCCTAGTGACAGATTTTCTCAAATATTTTCAATGTACAGACACCGACTTGTTACAGATTTATTATATGTATAGAAGAAGATAGATATAGATTTGAGGAAGGCAGTAGGACCAGATCCTTTTGCCATAAACATTTTGACACTTTGGAACGATGAAGTGACTTGGTTAAGATTGCCGGAACGCGTCGGATGCCGATGGCGTAGGACAAATAGACCGCTGTTTGGCAAAACATGGGGAAGGACTATGTTCAGAAGTGGACGTTTTTTGCATGAAAATGTTGATGACGATAACCCCGTGTTTACGGTACCTACGTAATTATTACTTTCTAAATACTAAGCTCCTTCGCATTAGACTTACGAAGCGAATTTACAATATCTTACGTAGATATTGACAAAAAAATAATTATTTATGTTATTCAACAATCAAATTGCCTATTATTAATCAATTATCGCTATAGAAATAATAGGGAAATACGTAGGTAATAAAAACTAGTTAATGACTAAGCACTTCCTTTAACCTGACACTAAAAAATATTGTCTTGCAAATTAAATATATGCCACTTCATTCAAGCGCCATCCTGTGTGATATTGAATTTTGTACATTACGCTAATCCCAATTGGGAATGTCTAAAAAAAATACCAATGGTTTTTATATTTTTTTTGTAACGAAAAGTCAATTATAAAAGACTCCGGTCACCACGTGACAGGCATTGCCTAGTGTGGGACCGCTTGGTAAGCCATAATTTTTGTAAATTGGATTTATTTTAATAAACCAATTTATTAAATTTATTATTATTTATTATTAAAATCGCTGTCAATTGAAATTGCGAACAATGTAAATAAACTATTTAATGAAATATCCATATTCTAGCACTTGTTTATTGTTTTAATGGTTTAGGATAGTGTTGTGGTAAGTATTGATTAATTAACACACGGATTTAGCAATATTTGATGAGGGAAAATGGAAATTAAAGAAATTTTAAATACAAGGTTTGTTTACATTGTATGCAATTTCATTTGACTGACAGTTTATTTCAATATTTTTTAATTTAGTTCACTACTTTTCAAAATTAATTTTTGAAACTATTTTGATTGATGATGTCAGATTATAATTAATAAATAAATATAATATATAAATATTAGGGGACAATCTTACACAAATCGACCTAGTCCCAAACTAAGCAAAGCTTGTACTATGGGTACTAGACGACGATAAACATACTTATATAGATAAATAAATACTTAAATACATAGAAAACATCCATAACTCAGGAACAAATATTAAATAATAGGTATAAATTGAGGGCTCACACGCAGCCAAATTTCTAAATCTATCTAAACGTGTACGATAAGGCAACCCCTTTAATTTCTTTTTGTGTGGTGGTACACTGTAACTACAATTTACTGGCGCTGTCAAAGTGCTAGATGTCAGACAGCGGGTCCAAATCAAACTTCGTAGTTTAATCTACGCGTATATTGTGAAGAATTCTAAATAATGCTATTCCACACCAATTAAAGTACAACTTGGACAGGCCCAGTGTGAATTGGGAACTTCACACACATCTTCGCATGTCTACTGGTTTACTTACGATGTTTGCGTTCACCATAAAGCTCATGGTAAATTTCATGGACTGACCTGATTAAAAAAGCTACTGAGTCCACCATGGTCCAGTGTACTCGCAACGCCTCTAATCGGCAGAAATAGAAGCAAATTGCTAAGAGGGCTGTCCTCAAAAAAGTCTGCGGCCCACCAAACATCTCTCCGTATCCAGATTTATCCGTATCCGTATCCAGATGGTGAGGATGGAAGTGTTGTCGCGTATAGAGCGGTGGCGGAAGGATGCGGCAGGCCCTATACTACGAAGCGCGAAATTCGAACTTCGTTTCATGCCGTTCCGCTCACGCTAATGGTATTTATTACGAGAGTGAGAGGGACCGCACGATCCGAACTTCGAACTTCGAATTTCGTAGTAACCCCCCAGGGATCAACTCGAATAAAGAAAGAAAGAAAGAAAGAAAGAAGACATTTATTCACTTTTACAAGACACACAAATACAAGAAAGCACACACAAATTCATACAAATAAACAAGGTTCACAAAACAACGAAGTAATAAATACACAGATCTGCATGTGTGTCCATGCAAAAGTGAAACGGTCGCTGACTCAGCATTATGCTGAGGCGTTAGACGCCTGCAGCGCTGATTTTCTGCCAGAACCGTCTGTGACTCACGGAACGATACACAAATATACTATATAAACTACTTAATAAAAAGATAAATTAATAAAAAGATAATGAATTAACAAACAATTTAGATTTATTATTGCGTAGCATAATATGTTAATAAATAAATACAATAAAGAAAAAGTAAACTGCGAAAACATAACCCTGTAAAACAACAGGTTGGCATATCAAGTGCTGGTTTTATAGGTAGGATTTTTGGAGCGTTAATAAGTGATCCTTCAGCTTGCGCTTGAAGGTGTACCCACTAGACGCTCCTTGGATAGGGGGAGGAATATCATTCCAGCACTTGGACGCCGCAAACTTAAAACTTCCTCGAAATGCCGCGGTCCGGTGTTTAGGCACAAGAACCATAGCACTCCTGCGCTCACTCTTCGACCAAACAATTTTATTGAAGAGGTACAACGGTGTCCTGTAGCGTCTCACACCGAACAGCAAAGTGGCGAGGTGCATGCGCCTGCGTGCAGGCATGTTCAGCAAGTTAGCGGCGTTCAGGTACGGAGTGATGTGGGACCGGGGAGGGACACGGAAACAAAAACGAGCACATGCATAACTCCTCTGAGCACTCTCCGTTGTACACGAGATATACACGTGCAGTGAAAGAAGGAAAAGAAAGAAAGAAAAAACAATTTATTGGCACAAAAAACAAATTAAACAATAAAGTTAAACACATTAAACATAAAACATATTCATAAAGTTTGTGACAATAGGTGTCGGCGTCAGCATAAGCTGCTGGTGCCGTTCCCGGGGGGCGACGCTCAGCAGCGCTGGTTTTCAGCCGACACCCTCACATAGTACTCCTACATTCTAGCCAGGTGCAAAAAAGACAGTTTTGACAATATAGGTACATAAAAAAACAAATAATAATAGCAACTAAATTAATTAAACTAGACAATAGCAAAAAAAATAAAAAGGGGGAAAAAAGGGGGAACTAAAAAAAAACAAACAACGTGTGCCAAAAATTCACCGTTCACGAAGCGGGGCAGTGCAGATATGCACAGCAGACAAGGGGTATGCTTAAAAGCGTCGACCTTGATTGCAGAAGGAAAAACACGCGATAATATTGCTATTTCTCTTATTACCGATTCTGTCGTCTAACTCATCACATAGCGTGCCAGCGTCTTGGAAAAAATCTTCCCATTGTGTAGCATTATCACTTGCCATTTATAACTTCACGGCCAAGGCCAAGTTATTTTCCGGAACTGAACGTGGTGTACTTTTTCTCTAAACGATTTAACCTTTTCGTTTCCACTTCATTCTGATGCAATGGCGGTTAAGAGGGTACGATGCGGACCATTTCTCCATACAAACGTAGTCCCCTGTTACCTCCCTGGATAATGGCTTTAGAGCCAAATTTTTTTTACTGTGTAATCTGTATCTACCACAGCTATGCCCCTATGTTTCGTTTTTTTCCATATTTCAATTAACATAAGAAATAAGAGCTTTCAAAAACTGAAAAAATTGCCCAATTTCAACGTCATTTTCAGACACTTATCAGAAAAGAATCCTTTCTATAAACAAAAAAAAGGTAAACATAGGGGCATAGCTAAATCTGTCATCTAATTATTTATGAAAAAAATAAATTAATTGGTCCCGTTTTCAAGAAGAAAACAGGGGACTACGAAATGCTGTTTTGATCAATTTTACGCGCCTATTAACGGTCTGAGCTGCAGTTGTCCCGCTCTCGCTGTACTGACACGGAGGGGTTCGGGCGAGACAGCGACATTTCATTAAAATACCTATTTCTCAAAATTCTCTCAGCCATCGCACCCTCTTAATGCTCATTGGCCAAAAAGTGTAAGAATATCTAGTAAAGTCATGGTAGGCTAAGTGGTTGGCAGTTTATAATAATACTAACAATAATAATCATTTTCACGACACTGCTCGAAAATGTGGCCATAGATAACCTAAATCCAGTACTCAAAACTGCCTATATATGTACATTTAACAGCTGACTCATTTATGGCGCACAAACACGACAACAAAGTTACACTAATCGAAAACAGGACGTATCAGTATACGTATTTCATTGTACGATACGACTTTTTGAAAGATAATTTCTGAATTTCATTCCTGGCGTGCTGAAACGACATTATTGGACCAATCAACAGTAATCGTCTGCTGCATGCGATAGATGGATGGATGAATGGATGGACGGACGGACGGACGGACGGACGGACAGACGGACTGGATGGACGGATGGACGGGATGGACGGGATGGACGGGATGGACAGAATGGACGGATGGACAGATGGACGGGATGGTCAGGATGGACGGATGGACGGATGGACGGGATGGACGGGATGGACGGAATGGACGGATGGACGGGATGGATGGACGGATGGACGGATGGACGGATGGACGGAATGGACGGGATGGACGGGTTGGACGGGATAGACGGGTTGGACGGGATGGACGGGATGGACGGGATGGACTGAATGGACGGATGGACGGGATGGATGGACGGATGGACGGATGGACGGAATGGACGGGATGGACGGGTTAGACGGGATAGACGGTTTGGACGTGATGGACGGGATGGACGGGATGGACGGGATGGACGGGTTGAACGGGATGGACAGGATGGACGGGATGGACGGGACGGATGGACGGGATGGACGGAATGGACGGGATGGCCGGAATGGACGGGATGGACGGGATGGACGGGTTGGACGGGATGGACAGAATGGACGGATGGGCAGATGGACGGGATGGACAGGATGGACGGATGGATGGGATGGACGGGATGGACGGAATGGACGGATGGACGGGATGGATGGACGGAATGGACGGGATGGACGGGATGGACGGGAAGGACAGAATGGACGGATGGGCAGATGGACGTGATGGACAGGATGGATGGGATGGACGGGATGGACGGGACGGATGGATGGATGGACGGGATGGACGGGATGGACGGGATGGATGGATGGACGGGATAGACGGGATAGATGGACGGATGGACGGATGGTCGGATGGACGGGATGGACGGGATGGACAGGATGGACGGGATGGACGGGATGGATGGATGGATGATTATGATGATGATGATGATAATGATTTCCTTGCATTAGTCGTGAAAAGCACAATGTTTAGTCTCGGCCAAAAGTGCAATAGATGGACTCGTACTTTCGAGGGCCTCCGCTACGCGTCGGCCCTCAAACAAACTCGTCCATCTATTGCTTACTTTCCAGCCTCTACAACAATGTACTATTTATTTCGAACACATGCCCATAGATGGTTAATGCGACAACATTGTCCATAAACTGTAAGGGTAGGTATCCTAGTAAAGTCATGAACCTAGTGGTTGCCAGTAAATTTGTCAATTTCTGTAATTCATGGACTATCAATGTATGTATGTATGTATGTATGTATGTATGTATGTATGTATGTATGTATGTATGTAAAACTCTTTATTGTACGTAAAACATGAAAATTAACAGTTAACAAGAGAAACAGATGTACAAAGGCGAACTTATCCCTTAAAGGGATCTCTTCCAGTTAACCTTTGAACGATTGACAGGACACCAGAGACAAGAGTAGGCATACAATGCAGAGTAAAAAGAGTCGAAATCAAAAGTAAACCCAAACCAATAAACTTAACATAATCAATACATAAACATACAAAGAATACACGCAGGTACACACTAATATAATATATCATGAATACAGAAGACTAATACATATCATATCAACATAAATAGACTAACTACATAAAAATTACATAAATACATTAATATACGGATATACACTAAACAGAGAATACAATAGAGGTTGTCTCTATTTAAGAGGAACTGTCAAGCCAGTACGCCCCCAAGCGACTCCGGAAGATGGCTACCGACTGCGACTCAATCATAGTACAGCAACTATTATGAACTCGCTGAGGTACATATGTCCTTCAAAGGTACTGGATGAAAGTTAGCAACGCCAATATGACTTCAGGGCACAGGACACGTTAAGCTGCGGGTCCCTTCGTTTCCCATAATTTTAGTAGTGGTAGAGCCATGCTGTAGCTAGCCGCTGCATCACGAATGGGCCGGCTCGTCCGGGGCAGTACCACCCTCTCACAGAACACCGGCGTGAAGCAGCAGTAATCCTGCTTGCGTTTCGTACGGTCAGTGAGAGTGCCGGGGGCCCAATACCTCACCCCTTCCCTCCCCCCCTCCCTCACCCCCTTCCCCTATTCCCTTTCCTTTAGGGCCGACAACGCACTGGCATCGCGTAAAGCGCTGCGGGTGTCTATGGACAGTGGTGATCATTTAACATCAGGTGACCCACTAGTTAGTTTGTCTGGCCTTTCTAACATAAAAAAAAAAAAAAAAAAAAAATACATTCTGGCATATGAAATTCGGGAAAGCGGTACCGTGAGACTCACTCAGAGTGAAAAATACAGACGGTAGCTGCCGCGACGTGTGGCTCCTAGACGAAGGGCTACGGATTCGCCCGAAACAAGTCAAGATCATAAACACACAAACGTAAGTTATCCGTATTTTTCTAACCCCCCACACAAAACGAGTGTGTGTGTGTGTGTGTATTTGTGCGTGCGTGCGTGCGTGTGTGCGTGTGACATCATAGCTCTTAAACGGGTGGGCAGATTCGGATGCGGTTTTTTTTAATTTGAAAGCACGGTTTCTTAGCAATGGTTCTTAGATATGTTTCATCAAAAATGGTTGAGAACTTTCAAAGTTATTAGCTCTTTTCTTAGCTGCGGAAAGGACTTAAGACGCATAATGGGCATTTACTTTATTTTCAAACATATAATATGTGGCCTGATTGCGTTGGGGGTTTTTAAATTTGTTACTTCATAGTTAACACTATAAACGGTAGAGACCCGTTAACGTGTGTCTGTGAGTGTTACAGGTAATTTAAGTGCTTATATGCACTCCAGTAACAGCATGTACCAGGGCAGCATGGGCGCGGGAGAGCTGCTCCACAAACGCATCCCACTTTAGAATTCGGGGCGATATAAATACTGCACTTGCACCGCTGGCCAGGGGTGGTGATGCACCTACGGAAATGCAATAGGTTAAAAAATTAATAATAATAATATAAATAATAATAATAGTTTATTTTCATAAACAAAAGTACATAGCAAACTACAAGGTTGAGACCTCCTATTTTTTTTATTTTTTTTTATTAAGTTATAAACTTGTGTCAGGAGACCTCGCTCTTCAAAAACTACATACAATTAAACATATTTGCTAAATCTAAACTAGTTAACTTAACCTTAGCACACTGTTTGTGTGTGTGTGTGTGTGTGTGTGTGTGTGTGTGTGTGTGTGTGTGTGTGTGTGTGTGTGTGTGTGAACATTAACATGTATGAACCAGTTTAGGTGTGCGAGGAGTGTCCGATGCTCGTGGGAACTTCAGCTCAAACCTTCCCATCCGACAGGACGCATGTATGCAGCAGTAGGTCGTATACAGTATGTAACTGAACGAAGAGCAAAGCTGTCATCTGGGACCAATTGCATAACAAAGTGCAACTTATATTACAAGCGGAACTCCCTTTCAAGTTAATATAACTGAAGCGAGAGTTCCGCTTGTAATATTAGTTGTACTTTGTTATGCAAATTGGGCCCTGGTTGATGGCAAAGAGGCGTATGATGGAATGGGATACTTTTTAGTAACTTTTAGTATAGTATACTAGTATACTAGTATACTGTTTAGGGTGAAGTTAAAAACGCAATATTGTATGAAGATGCGTCTGCATCAATTCACTCTTCCGCATCGATTCAGCTTCAGCATTAAAATGCGTATGTAATGTAATGTCCATTTAACATACTGAAGAATGCTTATTCAAGATAAAGCATGAGAACGGCTGCTTAAGACGTGAGACTAGATGCTTGCGAATGAGAATAGGTTGATTATGCGTGAGACAATTGATAACGGCTGCTTAAGCGTGAGCCGGGATGCTTGGATGCTTGCGAATGAGAAAGGCTACTTACTTAAGTATACAGGGTTATTTGTAGTTCACTGACATCCTCTTAACCCTGAATTCCAATCACTCAAACAAATGTTTTTTTGTTTTACGACTTTTTAAAATGAAGTACTTTTTTCCCCATACAAATACACAGAGTATCGTAAAAATAATCTCAAATTTTCAAAACGTTATTACACCAAAAATATTAAGTTATGACAAAAGCCGTAAAACAAAAAACATTTGTTTAAGTGGTAGGAGTTTAGGGTTAAAAGGATGCTAGTGAATTACAAACAACCCTGTATTTGTAGTTTTACAAAAGTTTCATTGATAACCCTAATTTTCCATATTGGATTAATCCACGTCCTTCGTTTTTTGCGTTTTTTTCCTTTTAATTGCTCCTAAAATACACGCTAGGACTAGGTAAAATGTTGTACAGAACCCTCGGTGCACGAGTCCGACTCGCACTTGCCCGGTTTTCTTCGTTTGATCAATCTAAAATTAAATGGAATGTTAAATAACTTTAGATGGACCAAACGAAAAAAAAAGTACCTACTTATTTAAAAGTTAGTAAAAAGTAATGACATTCCATCATACTCCACTTGGCCTTCAGCGAGGTATCATTTTTGCTCTTCGTTCAGTTACATACTGTATAGGATAGAGTTGAGGATCTAACTGGGAATGCATTTCTCCATGCACCAACCCTAGCGTGTGTGCAGTTCTGCATTAACCAGGCCACCCATAACACGATCGTGTATGCAGCGCATCGCATAATATATCCGTCTACTACAAATAACTTCCTTGCAAAGGGTTTACAACTCAAACAAAAAACCGGTTGTCTGTAAAGTCGGTTTACGGACGATAGTTTAACGTGACAACGTCATAACAAAACGTTCAAAAAACAAAAATGAAACCAGGCGGTCACCCATCCAAGTACTGACCACGCCCGACGTTGCTTAACCTCGGTGATCGGACGAGAACCGGTGTTTTTTGTCAAATATCTTGAAAACAGTGCATCCTACGGCAAAATCAATGAAATTTTCATCCCCCCTTTGAAACCTCCGCACCCCCCTCAACTCCCACCCGCACCCCACCATTAAATACATGCTGGCGCTCGCTGCTCTGTAACGTTACATGTACGTTACATTGCGTCATCCTTTTTCGTGTATGCAGCCGGCGTTCATCGATTTATTAGACGTTGTCACGTCAAAAATATTTAATAAATATAAAATCTTTACTGCCTTTTGGTGACAATAATTCAGTGTACGTGATACAATTATGTTGATTTAATTGGAAGGGTCCGCAACGAGCATATAAGACAAAAGACGAAAGTCGTTGACATAGCCCGAAGGATTAGCACGCTGAAGTGGCAATGGGCTGGTCACGTTTGCCGTACAACTGACGATCGTTGGAGCAGACGTGTCCTGGAGTGGAGACCACGTTTAGGAAAGCGTAGTGTGGGACGCCCTGCAACACGTTGGACTGATGACCTTAGGAGGACAGCGGGCAGTGGATGGATGAGGGAAGCCCAGGATCGCGAATGTTGGCGCAATATGAGGGAGGCCTACGTCCAGCAGTGGACGGACAATGGCTGTAGATAGAATTGCAAGGGGAGGCCTACCTAAACCGCGTCTTCTGGTCCGTCGAGAACCTTGTGGCCCCATCGGCCCTCAGTTCTACGAGCGATGTGCCTTGCCCACTGCCACTTGAGTCTGCTAATTCTTCGAGTTATGTCGGTGAGTATACCCAATTCTTGTATGGTTTCATCATTCAACAAGACGGAGCGATGACCTGGTTAAGGTTGCGGGAACGCGTTGGATACGGATGGCGCTGGACTGATCTGTTTGGTGTGCCTTTGGGGAGGCCTACGTTCAGCAGTGGACGTTTTTCGGCTAAAACGATTATGAAACTACTGTGAGATTCACACTGAAAATAAACGGATCACTCACGTCTTAAAACGAGTTTAACTCGACATGTTTCGGGATAATCCGTAGCCTTTCTCCCCGGAGTCACATGTCACGTCACCTGACGGCGGCGGTGGGTGTGCGTTTGGCAGCAGCCGTGTGAGAGAGCAGATAGCTAAACATACTAAAGCATTTTTGAACAAGTAGAAACTGAAGCGCCTCGCTCGCGCAGCGCGTTCGCTCGGTCAAATTTATCTTCTGTTCCTTTCGAAGAACCCAATAAATCACACACAAAATAATAAATAACTCATCCCAAAACTAGTCACTAGGACATGACAGTCCCATATATTATGAGCATTTTCTGCTCCCATCCCATCCGCTCGGGAAAACTGGAATAAAAATTCAGAATTCTCTCTCATATAACTAATAGTTAAAATTGGCCAGGTGCGTGCTGGGCGTGCGGTATGGGGTTCCGTACCGAACCATCTGCTGCGTCCCGCGACACCGACGACGCAGCTGTACGTGTCCCGCCTGCATCACTCCACGAAGGTCACGGATATCGTGGAATATATGCGTGTGAAGACCAAGCTCACTCTGAGGGTTGAGCGGTTGGAGTCCCGCCATGACGTGAATTTCAATTCATTTGTGGTGAGGGTTCCGACTGATCAACTGTCGACCTTCACAAGAGAGGAGTTTTGGCCGAAAGGTGTCGCTTACCGGCGGTTTCGTGGCCGGTTAAGTGACACTGCAAAAGTGCCCACGTCACAGACTTCACGTGCTTGTAATTAGGTTGTTAAGTAAGTGTAATATAAATATGTATGTTAGTCTTTAAGGTATCTTTATATGGGCCTATGCAGCCTGAAATAAAATTATTCTATTCTATTCTATTCCGTACTATACTTGGTTTTTTTTTCAGCATTAGAAAGAAGGTAAGCGATCTTGCCGTGGAGTGCCGGCTTAAGAATAGCACTCCCCCAATTCTTCTCGTGGGTGTCGTAAAAGGCGACTAAGAGGGTACGATGGCTCAGAGAATTTTGAGAAATAGGTATTTTAATGAAATGTCGCTGTCTCGCCCGAACCCCTCCGTGTCAGACAGCGAGAGTGGGACAACTGCAGCTCAGACCGTTAATAGGCGCGTAAAATTGATCAAAACAGCATTTCGTAATCCCCTGTTTTCTTCTCGAAAACTGGACCGATAAAATTATTTTTTTCAAAAATAATTAGAGGACAGATTTAGCTATGCCCCTATGTTTTCCTTTTTTTGTTTATAGCAGGGATTCTTTTCTGATGAGTGTCTGAAAATGACGTTGAAATTGGGCCATTTTTTCAGTTTTTGAAAGCTCATATTTCTTATGTTAATTGAAATATGGAAAAAAACGAAACATAGGGGCATAGCTGCGGTAGATGCAGATTACACAGTAAAAAAAAATTGGCTCTAAAGCCATTATCCAGGGAGGAAACAGGGGATTACGTTTGTATGGAGAAATGGTGCGCATCGTACCCAATAGAACTCCCCCAATTCTTCTCGTAGGTGTCGTAAAAGTCGACTAAGAGACTTTTATGACCAAGTACACATCGGTCCCACCGGTGTCGGGCAGCAGCGATACCGGTGTGAATATACTGCGATTGCCAACCCGCCTGCTCAGCGTGGCAATTAGAGCAAACCCGGCCAAATGACAAGTCAACGCTCAGTGGCGTGCCATGGGAGAGGCCTATGTCCAGCAGTGGACGAACATAGGCTGATGATGATGAAGCGATCTTGACGTGTTTTTTATCGAAAAACACTTTTGAAAATGGCGAGTTTTGGGGGAGGCCTTTGTTCAGCAGTGGACGTCTTTCGGCTTAAATGATGATGATGATGATGACGCACTGAAAAAGTAAAATGACTGGCATTTTTCCGACCATGGATTATATAATTTCCTTGTAGGACTGAACCCTAAAAATTTAATAGAAAACAGCCAGATTCCTCCGTTCCCGCTAACCGCACGCCGACTTAACTGTGCCAGTTAAAAATAACTGGGCATTCCGGCGAGAGACAGCTCGCCAAGAGTATAACCCTGGACGTGATAGGGTTCATTTTAGACCTTATTATCTTAGTCTTTGTCTTATAAACTTTGTATTATAAACGTGAATTTTTTTATGTATGTGTGGATGCTTGTTACCCTTTCACGCAAAAATGCTTGGACGGATTCTGATTAGGGGAGACCGGGTACAAAAGTAACAGCGGGTCGAAAGTAGCAAAGGCCCTGTAGTTTTATCCAATAGTCGAAACACCTCTTCGCTACAGTCATATGACAGTCGATTCCACCCCTCTTACTTGTATCCAGCCGCTGTCGGTGCTCCGCGCTGCTACTTTGAGCTAGAGGACAAAACGTGATTTCACGAACTAAAAATAACTTTCTTGACTTTCAATCATGTCACGTTTTCATATTATTAAAAGAATGATTTTTATATGAATATTTGTATAGTCATTCTTGATTAAATGGATTACACGGTGTTTGAGTTCGTTTGTGTCAATCACGTTCCACTTCAAGGCTAGCTTTAATTTTTTGACAAAAATGTGGCAGGGTACAAAAGTAACATAAACAGACATGATGATGAAAACTGTGTGTGTCCCAAACAAACACTGTTACCAAATACTTAGTTTGAATAGAAAAAATAATTGTCACGCCAAAAAAACATGGCATTTCCTAGACTGCCAATAAATGCTAACAAAATGTTATTTTTTTGAATATTTTCATAAAAAAATACTTTTTCAATATTTTCATATACTTATAAAGTGCCAATATTTTTTTTTTGCTCACTCAATGTTTCTGATATATAACTTATTAATTTAATACTTCATCTCATATTTAAAAATATTTCTTTATCCTGTTACTTTCGGCAACGTATCGGGGTCGAAAGTAACAACAGGCGAATTTTTTTAAGTCCCTATTTTTCACACAAAATAAGTAATAATTAGGTAAATAAAGACATCAATTTGAAGAGCATGAACGAAATTTATAGATAGCTATATTAATTTCATCAAAAATATTACGCTTAACCAGATAATGAGGTAAAAGTGCAAAATGTTAGTTTTGTCCCCGGTCTCCCCTAGAAATGACGGCATAAAATGACGGCCGGATAGCCTAGTTGTCAGAGAACCTGACTACGAAGCTTGAGGTCCTGGGTTCGATTCTCGGTCGGGGCAGATATATGTGCGAAAAATACGAGGGTTTGTGCTCGAGTCTTGGATGTTTAATATGTATTTAAATATGTATTTATCTATATGTATAAGCATGTTTATCCGTTGTCTAGTACAGATCGATTCACAAGAGCTGGCACGAATGGATCGAATGAGCGAGCCTATTTGAATACACTTCACACACGTCATATGAAAATGGCATGCATCAGTCATTTTCCTACAAAATTGTCAAAATGACATTACTTTCGTTCAATCCATTCGTATCAGCTGGAGGGTAAGAAAGAATAAGGAAAAGAGAGAGTACGAAATTCAGAAATTAGGGCTAATGAAATCGGCTTTTTGATTTTAGGGCTAGTCAAAATAGTGGTAGTGAGAATAGGATTAAAAAAATTCGGGTTACAGCAGAAAAACCCATTACACATAAATTAATAGCTTTATTTTTAGTGTTTTGTAGGACAATAATAAAGAATGTTCCTAATGTAATGTTATCCAACTTCCTTTGGATGTATCTGGTGCCGCAAACGACCACAACCCACCGTTATTACTTACCATCATACGAATCGCATGTCTTCCTTTATTATGTCCGATCTTACCATTTATCTTCTTCTAGTATATAAAAATCTCGTGTCACAATGTTTGCTATCAAACTCCTCCGAAAAGGCTTGACCGATTTTTGTAAAAAAAAAATCCCAGTATTTGTTGGGTCTGAGAGTTGTAGGCTATTATTTTATACCCCTATTCTGCGCAGACGGAGTCGCGGGCAACAGCTAGTAATATTGTAAACGCGAAAAATGGTATGAATGTAGGGATGTTTGTTACTCTGTCACGCTAAAACGGTTTGGCGTATTCTGATGAAATTTGGGACACAGATAGTTTATGACCTGGATTAACATATAGGAGTATTTTTATCCCGGAAAATTGCATAGTTCCCGCGGGATAGCGATAGACGAATTTTCGCAGACGGAGTCGCGGGCAGCGGCTAGTACTATGTAAAACTTTAGATCTGTCCCCATGCTACACTTACACGCTATATTGGTTATCACAAATACAGCAATAAAACACCTTCGTGATATTGTTATTGGATTTTTTATGAGCTACACTGTTTTATCCATTTCATGGTACAGTCAACCAATTTGATTCCTAGGCCACTATAGAACCATGTCATAATGAATTAATTTGTTTATCTTCTACGACATTGATTATTGCGTGATGTATGTCATAATGACATCTCAGCCTTTGCAGACTTGTGTCAATGGTAATGAATAATTAGGAAAGGAGTTTGCTATTATATTAATAACTCGAATTGTCACTGTCCGTCCGTCAAAACATTTTTTTCTTCTCATGTCATGGAGCGAATACGTTTATTGAACTCTTTACGTTTCTTGTGATCGGAAAGTTGATAATTCTATGACCCGCACTGACATCGTAATTACCTAGTAGTTAATGCGACAAGGTTCTATAGTGGCCCAAGAATTAAATTGGTTGACTGTCATGGTACCTCTATACTACTTCTAAACACACACACAGTCAATTTATTGATTCGACAAAACCCGTGCCGTGGTAGAGTACCTACCACGACCTATGGTCATTCAATCAGAGAGTCGTGGATTAATGACTGGGTTTTTTAACCCCCGACACAAAAAAGGGGGTATTATAAGTTTGACCGCTATGTGTGGGTGTGTGTGCGTGTCTGTCTGACTGTGGCATCAAAGGTCTTAAACGGGTGAACCGATTTGGATGAGGTTTTTTGTTAAAAAGCAGGTTTCTTGGCGATAGATCTTAGATATGTTTCATCAAAATCGGTTGAGCCGTTTCAAAGTTATCAGCTATTTGTTAGCTGCGGAAGGGATCTTAGACGCATAATGGGCATTTACTTTATGTTCAAACATACGTGTATATATATTAGGGGACAATCTTACACAAATCGACCTAGTCCCAAACTAAGCAAAGCCTGTAATATGGGTACCTACTAGACGACGATAAACATACTTATATAGATAAATAAATACTTAAATACATAGAAAACATCCATAACTCAGGAACAAATATTCGTGCTCATCACACAAATAAATGCCCTTACCGGGATTTGAACCCAGGACCTCTTGCTTCGTAGGCAGGGTCATTACCAACTAGGCTAAAGCGGTCGTTAACATGTGTGACATTTGCGATGGGGGTTTTTAAAATTTTTAATTTATAGTTATCGAAATTACATTTTAAAACTAAGAGTTTTACGGTGAAGGGAAACATCTTTAGGAAACTTGCACTCACATGCAGAGAAATTCAACTGTGTGTGTGGCCCGCGTGGGAACTACGTCCCAAGCACTCCCAGTCTGAGAGGAGGGCTGTTTCCTGCAGTGGGACGTATTATAAATAAATAAAAAATAAAAAACCATTTATTGCCCATAAAAAAGAAAAAGAAAAATACACAAAATTATGTGGCAAAAGGCTCAGGCTCAGCATGTGCGGTGAGGATTACTCATCACCGCGCTGGTTTTCAGCCTGCGCCCTTATATAGCGTGCTGACATTGCAAAACAGGCGGGTAGGACGATAAAAAAAAAACGTATAGCGGTAGCGGTATAGTCAACCAAGAAATCCCTTCACCATCCAAGGTTCAATGACAGTTGCATGGCTCAAAACATCAAAAGCTATTTTCACTCACAAGTCAGTGCGACAACCAGGCCCTATACTACGAAGCGCGAAACTCGAATCCCGTTTCATGCCGTTCCGCTCACGCTAATGGTATTTATTACGAGAGTGAGAGGGACCGCACAATCCGAACTTCGAACATCGAATTTCGCAGTAACCCCCCAGTCCTATTGCTTTCATTCTAATGTAGGAACTGTCATTACAAATGACAAAACAAGTACCCGGTCGACCACACCTAATAAGACAAAAAAAAACACGAATAGGTAAACATTTTCAATACAAGCTTACAACTTATTATGATGACTATACCCCGTTATCAATCAGGCAGTTTGGTGGCTACCTAATATTAGTGATGTGCTATACAAACTATCCAAGTCTTCTATTAAGTCAAGCTATATATGGGAACTCCAAAATGTATCTGAAAACTTTATTTAATGATGGGGTTCTAAAGGAGAAGGTCGTGGGTTCGACCCTGGGCACGAACCTCTGAATTTATGTGCGAAATTACATTTGAAATTTACCATGATCATTAATTACGATGAAACCAAAACATCTTTTTTTTTTGAATTTATTCAAGAAAAAAGAAAATTAAGTATACATATTAATTATAAACACCGAGCGAAAATCGCGAATGATTTATCTGTCGCTGATTGTAACACGCACACCTGTGAAAAAAAAAATGTGTGTGAAGTTCCCAATCCTAACTCGGCCTGCGTGGGAACCACGGCCTGAGCTTTCTCATTCTGAGAGGGACGTATAATAGGCCGAGGAGAGTTGTAGAATTTGAATAAACTATCATCCCAGCCTATATATAGCAGCAGGGCACAGGCCTCCTCTCAGCTCACAGTGGTAATAGCCGTGCTAGCCTAGTGGTTCGACCTATGGCCTCTCAAGCAGAGGGTCGTGGGTTCAAGTCACGGCCCACACCTCTTAGTTGTACGGAATTTATGTGCAAAATTACGTTTTAAATTTACCATGAGCTTTACGGTGAAGGAAAACATCGTTAGCAAAGAAACCCGCGAAGAAATTCAATGGTGTGTGTTAAGTTCCCGATCCGCACTGGGCCCGCGTGGGAATTACGGCCCAAGCCCTCTCATTCTGAGAGGAGGCCCGTGCGAGTAACTCATATATATAGTTCTCTATTTCCGTACTGTCTCTTGACAAAGCCATTTTGATACAAAGTCGTGAAGATTATTATTAAGCCATCGTATGCAGTATAAACTCAAATCTGCCCACACACCGACTCGCCATAAAATTGAAATCACATAAATACACGCACACACACGCAAGCGTTATCAAAGAAAAGTTCCAAAAATGCACACACTAATCAAAATCCTTACGCGCGCTCTACGCACACTAACAAGTTATTTACTCCAAAAAAACACTCGCACATCAACAACTTTCAATTCAGGTTCGCAGATTGTTTTACTTGGGAGTTTTAAAAAGGGACAGCGCTCTGCGTGGGGTATAAGTGCGTCTCTTTTCGATAGCTTCAGCGGATGGTTCTTCGTGGTTTTGGTACGGGGCTGTGTAGGCGACCTACGCGTGTGTGCTTCTGTGTAAGTGGGTCACAGAGATAGGAGGGACACGTGTTAGAGGGCTGACCCTTTATTGCTGTGCTCACAGTTCTAGGATGTTTAATTATCCTACTAGTTATAAAATAGCTTTAACCCGCGCCTATTCGCTTAATGAACCATTAGATAAATAACCAAGTAAATTATCAATAGATCCTATGGGTACAAGGCAACGGATATCGGTGAATCAACTTTTTTAGGGTTCCGAAGTCAACTAGGAACCCTTATAGTTTCGCCATGTCTGTCCGTCTGTCTGTCTGTCTGTCTGTCTGTCTGTCTGTCCGTCCGCGGCTAAGCTCAGAGACTGTTAGTACTAGAAAGCTGTAATTTGGCATGAATATATATATCAGTCACGCCGACAAAGTGATTAAATAAAAAAAAACTAAAGTAATTTTTTTTAGGGTACCTCCCATAGACGTAAAGTGGGGGTGATTTTTTTTTCTCGACTAAACCTATTGTGTGGCGTATCGTTGGATAGGTCTTTTAAAACCATTGGAGGTTGCTAACATGATTTTTCTATGCAGTGATCTGTTTGCGAAATATTCAGCTTTAAAGTGAAAATTTTCATTAAAATCGACCGTCCCCCCCCCTCTAAAATCTAAACTGTTGGGTGGAAAAATTTGAAAAAATTCAGAATGGTAGTAAATATATTGTATTTACAAGGAAAATTGTAGCGGCTAAAATTGCTTGGGAATTATTTGTAGTTTAAGAGTAAATAGTAGCTTAAGGTAATAAGGGCCTACGCTAGCTGGCGCGGATTGCCCGGCCCGTCGTGCGTGCGTCTAATAAGAAATTGTATGAACAGCGCTACGTGGCGCGGGCGCGTGCGAAGGATTTTACGTAGATTTTCGACCCGCGAGCGGGCGCACGCGGCGAGCGTCCGCGTCAGCTAGCGTAGGCCATAAAACATACCTAAACTTGGATGATTCCGTACACATACGAAATCCTTAGAAAAATATTACCTATTTGATTTTTTCGTAATGGCTACGGAACCCTACCTTGGGCGTGTCCGACACGCTCTTGGCCGGTTTTTTTTGTGTTGTTTACTGTTATCCCAGTGACATTTTATACTGTTTCATATAAAAATGCCAAGGGACAAAATTTGTGTAACCATAGCAACGGGTGGCAATAAAAAGTTGATTGTTTTTTGGTTCATTATGACATTCTGCCACTTCACTTATAGACCGGGGGATGGTGACACAAAATATTACGTCATTTGTACCGGTATGGCGGTTCTTCAGGGGTCTAATTAATTACCTAATGACAAAAAGGAAAATTATGGTCATAGCGCTGGTACCGGCGGCCCAATCGCGTGGGCGTTAATCGAACATGTCGGATAAATAACGAGTGTCGAACGATTTGTTCCACAAAAATTCTTGTATTTTCCGACAGTTGATAGTTGATAGTTTCCGAAGAGAGGTAGCAAAGAGGGCATACTACGGCAATGTTTATCTTCTTCTGACATATGGTATATTTTGGGGTAACTCGGTGAACGTTCAATCCACATTTATATTGCAGAAGAAATGTCTACGTATTATATATAATCTCTAAAATATGGATTCTTTAAGGAATGTATTTGTAAACAATAACATATTAACACTGACATGTATATATATACTGGAAATTTGTTTATTTGCTAAAGAACATAGCGAATATTTTGCCAGAAAAAGCGATTCAAAGAAAAATATACGATCACAGCATAGAAACGACTTATGCACAGTCCGGCCCTCTAGCTACATACTTAGAAAGAGCACATATTGTAATGGAGTAAAAATTTTCAATCACTTGCCGGAAGATATCAAATCACTAGATGGTGCGCAATTCAAGAAGAAGCTTAAAGAATTTCTTCTCTGTAAAAGTTTTTATGATTTAAATGAATACTTCTGTGAAAAATATTAAAGTTACTTGAGTCCAATGAATGACATTGTACGTCCGAAAAGGACAAGCTGTTGAGACGATTTAAGCTATAAATACTACCACAAATGTACACAGTTTGAACAATAAACTATTCTTATTCTTATTCTTATTCTTATTGATAAAAAATCAGAAGGCGGTAGCGTAATGTTACACTTAGATAAGAAAGTCACATACCTGTTAGGATTAGAGCATTATTACAGTGAAAAGTACAAATTACTAACTAACAATAAATATAATACTAGGAGTGCAAGAGAAAAAAAGCTTGTGCAGCCAAAAATGAAAAACTATAAGAACCTCAAAGTACGTAGTACCAAAAATATTCAGCCAGATTACGTTGCTACGACAAAGTCCTAGATTAAGTAAACCCACGCTAAGACCAAATTAAAAGAATGTCTTCTCGATTTTCCATAGTTAAATAAAATAAATAAAAAATAAATATTACGGGACAATTCACACCAATTGACCCAGTCCCAAAGTAAGCTAAGCAAAGCTTGTGTTATGGGTTCTAGGCTACGGATAAACATACTTATATAGATAGATACATACTTAAATACATATTAAACACCCAAGCCCCGAGAACAAACATTCGTATTTTTCATACAAACATCTGCCCCGACACGGGAATCGAACCCGGGACCTCAAGCTTCGTAGTCAGGTTCTCTAACCACTAGGCCATCTGGTCGTCTAGTTAAGTGCCTGTACCTACCTGCTTATTTGTTTCTTTTCTGAAGCTGTTAAATAGTTTGTTTTATAGGATAAGTTTAATACGTTAATTATTTAAAAACTGAGCGCGTCTCGCCCTCAAACGTAACAGTTTGGCGAGACTATTAATTAAATTTATAAAAAAATTAAAGAAAAAAAACTTCTCCGGTGTGACTTACAGACCGCCATACCGACGCGAACACATTAATTTAAAAACAACAATTCAAGCAAGTGGATCATTTGATGGGAAATGATCGCCATCGTCCATTAATATCAACAACTCATAGAGAGTAACTGATCTGTTGCCGGCCTTTAAAGGAAGGTATAAACCCTTTTCTTGAAAACGACCGCCTTAGCCTAGTTGGTAGTGACCCTGCCTACGAAGCAAGAGGTCCTGGGTTCGAATCCCGGTAAGGGCATTTATTCGTGTGATGAGCACAAATACGTATTTGTTCCTGAGTTATGGGTGTTTTCTATGTATTTAAGAATTTATTTATCTATATAAGTATGTTTATCGTCGTCTAGTACCCATAGTACAAGCTTTGCTTAGTTTGGGACTAGGTCGATTTGTGTAAGATTGTCCCCTAATATTTATTTATTTATTTTATTTATTTATTTTCTTGAAAGCCCCGATTTAATAGTTGTCTGGAAACACTGCTGCCGGAAGTTGATTCTACAGTTTCACTGTACGTGGCAGGAAGTGCCGAAAAAAACGTAAATTGGTAGACCGCCATTCATCGAGATGGTGACGACGGAATCTTAGACTTTCGGCGGGAGGGGCGATGGTGCAAGTGCGCCTTAATGAACACTTTGCTAACAATTTTCAAGTGAATCTTGGCGACTAAGTTCATAACTTGGCGACCAGTTGTCCAGGTCTGTCGATGAGTTATTAATTTAGCCGCTGTATTAGTGTTTTAGTAGGTTAGTTTAGTTGCCCATTTAATTAACATCCAAATTGATTTTAAACCGGACGCCCTTTGTGCACACTAATAAAATCACCGGCGCTCGCGCAACGACAAAGCAGATCGTTCACCCGCCGCTTTGGGATGGGAACACTGTTTTCCGCGCCATTATTGTGCCCAAGAAAAAAAATGTAAATACACTGTCAAGCAAAACAAATGTTACATAGTGCTCAGCTGTGATGTAAATTAAAGTATAAATTTACAATGGTTTCTTGTAACTATTAGTATGTTAGTGCATTTTTCTTCGTTTTAACAGCTTATCCGGAATTAGGCTAGTGTTAGTGAAAAATTGTTGACTTTAAACAGTTTATGTTATTTTTTTTGGATAAGAAAA
The DNA here is from genome assembly GCA_947859365.1 of Archips crataeganus. NCBI lineage: Eukaryota > Metazoa > Arthropoda > Insecta > Lepidoptera > Tortricidae > Archips > Archips crataeganus. Next base: position 14,207,368 of record OX402067.1, on the reverse strand, counting down.
CCCTTTTTCTGTGTTGTATATTATGAGGGTCTAATAAGAATTCAGTGTTTCGAATTAATTATACTACTTTTTAGTCAAAGCAGGATAAGCTAGAGCAGATATAGGTAGTTGCTTGATGTAGGTAGGTAGGTAGGTAGTAACGGGCTAGTTTCCGCAACTCGACGTCTTTTACGCGCCTATTTTGCGTAGTTGCTTGATGTATATTTATTTTGCACTTATATAACCAATTGCAGACGTGTCCTGGAGTGGAGACCACGTATAGGAAAGCGTAGTGTGGGACGCCCTGCGACACGTTGGACTGATGACCTTAGGGGACAGCGGGCAGTGGATGGATGAGGGAAGCCCAGGATCGCGAATGTTGGCGCAATATGAGGGAGGCCTACGTCCAGCAGTGGACGGACAATGGCTGTAGATAGATAGATAGATATAACCAATTGATTCTTGATTCAATATATAACGTTCTCGCAGTAAGTTTCATAATAAATTCCCCAGTCAAGCCATGCGACATCACTATCAACTTTTCTGCGAAAAGGTTCCACATTGGCCAGTATGATAATATTCTATTTGGTCTACATTTATGGGGATCTGTGAATTTTACATAAAAGTATTTCTTCATTTTGTAATGTTACTGTGTGACAGTCACAAGATTGCCTCAAATTCATAACTATGTCAAAGTTTATTTTCCTGAATATAGTCGTGAGAAACACAACTACATAGATAATTCCACACGCTGACATAACATAACATAAGCATAAATAACAGATGTCAAAAAAAATACCAAAGTACCAGGGCAACAGAAAACGAAGGTAGGTACCGTGGAAAGCGGTGCGAAGGCCGGCCGGTATTCTACGGGCCGCCGAATTTCATTGCGGCCAACGCCCCGGTGACGTCTTCGAACTTATGCACTCCTAGTACCTCAACGCCGGGCAAGCCTCTAAAAAAAGAATCTTGATCGTCCATTTTCTTTGTGACAATTTGTTTCAAAGAAAACTTACAAATCGAGGAGAAGCTTAGATAATTTAAGACATCTAAGAGTACAAGCGATTTTGGTGATGGTATTTTCATCCAGGAAAATGGCTAACATTTTGAACATGTACAAAATTAAAGTTATTGTTATTATCAAATTATTGAGTTTTTTTTTCAATTATTTAAACAAAATTCCATTGAAAAATGTGTTTCTCGTGAGTTTTGATTCCCAACTTCAACAATTAGGTATTAACAAATAAACTATAACAAAAAATTTGACCATAATCGATTCACATCGATTAACAAGAGTTAAAGAAAATGTTTGAATGGCATTTTTGTTAAATCTAAAATCGAAGCCATGGTTCCTAAGAACAGATTTCGCTATCCCTCGTAGTTTCTGATTTCACAATACTGACCGATTTGTATACGTCCCACAGCAGGGCACAGGCCTCCTCACAAAATAAGATGTTATACCCATGTGAGCTCAATACGGATTGGGAATTTCGCGCACACCATTGAATTTCTTCGCAGGCGTACGCAGGTTTCCTCACTGTAAAACTCATGTGAATTTCAAATGTAATTTCCTTCACGAATTCCAAACAACTCAGATTCACGAGCCCAGATTCTGAGAGGAGGCCTGTGCCCAGAAGTGGCCTAGATGATGACGTGAACATTGTAGGGGAAATAAAAGCTTGTAAAAACGAATTTTGCTCACAATTTCACAATTGCAACGATTCTTATCTGTAACTATCAGCGCTCCATATTTGCTCGAAGACAATGACATAACTAGCGGAATACAATAAAAAACTCGATTTTAATTAAAGTTACGTAAGTCAGCCACTGACATAGAAAATTGTATTACTTCCATTGCGACCTTAATGTCCATTACATAATAACGAAACCAAATCTGATTTTCAAATTATCACATTTATATAACTTGGCAAGATAGCGCTCTCTGGAAAATTTAGAACTTTTAGGGGGTGTTTCACCACCTTATTGTCAAACTACTGGTTACGTAACCAATGAATAAACTAAGTACTGGACAAATCTGTCAGCTAGTGTTTTTTCAGTTTCACCACTCCGGTCCTGTGCAAACTAAGTACCACTTAACTAATCGTGGGTTTAACAAAAAGTCGGAATGGCAACGTCGCATTTCACGACCACGCGTTCCTGTTCGCACACTTTCGTTCAAAGAGTCACTCATTATTAAATCAGAAGAAATGGTTAACTATATAATTTTTGAATACATCTATATTTTTTTGCATAAACAAATATGTAACATTATAATTGATCCAAAAACGGTATTTATTCACGATACTTTGTTAACAATAACAAAGAAAAATAAAATCACGTAAAACGAATCGAAAAGTGGCGCCAAACCATTTGACAGATAAACTTTTTTTTAATGGCGACATACAAATTCACGTAGAACAAACGATTGAGCCACTGAAAAAAAGTTTGTTATTAAAAAATATTACGAAATTTTGGATTTATTTTTACATACTAAAAGTGTACCTACATTTTTTTATTCAAATCTTGATATTTAAATTATTTTATGCAATTTAGAATGACCTCTTTCTTTAAAAAATAAAAAATACTTTGATTTATTTTTCTGAAACCGGCTGAAGGGCTCTCCAACCATGGCCACAATAAAATAAACTAACTTTATGTGACGGATAAAAATGCTAAATGCCTCCTGATCTGATGGTCAAATTAAGAAACAGTTTGTCCGTCACTTAGCGCTAATCGAGACTGGTGAAACGGAAATTTTAATTCCATCTGTCAAATAAGGTTATGATTAAGCTAATCCGAACTTTAAGAAAAGTGGTGAAACAGCCCCTTACACGGTTAAACTATAGTCGAACCATAACAACGACCACGGAAACGACTATCATCGTCATCATCACTTAGCCACGTATTCACTATAAACATTTTGTTTAGAAACATGGTTTCAGAAACAGGAATTGACGCGTTTCTGAAGCACGAGAAACAGTTGCAGTAAACACTTGTTTCGCAATGTTTCTATGCTCCCCGCTGGGGGTAGGCGACCAGATCGGCCACACGATGTGAGCTGAAACATTGTTTATGTAAACAGCTGCATAGTGTTTCAGAAACAGTGTATCCCACACATATAATACAAAACCCGGCCAAGTGCGAGTCGGACTCGCGCAGAAGGGTCTATAAAATCTATAAAAACGGCAAAAAATCAGGTTTTTTGTATGGGAGACCCCATTAAATATTTGTTATATTTTAATTTATTTATATTTAAAGTGAATATATAACTAAATATTCTGCGAATATTTCAAGCGTCTACATGTTGCCGTTATCAATATCGAGCAAAAACGAGAAAAAAATCAAGTTTGTTGTATGGGAGCTCCCTTGAATATTTATTTTATTCTAGTTTTTAGTATTTGTTGTTATAGCGGTAACCGAAATTCATCATCTGTGAAAATTTCAACTCACTATCACGGTTCATGAGATACAGCCTGGTTGCAGACGGACGGACGGACGGACAGCGGAGCCTCAGTAATAGGGTCCCGTTTTTACCCTTTGGGTACGGAACCCTAAAAATGTACAAACACCATCAGGTAAATTAGTGGATTGGTATGTCTAGTATCACCTTTTAGATTCTAATAACTTAATAAGGAGGCATCTGATACCTAATAGCACAAAATGCTGTTCGGAACCAGCGTAAACCAGTTTGTCAGTGGTGGGAAATTGCGGCAAAAGGGGGGAACAAAGACTGGCTGCAACCTACATACCTCCCTCCTTTCGATCTTTGGAAGTGATTGGCCACTGCAGATGCGATGTTAGGTAGAAAACGTAACTAACGTTGCTTGGAAGTTAAAAGGGTTCTCTAGCGTTTACCGGAATTTCATATGCCATAATTTCGTTTCCCATAATACTCTTTTGACATAAAATTATTTTTATTTCTGTGACTTTCTTCAGAATTTTTATTAAATTAGACTAACGTAAAGTATTGTATTATATAAGATGAAATTTCAAGAAATACTCAAAACAGCACGCTTCCATGTGTTTTATGGCAATCGTTGGTGTGGATTTTTATTATTAGGAGTGTTGAAGTCTCTCGGTAGAGGGCATAACATAGATGCGCTTTATCACTGCCTAAATGTGATTATAACAGACTGAAGTGTACGATGTATGGGAAAGATTCGTCGCTAACTTCTAGACCAGTGGTGGTGTAGGGGTAAGCACGCAGCACGGAACGCTGAGGACCTGGGTTCGATTCCCAGCATTGGTCTTTTTTCTGGGGTTTTTTCTGTGCATCTATATTTCAGTTTGTATTTAGTTTGAAATATACTTATATAGATAGATACATACTTAAATACATATTAAACACCCAAGACCCGAGAACAAACATTCGTATTTTTCATACAAATATCTGCCCCGACACGGGAATCGAACCCGGGACCTCAAGCTTCGTAGTCAGGTACTCTAACCACTAGGCCATCTGGTCTTCTAAATAGGCATAGGCCGTAGAGGCCGGCCATAGAGTTGTTGATATTATTTTATGGGTAGTGGTTTTTTCCAACAGATGACCCGCTTGCTCGTTTGCCCTATCATATACAACGTGTCTCTGCCCTCTGGACATAGACGAATAGAACGTGTTGATTAGGGTATTTCTAAGCTATGTACACAGCCTCGCACCAAACGCCACCGTAATAACGGAGAAACTACTGATTTAAGATTTAATACTTTTGGTCTAAGAGCCGTTGAAGATCGACCTTCACCGATCTGTTAACTCAATATAATTATATATAATTTAATAAACAAATATGCCTAGGATAACTTGCCTATCGAAAAGTGTTCATAGATTTTTTTTTGTTTTATTGTTGAGTGCCTTTAGCCATCTTCCAGCTCCATCATCAGACCCTGGTTACCATCTGGGATCAAAGTACTCGTCAAGACGAATCAAACGAGTCCAAACTCGATGGTTTTGTGTCGTTTTATTGTGGAGTGCCTTTGGCCATACTGAATTAATGAAATTACGAATTACCCCATCGAGTTTGGACTCGTTTGATTCGTCTTGACGAGTACTTTGATCCCAGATGGTAACCAGGGTCTGATGATGGAGCTGGAAGATGGCTTAAAGGCACTCCACAATAAAACAACAAAAAAAAAACTATGAACACTTTTCGATAGGCAAGTTATCATAGGCATATTTTTTTATAAATTATATTTGATAAAAAATATGTCTCATTGAGTTAACAGATCGGTGAAGGTCGATCTTCCACGTCTCCTCTACTATTTGGAACAACCTGTATGTACATACAAAACATGGTATTCAAAGAGTATTTTAACTTGATCAACCCCTAAACTGCATAAATCGTTGCAAAGAACTGATATAGTATATTTCTACTTATTGTTAATATATTTGTGGCTATTAATTGTATTTTGAAACTTTTTTTTATTTAATCAATTTTAATCAAATAATTTTACAAAAGTAGAGCATTCCTGAGAATGAACTCTACTCAGGATTTTGGTCTGTGTCCAGAGAGTAGAGACACGTTGAATAAAAAAATATTTTGAAGAAATGTATTGCAAGAATTAACGTGTTAAAAATATATCGTAAAATAAGATTACATAATACGTGATGCTTTATCTTTTATTGAAAAAACATGTACTTTAATAGTTAAATTTGTTCAATACGTTCGATATGGCACGTATAAATTGATAACACGGCTCTTGGAAACAAACCGAAGAAACGTTACTATTTATTGGTTATTTCTGGGGAAATCACAGTATTTCGTAAATTTTAGTTGTGGATATTATGAAAAGGCCGTGGCGGGATAAGGAAAAAAACCAGCCAAGTGCGAGTCGGACTCGCGCACCACGGGTTCCGTACAAATTTATATGTATCTATGAACATCCAGTCTTAGCAGACCCCTGCTCCTAAGCAAAATGTGCGCAGTGTGGGATCATTGTAGATTGGTTACTGATATAGACAGACAGACAAAACATTAAGCTTTTCGCAATTATTCCTGTATCTGTGCTGAGACCTCGCTTCGTACCAAATTTCAAGATTCTGAGTTTACGGGAAGTACCCTGTAGGTTTTGATTCCCTTGCGAGGTTCGAAAATATGCGGAAAATTGCGGCATAAACGGCTGTACTTTTGATTGCGTTGGCTTTGAAGTTTGTTTTTTTAACAGCTGCAAGGGACAGTAGACTTGAGTATTTGATATAAATTTCAGGTTGATACCTCCACGATTTCCTGAGAAAAAGGGTCTTCACAGACGGACGGACGGACGGACAACAAAGTGATCCTATAAGGCCGGGGCCGCACTGGTGACTACGTTTGATTTAGTCGCTCACGTAACTCGAACTATGTTTGATTTAGTCGCCGTCGCGTCGCGTCGCCGGTCGCCTTACCAGTGCGGCCCCGGCCTAAGGGTTCCGTTTTTTCCTTTTGAGGTACGGAACAATAAAAATGCCCTTTACTGATAATGAGGTTGGTTTTATTTCTACGATTACTTACATCTAGCAGTGCAATTGTGCCAAGTCTGTTTTAAAAAAAATCCTGAACTGAAACAATTACTTAGCTCACCCGCGACCTTACGATAGCTACGTTTATGTAAAAAAAAATCAACCGCAACCGCAACCGTTCAATGTGCTACCAAATGTTAGCACATATCATTATCATCATCTAACATTTAACATAACAACATTACACACAACATTTCTATCAAAGTTCCGTCGCATCTGATCTTCCAACTCTCCGCTATGTCGCAAGAGCCTCATCTCGTCTCACTCTAAGCCTGTCTTATGTAACCTTTCTCTCTTGCGTAACCCGTTGACCGACATTCGACGATTTGCGGGGGGTTATGTAAGTGCAATTATCGTTTTTGTGGTACCCCCCATTCGATTTTGGGACATGGTCTGGTTAACGAAAAGTCGGACGTGGACGTAATTAAATTGTGATACCGATGTTATGCATTTTTGGTCGCTATTTCTTGCTATCATTATCCGATTTGGTTATTACATGATCTTTTTTCATGTTTTTATATCCACTGTTGAGATTTATACAATATACAACGTGTCACTACCCTCCGGACAAAGAAGAATAAGGCTGCGTTTCCACCAGAGATGTGCGAGGTAGCTAAGCGGTGCGAAGCTGTGTAACGAGGATGTGTAACGGTGTGGATGTTTCCACCAAAGATGTGCGAGGTAGCTGAGCGGTGCGAGGATAAGTAGCGGGCTCTTTTCAAATAAGCGGGCGCGGGCGGGGTGCGGTGAGGCGGGAGCGGAGCAACGCCGCCTAGCAACACATCCCTCGCAACACATTCCTCGCACACATCTTTCCCTTCTTTTGTTTTGTATGTACAAAAACCTCGCTCCGCTGAGCTGTCCACCAGAGCTGAGCTGAGCTAGGATAGGTAAATGAAGTGTTTCTATTGGTTCATGACAAACACATCCCTCGCAACGCATCCTCGCACAGTTCCGGTGGATACGCAGCCTAAGATGTGTTGATTATTGTATTTGTAAGCTATGATACAAAGCCTCGCATTAAGCACCACCGTATTAACGGAGAAATAACTGATTCAGGTACGATTTCATACTTTGGAACAACCTGTATGTAGATACATGTAAGTAATTAAAGAGTATTTCAACTTGATCAACCTCTGAATCGCGAAACTGATTCCGAACAACTGATACAGTATGTTCCTACTTATTGTTGATTTGTTTGTGGGTATTAATTGTACAGTCGCGGAATGAAAAGGTTCGTCACCTTTCAACTCTATGTCAACGAGTTAAGGTCGAAAAGTGACAATCCTTTTCATTCTGCTACTATATATCTTTTTAGGGTTCCGCACCTCGAAAGGCAAAAGCAGAACCCTTATAGGATCACTTTGTTGTCCGTCCGTCCGTCCGTACGTCTGTCAAGACCCATTTTCTCACGAACGCGTTGAGGTATCAAGCTGAAATTTATATCAAATACTCAGGTGTACTGTACCTTGGAGCTGTGAAAAAATCAAACTTCTAAGCCAACACAATCAAAAGATACAGCCATTTATGCCGCAAATTTTCGACACTCGCAAGGGAATCAAAACCTACAGGGTACTTCCCGTGAACTCAGAATCTTGAAATTTGGTACGATGCAAGGTCTTATAGCACAGATAAAGGAAAAATTACGAAAAGCATATTTTTTTTGTCTGTCTATATCAGTAACCAATCTACAATGATCCCACACTGCGCACATTTTGCTTAGGAGCAGGGGTCTGCTAAGACTGGATGTTCATAGATACATATAAATTTGTACGGAACCCTCGGTGCGCGAGTCCAACTCGCACTTGGCCGGTTTTTTTTTAAATATTTAATCTAATAATTTTACGAAAGTAGAACATTCCTAAAAAGGAACTCTACTCAGGATTTCGGTCTTTGCCCAGAGAGTGAGACACGTTGTATTAGCATCGACTTTAGAATCATCTCCGACGATGAAGCAAGAACACATAAACCCGTAAAAATATGTCTTCAAGTGTGTCATGGTCAGTTATTAAAAAAAGAAAGATTGAAGAAAGTGCACAAACGAAAGCAAAAGGAGCGCACGCGCATCCTGGTCCTGGGGCTACTACGAAATTCAAAGTTCACATCGTGCTATCTCGTTCACTCTATTAGCGTTAACGGAACGGTGCGATACGAAGTTTGAAAATCGAATTTCGTGGTATAAGCTTTTGCTACATCCGCGAAAGATGGGAGCCGCCTGTTACACCGAAAATAAGGTGACAGTCGCGAAAATATCGGACAGTTCAACGCAAAACAACCGCAACACGCAGAGAGAGAGGATACAAATAAAAAATATCAATTAGTATAAATTGGGCTCTACTCATAATATTTTTCAATAAGATTTATTACGGTAACCCAAACTTGACCACATGTTTGTGAAGATACTCGTAATGTACTTATGTAACTATTTTTATATTTTTTTTTAGATTCTGATGGTTGAATCGAACATAAGCAACCATCAACAATTAAATTTGAAATTTACCGTGAGCTTTACGGTGAAGGAAAACATAGTGAGGAAGCCTGCGCGCACCTGACTGAAGCTCCCAATCCGCACTGGGGCCGAGTGAGAACTACGGTCTTAGGCCTTTCATTCTGAGAGGAGTCCTGTGCCCTGCAGTGGGACGTATATAGGCTGGGATGATGATAATGAACCATCAACTCGTGATATTCCATTTTCTGGCACAGACTCATGTTTTACATAAATATTTAATTATTTGTATTCGTTACTAAGAAAATTGTTTTCTATATCGCCACCCTGTTTCTTGAGGATATATAATACTAGGTGTTGCTCGCGACTCCGTCTGCTAAAAATTCGTTTACCGGTATCGCGCGGGAGCTATATAATTTTCCGGTATAAAAACTATCCTATGTCCTTTCTTGGGACTTCATCCAAATCGGTTCAGCGGCTTAAGCGTGAAGAGGTAACAGACAGACAGACAGATCGACAAACAGACACGCTTTCCCATTTATAATATTAGCATGGATGAGTAAATTAGCACAGCGCTCAATCTTTTCTGTTGTTGGCGTCTTGTGTTTAACTTAGAAACGAGCTGAATCTTCGGTGTGAGCGCAGGCGTCGTAACGGTTTTTTTCTGAATCACCCCCAGTAAGTGGGCCAATGTATATTCAAGCTGAATGGCTTACTCGGACCATACGGTAGATTTTCCAAACAATTATTTATTACTTAATTCTATGCAATTTCAGTCAAATCACATTTCTCTTGTTTTTTCCTCGTGAAACGATGAAATTGCAATGTGAACATTTTTAAAGGATAAGAACTTTTAAGATGACCCAAGCCCAAGTAATCTGTACCGTAAAGCCCACATAAAATACAAATGTGGAAGGGTCTAATAAAAAACACGAAAACGTGGCAGTCAGCTCAACCCAAACCATGCAATAATAAATAAATAAAATAAAATAAGTAAATCATGGGACAATTGACACCAATCATCCCAAACTATGCTAAGCTTGTACCATGAGTACTAGACAACGGATAAACATACTTAAACATCCAAGACTCGAGGGTAAAAATTCGTATTTTTTCACACAAATATTTATTTATTTATTTTTTTATGCTGAGCCAGTGTCCGATTTGCAACCGCAATGACACATTCTATCTTTAGCTTTAGTATTGCCTTTTTGTTTTGTAAAATATTGTGTCTTGTGATGTTGTAAATAAATGTATTTTCTTTCTTTCTTTCTTTCTTTCTTTCTTTCTTTCTTTCTTTCTTTCTTTCTTTATTAAAGAAATTTCTTTCTTTATTTATTTATTTATTTATTCAAATATCTATCTAACCACTAGGCTATCATGGCCCAATTGCATAACAAAATTACAAGCTAATAGTATTAAGTAGCTATTTTGTATTGAAATTCACTAATACTATTTGCTTGTATTTTGTTATGCAATTGGGAATGCCTAAAAAAATACCAGTGGTTTTATATTTTTTTTTTGCATAGAAAAGTCAATTATAAGAAACTAATTTCAATATTTTGTCATTTAGTTCTCTACTTTTTTCAAAATTAATTATTGAAACTATTTTAGTTGATGACGTCAGATTATAATTGAGGGCTCCCACAATGCCAAATTTCTAAATCTATCTAAATGCGTACGATAAGGCAACCCCTTTAATTATTTTTTGCGTAGTGGTACACTAACACTGTGTCACTTTAATGGCACTGACAAAGTGCTAGATGTCAGACAGCGGGTCCAAATCAAACTCCGTAGTATAATCCACGCGTAAATTGTGAAGAATTCTAACCACACAGAATAAAGTACGACTTGAACCGGTCACGCAATTTACACCAATGTCAAATGAAGGTCATTGCTTATTTGTTATATAATGAATTCATTACATAATATTAAAATTAAATAACTACAGAAAACGATTTAAAAAGCATTTATCTCGAAATGGTTTTCGATTTTCTATACATTGCAAAAAAATAGGCATCCCCAATTGGGCCCTGGTCGTCAAATAAAACATACACACATGTGTCAGGATTTACTCCATAACAGCCGTTGACTGTAGAACTGTTTATCCTACAATACTTTTTAGCGCGGCACTTTTCAGATGCTCTACTCCTGGCCATTTTGAATCCAAAACTCTTCATAGTCTATTTCACTACAAGCACCTGACGTTACTACTTGTCAAATTTGCAACCGCTCATCCCATACATAACATATGATAATTACTGCATAATTCAAAGAATTCCAATACATGCTTGAAAAAACTTACTCTGCCCATTCTCGATAAGCCCATACAAAGGTTCATGTCAATCGATTTCATAACGTTCCTAAACGTGGATCCGTCATAAGGCTCTGAATCTCTCTTAGCGGAACAACTTGTATCCTATCTACCAGTCAATACAGACTTAAAACATCATCAAAACCAACTGAAATTGCATCTTAAGCTCTTCAAGTATAGATTTCATTTCCTTTTTCACTGCTATCATCACTTTCGACTTTTGTTATCTATGAAACTCACTATGACTAGGTTCTTTATCGTTCATCATCGTGAATCTGTCTTGTGGCTTCTGTGTTCTTAAATAGAGTTGGTTTTTGGTTGTGTTTGACTTGGAACTCGGTGCGTTTGCTCATTGGGTCATGTGCCCTACTGAACGGAAAGTGAAAGTGCGCCGGCGGTGGGGCGTGCGCGCGCGCTGGCCAGAATGTAAACGCGGATTTTGGCGTTTGATGAACCACAGCACGTTGTGTCGTTTATTACTTGCACTTGTTTGTATGGGGAGGAAAGTTTTTTTGTTAAGTGTTAGGGTTTCTTAGGCATTAAAAGGAGACGATGCCTGAAAGACTTTCGAGAAATAGGTATTTTTATGAAATGTCGCTGTCTCGCTGCAACCCCTCCGTACAGGTACAGTAGAAAAGGAACAACTGCAGCTCAGACCTTTTATAGCATTTCGTAGTCCCTTATTATCTCCTGAAAAACTTGAACACTTAATACCTAAAAATATTTTTTTCCAAAAATAATTAGAGGAAGCCTTTAGCTATGCCTCTATGTTTTCGTTTTACTGTTAATATGATTTTTTTAAGAGCCTATGAAAATGGCGTTGTGATTAGGCAATTTTTGTAGTTTTTGAAAACTCCTAATTCTTATGATAATTGGAATATGGAAAGAAAAAAAACGTAGGAGCATCTAGTCATTATCTTTCTTAACCTTTTACCTTGTTTCTCCGCTACTGCTCTTGTTACAAGATAGTTTCCTCTGTATGAGGCCGCCCATTGCTTACCTTATTTCTTTTTTTTTCATGTACTTGTTTTTCTGTATTGTATTATTTGTGGTGTACAATAAAGAGTCATTGTATTGTATTGTATTGCATGAAACTTGTGTTTCATTGTAGTACTTATTCCCGTCCACCTCCACCTTCTCAGATAGCAAAAGGTTTAAGGATAAAATTAACTATTTATCTCCGCAAAGTAAAGCCTTTATCAATTCTTAGTCATTGTTCCGCTTGAAGTTCTCACCAAGATCATCTTCGTCAACCCAGCCTTATAAACGTCCTGCCGCCGAGCAAAGGCCTCCTCTCATCATGAAAGGGCTTGGGCCGTAGTGCGGATTGGGAACTTTACAGACACAATTGTATTTCATCGCAGGACAAGGTTCATGATGTTTTCCTTTACAGTAAACCTCACGGTAAAGTTCGAATGTGATTTCACAATTAAATTCCGAAAAACTCAGAGATGCGAGCTTGTACTCAAACCCACGACCCACTGGGACCCACTGAGAGGCCATAGGTCAAACCACTACGCTATCACGGCTACAAAAAAACTCTAATTCTCAAGAATTTCTGAAAATTTAAAAGGTGAAGTAATACTTAGATTGTCACAGAAACAGCTTGATGCATTTCAATTTCTGCAATGCAAATGCGTTTAGCTGGATGCTAATTGTTTTGCCTTAATTTAAATAACTATTACGCTCAACTGTATTTCCCTGAAGAATACGAATAAAATGAATTTGCTATTAACCCCCGACACAAAAAGAGGGGTGTTATAAGTTTGATCGCTATGTGTATGTGTGTGTGTATGTCTGTCTGTCTGTCTGTGGCATTATAACTCTTAGACGGGTGAACCGATTTGGATGCGGTTTTTTTTTATTCGAAAGCAGGTTTCTTGGCGATGGTTCTTAGATATGTTTCATCAAAATCAGTTTAGTCGTTTCAAAGTAATCAGCTATTTTGCATGCTTCGGAAGGGATCCTAATTTATAGTTATTTTATTTTCATTTCAAACTCAGGTCATTAATTTAGGGTTGTTTGTATTGGGTGACTGCACTTTTTGCCCTTGGTTACCATCTAGGACCAAAGTACTTCTCAAGACGTATCGAACGAGCCCAAAATTGACGGGAACGTGACGTTTTGTTACAAAGTTCCTATGGCCGCCTTCCAGCTCTATCATCAGATCAGCTCTATGCTATAATAACACTGCATTGTCATCCGATTTACTCATGCATGCAAAATTTCAGCTGAATCGGAAATTGGAAAGTGGGTCAAATTTAATTTGCAAGATTTGATGACACACAAACAACGGGACAGCTTGGCTGCCATGCTTAGCCAAAAGGGCCTATGTCCAAAAATGACCAAATTCTGTTTTTTTTTTTTGCGTTGGATTCCTTAGCTTATAAGGAATAAAGTTCTGTTAACGAAAAATACGTATTTTTATTAGAAGCGCCTTAAAAACAGCTAAGAAAGTAGACGTAAGGTTCAATCAAATACTAAGAAACAAAAAACGGACATAGGCCCTTTTGGCTTAGCACGGCAGTTGGTGAAGGTAAGCTTGGTTAGGCAGGTTGGTACTTAAAGTGAATATAATCTTTTTTATTTCAAATCCCGTGGGAATTTTTAAAAATACTGAAATTAATCACATAATTGTATGCCATATTTGGAGAGTCTAATAATTATTGTTTGTTATTGGTCCCATTGAATTTAATATATAAATCCCGTTTGTTTCCTTATTCCATAAGAATTTCTAAAAATCCTGAAACAATTTCTGCTGTTTAATAACCTAAATGTAATCCAAATTTGAAGAGTCTAGTAACCATAGTTAGGGGGATAAGGAATAAGGGATCATAGGTCATAAGGTCACTCTGTATCGAACATATAAAAGAGCTGATAACTTTCAAACGGCTGAACCGATTTTGATTAAACGTATCTAAGAACCATTGCCAAGAAACCTGCTTTCTATTAAAAAAAACCGCATTTTAATCGGTTCACCCGTTTAAGAGCTATGATGGTACAGACAGACACACACACAACACATAGCGGTCAAACTTATAACACCCCTCTTTTTGTGTCGCGGGTTAAAAATACATATCTCTCCTGTTTATAATATTAGTGTAGTTGTATAGACTGATGCAACTAATTAAACTAATTTGCATTAAAATCCCTAGACAATGAAATTGCTCACAATTACTGTTCAATGTACTTTATTTTTTTAATTGTCAATGAGGACCGATGAGGAAGTATTTATTGGTCCTTGTGATAAAGGAAATGAGTTATTGTTGTACGTCAGAATAACTAAGCGATTTAATAATAGATTAATATCACGGCAAAATAATAAAGCCTTTACCAGTCATCTCTAGTATATTTCATACTAAATACAAACTGAAACATAGATGCACAGAAAAAAACTCCAGAAAGAGACCAATGCTGGGAAACGAACCCAGGTCCTCGGCATACCGTGCCGCGTGCTTACCCCTACACCACCACTGGTCAGGAGTTTACACGCAAATTTTTCCTATGCATCATACATTCCAGCCTGCCATCGTCACTTTTGCAGTGATACAGCGCCATCTATATTCAGTTCTCATTGAGAAACATCAACAGCTCTGGTTTTTTCTGTGCATCTATGTTTCAGTTTGTATTTAGTATGAAAATATGGATTTCACGGGATGACCGTAAAAGTAAAAAAAATTGAAGTAGAAAAAATAAAAAATACAAAAAGATACTTTAAACCAAACTTGTTAAAAAGTCATCTCTAGCTTAAACAATCCTTACAAATACATACGGAAACCGGCCAAGAGCGTGTCGGACACGCCCAGGATATGGTTCCGCAGCCGTTAAGAAAAAATCTTTGCATATCTTATTAATTTTACTTTTAATTATACTGTCCGTGTTTATCAACTCAGCCTATACAGAAAAAAAAGGGTGGAAAAATAAGTCGGGCTCTGTAGGAAAACTACCTTAAATCCTTAAGTTGGCTCGTTTTACTTACTTAAAGGAGATATTCCTTTATTTTTTAAAAAGAAACAACTGCATTCAAAAATTTTCTAAAACTCGCTTGTTTCGACCGGGATTCGAACCAACTAAAATTAAAAAAAAAAAACAGTCGCTATTTTACTATTACCTACTAATCGATAGGATTATTATTCAGGATAAAATTTCTCTAACAAACATTTTGTCTTAAAAATAAAAATGATCGTAAAATCTAACATTAACTTTATTTTATTATCAATTTGTTACACTTAAATTATTTAACTGATAAATTGTTCGAAATGAGCCCCCTCGTTCCGGATACACAAATTTAGTCTCCGTTGAAATTAATTTCGTGTAGCCTTCAGCAAAGTCCAAATGTTGGTGTATGCCTTTTATGGTTTTGTAGAAAAGTTAATGTTAGATTTTACGATCATTTTTAGGGTTCCGTAGTAAACTAGGAACCCTTATAGTTTCGCCATGTCTGTCCGTCTGTCTGTCTGTCTGTCCGCGGCTAAGCTCAGAGACTGTTAGTACTAGAAAGCTGTAATTTGGCATCAATATATATATCAGTCACGCCAACAAAGTGGTAAAATAAAAAACAAAAAAATAATTTTTTTAGGGTACCTCCCATAGACGTAAAGGGGGGGGTGATTTTTTTTTCTCAACTAATCCTATAGTGTGGGGTATCGTTTGATAGGTCTTTTAAAACCATTGCGGGGTTGCTAACATGATTTTTCTATTCAGTGATCTGTTTGCGAAATATTCAACTTTAAAGTGAAAAATTTCATTAAAATCGAGCGTCCCCCCCCCTCTAAAATCTAAACTGTTAGGTGGAAAAATTTGAAAAAATTCAGAATGGTAGTAAATATATCAAATTTACTAGGAAAATTATAGCGGCTAAGATTGCTTGGAAATTATTTGTAGTTTAAGAGTAAATAGTAGCCTAAGGTATAAAACATACCTAAGCTTGGATGATTCCGTACACATACGAAATCCTTAGAAAAATATTACTTGATTTTTTGTAATGGCTACGGAACCCTACCTTGTGCGTGTCCGACACGCTCTTGGCCGGTTTTTATTTAGTTATTTTTAAGACCAAATGTTTGTTAAGATGAAGAGACGACCTGACTAAGATTGCGGGGACGCGTTAGATGATGATGGCGCAGGATTGGTATGATTGTGAACCTTTCAGCTGAAATGATGACGATAACGTTCGAAAAATAAACCCTCCTTCGGCAGTCGGGTAAGAAACACGGTGTACACTCGTTACGCGACTGTCCACAGAAAAAGAGGTGTATTGTTTAGTATAGTGATTATTAGTGATTCATCGGACAAGTGCATGCCATGCAAACGTAGTGAAGTAAACAATGTTACGTGAGCCGTCTGACCGCCATTAATGGTCAAGTCAACTACGCTGGCTCAGCATGAGTTAAGTATGTACTTAATGTTTTTAACTGTCTATCATGCAAATGTATGTAAACTTTTATTCCACATATTAATTTGGCATGCATTACTGAACATGTGCGCGTTCGACAATACAGCCTCTGTTGTCGCACACACACACAAATGCACACACACGCACACACACACACACACACACACACACACACACACACACATATACATACTATTTAAAAATGTAGTAAAAATGGTAATTTACTTATTTATATTTTTGTTTATTTTTCCTTTCATCTTAGCGCATAACTCTTACAGTAAAATGGAAGAGCGAGGCTGCATTATACCTAATAGGAAGACTCGACCATTTATGTACTTAACACCTAAGTTGGAATAAAATAAATTATTTGAATTTGAATCCTATAAGGTGCAAGCCACACAGAATCTGAGACGTGGGACGGGGGCGCGGCGCAGTCGCGGCGCGCATTGAATCAGTTTTCATACTAAATGTATAGAAGCGTCGCGAGGCGGAGACGCGGCCTTGTCTCTTCTGTCTCCTTTGGATCGCGACGCTTCTATACAATTAGTGTGAAAGCCACAGAAATAATAATAAAGAGGATAGAAGTGCCTTAGACGCGTGACCTTGGCGCCGCGCTTGTGACTCGTAGGTCACAAGCGCGCGACTTGTGGCTCAGTGCTATTTGAAACGTGGGTATGACAATAAGTGCTTTAAAATGGTGTTTTGCAGCATTAGCAATTGCGGAAACTCGTCCACACTGTGTAATTACACTAATAAGGGGATTAAATTTCATTGGTAGGTATGTATTAATTTAATGTAATAATGCGGTTTATATCAAAATACAACTTGAGAAAATATTTAATTATGAAATATTGGTTTACACGTTATTAACACGAAACTTCATATACCATTGCTACTCATGCCCATAAAAACGCAGATCGTTTTGAATTATACGCAGCAATGTAAATTAATTTTTGATAACCCTTCCGTCTTGCACAAAAGTTCGTGGTACGGACAAAAAAACAGGTTACGACTAGTACAGACATAATGCCGACGCGGCCAATAAATGGCGCCGTTGTGTAAATGTGGGTATGACTTACGTTGAGTGTTATTTAACGCTATCTCTAAGGTGTAAGGTTCATAATTGTTTGTAAGCAAAAATATTAGTAATTGTGTGCGTGATTGCGTAGTACGGTTCCGGTCTTTTGCATGTGTGCATTAACACAGTAAGTAGAGGGGATGAAGCAGCGACACGAGTTCCGGAAGAAAATAGGAACTAAGGCATTTCTATCCTCTTTATTACCTATTATTTCTGTGGTGAAAGCTGATTCAAGGGGTGCTGCGTCTGCGACACGCCCCCGTCCCACGTCTCTTCTGTGTGGCTTGCGCCTTAGGGTTCCGTTTTACCTTTAGACATACGGAACCTTAAAAACGTTTGAGAAAATTAAAAACCAATGGAGACGAATGAACACTGGCATACAAAGTATCGCCAGGATAACACAGATCACCTTAATTCTTCCGGGCAATTGTCGTCATGCAAACAATTCAATAATTAGAAATCTAATTATGACTCTGTTCTGAGGCAGCTTCTTTTAAATAGCTATAGAATCTGACGCAACTTTGAAAAATATGAGCAGACAAGCAAGTTCTGTAGGTAAGGTTAGGTTAGGTTAGGTTTGTTTTATAACAATCCTGAAAGTTTACAGTTTCAGAAAAAAATAACAGTTGGAGAATGAAACATTTGTCAAACAGTGTGGGAAAAATAATTTGCGAAACATTAGTAAACCGTTTCTCTTGTTAACTGATAATTTCGTATTTTATGTACAATAAAGTATTTTACATTATATACATATACATACATTATCCGAATTATTAAAAAAGTAGGAAAATAAGTTTTTGGTAAAAAAATCAGTTTCGATATTTACCATGTAAGAAATGCGTGTTCATGCAGTTCCTCCACCTCCACACTGTACGAACGAACACACTCAAACACAACTATATCCACCAACAATCCACACTGACGCGTTTCGAACCATTAAATTTCTTCGCAGGTGAGTGCCGGTTTCTTAACGATGTTTTCCTTCACCGTAAACCTCATATAAATTTTAAATATATTTTTGCATATGAATTCCGAAAAACTCAGAGCTGCGAGCCCGGATTTGAACCCACGTCCCTCTATTTGAGAGGCAGTAGGTCAAACTACTAGGCTACCACAGCTTCTCGTAAGAATGTCAACAAATCTGGGCTTATTTCTTACTTACATATGCGAAATTTCATTCTACTAGGGCTAAAGTTTTGAGCTGGGCGTTGAGTCAGTCAGTCAGTGAGTCAGTCATTCAATCAGCCAGGAGTTTTCTTTTTATACGTAAAACAATCTATCGGACATTCTGTCCGTCCAGAAGCAATATTAGCGTGACAAAAGTAATACAAATCATCCTCTCGAGTTCACGAGGTACCAGGACCACATGAACGAAAGGGTGTCCAAACAAGTTCGCGTCAGAAAGTGATCCCGGACATTTTATCATCCAGGGAACTTTCTCCTTGCTTGAGGTCAAGAACCTGCTGCATGAACTTTTTTTTGTATGCGCGCTGGGTTACCATAATGCCAGGTTTGTCGTGCTATCTCATGGTTTTAGAGTTTTCAGGATTACGGCCGGATTTCGTAAATTTTCCTGCTTGGGATTTTAAGAATTCTAATATTGAACTGAAAATAAACTGAAAAACTGAATAAATTTTCCTGACCTGATAGACCCCCACAAAGTGACTCCTGATACATTAAATTCTAATATTATCAATGAAAAGCCGTGGTAGGTCAATGGTTTGCCTCTCTAGCAGAGGGTCGTGCGTGGGTTTGAGTCCCTGCTCGCACCACTGATTTTTTTTTTAATATGTGCGAAATTACATTCTCGGTGTACAAGATTATTGATATGACTATTTTGATTGTGTAACGTTCGAAAAGAAAATTGCAACAAATACTCAAGATTTTTTTCTCAAACATCCAAGGAAATGTGGTCCTTATAGTCGTGACAATAGAACACGAAGTATGCCATTGTATAGCAGTTGAGGAAGATTCGTTCTAATTTCAAATTAGACGACAATAATGGAATTTCATACAAACATTGCTGGCCAAGGCCAGCAAAGAGATTGTCTTTTGTTTTAGTGGGTCGTATTTTCTTTTATTGACTATCAATGACATACTGCCAATTAAGAAAAATTTAGTTTGTGAATTTACTTTTTAATATCTTACTTGGCTAGATTTAATAAAATAAATAAGGATTGGCGTTTATTGTTAACAATTTATTAAAATAACCAATTAATAAGGTCGTAATTTTTTAATAAATATAAATCATCTCAAGATTTTGCGTCAAAAACATTAACTGGAACAGCTTACAAATAAACTGCTGGAAAAAAAAATATTTTGGCGGGAATAAAAAAAAACAATTTGAATTAAATATGAATATATAAGTTGAACATTCGTATCATTTCCTTGGATTTATTTCAGAAAAGCACTATACAAGCCTTGGCCACGAACAGGGATTGCCGGCCTCGTATCTCTAGATGGCCTCGTTAACACTCGGCCATCTATTACTACTCGGCCGGCAATCCCCTATTTCGCGGCCGCTGCAGTAATGTACTATTGAAGACCATCAGATTTTTCTTGGCCTCTAATTTTTTCATCTGGTTACCCTATTATGTGCCTACGCGTGTGGCCTTTTAACGGGCCCGGGAGCCATCCCAGGTTTGGGTATTTAGGTGAAAAACACGAAGATCTTCTGTGTGGCGAGCACAGAACCTATAAGAAGAATTATAATAACTAAAACAATTACTTTGCTCACCCGCGACCTTACAATAGTTACGTTTATGCAAGAAATGTGCGTTCATGCAGTTCCTCCACCTCCACACTGTACGAACACACACAAATCACATAAACCCAACCATCACCACCACCAAGCTACACTGACGCGTTTCGAACTCAACCAGAGCTCATCTTCAGAGTTACCACAAAACAGAGTTCGAAACGCGTCAGTGTAGCTTGGTGGTGGCGATGGTTGGGTTTATGTGATTTGTGTGTGTTCGTACAGTGTGGAGGTGGAGGAACTGCATGAACGCACATTTCTTGCATAAACGTAACTATTGTAAGGTCGCGGGTGAGCAAAGTAATTGTTTTAGTTCATTAATATGGACCTCCGCAAAGTAACGCCTGATTCAATAAATTAAGAATTATAAGGGCCTACGCTAGCTGACGCGGATTACCCGGAACGGACGCCCGTCGTGCGCGCGTCTAATAAGAAATTGTATGAACAGCGCTAAGTGGCGCGGGCGCGTGCGACGGATTTTCGGTACATTTTAGACCCGCGAGCGGGCGCACGCGGCGGACGTCCGCGTCAGCTAGCGTAGGCCCTTAAATGAATGAATTTTTTTGTTGGCGTCTCTCTTGGATAGGTATGGCTTTAAAGGTCTATAGCCAATATTTTTTAGTCAAGTCTACGTCGGCGTGTGGGACGCCTGGCCAACTTTCGGCTGATTTTAATAAATCTTAAGCCGTACTAAAAGCTATTTGAGAATCTCAACAATTTTAAACAAGACTAGAAAATAAAATATCAAAATGGAGTTTAAAGAAGAGGCTATTAAATACAACTAGGCTTTTAAAAAAGGCTGAAAAGCTCGAGTCTTTTGGATTGTTACCCATACAGGGTCCTCTTGGTACGCTTTAGATCATACAGAATTTATAACCACCTTCCCTAACATATGAAAATGATGTCCGGAGCTAAATTTAAAACTACATTAAGGAAAGTATTTGTTCAAAAATGTTTTTATAGTTTAAGGGAATACTTTGAATTTAATTATAATAACATAACATAGTGAATTGTAATTATAATTATCATATTGACATGACCAGGCAATATCTCAGCCTAATTCTGATGATTTAATGGGAACTTACTTTATTTGACATTGATATTAATGTGTTAATGTATGTAGGTATTAATTTTGTACCTGCTATATTGTATGCTCCAACGGGCAGATTATGTGAGACTGAAACTTGTAAAAACTTCACTGACGTGTATGTATACCATAATCATACAATAAAGATTATTATTATTATTATTATAGAATCCTGGCTCTATTTAAGTATGCCCGACTCCCACTTAGCCTATACTTATCTTCATACTTTAATTCTACCCACCAACTTGGAGAAAACATATAAACTTACCTTTCTTGTAGATCTATCGTATCAATTTTATTTATGTTATTTTTTTTCTTTTTTAAACGGAAGTAAAAGGGAATTATGACCTTACAAATAAAAAAATCCAAATCGGCTCCAAAATGACGGAGTTTTGAGGTGAGTAAAAAAACAAAAAAAAATACAACCGAATTGAGAATTTCCTCCTTAGAATCGCTTAAAAACTTAATTTTCTAATATCCCATCTTTTCTTTAAAGTAAAATCATCTCATGTTACAAACGAAGCCTACAACCTCATATCTCCCGACTCTGTCCCAAACCTTTGTATACACTTCCCACCTCCACTTACCTCCAATAAAAGAGAAATGCCCTTACCCTGAGCCTCCCCCCCCCCTCGCGGGGTGCGCGAGCGCAGGGCATTCCACTATCGCTTTCTGAGCTTTCCTCCGCGCAGCCTTGGTTTTTTGGGACAGGGGAAGCGTGGAGTGGTTATTCAAGTTTTACTGGTTCAAAAAGCCGTGCAGCAAAAAGCGTGGCCTAGTGTTTTGACCTTTGGCCTCTCAAGCAGGTCATGGGTTCAAATCCGGGCTCGCCTGAGTTTTTCGGAATTTACGTGCGAAACTACATTTGAAAATTACCACGAGTTTTACCGTGAAGGAAAACGTCGTAGACAACCTGCACACTCGTGCGAACAAGAACCTTCTACAAAGTATTAGAAGTCTTCCATAACTAGCCTTGTAAGTATGTTTATCCGTTGCCTAATACCTATAACACAAGCTTTGCTTAGTCTGGGACTAGGTTAATTAGTGTGAATTGTCCCGTGATATTTATTTATTATTTATTTCATGACATGAGTATTTATTTTATTATTTTATTATTGATCCAATTTATATTTTGTGGGACATAATCAGGAACTGTTTAAATCCACGGCCGCTTCAATGTGGTCAAAAAGTCGAGGTAAGTAATTTTAGAAATAAATAGTTCGTGGTTATGCCCGACCAAATATTAATTATGAGTGAAGATCGCGAAGTTTACAACATTATATTCTTGAACTGGAATAATTACTTTGCTCGCCCGCAAAGTAAAGCCTGATTCAATAAATTATCATACTCTTGTCTTATTTTAGTTTTACATGTTATCACAAAGAAAATCTTACTTTCTTAAAAAAATTTCGACTAACATTTTGGGGCGACTCCTCAGCGCGCCCTGTTCCGGAGTGAACGAACTAAATAGGCGAGATACTCCCGACTCCTACTTTCTCCGGGGTGAAGGCCCGGCCGATGCTCCGACACTTCCGCATGCGCACAATTTCGGCTCGATAGTCCATGGACCATGGAGCATGGACCACAGTGGTATATGGATCTACCCAGCTCGTCCGTGCACTAGGTAGGTATATTATAATCAGATATCTTCTGGGCCAGTTTTTCCCGTTCGCTAGGGATTGACCATCCTTATAGTTAAGGTAAACGTCCCTGTGCTCGACACTGACCCAATACATGGCACCTTCATCAATCTTATCTCATAGAGAGGTGACAGATCGGTGTCATCTACTGGTCGTTGAGGTGTCGAGCATTGGGACGTTTACCTTATTACTTATTACCAGAGAGCGGAATTTTCGTGGTAAAAATCAAACATCAATAGAGTTGGAATGTTAAATTTTATCGATTTTCCAGCTATCGATAAGTATCCTTTTTTATACTACTGACTTTTAACATTAACCTCTTTGATTAGTTCACAGGTGTTTTGAGTCCTTAATAAGGATGAAGGATGCATTATTAAAACTTAATTATGTAGTCTAAATAAAAGTTATGTATTTTTTTAAATTATTAGTTGATATTGCCTTTTATTTAAATAATATTATTAACGATAGGTTCATTGAAGATAATTAATTTTATTTGTAATTTTTTTTTCATACAGTATATGTGTATCGCATTGTTATTAATTTTTGCTTAAACGTGGATTTGATGTCTATTTTTGTTATTAGATGAATATTCGCTTCGTAAATATAACTTATCGATAGTCGATAAAATTCAACTTTCCAACTCTATTGACGTTTGATTTTTGCCATGAAAATTCCGCCCTCTGCTTATTTCACCTTACCGGGATGATATATTGTTAAAAATCACCTCCACATTTTACGGTCGCGCTGGCCACGAGTAGACTGCAATCTAGGGGATGACACTTCTGTTTCAGATCTGCACTTCAGTCTACTTTGCCAAATGGCCTAATACATCGATAGAAACTACGTGGTAATAAAATTGTTGACCAATAAAAAAAATATTTTTTGTTACCTACAAAATAAATAAATATTATTGATTTACAACCATTGGTAGAGGTCGTTTAGATTACAATAAATTAGTGTAAAATATGACATTATATGATATGTTTTCGGAATTTATGTGCGAAATTACATTTGAAATTTACCATGAGCTTTACGGCGAAGGAAAGCATCGTTAGGAAACCTGGCAAAAATAAGATAAAGTTAAACAATTAGTTAAAAATTAAAAGGGGTCGTCATACAAGAAACGTGTTTTTTTTAGGGGTTTTACTCGATCTTGACATATATTACATACTTGAATTTTTTACAGAATATATAAGTATTGCTATAGCCACTGTTACAACAAATAACCTAACACGAAAATTGTAGGTACGGAGGAACTAAACACTTTATAAGCGAGTCCGACTTACTTAATAGGTTTTTAAGTTTAACAACGTAATTCAAAATACTTAATTATGTTTAATACAATTATACCAGAAATGCACATATCGGTGTATTGAGCGTTCAATGCAGTGTCGGGTTACCTAAAACTGCATTTGTGGAGTCAATGCACCGCACACCAGCAAAAGACATTGGTTATATCAAATACTTAATGGATTCGATTTGTAGCATTCGAACATGGCGGATGTAGACAGGTATCTAATTTTGGTATTTCTGTTTCTTTGGCTAGTTGAAGAATAATTTTGATAGTGTTTTATGCGGCGATTAACCTTAATTTAACAGTGATCACAAAATTCTATATTGCTCTCGTGTCTGACATTTTTTAATGCGCAAGTTGTCTCCACGTGGTTTCAGGAATTTTACTATCAAGTTGCAAAAACTACAATCACCGTACAACTTCGCTCGCAAAGAGAGCTTACTTTGACACTGGCGAAATTGTCCTGTAATGGGACAGAAGCCATATTTTAAATAAATAATAATAATCAATACTTAATGGTTTTTTTTAATAAAATATAGAAATGCGTTTGACCACAATCACGCCTGGTGGAAAGCGAAGATGAGATCTACGATGGGGCACGCTTGCCTAGTACAATGCTCATTCACCCTAATTGATATTTCTTGACAATGGATTGAATTGATAGCTGGTTGATCGGTAATACTTTTTAGAATCTAATTTTATGGAGGAATGAACCCAGTATCAGTCATCGTTTCAGGCGTTCACACCTTTGATGTGACTATCCGATAAAAATGATACAGGGTCAAAATAAAAAAAATATATATGTAAAACGTCGCAGCGTCAACGTTGCGACTACGCAACGCACTAGAGCCTTACTCCTTGAGCAGTATTTCAGCCACGGCCCCAAGCGCAGTGCGCGGCACGTGCAAGGCCGCGCAGGTCGGCGACCGATTCCCGCGCAGCCTCCGTGCGCGGGCGCCGGTACCCCGCATTATCATCGACGAAACCATACTCCTAAAATGTCTCAGGAGCAGGAGCAGATATTTATTATGAAAAGTACGAATGTTTGTGCTCGAGCCTTGGATGTTACATATGTATTAAATCATCAATACAGGGTGACTTGTAAATCAACCTTTTCCTTGAGAGGGGTTATTCTTGATTTACAATATTTTTACCTCAGTCAACCTGGGGGTCTAATAAATTCAGTGGTTTCGAGTTTTCATCTAAATGCAACTTTTTTACAATTGCCGTTCTTAGGTCGGAAGGTGGCGTTTTTTCGAAAAAAAAACTTAAAACTCGAATAACAAAAAAACCACTGAGTTTAGACCCTTGAGGGGCCATCCATAAATTACGTCACACCAATTTCGATCAATTTGGACCCCTCCCCCGTCCCTGAATGTGTGACGTAATTTATGGATGGCCCCTGATTGACTGGGCTAAAACATCGCTAATAAGCTTTAGAATAATCCCTTTCAAGGAAGAGGTCGAATTACAAGTCCCCCGTATAAGCATGTTTATGGGTGAATTAAGTTTTTAGTGCCATCCGTTGCTATGGTTACACAAATTTTGCATTAACCCTTTGATCAAAGCATTAACCTAAGCATTTTTCTATGAAACATAATGAAGTATCACTTGGACAACCGGGGACAGAGTAAACAAGAAAAAAGTTGATTCACCCAAATACGAATGTTTGTTCTGGAGACTTGATAAGAATAAGAATAAGAATTTGCTTTAATGCCACAACACAAAACATAAATAAAACAATATCAAGAACAATGAACAAACTAATAAAAAAAAATAAAAATAAAAAAAAAAAAAAAAAAAAAAACAAACAAAACAAAACAAAACAAATACAAATTAAAAAAAATATATAATAATTTAGAAACACTTTTGAGGCAATAGGCCCCAGTCTCAGCATGTGCTGCACATACAGTCCAGCGCTGGTTTTCAGCCTGGGCCTTTGGGCAGGGTCGGTTGCAGACCTGACGAGAGACAGTGTAGCTATGTTTTAAGTACCAACAGAAAAATATTTACATATGAAAATTATGGAAGAACCGAAAAGTAAATGAGTAGAAGAAAACAAAAAACAATCACGGTAAAAAAACATCAAAAAACCAGTAGCATGCCATTGAAGAATAATAATAACAATAAATTAAATACTTACATATATTTTTACTTGTGTGTTTCAGTGTTTGGTGTTTTTTTTTATATTATTATTATGATAGGGGGAAAACGAGCAAGCGAGTCACCTGATGGAAGGCAATCACCGCCCGCCGTGCGTGCGGCACACAACACAAATTGAGTTACGGATGCGTTGCCGGCCTTTGAGAAAAAAGTAGGCTCGTTTTTTGAAGATCCCCAAGTTATACCGCCCTGTAATACTGCCGCTGTAAGCCGATTCCAAAGTTTCACCGTGCGAGGTAAAAAGTTCCGCGAGAAACGTTCTGTAGTGGACTACCAGGTATTGAGGTGATGAGGGTGGAATGGAAAGGAAGTTTAATACATATGTAACATTGTATACACGATGATTTTTAATCGGTGATCGGGAGTTGAAAAATATGAATCCCTAGACAAAAACAAATTTAATAGATGAGGTCTCAAGCAATACAGTCTCTTTAATTTAAAAATACTAGATCTCCTTCAAACCAATTTTCGGTGGGAGTTTACATGGTAATGTACATCATATATTTTTTTAGTTTTATCATTCTCTTATTTTAGAAGTAACAGAGGGGGGGACACACATTTTACCACTTTGGAAGTGTCTCTCGCGCAAACTATTCAGTTTAGAAAAAAATGATATTAAAAACCTCAATATCATTTTTGAAGACCTATCCATAGATACCCCACACGTATGGGTTTGATGAAAAAAAATTTGAGTTTCAGTTCTAAGTATGGGGAACCCCCAAAATTAATTGTTTTTTATTTTTGTGTGAAAATCATAATGCGGTTCACAGAATACATCTACTTACCAAGTTTCAACAGCATAGTTCATAGTTTCGGAAAAAAGTGACTATAACATAGGTACGGACGGCCAGACAGACAGACAGGGTAATAAGGGTTCCGTTTTTTGCCATTTGGCTACGGAATCCTAAAAATAAGTTATTGTTATAACTTACTCCATCCACTGAATGCATGGTCAGGTCATCCTACATTAGTTGAAGTTAGGTATTTTCGTCAATGTCATCCATCGCTTTGGCGGGGAAATAGACAGGTCTCGTCAAAGTTTGTTTAAGAAGCTGACTTGTCAAAAAGATTTTAGGCTCATAGACTAAACCATGGTAGGGTGACAAAAATTTTAATCAAAAAAATATTTTCCTAATTTTCAGTATTTCAAAAAATAAACGTTTTTTCTCACGTAATTGCAACTTACACGTGATCACCACCGAATACTGATATAGAATAACTGGTTCCTGTATGCTTAGTTAAAGTTTTACTTCACCAAATACTTCTCGCGATCGCGTTTACGTAAAAAAATCAATTACTATGGACACATGGACAGCGCCTCCGCGCGCGCGCGCGTCCATGTATCCATAGAATTGATTTTTTTACGTAAACGCGATCGAGATGTTTTGATGAAGTAAAACTTATACTAAGCATACTATCACCGATTAAAAATCATCGTGTACAGGGTTATTTGTAATTCACTGACATCCTCTTAACCCTGAATACCTATCACTCAAACAAATGTTTTTTGTTTTACGACTTTTTAAAATGAAGCACTTTTTTTCCCATACAAATACACAGAGTATCGTAAAAATAAGAGGTAAACTCAAATTTTCAAAACGTTATTACACCAAAAATGTTAAGTTATGACAAAAGCCGTAAAACAAAAAACATTTGTTTAAGTGGTAGGAGTTTAGGGTTAAAAGGATGCTAGTGAATTACAAATAACCCTGTATAATAGCTTATGAACGAGAGCAAAGTTATGTAATTACCTTACAAGACTTAGGTACTTATTTAAATAGTGAAACGTTCCAAAAAATATGGTGATAATTGTTTAATTATAGTTAATAAATAAATAAATAAATAATAAATATCACAGGACATTTCACACCAATTGACCTAGTCCCAAAGTAAGCTTAGCAAAGCTTGTGTTATGGGTACTAAGCAACGGATAAACATACTTATATAGATAGATACATACTTAAATACATATTAAACACCCAAGACCCGAGAGCAAACATTCGTATTTTTCATACAAATATCTGCCCCGACACGGGAATCGAACCCGGGACCTCAAGCTTCATAGTCAGGTTCTCTAACCACTAGACCATCTGGTCGTTTAAGTCCATCATTGTAAGTTTGTAGTTATTACACATTGTGATATTAAACACTAAAAGTAATTTACTTCCATTATTCGCAGTTATGTGATTTCGGTGGCATATGGAAATTTGAAATTAATTATCTCAATAACTGTGAGGACTAAAATGGTGCCTCCTTCTGCAAAAAATTTCAAGTACACACTAGTTTTCGATGTAATTATAAAAAGCCGGATAATCATAAAAAAAATTGTGCCACCGAAGGTCACGCAAAACTGCCTTGCTCAGAGAACGACCCATGTGCTAGATGTGTGTATGTCTAACGCCTCAACATAATGCTGAGCTAAACCGTTTCACTTTTGCGGGGAGACACCATGCAGAATTGTGTATTTGTTTATTATTTTCCTGTGTTTGTGTGTCTTCTTGTGGAAGTGCATAAATGTCTTAGGGATAATTCTATAGACAAATTTGATGTTTTGACTCGGTATTAAATGTACAAAACTGTCGAGGGACAGGCACTTTTGATGTTCTGCTAAAATTCTCAAACTACCAGGGCGCCATAACCGCTGGGTGGTCAACGTATGATTAATATACAAAGAACACATTCCAAAGAAAGTTCACTCGAACAATAATCGCTTCGCAATGGTCATTGTTCAATGCGCTGATTCGGCTGCTCATTCAACACCTGTGTTTGAATCGGTCGCGGCCGGTACTCGAGTTACAAAGAGACGGAAAAAGGAAAATGATCCCAGGATGCTATCGCATATTTAATGCTATGCGATACACTGTATCATCATCATCGTCCGATACGCCCTACTGCAGGACACAAGCGTCCTCTCAGGGTGAGAGGGCTTGGCCTGTATTGCCCACGCAGCCCAGTGCGCATTGGTAACTTCAGAAACTATTGAATTTCTTCGCGAATGTGTGGAGGTTTTCCTTCACCGGCTCATGTAAATTTCAAATAAATTCCGAAAACTCAGCGGTGCGAGCCCAGGCTCGAACCCACGAGCCTCTGCTTGGCATACGTTTTTAACCCCCGACACAAAAGAGGGGTGTTATAAGTTTGACCGCTATGTGTGACTGTCTGTCTGTGGCATCATAACTCTTAAACGGGTTAACCGATTTGGATGCGGTTTTTTTATTTGAAAGCAGGTTTCTTGGCGATGGTTCTTAAATATGTTTCGTCAAAATAGATCCAGCCATTTCAAAGTTAACAGCTCTTTTGTATGCTGCGGAAGAGACCTTAGAATTAATTGCGATGGGGGTTTTGAAATTTAAAATTTATAGTTATTAGATGGTTTGTGTGAAGTTCCCAACCTTACTGGGCTCACGTGGGAACTACGGCCCAGGCCCTCTCATGATAATAATGAGATGTTGACGACTATCTTAGTCTATTAGGAGCATCGGCAATTTTCTGGTATCTTGTATGTAATGAATTAATGAAGCTCACTTACCTTGTACTTGCTCGTTTATCGCACTATTTTATAAAAAAACGGGCCAAGTGCGAGTCGGACTCGCGCTCGAAGGGTTCCGCACCATTATTTATAAAAACGGCAAAAAATCACGCTTGTTGTATGGGAGCCACCCTTAAATATTTGTTTTATTTTAATTTAATTATTCACTTTTAAAGTGAATATTATAAGTAAATATTCTGTGAATATTTCATGCGTCTACCTGTTGCCGTTATCAATGTCGAGCAAAAACGAGCAAAAAAAATCACATTTGTTGTATGTGAGCCCCTTAAATATTTATTTTATTCTGTTTTTTAGTATTTGTCTGTGAATTACTTTATTTAACAATAAAAGTAGGTATAAAAACAGGGACTTATTTTAAAATTAACATAAATAAAACTAACTTAAAATAGCTAAACAAAAATTAAAACTAAAAATTGCAATCTAAATTTGGACCCTTAGGTAGGGTGCCCATCACGCAGGCAGCATTCCCACGTTGAGTATTTGTTGTTATAGCGGCAACCGAAATACATCATCATTTTAGACGACCAGATGGCCTAGTGGTTAGAGAACCTGACTATGAAGCTTGAGGTCCCGGGTTCGATTCCCGTGTCGGGGCAGATATTTGTATGAAAAATACGAATGTTTGTTCTCGGGTCTTGGGTGTTTAATATGTATTTAAGTATGTATCTATCTATATAAGTATGTTTATCCGTTGCCTAGTACCCATAACACAAGCTTTCCTATCTTACTTTGGGACTGGGTCAATTGGTGTTAATTGTCCCGTGATATTTATTTATTTATTTATTTTATCATCTGTGAAAATTTCAACTGTCTAGCAATCACGGTTCATGAGATACAGCCTGGTGACAGACGGACGGACTCACGGATGCACAGACGGTTTTTACCCTTTGGGTACGGAACCCTAAAAACCAAGAACAGTCACGACAAGATTGCCATTTTAAGTCAATCGTAAAGTAACTGTAATGTTTTACAGAATTAGATATAATTTTATTTGGAAGAACACGGTACATTAAAATCTTCAAGCAAATTATCATCATCATTATCATTTCAGCCGTAGGACGACCATTGCTTGCAGCAAGTAAGTGCTTTACCATTTTTAGGGTTCCGTACCCAAAGGGTAAAAATGGGACCCTATTACTGAGACTCCGCTATAACAAAAAAATACTAAAAAGCAAAAAAAAATTACACAAATTATTACAAATTCACTTTGAAAATAAATTATTAAATTAAATTAAATAAATATTTAGGGGGGCTCCCATACAAAAAACGTGTTTTTTTTGCCGTTTTTATAGATAATGGTACGGCAACCTTCGTGCGCGAGACCGACTAGCACTTGTTTTAAGCTTTATCTATCTGCGAAAATCGCAAGAAAATCCGTTCAGCATTTTCGGAGATTAGCGTGTACAGACAGACGCATGATTTCTACTGTTTTAATATGCTGTATAGATGAAGCCAACCGATCTGTACCTAAATGTTAGTTCTGTAAGGCTCTGCGATTGGCTTCGTTTTCGCGAGTGCTATCGAAAGTGGTCGTTCCGGCCTGTTTGAGGGGTTATGTAACTGCGCTAGATACCGCGCGGCGCTGTCGCTGCGCCGGCGCACGCCATTCAAATCGAACGAGGAGTTTTCAAATTACACGAGTTTTCAAAGGACTTCGTTCCTTTTTTTTGACGACGGATTACTAGGGTTGGAGAAGCTACGAAGCTTGAGATCCCGGGTTCGATTCCTAGTTGGGGCAGATTTTGTGTGAAAAATTAAAAAATTTAAGAACCCCCGACTCAATTTGGTCACACATATTTTGAAAATAAAGTAAATGCCCATTCTGCGTCTAAGATCCCTTCCGCAGCTAACAAAAAAAACCGCATCCAAATCGGTTCGCCCGTTTAAGAGCTATGATGCCACAGACAGACAGACACACACACACACATAGCGGTTAAACTTATAACACCCCTTTTTTTGTGTCGGGGGTTAAAAAGAAGTTTTGGCAGACGGACAGTGACAGTTTAAGTTAGCTATTAATACACAAGCAAACTCTTTTCCTATTCATTATCGTTGACACATTTTCACAAAGACTGAGATGTCATCATGAGATACCTCTATGTATATCACGCAATAGTCATTGTCGCCGAAGAAAAACAAATTTATTCATTGTAATAATATGATATTTTTACCCACATTCGGATAAGCTCAGAGGCCCCATAAACTAAACCATCTTTGATAAAAACGTGTGAAATGGTGACCTACTAATATTATAATTAAAAACATTTCCCAAATAAATTCGGTGGCAGGGGGCAGTCGGATAGATAGAAGAATATTTTTAATATGAAAAAATACAATACAAATATTCTCTATAGAACACCAAAAAAGTGCAGTGACGTTACAGAAATAAAAAAATCAGGCATACCGGCCGCCTTAACGCTCGAAAGCGATCTCTTTCAGACTGCTATACATACATTTAGAAGCTGGCGAGACGAATGTAACGATTACGAAAGAATTTGGTGTAAATCGTTCAACTGAGCGATGTGACGGAGTGCTAACCAAAGTGTGACCAATTTGTGCGCATAATTTAACAGGAACGTATCAAAATATATAAAGTTTAAAACGAATAATGGAAGAAATACATAATAGTCATTATATATACTAAAATTTTCGTTGAAACTATTAATCAAACGAACTTTTCTAATCGTGTAATCTACAGATTGGTTAGGTTAGGTTTATTTTATGAAAATCCTGCAATGTTGAGAAATTCCAAGAAAATTGCATTATATCAAATGACCATTGCATTATGTATTTCATCCATTATTATTTTTAAACTTTATATAATTTTGATACGTAGGTACCCATTTTAATTTTACTGACAATATGTCAGTATGTTATTGAACCGTCACAGGAGTCCAAATTCTAACTTTTTTTTTTTTTATATATATAAGAGGTGGCAAACGAGCAGACAGGTCACCTGATGGAAAGCGATCACCGTCGCCCATGGACACCCGCAACACGGGGGGCATCACAGGTGCGTTGCCGACCCTTTTAGGAATTGGTAGGCTCGTTTTTTAAAGATCCCTAAGTTGTAACGCTCCGGGAATGCTGCCGCAGAAAGCTGATTCCAGATCTTTGTCGTGCGAGGAAAGAAGTTTCGCTTAAAACGCACGGTACTAGAATGCCAATCATCAAGATGGTGAGGATGGAAAGACAAACGGTTCCTCGAAGTGCGGTAGTGGAATTTAGCCGCAGGCAGCAAATCGAACAGTTCGTCAGAACACTCCCCATGATAGATACGGTATAATATACAGAGAGACGCCACATCCCTCCGCAAAGCCAAAGGATCGAGTAGGCCAGAGAGTGCCTGATTACCGACAAATCGAGCAGCTCTACGTTGGATGCGGTCAAATGGAAGAATTTGGTACTTGGGTGCCCCAGCCCAGAGGTGAGAGCAGTACTCCATGTGCGGCCTAACCTGCGCCTTATAAACTGTCTTGTTTATGAAATCTCTCAACAGATGACTTTAGTGCACACGATTCAGAACGTGAGTTTTCAACTATCAATAGTCAAGTATCGATAGCAATACTGCGACAAACACAGTAAGACAGTAAGCAGCTTAAATCTACCACGTTACGTCATAAAGGCGAGTAGGAAGCGATCGTACTCTTAAAACGGCTTTACGTAACAGCGGTGTCGACACTAGCGGCGGTAGCTGTCTGTACAGTAGCTGAGGTCAGGTACGTCTATACAGACCGTAAACTTCGGTGTGGTTAAATCACGACCCGGAATCAGTAATCAGTAATCAGTCACTTTATTTGCTAGAACATAGGTAGGTACAACAGTGGATCGTGGTCGCTATGTCTTACCCACAAATGCAGGTGTACAAATATTTATCTATTTATCCTAAGTAATTTTATCATACCAATTAAATAAAAACAAGATTAAAATTATAATTAAAGCAATCCATAACAATGAACTAAAAGAACGAAACTGAAGTAAAAAAAAGAAGTTAAAAAAAATTATAAATACAAAAAAAGATACTTCATAGCTAACTTGTTTAAAGTTGCACAGTAGCGCCATCTCTTGGCCAGGTGAGCGGTTAGTTCCGAAGGAGTGTTAAAATCTCTCGATAGTGGGTGTAACATCGATGTGCGCTTGTCACTGTATAAGGTGATGATTTAGCAGACTGAAATGTATGATGATAGGAAAAATTCATGTCTAATCTCTAGACCAGTGGTGGTGTAGGGGTATGGCACACGGCACGGAATGCTGAGGACCTGGGTTCGATTCCCAGCATTGGTCTTTTTTCTGGGGTTTTTTCTGTGCATCTATATTTTAGTTTGTATTTAGTACGAAATATACAACGTAAATACTTAACGGAACGTAATGAGTTTTCTTATAATAACAAAACTACTTATTTTCTGTAACGTATACGACTTTCATCTTCAAAATGTCTATTGTTTTAATAATACAAAGGAAATAACTACATTCGCGCGCGTTCCGCCCATCCTAACCTGTACCACTACCATGAGTTTACAGTGACGGTACTCGATAGCGACTGCGCTGCTGTGATTTACGCAGTCGCTATCGAGTACGGTCATTGTAAACTCATGGTAGTGGTACTGTATGCTTAGTATAAGTTTTTACTTCACTTCAATACTTCTCGATCGCGTTTACGTAAAAAAATCAATTACTAGGGAAACATAGACAGTGCCTCCGCGCGCGCGCGTCCATGTTTCCATAGAATTGAAATTTTCACGTAAACGCGATCGAGAAGTATTTTGGTGAAGTAAAACTTATACTAAGCGTGCTGAGCCGCCACGTTTCCCTCCTGTCTGCGACTCCGCCGAGATACCTGCATAATAATACCTAAAATCGAGTAGCGCCAAAAGCTCGGCGCCCTCTTCACAGTTATATGTTAGTAAGGATCATTATGATTAACTCGGAAGGGTAAAATTTGTTACGTTACAAGGACAATTGTATCATTTTTATCGGATAGTCACTTCAGGGGTGTGAACGGCTGAAACGGTGCCTGATAGTGGGTTCATTCCCCGCGAGGCATGGGCCGCGGCTTTGGTAGTTCATAAAAACCGGCCAAGTGCGAGTCGGTCTCGCGCACTGAGGGTTCCATACAAATTTTTAGGTACAGAGCTGTAACTTTAATAATCCAGTGTTAGCAAAGCCCTGGTTTTAAGCAAAATGTACGCAATGTGGGATCATTTTATATTGTTTAGTCTTGACGTCTTAATATTTAATATAATTATATTATTATTAGGTATTTGTTGGAGTAGTGGATACAGTAATAAACTAACGGTGAAGATTTCAAGTATCTAGTTAATATGTACTGTTATAGCAATCGAGTTAAAAACGCTGAAAAAAAAATACGTTTCTTGTATGACGATCCCCCTTGGTTTTTAACTTTTTTGTAGTTTTAGTATTCTTTGTTATATCGGCAACAGAAATACACCATCTGTGAAAATTTCAACTGTCTAGCTATCACCGTTCATAAAATACAGCCTGGTGACAGACAGACAGACGGACAGTGGAATCTTAGTTTAACGACCGCTTTAGCCTAGTTGGTAGTGACCCTGCCTACGAAGCAAGAGGTCCTGGGTTCGAATCCCGGTAAGGGCATTTATTTGTGTGATGAGCACGAATATTTGTTCCTGAGTTATGGATGTTTTCTACGTATTCAAGTATTTATTAATCTACAGGGTTATTTTTAATTCACTAGCATCCTTTTAACCCTAAACTCCTACCACTTAAACAAATGTTTTTTGTTTTACGGCTTTTGTCATAACTTAATATTTTTGGTGTAATAACGTTTTGAAAATTTGAGATTTACCTCTTATTTTTACGCTACTCTGTGTATTCGTATGGGAAAAAAAGTACTTCATTTTAAAAAGTCGTAAAACAAAAAACATTTGTTTGAGTGATAGGAATTCAGGGTTAAGAGGATGTCAGTGAATTAAAAATAACCCTGTATATAAGTATGTTTATCGTCGTCTACTACTCATAGTACAAGCTTTGCTTAGTTTGGGACTAGGTCGATTTGTATAAGATTGTCCCCTAATATTTATTTATTTAGTAATAGGATCCCGCTTTTACCCTTTGGGTATGGAACCCTAAAAACTAAAAATACTGATG
Organism: Archips crataeganus; assembly: GCA_947859365.1. Taxonomy (NCBI): domain Eukaryota; kingdom Metazoa; phylum Arthropoda; class Insecta; order Lepidoptera; family Tortricidae; genus Archips; species Archips crataeganus. The sequence goes on along the minus strand of OX402067.1, from coordinate 14,171,042 downwards.
CAATTACTACCTATTTTTTTTATAAAAGTGCAATACACCTTGGATCGTCGACCTGCATTCAATGTTCGCTGACTTGTTATCTTATTTTTATCGTGCATTCATCGTTAGTCATTTTTCCTGCAAATGCATTGATAAGGAGATAATCCGCCATATATTTGCACAGCTATAGAGCATAAAAAATATTGGCTGAAGGGCTTTACAGGGTTCAGCATTCAATGCCAATGGCCCCAGCGACGTACGTACGCACATTATTAAGAATACGTAGGACATGAATGCTATCAATGTCTGACGCGCTCGAGTTATGTCCATGCAGCAGTTTTTTTACATTTTTGAAAACCCACCGATAAAAAGGTATACATTATATAACATTTTTTATTTTTATCATATTAAGCTTCGCAGCCCAATAGGTCTCTATGACGCTCGAGTAAATCCCCATTTAGCATTGAGAGCTCCTCTACTACTATAAGGTACCTACTGATAATATCGTTCATATCCATTTTTTTTTATTATGAGCAGGCAAACGAGCAAGAGGGTTATCTGATGGAAAATTATCACCAACACCCATAAATATCAACAACTCAAACAGAGTCACTGATCTGTTGCCGGCATTTAAAAAGGAAAGGGAATAGAGGAGGGGGAGAGGTATTGGGCCCCCGGCGCTCTCACTGACCGTACGCAGCGCAGCAGGTGTACTAATGGTTCACGCCGGTATACTGTGAGAGGGTGGTACTGCCCCGGACGAGCCGGCCCATTCGTGTTGCAGCGGCTAGCTACAACATGGCTCTACCCTACCACTACAAATCCATATTAATCCTATCCATATTAATCGTACGGGTTACAAATGAAAAAGTTAGTGACGATGCTTCAATGTTAAAATGTTTGTTCGACAATTAAGCATAAACATCATCATCTTCATCATCATCACGCAGGGCACATGCCTCCTCACAGAATGAGAGGGCTTGGGCAGTTCCCACGTGGGTCCACTGCGGGGACTATTCAGTATCTTAATTTGAAGGACGTCATTGAGCTTATGATGACAATTTTGCTATCATAGTGGCTTTAGTACCTAATTACTAGTAGGTCCATGCATTGACCATGATAGGGACCTTAGTAGTAGGGTCCAGTGTTGCAGAACTATCGATGGTTGACCTCGAAAACTATTCAGGATATCGATAGTACTAATCTTCTAATATATAAAAATCTCGGGTCACGGTGTTTGTTATCGAACTCCTCCGAAACGGCTCGACCGATTTTTATGAAACTTTTTTCACTGTGTTCGGTAGTCTGAGAATAGGTCGTAGGCTATTTTTTATACCCTATTCTTCGCAGACGGAGTCGCGGGCAACAGCTAGTAAATCTCCGAAATCTAAAGTAAGTACGCGCATAACTGCCGATCGACTGCACCAAATAGGATAGGATATAATTATTTTTTGTTGCGTTTGTTATTGTCAGGAGAAGGTTACTACGAAATAAATCAGCTAGTTATAAAAAACCGGCCAAGTGCGAGTCGGACTCGCGCACGAAGGGTTCCGCACCGTCTTATATAATATATAAAAAAAATGAATCGGTGAATGTGTTGCTAAGCGCATAACTTCCGATCGACTACACCAAATTGGATAATTCTTTTTTTGTTGCGTTTGTTATTATCAGAAGAAGTTTTCTTTGAAAGAAATTTAATAAAATACAACGGGGGCGAAGCCGCGGGCATCAGCTAGTAATCTATAAAAATGGCATAAAAATCACGTTTGTTGCATGGCTGCCCCCTAAAATATTTGTTTTATTTTAATTTAACTTTTTATTTTTAAAGTAAGATAAGATAAGATAAGATAATTTATTCAAATTATTTCAGTACAAATAACTAGAAATACGATTATTTTACAAAAGGCCTATGTAACACGCGAGCCTGCACTAGGGTTACTAGGGAACTCTGTAAAGTGAATATATAACTAAATATTCTGTAAATATTTCAAGCATCTACCAGTTGCCGTTATCAATATCGAGCAAAAACGAGCAAAAAAATCATGTTTGTTCTATGGGAGCCCCCTTAAATATTTATTTTATTCAGTTTTTTAATATTTGTTGTTATAGCGGCAACCGGAATACAGTCATCATCTGTCAAAATTTTAACTGTCTAGCTGTCACGGTTCATGAGATACAGCCTGGTGAAAGACGGACAGACGGACAGCGGAGCCTCAGTAATAGGGTCCCGTTTTTCCCCTTTGGGTACGGAACCCAAATAAACATTTTCCTTACATTTTCTAGTGTCCGTTTCGTGACGAGACATTATAAAGAATATGAAAAAGTCAAGAAATTGAAACAAAAATAAGGACACGTCATATTTTCTTAATGAAAATGATTAGTGGCCGTGATTTTGAGTAAGAAAACCACAATATATCCTCAAAAAAAAGTTCATGGCGCATTTTGAAAATAAAGTGCCCAAACCATTCAACGGGTGGGAAGCCGTAGGTACTAGGTTTAGCTAGCTTTCGAAATTAAAACATCGACAAAAGCTTTTGAAATCTTACGACTTCTCAGTGCCCTGTTGTTATTTTATTCATTACGATTATATAAGCTAATGTTTGTGATGTAATACCAGCGTCTATTAATTATTTGAAATGTCAAGAATTTTTATGGTAGTCTAGTGTTAAACTGGCTTCTTAGCGACACCTAGTAGCAAATAGTTACAGCTGTCAAGTTTATTTCTTTGTAGTGTAGCTACTCACCACTAGATGGCGCTAATATCAATTTAAGATTTCATTACTACTATGTGTTGATAAAAATATTATTTTATCATTAAAATAATTAATCTTTCCTAAGTCCAGAAAAATCTTTATCAGGAATAATTTCCAGCATGTAATATTTTAACGTAATGTTTAATTTCGTACAATTTTGCCACTTATGCATTATTATTATTCATTTTGCAGTAAGTATTTTAAAAAGTTCCATGGTTTAAATCTCGGTTTAGTTAGGAGTTAAAAAATTATTTGAGTATAAAAAAATACATCAAAAGGGTTAATTTAAGGGTTAATTTTCTGAATGACGGTCTACATTATTTTTTAATTTAGGATTCATATTTTAAATCTTCAAAAAACAAGTTTTGGTGATGGGTTTTTATTATATTTTTTATACAGATACAAAAATAAGCGATACTAAATATCATAATAAATATGATTAAAAAAAAGCAAAAAGCAATGTTTCCGCCCGGGATCGAACCGGGGGCCTTCTGCGTGTTAGGCAGATGTGATAACCGCTACACCACGGAAACCGATGAGAGATTGAGCAAAATTAGTGATTAGGTATTGCTAATACGTAATAGAATAGAATAGAATATTTTTATTAACTCAGATTTCATAGATCCATAAATTTGTTATTAAAGAACTTAAAGCCTAAATTAGTTCAAAAGAAAAAATTAAATCTAAAATTAAAATAAAATAAAATTAAAATTAAATTACAAAATTACATAGTCCAAATCAAATATAAAATTCAAAACATTCTAAAAAATTAAAAGTTAAAATTCATTTTACTTATCACATTAAATTATTAATTTACAAAATAAACCCTCTCAGCGTGCGAATTTATAAGTGCTAAAATCCAGTGCCTTTGAAGAGAGCTGTCAAAACGTCCGGCTAAAACTCTTAGAATGCTGGGAAATGCACATGCATGCATTGCATTGCAATTTAATTAATCATCTGTGTGATGCCGGGATTGTTTTTTTTAATAACATCCTTATGTACGGTCAAGTGCAAAAATAAGTATCGATTTAATCCTCCCATCGTTACATACCTATACCTTAATTCGACGACATAAGAGCTATGGGACATATTTATGAGCAAGTTGTGTGCACCCATATTTTTACACTTGACTGTACCTACCATGATTCGAGCAAATAAATAAATATCACGGGACAATTCACACCAATTGACCTAGTACCAAATTAAGCAAAGCTTGTACTGAGGGTACACTAGGCAACGGATAAACTTACTTAAATATAGATAAATACATACTTAAATACATATTAAACATCCAAGACCCGAGCACAAATATTCGTATTTCCACACAAATATCTGCCCCGACCGGGAATCGAACCCAGGCAGGACCTTCATGTATAACTGTTTGGTTCAATTGCTCCCTTATTCATTTTAAATTTCGGGTGCAGTAATAATAAGTAATAAAGGAAACAACATCTGTTCAAACTCTGTGTCCAAAACATTGTTTAAATTCTTTTTTATTTTGCGTAAGTTTAAGAAGACCTTTCATAATAATAAAGAACAATAAAAATGGTACTAAGTAGTTGGAAATGTCCACTAGTTGTAATTGATTTTAGGGTAGGTAGTATCTGCTTCTAATATCAATTGAATCCAACTAGCGTTGTCCCCTATTCTGTTGTTTTGTTTGTTTAACCTTAAAATTATTTTTTCCAATAGACTTTAATCTCTTAAGTATTTTTGTGTCAATAATTTTCAATTCTTTATACTTATGCTGCCTTTTTTACCGTATTATATTTTGTCACAATAAACGTATTAAATTAATCAACTTCCGGCAGCAGTGTTTCCAGACAACTATGACACTGGGGCTTTCAAGAAAAAGGGTTTAATACTTCCTTTAAAGGCTGGCAACAGATCAGCGACTCTCTTTGACTTGTTGATATTTACGGGCGCTTGCTCGTTTGGCTCCCTCTCATAATAAGAAAAAAAAATCAAGTTACTTATTAGCCAATCTTAGCGAAAAAATTAATGCACGTGTCATTGGAAAAAACAACAAATTTAGAATTTCGGATCATTTATTTCACTGGTTTATTATAAATTAGATTTTATTTATTTCACTGTAAAGTCATGTACATTTTAAAAGATATATTAAAATAGTTTTATAAGTCGGACCATGACGCCCTGCAAGGGCAAACATTAATACCTACTTAAAACTAACACTAACATACACATACCTACATACATTTTTCATTATGTCATATTTATATTAAATTGAAATCATGCATTATTACTAGATTATATTATTACTTTGATCTTCAATTTTTATGAACATACGATTAGAATTAATAAAATTAAATTAAAGAAATAAAAATGAATAAATTAAATTACAATAATCAAATCACATTACATTCAATTAATTTTGATTATTATATTACATTGTTGAGTATCTATGTCATCAAGTGCAGCGTTTGTCATTGAATATTTGATTTATTTACATTTATAGTGTTTCATACAATACAATACAATACAATGACTCTTTATTGTACACCACAAAAAATACAATACAGAAAAACAAGTACATGACAAAAAAGAAATAAGGTAAGCAATGGGCGGCCTTATCGCTTCGAAGCGATCTCTTCCAGGCAACCTTTAAAAAAAGAAAGAAAGAAAGCAAGGAATGCATTACAGCAGGTGGTGCAATATAAAATTTAATAAATAATAATAAAAAACAAACATTTTATTAAAACAACTGAAAACATCTAATAATACACATCATAAAACATACATAAATAAGTGATACACAATATACTTGTAAATAATGGACACAATAATACAATTTTCAAGCACAGGATAAAAGATAGTGTTGCTTAAGCATAGATTTAAAAATGGGCAAAAATTTAGCACGCCGTAGGTCATACTCTCGTCATTAAGGATTTTATTTACAGAATAATAACATTTTTCGATTAGGAACGCCTTTAACTCTTTTTTGAAATTATTACATCGAGTTTCTGTGATTTTATTTAAGACTTGAGTACATTTATATTGGGGACCATTTGTAATACAAAGCAATATTAGAGGAAAGCAAACTGCAGCAGCACGACAGTGTATGTAGCGAGAAGCGCCAGCAGCCGCAGCGGCAGCGCCGCGTCCACCGCGACCACGCCGCGCGAGTTAAAGGTGTTGACAGCCCTAACATCTCCTTTGTCAGCAAAAACTAACGCATCTTCAGCACTGCCGAATTGAGAACAATACGTCAATGCTGAAATGCATAATATTAGTATAAATAGTAGTAATCAATTAATCTTAAGTTAGAATACTCTTAATTGTAAGACTGGATTGTCACTCTGCTAGTTTAAATAAAATTAAGTAAATAAATTATTTTTTAAATTAAAGTCCTGACGATCCACTTAATTGGCGCAGCCGTTAGGATTCCTGTCGTTATCCTTCTGCGTCCTTAAATCGATAAAATTTCGATTTCACGCCGCACCAGGAAAACGTGTGTTTCTACACTTCAACGGGAAGACATCGAACAAATAAATCTATTAAGTATCGTCAAGAGGCCACCGCAGAAGCTGTCCAGTTCCAGCCGATCCAGTCAACTCAGGAAGCTGTCCAGATCCAGCCAATCCTGTTAATCCAGAGATTCCAGCCAGCCGTAAGGACACGTGAAAGCTGCCGGGGGGAATGTGAGTCAATCTTTTTCATCATCCTTTCTGCTCCTTTTATACGTATCCTTATTTGCATTAAATATATGTGTGTTATTAGGGATTAGCCAACGCCGTAATAACATCTTTATAATATTGCAGAGTGTCAAATTCCACTCGCGGTATTGACCTAGTTACGTTATAAGCATTTTATACCTAAGTTTTGTTGTAAATTTTTTTTTTAATATAATGGAAGGCATTAACCGAGTTCCTGCGGAGATAGTTAAGATTATCCCGATTTTTGAAGGGGATGCGAGACAACTCCCGTTATTCATAAAAAAATGCGAGTACATTATAAGTAACTTTGCGGGGGGAAATGCTCAGAACTTGTATCTATTTCATGTAATCACAAGTAGACTCGCAGGGCCTGCTGCCAACCTGGTAGGAGAACGGGACCAGATAGAGACTTGGGATGAGATAAAACAGTTGCTCAGCCAACATTTCGGCGATCCCAGGACCGAGGAATGCCTACTGTTAGAATTAGAAGCGTTGAAAATAAGTAGAGGTGAAAGTTATTTAGAATTCTGTCATAGAGTTCAACATCATAGAAGTATTTTGTTAGCAAAAGTAATAGGGACCGTGGCCGACGCCACATTACGTGCCGCTAAAACTCAGATTTATACACATACTTCCTTGAATGTTTTTCTTTACAATTTGCCACCATTTTTAGTTCGTTTAGTTAGGCTAAGAAACATAACGACCTTAGAAGGTGCCCTTAAAACTGTCATGGAGGAACAGAACTTCCAAACAGTTTACGACATAAAAAACCCATCTAGGACATCTAGAATTAACAGATCTAACCCTAGTAATTCAGAGTATATGCCTAGAAACAATAACATAGGTTACGAAGGTCAGCAGCAACAGAATATAAGCCATAGACCATCGAATAGTTTAGGTAATTCAGCTCAGTTTAGAAATAACAGGCCGCAAAGTGGTAGCAATTCGCATAACTTTAGAAATCAATCGCAACAGCTAAGTAGGTTCCCACATAGTCAGCAGAACGCGGGTAATGCACCTTTTAATGCATCGTCAAGTCAGCACAGGCCGGTCAATGTACCGCCCCGCGCGGCGTACGGTAACATAACAACTCACGGGACGTCGGGTTCAAACACTGATGTCACAATGCGTACGGCAAGTTCAAGGCGAGTTAATTACACAGAAAATAATGATCAAAACAATCTGTATTTTGAACCTAGCGTGGAACCCACACCGGGACCATCTCAGTATTATAACAGCGAGGTGGAAAATTTTTTCATAAGGGCCTCAGAAAGCGGGAACGAATAGAAATTAATTATAACAAAATAAGAAGTCTTCCGCACATTCAGATACCCGAGTTACAGGCAGTTTTTATGATAGACACCGGAAGTACGAGGTCTTTCATAAGCCCCCAAAAGGCCGAACAGTATTTTAGTAACTTTAAACAGCAGGAAAGTTTCGAGGTAATTAGCACTCATGCAACAAGTAAACACAATGAAATTGTGTATATTCCGCTACCAAACATTTTTAAATGCTCTGACCGACATAAGTTTTATGTTTATAGCGTAGACAGTAAGTACGACGGCTTGATAGGTAGTGATCTACTGAAACAGTTAGACGCGAACATAGATATGAAAAGCCAAATGCTTTTCACCAGAACAGCACAGATACCGATAATTTACACGCCTCCCATGAGGGAAACTTATAAGTTGCCCCCGCGTAGCGAACTTAGAGTTAAATTACCGGTAAATGTATTAAATGGCGATGCCATATTAGGTTTTAAACAGTTTACGGAAGGGGTAAGAATGCCCGCCGCGTTAGTTAAGTGTGTGAATGGTTACGCAACCACAGTCATACAAAATTGCAAGCTTGAACATATGACGTTAGTGGTTACGGCACCTTTTATAGTAGAGCCTTTTATTAATGAACAAATTAGCATTAACTTCTCCGATAACGTGAATGATACGGACCAATTGTTGACAGAGAATCTCTCCAAATTGAGATTGGATGACCTAAATGTGGAAGAAAAAAAGGTGATAGGACAATTGTGTGAGGAATATAAGGACATATTCTATTGTGAGGAAATTCCTTTATCATTCACAAATCAAGTAAGACATAAGATTAGGACAGTTAACGAAGACCCAGTCTTTATTAGGGCACATAGGATGCCCCCGGTTCAAACCGAGGAAATTAGAAGGCAGGTGGAAAAAATGTTAAAGGACGACGTAATCCAGGAGTCACATTCTCCTTGGAGTGCTCCGGTCCATTTAGTCCCTAAAAAGGTCGACATGTCGGGACAGCAAAAATGGCGTATGGTGGTCGACTATAGACGCCTTAACGACGTCACTGTCGATGACAAATACCCTTTGCCAAATATAAACGACTTGTTCGATATGTTAGGGAAAAGTGTTTATTTTACCACATTAGACCTGGCTAGCGGGTACCATCAAATCGAGGTGGACCAACAGGATAAATCAAAAACGGGTTTCAGTACACCGTTTGGTCACTATGAATTTAATAGAATGCCGTTTGGGTTAAAAACAGCTCCTGCTACGTTCCAGCGAGCAATGGACAACGTCCTCAGGGGTTTACAAGGCTTGCATTGCCTCGTATACCTTGACGATGTTATAATATTTTCTAAAAGCTTGGAAGAACACGTAGTTAAGCTTCGAGCAGTGTTCGATAGATTTAGGGAAACAAACTTAAAAGTTCAGTTGGATAAGTCTCATTTCCTTAGGAAGGAAGTCCTCTACCTAGGACATACCATCACGAGTGAAGGTCTTAAACCAAACAACGACAAGATAGAGGCGGTACTTAACTATCCATTACCAAAGACAACAACTGAAATTAAAAGCTTTTTAGGACTTGTAAGTTATTATAGAAAATTTATCAAAGATTTCGCCAAAATAACTAGGCCTTTTACAGTATGTTTGAAGAAAGGAAAAAAGATTATGATAGATGATGAATACAAGAAGAGCTTTCAACTTTGCAAGGAGCTTCTAACAAACGCACCCTTATTACAGTTCCCGGACTTTAAAAAGCCGTTTATTCTTACAACCGACGCGTCCAACTTCGCGATCGGCGCGGTCCTATCCCAAGGGACCATTGGATCAGAAAAACCCATAGCTTACTTTAGTAAAGCTCTAAGTGACACACAGACTAGATACAGTACTATTGAAAAGGAGCTTTTAGCGGTAATTGAAGGTGTTAAACACTTCAGACCGTACTTGTACGGGAATAAGTTCACAATTTTCACAGACCACAGACCATTGGCGTGGCTGTATTCGTTAAAAGAGCCCAATAGTAAGTTAACGAGGTGGCGTTTAAGGTTACAGGAATACAACTTTGATATATGTTATAAGAAAGGAAGTCAAAACACAAACGCCGACGCATTGTCCCGTATAAAACTCAATATAACAAACGACGACGATGCGTCCATGAAAGTCAACGTAGACGACGATGACTTCGACTTAGACAAATTTGTTAGGGACACAGCCACAAAAATGCTGGTAGATACAGAGCCGGAGACACAGGCGGATATGTCGGAACCCGAAATAGAAATAGTCGAAATTTCTGACTCGGATGACGGCGCCACTGCTCACTCTATCTCTAATAGGGAACACGAAGGAATTCCTATAATGAACGAAGCAATAGATTCGAAGCCTAGGCAAATCCTCGTCTATACTTGGCTCAAAAATAGTATTAGTGTTAAGGATATCTCAAATAAAAAACAGAAAATTCTAGAAGTACATATGCCAATAAACAACTCAGATTTAGTTAAGAAATTTTTAAAAGAATACACCAACATGAAAAACAAATATTACGTGTATTTTGAGGACCCTGCTTTCAGAAAAACTTTTAGTTGTGTGGTAACAAAACTTTACAAAAAGGGAACTCAAAACTTAATAGAATGTACCGAACGTGTTGTTAATCTAGCAGAATCAGAGCAAGACCAAAAGGCAATTATAATTAAGTACCATGAAGGTAAAAATTGCCATAGGGGTATTAATGAAACACTGTCGAAAATCAAAAGGCACTATTGGTGGAGTAATATGAAAGAAACGATTTCGGCAATAATTAATGGATGTGAACAGTGTCGTAAGATGAAGTATGAAAGGAAACCAATTAAGCCTCATATTCAACTTACCCAGACACAAGAAACCCCATTCCAGGAAATTTTCATGGACCTTCTATTCATTGAAGGTAAATATTACTTGACCACAGTAGACGCTTTCAGCAAACTAGGTCAAGCAATAGCGATACCAAACCGTAGTACCCCAGAAGTAGTGAGAGCTTTGATTAAGTACTTCAGTATATACGGCATACCCCGAAAGCTCAGTTGTGATTCAGGAGCAGAATTTAACAACGAACTCATGAAAGAATTGTTAGCCTTGTATAAAATAGAATTACACATAGGAACCCCAAACAATCCCAGCTCCATGGCAGTCGTAGAACGTTTCCATTCCACAATCATAGAAATTTATCGTCTAGCTAAATACGATAAAAGCGAATTGGACGCCGCGTCAGTCATGACATATGCTATCATGGCATATAATAGTACTATCCATAGCGCAACAACGTTTACACCTTATGAAATTGTATTTGGGCATACAGACTCCGGTAACCCGTTCAATATAGATAGGGAAAGAAATCTCCTGCAAAAACTACTTCAGGATCATAGAAAAAGACTTAAAGTACTATATGAATATGTTAGTGATAAATTAGTTAATGATAAAGTTAAAGTTAGGGAAAAGAAAGGCGGTGAAAACCCACCCGAAATCAAGGAAGGCGATGTCGTATTTATGAAGGACACTCGAATCCGTAAAGCTAAAGAACTTCCTAGATGTGACAAAGCCAAAGTAACAGGTAGCCCATCGAGAAATATTATTCCGGTGCAGGTTAAAAAACGCAACACTCGCGTAGCAGTTAAAAATATCAAACGACCTCCACAGGTGGCGTGTGATAATACTGATGATCCTGGCACGTCAGGGATGCAGCCTCAACATCCAAAACCTGGAGCGGAATCCAGGGATAGCTCCAGTCAGGATAGGTACAGCTCTGATGAGGACTAGCTCTTGGAGCATAATTAAAGTAATAGATTTAGAATACATAAGTGCACTTTTCGAAAGTAACTTGGGACAGTATAATAAGCTAAAGCACCTTATCGATAGTAATAGTGAATCCCGAAGAGAACTAATGGGTTTGGAAATCCAGGTTGATTCTTTTACAGACTTATCCAGAGATAGACTACGCCAGATCTTGCCATCAGCAAGAGTGAAGAGAGGCATTCTTAACCCATTAGGATCTATAATAAAAATAATAACGGGAAATTTAGATAATGACGACGCTATTAGGTATAACTCAGTAATTGATAGTTTAAAGCATAAGGAAATTTCTGTAGAAAACAAGGTTACATTAATGCAAAGGGCATTTGATAAGTTAGTTAACGTTTCAGATGATATTAATTTTAATGTTAAGCACTTGGACTATAAAACCAAACAATTAGAAAACATTCAGAAGTATGAAACTAAACATTTTAATATTATGTCTATGATGAACAGTATGTACCAAATCCTAAATAACTTTCGGACCATTTATAATATTATACAGGAAATTGAAACTGCCATTGCCTTCAGCAAGTTAAGTACTTTACACCAATCTGTAATAAATTCAACTGAATTATTTAATATTCTCATTGAAATTGAAAAACATGCCACTTTAACATACCCTGTTTCTAAAGAAAACCTACTTAACATAGAACGTAGTATAGAGTTAAAATCATATATTAGTAATAGTCATTTAACATTTGTACTGGAAATCCCATTAATAGAGAAAAACACATATATTTATTACAAAGTTGTCCCCATCCCAATATATAACCCTGACACACACCAAACCTTTGCTATCATTCCTAAATACCCTTACCTTATGATGAATAGATTAATACTCAGACCCGTAGCAAGATACTGCGAGGAAATGGAAGAAAATAAGTTCATCTGCACGGAGGACGACATAGTGCAGCAACCAACAGCGACTTGCATCGAACAACTAATGCTACTACGAGACAACCTCGCGAACTGCAACCAGCAACTGATTAAAACTGAAGAACAAGTTATTCAAAAAATCACATCTGACCACTGGCTACTTTATACGCAAAAAAGTACGATACTGACGGAGACATGTGGAGATGAAGCGACAAAACATAATTTAGAGGGAACATTTATACTAACTCCGAATAAACATTGCGAAACAAAAATAGACAGCATAATTATAAAAGCAGTTACCAACTCAACTTTAACAATTTATAATCTGCCACCAGTTATGTTACCAGAACTCCAGCTCGAGACCCAGAGAGATGACAACGAAGTGGATTTGCGAGGCGTGGACTTCGGCGACATAAGGGACATCCTCAATAGTGTTAAATTCAATAGTGAAAATAATAATAGTGATTTCTTTATAGATTATAGAGTCAGTGTATGGACCATAGTACTATATGTAATAGCTTTTACAATAGGCCTAAGTTATTTGTCTTTTAAACTATATTGCATATTTTTCAAACGAAATTACCTGAAGCCGACTAAGCCTCCTTCAGATAATTTCTCTCTTGGGGAGGGAGGAGTTAAAGGTGTTGACAGCCCTAACATCTCCTTTGTCAGCAAAAACTAACGCATCTTCAGCACTGCCGAATTGAGAACAATACGTCAATGCTGAAATGCATAATATTAGTATAAATAGTAGTAATCAATTAATCTTAAGTTAGAATACTCTTAATTGTAAGACTGGATTGTCACTCTGCTAGTTTAAATAAAATTAAGTAAATAAATTATTTTTTAAATTAAAGTCCTGACGATCCACTTAATTCGCGCGCGCAGCCCGCCTGCAGCGCGCGCGCACACGGTGACACGACTCACGTTCTTGCATACACGACGGACTTCCGCTGAAAAATTGTTAAAAAGTTAAAAAGACACGATTTTTATCGCAGGTTTAATTAGTATCCACTACTACTACTATACTATCCACCTATACCTTAAGTTTGGCGCAACTAAGTACAGGAGGAATAGTTTTTTGAGGCGAGCTTGTTGTAGTGTGAACGGCGTTGCGGAAGAGCTGGATATCGATATATATATTCAACTGTAATCTTTCTACGGTGAGGCGGCGGTTGGTGGGGGGGTGGTTTGATTGAGCGTGCTTAGGTAGAAACTGATTTTTACTAATATGTTTTATTTTTGTATAGAGATGAGTTCTGATATCGTTTTGTATCAAAATTTGTGTGGCACAACTTTGCGATTGTTCGCGTGCTTTTTTGAAATTGTACTTTTTTTTTCTTTTGGTTCTATTTGTGAGTTCCTATAATTGGCTCCTATGTTATTACATGTTTAACCTACTCTGTAATTTGTAGCTGTTGGTTCTCCGAAAATCAATAAATAAATAAGTATGAGGCGTAACGGACTTGACTTACGCTGCAGAGACGTGGAAACTCACAGGACGACTAGTCTATAAGTTCAGAGTCGCTCAGCGTGCTATGGAGAGGGTTATGCTCGGTATCTCGTTGTGAGATAGGGTCCGCAACAAGCATATAAGACAAAAGACGGGTCATTGACATAGCCCGAAGGACAACCTGAAGTGGCAATGGGCTGGTCACGTTTGCCGTACAACTGATAATCGTTGGAGCAGACGTGTCATGGAGTGGAGACCACGTTTGGAAAAGCGTATTGTGGGACGCCCTGCGACACGTTGGACTGATGACCTTAGGAGGATAGCTGGCAATGGGTAGATCAGGGAAGCCCAGGATCGCGAATATTGGCGCAGTATGAGGGAGGCCTACGTCCAGCAGTGGACGGACAATGACTGCTAGATAAATAGATAGATAACGGACTTGTGTAAGTATCGTCGTGGTAGCTGCCTTAGTATATCATTTAGATTACTTCATCAACATTTTTTCAGCCGTAGGACGTCCACCCACTGCGCTGGACATAGCCCTCCCTCCTTACAAACACTACGACGGTTGGAAGCGGCTAGCATCCACCTTGAACTTGGCCTTACCAAATCGTCCGTCCACCTCGTTGGTGGATATGTGACATATCATATGTCCCACGGTGCGTTTGCCAGGCCTTATACTACGAAGTGCAAAATTCGAACTTCGTATCGTGCCATTCCTCTCACGCTAATAGTATTTAATACAAGAGCGAGCTGCGATACGAACTTCGATTTTCGAATTTCGGAGTAGCCCTCCTGATCACTTATGTGCATGGAATGGAATTAGTCAGTCTGACTGCAGCATGTTGATATTGCGTCTGGTAGAATCAACTGTTAAAACCCGTGTCATGTTTTAATCGACTAAATTATCATTAGGATGGTTAATTCAAAAACAATAATCTTAGTCTACTATGCACAGTAACTATAAAAACTGGCCTGAATCGTTGTTGCTTTGATAAAATTAAATTATTAGCCGTTCCATAGGCGTAATAATTTAACGCCTACTGAAAAATAAAGAGCAACAGAATTACGATTTGGAAGGTGAGTACAGTGATGTACGTTGCTGTTTATTTTTAAAGGCACCAAATTATCACACTTTTAAACGCCTTTATTAGTGTATACTATGCTTTTTGCTACTCTCTGGACCTTAATAGTTAAAATAGTAGTTAAATATGCTGTGCAAAGTATCTCTATATATTTCTATCAGCCACCGCGTGACGGATGATAGTTTAGCCGACACAATCAATTCATGCTCAAAGTGATTTATACTTTATAATTAAATAATACTAAGGGACTGTTTCACCACCCATTGATTAATTTTAACTGACAGATAGATTTGATGCCGTCTCCATCTATTCAAACAAAACAATCAGAGACGGCATCACATTTATCCGTCAAAAATAATATTGATCAATGGCACAGAATATATAATAGCACTAACGTAATGGATTGTGAAACAGGGGGTAAATCAGCTATACTAACAATAGCTTATTCAGTTCGTTATCACCTCTAGCAATAAAAAAAATCTTTTATGCAATTTCCAAAATTACAACACTTAGTTTTTCTTAATCCAGTTAAATTACCTAGGCATTCGTTGGTGCCGCTGGCGATCGCGCTAGCCGCGCCTGCATCAGTGACGGCCAGACAGAACTGCTCGCTCGCCGCGCACACACACACAAGCAGGAAGAAGTTCTTGACCAATAACAATGAGCCTACGAGAGTCGCCAATAGCATGTAATACTAAAAAATACAGCAAAAATTGAATTAACTTTTTCCTTCTCTTAAATAGCTAAGTTTAAACAGCTTGTTTTCAAATTTAGTATTAGGGTGAGGCCACACGAGCGTAATTTTGTGAGTCGTGAGCGGCAGAATTTCGGTTCGCGCCATACAATATGCGGGCCATCACGTGACACTCACGTGACACAATGTATGGCGCAACCGAAATTCTGCGGCTCACAACTCACAAAATTACGCTCGTGTGGCCTCACCGTCCAGGCATTTACGTTGAAGCGCTTTATCAATGTTTTGGGTTTATCGATAACTAGGTAATACTTAATCATACAGTACAGCCTACCCCGATTGTATTACTAACTTAAACCCAAAATAATAATAAAATATCGCAGGAAACCTTGAGATTAATTTTATTAGCTATAGTTTCAGACTTGCCCATACCGACTGATCTAAATGTAGCACCCGTTATATCTTTTCTTTCAGTGATGAAGAACTTCCTGATCATAATCACATTAGGGTGCGTGATAGTGGTGGCCATAACGCCGACTTCAACCTCAAATGATGAATTGATGACGATGATCGTGGCTTTAATCTTAATCCCACCCAATCTTATAAGTATTAAAACAATATAGGATAAACTACCTACACTGCGTCTTCCGGTCCGTGGACGCCACTCGAGAACCTTTTTGCCCCATCGGCCATCAGTTCTACGAGCGATGTGCCCTGCCCACTGCCCCTTGAGTCTGGCGATTCTTCGAGCTATGTCGGTGGCTTTAGTACTTCTTGCGCATATTTCATCCGAGCATAGCCCTCTGAGTGACTGAGATTTCTTATGAGGCCCATCGTTAGCGGTCATGTCTCAGTGCCATAAGTCATCACTGGCAATACACACTGGTCAAAGACTTTTGACTTGAGACATTGCGGTATGCTGGATGACAAGATATTGCGGAGCTTCCCGAACTCTGCCCAGGCGAATCTAATTTGTCGATAGACCTCTTTCTCGAAGTTGAACGTACCTAATTGGATTGAATGTCCCAAGTAGATATAGTCGTCAACAGCGTCGAGCAATGTGTCTCCGATTGCGACGATAGTTGCATAGTTAAATACATATTTAATACCCAAGATTTGAGAACAAACATTCATGTTTTTCATACAAAATATCTGTTTTGACCGCGGAGCAACCCCGGGGCCTCAAGCATCATAATCAGGTTCTCTAACCACTGAGTTATCTGGTCGTCTAGCTCAGTACCTACTATTAGTTCGAGACATCAATACAGTCAAATTAATCGGAAAAAAATATTTACTTACCGAATTGAAAAAAGAATCTCCTGAAGCTTTGTTTATTTCAATAAATACTTGGACCTGTATTAATGATTGCGAAAAGAATTCAGCAGATAACAACATAATCTGCAACAAATATGAAAGGGCACTTATAAAATGTAATAATCTTCATTCATTCATTATTTATAAATTAACGTGAAGTCTTACAGGCACGTGATATAGATTCCCACAAAGTTTAAAGGCTGTCATGATATCAAAGTAAGACCTAGAAAGTCTTTCCCCTTGCAGGCGCACTTCGTCCAAATATTTTCTCAGCTGGGTATGATTTGTTAGAGAACACATTACCACAAAGCGATTCATTTCATCCTTCCACAGTCTTACTTCATGTGTGAGGAAGTTCAGAATTCGAGTGGCATAAACAATGTTTACATTATAGTAAAGTAATGCATATGTAAATACAACATAGTTATAACCAAAGAAATCAAATTTTACGGCGGCAATATTGTAAAAGGTAACGACAAGAGGAATGATTACTATAAAAATCCAATTAAGAACTTTGTTTGTATTTAAATTGTCATTGTGTTTAAATACCTTGTAGGCTTGATGCATTTTTAAGATAAGTAACATATTTTTGTTGCCTTGAGCAATATGGAGAATGAACAATACTATGCAGTAAACAGTGTAAAAAATACAGCTTATTACTGCATAAGTATAAATAAAACTTATAATATTTGATGGAACGTGTAATGCAAACATAACCAATCCTAGCACGCCCATGACAATCGACATACATACACCGAAAAAATATATTACGTTGAAGAAGAAACTGTTTGGTTCAATAGCTCCCTTATTTATTTTAAATTTTGGTTGCAGTAACACATATTGCATTAAATTTAAAGGAAACAACATCTGTTCGAACTCTTTGTCCATAACATTGTTTAAATTCATTTTTATTTTGTGTAAGTTTAAGACCTTTCAATGGCGCTTCTGACGGAGAATATTAAAAATGGAACTAGTTTGAAATGTCCCAAGCACTTAGTGTTAATTGATTTTAGGGTAATATCCATGCTTTTAACTTCGATTGAATTCAACGAGTCTATTGTCACTTGCTTGAGTGTTATTTTTTTTTATATTCCTCTCCACTCTGATCATTTACGTATATGTATGTTTTGTTAATTAAGTATTTCAATTTGTTAGTAATCTACTTCGTTGAATAGTACTTATTTGTATGTTTCTGACAATCAAGGGATTTTTACACTATCAAAAAACTTAGCAATATATAAATAAGTTTTCAAAGGGGGAACGCTGCCAGTATCTTCGGAACCTTGCCTAAAGGGACTCCTTTTAATAATGTATTTTATTTATCTATCTATATCTATACATATAATAAATCTGTAACAAGTCGGTGTCTGTACATTGAAGATATTTGAGAAAAACTGTCACTAAGGCTATTTATTAGCGCAATAGAAGCCAAAACAATGATTTTTAGAATTATTGTGCGTTTGTCTGTTTGTCTGTGCGTTTGTGCGCGCTAATCTCAGAAACGGCTTAACCTAGAAGGATGCGGTTTTCACTAATATGTTAATATTTTCTTGGATTAACATTCATTGTTTGTTTCATTTGAATCGGTTCACAAATAAGAAAGATACCTACGTTACTACCTATTTTAAGAATTTATCGAACAGGTTTTTTATTGTTTGAACGCGCTAATCTCAGGAACTACTGCTCCGATTTGAAAAATTCTTTCAGTGTTAGATAGCACATTTATCGAGGAAGGCTATAGGCTATATATCATCACGCTAACACCAATAGGAGCGGAGCGGAGCGGAAGAATGTTTCGAAATCGGGGGTTTTTGAAGTAAAACTTCTATAGGCACGCTTGACTTGTGGTGAGTGTGAACGCGGGTGTGCGGTGGATTCGGTAGGGGGGTGGGGTTGGGAGGGGAGTGTGGAAGGGGGGGTTGCGGGGCGGGTAATTTTTTTATATCGAGGAACTAAGGAGAGCCATAATTGATGAAAAAGCAAATTGGATAAAAAAAATAAGCTGCCCAAATTACTAATTCCACGCAGACGGAGTCGCGGGCAACAGCTAGTTATATTATATTTTTTATTTTAAGGTTTGTAGTCCTAGGTTAATTGTTCTAGTATATTTTTTTATTTCTGTATAATTAGTTAATTACTTTAATGTTATATTGTACATTATTAATTATTTGATATGGTAAACATGAAACTACCGTGAGACTCAAACGCCGCACGCAAAGAATATTAGCCTAGGACTTATTCTCAGACCTACCGAATATAGAGAAAAAACTTTCATTAAAATCGATCAAGCCGCCTCGGAGGAGTTCGATAACCAACGCCGTGACACGAGATTTTTATAAGATAAATCTTTAGAAGATCTTTTTTTTATATAACTGGTGTTTTCTATTACGAAATTAATAAAAATAGGCAAATTTAGTACATTATTAAAAAAAATGCAATGCATGAAAAATAAAATCTTGTAAATGAACATTTATTTCCAATGTTGCTGTTTCCTTGCAATCGAAGTGAAAAGCAGAGTGTAAAACTCGAGCATTTAATGCATTTCCCCCTCGACGTATGTCACGGCTATATGAACGCCTCAGGTAGAATGGCTTGTTTTATGCTCTTGTTATACAATCTACTATTTTTGCTTTTTACAGTTTTTTGTGTCGGGGGTTATTTCAAAATTTCATACTTATTAATTTTTTATTCACTAAGCTGCCAATAAAAAAAAAATATCGCGGGACAATTCACACCAATTGACCTAGTCCCAAAGTAAGCTAAGCGTATAGTGAAAATAAACGGATCACTCACGTCTTAAAACGAGTTTAACTAGACATGTTTCGGGCTAATCCGTAGCCCTTCCTCTCGGAGTCGCAGTGCACGTTTGGCAGCCGCCGCGACGTGCGACTCCGAGTGGAAGGGCTACGGATTAGCCCGAAGCAAGTCGAGTTAAACTCGTTTTAAGACGTGAGTGATCCGTTTATTTTCACTATGAGTGAGTCTCACGGTAGTTTCATGTCCTTTTGACCGCCAGCGTCGGCTATAGACGACAGTACGGTAATACAAAATTAAACCTACCCGCATCCGCATAAGAATCAATTTTGTTCCAAACAAAAACGATGCGTGGCGGTCAAAAGGTTAAAGTAAGCTAAGCATAGCTTGTGTTATGGGTACAAGGCAACGGATAATAGTATTTTATGCAACTGTTGTATAAGTAAGGTCTTAAAAGGCGAGTGACGTGAGTTGCGATACGAGCGAAAGCGAGTATCGCAATAGAAGACGGCAAGAGCCGTTAAGACCAAATTATACACCGTTGCATACAATATTTTTCCTACGACTATAGGTAGGTATTAAATAAAATACAAAATTAAATTAAAAAAAAATATTTATGAAAATGCAGATGTAAATTTTGAATACTATTATTTGATATGGTGATATTTGGAATGTTGGCAGAGGTTGAGTGATTAATATTTATGTCTCAGTTTTGTTCTATTACCTATTTGTGATAATAGTTATTTGTTATACAAGGGGGGAAAGTTGTATTTTAACTGCGAGTGTTCATTTTGAAACACGAGCTATCGAAAGGATTCTATGATTGACCACGAGCGAAGCGAGTGGTTCAAAAATAGAATTCTTTCGATAGCGAGTGCTTCAACACACGAGACGTAAAATAACTTTTCACCCGTGTATAACACAAAACTTTTCACCTAACTACAGCGAGGAAAATAAGAAAAAGGGTTTGTACTATCAATTATTATTTATTTACCTCTTTGTCAATACAATAATTTTGAAGTACTTATAGAAATATTGGTAAAATCAAAAATAATGCAAAATAGCCTAAGCAAATCCAGTCTTTATGGAACTATTCCAATACCGACATATCGTCACTACTTTGAAAAAACTCGTATCTCCAATCAATGAATAAACCAAACTGAACTTTATTGCACATCTAGTAAAGTTCAATTAGCCAGATTATCGATTTTGAGATACGAGCAAACTGTATTACTGTTAAATTGTATACCGTTTTGACTTAAGTTTTTTTTTATTATTTCGGATGCGTTTTGATCGCACATCGACTTACTTGGACTGTCAGAACATTTTATCCGTTTTTACAACAATAATGAAGGTTAATGTTGAATGCTGATATTTATGAATTAAAATAAAGTTGTAAGACTGTATTTAGTGTTTTTTACTCGATGCAATTCATTAATTGTGATGTTATAAATTCAGCACTTTTAACGTTTTACGTTTTGTTAGCTGTCAAATATCACTTAAGCTGCCTTCAAATGTCAAAACTCTTTCTTCACTTGTGGATAAAAAGCGATTTTCTCAATAGATGTCAAACAAACAAAAAGGGCTTTCCGAGCTAGTGAGGTGAAAAGTAAATGGTCCGGTTGAAGAGGTTGCAGCTGCTTGTGTTTCAGGTGTAAAAGTTGGTGAGCACTATGCTTGACGGTCTGGTATGAATGTGGATGGAATAATCTTCTGTGGTACCTACTGTTTGTTCTATAGACGTCATGAGTAGATTAGAGACCTTTTTTTCTGTTGTTAATAGAGTTGTCTATGTAACTTTCAACCTCCGTTGTGGACTTCCAGCCACCATGTCTTTTCAATGATGACAAATCTGCACCGGCATCTACTAATATTGTGGCTGATGTTCTCCTGAAGCAGTGCCCCGTATATAGCTCCGGGTTGGGAAGACCAAGATAGGATGCAACAATTTTCCCCATTTGGCCGAAGGTGTTTATGCCAATAATCTGTCTTCTTCTTCGTTATTAAATTGAGCGGGAACGGGAAAATGTTGTTTGACTTTATGTTTGGCAGATATGATTGTCTATGGTCTATGGCAAACTTTGTTTTTAATTTTGACGTTTGATATAAAGGCCACCACAACCCGGGAGCGCGGAGCGCCGACGGAGCGTGCCCACCTCTATAACACTGAATCAAAAATATACGGTGACACACACCTTTATAAAATAAGTACGTTTTTCTTATGTTGGCAGTAAAAATTATCTCGGAAAGTTATATTTTTAGTGCAAACCGCATGAATTCAGTTGCTTGTTTTAAGCCGAGTTTACACCTGAAGGAAAAATCGCGCAAGTCTATTGCAACTTACACCTTTTTCCTTGCAGGTGTAACCCGGGCTTTAGTTTTGAGTGTAACCTACATTTAATAATCTGTGGCAGCTAGGTGTATCGTAATAACGACATTACGACAAAAGTGCTGTTGTGGGGAATAGAGTATAGACTTTTCTGAAGTCATATTATCTATGTTCTTATTTATCTGTTCGTGACCATGTAAAAAACAAATAAAAGTACAGGAGTAGGAAAACATACTTATATAGATTGATACATACTTAAATACATATTAAACACCCAAGACCCGAGAACATATATTCGTATTATTCATACAAATATCTGCCGCGACGTGGGAATCGAACCCGGGACCTCAAGCTTCGTAGTCAGGTTCTCTACCTACTAGGCCATCTGGTCGTCTAAATTCGTCGTCGTCCAATTGATCGAAAGGTGGCAGAGAACCACGAAGGCATTAATATCCAGACTAGATGACGCTGCTGCACTGAGGTAAGTTCTTAGGGATGTCTTGTTGTATGAGGTAGGCAAATAATATCAATTTACGTAGCCACGTAATTCCTGCGTCACCTGTCTGACGCCATAGTGACGTGGATCAAATGTAACATAAGATTTGCGCCCTCGGAAAAGTTATACATTTACATGCAAGGTTGCAAAACTGTTCTGGCCTTTAGCATCAATAGTGAAATGGGCATTCTATAGTACGGTGCCACACGGGTACCGTAAACTGGGGTTACTTTAGAAAACAGTTTTTTACGCCGTGTCCTTATTTTTTTAGACCATCTGTGGCAGTGAAATAACTACTACCTTGATAAATCACCTAACTTTTTACGTCATTTGCTCAATCGAGCTATGAATATTTGCGTTTTTATAACCATTTTAAATTTATTTATTCATTAAAATAACAATAATTACAGTAGAGGTTTTTTACAAATATTCACAATTGAGGTTGCTTCCAATGTTGGTGAAACGATGGTTCCCACACTAGGTCTAGCCTGTATCGTGGGGACCTTACATTCATTGCTTTAACAAAATAGCATTACTACAAGTGTGTGAGTGTCTGCGTTTACGTGTGCGATTGAAGGATGGACATTCGCCTACATTGCAATTTTAAGAAGCTCTTCCGTTTCCATGTGATTCAATGCAAGTAACCACTTTCTAACAATGACCAGCATTTGTTTCATACTATACTTTTGTATGTTGCACAGCTTCACAACTTTGTTACAAATATAAGTATGGAGAAACTGTGGAAACCGACGCGCAAAGGGCGACCCAGTTGCGGCTATCAAATATCAAATAATTTATCAAAGTAGCCCCAAAATTTCCCATAGTAACCCCAATTTACCGGTACAGTGAAAAGGGATTTATGGAATTTCCGAAGAGGTACAGATCAGAAGTTGACCATAAATTTTATTTGAGCGCGGACGGAGTCGCGGGCAAAAGCTAGTATGAAAATAAAATGTAAATAATTTCATGTCAAATAAAAAACTTGGCATTCTTCTATATTTAATACGACTTGCACGTTACGTTTTCTCTTACAGATCTAAACTGGGGCTTATAAAACCTCCAATGCATTATTGACCTTTCCCGTGCCGGTAGTTCCGCGTGCAGCGCGTGCGCACATCGATTGTGGTTCAATTGTTTAATTGTGCTCATAGGAAGGTTGAATGACGTCACGGGAGCTGAATGATATCCCTGTACGCTTATTGTCTAACTCGCGGGCGCTTGCTATCGCTTACACTTTTTATTTCTGTCAAACGGTGTAAGACGTTGACGGAAAGAGATAGTGGTAGAGCCATGTTGTAGCTAGTCGCTGCATCACGAATGGGCCGGCTCGTCCGGGGCAGTACCATCCTCTCACAGAACACTGGCGTGAGTAAAGCAGCTGTACTCCTGCTGCGTTTCGTACGGTCAGTGAGAGTGCCGGAGGTCCAATACCTCTCCCCCTCCCCTTCCCTTATTTTCTCTCCTTTTTTAAAGGCCGGCAACAGATCAGTGACTCTCTTTGAATTGTTGATGTTCATGGGCGGTGGTAATCATTTTCCATCAGATGACCCGCTTATTCGTTTGCATCACTCTCATAATAATAAAAAAACCTGGCATATAAAATAGTATGTCGAACATAAAAACTTTACATCAATACTATTTAGGTATCTATAATATCGAAAATCAATACTATCAATAGTGTTAATAGTAAATGATGTATTGGATTGAAATTACCAACGATTATTTACTTATTTATTTATTGGACCTTCAACAACAAGAATACTCGTACATGTGTTGTTTTACATAAGCAGCTTAAGACTAAGTACCTTATTAATTATAGAAGGACACCGTATGCGCAAAATAACAGTAGTTTTAACTTAAAGCTAAAAAAATATTTACAAAAAATATTGTTTGCTCCTAGCCTAGACTCGAAACTGAACTAAGCTAACAACTTAAAATAATTGTAAGTATATCAGGCTTATTTCTTGGTAACTATGCGGTATCGATATTATCAATAGTCGATATAGGCCTATCGATTTTGCGACTACTTTTCAAGGTCACGATACTATTGACAGTACTATCGATACTTCGATCTATCGTTGGCAACGCTAAGTGTATCTAGTGTTAGCTGCGCGGGCGGCGAAGCGTGCGCGAGACCTTTTGCCGAGGCGGTCAGGCGGAACCGTGGCGTTACCACCTCTAACCACATACACAGCGACGGCTGGTCTACGTTTTAGAATAGATATTTGAGAAAACGTAAAATATCGGTTGTCTGTAAAGTCGGTTTACGGACGATAGTTTAACGTGACAACGTCATAACAAAACATTCAAAAAACAAAAATGAAACAAGGCGGTCACCCATCCAAGTACTGACCGCGCCCGACGTTGCTTAACCTCGGTGATCGGACGAGAACCGGTGTTTTGTCAAATATCTTGAAAACGGTGCATCCTACGGCAAAATCAATGAAATTTTCCTAAGAATTTGAGCATTTAATAAAATTGACATAATTAGGTATATTGTTAAATAGAAAAAATAGTTTTGAAAACTGAAACTCTACTACGAAAAAAACGCGCTCTAAAAGTATGAAATAAGAAAATGTTCAAGAACTATACACAATTTATTAGCTCCTCCGTGACAACAATTATGAACCTCCACAAATTAACTCCTGATTCAACCAAGCAAGAAAATATTCTTGTCCGAAATTCTTATACACAGACTTCTGAGAAGGGCCTGGGTGCATGCCACATTGCCTTAAGGATTGCTTACTTAATAATTAATTTTATGGTGGCATGCGCCACGGCTCTCCTCTGAGTCTGTGTGTAAAAATTTTGGACAAGAATATTTTCTTGCTTGATTGAATCAGGAGTTAATTTGCGAAGAAATTCAGAGAACACCTACGAAGAAATTCAGAGGTGCATGTGAAGTTCCCCATCCCCGCTGGGCCCGCGTGGGAATGAGAAGCCAAGCCCTCTCATTCTGAGAGGAGGTCTGTGTCTAGCAGTGGGACGTATGAAGGCTGAGCCGATGATGATGACCAAGGCAGACCTGCTATATGGTTATTATATATATCTTGATCTTATAGATAACCTTACTACTTACATTGCTAGGGTCCGTAATAGGTCAATTGTGCTGGAGACCAGTAAATCATATTCAAACATCCGGATCTGCCTGTCGGCTCGTACTAGGGCAGTAGAAACGCGGGAGCGGTCAAGGATCTAAAATCACTAAGACAGTACCGTGGCTTCGATGAACTTTAATGGGTTATAGTTATTTATGTGTATGTGACTGGTGCATTGTGATATACACATGTGACGAACCGAAGGCGAGTTTCATAATAAGATCACACGAGTGTTTTAATCCTAACTATGCATGCACAGTCGCATGCATAATTTTATCTACATGCATAAGTCTCCGTTATTTTTTCACCAAATCGACTATCGAACATTTCGATACTTTAATGCATTTATTAAGATGCAGCCACAGATATAGAGTTCTTAATACAGGCCATTTGATTATCGCTTCTGAACATATTAATAGGAAAGTTATGGTTATGATATTGATGTAGATGACTATTTAAACATCATTACCATCCTACGATTACTACCACAAGGGAAAGTAGAGTCCCAAGAACTTTGATCAAACTAGATTTAGCACTGATACAATCAATATCAAAGTCAAAGTCAGAATATTTTTATACATTTTAGGAAAAACCTGTTAAATAGAATCAGGCAAGAAACACAAGGAGGCATTTTTTTTTCAAACATCTACAATGGTTATTTAATTACGTGGGCATGGCTCTGAACATCGAAAATTAATATATCGAATGTATTAAAATAAAATAATGAATGTATTAATAATGATTAATGTATTAAATATTGAATGGTGAAAATGTTGAAAAGTTTATTTTTCCGGACGGACTGTTGCTGTTACAGCTTGCCGGACACAGGGTGAGCTGCCAAACGGGCTGCTCAGCAAGCGCAAAGAATTTCTTAGCATGGCAAAGGGTGCTCCTATTGAGCCGACCTCGGACTTTGGATGCAAGCAATCGGATTTTTTATGCTACCATTGTTTCGGAAATAAAATCATTATCAAAATAAAAAAAAATCAAAACGTTTATTCTGCAAATAGGCCGCGAAGGGCTCTTTTACATGTCACTTTGTTTAAACTACCAGCGCTTTCGTAAGGACCATCATTGCCAAGAAGAATGCGCCGCAAGAAACTTGGCAGGAAGTCATCTTTTCAAATGAAAATAATAATAACTTACAAACTAAAAAACCATACAAATATAGAATTAAATAAAAAATAATAATAATTATATAAAAAAAAACAATACAGGGATGTATTGGGTCCCTTAGTTAAAAAAAAAAAAAAAAACTAAAACTATACCTACATCTTAACTAACTATATCTATGTTCAGTAGAAGTAGTGGTAGAGCCATGTTGTAGCTAGCCGCTGCATCACGAATGGGCCGGCTCGTCCGGGGCAGTACCACCCTCTCACAGAACACCGGCGTGAAGCAGCAGTACTCCTGCTGCGTTTCGTACGGTCAGTGAGAGCGCCGGGGGCGCAATACCTCTCCCCCTCCCCTATTCCCTCTCCTTTTCCCAGGGCCGACAACGCACTGGCACCGTGTAAAGCGCTGCGGGTGTCTATGGACAGTGGTGATCATTTAACATCAGGTGACCCACTAGTTCGTTTGTCTGGCCTTTCTAACATAAAAAAAAAAAAAAGTGTAGAATGCTTCCACCGTGAAAAAAGAAAAAAAAAGAAAAAGAAAAAATAAAAAATAATAATATCGGAGATAGTCTTCCAATGTCACAATAATTAAAAATGAATCTGTTAAAACACATTTCAGGTCAAGTAACCATTAAACTTTTGGATTCCAAAGGCAAGCTTACGCCTGCCGCCCCCAAAGTTGGCTCACAAATAGTCATCTACCTTACCTAGGTATATACCTACTATCTATTGGAATTCAAACACTAGTAGGAAGATATTTTCAAGCTTATTGCAGTCGGTCCAATTAAAAATGTTACAGTTTTATTTTTGCTTTTTAGTTTGAGGGTGTTTTTTGAAGCCGGTTTTATTTCTTCTATCGCATGTGACATCTGGGTCATACACATTTTTTTGTTCACGTCTCTCCTGTGGACATAGCAAAAGTTAAGGGGCTATTAGCCAATATTTTTTTGTCAAGCGAGTTTCACGCCCGGCCAACTTTTTTTTTATTATGAGAGGGAGGCAAACGAACAAGCGCGTCATCTGATGGAAAATGATCACCACCACCCATAAATATCAACAACTCTTTCAGCCAATTTAAAAAATCTTAAGTTTGCTGAATCGGTGTCACTTATACTGTTACTTTTGTGTCCACAGAAGAGTCGACTTTTGTTTCTTACGCTGTATATGACCATTTCCATTCCTAATTTTATCAACTCTGCGAGTATCAATATGAGGATGAGGATGTGCGAGATACGACGCAAACACCAAAATGAGCTCGCCCATAAATCAACAATTTTGTGCGTCGCCACGGTAAAGTAATGCGCGGGAACATAAAGGGCTGGGTCTCGATCTCTCGAGCTTCCTGCTTAGTAGATTCAGGTGCAAAAATATGTACCTATCGATTTAATCCGCTCATACTTATGAACCGTTACCTTAATTCGACGATATAAGAGCTAAATTTAGTCAGCAGTTTTTATTTTTTTCTATAGGACAATGAAAATGTAATTTATGTCCCACAATGTACCACATTGTGGCGCGCCCTAAAATCGGTTGGCTAGAATAAAAATTGATGAAAAACCATATTTCGTTTTTTTCAATATTAACTATAAAGTCGGACTGGCAACACTTTGCCGAAGCCAGGGACGAGTGGAAGGAGAAAGGGGAGGCCTTTGCCCAGCAGTGGGACACTGTATAGGCTATTTAAAAAAAAAAACTATAAAGTTTAGAGGGCTGAAATTTTGCATAATAATTACTAATATAGAACCACACCATCTGTTAAAAGTAGAAGCCCAAACTCGAGGGGTAAAAACTAGTATCTATAAATGAGAATTGTTTGTTGTTGTGATGTTTACTGTATATACTTAGATAAAATAACACAGCTGATCTGTTCACACGTTGTGCACTTGTAGATAACCTAACCTACATTACTCACTAAAGATAAACATGAATTGTTTGTTTTTTTATGTTTGTTATGACTATTCATTTTAAAACAGATAGTGTTTGTAATTCAAGCGTAACAATTTACGTACTTTATTTAAATAGGACAAAGTATATAGTAAATATTATCGTTTACATAAGCTACCTACTTATATGCAGTTTATTCTTAACTAAGTAAGATACTAAGATAATAGTCTCTGTCAATCTTTAAATAACGACCGCTTTAGCCTAGTTGGTAGTGACCCTGCCTACGAAGCAAGAGGTCCTGGGTTCAAATCCCGGTAAGGGCATTTATTTGTGTGATGAGCACGAATATTTGTTCCTGAGTTATGGATGTTTTCTATGTATTTAAGTATTTATTTATCTATATAAGTATGTTTATCCGTTGCTTAGTACCCATAACACAAGCTTTGCTAAGCTTACTTTGGGACTAGGTCAATTGGTGTGAATTGTCCCATGATATTTATTTATTTATTTAATCTATGCTTAAGGTGTACTACGAGGGGCGTTCAATATAAAGTGAGAATGAGATGCAAACTCTTTTAATATTACGAAATTAAATACTGGCCGGTAAAGCTAATATATCTAGCTGATCGCTATGAAAAAAAAACTAACTGTCTTTTGTTTAAAAAAATATACGGTAATTTCTTTGCAATGCTATTGAGTACGTTAGCGAAAATGGAGAAAATTTAACTGCGCGCCGTTATCAAATACTTGTATTTGAAAAATTTTTCTACGGACCAAGTCAATTTGGATTTGCGGGACACTTTAGGGTCTAATGCTCCTCCGTATTCGACAGTCGCACGTTGGTGTGCCGAATTTAGACGTGGAAGAACATCGACAATGGACGACCCCCGCTCCGGACGCCCTACTACAGCAGTAACTGAAGAAATTGTGAAAAAGTCGAAAACTCAGTTTTGGCGGATCGTCGTGTCACAGTTCGTTTTATTGCTGAAAATGTCATACCTGGTTTACACTCGCGTACGAGTGGCGAGACGAACTGCGGGACGAGCCACGAGACGAGAGTGTGAACAGGCGCGCTTCGCGCCTCGTCTCGAGATTTGCCTTGATTTTGAGGCTCGCGTCCGGAGCGAGACGACGAGGCGAGGTGACGAGGCGAGAGTGTAAATCAGGTATAAAGATTTCAACGGGGAGCGTGCATAATATTTTACATGAACGCTTGGGTATGAAAAAGGTATCTGCGCGTTGGGTACCAAGAATGCTTACTGACACGCAAAAACAAACTAGACTAGAGATTTGTCAAGAAGCTTTGAACCTGATGCAGCAAGACCGGGAACTTTTTTTGGCGCGATTTATAACAATGGACGAAACATGGCTCCATCATTACGACCCTGAAACGAAACTGCAGTCTATGACATGGAAAAGGCCATCATCTCCAACTCCGAAGAAATTCAAGGTGAGCCCATCTGCCGGTAAGGTCATGGGCTCTGTTTTTTGGGATGGTAAAGGGGTATTAATGATTGAGTATCTCGAGCAGGGAGCCACTATTACGGGCACTTTATACGCCAAACAAATAGCAACATTGCGCAATGAGATCCGCGAAAAACGGCGAGGTAAACTCTCGAAAGTTGTGCTGTTCCACCAGGACAATGCCCCGGCACCCAAGTCCGCCGTTGCAATGGCTGCAATTCGTGATGCTGGGTTCGATATCCTTAAGCATCCTCCGTATTCACCAGATCTCGCTCCCAGTGATTTCTACCTATTTCCGAGATTGAAACAATACCTGAGAGGCCAGAAATTTGAAGACGACGACGCGGTAGTCGCTGCAGTACAAGATTTTTTAAGTACTCAAGTAGAGACCTTTTTTAAAAATGGAATTTTAAGTTTAGAAAAAAGATATACTAAGTGTATTATGCTAAAAGGTGACTATGTCGAAAAATAAAATGACATTTAGTAAAAGTTGTTGATAACATACTCATTCTCACTTTTTATTGAACGCCCCTAGTATCTGTCATCGTGTAATAGTTAGCTTTGTTTGTTATAGTTTATTTATTTATTTATATGTGGCTGTTTATTATATGTATGATAAATTATGTATGAGTTGATGTACTATTTTTGTTGCGTTTTAATTTTCTGATCCACTGTTCATGCACCACCTGCTGTAAACTAGTCCTTCCTTCTTTCTGTTATAGGGTTGCCTGGATGAGATCGCTCTTAAGCGATAAGGCCGCCTATTGCTTACCATTGTATCTTTCTCTCTGTGTATCTGTTTTCTGTATTGCTTACTATTCCTGGTGTACAATAAAGAGTCATTGTATTGTATTGTATTGTATAAGTACGCATTCACACAACACATAACAGATGAGATGACATCTATTTACGAGGAACTACGTGGTGTTTTATGAAGCGTCATTGTACCTACTGTACCTATTGTATTTTTTAAGTTGTGAAAACACGTCGGTTTCAAGAGCTTATTAGAGAAACTAGCTTTTGCCCGTGACTTCGTCTGCGCAGAATTCAAATTTATTGTGGTGAACCTTTTTCATAATATCTTTCATTGAATATAGCAAAAAACACAAAATCCATCGTCATCATCACCGATACCAATTATTTAATAAATAAATCCCATTTTTTTCTTTATCCTGCGGGAATTTAATGCAGGCACGCGTGTTACATAGGCCTTTTGTAAAATAATCGTATTTCTAGTTATTTGTACTGAAATAATTTGAATAAATTATCTTATCTTATCTTATCTTATTTCCAAAAATTCTGTAATCTGTGTTGTGCTGTTATGATTTATTCGTCAAGACGAAGCAAACGAGACCAAACTCGATGGGGTCATGTCGTTTTATCACGGAGTTCCTATTGCCATATCCAGCTTCATCGCCAGGCTCTATGGTTACCATCTAGGATTAAAGTACTCGTTAAGACTTTGGGGGTTGAAATCGATAGCGTCACAACACCGCGCCCAACTGCCTTCTTTCTGCTTATTCCCCTAAATTCAAGTCTAGGGCAAATGCAAGCGTGCTCCATGGTAGGCTTTATCTTCGCTTTCCATCAGGCGTGATTGTGGTCAAACGCAAGCCTATATTGTATAAAAATACAAATCAAACGAAAATGTATGTAGAAATTACGGTTTGTGTGGCGACCGGCGTGTACGCAGAGCTTATTAGATCAACCAAGCCCAGGCAGTTACGTATTCGCGACGCGAACGGTCGGCCGTCTGTTATAGTTAAATTATATATTTGTTCAGAAGCTACGTTTAATACGTAAAGGGATTCGGGCGCGCTAACAGATATCGGGTTGAACGTTACATTCGTATGGATAATTTTAATTCGGATTTGAGTGAAAATTGTGTAAATTACAAACATTTTAACGTGTTTAGCTATAAGTACAGTGGCTTGAAGAAAAGTTTTCAATAGTGTATGTGCTATTATTTCAGTAATGTAGTGTGTCTATTTACTTTATCATTTCTTAATCTTGGAGTCTTAATTTAAATTTAAAATGTAAAGTACTATCCTGCGGGAACTATAAGCCTGTAAATGTAAATTATATCAATAAATAAATAAATAAATAAATAAATAAATATAATGTTCCGAGAGTCAAACTATCTTTATGCTTAACAAATTTTATCTTAATCGGTTCAGCAGATTATGCGTGAAGAGGTAACAGACAGACAGAGAGACAGACACTGGGCTCGAACCACTCGCCCCTCCGAAATTTACCATGAGATTTACGGCGAAGGAAATCATCGTGAGGAAACCTGCACGAGCCTGCGAAGAAATTCAACGGTACGTGTGAAGTTCCTAATCTACACTGAGCTGGAGTGGAACTACGGCCCAAGCTGTCTCATTCTGAGAAGAGGCCTGTGCCCTGCAGTGGGTCGTTATAGACAGAGATGATAAAGTCTCTAACAATAATTTTGCAGGTGTGAGAAACGCAATTTTTCTTTGAAGAGTTCTATTCAATTTTTCAAAATACAGTTTTATCGATAGTTATTGATTCTCCAATTTTCAGTTTATATTGGTTTCTTAAGCCGTTATTTAGTTGGAAAAAATGTAGGTACCTATAGTATAATTATAATCATTAACCATGTAATTATATTTAATCGTTAACAGTAGGCTCTTTTGTAAGTTGACGGTCATAATGTTTAGGCTCGCATAGGTGGCATAAAACTACTAAGCAACCGGTTCAAAGACACTGCAATACCCAATACCCTTGAAGGTTAAATGACCCTAGAGAAGGTCTTTTGTAAAAACGGGATTTGCTCGCGATCCATGACATCATCTGTCCTAAAGTCAAAAGCCTATACACTTTTGCCGTATCATTAATTTGTCATAATGTTTAATATCCATAATATTCTCATGCCATAATACTTATAAGTCATAATTACTAAATTTCATAAAATCGCTACTAAAATCGCAAACAGCGAGCAAGCGAAGCGAGCGAGCAAGATGTGTTGGAGCGAAAGCAACTCGAAACGATTAGGTTTAAAGGCTAATGCAGAAGCGTAGCGAAGCGAAGTTTTAATGTTGGTGTTCGTTATTTTTATGACCACCTGAAAGTCTATTTATTGTATTTAAAATTGTTTTTTTTTCGATGAATCGCACACCTAGATCAAAAGAAAGTCAACTCAAAATAATGTACCATTTTAATTTAGAATTCAGTCGATTTCTGATTCTGACTGAATTTCAGACTGAAATGCCTTTTTTGATCTAGTACTTAGTGCAAAATTATGTATTTGCTTATGACTTATGACCATTATGGATAATAACCATAGTGGCAAAAGTGTTGCGGCACTTGACTTAACCACAAACGATGATAACAACCGATCATTATGACCAGAGTTATTATGGATTATACAAACATGGCAAAAGGTATAATAGATCCGTAAAAAGCCAGGAGAAACTGTGCTGACGCATTATATAAAAACAGTTTTGGAAAGTAAACAACAACATGAGCATTGACATAATTATACAATAACTTACCTGAGGACATAAACGTTACTCGAAGGCAATAGTTTTAAGTATAAATTGACTACCTGGCTCTTAGACAGTTAGTTGTTTTTACGCCATCAAGAATTAGTTTAATCATGACTGACATTTTAATTTTAATTTTTCAAATATTTGGCTGTTATTAATTATGTTATTTATTATTATTATTCTGTAATTATTATTTTTTGGCATTTTTGACATTATTTTATTTTAATTGTATCGCTCCGACAAATTTTTGCACGCCGACATGCAGGCTGAATTCACTGGACATATTTAAAATTAACAATGTAACATCTGCACAAACAAGTGTATTCTGAGCAAATAAATTCTTTGAATCTGTTGAATAAAAATGAAAGACTGATATGGTCAGAATCTTCGGCAGTGAAGTAACAAGAAAATAAACTAAGTGTGACTGAGAGCATTTTTTTTAAATATGGTGCCATGACGTCTTGGACTAAGGAATTGGATGAAGCAGCAGTACTGGCCACTAGGACAGGCTTTTGGCATGTAGTTCTCTTCTACTTGCTTTGCGGCCTGGCTGCTCTGCCTACGTCGTTTTTGATTTTCTCCCAGGTAAGTTAGTTAGACGATAAGACAAACCATATAGGTTTTGAAAACGAAAATCCGAATGAGGAAAAACATCTAGGCTACATCTTAACCGTCATCTTTATCACGTTTTCACAGGCTTTTATTTAACCTGCAACCTTCTAATGTTTAGTATGTAAATTGTGGTTTCAAAATTAAAATTGGATGTTTTCTTATTAATTGGTTTAAAAAATTTTGCACTCGCTTTTTACCTGTGGTGAGGGGGGTTTGTAAGACGGCACAACGTTAATGTTCAAGTTTTCACTTCTGCCGGCACTCCCGGAGTGCAATCCGTTATTTTTTTATGGGTTTATGAATGATGGTGCTCTGGAGTAACAAGTATAAAAAAATACAGGCGAATTGATAACCTCCTCCACTTTTTATTTGAAGTCGGTTGAAAACTAAACAGTCTTTTGAAATCATAACACATCATATGAGGTTAAAATCTACACATCAATAACAGAAGCAACAGACGGGCATAAACGTGACTGTAAATGTACATAAACGTGTATGGGGACATTGCATAAACTTCTCGAGATGAATTAAAGACGTCATTTGAAGTTGCTAATGGCTTTGAATGTATTGAGTTCGGTCTGAACGTTAAGAGGATACGATGGCTGAGAGACTTTTGAGAAATAGGTATTTTAATGAAATGTCGCTGTCTCGCCCGAACCGAACATGTCGGTAATTTAATCATCAATTTACGCTACCAGAAATGTCTTACATTAGGTATCTAAGAATAAAATAAACCTAACTTATAGAGTTCTACATGACAATCATTTTGAAATTTCTTAATAATTCATGTTTTATGAGAATAAAAAGTTATGCGAAATGATGAATTATGGCAAATGATGATTATGCGTAAAAAAAGTATGCCACCAGACCCCGAGGAGATGAGGTATTTTGAACGTTCGGTACATTTCTACCAGGACATCAGAATCTCATAGAAGCTTCTTCGTACAGGTTTTCACAAATGCAACCCCTGAGCATTGGTGCGCCCCGCCGCCAGAGCTCCAAGTGCTTGCTTTGCCGGACCAGCTGGTCCGGTCGCTCATGGTACCAGGAGAACATGGGTCGTATG
Organism: Archips crataeganus; assembly: GCA_947859365.1. NCBI lineage: Eukaryota > Metazoa > Arthropoda > Insecta > Lepidoptera > Tortricidae > Archips > Archips crataeganus. The sequence continues at coordinate 14,135,794 of OX402067.1, read as the reverse complement.
AGAGCTGCCGCGCGTACACTGTAGATCCGAGGGCATTGTACGCTATATTGAATGACTATGTAGACGAAAGGTAAGTCTTTAGACTTCAAAGATTACAATTAGTTGATCTGAAACAATTACTTCGCTCACCCGTGACCTTATAATATGTTTATGCAAGAAATGTGTGTTCATACAGTTTCCTCCACCTCCACACTGTACGAAACACACACAATCACACACTAACTGACACATTTCAAATTCAACCAGAGCTCATCTTCAGAACAACACAACCATTCAAAATGCTACCAGATATTAGACTGACAAACCAAAACAAAAACACACAAAATCTGGTAGCATGGTGAAGGGTTGTTGCTCTGAAGTTGAGCTCTGGTTGAGTTTGAAACGGGTTAGTTAGTGTGGTGGTGGTGATAAATGGGTTTGTGTGATTTGTATGTGTTTGTACATTGTGAAAGTGCATGAACACACATTTCTTGCATAAACGTAGCTATCATAAGGTCGCGGGTGCGCAAAGTAATTTTTTCAGTTCATTAATATGGACCTCCGCAAAGTAACGCCTGATTCAATAAAGTACATCTATTCTTCGTTGTTTAACAGATTTCACATTATTGATTTGTCAGTAGCTATATTCACCTACGGGGTGGCTAACCGTCAATGATGTTAATCAAATGTTAATAGTAGCAGTCACAGAGTACATTTTTGAGTGTCAACTGCCAAGGTTTTTTTTAAGTTGTGTGAACTTCGATATATACTTGATACACTCACAGAAAGTCCCTGGTAAATCGTTACAAAAAATATTAGCGATGAAACAGATATACGGGGGTTTTCAGAAAAAAATGTACCCGTTTTTCCTTAATTATCCTTAATTTTCCATACAAAATTTATTACTCAGTTTTGTGACGGTCCATACAATAATGTATGGTTAACTGCGTCACAAAACTGACAATTAAAAGTGGGACACTTTTTTTTATTGCTTAAATCAATAATAGTGCTTTTGATTCTGAGTAGAACTAACCCAAAATTAGTCAGGTTTTTAAAAAAAAACCGGCCAAGTGCGAGTTGGACTCGCGCACCGAGGGTTCCGTACAAATTTATATGTATCTATATATCCAGTCTTAGCAGACCCCTGCTCCCAAGCAAAATGTGCGCAGTTTGGGATCATTGTAGATTGGTTAATGATATAGACAGACAGAAAAAAAGATTTATGCTTTTCGCAATTTTTCCTTTATCTGTGCTATAAAACCTTGCTTCGTACCGAATTTCAAGATTCTGAGTTCACGGGAAGTACCCTGTAGGTTTTGATTCCCTTGCGAGTGTCGAAAATTTGCGTTGGTTACTGATATAGACAGACAGACAAAAAAAATTATGCTTTTCGCAATTTTTCCTTTATCTGTGCTATAAGACCTTGCTTCGTACCAAAATTCAAGATTCTGAGTTCACGGGAAGTACCCTGTAGGTTCTGATTCCCTTGCGAGTTTCGAAAATATGCGGAAATTTGCGTCATAAACGGCTGTATCTTTTGATTTCGTTGGCTTAGAAGTTTGATTTTTTCACAGCTCCAAGGGACAGTAGACCTGAGTATTTGATATAAATTTCAGCTTGATACCTCCACGCGTTCCTGAGAAAAAGGGTCTTGACAGTAGGGTGTTTCACTTTTGTATGTGAAAAAAATTTTTGTGATATTTTTTCTGACTTTGCTCAGCTTCCGGTTCTAGCTCATGTTAATAGAATATTTTCCAAATTTCAAGTGGATGGGACCATGTTTAGAGGTTGCACAGAATGAACAGCTCTAAATAAGTATCAAAAAAAAGAAGTAATTACTTTTATTTAAAAATAGCACAATATGGTAGCCACATATCGTTTTTAAGTGAGACAAAATTATATTAAGCATAAAATAGAACATTAAGTACTCAATAAATAATTTACTACTTAGGCTACACAAGTTGCAACCTCATCTTTGGTTCGCTTGACCACGCATTTTCTGTTGCATGCTTGTTTCTGCTATTCGTCTCTGATCGAATCATTAAATAAAGAATAGTTACTCTGTCTTCTAGAATCTTACAGGATACGATTGATGGCAACAATTTACTGTTTCAATGTTAGAGTAAAGGTGAATGATGATAATTTTTTTGAGCCATTTCGCTTCTTTTGGTCATTCGAGCTCGATGAATAGTAGACGGCGATATAGAAACATCTGAGACATCGTGGTCAAGGCTTTTAACAGCTGTAATAAACAAAGTAGATACTAGCTTGCCGAGTGGAGCGGTCCTATGCAGCTATGAGTGTCCAATCGAGAGATTTTAGTTTACTTATAAATAGGACTTGACATTTTTGCTGGTACAGAGAATATAATTATTTTCATCGTCTTCATGACTTGATGACTACTTAATGAAGGGCATTCTTGGTCCAAGGTCACTGTCATGTTGATTTCTTTAATCGATTTATAATGCTACATTTTATAAGAATCCACTTTGTCTTGTCTCTTACGCTTTCGGATAATTTCTAAGGAAAATGTTAACAAATTATGGTAAGTGGTCCTTATAAAGTTATTAAATGTTAGCTCAAACAGTTACTGTCTTGACATATATATTAGCCTTCTTCCACACTTCTTGCGGTTTAATACTTGTCTACTTAGTGGCGTCCGAAAGAGTTTCAACAGCACTTGTTCCTTGGAAGGAAGTCCAGCTCCTAACAAAATATCACAAGGAAATCTCTCGAGTAACCGAATTCGTCGTTGACTATTCATATTATTATTTACGTTAAAATATGCTTCAATCTTTTAAACGACACACTTAAATCACTTATAACCCTCCACTTCAGATAATAAACTTGAAAATTTTGCTATCCTCTAATACACCAATATCAATTACTTGACATAAAAGTCATCAAACTGTGCAACCTTTAGATGATAATCGATTTTACTGATTTTTGGCGTATGAACTTTACATATGAGTGGAAACAAGAATTCGAGCAAAGTCAAAGAAAAATCAAAAATTTTGAAAAATGAAACACCCTACTTGACAGACAGACGGACGGACAACAAAGTGATCCTATAAGGGTTCCGTTTTTTCATTTTGAGTTACGGAACCCTAAAAAGTACAGGATACACTTTTTTCTGAAAATGCCCATAAAATTCATATTCTTAATAAGACACTAATATCTAAGGCGTATTATTATTAAGGTATATTATAACCGATCCGCATTGGCGATCTTTAGTTTCAAATAGCATCTAGGTACTGTGTTAATAACTAGGTATAAATTGAAAATTTTAAAAACCCCCAACTCAATTATGTCACTCGTATGTTTGACATTAAGTCAATGCCCGTTAAATGCGTCTAAGATCCCTTCCGCAGCTAATAAAAGAGCTAATAACTTTGAAACGGCGGAACCGATTTTGATGAAACATATCTAAGAACCATCGCCAAGAAACCTGCTTTCTATTAAAAAAAACCGCATCCAAATCGGTGCACCCATTTAAGAGCTATGATGCCACAGACAGACACACAGACATGCACAGACAGACAGACAGACACACACACATAGTGGTTAAACTTATAACACCCCTCTTTTTGTGTCGGGGGTTAAAAAAAATGTACTTACGTAATCAAATTGTAGATATGTTTTGAAAATTACAATATGTAATGTACCTTGTTGAGTTTCTTGCCGGATTATTCTCAACAGGGTTTTTTCGAACCGATGGTAGATACTTCGACATTCATAAGTCTTGTTAAAGCCTAAGATATTTTTGATTTTGACTTCGTATGATAACAACACTCCTGAATTTCGTCATTATTTTGATATTGGCAGCACTGAAATAATCCGCGAACGGGGAGCGTTGCGGACGGTACAGACGAGACGACTCGTACCAGCCACGGAGGAAGCAGCGCGACGGGAACAAGTTTGTATATGCCATCATGTAGCCTATAGGCCTTTGTATAAGTAATGCTATTATAATTTGCAAACCATTATTCGACCGCTGGGAAACTTTGGTGGTTCGGTCGGAATTGTCTCCGTAGGACGAAATTCTTCTACGGCTTATGGCACCGACTTAAAATTTGGTACAGATGTTGTTTGGATGACCATGCAAGTACACTCATGATTTTCTTCACGATTTTTTTTTGAACCCACGATTCTCGTGCTTGTCGGCTTTTCAGGCCACCACGGCTTTTTAGGAAAAAACATATTAAACAAAACATCCAAGACACATTCGTATTTTCGCACAAACATTCGTATCTTTCACAAAAATATCTGTCCCGACCGGGAATCGAACCCGGGACCTCAAGCTTCGTAGTCAGGTTCAACTCAACTCGTCGTCGTCAACGTCGTGATATACAATGATGATGAAAATATTTTTTTTTGAATAATGGAATTTTATCACACTATCTTTACACAGGTTGCGAGAGTACAAGATGCTATAGTTGCATTGAGGAGCAAGGAGCCAGCTCCGTGTACCAACGGATGGGTGTTCAACACTGACCACTACCAGAAAACGCTGGTCACTGAAGTGAGTACCTGTTTGTTACCTATGCTCGTACAAAGAAAAAAACCGGCAAAGTGCGAGTCGGATTCGCGCAAGAAGGCTTCCACACCATTATCTACAAAAAATAATTCCCTTGGGAGTGCGAAATATACGTTTTTCACAGCTTCAAAGTTTGATTTCTTCACAGCTTTAAAGGACCAGAGTATTTTGGTTTTAATTTCAACTCGATATCCACGCGTTACCGAGATAAAGGGTCTTGACTAACAGACGGACGGACGAACAACAAAGTGATCCCATAAGGGTTCCGTTAGTTTCCTTTTTGAGCTACGAAACCCTAAAAACTAAACCAAGTTAAATTAAATTAAGTAATATGAAATAAATTAAATTTATAAAAATTAAATTCAGTATTTTCAGTAACTAACGTAACCGTAATTAATACTACTAACATTTCTATGGATGTACTCGTATACTTAGTCAAGGAATTTAATTTCCAACTCACCTAAGTTTGAATGTCGTACTTACAGCAAACTGTTACCATAAAGAGCTGGTACTATGTTGCTTTGACGTTTTGCATTTGACTTTTCGACATTAAAAATGTTTCTTCCTCTTCTTTCAGTGCCACTCCAACTAGTGAAGGTTGGCCGTTAGCTCCGTGTAGGTAATTTTTCTTGTCCTTAGCGAGGCGGAAAAGCTCGGCAGCGCTCGGGATCGCGATGTCCACTCCCTGATGTTACGGAGCCAGGATTTCTTTCTTCGCCCAACTTTCCTCTTTCCAGCGACTGTGCCCATCATTATAAGTTGCAACAGCCATACCTACGCCACGTTTCCAAGTCCTAAGTAGTTAAAAATGTTTAACGACATTGTTTGTTTGTTCGTTTATACTCTTTATTGTACAAAAGGAAAACAAAAAGGTTACAGAAAAAAAATGATAAGTACAAAGGCGGATTTATCCTTGGTCATGACCAAAAAATCTTTTAGGTACCCTACGATTGAACTTTACCGTGAATGTCAAGTTCTAACAGTGAGAAGTTTGTTTATTCGTCAGGTTATACTTAGGAAACATAGGGAGCTGAAGTTTGATGCAGAGCTTATTTTGAATAAGCGTCGAACGGATCGTGTCTGTGCGGTGAACATTTCTCGTTTGGCACTCTCCGGTCGCCTTTTCTACTATCTTAGTCCAAAGCTCTATAATAAAATTAATAGGCTGAAGAAAATATATACACTTACACTTAGAGAATGCAAAGCTAAGATTACAAATTGGCTGGTAGGATTAACATATGGGGAGATCGAGGACTTGATCATGTTTCACTGACAGCGCCTGAAGGACACAATTATTTATTTATACATAAACCAATAGAATTTTATAATATTACAGGTTATACAATACAAAATAAAACACAACCCAACATCACATACCTACTTAACTCAATTTACAAACCCACGCTCACCCACAATTGCACACACACACACACACGCATACACACATACACACACACACACATACACACACACACACACACACACACACACACACACACACACACACACACACACACACAAACACACACTCATTTATGCACGCATGCACGTTTGCATGAGTTTGCATGTTAGTATGTATAGGCTACTATTGATTTGTTTACTTATAGCTTGTTGACCTCCTATAAACCTCATAATACGAGTTATTAATTTGAAAATTGTACCTACTGAAATTGTCAGCACTTATCGGTGAGTTTCCGGGTTGGGGGCCTGGAGATCTGTAATACAGGTTTTACCTAGTTCAGACTCCAGTCCCTCGCAAAAGTTACTAGTATCTAACTAAACTACCATAATGTTGTATTATTTATAACTATTGCTGTTACCTATGTACTTTTGTGAAGAAAAAATAAATGATTGTTATTATTATTATTATTATCCCTGAAGGGATCTCTGCCAGTCAACCTTTGAGTGGTTGTGGTTGTGGTGGTGGGTGGAAGAGCAATCAAGAAACAAGAAGAGCAAAACATTTGAATAAATATAAATGCATATGTAAATCTCAAATACCTAACTATACCATTTACGAAACACACATTTACATTTTACGAAATCGTTAGGGAATGAAATTCCTTGACTGTAATTGTCTGAATGTTTATTATTATTATTACATTCCAGTTTTCCCTGGTCTGCGACAACGAGTGGCTCCCAAGAACTAGCAACACTCTGTTCTGGGTTGGCTCCATCCTCGGCAACCTCTACTTTGGATGGATGTCTGACAGGTAGGTTACTTACCCAGTGCAGATTTAGAAGGGGGGAGCTAAGGCGCAAGCTACTAAATGAATAGAAGCGTCGCGCTCCAAAGCAGACAGAAGAGACGGGGCGGAAGACGAGGCCTGCGAACAAATGATGCGGACGACGCGCCTCCGCTCCACGTCTCTTCTGTATGGCTTGCGCTTAAGGAGTTAAAGCCTTAATGCTCAGGACACACGACGACACCGACACTCAACACAAATGTCGACACTAGTGTCCATTGCGTCCACATGGAAAGCAATTTTTTGTGTCTACATTGGTGTAAACATCTTAATGTCCCGGTTCAAGTGTATTGGCTGTCTACATGAATCGATGCTACACTGCAATAATTCAGTGTGGTACATTCCCTCGCCATGAATCGACGTGCTGCTGCGGCGGTTGTCGCTCTTCTTTTTTTTTAGTTTTCTTAATACATATAGAGGGTACGATGGCTGAGAGACTTTTGAGAAATAGGTATTTTAATGAAATGTCGCTGTCTCGCCCGAACCCCTTCGTGTCAGCACAGCGAGAGCGGGACAACTGCAGCTCAGACCGTTAATAGGCGCGTAAAATTGATCAGAACAGCATTTCGTAATCCCCTGTTTTCTTCTCGAAAACTGGAACAATAAATTTTTTTTTTAAATAATTAGAAGACAGATTTAGCTATAAATAAATAAATAAATAAATATCATGGGACAATTCACACCACTTGGCCTAGTCCCAAAGTAAGCTAAGCATAGCTTGTGTTATGGGTACTAGGCAACGGATAAACATACTTATATAGATAGATACATACTTAAATACATATTAAACACCCAAGACCCGAGAACAAATATTCGTATTATTCATACAAATATCTGCCCCGATGCGGGAATCGAACCCGGGACCTCAAGCTTCGTAGTCAGGTTCTCTACCTACTAGGCCATCTGGTCGTCTAAGCTATGCCCCTATGTTTTATTTTTTCTGTTTATATGAGGGATTTATATGAGGGGTGCGCATCGTATCCTCTTAAATTGAGTTCGCAAATTGTACAGTTTTCTATTTATTTCTACAGCAATAGTATTAAATTGTTCTGCCAAAGTTTCTACCGCCGCTGTCTTTAATACGATTTTTATAATCAGGGTTTGATATTTGCCATAATTCTGGTATGGCTTCATAATATTATAATCAAAGATTGTATGTCCTCCGCAGTCCACGTGCATGACGTCATATTGGTCTAGCTAAAAATTTTGCACACTATACTACGAACGTCCTGTCTCCACGGCTGCGACACAGACACTGAGCGACATCGCCACTACATCTGCAACTAAGTGTCGCGGCAGTGGACACACACAGACAGTCGATGTATACACTGAGTGTCTAGTGTCAGGTGTCGTCGTGTGTCCTGAGCATTAGTGTTTTAGTGCTAAGAGAGAGAGAGAGAGAGAGAGAGAGAGAGAGAGAGAGAGAGAGAGAGAGAGAGAGAGAGAGAGAGAGAGAGAGAGAGAGAGAGAGAGAGATGTAGTCATCATCATCATCCTAGCCTATATGGCTCGGAAGGTAGTTCTCACGTGCCCAGTGCGGATTGAAAACTTAACGCACACCATTGATTTTTTTCTCAGATATGTGCAGCTCAAGGTAAATTTGAAAATGTAATTTTGCACATGAATTCCGAAAAACTCAGAGGTGCGAGCCCGGTCTCGAACTCACGAACCTCTGCTTGAGAAACCATATAGGTCTATAGGTGCGAATGGGAACAGCCGGCGCGCAATCAGCAGGTAATCTGGTTTGAACCAGTTCCCCGTGCGATGTTATTATAGCGCGAGGTAAGGGAACACAGAAATAATAATAAAGAGGATAGAAGTGCCTTAGACGCGTGACCTTGGCGCCGCGCTTGTGACTCGTAGGTCACAAGCGCGCGACTTGTGGCTCAGTGCTATTTGAAACGTGGGTATGACAACAAGTGCTTTAAAATGGTGTTTTGCAGCATTAGCAATTGCGGAAACTCGTCCACACTGTGTAATTACACTAATAAGGGGATTACATTTAATTGGTATGTATTAATTTAATGTAATAATGCGGTTTATATCAAAATACAACTTGAGAAAATATTTCATTATGAAATATTGGTTTACACGTTATTAACACGGAACTTCATATACCATTGCTACTCATGCCCATAAAAACGCAGATCGTTTTGAATTATACGCAGCAATGTAAATGGCCATACATGGTGTTCCTGAGGTTGCGGATGGGGACACTCTGGCACTGGCAGTGGATGTGTGTAAGCGGGTCAAGTGCAATGTGGGTGATGCGGATTTGGGCAGGTGCTTCAGAACCGGACGTTCTCAGGCCGGCCGGATGAGGCCCATCTTGGTCCGCTTCAGGGATGTTGCGCTCCGGGATGAGGTCTGGTTTGCCAAGACTGCCTTGAAAGGATCTGGCATAGTCATTTCCGAATTTTTGACTCATCCCCGGTATGCTGCATTCATGGCTGCGAGAGAGAGGTTCGGAGTAACCAAGTGCTGGACGAGGGAGGGCGTCATCGTTGTGCTGGATGCTGATGGTGGGAGGCATCACATAACATCTCTCGCCGAGCTCAACGGGATTCCGACCGCATTGCCTGGGTCTGCGGGCTGGTCTGGAACGCCTCAGGGAGGTTCTGGGCAACGGAAGCGTCCAAAGAGGCAGCAAGGAAAGGCTGCGGCATAATTTTTACTTGTTTTTTCACGTTACTATCTATGCAAGTGTCTCTTGTATTCGGCAGTATTTTGCTTTTCTGTTTACCCACTATCACTTGACTTACTTTTATCACTTTCACTGTAATACCTTCAAAATTCTATTACTTTTTCTATCTGTTTACCATCTTGCCAACATTATTCATTTTACATGACAGTATAGTATGATTGACAGCTGCCTGTCTGTGCTGCTGATAGTGACACTTGAGTTGAGGTGTTGCTACTGTATTGCTGCGTTTCGTTCCACGCATTATTTTATGTTATTTTCCTTTGTAACATTTGTAAACTTGCTTTTATAATTAATTAGTAATTTTTAATTTTTGTATACTGCTGGCAGGTGGTTGCAAAATTGCTTTGAATTTTTATTTTACTTATTACTTACATTTATATATTGATCACCTATTTGAAAAATTATACGTCACATTTAGGCCATGATGTCAGCGCAGATAGTGCTCACTATTTTTCCTTCTCTTCAGACTCTGACAGTGAGACTAGTTTTACTTCCTTGCCTCCTACACTCTTTGACACCATTAATTTAGAGTTTTCTAGTTTTCCGAACAATTTTAATGTAGTTCATGTTAACGCGCAAAGTATACCAGCCCATTTCACCGACATGTTACTAAGTTTTAATTTAAAAAATCTTCACGCATACTTGTTTCCGAATCTTGGCTTAAACCGTGCCTTCCATCTACCTCTTATTCCATACCTGGTTTCCGTCTCATACGTAATGATCGCTCTGGTAGGGGTGGTGGGGGAGTTGCCATTTATCTTCGTTCTTGTATCCCCTATTCCATTGTCAGTATGTCACCTCAGTCTTCATCATCCGACGTCTCTGAATATCTTTTTCTTAATATTACCTTGACATACGCGAAGGTACTTCTTGGAGTTTTTTATTCCCCCTCTATGCAGGTTAATTATTTTGCATCCCTTGAGAAGCTCCTTGAAGATGTTATGCCAGCGTTTCAGCACCATATTATAATGGGTGATTTTAATACGTACCTACTTAAAAACGATTCCCGCTCTAGATCCCTTAGGTCTGTTGTTGAGGCTTGCAACCTAAGTATTCTCCCATCCAATGCTACTCATCATTTCCCGAACTGTTCCCCGTCTCTTCTAGACCTATCTATCACTTCTTCTCCTGGTCATGTTGCTAAAGCTGGCCAGTGTTCTGCAGACGCTTTCTCTTATCATGATTTGATTTACCTCTCATATAAAATTCGACCTCCTAGGATTAAACGTAAAGTTCTTTTGCAGCGCAACTTTGGTCGAATGAATATTGACTTGCTTCGTGAGGACGCAATGAAGATCGATTGGGCATCCGTCTCCGGAGCTGGCGCGGTTGATGATCAAATCGCTCTTTTCAACTCACTTCTCACTAAACTTTATGACGTGCACGCTCCGGTCAAACCAATCAAGGTGAAGCATCTTCCTGCTCCCTGGCTTACTGATGATATCAAGTCCCTGATTCGAAGGAAGAATCAAGCTAAAGTAAGGTTGACTCTTCGGACAGAAACAGGGACAAATATCGTGCCTTGCGGAATCGCTGTAGCACTATCTGTAGAGACGCTCAAAGACGCCATATCCACGAGGCAGTTGAAAACGGAGACCCTGCTAAAGTTTGGAAATTTCTTAAATCAATAGGAGTTGGTAAATCTCAGCAAAAATCTATTTCGGCTGGTATTAATATTGATCAGCTCAACCAGCATTTCTCTTCTTCGGCTATTTTCAGTGGATCTGAAAAAGACAAAACACTAACTTATCTTTCAACATTACCAACTTCTGATACTACTCCTTTTTATTTCAATCAATTTACCGACAGTGATGTTAAGAGGAGCATATTATCCATCGCTTCAAACGCTGTTGGTGTTGATAGTGTAAGTCGTGCTATGATCCTTCCTCTCCTTGATATAGTTGTTCCCGTCATCACTTCTATACTTAATAATTCTATTACATCGAATATATTTCCTGTAGTATGGAAGGATGCTGAAATTATTCCCCTACCTAAAAAGTCCAGTCCGTCATCCTTTTCTGACTACAGACCAATTTCTATTCTCCCTTTCCTATCCAAAGTTTTGGAGCGTCTAGTGCATCAACAGTTATCATCATATCTAAACAGAAACGACCTCCTCAATCCTTTTCAGTCTGGTTTCCGTCCTGGTCATAGTACGGCAACCGCACTTGCGAAGATCACCGATGACATCCGAATGGGTATGGATAATAGAAAACTCACTGTTTTAACTCTATTAGATTTCAGCAATGCTTTCAACACTGTTGATTTCGACATTATGCTTGGAATTTTACGCTCTCTTAACATATCTCCTGCGGTTATTGAATGGTTTCGTAGTTACTTAGTGGGTCGTCGGCAAAGAATAAAGGCGGAAGATTCTCGATCTTCCTGGTGCAACACTCTTGCTGGTGTACCACAAGGTGGAGTGCTGTCTCCATTATTATTCTCTATTTTTATAGATTCTATTTCTCGTAATCTTCTTTCTTCGTATCACCTTTATGCTGATGACCTACAAATCTACTCTCAGGGTGTGATTGGCGATCTTCCGTTGGTTATCGAGTCTGTTAACTTGGATCTAAAGAAGATTTTGAAATGGAGCCAACGATTTGGCCTGATTGTTAACCCAACAAAGACCCAGGTCATTGTTATTGGTAGCTCGAAACTTGTGCCAAGAGTCGACTTTGCATCTCTGCCACCGGTGCTTTTCGACGGAGTACTAATACCGTTTGCGCATCAGGTCAAGAGCCTGGGTGTTATTTTAGACCGCACTCTCTCATGGTCTCCTCATGTGTGCGAGGTGAGCAGGAAGGTGTTTGCTGCGGTGGGATCTTTAAGACGGCTTCAGAATTTCCTACCTTTTGCTACCAAGGTTGCGCTTGCTCAAACTTTGCTGCACCCTATATTCGACTATGCTGACATTTGCTATCCCGATCTCCTAGAAGAGCAGCTTAATAAACTTGAGCGAATTCAAAATCTATGCATTCGGTTTATCTTTGGTCTGCGTAAGTTCGATCATGTCTCTAATTTTCGATCACAGCTCAAGTGGCTCCCAATCCGCCTTCGCCGTAACTCTCACGTTCTCCACCTTCTTTACGGCATTCTCTTTAACCCTGCAACTCCTCGCTACCTCAAAGAGCGGTTTAGCTACGTAACTTCTATTCGATGCTCTCAGAACTTTCTCCTTACCGTGCCTCTCTCTAACTCCAAATTCTATGTCTATTCTTATACTGTCCAGGCTATTCGGTTGTGGAATGCCTTGCCGATTGACTTACGACGGGCAAAATCTCTGTCAATCTTTAAATCAATGCTTAAGGTGTACTATCTGTCTTCTTGTAATTATTAGCTTTGTTATAGTTTATTTATTTATATGTGGCTGTTTATCCCAATGCTTATATTTGTTTTAGACGTGTACTTATTATATGTACGATATATGTATGAGTAGATGTACTATTTTTTGTTGCGTTTTAATTTTCTGATCCACTGTTGATGCACCACCTGCTGTAAACTAGTCCTTCCTTCTTTCTGGTAAAGGGTTGCCTGGAAGAGATCGCTCTTAAGCGATAAGGCCGCCTATTGCTTACCTTGTAACTTACTCTCTGTGTACCTGTTTTCTGTATTGCTTACTATTCCTGGTGTACAATAAAGAGTCATTGTATTGTATTGTATTGTAATTTTTGATAACCCTTCCGTCTTGCACAAAAGTTCGTGGTACGGACAAAAAAACAGGTTACGACTAGTACAGACATAATGCCGACGCGGCCAATAAATGGCGCCGTTGTGTAAATGTGGGTATGACTTACGTTGAGTGTTATTCAACGCTATCTCTAAGGTGTAAGGTTCATAATTGTTTGTAAGCAAAAATTTTAGTAATTGTGTGCGTGATTGCGTAGTACGGTTCCGGTCTTTTGCATGTGTGCATTAACACAGTAAGTAGAGGGGATGAAGTAGCGACACGAGTTCCGGAAGAAAATAGGAACTAAGGCATTTCTATCCTCTTTATTATTATTTCTGACGACGACCAGACCAGACCAGATGGCCTATATGGCCTAGTGGTTAGAGAACCTGACTACGAAGCTTGAGGTCCCGGGTTCGATTCCCGTGTCGGGGCAGATATTTGTATGAAAAATACGAATGTTTGTTCTCGGGTCTTGGGTGTTTAATATGTATTTAAGTATGTATTTATCTATATAAGTATGTTTATCCGTTGCTTAGTACCCATAACACAAGCTTTGTTAGCTTACTTTGGGACTAGGTCAATTGGTGTGAATTGTCCCCTGATATTTATTTATTTATTTATTTATTTATTCTGTGTAAGGGAATGTGCAAAACTCGCACAAACTTGTGTAAAGTTTATGAGTGTGAAGTGATACAGTGTAATTTAGGTAATTAATGCTTGTATTGATATAACAATAAAATAGATAATCGTTCATCTGCTTAGTAACCGATTATTACTAATGGCTCTGCTGTAACTACAAGTATTAAAAATGATAAAAAAAATATGCGTTTTTCAGCGATTCTAACTCGATCTTTATAACTTTTTATTGAACTGTTTTTAAAATAACCCTTCGTACACGAGACCGAGTCGCACTTTTTTTAAAATCAGATGTATTTTTAGATATGGCCGGCGCCCCACGATCCTGGTCATGATCTTCCTGGAGGTACCCTTGGCCATTGCAGCGTCATTCAGCACCACGTACTGGGGGTACATAACCCTGAGGGTCGCTGGAGGCTTGTTCTTCCCGGCCCTGTATCAGCAGCCATTCATACTGGCGTTAGAGCTGATGCCGCCAAACAAACGGACATCTGCCGGTGAGTTATCTATCTATATACCTATGTAAAACGAAGTCGTATTTGTTACATTATTTATAACTCAAGAACGGCTAAACCAATATCAATTATTTTAGATTTGTTGGATTCTTCTTGGCTCAGAATAGCAGAAGAACTATTAAAATATCAAAAAATCACGGAATTGTAAAAGTCTTATAATTGTAAGTCTTACAAATTTCCATAACTTTTTTATGGAAATTTGTTTATCTTGGTTGCTAAGACGACGGAATTTTGTTGAACTTGGTTGCTAAGATGACGGAAATTGGTTTTACATGGATGCCAAGGTTACAGTAATTTGTTTATTTTGTGAAGTTACCGGTTGATTGTTATCATAAAATCTAAACAAGAGCGTGTCGGTCACGCCCAAGATAGGGTTCCGTAGCAGATACGAAAAAATCTTTGCATGCTAGAAATATTTTTTTACAAAAACTTAAAAACTGCTCAACTGATTAAGTTGAAAATAATTTTCCTAGAAAGTTTTTACTAAGTTTAACTTACGAGATTTTTGTCATATTTTTTATACATGCGGTTCAAAAGTTAGAGGGGGGACACATTATTTTGAACTTTCGGAGTGAATATCTCCGAAAATATTCACTTTATCATAAAATGATTTAAAAAACCCCTATTTATTTTCAAATACCTATCCAATGATAACCCACACTATAGGGTTAGTCGAGAAAAAAAAATCACTCCCACTTTACGTCTATGGGAGGTACCCAAAAAATTTTTTTTTAGTTTTTTTTATTTAATCACTTTGTCGGCGTGACTGATATATATATTCATACCAAATTACAGCTTTCTAGTACTAACAGTCTCTGAGCTTAGCCGTGGTCGGATAGACAGACAGACAGACAGACGGACAGACATGGCGAAACTATAAGGGTTCCTAGTTAACTACGGAACCCTAAAAAGTTTTTTTTTTACTTTCGGCTTTAGTAAATGTCGAAATGTTGTGAATTGGCTGTTAGGCGGTACGATGTTCGCCGAGACAAGTAGTGTTCACTGTTTATCTATCGTGGGGTACAGACTACAGTTAGTGTACGCACCGCTAAATGAAACACCATAATGCAAGACCTGATTCATACCCTTATGACAATTATTAATTTATTAGCTGTTGGCCGCGACTCCGTATAGCTTAGTTTTCCTAAGTTCCTCGATATAAAAAAAATTACCCCCCCCCCCCCAGACCGTACTCCCTAGTCAAGCGTGCCTTATAGAAGTTTTACTTCAAAAACCCCCGATTTTGAAACATTCTTCTGCTCCGCTCCTATTGGTTTAGCGAGATGATTATAGCCTATGTTCTTTCTTTGATGCCTTATTTCTACACCAGGGTAGTGCCCCGGTTGAGATCTGATGATGGATATCCAGAGCATCGATACTAATGGTGGTCTAACACACGCAACTGATTCAACAACCCGTTTACACCACAGAGAGAGAAAATGTACAGCACTGAGATTTTCATTCATTTTATTGCCATTTTAGCTGTTTTTCTAAACGTGTATAATTTCCGTGTTAAACGCAGATTCAATCAGGTGGGTATCTTAGGAACTCTGAATGTCTTTTATCAATGCTCGGAGTAGCCGTCATCAGATCAGAGCCAAAGCACCGCCTAGTGGAGAACCAAGACATCAAAGTGACCTCGTTTGTATGAAAGGTGGATTGGTGCAAATTTATTATTTTTTGCCGGTGAGTGTATATTCTAACTAGAGGTATTTTTGAATCAGGCGTTACTTTGCGTAGGGACTAATGAACTGAAACAATTACTTTGTTCACCCGATTAAAGGTCGCGAGTGAGCAAAGTAATTGTTTCAGTTCATAAGAGGTATTGTTGTCATTTCGCTTTTGTCTTTATTCAATACCGTTATTAAAATGTTTACTTGAAAGGTATAATATAAATTAGACATTACTACTAACACGCAACAAATATGTGCAATACTGTAACGTCACGTGTTAACATTGTACTTGGCTGAGCGTACTTGTATTTATAGGTATTTGATAGGTATTTATTAGACATTGATAGGTATTTATTACCGGTAATGATTTTTTTGCGTACACTGTACAGTATCAAAAACAGGTATTGTTATCATTTAGCAAAACCGCTAATATATTTGAATACCGGTATTGATTAGACCGCTAATCAGAGCTTTAGCGATATAAAAAGCGGAATGCAATTGTAACCGGTTATACCTTATTTAAAACTGGTAGTAAGAATACTGGTAACGATTCCTTTAGTGACCCGACGAGTGCTGAGGGGACTCCTTTTTCGCAATTATGTATCTTATTTCTATTTTTAATTATTGTTTTTATTTTTCTTCTTAGCATGTACATGTTACTTATGCGAAATAAAGATTTCTTATTCTTATTCTTATTCCTGCACTCATGCAGAAGATGACTGATTAGTTTACAAAAAGGAAACGTTTTTTTTTTCTTGAATCTAAATAAAAACTTCTAACAGTGAAACAATTTTTATTCTGGAAGACTACGAGTAATAGCATCGGCTGGCAGCTAGTGAGTGAGATCTTCGTCGACTCAGCACTATGTCTAATGTCTGGTAGTGTATCGGTTGGCATCTAGTGTGAGGTCAGTCAGATCTTCGTCGACCCACTACTACTACTACTACTACTGACTGATGGTGTATCGGCTGGCAGCTAGTGAGTGAGATCTTCGTCGACTCAGCACTATGTCTAATGTCTGGTAGTGTATCGGTTGGCATCTAGTGTGAGGTCAGTCAGATCTTCGTCGACCCACTACTACTACTACTACTACTGACTGATGGTGTATCGGGTGGCAGCTAGTGTGAGGTCAGTCTGATTTTTGCCGACCAAATACTACTACTGACTGATGGTTTATCGGTTAGCAGCTATTGTCACGACAGTCAGATCTTCGCCGACCCACAACTACTACTTTTAATGATTGATAGTATATCTGTTGGCAGTTAGTGTGAGGTTAGTTAGTTCTTCGCTGATCCACTCCGCTGATGGCATTAGAGAGCCGAGTAACGTGGAGTCCTTCATACAAATCTGTCTGACCAGGCCCGCAATGATCCACTCGCCAGACTGAAACGAAAAAAGACTGAAATAATCGAAACGGTCAAGCCAAATAAATATTTTAACTAATGTGTAAATAAATAAATAAATAATAAATAAATAAATAAATATCACAGGACAATTCACACCATTGACCTAGTCCCAAAGTAAGCTAAATAAAGCTTGTGTTATGGGTACTAGGCAACGGATAAACATACTTATATAGATAGATACATACTTAAATACATATTAAACACCCAATACCCGAGAACAAACATTCGTATTTTTCATACAAATATCTGCCCCGACACGGGAATCGAACCCGGGACCTCAAGCTTCATAGTCAGGGTTTCTAACCACTAGGCCATCTGGTCGTAAAGTTTGTGAAGTTAGTACTTGTAGAGTTAGGGCAACATTTTAAATGAAAATGTTTTTAGTGGGGTATAGATGACAGTAAATCGATAAAACTTACATCGTATGGACATAAAACTGGTGACCCTGGAGCTACGGAACAGCTGTCACTGGTGACGGCGCGGCCGCAAGCAGCGTCATATGTCGAGCCTTGTTGTGAACAGCTATTCGCTGTTACCGTCACGGGAGTCTAAAATAAATGAGAACAACTTTGATTATTTCTAAATATTCACGGACGTCAAAACACTATTCTGCGAATCATTTGGAGATTATTCTGTAAGAAAATTGCACTTCACCGTATCTGTTGCTCTGTCAGCAGTATTGCTAGTGCCATTCACGAAGACGCGTGAATTTGTCAAAATTAGACAACAACAAGCATTACAATAAGAACTACGCCATTCATCTTGTATAGACATCGTAAATTTTCGAAGTGGGAAATATGATATTTTTTACGTTAGGTACCAAATTTAATGGCTCCTCCATTTTGAATATTTGCCAAAAACACTCATAAATGATCCAATCTATCTGCCTTTCATCTCAATTTAACTTACAAACTTGAGTTGATCAGAATCGTCAAAGCCGATGGCTACGCAGTCGCCTGCCAAAGCAGTCCTGAGTCCGAGACAGGCTCCTAGATTTTCTTGTCGACCTTCGGGCCATTCAATATCTTCACTCAGCAGCAGCAGTGCTACGTCATGTTCTCGTGTTGCTAGAATGATAATTGTAACTTTTAAAGTCAAAGATATTAGATATCTATACTAAGAGGTAGACCAGTATAAAGACGATTGTTGTAGTTTTTGGCCTTAAGTGACAAATGAAAAAAGGACAACCGTATGCTTTTCACAACAGGCACAAAAAGGACATCAAGAGCGATTATGGTAATGATAAAGATGATGATGATATTGTTATTCTTACAACCTGCCACGCCAAGAAGGTGTTGTTTTATGTTATTTGTAGTCGTGTCAACGGGCTCACCTGAGCTGAACTGCTTGTGCTTCACCGTGGTACTAACGGGGTATTGTCTGGCGTGGCCCGGAAGCTGGACCCATAGGTCAGTCCGTTTATGGGCGAGTGCACACGACGCTGCGGTTAGCACGAATCGGGAGCCGATGACAGCGCCGCCGCAAAACAGTTGAGGAGCGTTGTTGCGCGGATTATTTCTGTAAATTACCAAAAAAAGCTGGTCAGCTCGTCTATGTCCTATTATTTCTCATTGCTGAGCACTGATCCCCTGAGAATACGAAAGCTTCGTAGTCCAGTAGATTGGTACTTAGGAAACCATACATGGTATTAAATTATTTTGGAAGTCACGTTATTTCATCGAAGTTAGTGAAGTATCAAAACTTCTCATGCTCGTTAAGTTGTTCTTTATGTCGAGAGAATGCTGCATAAAATGGCTTTTTATGCTCTAGTGCATAAAGTAAAATATTCGTCTAAGACCATGACAATCAGGCCCAAATAGCCACAAACAGTAGAAATTTATAAAATACTAGCTGCTGCCCGCGACTCCGTCTGCGGGGAATAGGGGTAGGTATAAAAAATAGCCTATGACATATTCTCAGACCTACCGAGTGTAGACAAAAAGTTTCATAAAAATCGGTCAAGCCGTTTCGGAGGAGTTCGATAACAAGCACCGTGACACGAGATTTTATATTAGAAGATAAGTTTCGTGTTTTTGTATACACCGTGAAATTTTATTGGTTGTTTTCCCGAAACGAGGTGATTGAGTATCGATTGTACAATCAATCTCTAATTACTACTTTTCGACTATCGTTTTTCACAATTGGATTTTTGACTCTAGTCAAAATAGTAATTAGAGATTGATTGTACAATCGATACTAAATCACCTCGTTTCGGGAAAACAACCACTAAAATTTCACGGTGTATAACTGGTGTTTTATAATATGAAATTAATAAAACTAAGCAAAGTACATCATTGTAAAAATTGATATATGTATAATATTGATAAAATAAGAGCTTGTAAATTTTATTTCCAATTATGCTGTTTAAGAGGGTACGATGCGCACCATTTCTCTATACAAACGTAATCCCCTGTTTCCTCCCTGGATAATGGCTTTAGAGCCAATTTTGTTTTACTGTGTAATCTGTATCTACCACAGCTATGTCCCTATGTTTCGTTTTTTTCCATATTTCAATTAACATAAGAAATATGAGCTTTCAAAAACTGAAAAAATTGCCCAATTTCAACGTCATTTTCAGACACTCATCAGAAAAAAATCCCTGATATAAACAAAAAAAGGAAAACCTAGGGGCATAAAGGAAAACGGGGGATTACGAAATGCTGTTTTGATAAATTTTACGCGCCTAATAACGGTCTGAGCTGCAGTTGTCCCGCTCTCGCTGTACTGACACGGAGGGGTTCGGGCGAGACAGCGACATTTCATTAAAATACCTATTTCTCAAAAGTCTCTCAGCCATCGTATCCTCTTAATTTCCTTTTTTTACAATCGAAGTGAAAAGCAGAGTGTAAAACTCGAGCATCAAAACCATTTTTAATTTGTACGGAACCCTCGGTGCGCGAGTCCGTTTCGCACTTGGCCGGTTTTTTAATGTGTTCCAGTTACAGTATTACTAAAATAGAGCAATAGAGTCACCACCGGTTGAGGATTTTAGTTCATTTCATAGTTTACAAAGTACAGTTACTTGCCTGTATACAGCAACGCACCAGGGGCACGAGTCTTTCTTTCCAGTTCTGCAGTCTGCTGTAATAACAAAACATTATTATGTTACAAGAGGCATTCTAGTACTTATTACTAACTACCAGGGCGCGAAACTTTGGTGAGGGTGACGTGACGTCATTATGACGTGAAGTCGCATAGAGGATGTTTTTAAAACAAAATAAAATTGAAACCCTCGAATGAATCTTACAGTGGTACCTAATGTAAATTAAAAAATACGATATGAATAAAATATTTTTCACGACACTGCTCGAAAATGTAGCCATAGATAACCTAAATCCAGTACTCAAAACTGCCTATATATGTACATTTAACAGCTGACTCATTTATGGCGCACAAACACGACAACAAAGTTACACTAATCGAAAACAGGACGTATCAGTATATGTATTTCATTATACGATACGACTTTTTGAAAGATAATTTCTGAATTTCATTCCTGGCGTGCTGAAACGACATTATTGGACCAATCAACAGTAATCGTCTGCTGCATGCGATGGATGGATGGATGAATGGATGGACGGATGGACGGACGGACTGGATGGACGGATGGACGGGATGGACGGGATGGACGGGATGGACAGAATGGACGGATGGACGGGATGGACGGGATGGACGGGATGGACAGAATGGACGGATGGACAGATGGACGGGATGGTCAGGATGGACGGATGGACGGATGGACGGGATGGACGGGATGGACGGAATGGACGGATGGACGGGATGGATGGACGGATGGACGGATGGACGGAATGGACGGGATGGACGGGTTGGACGGGATAGACGGGTTGGACGGGATGGACGGGATGGACGGGTTGGACGGGATGGATGGGATGGACGGGTTGGACGGAATGGACGGATGGACGGGATGGATGGACGGAATGGACGGGATGGACGGGATGGACAGAATGGACGGATGGACGGGATGGACGGGATGGATGGATGGACGGGATAGACGGGATAGATGGACGGATGGACGGATGGTCGGATGGACGGGATGGACGGGATGGATGGATGGACGGGATAGACGGGATAGATGGACGGATGGACGGATGGTCGGATGGACGGGATGGACGGGATGGACAGGATGGACGGGATGGACGGGATGGATGGATGGATGATTATGATGATGATGATGATAATGATTTCCTCGCATTAGTCGTGAAAAGCACAATGTTTAGTCTCGGCCAAAAGTGCAATAGATGGGCTCGTACTTTCGAGGGCCTCCGCTACGCGTCGGCCCTCAAACAAACTCGTCCATCTATTGCTTACTTTCCAGCCTCTACAACAATGTACTATTATTTGATAATCTAATTCTAACATGAAACTATTTTTTTCCTCGAGTGAATGCAACAACACGACAATATTTTTCTTCTGCTGTACTTTTATCTGTTTTTTACATGGTCGCGAACAATTAAATAAGGGTCATTCTCTGGTCTCACGTTTTTTCGTGTTAACTTCAAGTAGTTGTAAAAATTTAACTTCAACAGATAACCTTATAATTAAAATACCTCATATAGTTAACACTTTGTTCTGCTTAAAAAACTTCTAACAGTTTTATATAAGCTATATCTAATGGGAGAAAAAAAAATCTAAAGTCGCTGGAGTCCCCATTTTGGCCTTGTCCCACCTCCAATTTTCACTATGTGTTACCGTTTATTTCAAAAACCAAGCAAGAAAACCAATAAATGTTACTGTTCAAAGCAAGCCAACTACTTGATGAATTAGATTAAATTATCTAAATATTCCTTTTTACCCTATCTCTTTTTTAAACCATATTACATAAATGTCCCGTGAAAAGCGTCTTATCCAATTTCGTTCATAAAACTCATCATACTGTTCTTACGCACACTTCAAGAACATTTGACGATGGCTTGCCAGAAAGAACCATCCACGTTGCGTTGGCTGAACAGGGCGGACTTGAGGGTTTTTTGCGTCACTGCCGAATTATGAGGGTAATCACGTATGAAATTTTTGGTATCTGTCAAAGTGATATCAGTGGCAATTTTTTCTCGCTTGATTTGTTGATATATTGAACTCAAATTAATTTGGCATATTAAGCGGTGTTATTACTACTTCTAGAAAAAAAATCGAGTAATTCGTTAAAAACTAAATTGCTCATGTGAATTCAGTGGCGGTGAATTCGGTGATTTGAATGAATCCGGTGGTATTACAGTTAGTCATGGATTTTTGAAACTGTTAAGTTTATTTCCTGTACATATTTATGTAAAATAATCAGAGTCAGTTGATAATATTGGTAAATATTAATGATTTTACGAAAAAAGATAAGATTTTTGAACGTGTTTTCAGCTTTTATTAAATAATTATTTAATTACGTATTGATGGTGGATTAATATTAGTCAAATATTTCTGAAATTTATATCTTTTTGTTTCATTATTTATTTGTTTCGCAAAAAAATTTTAGTTTGTGTTTAGCCGATTTTTGATATCATAAATACTCTTGAAATAAATAATAAGTAGGGAATGATTATTGTTTTTAAGAGATTATTTGTTTTTATGAATGTGTGCTTTAACTACGTTAAATAATTATAATAATAACTACTATTTAAAGCATAATAGCTTATGAACGAGAGCAAAGTTATGTAATTACCTTACAAGACTTAGATACTTATTTAACTAGTGAAAAGTTCCAAAAACTATGGTGATAATTGTTTAATTATAGTGTATGTCCATCATTGTAAGTTTGTAGTTATTACACATTGTGATATTAAACAATAAAAGTAATTTATTTCGATTATTCGCTGTTTTGTGATTTCGGTGGCATATGAAAATTTGAAGTTAATTATCTCGATAACTGTGAGGACTAAAATGCTGCCTCCTTCTGCAAAACATTTCAAATAAACACTAGTTTTCGATGTAATTATAAAAAGTCGAATAATCATAAAAAAATCAAAACTGGCTTGGTCAGAGAACGACCCATAAGATTATAGATTAATAATATGACTTCAGAAAATTCTATACTCTATTCCCCAATAAAAATGTAAAGTTCTCATTTTATTAAAAAATTGTACTCCACATAGTAGGTACAGTCGGCGGTTATTCATGTGATGTATTTGTAATTTATAAAGTACCCGAGGACTTAAGAGGCTAACAATTTGCATTAGCCTTTCTCTGAAGTGAGCCACTTTGTCCTGGCCAATGAAATAATATTATGGGTGAAGACCAGGGTTTGGAAAATACCTAGTACATACTGGTATTTATAAGTTCTCTTTATTTCGGTTCCAGAGAACCGGTAAAATAGCGGTATTAGCACCGAAAAATACCGGTTCTCTATTAATGGTTAAATAACACATCAAGGATGATATAGACTGGATTGGCAGTCGCCATAGTACGGATCGGCCGCGGTTTTTGTAGTTCGATTATTAAATCTAGATGGCGCTGAAATATAGCCAGAGGCTTTGAAGGCAAAACAATAAGACTACACCTGTTTCATATTACTACAAATGTATTATTTTTCAAAAATATTGCATAATAATACATTTGCAGTGATATGAAATATCTGTAGTCTTATTATTTTGCCTTCAAAGCCTCTAGCTATATTTCAACGCCATCTAGATTTAATAATTGAACTACAAAAACCGCGGCCGAACCGTACTATGGCGACTGCCAATCCAGTCTATATTTATCATCCTTGTAACACATGCATGCGACGATGCCGTTTAGGGCGGTGCGATGCAAGTGAGCGGTTCCTGTTTTCACGGGAAAACTCCCGATGTGAGTAAATAGCTTATTGTGTTCTCTTTCTCTCTTATTCACTCCACGCGCACTTTCAAATACCGGTATTTTAACTTTTTAAATCTGGTAAATTAACCGGTACTCAAGGTATCGGTGTCATGCTACCTCTGCTTAGTACTGGTACCAAGACAAATACCGGTTCCTGGTGTAAAGCCACGATACCGGCTCCGAAAAATACCAGTATTTTAAGTCCTGGTGAAACACTCCCCCCCTTAAAGACTGTAGATACCTTGTGGAGGTGGCGTTTGAGTTTGTGGTCCCTTCGTGAACAAGGACATGTTTGGATGGACGCAGCACCACGCTTCACCTGAGCAAGTGCCGATCCTGAAAAAAAGTCAGACTCGGTGAATTTCCCGATGCACTTTTTGCGAATTAAGCAAGGCTTAGACGAGGCCAGTAACGCTGCCGCCAGTCCCTAGACAAGCCAGCGCTGGTTGGCGAATGGTGTTGTTTATATTGGATTACACACATCTACAAACTTACACTTAGCTTAATTCGTCATTTAAAAATTAAATCATATTTACAAGAGACGTGTTTTTTTTCCAGCGTTTTTAAATCAATCTTTATATATCTCTTATATATTTATTTATTTATTTATTTATACCTAACATATATCGCCATGGCCACATTTAACACAAATAACAAAAATAAAACTGTACGGAGGTAAAGTTAAACTATAATAACATGGCCCGCCCCTCCTCATTACTATTTCAATGTAAAGTCACATATTTACGAAATAATTTTTATTTAGTAGTATCTGCTTTTGTTTGACGGCTGTCTCAACACGCACACATGCGTTGAAAGTATTGGTGTGCTTTATAAATACTTTCACAATACATTGAAGACTTCTTGAATTGTGGAGGGGCGGGCTGTGTTATCGTAGATTATCTCTATGGAACTCCTCGTGTCTAATTCCGACTCGCACTTGGCCGGTGTTTTAATAAGTTTGGATAGTAAACGATAAGGATAATTATACTTAAATACCTCAGTTCACTTTCATCTATGATTCCATATATTTCGATGTTGAGTGCCTCTGAGCAGGTCCCTTCGTCCACACAGATCCCCTCTCTCTTATCTTCAGTTATGCAAATCTTTTCTTCTGTAAATAAGACATTAAAAGTGAATTGAAGACTATCTTCTAATATATAAAAATCTCGTGTCACGGTGTTTGTTATCGAACACCTCCGAAACGGTTTGACCGATTCTTACGAAACCTCTTTCTCTACATTCGGTAGGTCTGAGAATGGGTCGTAGGCTATTTTTTATACCCCTATTCTTTGCGGACGGAGTCACGGGCAACAGATAGTCTAAGATGTAAAAATCTCGTGTCACGGTGTTTGTTATCGAACTCCTCCGAAACGCCTTGGCCGATTTTTATGAAACTTTTTTTTCCGTATTCGGTAGGTCTGAATAGGTCGTAGGCTATTTTTTATACCCCTATTCTCCGCGGTCTTTTATTTTTATTTTTATTTTTATTTATTTAGGAAACAAACAGTCACAATTCAACATAAATCAACTTAAGTAACAACAAACAGACCTTAAGTTCCATAGAAAATAAACGAAATACATAGTTAATTAACAAATCGAAACAGGGTAGGTGTTAGGCACCATCTTAAACATCTTATCTGTCACCATACAGGGACTTGAAAACATCGATAAGTAAATAATACATGCATGATACGGTAGGGAATTTAAACTGGTGTACAAAAACAATATAAAATATTGTCGCTACGGAAGTTAAATTAAAGTTTACGTGCAAATAATGTATAGTTGCTGGTTACTTAGAAGAAACATACAATATATTATCTATTAAGAAAAGATTGAACTCCGCAGAATGCTAGAGTATTTACCAAATGATAGTGAAAAAATATCAAGATTAGAGAATTTAACATTATAATCACGACATGCTCGTCGGAAGAAAGTATGTTTGGCAAAATTTGAACCACAAAAACTTATATGGAAAGTTTGGGGATAGCGAGTGGGAATACGGCGAGGCAATTTAAAAATAACCTTTTGAAGAAGATTAGGAGAATCAATATAATTATTTAGAAGCTTGTATAAAAACATTTTATGAAACTTTTTTCTCTACATTCGCTACAGTTTACAATTAATAAATTAGTACTTACTTACTTACTTACTTACTTAGGTCTGAGAATAGGTCGTAGGTTAAATGTATATCAAAATGTAGCGCAAAATATGCCGCTTCATGATTGGGTAGATTCGTAAATTTTTATTATGCAGTATAGGAACAGTGATTTTTTTCTGTAAAAATAATCTTTAAAATGTTGTCCTGTAAAGTTTTCAAAATGGCGCTTGAATCAAGTAGCCTTTAAAGCGACGACTGGTGCATGAGGAAATAAGGCAATAACTGAGTTGTTTACCCTCATCATCGTCATCATTTACGCCGAAATACGTCCACTGCTGAACGTAGGCCTCCCACAAGGCTCGGCAAACAGATCGGCCCTGCGCCATCCGCATCCAACGCGATCCCGCAACCTTAACCAGGTCGTCGCGCCATCTTGTTGGAGGCCTACCTACACTGCGTCTTCCAATATACCGCAGTGTCTCAATTCTAAAGTCTTTGTCAGTGTGTGTTGCCAGTGATGACTTATGGCACTGAGACGTGGCCGCTAACGATGGGCCTTATAAGGAAGCTCAAAGTCACTCAGAGGGCAATGGAGAGGGCTATGCTCGGAGTTTCTCTGCGGGATCGCATTAGAAATGATGAAATCCGCGCAAGAACTAAAGTCACCGACATAGCTCGAAGAATCGCCAGACTCAAGTGGCAGTGGGCAGGGCACATCGCTCGTAGAACTGATGGCCGATGGGGCTAGAAGGTTGTCGAGTCGCGTCCACGGAACGGAAGACGCAGTTTAGGTAGGTTTACCCTATATTGTTTTAATACTTACTCGATTGGGAGGGATTAAGATTAAAGCCACGATCATCGTCATCATTTGAGGTTGAAGTCGGCGTTGTGGCCACCACTATCACGCACCCTAATGTGATTATGATCAGGAAGTTATTCGTCACTGAAAGAAAAGATATAACGGGTGATACATTTAGATCAGTCAGTATGGGCAAGTCTGACACTATAGATAAACCGTTTAAATGAGCCCTCGCCCGCGTGGTTCAGGGGCTGGGGGTATGACGATAAAGGGGCCGCGAGAGGTGCGGGCGGCTCTCCCGAGCGGACGGACGGACAGCGGAGTCTTAGACGACCAGATGGCCTAGTGGTTAGAGAACCTGACTATGAAGCTTGAGGTCCCGGGTTCGATTCCCGTGTCGGGGCAGATATTTGTATGAAAAATACGAATGTTTGTTCTCGGGTCTTGGGTGTTTAATATGTATTTAAGTATGTATCTATCTATATAAGTACCTATGTTTATCCGTTGCCTAGTACCCATAACACAAGCTTTCCTAGCTTACTTTGGGACTGGGTCAATTGGTGTGAATTGTCCCGTGATATTTATTTATTTTATTTTATTTAGTTAATAGGGTCCCGTTTTACCCTTTGGGTACGGAACCCTAATAAGGAACATTTCCAAAAACCTATAAATCTACACTTAAAACTATGGGTATTAAAACATTTACTGTTTGCTTCGAACCGGTTACTTCCAATGACATTCATTACAAAATTTAGCTATAGCAAAAAGCCTCATATCACAAGGAAAAAATTTAAAAATAAACCGGCCGAGTGCTAGTCGGACTCGCGCACGAAAGGTTCCGTATCATTATCTATAAAAACGACAAAAAAATCACGTGTTTGTTGTATGGGGACCCCCGTTAAATATTTGTTTTATTTTAATTTAATTATTTATTTTTAAAGTAAATATATTACTTAATATTCTGTGAATATTTCAAGCGTCTACCTGTTGCCGTTATCAATATCGAGCAAAAACTAGCAAAAAAATCACATTTGTTGTATGGGAGCCCCCTTAAATATTTATTTTATTCTGTTTTTTCGTATTTCTTGTTATAGCGGCAACCAAAATACATCATCTGTGGAAATTTCAACTGTCTAACTACCACGGTTCGTGAAATACAGCCTGGTGACAGACGGACAGACGGAAGGACAGCAAAGTCTCAGTAATAGGGTCCCGTTTTTACCCTTTGGGTACGGAACCCTAAAAATCACTAATTCAATGCGCATAACAGGTCATTTCCCCAATGAAACCGGTATGCGAGCCTGACTCAAGTTTTGCATTTTTTACAAATCAGAGTAAACATCTGCGATGACTAAGTTGATCTCAACACACTGTATTTACTTACTTGTTCAATATCCAAACACACTAAATTCTTAAGCTATAGTATTATTAAACCAAAGTAACAATCTCGACAAATGAATGTTAAATTTCGTTCAAAGACATTTTAAATTAGATCACAGTTAAACAACGTTTTTAGGACTGCTTTTAAATCGCTTACACGTCCCTACTGGGTCATTATGCGCAAACAACTAAACCTGTTTCATTTTGCATCGCAACTTTAAAGACAAATTTATTTGCGGGTCAAATATCATCAACGCATATGCGTTGTAGGTTGGCATAGCTGTAAAAATAAGTTTGTTTTGCCATCCTTTATTTGCAGTTGGGGTGGACTGTATCTCGTAGGTCGCTAAGTTGCTTTTTGAGTAGTAAGTTTATCCGTGGTCAATTTGATATTGATGTAATGTAGGTATGTTTCTTGTTGACGTTGAAATTAAAAACGATCTAGACAGCTATTAAAAACATATTTATTTACTAGCTATTGCCCGCGACTCCGTCCGCGAAGAATAGGGGTAAGTATGGAGAAAAAGTTTCATAAAAATCGGTCGAGCCGTTGCGGAGGAGTTCGATAAAAACACCGTGACACGAGATTTTTATATATTAGATTTATTTGCGAAATTAATTATTCGTCTTCGCTCGGAGTAGCAGAAATGTATTTAAAAAACCGGTCAAGTGCGAGTCGGACTCGCCCACTGAGCGTTCCATAGAAACTAGTATGTAAATAGTTCGTTAGAGATTTCTATAAAGATTAATCACATTTTTTCTGTGGTGGATCAACAAATTCGCAATTTTAGGATTTTTCCTTTACCTTTAAATATATCACGGGACAATTTCTCACCATTTGACCTGGTCCCAAAGTAAGCTAAGCAAAGCTTGTGTTATGGGTACTAGGCAACGGATAAACATACTTATATAAATAGATACATACTTAAATACATATTGAAACACCCAAGACCCGAGAACAAACATTCGTATTTTTTGTACAAAATATCTGCCCCAACACAGGAATCGAACCCGAGACCTCAAGCTTCATAGTCAGGTTCTCTAACCACTAGCTAGACCGTCTGGTCGTCAAATGTGCTGTGCTTTAACACCTTCCTTCATGCCAAATTTCATGATTCTGGGTCTATGGGAGTTGTCCTCTAGTCCTCGAAAGTGTCGAGTGAGTGAGAGATGGACGGATGGACGAACAGCAAAGTGATCCTGTAAAGGTTCCGTTTTTTTCCTTTTGAGGTATACGGAATCCGGAAAATGACGTATTTATTTTAAAGCTTTACAGCTTTCGAACATTAAAATAGAGACAACTTGATTGCCCAGGCTATGGGAAGGTCTTTGTGTATATTTTTTCCAGAACTGGTATGACCAGAGGCCCTACTGTCTAATGCGCAGGCGCTTGCTGTATTCATCATCTCTTTCTACCAAACATTATAAGAAGGTGCCAGAAAGAAATGGTGAAAGCGATGGCAAACGCCCGCGCGTTAGAGCTCGGTTACACGCTAATTCTGGCGTCAGTTCAGTCCATCATTCCGTTCAGAATTACGAAAAAACTATCATGTAACCCTCTCGGTCCAACGGACTGATGGTCCGAACTGATGAAAATTATATACCTACATCGATTCGTTGTGAATGACAGAAAACAAGCTGAGTTACGAATGCGTTGCCGGCCCTTTGAGAAAAGAGTATGAGCGTTTTTTGGAGGTCCCTAAGTTGTACCAGTCCGGATATACTGCCGCTGCAAGCTGATTCCAAAGTTTCACCGAGCGTGGCAAGAAGTTCCGCGAGAAATGGACTGTAGTGGACTCCCAGCTACTGAGGTGATGAGGGAGGAAAGAAAGACGGATGCGAGTAGAGTGATAAAAAAAATCAGCAGCAGGCAATAGATTGAACAACTCCTCGGAGCACCACTCCCCATGATAAATGCGATGAAATTGTAATACATAAGGATGCGACATCCCTGCGCAAGGATGGACTGAACTGAAGTCAAAATTAACGTGTAACCTATGTCTGAGGCGCAAGCCACACAGAAGAGACGTGGGACTGGGGCCCGTCGCAGTCGCGGCGCCCCTTCTATCAGTTTTCATATTAAATGTATAGAAGCGTCGCGATCTAAAGCACACAGAAGTGGCGGGGCGGAGACGCGGCCTGCGAACAAGCGACCGTCCCACGTCTCTTCTATGTGGCTTGGGTTTTAGAAAATAACAACGAACGAACGAACTGTTCGAATTGCTGCCTGCGGCTAAATTCCACTACCGCACTTCGAGGAACCGTTTGTCTTTCCATCCTCACCATCTTGATGATTGGCATTCTAGTACCGTGCGTTTTAAGCGAAACTTCTTTCCTCGCACGACAAAGATCTGGAATCAGCTTTCTGCGGCAGCATTCCCAGAGCGTTACAACTTAGGGATCTTTAAAAAACGAGCCTACCAATTCCTAAAAGGGTCGGCAACGCACCTGTGATGCCCCCCGTGTTGCGGGTGTCCATGGGCGGCGGTGATCACTTTCCATCTGGTGACCCGTCTGCTCGTTTGCCACCTCTTATACAGGGTTATTTGTAATTCACTAGCATCCTTTTAACCCTAAACTCCTACCACTTAAACAAATGTTTTTGTTTTACGGCTTTTGTCATAACTCTTAATATTTTTGGTGTATTAACGTTTTGAAAATTTGAGATTACCTCTTATTTTTACGATACTCTGTGTATTTATTTGTATGGGGAAAAAAGTGCTGCATTTCAAAAAGTCGTAAAATAAAAAACATTTGTTTGAGGAATTCAGGGTTAAGAGGATGTCAGTGAATTACAAATATCCCTGTATAAAAAAAAATAAGCGATCGTTTAGTTTTGGGAGACTCTGTTTATTTATTTGAATTGTGTGTAGGTATTGTGGTGGGCATGATGTTCGCGGCTGGGATGTGCCTGCTGGCTCTGCTGGCCTATGCTGTCAGAGACTGGTTCTATCTCTCGCTGCTGACGAGCCTGCCCTTCGTGCTTTTGTATGGGTAAGTTCCTTACTCAACTAATATCATAGTTAAATGCAAAAGTCTGTGTGTAGGCAATTTTAGTAAAAAGTGTAGGTACTCTTTACTTTTGACGTGACAACGTCTAATAAATCGATGAACGCCGGCTGCACGCACGAAAAAGGATGACGCAATGTAACATAGGTATATGTCCCGTACAGATCAGTGAACGCCGTATGTGCAAGAGAGAAGAGTTTTCAATGCGGGAGGTGCGGTTAAGCAACGTCGGGCGCGGTCAGTACTTGGATGGGTGATCGCCTGGTTTCATTTTTGTTTTTTGAATGTTTTGTTATGACATTGTCACGCTTAAGTATCGTCCGCAAACCGACTTTACAGACAACCGGTTTTTTAAATGAGCAAATTTTGTTTTTCGTTTAAATTATGAGTACAGTTCATTTTCATAAAGAAAAAAAAACAACGGGTTGCACTCCGGGAGTGCCGGCAGAAGTGAAAACTTGAACATTAACGTTGTGCCGTCTTACGAACCCTCCTCACCCCCATCATCACTCATCACCCCCAACCAACCAACCAATCGTCGATTATTTCATCCTCACCATCTTGATGGTTGACAGTCTAGCACCGTCCGCTATAAGCGGAACCTTTTCCCACGCACGGCGAAGTTATGAAACCAGCTTCCTAGGACAGCATTCCCGGAGCGATATAGCTTGGATGTCTTTAAAAAACGAGCCTATCTATCTCTCAAAGGGCTGGAAACGCACCTGTGACACCATTAGTGGTGCGGGTGTCCATGGGCGGCGGTGATCGCTTCCCATCAGGTGAACAGCATGCTCGTTTGCCCCTTTCATATAAAAAAATACTTAGGGACCGACAAAGTGTCTTATTTTAATCGCTTTAAGTGTTTATGATGACATCACTGAGTTCCCTTTATTAATTATGCGTAGCGAGGTCACCTACCTATTTTAATAGTTAAAAGCGTAAAATAATTCAGTTTTCCTCATTGGTTTCTATGGCAGCGACCGTTGCGATACATTTTACCTATTAGTTAGCTGAAAACACTGGCATTGAGTTATTATTATTATTACTTATCCTATATTGTGTCTCCCACCTGCTCAAGAATCAAGATGGGTCCCGTATCATCATTAATTTAAGAGCTTAGCTCTTGTCGGTGGAGTAATCGCCACTCTTTTCGGTTCTCTGCCAGCGTTTTCAGCTCCTGATACGACATGACATTGACTTTTTCCTTGGCTTGATCTATAAATGACCGTATAACCAATGTAAAATAATCCCATTGCATACATTTTGCTTAAAAGCAGGGCTCAGCTAACACTGGATTATAATTAGATGCGACCGTTTATATGACGTATAATAATGTTTTTTAATACACCTACAAATGTGTCTCTTGGTGCGGGAGTCCTAGTCGCATCGGCCGATTAATTAAATATGTTGTATTAACTTTAGCTGGGAGCTCATGATGTGAGAAGGCTTCTAACAAGATGCAGGGACGATCCACTTCAAAGCAAGCAACGCAGGATCAATTGATGTGGAACTAAGATTATTTATAAAAAAAAAGTAAAAAAAATAGAAATAATAATACTTAATATTCGATGTGGTACTCTTTGGGGAAGGTCTTTGTGTAACAGTGGGTGTCTTTGGCTGACATGTTGATAATGACTGAAGCTTTGCTAGTTGAACATTTTCCACTGGATTTTGTACTTTTTAGGGTTCCAACCCAACCCAAACACCCAAAGGGTGTCAACAGGACCCTATTATTACTGAGACTCCACTGTCTATCTGTCTGTCCGTCTGTCACAGGCCTCTATCACTTGAATCGTAAAAGCTAGACACTTAAATTTTCGCTGATTACAACAAATACTAAAAATAAAAAATGTCGTCGCGCGTATGAACTTTAACTTAGTACCAGATCTATCTTTGATTGGTTGAATCAAATTGTGGTGCAGTGAACGCAGTGTGGTGGTGCAAGTATCATTTTGGCGCCATTACACGAAGACAGGGTCGATGGTCACTTTATTGCCGACCACCGTCGAGAACGGTCAATTCCAACTCCATCGAACCTGTTGCGTTCACAGTCACTCCTATACCTACCTGCGTTTGGCAATTTTCGTTTCTCTGTGTCGCACACTAACATGGAAGCCTCTCCACTAGACGACGGTGAAGACCCACCTACCGCTCCGTTTCATCTCCCGTCGTTAAATAAGTTAAAAATTAAAGGCAGGAAACTTGACTTTATAGGCCTACGCGTTTTTAACTGCAGAGCTGGTTGCTAGGCGACAGCTAACAGTTGCTATACAACGATTAACAGCCAGAGCCATGGCCACGCGCATACGCGCGAGCGATCCTATGCTGTTTGGATGTTTTTCGTAAACCTCCTATAATTTTGCAATTTTTTTTTAATTATGAGAGGGAGGCAAACTATCAAGTGGGTCGTCTGGTGGAAAATGATCACCACCGCCCATAAATATCAACAATTCAAAGAGATTCACTGATCTATGGCCAGCCTTTAAAAAGTAGAGAGGGAGGGGGCAGGTATTGGGCCCCCGGCGCTCTCACTGACCGTACGAAACGCAGCAGGAGTACTGCTGCTTCACGCCAGTGTTCTGTGAGAGGATGGTACTGCCCCGGACGAGCCAGCCCATTCGTGATGCAGCGGCTAGCTACAACATGGCTCTACCACTACTAAAATGCTTAATGCTTACATTTCGGCGATTTTATACGGGAATACGGAATCCTCTATGTGATTTACGAGTTTTTATTGGTGTCGACGCAGTCATAGCGTCTTACCGAAATCAGTCAAGAAAAATACCGCCTCCTAAAAATAATTTTAGACATTAAAAAAGTACTTGCGTTTTTCTAGGTTTTTCTGGATAACTCCAGAATCTCCACGGTGGCTGGTGAGCCGTGGAAGAATTGCGGAGGCGGAGAAAGTGCTCATAACTATCGCCAGGAGGAACGGCATCACTCTCCTAAGAGGATTTCTTCTTGAGATCCATGTGAGTTCAAAAATCTCATTTAGAACATAGTATAATCATCATCATCATCCTAGCCTATTTGTGTCGCACTGCAGGGCGCAGCCCTCCTCTCAGAATGAGAGGGGTCGGGCCGTAGTTACCACGCGGGCCCATTGAATTTGTTCGCAGGTGTTTGCAGGTTTCCTTACGATTTTTTCATTCACCATAAAACTCATGGTCAATTTCAAATGTAATTTCGCACATAAATTCCAAAAACTCAGAGGTGCGAGCCAGGATTTGAACCCATGAGTCTCGGCTTGAGAGGCCATAGATCAAACCACTAGGTCACCGCTATACATACATACACTATGTTTATTGTCTAGTTTTCACTACATTACTTATTTCTGTCAAATGGTATAAGATAGTGACAGAAAGAAATGGTAGGTAAATGCGATAGAGAGGCGAACGGGCTTTACTTGTGGTAAACACGTATCTGTATAGTATACATGTCATATTATGGGTTGGTGAGAGCGAAATCGGGTATAGTTACTTCAATTAAAAATTAATGTTCAACAAAAGGTATCAGAGTCGCTCAACGAGCTATGGAGAGGGCTATGCTCGGAGTTTCTCTACGGGATCGAATCAGAAACGAGGAGATCCATGGAAGAACTGGGGTTACAGACATAGCAAAACGGATTAGCCCGTTGAAATGGCAATGGGCAGGCCATATAGCACGCAGAACAGATGGCCGTTGGGGCCCAAAAGTTCTAGAATGGAGACCGCGGACTGGCAAGCGCAGCGTGGGAGTCCACCAACGAGATGGACGGACGATTTGGTGAAGGCCGCAGGTTCAGGGTGGATGCACATCGCTTCCAATCGTAATGATTGGGCATCAATGAGGGAGGCCTATGTCCAGCAGTGGACGTCCTACGGCTGTAATGATGATGATGATGATGAAAAGGTATCATGCAACACAAAGCTTACACATATTCAATATTATATACACGTTTAATCACTTATAAAGTGATAACTTATTATTTATGACGTTGACTTTACAATAATCATAGACTTGTATCACTATGCTGCGCCCAAGGGCAGATTAATACAAATGTCTTGTACTTAGGTAGGTTTAATAATTCATGCATTAAATTAATATAAAATCTAAAAAGTTACTAAAATACCACGCTTTATATTATACCCACTGAATAGTAGGCCTTATCCGCTAAAACGTTACAAGTTGTTTATTAAAATCATAAACATCCTTGGTCATCAGTATATTCTTTGAACGCTTGTTGAAGATCTTGGATGCAATGGCGAAGGGTGCGCATGTGTCCTTACCTAGGTATGAATTTAGACGACATATTTATGACCCTGATTGAAGCTGAAGGTTAGAATCGATCCCCAGTCGGGCAAGCTAGATTATGTTTATTTTTTTTCCAAACGGAGTAGGACATCTAAACTCTCCAATTGGAACCCTAATATAACCCCTATATAATAATTTCGCCTTGTTCGTTCTATTAAATAGGGTATGTATGACAATACCGAAGTACGAAAGACTGAATGTATTAAAACATCGAATGGGTCAAAAGACCGACACGATTTTTTTCTGAAACCGTAAACCTTTTCAGAATATATTAAAACGGCATCATACAGAACCCATTAGGTTAGGTTAGGTTTGTTTTATAACAATCTTAAAAAGTTAACGGTTTCAGAAAAAAATCGTGTCGGTCTTTTGACCCATTCGATGTTTTAATACATTCGGTCTTTTGTTCTTCGGCTTTGTAATACATACCCATTAAATAACGGTGTTGTTTGTTGTTCACATATATTTTCACATTATTATCCTTATTGTGACTATAAAATAAATGTAACAATATACTGATTTGGTGTTTACATGTATTTTTCATTACTATCCTGTTATTGTGACTATAAATACAAATTTACACTGATTAGTAAAAATCGGCCAAGTGCGAGTCGGACTCGCGCACGAAGGGTTCCGTACCATTATCTATAAAAAATTGCGGTTTACGATTTATGACGTATTAAAAAAAACTACTTACTAGATCTCGTTGAAACCAATTTTTGGTGGAAGTTTACATGGTGGTTAATGTACGTACATCATTTATTTTTTTTAGTTTTATCATTCTCTTATTTTAGAAGTTAACGCAAACTATTCAGTTTAGAAAAAAATGATATTAGAAACATCAATATCATTTTTGAAGACCTATTCATAGACGTATGGGTTTGATGAAAAAAAAATTTTGAGTTTCAGTTCTAAGTATGGGGAACTCCCAAAATTTTTTTATTTTTTCAATTTTTGTGTGAAAATCTCAATGCGGTTCACAGAATACATCCACTTACCAAGTTTCAATAGCATAGTTTTTATAGTTTCGGAAAAAAGTGGCTGTGACATACGGACAGACAGACAGAGAAACATGACGAATCCATAAGGGTTCCGTTTTTGCCATTTGGCTAAGGAACCCTAAAAATAAGTGTTATTTCCCATTTTCACTTCAATTAATTTTTTTATAAATTGTAAAGTCTGAACTTCCTTTTCAGAGAAAATTAAAGGACCAAGAAGACTTAGAAGCGACAATTCAATCAAATGCAAACGGACACGTGCCAGGATTACCTTTACTCACAGAAAAAGAAGAAATCATGGACAGAAGAATAAGCCATATGCTTACATTTAAACCAGAACCCAAACCAGAAGAAGAAAACATTCCGAAACCAGACAGTTTGGAACGAATAATAGCTTTAGAAGTAGCAGAGATAGTGAACAAAAGGAGTAGACTTAAAAGAAATAGTGACGCTACAGAATTAACAGTAGAAGACACACACGACGAAGAATGTCCTTTCAATGTAGATGCACAAAAAACAACACAAACAGTGTCACCTTTAACTATAAGAAAAAAATCAGTTCAACTTGTTAACAGAATGTTCAAAGATAGTCCTGAAAATGCAGAAAATAAGATAATAGATGAACAAAACTCCGAAGGAGACTGCAAAGCGTCGCCGTTGGATATATTTAGATACCCTAACATAAGAAAAAAGTTTTTTATAATTACTTTCAACTGGGTATCGCTGGGCGTAGTTTATAATAGCTTAAGTTACAATACACCAAATTTAGGAGTGGACGACTATTTAGCGTTTTTTATTGGTAAGCACTTACTTTTGTTAATAAATTGTCTTGACGTCCAATATAAAGCAGTGTCTCAAGTCAAAAATCTTTTGGCACTGAGACGTGGCCACTAACGATGGGCCTCATAAAAAAGCCCAAAGTCACTTAAAGGGGGACGGAGAGCGCTATGCTCGGAGTTTCTCTGCGAGATCACCTTAGAAATGATAATATCCCAAAATATATCACTGACGTAGTTCGAAGAATCGTACAGACTCAAGTGGCAGTGGACATGGCACATCGCTCGAAGATCTGATGGCCGATGGGCCAAAAGATGGAGCGACAACCAGTACACTTATTGTCTTACGTGCAGGTGCTTGTACATTCACAATTTCTTTCTGTCAAACAGTATCAGATGGTGATAAAAAGAGATGATGAATGTATATAGCGCCAGTGCGTTAGACAATACAGCTTCTAACGGCTTTCGGCTACAGTTGCGGGAACTCGTTGGATGTGGACGGCGTAGGACCGATCTGTTTGACGAACTTTGGGGAAGGCCTATGTTCAGTTCATGTAATTGAGCTAAGAGTGTATCAATGCAGGAGGTGCTGTGGAGCTGCCTTCCTATTTCCTGGCGTGGCGCTGCATGGAACGCTTCGGTAGACGCTGGGTCCTGTGCATCTCCAGCTGCGTTGGGGGCTTCGCCTGTCTCTGCTGCTTGTTCGTACCTGAAGGTAAAAGATATAAATTACAAAATGGTGTTGCGTGCGAAGCTTCCAATTCGCAATTCGCAGTGGGCCCACGTGAAAATTACGGCCCACCCAAGGCCTCTTAATCATTCTCAGCAGTGGAACGTGGGAGTTCTGAATAAAAAGCGCACACCTCATTTTTTTTTAATTGAGTAAATTTCAGTTTTTTCTTACTCAGAATCAAGAACGCTATTGATTTTAATTGCATGAAAAAACATTTTTACAACGCAAACATACTAGCTATTTCGCATGAATTGGCCTCACTACTGCGGAGAAGCAAGATAAGATGACAGTATGTTTAGTATAAAAATAAATTAGAGTAGGTATAGACTTACTGTCACTGCTGTTTAGTAGAAAATTCATATTTATTCAGATCATGCCCGTAGATAAAGGGTTAACATGAAACTCCGCAATAACACCTGAATCTATACAGTACTGATTTTAATGGTTAAAAAAAATGTCCCTAAATGCTCCATACAATATTCTTTATGAAAATGAATGAATGAATAGTGTGTATAAAAAAAATCCTAAATTACCTCAATTAAAAAAAAGCAAAGAGTAGGTAGGTACACTTTTTTAAATGACCACGTTTATGGGCTGAAATGATGATGATATCTTCACAGGCTGGCCGTGGGTCACAGTGGCGCTAGCTATGCTGGGTCGGCTGTGCATCGCTGCGTCATTTGCTGTATTTTACGTGCAAATCGGAGAACTACTACCCACGGTCCTAAGGGCTCAGGCTATGGGGGCCGCCTCGTTCATAGCCGGCCTTGGACTGCTGGCGTGCCCTTATATTGTCCATCTGGTGAGTTTTGACCTTTCATATAGCTTTTTTAGCTTTGCCTAGCTTACTTTGGGATTAGGTCAATTGCTGTGAAATGTCCCGTGATATTTATTTTTTATTTTATTTATTTATATAACCTCGTAAGACGGCGTTTTCAAAGTTTTTTGTATTATTAACTTGAAATGTATGTATCTATATCTATGTATGTACGGGTAAAATGTAACAAGTCAAATTTCACCCACTTTCCGGTTTCCGATTGAGCTGATCCTTTGCATGCATGTATGAATCGGATGACTATGCAATATTAATAGGCTATTTTAACTTACAAGTCAATGAGACAATCAGCCTTATTGTTGTTATACTGGTGTAGGAACTGTTATCAAAATTGGTAAAGCACTTACTCGTTGACGATACTTAATATGGGTTAGATGACAATGCAGTTAAAGTAAAAAAAAATACAGAAACCTATTTTTCGTAATTTCATTGTTTCTTGAAATTATGTGTGACTATAAATACCTAAATACATACAACCACGCTTTCTTCCCAGCAAAAGGGTACGCAGAGACTATTTTGTTTCCACCTGCTACGCTCCTGACCCTGACATACATCATTAGCTTCCACAACACTCATTAGTCGTTTCACACATGCTCGCCGGTTTCGGGTACCTTCTCTTAAGAGGGTACGATGCGCACCATTTCTCCATACAAACGTAATCCCCTGTTTCCTCCCTGGATAATGGCTTTAGAGCCAAATTTTTTATACTGTGTAATCTGTATCTACCACAGCTATGCCCCTATGTTTCGTTTTTTTCCATATTACAATTAACATAAGAAATATGAGCTTTCAAAAACTGAAAAAATTGCCCAATCTCAACGTCATTTTCAGACACTCATCAGAAAAGAATCCCTCCTATAAACAAAAAAAGGAAAACATAGGGGCATAGCTAAATCTGTCCTCTAATTATTTATGAAAAAAATAAATTTATTGGTCCAGTTTTCGAGAAGAAAACAGGGGATTACGAAATGCTGTATTGATCAATTTTACGCGCCTATTACCGGTCTGAGGTGCAGTTGTCCCGCTCTCGCTGTACTGACACGGAGGGGTTCGGGCGAGACAGCGACATTTCATTAAAAAACCTATTTCTCAAAATTCTCTGAGCCGTCGTACCCTTTTAACTTGACCTATGTCTTGAAAGGTCAATCCCCCCTATCTGGTCATGGAATGTCCTTCTTGTTACTCCTTTCCAACATTTCCATCTACACTCGCCTTATATATCTCTTTCGTAATTCTTACTTCTCCCATCCTCTCCACATATCCAAAGCAACTTAAAATTCCTTTCTCTATACGAGAAATTACATCATCTTTCTTTTGTTTGTTATAGTTCGAATGTTTTTGTGTGTTTTTTCTTTGAATCGTCTTTTATTTCACAGGCGGTCTACTCCAGAGCTCTCCCTCTGATGATCCTTGGTATCTTGGGAGTAATGGCCGGCATCACATCGCTATTCTTACCTGAGACGCTTCGTCAACCGCTGCCTCAAACCCTTGGGGATGGCGAACTCTTTGGAAGGCACTTCAAGATATTCAGCTGTGCTGAGCCACAGAACAAATGAAAACCGAGAAGTTACAGCTTATGAATGCTGCTGCTGCACTTCCGTGCTGTATACGATAGTATACTTAAATAACTTAATCTTACTAATATTCTAAACGCGAAATTTTGTGTGTTTGTGGAAGTGTATTCTACGTGAAATGTTAATGAAGAACACGTTATATTTTTTGGAGATTTCTACTACTAAAATTCTGGAATGTCGGGCTGTTATAATTTATTTATTTATTCAAATAACATTCTTTTTGTTAGATAACAGTCGTTTCCTATGTTAGGAAGTCTTGACCCAAAAACAAAAAAAATACTTAAAACATTTTTTAGGCGTGCCAGTAAAATGGTGCAATAGTGATTTATGTATCGCAGGAAGCTGCACACACCTGAGAAGAAATTCAATGGTATGTGTGAAGTTCCCAATCCGCACAGGGCCCGCGTGGGAA
Source organism: Archips crataeganus (assembly GCA_947859365.1). Classification (NCBI taxonomy): domain Eukaryota; kingdom Metazoa; phylum Arthropoda; class Insecta; order Lepidoptera; family Tortricidae; genus Archips; species Archips crataeganus. Next base: position 14,094,717 of record OX402067.1, on the reverse strand, counting down.
CTACGGAACAAGCCCTTTCATTCTAAGAGGAGGCCTGTAACCTGCAGTGGGACGTGTAAAGGCTGGAAAGATGATGATGTTGACGATGATATCGCAGATAAATCATCATCATCATCATCATCACCAGCCTATGTTCATCCACTGCTGGACATAGGCCTCTCCCATGGCACGCCACTGAGCACGATCCTCGGCCACTCTCATCCAGCTCTTGCAAGCCGCCTTGCAAAGATCATCGCTCCACCGAGTCTGAGGAAGTCCCACGCTACGTAACGCAAGCACGCAACGCGTACGCAAGTTATTGCAGATAAAAAACCAAAATCAAAAAAATCGCCAAAAAAAAATTTTTTATAAATCTCTGTGGGATAATATGACCATTTCACTCAGGGTGTTTAATGGCGAGTCCATTTAAACATTTGCTTAGAAAAAATCAGACATTTGAGCAAATCCCTTAATCTGTTTAGTGAAAATGACAAAATCAGCCAAAAAAGGCAACTCGTTTTTCATTTGGTCAGATTTGTTTAGAAATTTGATAAAATTGGGGTGGGGGGGGGTTGCGGGCGGGGCGAGGGGGGGGGGGGGGGTTGAGGGGGGCGACAGCGGTTCTCGTCCGATCACCGAGGTTAAGCATCGTCGGGCGCGGTCAGTAGTTGGATGGGTGACCGCCTGATTTTATTTTTGATTTTTGAATGTTTTCTTATGACGTTGTCACGTTAAACTATCGTCCTTAAACCGACTTTACAGACAACCGTTTTTTGCTAAAAACCAAAAAACCTAAATTTCAACTGTCTCAGAAATGGTTCCTTTTTGCAGGCAATGGGACAAAAAAGGTTGCAAATGATCTCCCCCATCGACTTACCAATCTATACATATAATAAATCTGTAACAAGTCGGTGTCTGTACATTGAAGATATTTGAGAAAAACTGTCACTAGGGCTATTTATTAGCGCAATAGAACTCGAAACAATGATTTTTAGAATTATTGTCTGTTTGTCTGTTTGTCTGTGCGTTTGTGCGCGCTAATTTCAGAAACGGCTTAACCTAGAAAGATGCGGTTTTCACTGATATGTTGGTATTTTCTTGGATTAACATTTAGTATTTGTTTCATTTGAATCGGTTCACAAATAAAAAAGATACGTCTATTTTAAGAATTTATCGAACAGGTTTTTTTGTTTGAACGCGCTAATCTCAGGAACTACTGCTCCGATTTGAAAAATTCTTTCAGTGTTAGATAGCACATTTATCGAGGAAGGCTATAGGCTATATATCATCACGCTAACACCAATAGGAGCGGAGCGGAGCGGAAGAATGTTTCAAAATCGGGGGTTTTTGAAGTAAAACTTCTATAGGCACGCTTGACTTGGGAGTACGGTGCACGGTGTTGAATGTGAACGCGGGTGTGCGGGGGGGTGCGGGGGCGGGTAATTTTTGTTATATCAAGGAACTAAGGAGAGCCATAATTGAAGAAAAAGCAAATTGGATAAAAAAAATAAGCTCCCCAAATTACTAATTCCACGCGAACGGAGTCGCGGGCAAAACCTATTATAAGTATGTTTATTCGTTGGTTGCCTAGTACCCACAACTCGAGCTTTGTTTACTTTGGGACTAGGTCAATTGAGGTGTGAAATTGTCCTATGGCCTCTCAAGCAGAGGGTCGTGGGTTCGAATCCCGGCTCGCACCTCTGAGTTTTTCGGAATTTATGTGCGAAATTTCATTTGTACTTAACCATGAGCTTTACGATTAAGGAAAACATCGTGAGGAAACCTGCATACACCTGAGACGAAATTCAATGGTATGTGTGAAGTTCCCGATCCGCACTGGGCCCTCGTAGGAACAACGTCCTAAGCCCTCCCATTCTGAGAGGAGGCCTGTGCCCTACAGTGGGATGTATAAAGGCTGGGACGATGATGATGATTATTATTATAAATGACCTTCAAGTGGACTCAACGATAACCCAGATCGGTTCCAATATTTTACTCGGTAGGTATGTACCTAAGTTCCGACGAAGAGAGTAAGTCAACCGGTGAGATTACTGGTACATGAGTTGGTATACTACTGTGGTCGTCTAGGCTAGCAACTCACTTGTAACCCTCTGTTGTTGCAGAATCCATGGGAGCTTACTTACAATCAGATGACCCACTTGCTCGTTTTCTGAATAATAAAAATACAAAAAAGTGATACTTAGAATATGGGATTAGCGTACCTATCTAAAATAAAAACTTGTCACAACAGTAGCAGGTAATTATTTATTCATTCAGTAATCTACTCAAAGTTTGGAACGATAAGTATTTGAAGTAGATGACAATATTGACAATGTTACATAAGTTTCAATAATAACTATGATAATTAATACGTATGGGTTTCGGCGGTCATATAAATCAATAAGACTCCTATAAGTAAACTAATAGTGAAGGACATTACAGAAAGAAGTCCATACAAAATGAACAAACACTCAAACGAGTACTTACTGAACCTGGACAAAGATTTCCAGAAGATCCTGTTTCTTTTGAATCTAATGCAATTTGTTGCTTTCCAGGCGAGGTATAGGATATTCCACGGATTGTTACACCAAAATTAAATGGTGTCCGCGCTCAAGCCATATCTATGTTGGGAAAGCTTCTTATAATTTCGCTTTATCTTATTTGTGTATTCTTCCAAAATATCACTTATTTTATGTTCAAAAAATTCATAAGTCTACCTTTTCCATCTAGCTATGTCCATGGCACAATGTGTTATAGTGTTTGTCATGTCAATAAGACGATAGAAAATGTTGCGTTGATTTTAAAAATGAAAGAGTCCTCGAAATTGATGGTGACGAGCTACAATCAATTGAAAACATTTTCTGATAACGAATAAAGTTATGTCTAAATAATTATGTCTATAACCGTCTAAAAGTGGAAGTTGGTAGGAGGTCGCCATATTCTTTTCGGCCAAGGTTGAATGATCCGACTGATTTCGGCCATGGCGACCATTTCGACTCCTAGTTATATTTATTGGCGCCAAGGATGTAGCCACGAAAAAGGAGGGAAAATTACTTAACGCATTCACTGTCACTGACGCATATATGCGTTTTCGGGACTTCGCCCAGTGCCGCTGTCATAATTATTCATACATTTTGAACGCACATGTGCGTCGGTGGCACCTGTAGAAGTCAGGTGGCAGTGAATGCGTTAGGCAGAATCATTCGTTTGTATCCGCTACACTCAGAAACATCCAGTACCTAATGAAACATTCAATAGTTTTTGTAGAGCAGTGCAGTAGTGGCCTAGTGGTTAGACCTATGGCCTCTCAAGCAGAGGGTCGTGGGTACAAATCTGGACTCGCACCTCTGAGTTTTCGGAATTCATGTGCGGAATTGTATTTGAAATTTACCATGAGCTTTACGGTGAAGGAAAACATCGTGAGGAAACCTGTACACACCTGAGAAGAAATTCAATGGTGTGTGTGTGAAGTTCCCAATCCGCACTGGGCCCGCGTGAGAACTACGGCCCGAGCCATCTCATTCTGATAGGAGGCCTGTGCCCTGCATTGTGATTATATAGGCGTATATAGGCTGGGATGATGATGAGGCGAACGAAAACGAATTGTCGTGTGGAGGTACTTATCCGTTCTGGATCTTTGAATTTGTTGAGGATCTTACTTTCTCCTAAAATGAAGAGGATTTTTAGGGTTCCGTACCCAAATGGTAAAAACGGGACCCTATTACTGAGGCTCCGCTGCCCGTCCGTCTGTCCGTCCGTCCGTCCGTCTGCCCGTCCGTCCGTCCGTCTGTCACCAGGGTGTATCTCATGAACCGTGATAGCTAGACAGTTGAAATTTTCACAGATGATGTAATTCGGTTGCCGCTATAATATCAAATACTAAAAACCAGAATAAAATAAATATTTAAGGGGGCTCCCATACAACAAACGTGATTTTTTTGCTCGTTTTTGCTCGATTTAACAACAACGTCAACAATTAGACGCTTGAAATATTCACAGAATATTTAGTTATAGTTTAAAAATAAATAATTAAATTAAAATAAAACAAATATTTAAGGGGGGCTCCCATACAAAAAACATGATTTTTTTGGCCGTTTTCATAGATAATGGTACGGAACCATTCGTGCGCGAGTCCGACTCGCACTTGGCCGGTTTTTTTTTATTGTTTGATTATGTTACAAGTAGAAAGCGACGTGCTCATTGGATCCATTCATTCATTGGAAATAATTCAATATTTTTTCATTATTTGGACAAAGACTTCCAGAAGATGCTGTTTCCTTTGAATCTAATGCAATTTGTTGTTTTCCAACAGAGTTATAGGATATTCCACAATTATATTAAAATTTTAACAGATCACGACCCCACCCAAAAACCTTGGGGATTCTCTGGTCCAAGGCGAGAATGGTGCCAGATAAATAGGCTCCGCACTGTGCATGGGCTCTGCGGGGAGTACATCGCATGCTTAGTAATAAACGGGCTTAACTCAAAAATCGTGAATTATGGTAAATTGATTTTAAAGTTTAAACTTTAAACTCAATTTACCATAATTCACGATTTTGAGTTAAGCCCGTTTATTACTAAGCATGCGACATGTTCAAAGTGTGGGTGGCGAGGCTCTCCGGCGTGCGATTGTGGTGCACCTGTTCAGTCCATCCACCACATCATTCGTGACTGCCCAAAGAGGAGATATGCTGGAAACACCCTGAACCTGTTCTCTCCTGATGCGAACGCAGCCATATGGGCAAAGAACTTTGATATTCGTTTGTAGTATAGCTTTTTTAGTAGTATTAAGTGATTGTTGTTAAGCGACTCTGTATATCATATTTTGCATGCCATTCGATTAAATAACCACTATTATTATCTACGTAGTCAGTGCCATTCAAAGCAGCAACACCGTGTTGCTTGTCATTAAGTTGCAGCAAGCTTTGCGCACAATCAGTTTCAAAACCAAAATGTTGTCCCGCATGAAGATTTGGAACTGGATTTATATTCTTTCAATTTCTGGTTTTTATATAGTCTCCGACATCGTCATTAGTACTCAAAGTATCAATGAGTACTCATTTACTCATTTAATACGGTTGCTGCCGTTTTTAATTTTTGATTTGAATATTATATATGCATCTAGAACTGTCACTTTTACAAGTAACTTGTTAAAACTGTGGATTAGGAAAATGTTTGTCTTTGAGATAAATTATTATCAAGAAATCGAAGGTAATCAACTAAATGGCAAAGCGATGTTGAATGCATACTTCGACATTATAAAATCATTTCGTCTGATTGAGAGGATTTATCAGTATTCTGTAAGTTTTTTTTACATTATTCTTAAGATAAGAACAACAAATTGTCGAAGTTGAATGAGAATTATAATTTAAGATAATACAAGTAAAATAATTAATCTAACTAAAAAAAATATCCGTGATTAAAAGAGGTACCTATATAAAATTTTAAAAAGTACAAATATAATAAAAGATCTACACTAATTTTATGAAATGGCAGACCAAGATGAACATGAAATCTTTATTTATTTACGCAAACTATAATTATTAATCAAGGGGCGATTGACACCAATTGACCTAGTCCCAAATTAAGCAAAGCTTGTACTATGGGTACTAGACAACGGATAAACATACTTAAATAGGTACATGTTTATCATCAAGACCCGAGCAACAAAATTTTTTATTTTTTACACAAATATCTGTTTTTTTTAATACACATGGTTCTCATTTTTTTTTTTTTTTTTTTTATTTTATTTATTTGGGGCATCAACAGCAATACAATACATTGTAATGAGACTTAAATACTAGACAAAAAGCCAATAACAGATGTCCACAGGCATACAGTTAACCGAATGTTTTTTTTTTTTTTTTTTTTTATTTACAGTTAAGCGAAACATACTTTATACAAACACAGATACAACAAGTTTACAAATCAAGCTATCAAGCTAAAATATATCCTACTAATATTATAAACGCGAAAGTTTGTAAGAATGTATGTATGTATGGATGGATGTTTGTTACTCTTTCACGCTAAAACGGTTTGACGGATTCTGATGAAATTTGGCACACAGATAGTTTATAATCCGGATTAACATATAGGATACTTTTTATCCCGGAAAATTGCATAGTTCCCGAGGGATAGCGATAAACGAATTCTTCGCAGGAATGCCAAAACCGCTAGAGTTACACATATGTAATGTATGATGGAAATGTTTATCTTAAATAGTCCTACAAAAAAACCCCACCACAGTATATATCTTTCGAAATTCCCACGGGATAGGGAAATATCTAAACTTTCTTTGTTTTTTTGTTTATAGCAGAATCTTTGAAACTATTGAGCCAATTTTAAAATTTTTTTCACCATTAGAAAGTTACACTGTTCTTGATTGACATAAGTTACTTTTTATGCGGGAAAATTCAAAATTCCCACGGGATAGAAATAAATTATTTCAATTTCATAGCTGATTTTAATAATTTTTACATATTATGTGATATGAATATCCCCGATTAACAAAAGCTACTTTTTTTCGGGCTACTAATATTATAAACGCGAAAGTTTGTAAGAATGTATGTATGTATGGATGGATGTTTGTTACTCTTTCACGCTAAAACGGTTTGACGGATTCTGATGAAATTTGGCGCACAGATAGTTTATAATCCGGATTAACATATAGGATACTTTTTATCCCGGAAAAATGCATAGTTCCCGAGGGATAGCGATAAACGAATTCTTCGCAGGAATGCCAAAACCGCTAGAGTTACACATATGTAATGTATGATGGAAATGTTTATCTTAAATAGTCCTACAAAAAAAACCCACCACAGTATATATCTTTCGAAATTCCCACGGGATAGGGAAATATCTAAACTTTCTTTGTTTTTTTGTTTATAGCAGAATCTCTGAAACTATTGAGCCAATTTTAAAATTTTTTTCACCATTAGAAAGTTACACTGTTCTTGATTGACATAAGTTACTTTTTATGCGGGAAAATTCAAAATTCCCACGGGATAGAAATAAATTATTTCAGTTTCGTAGCTGATTTTAATAATTCTTACATATTATGTGATATGAATATCCCCGATTAACAAAAGCTACTTTTTTTCGGGTAAATACAAAATTCCCACGGGAAAGAAAAAACTGAATTCAACTTCGGGGCTGATTTTGAAAATTCTTTCAACAATAGAAAGCTACAACTATTCCTGATTGGTAAAGGCTACTCTTCTTCGGGAAAATGAAAATTCCCGTGGGATAGAAATAAGTGAATTCAACTTCGGGGCTGATTTAAAAAATTCTTTTACCAATAGTAAACTACAGTATCCCTTATTTACATAGGGTACTTTTTCCGGGATAATAAAATATTCCCGCGGGATAGAAATAAGTAAATTCAACATCGGCACTGATTTTAAAAATTCTTTCATATGATATGATATGACTATCCCCAATTGACATAGGCTACTTTTTCTTCAGGAAAATGCAAAATTCCCACGGGATAGAAAAAACTGAATTCAACTTCGGGGCTGATTTTGAAAATTCTTTCACCAATAGAAAGCTACACTATTACTGATTGGTATAGACTACTCTTCTTCGGGAAAATGCAAAATTCCCGCAGGATAGAAGTAAGTCAATCCAAATTTGTGGCTCATTTAAAAAATTCTTTCACTAATAGTATGCTACAGTATCCCTGATTGACACAGGTTACTTTTCTACGGGAAAATACTAAATTCCCACGGGATAGAAATAAGTGAATTGAATATAAGGGCTGATTGTTAAAATGATTTACTAATAATAAAAAGCTACGATGTCTCTGATTTTCAAAAAAGGTCCAAAAAGGAATTTCTATCCCGCGGAAACTTTACTTTGCACTTTCCGGGATAAAAAAAATCCTGTTTCAATCAGGCACAGGCCTCCTCCCAGAACGAGAGGACTTGGGCAGTAAGATTTGGGAACTTCACACCCACCATTGAATTTCTTCTCAGGTGTGTGCAGCTTTCCTCGCGATGTTTTCCTTCAATATAAAGCTCATGGTAAACTTCAAACGTAATTTACCAGATGAATTCGGAAAAACTCAGAGGTGCAAGCCTGGGCTCAAACTCACGACCCTTTGCTTAAGAGTCCATAGGTCTGACCACTAGGGCACCACGGCTTAGCGGCTATAGAATTCACTTATTCCTATTCCACGGGAACTTTTCATTTTCCTGGCATTATCCTATGTGTTAATCCATGTAATAAACTACCTGTGTGCCAATTTTCATCCAAACAACTAACGTTATTGTCTTCGCGTACGAAGTCGCGGGCAAAAGCTAGTATAAGTATATTAATGAGTATGAGTATGGTATGGATATGTGTAAGGTAAGTGTGTTAGAGTGTGAGTGCGCTTGTCCGCACGCATGCGTGTGTGTGAGTGTGTGTGTGAGTGTGTGTGTGTGTGTGAGTTTGTGTGTGTGAGAGAGAGGTAGAGAGTGTGCGTGTAAATTTATTTTACTCCAGAAATTATAATAAAATAATTATTTTACTTTTCCTTATACTTATTTACGTAACTGTTCGTCCTGTCAACAATAACATCATAAGTAAACTAACTTTTTTTTGTTAGGAATAAGCGTATACGATTTTTTAGTGTCTCTTTACTACAATCAAAGAGGTCAATACTGTTGAAACGTTTGTTGTAATCTCTAAGGATACGTATAAGAGGCGCATTTTGGGCGTACCTTGTGTGTACTAGAGGAACACTGAACAGAGTACGACACGTGTGACGGGTTCGATAAGTGGGTGTGAAGAACTTCACTTCAGAGAGCAGCGCAGGACTATCAATACGTCCCGACAAAATGTCGTGCAGTACAGAAACATCCAGTAGCAAACGCCGATCCTCAAGACTTAACATAGAGTGCCGAGTACACGATAAATCGTAGGACGCAACACCTCCTCGAGAGCGGTAATTCAAATACCGCAAAAAACGCCTCTGTATTTTTTCTATTTGGACCTTGTTTTTCGCGAAATGGGGAGACCAGACGATGCTGGCGTACTCCAATAAACTTCGAACGTAAGCGTAGTATACAACCTTGATGCACTTGATGTCATTGAAGTCCCGACAAACACGAAATACAAAGCCCAAGTTTTTATAAGCTCGGCTTGTAATATCATCAATGTGATTTTCGAACGTCAACTTAGAATCCAGGGTGACTCCTAAGTCGCGTATCAAATTCACACGTTGCATGGGCTCTCCAGAAATGTAATATTGATGCACGATCGGGTGATAACTACGTGCGAAAGTTATTTGGACGCATTTACTTGCATTAACATTAATTCGGTTGTCAGTATAATAATCAGATAAACGATTCAGATTACCCTGCATTTTCTCGCAATCATCAGAGCTAGTCACATCCATATAAATTTTTTTGTCATCTGCGTACATTAAAAATTGAGAACTATTAAATACAGCATAAATATCATACAAATAAGCATTGTAAAATAATGGACCCAGATGCGATCCCTGTGGCACGCCTGATGGTACGCCTACAAAATCAGACCTGCAACCACCAAGGACAACAGCCTGACGCCTGTTGACAACGTATGAGGAAACCCATCGAAACACATCGCCACGAAGACCAAGCCAGTAAAGTTTACGAAGTAAAATTACGTGGTCAACACGATCAAATGCCTTCTCAAAATCCGTATATACTACATCAACTTGCTTACCCCTCTCCAAACTCCGGAGGGTAAAGTTTAAAAATTCAGTTAGATTCGATACTGTGGAACGGCCTCGCAAAAAACCATGCTGTTGAGGTGGAATACCTTTATTGAGTACGTTATAAATGTTACTTAGAATAGTTATTTATGATACAAGTGCGGAAAGTAGGCTATTCCCAACGAATGGCGGAGATCTAAACAAACGAGCGAAGCGAGTTTGGTTTAGCCGACATGAGTTGGGAATTTCCTACTTTCGACACGTCTATCATACAACATTTTACAATGCATTAAACAAGACCAACAAGACAACAAGACATTTGGCTGGCTTGGGTGACGCTCTCAGGGCAACACGTACATTGAGCGCATTTGACACAGACTTTTTAATTGTTTTTAATTATTCGTTGGGATATATTTATATATTTTTTGTTATTTGTTATTTGCTAAGTTATTTGCTAAGTATTTATTTTTTTCACACGAAATGGCGGTAGCTTAAATTTATTGTGCCTAACCTTAAGTCTTTAGAATTTTTTGTTGTTTTTAAGTTTGTTTTATCGAAGGTTGAGTGAATGCGTCACAATATCAAAATTTGTGAAATTGCTGATAATTCACTACAGTAGCCAGAATAATCCTTGGCGTAATTTGTTGCGGTTTAATGGTTCTGATACGATTAAACTGATCAAGTGTTGCCATACATACTTCCGGTTTGTATACCTATCTAGGTTTTGTTGCGAACTACTTTTCCGCTGGCGCTCGTGTCATCACAATGTGTTGTTTTTTTTTTGTGTTTAGTTTTTAAATGGAACCCATTGAAAAACAGCGTTGCGGCTTGCCGCAACATTATGCTGAGTGGGGCCCAATTTATACTATTTGATGATTTTTATTTGTATCTTTTCCTGTCAGATGTATTTCCTGTGTATCGAATATGTGTAAATTAACATCTCTCTCTCTCTCTCATTAAGCGAGGAAAAAAATTGGGGCTAAGAGCGCGCGCAGACAGAGAACGGTCTGGAGTACCGAGTTCCGCGTTCAGAGTTCTGTACTTTCATCGCTCGAGAGTTCCAGTCGCCTGCTGTGTGCGTTATCATAAGAGACTCGACAGTACATTCGAAAGAACGCAGAACTCTGAACTCGGAACTCCAGTGCCTCTACCATGAGTTTACTTAGTTCACCAGTTCCTCTATCATGACTTTACACTAGTTTACAGTGACCGTATACTCGCTAGCGACGGCGTAAATGATTTGTATGGAGAATTGTACTTCCGTAAGTGACCGCTAGAGGCGCTTTACAATTCTCCATACAAATAATTTACGCCGTCGCTAGCGAGTACGGTCACGTAAACTAGTGTAAACACATGGTAGAGGTACAGGCCGCTCTCTGTCTGCGCGCGCTCATAAACATTTTCGGAAAAAGATGTTGCGTTCTTATTTACCTTTCATTGAGGGAAAGTCTCGTAGATGTTTACATATTTCAGCATCGGTTTAGTCAGCAGGAGGCTATCACATTTAATTTTGTGCTTGGTCTAGGACGTCAGGCGGCGTTAAGTCCTATGTAAATTCATCACTTGAACTCTCCATTTTAATTTACTAAACTTAAATTAATTCTCCGGACTGAATTCATGAACATTACTGTGGCGGGTTTTCATGACAGGCGCGAACGGAACGAACCATGATTGGTTCGTGTTACGCCATGCGCGCGCACTGAAAACTCATTGGTTGACAGGCGCGAACGGGTAACCGTGATTGGTTCGTGTTACGCCATGCGCGCACACTGAAAGCTCATTAGTTGACAGGCGCGAACGGGTAAACATGATTGGTTCGTGTTACGCCATGCGCGCGCACTGAAAGCGCAGATATCGTACGGTCTGAAATGGACTCAAGGAATTATTTTAGTACCAAATTTTTAATTTCAAAACTTTTGTCGAAATTAAAATTTGTGTGTTTTAATATTAAAACAATCTGTTTTATTTTTTTATCAGTAAATATTCATTTGGTTGCATCAAACATTTTCTTATTTGTGCAAAGCTGAATTATGAAGACACAACTCTCTAGTCTTATTTTTTAAACACTAGTTTGGACACAACTTTTTGAGAATTGGCAATTTAAAAAGTTACTTTTCCGCACGCGTGTGGAAAGTAAAATCCATACAATTTTTTTTCACACTTGCGAAAGTGTGCTGGGATGACTAACTTTTTATAGATATGTTGACTCGCGTCAAGAGGCACTTTCCGAGCATATGCATTGTAATATATTTTTCTAGTACTTTGCCAAACTGATTCAAAATTGAAATAGGTCTATAATTACTAATTATAGTTTTAGATCCTTTTTTGTAGATAGGCACAATTAAAGCTTCTTTCCACATTTGGGGAAATATACCATCTTTTAAAGAACGCTTAAACAATACTGTAATTATTTGATTATTTTTACTGTCCTTACAGTCGAAATGAAAAGCAGTGGGGAAAACACTAATAGGTATCACAATTAACTGAAAAAATTACTTTGCTCACCCGCAAACAAAGCAAAGCAATTGCGGGTGAGCAAAGATATTGTTTCAGTTCATTAATATGGACCTCCGCAAAGAAACGCCTGATTCAATAAATTACTAATATCACACTCGAGTTTAAGGCATCGCTATAAGGCGCAGGTTAGGCCGCACATGGAGTACTGTTCTATCTCTCGGCAGGGGCACCCAAGTACCAAATTTTTCCATTTGACCGCATCCAACGTAGAGCTGCTCGATTTGTCAATAATCAAGGACTTTCTGGAATACTCCATCCTTTGGCTTTGCGGAGGGATGTGGCGTCTCTCTGCATATTATACCGCATTTATCATGGGGAGTGTTGTGACGAACTATTCGAACTGACAGCACTGTTCGCACTCGTCTGTCTTTCCATCCTCACCATGTTGATGATTGGCAGTCTAGTACCGTGCGTTTCAAGCGAAACTTCTTTCCTCGCACGACGAAGATCTGGAATCAGCTTACTACGGCAACATTCCCGGAGCGTTACAACTTAGGGATCTTTAAAAAACGAGCCTACCAATTCCTAAAAGTGTTGGCAACGCACCTGTGATTCCCCTCGTGTTGCGGGTGTCCATGGGCGACGGTAATCGCTCTCCATCAGGTGACCCGTCTGCTCGATTACCCCCTCTTATACACCTATATAAAAAAAGGCATTCTCGCATTATTATAGAATGCTAATATATCACGTGTGTAATAGGAGTTTTTCCTCCCTCGTTGAATAATCTACTATTTTATTTTCAGATAGCGTATCACGTGGTAGACACTTTTATTCACGTTGTGTGTAACGTAGTATTGAACTTAGAGTACGCGAAATATGCTAAAGTAAGTAAGAACCCACTTGAATTTAAAAAAAAATATTTTTTTTTTTAGTTTTTTTTTAATTTTAAGAATAAATGAATAATTATGAATATGAATGACTTTTTTTGACTGTCATGGTAGATCAGTATCAATATTAAATAAATAAATACAGTCATAGGCGCAAGCCATACAGAAGGAAACGTGGAACAAGGGCGCGTCGCAGTCGCGGCGCCCCTTCAATCAGTTTCATGCTAAATGTATAGAAGCGTCGCGATCCAAAGCAGACAGAAGAGACGGGGCGGAGACGCGCCCTGCGAACAAACGACGCGAACTGCGACGCGTCCCGTCCCACGTCTCTTCTGTGTGGCTTGCGCCATAGGTATTATTAAAAATGTATTTGGCAAATTTAAGCAGATGATTGAATTAGTTTTCCTTCCCAGCCTTAAATGTTTGTCATTGGAAATGTAGTCACGCCTTTGATGAGGGAGAGTGTGAACATAGATCAATGTATTAATTGGCACCCGCAACAAAAAATCTTGATTCATCTTTACAAAGGTAATATTTCAATTTTATTTTAACAACTTCTATAAAGATTCTTTCTCTGCCAAGGATGTAATCTTCATCATTCATTCATTATTGGCCATTGAATAAGTGTAGCAAATCTATCGCAGACAATTTAGCACTGGATAACACTGGACACACTCCCTTTTTTTTCTCATTCCTGGCATAAATAATTCACGCCTTAACATAAAAGTGCAAGTGGTTTGTCCGCACGACCTCCTAGTAAACGGGTGTGTAATGATAGATATAACAACATTTGATATAACTGTAACATTTGGTATAATGCTACATTTGACATAATTCTATTTACTCGAGAAGTAAACATTCTACGATTCTTTTATAAATAAACTAACCTAACCTAACCTAATGCATATCAAATAGAATTAATATCAATCCTCCGAAGTTAACTTTTTGAGTAAATCGCATTATATCAAATGTAGCATTATACCAAATGTTACTTACAGTTATATCAAATGTTGTTATATCTATCGAGACGCACCCCTGGTAAACAATGTGTCGAACAAATTGCGTCGCAAACTGCAGTGAAGATAAATAGTAAACCATTCTAGGGTGAAGTACCCAGTGTAGTCAGCCAGGCACTGGTAGTCGGCCGTGTATGAGTGCAAGGAGTACGAAAGATGTCTCTCGTGCTCTTCCCACGTGTGCGAAAGATTGACAGAAGCCGACTACCGGTGCCTGGCTGACTACTGGGTATTTGCGCTAACTCAATATAATTGGGTCAATCAACTTTTTTAGGGTTCCGTAGTCAACTAGGAACCCTTATAGTTTCGCCATGTCTGTCCGTCTGTCTGTCTGTCTGTCTGTCTGTCCGCGGCTAAGCTCAGAGACTGTTAGTACTAGAAAGCTGTAATTTGGCATCAATATATACTTATATCAGTCACGCCGACAAGTGTTTAAATAAAAAAGCTATAAATTTTTTTTTTAGGGTATGTACCTCCCATAGACGTAAAGGGGGTGATTTTTTTTTGTCGACTAACCCTATAGTGTGGGGTATCGTTGGATAGGTCTTTACAATACAATACAATACAATACAATGACTCTTTATTGTACACCAGGAATAATAAGCAATACAGAAAACAGGTACACAGAGAGTAAGTTACAAGGTAAGCAATAGGCGGCCTTATCGCTTAAGAGCGATCTCTTCCAGGCAACCCTTTACCAGAAAGAAGGAAGGACTAGTTTACAGCAGGTGGTGCATCAACAGTGGATCAGAAAATTAAAACGCAACAAAAAATAGTACATCTACTCATACATATATCGTACATATAATAAGTACACGTCTAAAACAAATATAAGCATTGGGATAAACAGCCACATATAAATAAATAAACTATAACAAAGCTAATAATTACAAGAAGACAGATAGTACACCTTAAGCATTGATTTAAAGATTGACAGAGATTTTGCCCGTCGTAAGTCAATCGGCAAGGCATTCCACAACCGAATAGCCTGGACAGTATAAGAATAAACATAGAATTTGGAGTTAGAGAGAGGCACGGTAAGGAGAAAGTTCTGAGAGCATCGAATAGAAGTTACGTAGCTAAACCGCTCTTTGAGGTAGCGAGGAGTTGCAGGGTTAAAGAGAATGCCGTAAAGAAGGTGGAGAACGTGAGAGTTACGGCGAAGGCGGATTGGGAGCCACTTGAGCTGTGATCGAAAATTAGAGACATGATCGAACTTACGCAGACCAAAGATAAACCGAATGCATAGATTTTGAATTCGCTCAAGTTTATTAAGCTGCTCTTCTAGGAGATCGGGATAGCAAATGTCAGCATAGTCGAATATAGGGTGCAGCAAAGTTTGAGCAAGCGCAACCTTGGTAGCAAAAGGTAGGAAATTCTGAAGCCGTCTTAAAGATCCCACCGCAGCAAACACCTTCCTGCTCACCTCGCACACATGAGGAGACCATGAGATGAGATCTTTAAAAACCATTGCGGGGTTGCTAACATGATTTTTCTATTCAGTGATCTGTTTGCGAAATATTCAACTTTAAAGTGAAAATTTTCATTAAAATCGACGGTCCCCATCCCTCTAAAATCTAAACTGTCGGGTAGAAAAATTTTAAAAAATTCATAATGGTAGTAAATATATCGAATTTACTAGGAAAATTATAGCGGCTAAGATTGCTTGGAAATTATTTGTAGTTTAAGAGTAAATAGTAGCCTAAGGTATAAAACATACCTAAACTTGGATGATTCCGTACACATACGAAATCCTTAGAAAAATATTACTTGATTTTTTCGTAATGGCTACGGAACCCTACCTTGGGCGTGTCCGACACGCTCTTGGCCGGTTTTTGCATATTCCAAATGCATTGTTCAGATGCTAAACGAAGAGTGACTTTATTAAAACAACTAACCATTCAATAAAAACTTTTTAACAAAAAAATTAAACCGCCGAAAAAACTGAAAAGCAAAAAATAATACTTTTCTTGTTTGACCTTAATCTAGGTACCAGTTTGAAGTCGGTGCCTCAGCACTAGCCAGGAGGAGTGGACCTGATTGGCTTCTATCACTCCTCCTGGCTAGTGCTGAGGCACCGACTTCAAAACTGGTACCTAGATTAAGGTCAAACAAGAAAATTATTATTTTTTGCTTTTCAGTTTTTTCGGCGGTTTAATTTTTTTGTTAAAAAGTTTTTATTTTATACTTTTTCCCATCCTTGGGGTAATTTTTTTCCAAATTTATGTAAAACCAACTTCAAGGTATATATACCCTGTCCAATAAAAAAGAATTATGAAAATCAGACTACTCTGTAAAAAGTAAGTCAATCATCCCCTGTTTTCCTACCCTTAACGATTTCCTACCCTTTCCACTGCTGAACGTAGGCCTCCTCAAGGCTCGCCAAACAGATGGGTCCCGTCCCGTGCCATCCGCATCCAACGCGACCCCGCAACCAACCAGGGGGGTTACTACGAAATTCGAAGTTCGGATCGTGCGGTTCCTCTCACTCTCGTAATAAATACCATTAGCGTGAGCGGAACGGCATGAAACGAAGTTCGAATTTCGCGCTTCGTAGTATAGGGCCTGAATCGCGTACCAGAATGGAAACTTTTCACGACCAATTTCAGGATCATTCTTTGGCAGGTGTATGGAATGTCAACATGACATTTGCATATATTTCAAACTAAATACAAACTGAAATATAGATGCACAGAAAAAACCCCAGAAAAAAGACCAATGCTGGGAATCGAACCCAGGTCCTCAGCATTCCGTGCTGCGTGCTTACCCCTACAACACCATCACTGGTCTAGAGGTTAGCGACAAATCTTTCCCATACATCGTACATTTCAGTCTGTCATAATCACCTTATGCAGTGATAAAGCGCGCATCTATGTTTTGCCCTCTATCGAGAGACTTAACACTCCTTCGGAACTAACCGCTCACCTGGACCAAGAGATGGCGCTACTGTGCCAACTTTAACAAGTTAGGACTGAAATGTACGATTGTAACGGTGTGCCCGGAGTGGGCACCGTACATTTAACTCCGGCCGGGAATCGAACCCGGCTGGGAGTAGTTCAGTCGGTACGGACGGCCCGGAAGGGGCCGTGCGCGTGGCTCCGGCCGGGAATCGAACCTGGCTGGGAGTAGTTAAGTCTTTACGGA
Organism: Archips crataeganus; assembly: GCA_947859365.1. NCBI lineage: Eukaryota > Metazoa > Arthropoda > Insecta > Lepidoptera > Tortricidae > Archips > Archips crataeganus. The sequence goes on along the minus strand of OX402067.1, from coordinate 14,077,555 downwards.
CGGCCCGGGCGGGGTCGCGCGCGTGGCTCCGGCCGGGAATCGAACCCGGCTGGGAGTATATGACGGTAGACTTCAGAGAATAGGAATTGGGGAAGAAATAAACAATCGTTTACCAAATATACATGCGGAGGGCTTTTATGCCTGTTTATTGTATTTATAACAATTAACCTTATGCTAACACTACGACTGGTGGATGTCGCCAGAGGGCGTGACCTACCGCGGGTGGAATCTCGGGAGATTCCCGCGCCTAGCCGGGGTCCCTACGGGGAGGATCGGGATACCTTTAACCGCACGGCGTGGGTTCGACCTGCCGCGCTGGTCAAAGTCGGATACCCGAGGGTACAGCGTGGTATAGACCGGCCGCGCACCTCGGGGGGTCGGCTGATAGAGTCGGTGTGGTACGTGACCGACCGCCTTCCACCAGGTGGGAACCCGTCAATCGCTTAGCGTGGTGATGACCGGCCGTACGATTTCCGGGAGAGGTCCTGATAGCACGGTTTGGGGATCGACCAACCGCGCTATTGCAGGCCAGGAACGGGAAAGGAGTGAGCAGAGAGATAAGGCAGGCAGGGGGCGTACAATCGGATACCTCGTCCGCAGAGGGCACGAACCGTGGGATGCGGGCCGTACCGTTTCACCTTAGACGTGAGGTATAGGACTGCACACGGATCGGCGCGCTCGGCGCCTTTTTATAGGAACGCAGCTGCTACGCGCGCGATACGTGCGTCGAGTAACGTGCGGCTACAACACTGCGCGCCGACGGCCGACCGGCGCAGCACGCGCAGCCTTCCGCTGGGTCGCCCGTTCGACTCCGGACCGAGCTGCGTGCCTCGGTTGTTGTGATGGTGTATGTGGGGGGTCACCAGCAGCATCACACGATGTATGGGAAAGATTCGTCGCTTACCTCTAGACCAGTGATGGTGTAGGGGTAAGCACGCTGCACGGAATGCTGAGGACCTGGGTTCGATTCCCAGCATTGGTCTTTTTTCTGGGGTTTTTTTCTGTGCATCTATATTTCAGTTTGTATTTAGTTTGAAATATATGGTTTCATGGGATGACCGTAAAAGTAATAAAAAATGAAGTTGAAAAAATAAATACAAAAAGATACTTCATACCTAACTTGTTATGACATTTACAATTAAGAGGATTCACCCTGGTACCTACGTGATTCAATTTCTTTAGCTTCCTTGGGCTTGCCATCATACTTACTTGCTTTAATAATGAAACCTGCTGATGGATCGATTCCCGTCAGACTTAAACATCATTCCCAGACGCAGCGACTAATCAAGAATTTGGAATGATGTTAATTATCCATTGAAGTCCTATTACAACTTTAAATTGTCAACTAGAATCTTGCCATAGAAACGTAATTATTGCCTGTGTTTTTATACATATGTATGATAGCATTAGCGCAAGGTAGTGGCTGACATGATATCTTGAAAATATCTAGGTAAAAGTAAGGAGGTTGCACTGGGAGATAAAGGACTCCCATTTAATAGGATTATGTAGATCAGATCCATAACAAGAAAACTGAAAGGCTGAATGCGCCAACAACAATTTTATTCGATGCCTTAAGGCTAACAAAGTGATAGGAAAATACTCGCAAATAGTTAGTGTATTTTTGTGCTGTGATATCAAAATTGAGTTTATCCAGAGCACCTGGCCCTATACTACGAAGCGCGAAATTTGAACTTCGTTTCATGCCATTCCGCCCACGCTAATGGCATTTAATACAAGAGTGAGAGGGACCGCACGATCCGAACTTCGAACTTCGAATTTCGTAGTAACCCCCCTGCTTCAGGTCAGGACACGTTTAAAGAAAAGCAAACTGCAGCAACACTACGGTGTAGGTGAGCACGGTCGCGAGCAGACGCAACGGCAGCCCTGCGTCTACCGCGAACATTCCGAAAGCGGACAGCTTGCGAAACATCGCGCGGTTGAACCGCAGCACGTTCTTGCAGGTCTTGCGCAGATCTGTAGGGAACACAATTATCATAAAAGGCCAGAAGATCTGATGAATTTTGAAGAAGTAAACTATTTTGCACACAGAGATGAAATGTATTTGTAGGGTACAGAGAAGCAGATTAACTGTCGAGGCTATGGGCTTCTATTTTATGCTATACGCGGCGTCTGACATCAGTGTCAATACTCCGATCGACGTATATTATCGACGATCGATGTGATCAGCGTTTGAATGCTGTGTAGGGCGTCAAGACGCCAACGTCGACGTGTAAAGGGGACTACAACAGTACATTTATATAGTAAGCATTATGACGCAGCATACGACGTGACGCTGGACTCGGCCGATAGCGTGAATAGGAGATCATAGCCTTATAAAAATGGAACTACTCCATGGACGATTTCACTAATGCTGAAACACGTTAACACTTCGATCTATAGCATTGTTGATCGAAGCGTTAACATAACATTTACGCAGACTCATGCGTACTTTATAACGCATACTTTCCACACCAGAGCTCGCAATACTTTGACACTAACCTGACTCCTCAAGTTCAAGAATCCTTGTACAGAACGCTTCAGCGTTCCCGACGTTTGTATAAAACTTATTGCAAGCGCTGGTGAGACTAATCAGAAGTAGAATATTTTTCACAGGCCACGTAATAGATAGTAATGTTCCGATTACCAGCGAAGTTGAGACCTTAAAACAAATAAGTAAAATTTATTTCGACTAGTGGTAAGAACTAAACCTTGCACTAATTATGACGCGTAAATACTTATGCCAGAAATCAGAAAAACAGTGCTTGTTCTTACATGCACCTAGATACTTATGGAAGGGAGTGTGTGTGTGTGTGTGTAAGTAGGTGTAACGATGACGATGAATGCATTCTTTGCAGAGAAGGAATCATTATACGATATAAACATTTAAGGTTGGGAAAGTAAACTAACTCAGTCATCCGCTAGGTGTAGATTTATTTAAAATCAACTTGTATTTATTTAATCCGTGCTAAAATCAAGTTTGTGGTAAAACTTCTTCAACTCTTTCATCGAATAAATAAAAACAAACAAATAAAAAATCTCATACTACAGTATTAGAGGGTTCATTTCCCTTTGCACCCACTTACGGAATGATTTCGAAGATAAAAGCTATCGTATAAGGCCTAAAACTACTTACCGATTAAATTTTATCTAAATTGGTTCAGTGATTTAAGCGTGATAAGGTATTTTCGCAATTATAATTGGTATGGATATGAATTAATACGGATCTACGACGACAGTTAAAATAAGTTAATAAGTTGGTTCTATCTTACTGTTTCAAATTTCAGGTACTCTAAGTAGGATTGAACGTTGTACAGAATATGAACAAATATATCCACCGCGTGATAGGTTATCTGAAAATGAAACAATATTGTATAGTGACGGTAATAATTATGGGGAAGCTAAATATGATTTAGCTAAAGACACAGGAAGGAATGTCGGAGGCCAAGATCCACTTCGGGTCGCTGAGCCAGCGAAAGTAAGTAAGTAAGTAAAGACACAAATTAGGGTGCGACCAAGCCGCCGCTTAAAAAACGGCGACGTTACGGAATCGCAGTGACGCACCGTAAACGTCACAACTTTACTATGGAGAGCATGCGGTAAATTCTGACGTTTGCGGTGCGCCACTGCGATTCCGTACTGTCACCGTTTTTTAAGCGGCGGTTTGGTCGCACCTTCAACTTAAGAAAAACCTGTCTGTGTTCGCACACTATGGATCCAATTTTATAATCTTACTTTGCACGTACACTTTTATCACAATATGATAACTCCAGAATATTTCATTAATTTAATATTTCAAGGTAAAGATGTTTATATGTATTTCGGTATGTATTTACCTAAGAAATACACGGTATAATACATTTTTATTTTAAGATACTAGCTTTTGCCCGCGACTCCGTCCGCGTGGAATTAGTAATTTGGGCAGCTTATTTTTTTATCCAATTTGCTTTTTCATCAATTATGGCTCTCCTTAGATCCTTCCGGAAGAAGTGAAACTTCATAATAAACCAACCCGCTCCCAATCCGCCCCAACCCGCTCTCAACCCGCCCCCAACCCGCTCCCAACCCGCTCTCAACTCACTCCCCACCTGCCCCCAACCCGCTCTCAACCCGCCCCCAACCCGCTCCCAACCCGCTCGCAACCCACCCCCAACCCGCTCCTAACCCACCCCCAATCCACTCCCAACCCGCCCCCAACTCGCTTTCAACCCGCCCCCAACCCGCTCCTAACCCGCCCCCAACCCGCTCCCAACTCGCCCCCTACCCGCTCCCAACCCGCTCCTAACCCGCCCCAACCCACTCCCAACCTGCCCCCAACCCGCCCCCAACCCGCTACCAACCCGCCCCAAACCCACTCCCTACTCGCCCACCCACCCGCTCCCAACCCGCCCCCAACCCGCTCTCAAGCCGCCCCCAACCCGCTCTCAACCCGCCCCCTCAACCGCTCCCAACCCGCTCTATCTAACTGGGCTATCTAACACTGAAAGAATTTTCCAAATCGGAGCAGTAGTTCCCGAGATATAGACGTTTTATTTCCAAAACCCCCGATTTGGAAACATTCTTCCGCTCCGCTCCGCTCCTATTGGTGTTAGCGTGATGATATATATAGCCTATAGCCTTCCTCGATAAATGTGCTATCTAACACTGAAAGAATTATTCAAATCGGAGCAGTACTTCCTGAGATTAGCGCGTTCAGACAAAAAACCTGTTCGATAAATTCTTAAAATAGACGTATCTTTCTTATTTGTGAACCGATTCAAATGAAACAAACACTAAATGTTAATCCAAGAAAATACCATTATATCAGTGAAAACCGCATCCTTCTAGGTTAAGCCGTTTCTGAGATTAGCGCGCACAAACGCACAGACAAACAGACAATAATTCTAAAAATCATTGTTTTGGGTTCTATTGCGCTAATAAATAGCCCTAGTGACAATTTTTCTCAAATATTTTCAATGTACAGACACCGACTTGTTACAGATTTATTATATGTATAGATTAAGGGGGATGTCGTAAGTAGCGACTAAGAAAAAAGGGTAAGGTATAGGTACTGTAGGCTAGCAATCTGTCACTATTATACCACTTAATTACTTTTAAATCTGAAATTCCTAAAAGTGGGGTTCGAAACATAAATTTAACGTTTCGTGTGTTCTGCCTATCCCCTTTGGGAATACAGGCGTGATTTTATGTATGTGTATGTATATACGGAGAACAAAAAGGAAAAAAATACTTACAGCAAATTGATAAATCTTCTCAGTCAGACGAAACGATTTAATAATGTCAAAGTACGCATTCAACATTTCTTTGCCAGTCAGTTGGTTTACTTCGGTTTCTTGGTTATAATTTATTTCATAGTTTAACATTTTCCTGTTCCACAGTGCTAACACGTTACATGTAAAAGTGACTGTTCTAGATGCATAAATAACATTCAAATCAAAAAATAAAAATGGTACCAACAGTATTAAACCAGTTAATTGGAATCCGTGAGTACTTTGAGTAACAGTGACGATGATAGAGAATACATAGAAAAATGAAATTGAAAGGATATGAATCCAGTTCCAAATCTTCATGCGGAACAACATTTTGGTTTTGATACCGATCATGCGCAAAGCTTGCTGCAATTTAATGATAAGCAACACAGTGTTACTGCTTTGTATGGCACTTACGACGTAGATAATAATAGTAATGATATTGTAGTATATGCAGTCAAACCACAAGAGTATCTGCAATGTTATAAAGTTATTTCTATCGAAGTTCAATAATACTGCAGTATACTCGAACAAAATACACCGATAACAATTGATGATGATTAAAATTATTGCAGCAAAGGCAGACTTCATGAAATAAGTTTTTCTTTTAGGCGTGATGAAGTTGCCTGTTATAGTGAATCTTGATATCATGAATATTTTTTGAAATAACCCAAGAGGAAGTAACACTGCTTGGAAATCTTCCTCTATAAGATTGTTTAACAAACACTCTTTCGGCAAATGCCTAATTTTATAAGGATTCATTTTATAGTTCAACTCTTCTTTAGTTGTATTCTTTAACCCTTTGAACGAAAATGCAAAGCTTGAATGATCAAGATACGCCGTTAAAAAGGTTGAGGTTCAAAGTACGTCTAGCAATTTCATAAAAATGTGTAGCAATGTTTTTTTTTAATCGTAAATGTCTACTTTGTTTTATTTATGAAGCAATACCGTAATGGAAGGTGAATTCAACTAGATTATAATTTGAAACTGTTGTTTTAGAAGCAAACAATATTACTTTTTCTTACTGGGGGCACCGAGCTTCTAGCGCTAATCCATTTTTGGTATTCTATGCCCTAACACAACGAACTTATAGGTAATTAGACAAAGGGGAAGCGCGGCGGCTCAAGATAGGTTGGACTGACCGCGCGCGTGGTTAGGTATTTTCTTTGCATTGCTAAAACAAAAAATGGTATCCCTTGAATCGCCGACAAACTTTACATCGAATTTCATTTAATCGAAAACGATTTGTAGTCCCTACAATTTCTTTAAAAGTAATCTGGTTTCATCGATTAATCATTACATTTTTTTTAATTCCTAGAACAACTGTGCAAAAGACAGAACAACTAATATCGAAGTTCATTTTATCGGCAGCGAGCGAGCGAAGCGAGCGAGCAAGATAGTTCGCACCGGAGGTGACTCGGATTGTTAGGTTAAAAAGGCTAATGCTTACTTAACACAAGTTATTTTTTATGACCTCCCTGGAACTCTTGCTTTTTTATAAATTATGAAACGTTATTTGCAAGATTTAAATAAAACGTGAATTTAAAAAAATACAAAATGAAGTTCGGTGTAATAAACAAATTATGAAAAAGTTATTCTACAATTTAATAATCGGTGATTTTAAAATACTTGATTTATTCGTTCATGGATTTTAATTATTGAGGAGTCCTCTTGGTGCTTCACCATCAGTTACTTAACCATATGATTGAGACGAGTATAAATTGCTTACCAACTACGCTTACTTACGCTGTACGCTTTGACTTTTTTTTAATTTGGAAAATTTTAAGTGATTTGTGCTCAGAATCATGAGCTTTTTCGATCCTACTAGGAGGACAAAAGTGTCCCAAGTTTTTTTCCATTAAGTTACCATTTGTCATAGACTTTCATTATCATCATCATCATCATCATTTCAGCCGTAAGACGTCCACTGGCTGGAAATAGGCCTCCCTCATTGATGCCCAATCATTACGGTTGGAAGCGACTTGCATCCACCTTGAACCTGCGGTCTTTACCAAATCGTCTGTTCGTCCGTCCTTGTCGTCATAGATTTTATTTAACCATAACTAAATGGTAGCATCGATAATTATATGTATTATGAAAATTTTGGACACTTTTTCCCCTAGTAGGATCGAAAAAGCTCACATAAAACTAAAGTCACATAAAATTAAAAAAAATCAAAACAAACAACAAAATAAAAATTGCTCAGCAATCGAATCGTCACCCTTGAAATCGATTGTTATTATTGAATAATTCCGGTGGCCAACTGTGGTTTTCCTTATCAGTTCAAATTCACGAAATCATGATTTTTAAAAGCAAATGCATGAGTTACAGCAAAATATACCCCAACCTATAGGGTCTATTAGAGGTGTCCATACAATATCTGAAGAGTAAACTCAATTTGCCTGGGTTTTAGACACCAGATCCTGACATTGGTGAGAGTGAAACCTAATTAAAAGCATTTCCTGGCGAACCTTAATAAACATTTTCAAATCGGTTTATAAATGACGAAGTTCTCTAAAGTATCAAAAATAAAGACAAGTAGGTACCAACAAATTGATAACCTAATCCTTTAATTAAGTCAGTTAAAAACTAATGAAAATTTCTTATTGTCAGAAACAACTGAATCTATTAGAGTGTCACTTAGTAAAATTGATAAAACGAAGTACTCAGACCACGAAGAGTAACGTAAAATAATATACTTAGTGATACCGCCTTGGTAGATCGCAATGTTATTCCTTTAAAAAGAAAACAGCTGTCGTTGTACTCATTTGTTCATAACATCAAAGTGAAACAATTAACAGCAAACCAAAAATTCCTTATAAAACGGCTTCTAATTTTATCAAACAATAAAGAAAACCTTTTTGACTTATAAAATGGTAACAAGCAGGAACGCAGTCAGACATGATGCACCTATTGAATATTTGCTCAACAATATCATCGATGAAGATTTGCAAGCGGCATTGTTTCCTTTGAGCTTATGCCAAAAAATATTTTTGTTCACCAAATATAGAATAACAAACAATTTTATAACACCCAATACCACAACTGAGTATATTAAGTACTTCATTGGCGCAGCTGTTTTAATTTTAATCATCATTTACCAGTTTAATTCACCCCGAACTGCTTTAACTCCAATTTTATTTATTCTTATGTGGTTCGAATTTATTTATCACAGTATAGTGATCATCATCATTTACATCGAAAGTGTCTTTCAGAGTAATAACTGTGTCTTGCTCACGATTAAACTTCAACAGGCTTTGCGTACCCTCAATTTCAACAAAGCAAAGTTCTTGTGTGAAATGAAGTTCTGGAATTGGATCCATATCGTTTGCCTATTTGGTTTCTATTGGGTATACAATTTGCCTCTGTTTTTAAGTGAATTCCAACTCATTTATTTTATAGCGATGTTACCCGTTCTATTTTTTGATCTCAATGCTGTTTTTGCCCTTAGGAGCATTTCGTTTGTAAATAATTGTCTTGTTATGTGGAATAATAAAATGGTTTATTATGAAAAAGTATACTTGGGAAAGATAGAATGTTCATCTGAAGATAGTTGCAAAGGTACAGTTATGATAAAGGTGTACTTGGATATTATCACGGCATTCCGTCTTACTGAGAAAGTTTACAAATTCGCAGTAAGTATTGAACTAAGAATAGGTATAAGACATAATTTAATTTAACTAGAAAGAAAGCCTTTTTAGTAGCCATTATGTAACATATGAAGTTCTAGTATTTTTTCACGGCTTTACTCGCGTTTATTCTGCTCGGTTTGGCAGTTGAATTAATATTCCAGAATTTTAATTAATTCCCTTGAGAATTCTAAAAGATAACATAGTGGTTGTAATCATATTATCAACTGTAATGCTGTTGATACTATGTAAACATCTTAAGTTCTGCTCAACTGTGAAAAAAATCATGTCTAAGGCCGGGGCCGTACTGGTAAGGCGACCGGCGACGCGACGCGACGGCGACTAAATCAAACATAGCTCGAGTTATGTGAGCGGCCGCAGTGGCCGCAGCGGCCGCTCACATAACTCGAACTATGTTTGATTATTTAGTCGCCGTCGCGTCGCGTCGCCGGTCGCCTTCCCAGTGCGGCCCCGGCCTTAGACTACATTATTAGCGGTTGAGATTTCACGATTGTGGATATCAACCTCTCGCATACTAAGGACTTGTACAATCTACTATTGTTTCCAGATATGTAACCACGCGGTGGGAACGTTTACTCACGTATTGTATTGTATACAAACAATTATAGAGTTCACGAAACTCGATTCCGACCTGGCTTCTGCTGTAAGTCTACTTCATGACATTAAATAGCTTTAAACTGCTTTGCTAAACAATATTTTAACAGACTTTTATGAACTCGCCGTGCTGGTTAATATGTAATACAATAATACCATTATTTACATAGTACATAAATACAAGTATTAGTAATTATTCTAAAACTAAAAACCTTAATTAAGAAAGTAATAAAAATAATAATAGCTTACTATTTCTGGTGTACAATAAAGAGTCATTGTGTTTTATTGTATTGTAATAATAACTAAAACATTACGACGACGACGACAAGATGGCCTAGTGGTTAGAGAATCTGACTATGAAGCTTGAGATCCCGGAATCGATTCCAGTATCGGGGCAGATATTTGTATGAAAAATACGAATGTTTGTTCTCGGGTCTTGGGTGTTTAATATGTATTTAAGTATGTATCTATCTATATTACAAGTATGATTATCCCTTGCCTTGCACCCATAACACAAGCTTTGCCTAGCTTACTTTGGTACTGGTCAATTGGTGTGAATTGTCCCGTGATATTTATTATAATTTATATTTAAAAAAATATAAATAGGTGTCCCTTTAGGCAAGGTTCCGAAGATACCGGCAGCGTTCCCCCGTTGAATTTTGTACTTTGCAACTTTGAACATTTTGAAGTCGAATTTAACCTACTTCTAGAGTTTGGATTACCTGAAAATGGACAACGCAAGTAAAGTCATGCAAATTCAAAAATATTTGCAACAAAATAGCTTTGAGTTACTTGATAGCAAGTAAACATGCAAATTTGCAACACTAGATTATTGCAGATGATTTATCAGATTAAATGTCTAAAATAAAAACTTCATTTTGTCAGTTCCTTCACCGACTGTCTTACTTCCTAAACCAAAACACATCAGTACAAGCCCTATGGGATTAGTAAGTAAGATGGCGGCAGCGATCCGGATGTGCCATTTGAAATAAGTTTCAATACTTTAACTTGATACCGTAAAGCTGAAGCTGCTAATTAAATCATCTAACTCTTAATTATAAAACACCGTGGTAGGCTAATGTTTTGACCTTCCGAGCTGGCACCTCCGTGTTTTTTTGGATTAATGTGCGAAAGCCCATTTAAAAATAATCATGAGCTTTTTAGTAACGGAAAAAATCCTGAGGGAATCTTTCATACACCTTCGAAGCAATTATTCAATGGTGTATGTGAAGTTCTTAATCGGCACTTGGTTCACGTGGGAATCTGAGAGGAGGAATGAGACCAACAGTGGGAAAATACGCAGAGTTGAAAAAATAGCAAATGATTAATAATCATAACATCAAACTAAAATGATAATAATGAACTGAAAAAATTACTTGGCTCACCCGCTAAACAAAGCAATTGGGATTGTCTAAAAAATGTATCCATGGTTTATATATTTTTTTGTATAGAAAAATCAATTACAAGAAACTAATTTCAATATTTTTTTATTTAGTTCACTTTAAAATTAAATTCATTGTCATCATCATGTCAGCCGTACGACGTCCACTGCTGGACACAGGCCTCCCTCATTGATACCCAATCATTACGGTTAGAAGCGGCTTGGATTCTAAATAATTCTATTCCACACATAATAAAGTACAACTTTATATTATATTTCATTTATATTTCAACGTGAAATTAAGGTCATTGCTTATTTGATAATGTAATAAATGCATCACATACAATATAGTTAAAAGTTAAAAACGCAGAAAACGATTTAAATTGAATTTATCTCGTAATGGTTTTTACATTACAAAAAAATAGACAACCCCAATTGTTTCAGTTCATTAATATGGACATCCGCAAAGTAACGCCTGATTCGATAAATTATCTAAAACGACATTTTATTTTCATAAGGTATTTGACCGACTTCTATTATTTTAGTATGCCTCTCCAATAACATGGTGCATGGCAAGTGCGTGGATTATAAAGAACGTCGCAATTTTGACCATTCTAAGCATCGTTTGCGATAAATTTTACAAGAACGTCGCAGAAGCTGATGCCTTTTGTACTAAAATGCTACTAATCGAGGAATCAGGTAACTTTTTGCCTTATAAGCTCATTTCAAATTATTATATTTTCTTTTATAATTCGGGATAGTAACCCAACCCTAGGGGGGGTCGGACTCCCTCCCGATTCGACTCTTGTAATCTAGGCAGAAGTATATTCAACTGCCTCCCAATGAAAAACAAAGCTGCAAAGGCTTCTTTTCCAATTTCTTCATAAGTCCCGTTTTTGCGTGGTAGCCATTCGTCAAGGAACATGTGTAGATCGTGTCGCCAGCACCTTCAGTGCATGCCACGTTGCTGCTATCATTCTTGTAAATACATTATATTATTTACAGATCTGCGCAAGATATGCAAGAACGTGTTGCGGTTCAACCGCGCTGCGTTCCGCAAGCTGTGCGCGTGCGGCGTGTTCGCGGTGGACGCGGGGCTGCCGACGCGCGTGCTAGCCGCCGTACTCGCCTACACCGTCGTGCTGCTGCAGTTCGCTTTTCTTTAAAAGTAAAACTACGGTATTGTAAAGGCAATGCAATAAAAAAACGGCCAAATGTGTATAGGACTCGTCCACTGAAGTTTCTGTCAAAATATATCTACGTTATATGAAAGGTCCTATTTAAGTCACACAATACACATTTACATTTTTTTTGTGAATTTTCTGTTGTAAATTATGTATCTTTGAGCTTTGTATCTGTTTGTTGTGAATAAAGTTTGTATCTATGTATCTAATCATGCTTTTAAGCAAAATATACACTATGGGGTCATTTTCGGCAATGTTGTCCTATTTTATGCTATACGAGACATCAGATCTGACGTCAGCGTCAACGTTCCGATCGACATCTGAACGGAACGCACAGCGTTTGTGGTCAATATGATTGTTTGCATGTAGGTACGAGGACGTATCAGTCGTTGCTTGCGAATGCAACGACTGAAATGATAAAAACATTAAATGAACTAAAACAATTACTTTGCTCACCCGCGACCTTACAATAGTTACGTTTATGCAAGAAATGTGCGTTCATGCAGTTCCTCCACCTCCACACTGTACGAACACACACAAATCACATAAACCCAACCATCACCACCACCAAGCTACACTGACGCGTTTCGAACTCAACCAGAGCTCATCTTCAGAGTTACCACAACCGTATGCTATGCTACCAAATGTTAAACTAACAAACCAAAACAAATGTTTTAACTTGTCACTGTAACTTCTCAAGTACCCACTTTATTTTTCTTATTCTCAAACTACCCCACAAAAATTAACTTTTATTGACATATTATAAAACTACCTTGAATTTTTTTTTTTTTGTTTATTTATTTATAAGGCATATTTAATTAATACTAACTGTTCAAATTCGACCCAAGCCGCAGTAAAGGAGAAGATACTAAATTTACCTGTTCATTAATAATAGACCCCATAGATGTGATTTGTGTGTGTTCGTACAGTGTGGAGGTGAAGGAACTGCATGAACGCACATTTCTTGCATAAACGTAACTATTGTAAGGTCGCGGGTGAGCAAAGTAATTGTTTTAGTTCATTAATATGGACCTCCGCAAAGTAACGCCTGATTCAATAAATTATTTAAAAACATTAAAATTATTATTTCTTTCCTTACATTGGTGTTTAAAAATATTGGTGATATTTTGACGACCAGATGGCCTAGTGGTTAGAGAACCTGACTACGAAGCTTGAGGTCCCGGGTTCGATTCCCGTGTCGGGGCAGATATTTGTATGAAAAATACGAATGTTTGCTCTCGGGTCTTGGGTGTTTAATATGTATTTAAGTATGTATTTATCTATATAAGTATGTTTATCCGTTGCTTAGTACCCATAACACAAGCTTTGTTAGCTTACTTTGGGACTAGGTCAATTGGTGTGAATTGTCCCCTGATATTTATTTATTTTTATTTATTTATTGGTTTTATGATTCTTGTCACTTTCGTCCTATACTGCATTAAAAGTTTTTCTGATTCTATCAATAAATCGTCTTTTTCTTTATTACATCTCGCCATTTTGTATACGGCCCTAGATACGACTTGACGTTGTAATGGTGCGAAATTATTAGCAACGCGCGGCGGCGCAAGGAGTTTGAATGTCGCGTGCGGCGTCAAGACGCCGACGTCGACGTGTGAAGAAGACCACATTTTTCTATAGTAAACATTGTGACGCAGCGTACGACGTGACGTCGTAAGCGGCCAATATGGCGATTATAAGAGACCATAGCCTTATCTACTATCCAAATAGTCGGAATCCCTTTATTTGTAATTTTATTTAATTTTAATTATTTTTAGTAATAGCGGCAATAGAAATACACGTGTATATGAGAGACAGATAGACGGAGAGTGTAGCGACTTTAAAAAAATTTGCAATGGTGTTCAGTATTTACAGTTCTTGGCACCAATTAATTTAAGCGCCCTCTCTTAAAAGTTGTACTGAACAAAACAAATCATAGGTAAAACTATTTAGTTGTGATAAGACATTTTGTTAAAATCCATCCAAAACATTAAAGAAATCCAAGTTGACCTACCTGGCGCGATTAAGGAGAGAGTGACGTCTATCCCTCCAATAAAAAAATATTGCTTATGTTACCAGTGTTGTAATCATTAATTGACAGTCGCTTTACCGCGTCTCTGGCCTCAGACCAAACAAGCCGAACTTGCATGAAAACACTACCGTTTTACATACATATAGCACTCATTAGGATGATAGATCTGCAATGATACGCTCCTTTGTAAGCGTTTGATATCCACATAGCATAGCACTGATGGAAACAGTCACATAGTTTCGTAACTTTCACATCTTTGCAGCATAGCTTCATAGCACATTTCTAGTGGAAAGACACCCTTACACAAGCCATTCATATTAATGAGCGTTGTCCATCATTCGGTACATATAAACGATAAAATGTCAAGAAAATACTGTCAGAAACAATCAATTACTAACATCGAAAGTCAGGCACAAGAAATGCTTATTTAACCTTTAGTGAATTTTGGAATTGAATGAATTATATATAATATTCGAACTGTTGGTACCGCGTGTACGAATTAAGTGGCAGAAGCAATAATATTTCTCAATTCTATTACCACTTCCTTTCTCAATACACGCAAAGGAATTCTTTGCAAAAAAATAATAACATAAGATGTCATTCGAACGAGTTCTTACTCGACAGCATTTCGAACAAAATATTTCCAGCTAATCCTGTTTCCTCTCAATCTGATGCAATTTCAATCAAAGTAAAGGGTTCTACACGGCTACATTACTTCTAATAGTTTATTTACTTAACGCAAAATGTTTTTGGGCACCTGTATTTTGTAATCTTCCTTCATTTTTGTAACGAATTTTCTTTCCACATCAAATGAACAAAATAGTTTTCATAAGCACTGGTAGATGTCGCTCTACGACTTTGTTCATGGTTAAATTTAATATGTGTTTCGGTGTTGCTAAAAACTGTAAAATAATTGTAAGTAGTGTTTATTTAAAGGCAATAAAGTGGTGTTTTACTAAAATTCTACTGTCATTTCACCCTTACATTTACATTGTTTTTTTATTCATTATGAGAGGGAGTCAAACGAGCAAGCCGGTCATCTGTAAGGAAATAACCACTTTCTGAAAAAAAACCCAGTTCTATACTAGGACCCTTTGAATGTACGGTTGGCCAAGAAAGTCTACCAGTTTTGGTGTTTTTTCTGTGAGATCTAAATATCGCTAAGGTTGACTTTTCTAACTGAGTGAAGTCATTAGTCACTTACTTACTTACTACCAGGGCGCAGTGACCCAAAGTGGGTCTTGGCCTCCAACACCAGATTACGCCACCCTTTACGATCTTGAGCCAGCTCTTGCCAGTCTTCGACCCTGAGGTCCAAAAGGTCTTTCAGGACCTCGTCCCTCCAGCGGTACCTGGAACGACCAACCGGCCTACGTCCGCTCGGTCGTCCCAAGTACGCTCTCTTCACGGCTCGATCCTCTCCCAACCTTTCTACGTGTCCGAGCCACCGGAGTCTGGACGCCTTGGTCTCTCCTATAACATTGGGCTCAGATACCAGGTCCTCAATTTCCTTATTCTTTCTTACCCTCCAGCTACCGTCCTCCCTCTGAGTTGGCTCCAGAATCTTCCGCAGAATCATTAGTCACTGTCATCAAAAAATTATTGCAAGACAAATCGACCTCGTTGTGTCATGACGCGCGAATGAACTTCAACCGTAGGGTAGTAGACCATATTTTTGGCCGACTGTACCTAGTAAAATAGGACGTTAGCTTTGTATTGGAAACAATTATTTGAAAAGGAAAACAAGTAAAGTCAGGCAATCAAACATGAGTAAGTAGCAGCTGAACGAATGAATAATAAATAAATAAATAAATAATAAATATCACGGGACAATTCAAACCAATTGACCTAGTCCCAAAGTACCTTAGCTAGGTAAAGCTTGTGTTATGGGTACTAGGCAACGGATAAACATACCTACTTCTATAGATAGATACATACTTAAATACAAATATTAAAAACCCAAGACCCAAGAATGAATGGACCCAAGTATCGCTGCTCGTCGCTTATTATAAGTTAGGGAATTGAGAAATTTCTAGTATGGCTTTACTAGCCTTCCTATTTCCTATCCATATTTCAATTAGTCTCATAAGCAAAATTTTAACGACATCTTCAAACCTCCACTTTTTTGGCTTGAGATAGACTAAAAACACGTTCATTTTTTAACTTCTCTAAATCCATAGAAAAGCTTGGACAACATATTTTGAAAAATTACTTGGAACACTTTCTGTCTGGAATGATCTTACAAAGCCAGCGGCTGCGTTCATACTTACTAGATTCCTGTGGCAGTGACGTAGATTAGCTAGGATATCACGGATCGCAGCGCAATGGTGCTCAGATCGCTTCTCCAGACTTACACTACTATACTATATAAGTTTTACTATAACCAAGTATGATATAAACTGGATTGGCAGTCGCCATAGTACGGATCGGCCGCGGTTTTTGTAGTTAGATTATTAAATCTAGATGGCGCTGAAATATAGACAGAGGCTTTGAAGGCAAAACAATAAGACTACAGATGTTCCATATTACTAAAAATGTATTATTTTTCAAAAATATTGCATAATACATTTGCAGTGATATGAAATATCTGTAGTCTTATTGTTTTCCCTTTAAAGCCTCTGGCTATATTTCAGCGCCATCTAGATTTAATAATCGAACTACAAAAACCGCGGCCGATCCGTACTATGGCGACTGCCAATCCAGTCTATATCATCCTTGCTATAACATATATATAAGTTCGAAAACAAATTTGTCTCATTCGGTGTTAAGGCCCTGTATCCAGGGGCTCCCAGCGTTTTGATATTTTTAAATAAATTACGAAGAGAATATTCAACATCACTGGGGATCAAAACGACAACATTAAAATGAGCTATTAAAAGAAGAAGTGCTGTCATTATCTTTGGCATCTAGTCCAAGAGGACTTTAAGATTAAATTGTAAGGTTAGGTAAACATATTTTTCAATTTTAATTCACATTCATTTATTAATGTTCAAAGTGCATATTCAAGTAAGACATTTTCTACTGGATTTTGGACTGGATTTTTACTGGATTGCTAAAAAAATCATCAATATTTTTCAGTTTACCCTTAAATTAAGAATTTTATAGGGTGTTATATTTATATGGAACACCATGTGGTATACACTCTTTTTAAAATATGATTATATGTCCGTTTTCACAGTAGGCCGCTTTTGTAAAGATGGAGAAACACCACAATGTAGATCTAACGATACCTCGTTATACACTCGGCGTCACGGAAAGCGCACACCTACGGATTTTGCTTTCAAGCGAATATAACTCTTATCCGATGCGATTTCCGTGACGCTGAGTATATTATATTGTCACAGCGATATATTAGATAATCACAATAGTACATTGTGCGTCAAGGGCCGTAAGTAGGGGATTACTAACGAGAGTCTATTAGAAGCCCGACGCCGAACCCTTTACTGCCCGTTATACACACAATGATTTTCATCACATTGCGAGGAAAAAAATCCAAAAATAAAATTATTAAAAATTATTTTGTCTCTAAACACTTAAATTGAATAAAATAATGGCTACCCGCCAATACAGATTGTCGCTTTTTTCGATTCATCTACCGTAGATAATGTAAAATTTGTTTAGTTTAGAATTCAAATGGTCATACAGCCAGATTCTGCCAACATGTTAAAAAAATATTTACTAAAATTATTGTAGAACTATTTGATATAAATTTAAAATATAAAAAAACGAAGTTTCATGAAGCGTAGATAAGTTTTGTATTGTAAAATTGGGTAATAGATAAGTTTAAAAAAGATATAAATAAAACGTTGGCTGACTTGAAACCCCCTTAGTCTGAAATTACATACCTACTAACTTGTTTGCAAATTTTAAAACTAAAGTTAGAACTCCCTTGGGAAGAAAAACTACAACCCATAACTCCCTTAAGAACAAATTAGGCCTTTGACATTTAGTATACAGGCATGGAATAACACCATTGACGAGCAAGTGTGATGAAATAGTTATTTGTGCAACAAGAGAGCAAAGTTGTTTTTTACTGCGAGTGCTGATTTTGAATCACGAGTTAGCGAAGGATTCTATAATTGAATCACGAGCGTTTAGCGAGTGATTCTAAGTTAGAATCCTGAGTGCGCGAGTGATTCAAATACACGAGATGCAAAAAAACTTTGGTCTCGTGTGACACATACAACTTTTCACCTCAGCAGCGAGAACATAATAATTTATTAAAGTTATATAAACGTCGTCTTTTTGTCTTTGTTGTGGTTTTCAACATTGAGTAAATACTTCATATTATATATATAACAATAGGTACAGTCTCCGAAAAAGTGTTTGCATTATTTAAAAATATCATAAGCTTTTAAATATTTTTCGCGAGACTTTTCAAGTAAGAAACTTACTCTGCATTATGTATTACTCCATTAATTCGTCTGGTGTTCAATTGTTGACTTCGTCACTGGACTCACTCAATTCACTCATATCATATTCAAAAATGTATTAAATAAGTACTTATTACTATTCTAATAATTTCCAAATTGCCTCTGATCGTGTATCAAACTCATAGATATCGAACTCTGTAGATAGAGAAACAGAAGAAAATAATTAAAATTTGAATCCCGCTATTTTGTTAAGATGCGTTCCGATACTACACCCGCTGCGTTCTGATGCTGCATCCGCTGTATTTACCACGATGTTCAAGATTGTTAAAATTGTTAATAATTATATAGATACATGTTTAAACTTTGTTTTCAAAAACATTTTTACTATTAATTTGATTATATAAAAATATAATCCAATTATTAAAAAAGTACCTACAATAATTTAATTTAAAACCTTAACAGACGAATTACAATTTTAAGGTTAAGAACTTATTATGAGTATCCGAACGTTCAATCGTTCGTTTATTTTTAGGTCTACTAGGATAGAATTTGAAATCGAAATCGAATCGATTTGATCTTATCTCTCGCTCTTTTCGTATCGAAATGAAAGTGACAGATCAAACTGAAGTTCAAATCTTTCGAATTCAGTAAGCGGACCCATCATTGTCTTTGACTTTTAAAAAAATAATTAAAAAGCTACTTTGTCTCACGCAGTGAGCAAAATCGGATTTTGCTCACTGTTTTTTAGTAGCAAAACCTGCCTGTTTGAGGTGCTGAGGTGAAAATTATATTTCATGTCAATGACTCCAAGAGAAATTTATAAAATTAGAAGATCACATACCTAGAAACTTTGTTAGAATTAACGCACATCTGGACAAATATTGGTAGATTATTGAACCAGCTGGCTTAAGTTTAAAGTGACAGTTCCTTAATTTCATTAAATATTGTAAAGCCGCATTCGTTATTTAAAATAGACTAAATAAAATATTAAATTTTAACAATTCGTAACCACAATTTTTACACGCTTTATATTAGCTTCACCTGTATGTTTGTTTGTATGTATGTTTGTTTGTAACCGACTCCTTAGGGCGCGATTTTGACCCACTTCCCGATTTCCGATTGAGCTGAAATTTTGCACATATGTGGAAATTGGACGACAATGCAATATTATTGTAACATGGAGCTGATCTGATGATGGAGCTGGATGGTGGCCATAGGAACTATGTAATAAAACAACACAATCCCGTCGAGTTTGGGTTCGTTTGATTCGTCTTGACGAGCACTTTGATCCCAGATGGTAACCAGGGTCTGATGATGGAGCTGGAAGATGGCCAAAGGCACTCCACAATAAAACGACACAACCCCATCGAGTTTGGGCTCGTTTGATTCGTCTTGACGAGCACTTTGATCCCATATGGTAACCAGGGTCTGATGATGGAGCTGGAAGATGGCCAAAGGCACTCCACAATAAAACGACACAACCCCATCGATTTTGGGCTCGTTTGATTCGTCTTGACGAGCACTTTGATCCCATATGGTAACCAGGGTCTGATGATGGAGCTGGAAGATGGCCAAAGGCACTCCACAATAAAACGAAACAACCCCATCGAGTTTGGGCTCGTTTGATTCGTTTTGACGAGTACTTTGGTCCTAGATGGTAACAAGAGTCTGATGATGGAGTTGGAAGGGGGTAGGTGGCGGGTTGGGGGGGGAATGGGGTATGGGGTAAGGGGGTCGGGGGTTTAGAGGGTTGTGTTGGGTTTAGAGGGTTGGGTGTTAGGGTGTGGCGGTTGGGGTTAGGGGATGGGGGGGGGGGTTTACGGGAAATAGGGCGGGGGTGTTGGGGGGTTCGGGGGTAAGTGATTTTGGGGGGTTGTGGGAAATGGGGAGGGGGTAAGAGGCCTAGATGGTAACAAGGGTTTGATGATGGAACTGGAAGGGGGGGCGGTAGGTGGCGGGGTGGGGGGTGTGGGAGGGGTGGGGTGGGCGGGCAGGTGACGGGTGGGGGGAGTGGGGGTGGGGGGGGTTTCCGGGGGTATGGGGGTTCGGTGTTAGGGGGGTTGGGTTTAGGTGGTTCGGGGGTTTGTAAAATGAGGAGGGGGTAAGGGGGTTTAAGGGATTGGGGGTAAGGGTGTGGGGTTTGGGGGGGGTTTGGGGAAATGGGGTGGGGGATGTTGGGGGGTTGGGTTTAGGGGGTTTGGGGGTTGTAGGTGAGGGGGTAAAGTTAGAAAGAAAAAAATGCAACTAAAAAATAGAAAATAAATAATAGTTTAAAAAAAACTAAAAAACACGCTTTAAAAAATAAAAAATAAATTTTAATAAATTTAATTCACTATTCTTATAGTGCAGTAAAAAATCTTAATAAGCAATTATTATATTGTTATATCCAGATCAAAATTTGTAAACAATTCTAAATATTGATAAAATAAATAATAATAGTTTAAAATATTTTATTGTAAAAAAAGCGTGGGGTGCTTTTTAAGATGTTATCAAAATGACAATCCTTGACAATTGACACCATGCACCCCACGCTTTTTTTACAATAAAATATTTTAAACTATTATTATTTATTTTATCAATATTTAGAATTGTTTACAAAATTTGATCTGGATATAACAATATAATAATTGCTTATTAAGATTTTTTACTGCACTATAAGAATAGTGAATTAAATTTATTAAAATTTATTTTTTATTTTTTAAAGCGTGATTTTTAGTTTTTTTAAACTATTATTTTACAACTAGAGATCGTCAAGGTGAATAATATCTCAATTTCAAAAAAGTAAAGTATATAAACCTGAAAATATCGATAATTTATTTAGAAGTTTAATGCTATTATAACTATCTTGCTGTAATTGATTTTTGCTTTATGTTTAAAAAACAAACAACTATTTGCTATTAACAAAATATTTACGCAATTTCTTAACGCGAGCGCTTAACGCGATTAAAAAATTTGTTTGACATAATTTTAGTAAAACCCTCTTTCACAAATTATCTAAGTGGTTTTTTTTGGTATCTACTTATTACAATGTAACAGAAAAAGAAGAAGTTTTGTAAGAAGCGGATCATCATGATTTTTCAAAAACATAAAATAAAGCGTGTAGCTCCCAATACAAAGTTTTTAAACAATTTTTTGGATCAACGACTTCGATCAGTGCTTTTTCCACTCAACGTCAGCATGTGGATGTTGGTAACACCAAAATATAAGATACTAGATGGCTTCATATACCAGAAAAGCAATTTTGGAAAAATTACTTACTTCATTAGCACTTTGGGGTTTCTATCTATTACTTATTTCCGTTTTCAAATGTCACCAGTTCTACAACTGGTTAATACAAAGATTAGTTTCGTCTTTTGGTCGGTCTATCTCGACTTGTTCTACTATAGCTCGGCCTTCATATTTTACTTGATCTTCAACTTAAAAAATACGACCAACAACGTCAAACTTGTCCTCAATCTTCAAAAGGCCTTAAGAAATTTTCCTCACGCCAATAGAAATATGAAGATATTGAGAATTGGGAATTGGGCCTCGATTGTGTTTATATGTGTATTTTACTTGGGTATAATTCTAACCCTTTACAAACCCGGAATGGATTTGTCTTCAATTTTGAATTTGATACCTTTTATTTACTTTGATGTTAATATTGTCTACGCTATTTGTATTATGTTTTTGATTAAAAGTGAGCTAAAAATGTGGGTGGACGATATGTTGCGCTATTGTAGCATTACAGGATCGTTAAAGTTTAATAATGAAATACAGAGAAATCGTATCCTTGTTACCTATCGTTATATCTTGCGAGGATATGATTATTATAAAAATACATTTAAAATACAAGTAAGTATTTTTTTTTGTACAGTACCTATAGGCTTGCGTTGGACCACAATCACTCCTGATGGACAGCGAAGATGATTTCATCAGGTGGTTGGGATAGTGTGAGCGATATACAATATTATACATTTTACTATAAATGCCGATTGGTAAAATCGAGGCATTTGATTTAAGTTTGAAACAATGGCAGGCTTACATGCGTCGGGTTAATAAGTTTATACTATTGAATGAAAGAAAAAATGAGTTATAAGTGCCAACACTGATACTGTGTGAAGCTAGTGTAGTGGGTGAAGCTACGTACTCATTGATGTGCGACCTCTGTGCCCCGGATCACCTGGAAAGTAAAACTTATGACCAACTCGTGCAATTAGTTACGAAACATCTGGAACCGCAACGCTCAGAGATAGCCAAAAAGCTAAGCTTAAGCTTCAATTATTAACATAAGTTATCGTCTTTGTGTAGGTATTATGCGATAGTTAAATTTAAGAATTTATATTTATAAATGTAAAACA
This sequence comes from Archips crataeganus, assembly GCA_947859365.1. Classification (NCBI taxonomy): domain Eukaryota; kingdom Metazoa; phylum Arthropoda; class Insecta; order Lepidoptera; family Tortricidae; genus Archips; species Archips crataeganus. The sequence goes on along the minus strand of OX402067.1, from coordinate 14,054,758 downwards.
CTGTTGCAGTAGAAACACTAAAGAAATACATTTTTTATATTTATGTTTTTGGTGGGATATCGTTACTTTTTGTAAATAATTTAAAAAAATATATTTTTCTAATTTACCTTTCACGTCTGTCCAGTCATTTTAGCGTGAAAGAGAAAACACATCCAAACTCACATTCACTCACACACCCATAAATTTTCGATCTATTTATGTCTTTTTAACCGACTTCAAAAAAAAAGAGGAGGTTCTCAATTCGTCTGAATGTTTTTTTTTATCATTTCAATTACAGATTTTGTTTCAAATCGGAGAAATATTGTTTCACACATTGATGTATTTACAAGTGAATATTGATCTGAAGAAGCTAATACCAGAACTAACGTTTCATAGTGTGAGTATTCAATAACTTTTCTTAATGATGCAAACTTTCGTGACTTTTGACTTAACCTCGTAAAGCTCAACGCCCTATTACATTGAACGTAATACAAATTAAGTAATTCCGGCTCAGTTAACGACAGAGAACAAAATGCACGAATTGAGCTATTAAAATACGTCGTAATTAACTTTTGCTTATTTGCTAACAGAATAAAGAAATTAAAATCTCCTAGTGTGGTCACCCATCATGACGTCACGTTTACTTGACGTATCTATTCCTCAAGCTTTGTTATCGTTATCAGTTATCAGTGTATCTGTAATCATTCGAATCTAACATCAAAACAAATGATAAGGAGCAACAAGTGATATCTGTTTAAAATAATTTATTATTAGAAAGGAACATTAACTGTTAAGTTCAAACGTACTTCAGCAATTACTACAATACAATACTGGGATAATCTGCTAAGACAATATCTTGCACCCGTTGATAGTGAAACGGGTGTAATCCTTCGGCATTCAAAAGTCTCCAAATAAAAATGTGAGTTGTACCAAATCGTGCCGCGGCTTCTCTGGTGCTGGCTTCTGGGTGGCGGATAAAATACCTAAGTACTCGTGTTCTAAAAACCTTTGAGTACCTTGGACGTCGGCCTTTACCTTGGGCATGAGCTGGGACCGTAATCTGTCCATAGTCTCTCAAATTCTGCACACTTGTGTTGATCAATTGACGAGTGGGGATTGGACTTTCCGGGTATCGCTCGTGAAATAGTTCTTGTGCCCTTATCGTACTCTGCGATGTGAAATAAAGTTCTACCATCACTAATCGCTGAATATTAATAAACGGATAAGCAGGAGGCATGACTTCTGTTTAAAATTAAACTGCGACAGTCAAGAATCAAACGAAATGCTGGTTTGTTATGACAAATAACTTCAGTAATGTGTCAGAATGAATTTTACTCATAAATTATCAACCGTAAGCAAAAAGGTAAGTGTTCACTACAAAAGTAAATTCAAACTTTTTTCTTTTAACTCTCTAATTAGGGTAACCACGATGATACCAAATAAATAGGAAAAAATTTAAACAGCAATATTAATTAATTAAGATGACTTTAACAACACGAGACCTAGTAGAGGCGTTTAGCATCAGGGAGACATAGTTAAAAAACAAGAGTTGTATTACGTTCAATGTAACACCCTGTATAATGATTTTGTAATAAAAAAGTCCTGGGCTACCAATACAAGTGCCTATAAATAGGACACTGGGTCTTTATTACAAACGTCCTAAAATGGTTTGGGCCTTACGAAAATACCACAAAAACCGCACCATACCAACTCGTGACCAGGGCAGCTGCAAGCTCTGGAATGAGGTTCCTGCTGCGGTATTCCCGGACCGATATGACCTTCAAGCTTTCAAAAAAAGAGCGTAAACGTAAAAGGCCGGCAACGCACTTGTGACTCTTTTGGTGTCGCAGGTGTCCATGGGCGACGGTAATCGTTTACCATCAGGCGATCCGTCTGCTCGTTTGCCCCCTATATCATAAAAAAAAAAAAAAAAAAAAAAATGTGGCCGAAACGTCAAGGTAAGGTCAGGGTATATGTTATCTTTTTCCATTTTCCCTTTCAGTTCATTACACAGCCGGGCAAAATAATCACTATTGTAATAGTGCTCAAGACATATTTGCTGTTCTCAATTTTATGCAGCACTTGTGAAAGTTTCTACTCCGTCATCAACAGAGTCGATTTTCTGTGCAATAAGGCTCTGGCATGTGAAATTAGAGGTAACTTATAATGTGTCTTAAAATGGATCCAGAATATTTTCTTAACTTATGTACGATTAAGCCTCCTTCCCAGCAAAGGGGTAGGCAGAGACCTTTCCACCTGCTACGATCCCGACATACATCTTTCACTTCCACAACATTCGTTAGTATTTTCATACATGCTCGCCAGTTCCGGGTACTCTTGACCTGACCTTTTTTCAAGACATCCCCAATCTGATTATGGAATGTTCTTCTTGGTCTCCCTATTCCAAAATTTCCATCTGTATCCACCTTATGGGATCCTATCCATGTTTAGAAAGTTTTATTTCCGAAGGTTTAGAATCCCGAAAACTTCATTTATCCGAAAGCATTTTTTCTGAAACTGTAAATATTTCAGGATTTATTTCAGGACCATCGTGTAGAACCCTTTAGTTTAGGTTAGGGTTGTTTTATAAAAATCCTGAAATATTTACAGTTTCAGAAAAAAATGCGTTCGGATAAATGAAGCATTCGGGATTTTAAATATTCGGAAAAAAAATCTAAATTTTGATAAGTAACCCCACCTTATACATATATCTCTTTCGTAATTCTTCCTTCGTCCATCCTCTCCACATGCCCAAACCAACTTAACATTCCTTTCTCTATACGAGTCACAACATCATCTTACATGCCACAACGTTACCTTATTAGAATATTCCTCATTCGGTCACTCAGGTTCACACCAACCCAACCACACTCCTCCATTTCCACAGCATTCTTTAACTTAATTGACTTAATTTGACTCCAATTGTCTAAATTCCGATGAAAGCTGTTGTCCAGTGTGATGGGTTCCTTGGCACCGGGAATGATGCAGAGTAGATTATTTACAGGGTTCGAAGTTTTTGCAAAACAGTAAGACGACAGAGAATCATGCAGTCAACATTGACATTAAAAAATATTCTTACTCATACTCATACACACAATAAGGCCAATACCTATTCCTAAACGGCGTAGGCAGAGCACATGAAACATTACATTTAGGTAAATTTCAGGGCACTTTTAGCAACCACTTGTGAGACTTTTCTTCATACTCATTCATTGCGACGACCAAATGGCCTAGTGATTAGAGAACCTGACTACGAAGCCTGATGGCTATAATATTGGTGTCAATTGTCCCACGATTTATTCTTATTATTCATCGGAATGTTTGTTTCAAGATGTAGTCACGCTTTTCACGCTGCTTTAATAAACACTTTAAATATCGATTGACCAAAAAAACATGTGCAACCTAAATATTGTTTGCTAAGTTTAAATTTTGAGAAGTTTACCCTTAGAAATTTTCCAAGTTTGGAAACTTGTCAACGCACTGCTAATTTCGATTAATATTGTTGCAGGTGATATACGATTAGTATGCAAGAACATAATTAGACATAACAGAGCGGAGTTCCGTAGGATTACGGCATGCGGTGTGGAGGTAAACGCAAAGTTGCCATTGGCCTTGGGAAGACTCCTTACTGGATACACAGTGGTGGTGCTTCAATTTGCATTTTAGAAGACAGTCTCGAGCATTGGAGCATTGGCGTATCTAGGTCCTAAGATGCCCAAGCCAATGCGATGAGCTAAGTCGGCACCCAAATACCATTTGTGATGGGCACTGGACTATAAACCTTATTCACACTCGTCGTCATTTGAAAGACCTTAAAACTACAGACAGGAGACATTGAACAGAATAACTATAAAGTAAAAAAATTAAAAACCCCCAACGCAATTATGTCACTGTCAATGCTCGTTATGCGTCTAAGATCTCTTCCGCAGCTAACAAATGAGCTGATAACTTCGAAACGGCTGCACCGATTTTGATGAAACGTATCTAAGAACCATCGCCAAGAAACCTGCTTTCTATTTAAAAAACCGCATCCAAATCGGTGCACCCGCTTAAGAGCTATGATGCCACAGACAGACACACAGACAGACAGACACACACACACATAGCGGTCAAACTTATAACACTCCTCTTTTTGTGTCGGGGGTTAAAAAGCAAGCCATGGCTATGGGTGTAAATCATTGCTTAGCAACTGTCAGCAGCTGTCACCTAGCAACCGGCGTTGCAGTTAAAAACGCTGAAAAAGACACTTTTCTTGTATGACGACCCCCTTTAATTTTTAACTTTATTTTATTTTTAGTATTTTTTGGCATATTATTATCAAACCGCGTTTAGAAAAGGATTGAGCTCATATGTCATTTTTGAACTAATCCATGATTTACCGGCAAGAGGTAGTTGCACTGGTAGACTACATCTTGCCGGGTATTGGAGGGAGCAGAGGGTTAGAGAAACTACCTTGTGGATGTTCTACATGAGACTGCCATGAATGACATGTCTACTAACACTGATATATTTAATACTCAAACCTTTTATTTATATACAATAATCTACTCAGTAAACCTACACTATCTATCTACATGCCCTATTGGTCTTACGTGACCAACTACATCTTAACCTATCACACGCACAAGATTAATGCTAAAGAATGTGGCTCGACGCCACACATGATATGACATTGTCAGTGGTAGAGTGTGCAGATAAATTAAATTGTTATTTTAGTACAATGAAGTTCTACCGCATGGAAAAAACATGAAATTATGTTACTTAAATAAAATACAAATGTTATAAATAATTACTTTTAGAAAGACCATAACAATAAATTCGTGTTAACTTTTTCTCTATTGAAATATTATGTTAGTACATTGCAGATAATTTCTCGGCACGGACCGTTTAATACTTTACCACGATTCATATTTTATACATACGTATTTTTTTATCAGCTACGGCAATTTGATAACGCGAAAATGATGTGAATTAGTGACAGATTTGTCAGATATTATATTAATAGTTTTTATAAAACAAATGACAACATTTACCGAGAACAGAGTTCAAATATGCAAAGCATACTTTGTAAATCGATTAATTCTATTATCAATAAGTGTTTGCACTTAAGAAGATATCAAAGATTGACTTATGATTATATTTAATCATTTACAAGTGCACTGTTGTGCTAAGGGTACTCTCGAATCCCTTTCTAAACGCGGTTTGATATTAACAGGTACATAATGATGACCCTCTTTGATTTTTAACTTTATTTTATTTTTAGTATTTGTTGGTATAGCGGCCACAGTACTGGACACACAGTGGTGAAAATTTCAAGTGTTCAAGAGATAGAGTTCTAAGAGAGACAGACAGACAGATACCGTAGTCTCAGTTATAGGGTCCCTAGGGGTACGGAACCCTAAAATCGGTATTGAAGATAACCTAAGTATCAGCTACTTTTGATATACTAGTAATAGATGGGTGGATAATAATACGTATAAGTTTGAGAGACTAAGGCGCAAGCCACACAGAAGAGACGTGGGACGGAGGCGAGTCGCAGTGCGCGTCGTTTGTTCGCAGGCCGCGTCTCCGCCCGTCTCTTCAGCCTCTTCTATACATCTAGTATAGACGTATAGACGCTTCTATACATTTAGTATGAAAACTGATTCAATTGGCGCCGCGTTTTTTCTGTGTGACTTACGCCTCACTATTTGTAAGGCACCAGCAATCAACTGACGTCCTTATGAGCTGAACACGACTGTCCCAATTTGTATGGCTATTGCTAGTTATGACGCTACTTCTGTGCCAACTCAATCAACTAACTATTTCTTTGTTTCAAAGAAGCCAGAGTCAGCCAGCGGATAGCTACAACATTAAATAAATAAATAAATAAATATCACGGGACAATTCACACCAATTGACCTAGTCCCAAAGTAAGCTAGGAAAGCTTGTGTTATGGGTACTAGGCAACGGATAACGGATTGTAGCTATCCACTGCATCAAGAATGGGCCGGCTCGCCTGAGGCAGGACCACTCTCTCACAAAACAGCGGCGTGAAGCAGCAGTACTCCTGCTGCGTTTCGTTCGGTCAATGAGAGCGCCGGGGGCCCAATAACTCACCCCCTTCCTCTCCCCTATTCCCTATCCTTTTCAAAGGTCGGCAACAGATTAGTGACTTTGAGTTGTTGATATTAATGTGCGGTGGTGATCATTTTCCATCTGATGACCCGCTTGATCGTTTGCCTCCCTCTCGTAATAAAAAAAAAAAACTAATTTTGCAGTTGATTGAAAATACATCTTGTTTTCAAAGGTAAAATAAACCGTTTAGTGCTAGAGTTGCGTCTTGAAATTATTTATTCACTTTTCACGCTCGTAAAGTTGTTCCTTATGTCGAGAGAATGCTGCCTAAAAATGGCTTTGTATGCTCTAGTGCTTAAGTGCAAAAAATCCTAGCTTGTGTGTACATGTTAAAACTCTTCTGTTTATGTATCACGAAAATAAAAGTCTACGGAACAACAACAATGTATTTATTCTTCATTCATGCCTCTAATTGCTTGAGATCTTTCGAGTCTTCTAAAGCCTTCTCCTTCTTTGTCCTTAAATCCCGATGAATCTCTTCCAAACTCCTTTTCTTGGTCTCAGGAACTACTAAGACGACATATATAGCAGACAATATGCAGATGAAGCCGAAGAAATAAAACGCCACGTGAACTCCTACTGAGCTTGCTAGTGGTTTGAAGAACAGCATTTGGATGAAATCCGCAAGGGATGATGAGGCCATTGCTGTTGCCATGACGGTGCCTCGGTACTGAAATTAAATTGGGCATCGATTAACATTTTTCCGAAAGACAATACGGGGTTCTTTAGCGGAGGAGTTTACATGTTTCTAAAGGGTCGACATCGTGCATGCGTTTCCTCTGAACTGGCAAATGATCATAGGCTACGGTAACCGTTGACTATATGGTGGGATGAAACTTTTTGTCACCATCGTGGTATAAAAAAAATGTTGGTCATTATGTTTAATTACATAGACACGACATTTTCAATGACTCACAGTTAAGTACATGTATTAAGTTTCCAATATTCAACAAAGTTGATCACAATAATTTACGTCCCATACAAAATGACTGGATTAAGCTATAGTTTCTACGATACATAAATGGTTCGTTTTAACTACATAATGTTGATCCGTTGACGCGTTCGTCAACAAAGAAAAGATTAAAAAAATATCAACAATTTAATGTCACATAGATCTAACTATTACTACTATCATGCAAAGCGGTCACAGAGTTATTACTCTCACCATCATCATCATCATCATCTTTGACACTTAAGAGAAAAGAGTCAGTAAAAGTCTTTTCACGTCTTGATTAGAGATATAATGCTTATTTTCCTCTATATTAGATTTAAGAACCTTATTAAGCCTTCTTTTTTTATTATTATGTTTCGTTCTATATCACGATTATCTTCTAACAAGAATATCGTCCTACGCTACGTTTGCCGATCCGTGGTCTCCACTCAAGAACTCGTCTACCCCAACGGTTATCGGTTCTTCGGGTTATATGGCCTGCCCATTGCCACTTCAGCGTGCTAATGCGGTGGGCTATGTCGATAACTTTGGTTCTCTGTCGGATCTTTTCGTTACGAATTCGATCTTTCAGAGAAACTCCGAGCATAGCCCAACTGCCCAGCCTGCCCCGCTGCGGATCGGCAAACGTAGCGTGGGACGTCCTCAGACTCGGTGGAGCGATGATCTTCGCAAGGCGGCTGGCAAGAGCTGGATGAGAGTGGCCGAGGATCGTGCTCAATGGCGTGCCATGGGAGAGGCCTATGTCCAGCAGTGGACGAACGTAGGCTGATGATGATGATGATGATGAAGAATATCGCAGTTTATGTAAAAAATTTGCAGTGCCCTGACAGGGTATCATGTACTACTTAATGTTTATCTACAATAATTGAACAAATGAACAAGATATAATACGTAAATGAGAAAAAAAATAAGAAAAAGATTAATTATTAAAACTGGATTTTATAACTAAAACTGTTAATTATTAGATATAGTCTCACCTTGAACGAAAACATTTCGCTTGTAAGCACTACTGAGACTGGCTGCAGCCCGGACGCATCGCAAAAGATGCACAGACATAACGTGGCTATAGGCAACCAGTCGGGTGCATAGAAACCGTGATGTTTGGCGAGGAAATATGTGGCTAGTCCGCACATGCTCAGGCCAGATACGAAGGATGTGGTGACGAGAAGTTTCTGGTAAAAACAAAACACATTGACTAGTTTAAAAGTCAGAATGATAATAACGCTTCCGTACGGGTATGTATTACAATACCGAAGTACGAAAGACCGAATGTATTAAAACATCGAATGGGTCAAAAGACCGACACGATTTCTTTTCTGAAACCGTTAACTTTTTAAGATTGTTATAAAACAAACCTAACCTAACCTAATGGGTTCTGTATGATGCCGTTTTAATAAATTCTGAAAAGTTTACGGTTTCAGAAAAAAATCGTGTCAGTCTTTTGACCCATTCGATGTTTTAATACATTCGGTCTTTCGTACTTCGGTATTGTAATACATACCCTTCCGTACAGTATAATTATATGTATAGTAAAATTGCTATTTGGCGTGAATATTTCTCAATACTTTTACAGTAAAAAAAAAAGTACTGTGAAGAATAGTACCTACAATAGTACTGTGAACGAACTGTTACGAATTATTTGTTCCAATAGTACCTTGGTGGTACTATTATTTTGGGTACATGGAACTATTAGCACTTCTTGTTTCCCATCAGTTCTATCGATACCATTGAACTGCTAGGAAATTTTATTACAGATGGATTTTTACATTTAGGTCATTGAAACTGTTTAACTTTACTTTCGGGCAATTCGTATCCGTTTAACAAAATCGAAGATGAGGCGACCGTTTTTAAAAATATTTGAATTATTATCACCATTAGCAGTCTCTCTAGAATAGGCTAGACGACTAAAAAAAAACTGTTTAGTCCGTCAGTTAGATTATTAAAAAATATTGTAGTTGTATTTAGTTTCGAGTGACGTCACTATATGGTACATTTTTACCTAGGGGTGACGTCACAAGCCCCTACTCCGGAACTTTGATGATCTATATCCGGAAGGTATTTTATCTGTATAATTTTACTGTAAGGTTAGCCTACTACTTGTTATGTGTTCCTAGTAACTTGTCTTTCGCCATTGATATTATGTCTTACGTACCACAATTGTTTACGCAACTATATACATACTCCAATTTACTTTACACACACACTCACACCCACACTAAACAAAAAATTCAAATAGTCCTCTTACACACCTTTATATACATCCACGCGTTTATCACACAAACATACAAACACTGTCAACTGTATAGCCTGATTTGCTTCTCAGTTTTATGCTCTCCTGGTAGCAGAATGAATAACTTTAGGTATTTTTACCACATAAAGTTATCCACACAACGACACGACGCAATCTGTTCGAGCCTAATATTTGCATTATCTTTATGATTTATTCTGTATTGGTTGCCGACCAACCTCTTTATGTGTTTTGCAACCCTGGTACTAGGAGAGGAATTTCGATGAGAATGCGACTGATTGTTGGACTGTTCGGTGGCTTGACGGCTCGATACATAGCATCGATGCTGTGTCTCAGCTTGAATTTGTCCCCTGGTTGGGAAGGGACAGAGCTATACGTAAGTATAGCACTGTCCCTTTCTGGTCGTCTGGTGTTTTGTATTGGTAAGATGATCCTGATTCTGTTATTGTACCCTGGTACCGTCGACTTAAATCTAACTGAATTTTACCTTATTGTAAGTATTAATAATAATATATCATTATCTGTTAGTATGCTTACAGCACGTGAGATCATGTTTTCCTGGTGGCTACGGATATATTTCAACAAATTTATCAATAACAGCCAAATAATCATTTGTATAAAATTCATGATTGTAATTACCAGCAATCTATGTTTACCTAGTACCTGCAGTTATAGCCCTATTGGAGTGGGCTTTCCATTCTCAAAGCAAAATAATCTAATACCTATAAACTCATGTGCTCCTGGTAGCCATGTACTAGGTCTGTTCAAATTCGCTCACCATTGTACCTCACTGTGCATCTTTTTGTACAGGCCTGTTGCCTCAAATACCCACTTAATTTTAATAAATAAAGAACACTCGATACATTGTACTCAGAAATCATTCTTTGACACTTAATGGCTAGTCAACTTAATATTTTAAATGAAATTGATGAGTTGCAAGTTGCCCAATCTTTTGAGTGTGAAGCTCAGGACCTCACTAATTTAATTCCTATTGTAAATACTGATCTCACCGTATTATCGCAGAATATCCGGAGTATTTACTGTAACTTTCTTGATTTTCAAGTTACCGTATCACAACTTAAGTTTGAACCTGACATTATGATTTTGTCTGAATGTCGCCTTAACGCTACTAAGCCTATTCCTCAAGTGCCTAACTATACATCATTGGCAACAACAAACAGTTTAAATCAAAATGATGGTGTTGTAGTCTATTTTAAAAATAATCTAAATGCTATTGTCGAGGAAATTATACTTGATCACGCCTCCTGCGTTCAGATACGCTATTCTAATATCATTATTATGGGAATCTATCGTTCCCCGTCGAATTGTAATGCTGCAAATTTTATAAATGCATTAAATGCGCACTTAGAGTCTATAAAATTAATAAATACTATTATAATTACGGGTGATATTAACATTAACCTAATACCGCGCATTCAGGAACAACAGTATGAATGTAATAATAGACAAATGTATCTTAATATGCTTAGCACGCACGGTATTCTCCCTGGTCTCTTAAAACCAACGAGAGGGCCCAGCTGTCTTGATCATTTCATGTTAAAGATTAATAACAGTCAAACCACTGCATATACAGCTGTTCTAAATACTACGGTTACTGACCATTGTTCTATCTTTCTATCTTTAGCTGACAGAAAAATTAAAACATCTACCATAAGAACTAAAGAACTGGTTAATTATGAAGAAGCACTTACTAAACTAAAAGAAAAAAACCTAGAGGCACTACTGCTTTCTACTGACCCATGTTTTGTGACTGAGAAGCTGATCTCTAGCATAAACTTATCCCTTAATGAATGTAAAACAAGGCATAACATTCCTCGAAATCAACGTATAATAAAGCCCTGGATTACTCCGGGTATTCTGCGTTGTATAGCTAATAGAAATAAGATGCAGTTAGAACTTAGAACAAATCCCGATAGTGAGGTGCTGAGAGTCACATTTCTCAGGTATCGTAACTTTACAAATAATTTAATAAGGAAGTTGAAACGTAAATATGATAGGGAAATGCTGGAGAAAAACTCAAGAAATTCTAAGGCTTTGTGGTCTACAGTTAAATCTTTAACTAACTACAAAGCGAAAGAAGCTATTAATACTGATCTTCTGAAATACAAATCAACTCCACAAGAGTCTGTGGATTGTACTAACGCTTATTTCACTAATATTGGAAAAAGACTGGCTGATAATATATGTACAAATCAAACTTATTTGGTAACTAATAAACATACTAATAATTTTAGTAATACTAACCAATCATCCTTTGTTCTTCTGGACACGGATCCTCATGAAGTAGCCAACATCATAATGTCCCTTAAATCTGACAGTGCGCCAGGAATTGATAGAATACCAACTAAATTTATTAAACTATGTAATGTTGAATTGGCTCCCATAGTGAGTCACCTTGCTAACCTCTGCTTTGCTCAAGGAATCTTCCCTAATTTATTGAAAAAGTCGCTTGTTACACCTGTTTACAAGAGTGGAGTTAAGAATGATCCCAACAATTATAGGCCGATATCTGTGTTGACAGCCATCTCTAAAATCATTGAGAAGCTTATTAATAAGAGACTCATGAATTATTTAAATAGATTTAACCTAATTTCACAATCTCAATATGGTTTTAGACATGGTATGTCTACGGAGGATGCAGTAATGGAACTAACGTCACTAATCACAAACGAAGTAGACAAAAATAATAAGGTTCTTGCTGTGTTCCTAGACCTGAAAAAGGCTTTTGACACTGTCTCAATTCCCACTCTTGTAAACCGGTTGGAATGCCTTGGGATCAGGGGTAAACCGCTTGAGTTGCTTAATGATTATCTGAGGGATCGTACCCAGAGAGTTAGGATAGGTGATTATGTGAGTGATGACTCTGAGGTGACATTTGGAGTGCCACAGGGGAGTGTGCTGGGTCCAACCTTGTTTCTGGTTTACATCAATGGTCTCACTAATATGTCTATTCAGCAAGGCCATGTTATCTCATATGCTGACGATACTGTTGTTGTTTTCACCGGAGAGAGTTGGGACTCGGTTTTTAACAGTGCTGAGAGAGGACTCCAAAAGATAGGCTCCTGGTTGGTTTCTAATTTATTATCGTTAAACACGGATAAAACAAACTATATTTGCTTCACAAAGAATAGCAGCACTCAACCTGCTAGTGACCTTAGCCTCACGTTGCATGGTTGTAGCCTAACTCCTAATGTACTGTGTACTTGCCCTCGCTTGGTAAAAACGATTAAAACTAGATACTTAGGTATTATTATCGACCAACATCTCAACTGGCACCCACATATTGAACATATAAATAACAGAATTCGTAATCTCATTTGGATTTTTAAAATACTCAGACACATTACAAGTATTAAACTGCGCTACCAAATTTACACTGCACTTGCTCAATCTGTCATGACCTACTGTATTTCAATTTGGGGAGGTGCGACGAAAACAAAGTACCTGGAAGTAGAGAGAGGGCAGAGATGCTTATTAAAAACTATTCTGTTCAAACCCTATAGATACCCTACATCTGAACTCTATAATGAATGTAAGCTCCTGAGCATGCGTAAATTATATGTGGCTTCAGCAGTGCTGAGATTACATAAGGGTCTCACCTATAAACTTCCTACTACTGAGCGACGAAGACCAAATGTAGTGGCACCCGTACCCCCTAGTAGATCAGGCTATGCAAAAAGACAGTTTCTTGTACAATCTGCCCGTTTATATAATAAAATCAACAAAGAAATAGACATATTTTCTCTTACATCCTATAAATGTAAGGAAATCTTAATAAAGTGGTTAACAGGACTTAGTTACTATGACACGGAAGACTTATTGAAATAGTTTTAAGCACTGGTAATCGTTTGATTGTGAGATGAAGCTAATTTCATTTTAATATAAATGTAATTTGCTTCATTTTTCAGTCAAGCAAGTACACAGACGTTATACATATATTTATACTTATATTTAATTCTATAAATATCTCTGTAAATGAATTAAATTTTCATAATATGCGATATATTTGTTGCATAAATATACTACTAATACTCTCACACACACACATACACACATACACACACACACACACACACACACACACACACACACACACACACACACACACACACACACACACACACACACACACACACACACACACACACACACACACACACACACACACACACACACACACACACACACAAACGCACACATGTAAACATCTAAATTTAATACCTGTGGTTTAGTATAAATTTAGGTATAGTTACTGATAATTTTTGTTAATTGTTTTATAATAATCGTTTATGAATCTATGCTAAGATAACATAACTGGCACGATCGGTCGGGGTCGGTGATGTCTTTGCGCTCTGACACCTTGACAAAGTACGGCTTCTATTAATCTTATTAATTTTTGACAATAATTGCAGTGTTGAGATGGCAGAGTGTGAATATGTCTCCGACTTTGATCCGATTTTATTTCTTATAAATAGAAGAGCGAGGCCTCCTGATACAGGTATGTTAATACCTACTAGGTGGTCTCAAACACCATCATACCATTGTAAAAAATTTTTGTTTTACCCAATAAACGATTTATTATTATTATTATTATTATTATATCTTTGTCGATTTGTAATAATTTGATAAACCAAAAAATATGTGTCCCATATTTTCCCATAATCTAACTGACGGACTAAATAGAATAACATATTTTTAACCCAGTCGTCATCCCTGTTATAAGAATTATAAATCGGAGCTCATATCTTCGCTTTTGAAGCACACTTATTTCCAAAGTCGAATCAAATGAAGAATAAGGTCAAACAAAGCTCTTCAACTTACCTTTCTCCCGGTCTTCTCCACTATGCTTGATGCCAGAGCTGAACCAGCAACTTGTACCAGCCCAAGCATCATAGCTTGCTGGTTAGGAGTAAGGACTAGACCAGAGCCTGCTGAAGCCATGGAAAATATGTCACCAGCAAAGTTGAGGACTGGAATAGCTCCACATACTTCACGAGAGAGCGCCACCACCATTGCTATGCGGAAAGCTCTAAACAGGATCTTGTCAGACACTAAAACGAAAAGAACAGAGTGTGAATATTGGTATAATACTTGCCCGTTTTGAGTACATAGGAAAGTCTATCCCGCTCTTTGATCAATTACAACTGAAGATACACATTGCCGAACAAAATCCCCTTCAAAGAATGTCCGAACTTTTTTATTTGTTTGCATAACAATTAAAATCATCACCTACACAGAAATTTGAACCTAGTCTTTGCTTCATTACAGTCGAATTTCGGTTGACACTTGACAGCTAAACTTGACAATTTCACGCAACGTACTGAGAAAAAAGAAGGCCACTTTTATCAAAGTGGCGCTCATTTGGCTCGGACATTTTCGGGCGCGCGACTGTGGATCTACAGTTATAATTGATCAAAGATCCCGCTTATTATAAAGAGACTCTTACAACCACTTTGTGGGTGCCGGAGAGCAGCCAGCAATAAAAAGACAAACGAAAAGTGATGTGGCGGAACGATTTGGTCACTTGTCGTGAACGAATTGATCACCAGACTAGCGCTTGCTATTGCATTCACCATCTCTTTCTGTCACCAACTTATACCGTTTGACAGAAAGAAATAGTAAATGCGATAGCAAGCGCCCACGCGTTAGACAATACGGCCTCAGGAGCCTACACTGCTCAGTGCCTTACTCACATGACAATCAGGCAAAGGTATTAATGTCAAGCTGACAGTTGAACTAAGGTTGAACTAAATTGCGTTCCGCGATGGAACCGTTTTACAACCAATGTCATTATAATACCTTTAGCAGATTTGTGGGAATTCGAATGTGAAATTAGTAGCAAAAAGTTTCATCCTGATACATAATTCAGTTTCCTTCTAAATAATAAGATAAGTGTAATTAGAATGGAAACTATAAGCCAAGTCCTCTGATTCACAAACGAGGTGTATGCCCTGCAGTAGGATACCAATAATCCAAAAAAAAGGTCACTCCTACCCTTAATATACCTAGATTATGGCGACGATGGTAAACTGAAGAAGAAAAGTTAATAGTAAAATAAACAAAAGAATTAGTGACATAATCGTTCCATAAATAGTACAATGTAAATTAAATTAATAATCTTGTTTTCCATTTAAACAATGAAATAGTTGCCATGCTACTACGTCAATTGTAATATAAATTAGGGGGCTTAGTTAACTCGCTCCATTTAGTTGTGAATGTCATTTTAATATCTTAAATTTACTACGTTTTGTTAGCTCTGCGTAATCTTCACTGTTTGGATAAGTGAAAGGCACACATCGATATTTAGCCCGTGCCTTCCTCCAAGGCTAAATCAAATTAGTGTTGAGTTTCTTCATCTCTTTCATCAAAAATTTTACCCCCAATTTCAGCCCTTTAGGGGTTGATTTCACAAAATTGTTGATGTGTATTTCTTTATTCTTATACTAAACTAGCTGTTTCCCGCGACTCCGTCCGCGAAGAATAGGGGTATAAAAAATAGCCCACGACCTATTCTCAGGCCTAACAAATACGAGAAAAAAATTTAAAATCGGTCGAGCCGTTTCGGAGGAAATTGATAACAAACACCGTGACACGAGATTTATATATATTAGATTTAAGTTACATTAATAAAAAACAGATAAAATATAACTAACTTGGTAACCGCTTCCTTTTTTAAAGTCTGTTAAAAACACGTGGTAGTAAAGTAAATAGCCAACTTGAAGACGTCTTAGATAAGAAAGTCATAAATAAGCTTTTAATTGTTTGTAAAACTATTACGGTTATTTCCTTTCTGGATTACGCATTCTCTTTATTTAATTTGAATTGTTTGTTAGTTTTAGGTTGTATCTTGCAATAGAGATTTCACCCAATTCCAGGGTCCAATTGAAAAAATTTGGTAAGCGCAGCGTGGATAGTCCACCAACGAGTTGGACGAACGATTTTGTAAAGGCCGCAGGTTCAAGGTGGATGAAAGCTGCTTCCAACCGTAGTGATTGGCTGTTAATGAAGGAGACCTATGTCCAGCAGTAGACGTCCTACGGCTGAATTTTTATTTTATTTTCAAAACCTCCACAAGGATCCCTTTGTCCCCTACCTAATCTTCATGCTATCTTCGCTCTTTCTTTGTTCTCTTTTGACTTGTTTATTTTTGACAACTCTCTATAATTATTTGTATTTCATCAGCTTCGCTAAGTTTTTGTCGATTTAGTTTTTGTTTTTTTTTCGAATTGTGGAGCCATGGGCGTTGAAGACGTTTTCACGTCATTTGACAGACTCGTGAAGTCTACAACTCAGCGGAGCCATTATATTTTTTGAAAACACTGTCATACTCACAAACAGCTTTAAGCACGAACTTGCTGCTCTTTTCGTCGGCAGTCTGCTCATCTTTGATTACTTGTAGTTCCCTTCGTACCACCGCATCGCCCTCGTCTCGACAGCGAAGCCAAGCTAGTACACGTCTTGCTTCCTGAACAGACAAAACCAGTGGTTGAATGCTAACTTGCATACAATTACATTTAGATTAAAATTCTAGTATTCCGTGAGCTGGTGAAACAACCAGGTCAAATGCTTTAGACAAGTCTGACCGGAGTCTTTCTATCAGTATTATATTTGATTGTATACTTAAGGCACAGTATTTTAACACATTCAGTGCCGTGAACGCCACAGGGGAGTTCTCCGTACTCCTCTGTGGCGTTCCTGGCACTGAATGTGCAACAAAATTATAACTAGGTTATACTTAATTGAAATAGAAACAAAACGAAAAAGTATAAATATAAATCATTATTTTTAGTGTTTCTTACCTCGTCATTACCAGTTTTTACTAAATACGATGGTGATTCGGGCATCATTAAAAATAACACCAAATGAATCGTTGGTAGGGACAGACAGACCCACAAAATTGTGTTGTAGCTCAAAATGTCACCAATTACATAAAGGAATAGATTCCCCGTCGTATGAAAGAGGATAACCTGGAAAGAAAAAGAAATAGGTGCTTAATAATAATTTTGGAATATAACCTATTCAATTTGTTCAAGTGGTTTAACCTATAGCTTCTTAAGCAGAAGGTTGTGAGTTTGGGCTCGGACTTGTTAGTTAGAGTTTTTCGGAATTTAAATAATTTTTACGGTGAAGGAAAACTTCATAGAGGATTTACACACACCTGCAGTTCGCACTCATTCATTCTGAGCGAAGGCCTGTGCCCCGTAGTGAGATATGTAAACAGGCCGAGATGATGATGATAGATGATTGAATTTCTTCGCAGGTGTGTAGTTTTCTTCGCGATTTCTTTCTTCACCGTAAAGCTCATGATAAATTTCAAATCAAATTTAATTTTGCACATAGATTTTGAAAAAATCAGAAGTGCGTGCCTGGGCTCAAACCCACTAACCTCTGCTTGATAGGTCACACCAATAATAGGCTACCACGATTTATTTATTTTTTTATGTATTTTTTTGTTTTATGTTTCTTGCGGCGCATTCTTCTAGGCTATGACGGTCTTTCCGAAAGTGCTTGTAGAAACTGACATCTAAAAGAGCCCTTTGCGGCCTATTTGCAGGATAAACGTTTTTATTTTTAGATTTTTATTTTGTTTTTTTTACTGTACTTTTTTTTAATTACTGACGTTGCTACTAGCTTATAGAAGCTGACATTAATGAAGAATAATACAGGGAACGTGCAGAAACTATAGGTGGCAGCACTAATGCAACAGAAGAGACACTATGCGGACAGTAAAAGAAACTTATCAGGGTAAAACATTCAAATTGATGGCACCAGTTGGCAGCACCGTCTATGTGCACGTTCCCTGATAGAGAATGTGCAGAAACTATAGGCGGCAGCACTAATGCGACAGAAGAGACACTATGCGGACAGTAAAAGAAACTTATCAGGGTAAAACATTCAAATTGATGGCACCAGTTGGCAGTCTATGTGCACGTTCCCTATAGTCGCGAGATTATCTGGTAGGTGGTGGTGGTAGGTGGTGGTCGTTCATTTTATCGTTTTTTGTGCAACGTGTCTGACACGCTTGGTGTCTGTAGATATGAATTGACGTTTATGCTATAGCCATAAGGGATTGAATTATCGGGTCATCCATATTGTCGTTTATTTTAGGGTCATCAAATACGTGGACGTATTTTAATCACGCCCAATACCTAATAATACAATTTTACTAACCAGTGTACCCAAAACACCTCTTATGCTGTCTTCGCTTATCTCTTTTGTGTACAGTGGGCAAGTGACGTAGGACCCAGCCATGGTGATGCCGACCGTACAACGGGCCAGGATAAACGCCCATGTCTCCATGGAAGATAGCTTGATAATCCAACAGCACTGAAACATGAGAAAGATGAAATAAGTCTTAGCGAAAAAGTCATACGGATTGTTTAGAAAAAAATGTTAATAAAGTAAAAAGTGAAACGACTTCAAAATGCATTTAAAAAACTTCCTACCGATCTGTTTGAAGTCGGAGTTACAGCTGGCTATGTGCGAAGCAGGTGGTGGGGTACAGAAAACGATCGCAGCGCACAACATGGTAAAAATTTGAAGTAAATGAGGAGGAAATGTTGTCAACGCTACGCGGCGCCACCGTCGTGCACGGTCCCAATACATTAGCACCTACTTCAAACAGATCAGTAGAAATTTATTTTTATGGTTTATTGGAAACAGTTTAATTTTTTTTCTCACTTTTTAGTGCGACTAAGTTACGCTACAAAAGCGTAATTTCAACTGCTCGTAATTTTTTTAAATAGTAGTTTTCCCAATTCATAGACTAATAATAATAATTGTTGGTTTTTATTCTTGAGAAGTTTTTCTGATGTTTAATCAGTTCCAGGTCATCATATAAATTGAGACAAGCATAAATGGCTTGGAAACTATAGTAGTGACTTCTAGCGCCATCGAGTCGTCAACTAGAGAAGCCGCAACGTTCTACATCGCACTGTCGAAGTTTCTCAACTCGACAAGATATCTGCCCGGTTCTTACCATCTAGATCTCTTGATCTCTCTCATGTAGCATCTCTTCACTATGCTTGTTGTTGTTGCAATTCAATATGGATCCATATCAAAGACTTAAGTTGCCTTTTTCTTATACTTACTCCTCCCATCGCTGACATGAAGAGGAGTGTGTATTTCCTCCCAATTCTGTCTCCCATGAAGGCCATGAGAAAGTCAGCTAGCACACACACCAGATACGCAGCTGCCGCCATCCATGACACCTGAAAGTTAACCATCCAAAGTCAAAGTCAAAGTCAAAATTCTTTATTTAATTTAGGCATCAATTGATGCTCCTATCAACGTCGAAGAATCTACCACCGGTTCAAAAAAATCCTGTTGAGAAGAATCCAATATTAAGCCACTATTGTGTAATTCAGATATTCAATATGAAATTACATTTTTTAAAGAATTTAATTAGAAAGAAGGACTTAGATTTTGTATTTTTCACGTTTGGGTCACAGAGGTTCTTTTTTTTCTTTACTCAAATAGATTATCGACGCTATAATGTTCCGCGAATATCTTTCCAGACTCTTAATTACCGTATGCAGGTCATAAATTGTTTTAAATTATGCCATAAGTACACACATTTGTATGCAATCATTTTAGTTCAAAGCCATAACTGGCATTATGTAGGATTTCACAATTTTTTAGGAAAAATGTATGGATTTTAGAATCTTACACATAATAAAAAAGAATACTCAGTTGGCAATCGAATTGTGGTTTGTACTACCTAGACCTACTGGGAGACAGTGGAGACTTAGTTTTCGATGGCTACTTTTTTTCGTGGACAAGCCTTATGTATGTACGGGTCAAATCTTGCAAGTTTCATTTGACCCACTTCCCGGTTTCCCATTAAGCTGAAATTTTGCATGCATGTGTAAATCAGACGGCAGTACAATATTGTCTGATGATGGAGCTAGAAGGTGGTCATAGGAACTCGGTAATAAAACGACAGTAAGTACCGCATTGAGTTTGGGCTCGTTAGATTCGTCTTGACGAGTACTTTGGTAACCAGGGGCAAAAAGTACAGTCAGCAAAAAAGCTAGTATTAAAAATAAAATGTGGGTAGTTGTGTATCGGTATCAGTTTCGTCGAGCAGCCGCGCGAGCAGAGCGGTGGCGCGTAGTGCGCGTTTGGCAGCAGCCGCTGTGGCGTGTGCTCCAAGAGGAAGCTAAACAAGAGGAAGGAGAGCTAAACTCGTGTAAAGACGTCCGTGATCCATATTTTTCACTAAATATAAGTGAGTCTCACTGTAATTCATCATTACAAAACTTACTTCTGAGTCGGTAAGGGGTGTGCCTCTTGGGGAATCTTTGGATTGCAGCAGAAGTGTCATTGGCGACATCCAACCAATACTGGCGCCATAAACGAAAACTGGAAGGTTGACTGTGAAAGACAATTTGTTAGATTAGAGTAGTGTAAATGAAGATATTTAGACGTTTTATTACCTTAACTAATCCTATTCTACTAATAATTATAATTGAAAAGTTTGTGAACTTGTTTGGATTTTTATTTGTCAATCATACAATAACGGCATAACGGATTGAGATTAATTCGGACTAAGTGCTCCCCATCCCATCCCAGCCTATATATGTCCCACTGCAAGCCACAGGCCTCCTCTCATAATGAAAGGGCTTGAGCCGTAGTTCCCACGAGGGTCCATTGTGGCTTGGGAACTTCACCCACACCATTGAATTTCTTCCCAGGTTTCCTCGCAATGTTGTGCACTGTAAAGCTTATGGTAAATTTCAAATATAATTTCGCACATGGATCGCACATTGGATGCGTTTAGATCATATGTATTGGTCCACTTAGCATAGCACTAATGGATACGGGTTCAACTAAGCTATGTTTCTATTATGGAAAGGTGATTTGGAGAGCGACTTTAAAAAGTAGTTTGCCGACCAACTCACGCATTTTTGTAAGTATTTGTTATTTATTCCTTGTCGATGTCTTCATCAATCTTCTTTTTGTTTACGTGCCAACCATTTACATCATGTGGACAATGTCGACTTTATAGCGATTTTATAACTATCAAAATTGCCCCAATTTGACCAAAGGCACCCAAAACGGTTTACGGTAAGAAGCATGTTGTGGATGCATGCGCTGGATTTATTTCAAACGTCTACATAGCTTAGCATTAGTGGAAACTGTTAGATTATTTCCTAGCGCAGCTCTCACGTCCTCGTAGCATAAGATGCATAGTGGAAAATCACCATGCTTGATATCCCGGCAATTGTTTTCCGCGGGATAATATTTTGACTTTAACCTTTACGACGCCTACGACGCATATCTCCGCACCGCAGGTTCGACGCCAACGACGGATACCAGTATATGCGTTACGGCGGTTCAACTTCGCTTTTGACATTCCGATGTCATGGCTTATGAGTGAGATGAGAGCCGTTGTATTTGAGAAATCGTTGAAAGGGTTAAACAAGAAGTGCAGTACAAGAACTTTAGAAGTTTATCAGTAAAATTCTATAGTCATACGTTTGCATACCAAATAGTTGGCTATTCTTTCATGTCAAACAACATGATCATTTGCCGTAACAAAAATGACGATGAACATTATGACAAAGCTATTTTGCGCCCACAAAAATGAATTAGTTCCTACGCCAGAGCAAAATTGTTCGGTCGAAATAATATTGAGTTGATTTGTGGCGGTAAATGTAATGTTGTGTTTTTAAATAACGCTAATAAATATTTATTGAACAGACCGTGTTTGCTGCCAGTTGATGAGAATACTTAGGTTCCTTGTTTTTAGATTGTTCAGCTAAGATTATACGAGTATTTCACATTTATGTTTTGATTTATGTAAAATGTAATAGGCACTAATTATCAAAATTATTTGCAAGATTAAGAACCGTTTTTTGGTCAAGTAGTGTCTTGTGACACACAGAATATTTATTAAATTACCAGATACGATTATTAAGCTAGAACAAACAAATAACAAATAACAAATTTAAGCGGGCTTTTTTAAACTATGCAATTTTTCGGGATAAAAAGTATCCCATATTATTATTATGCTAATCCAGGTTATACGTAAGCTATCTGTGTATCAAATTTGATTAGGATACGTCAAACCATATACTGTTTTAAACTTTCGTGATATTCACTCATAATTACTTGATCATAAGTAGTAGTAAGTTGAGTAGTGTAGTAGTATATTGTGTGCGTGATAAGTCCCGTTTAATGTAATTAATTATCCGTCAAACCCACGTCAAACCGTTTAGTGTGAAGAGTAACAAACAACCATACATGCATACAAAATTTTACATTATAGTGAAAATAAACGAATCATTCACGTCTTAAAATGAGTTTAACTCGACATGTTTCGGGTTAATCCGTAGCCCTTCCTCTCGGAGTCGCACGTCACGGCGGCTGCCAAACGCGCACTGCGTGCTACCGCCCTGCTCCCTGGTTTTAAGACGTGAGTGATCCGTTTATTTTCACTATGAGTGAGTCTCACGGTAGTTTCATGTTTGAAACTTTACGTATATTATATTTCGCTTACTATTCAATTCACGAGTATTTAAATTACACTGTTAGTTTAGAATATAAATAAAAAAGACTGGAAATAATCTGACCATTCCCGATTTTAGATCGTTTTATTTTTAGTTACTTATTTTAAATAGTTTTTTACAATGTATGTTAAATTGTTGGGAATATGCTGGGGCATCTGATACCACATGACAGTTACATAAAAACTATTTTGGAAGGGCGAATAGAAGGCAGGCGAGGCAGGGGAAGACCGAGACGGTCATTTATAGATCAAGCCAAGGAAAAAGTCAATGTCATGTCGTATCAGGAGCTGAAAACGCTGGCAGAGAACCGAAAAGAGTGGCGATTACTCCACCGACAAGAGCTAAGCTCTTAAATTAATGATGATGATGATGACGTTAACTTTAGAGAGAAACAATTTAACATAATTGTTACTTCTACTTAAACATTTATTTTAAATTACATAAATAACTTTAATTAGATAACCATAAAAAAATACTTACTTAATATTGCACAGATGATTTGGTTCACTTTGCTGCCTTCCCCGAACAAGTAATAAAACTTCTTCATTTTGGATTGGAACACTTAGTCTCTTAAAAAGTATCACGTTAAAATTTGCTTATTGTGAATTGACTTAGTTCACTTTGGAATAAGTTTATAAATACGTCAGTCAATTTAACGGTAGGTGCGTCTGTCACCAGAGAAATCCATGGCGGCACTGCTGAGACGAACTTTGTAGACGGCTCCTTATATAATAACGTTAAACTCATTAATCATAATGACAATATTTGGATCCGTATAAAGTTTCAAGGGCTATATTACTCTAATAGCTTTGACATGCGTTAGAAATACCTTCCCGAGAAACATTTACTATAATAGAATCGTCTGAAGAAAGCATTTAAACATTTCTTCATCTTTGTTTTTTAAGCATTTTTGCATTTTTCATTTTAGCTGAAAGACGTCCAGTGCTAAACATAGTCTTCCCCCAAGGTTCACCAAACAGACCGGTCCTGCGCTATTCGTATCCATTGCGTTCCTGGAATCTTCACCAGGTCGTTGCTCGAAGTATCGTCAGACTCATTGTTCACAGAACTGATGACTGATGGTCCCAAAAGGTTATTAAGAAAAGTGGACGCAGAAGAATAGGTTATGGTACCATTT
This sequence comes from Archips crataeganus, assembly GCA_947859365.1. Taxonomy (NCBI): domain Eukaryota; kingdom Metazoa; phylum Arthropoda; class Insecta; order Lepidoptera; family Tortricidae; genus Archips; species Archips crataeganus. The sequence goes on along the minus strand of OX402067.1, from coordinate 14,030,789 downwards.
TAGGTTGTGGGAGGAAGAATAGGGAAACTGAAGACCTAGTGTCTGAGCCCACTAATTTTAGAGAAACCAAAGAGTCCAATTTTTGATGGCTTGGACACGTGGAAAGATTGAGAGAGGATCGAGCTGTAAAAAGAGCCTACTTGGGACGACCGAGTGGACATAGACTGGTTGGTCGTGCCAGGTACCACTGGAGAGACGAGGTCGAGAGGGATCTTTCGGAACTCGGGGTCGAAGGCTGGGAAGAGCTAGCCCAAGATCGCAAAGCATGGCGCAGTCTGGTTTCGGAGGCCAAGACCCACTTCGGGTCACTGCGCTTAGCTAGTAAGTAAGTAAGTAACATTTTTTAACGTACATTCTCTAGAGGAACAACATCTATTGATTGCATTGCCATTTCAAAAACCAAGGTACATCAACGTTCATGAACAACACCCTCTGTTCTTTATCCTAGGGGACCGTACTACCAGAGGCGCTACTACGAAATTCGAAAATCGAAGTTCGTATCGTATTATCCCTCTCACTCTCGTGTCAAATCATATTAGCGTGAGCGGGACGGCACGAAACGAAGTTCGAATTATGCACTTCGTGGTAGGGCCTCAGGATATTAAGTATCCCTATGTATCAATCCAGGTTTTTGCCTTTCTGTACGACAACTTTCATCCAAATCCGTTCAACAGGTATTACGTAATTTACTAAAAAATATCTAAACATCCAAACATCTTCACAAACTTTCTAGTTTATGTGTTAGCGGGATGGAGTGTGCTTCAAACGGGCCCCACCGATTCGTAAAGAAAATTGAATTTTAAAATTGTAGCGTGAAGATTTTCGTAGTTGTCTTTTTGCGTAAACGGTAAACAGGCAAACAGATCTACTGATGGTAAGTGAGTGCTACCCATGGACACTTAGTACACAACAGAATAGCAGAAGCGTTAGCAGCCTAGAGGGCTAGATAGAATACCTCTAATGAGGCTACAGCTAATGCCTTTACCGACTGTCTTACTTTACACGCTGGAACAGCAGCGCGAGTACTGCTACTTGGCGTCAGGATTCACAGTGAAAGTCAAAATATCTTTATTCAATTTATTATGAAAACAAAGAATTCTCAAAACCTCTGATAAGAAATAATCCGACAAGACAAGAAACTCAACTAGATACTATTAAAACTAATATTTTTTGGGACTTAATCACAAACCAATTAGTTTGTAGTTAGTACCAATTAGTTGTTGCTAAAATTGACTCGGCGTTTTGAACTTTTTAACAACCTTATGTAACCTCATTATCTTTTATATTGACAGGAGTATTGTTGACAGAGCAGACAATTTACGTTCATCAACCAAAACATAGAGATATTTTCGTTTCAAATTACAAGCGTATCACAAAAATAAAGCTTAATACTTCGCGCCATGATAACATCGAGAAAACGATGAAAATTTTGGGATCTTGTAAAGTAAGTCTGTCAAATCACTTACTCGTGGCTTTGCTTGCGTAAACCATTAATCTAGTAGTAGAATTGAAATTCCAAAATTTTACAAAACTGTAATGGGATTTCTTAGGACTAACATGGTCTCTCAACTCAAGTAGAGGGCCGTGGGTTTGTAGTGGGAAATTACATTTAAGTTTACCATGAGCTTTACGGCGAATGAAAAGGAACGGTGTATGCAACTATGCAACCTGGGAAGAAATTAAATTACATATTTCTTATATTCCCATATACCAGGCCCAATTGCATAACAAAGTACAACTAATATTACAAGCGGAACTCTCGCTTCAGTTATATGAACTAGTAAAGGAGTTCCGCTTGTAATATAAGTTGTACTTTGTTGTACAATTGGGCCCAGATGTCCAAAATAAGACATTCCACGAAAAAAATTACTGCCTAGAGTAATCTTCGATTTTTTAATGTAACGAGAAACTGGTAAGCTTGTAATGTGGTAATGTATTATTTTGAAAAACGTATTTTTTTGGGAACATGGTATTTTAGGCACCAGCGACAGGTTTAAAAATATTGAATCGGAATTCCGAGACTTAAAATTCCCATGGGAATATTCTAACAATAATTGTTACTATGCAGTGGTTATTTGTTTTCAGATTAAAAATTAAATATTATGCTGATTATGATTCATATTTACATATTTGCTTACTTCGTTGCTATCGGTAAGTCTTTAATTTTCATTTCATTTTATCACGGGACAATTTCACACCAATTGACCTATTCCCAAACTAAGCAAAGCTTGTACTATGGGTACTAGACAACGGATAAACTTACTTATATAGATAAACAAGCGACCCGCCCCGGCTTCGCACGGGTGCAATGCATGTATTATACATATAAACCTTCCTCTTGAATCACTCATCTATTCAAAAAAACCGCATCAAAATCCATTGCGTAGTTTTAACGATCTAAGCATACATAGGGACAGACAGACAGCGGGAAGGGACTTTGTTTTATACTATGTAGTGATACATACTTAAATACATAGGTATAAACACCCAAGACTCGAAATAACGGTTAATTTTACTTATAATTAGTGATTATATTCCACTTAAGAATTCTAGTTTTACAGTGTTATCGGATTCAAGAAAGCAAATAGTGCCCAAATGTCTGTCCACTGTCGTCTGTCTGTCTGTCCGTTCGTCTGTCACAGGTATGCCTGGAGATTTTCTAGCACGAACGACTTGTGATTAGTGTTTGACATAATAATAACATCGATTCGATTTGGTATTCTTGTTATATATTGTTACGAGCCGTAGGGTTCGTTAGATAGATAATACGCCTTTAACGTAAAACTAATTTAATTGAACAAAAGGGAATCACTTGCAACACTAAACTTATTCGCTTAAATCACTTAGTAATCACTTTGATCTCTCTTCGATGTTTATCTCTCGGTATCGTATCCAAAACTGACTGTGTCGGAACCTTGTCCGCCTTTATATAGGTCCAGTGAAACGGTCCACAAAGTTCGAGAACATTCCAGCTAGAACTCTCTGGCCCATACGTCTAGAATATTCCGGAAACAGGATTATCTGTCTGTCTCTTTCACGAGTACGCTATGCTATCTCGCTCACACACTTTCTAGAATGTTCCGGAAACAAGATCGTCTGTCTCTCTCACACATATAGGCTATCCTTGTCACACACCTTCTAGAATGTTCCGGAAACAAGATCGTCTGTCTCTCTCACACATATAGGCTATCCTTGTCACACACCTTCTAGAATGTTCCAGAGACAGGTGGACTGTAACTTGGCCTGAAACGGCCTGAAAACATGTTTCAGCCTGCTGAAAATAATGCTAACTTGGGATAATTTCTGATTTACCGTTATGTGTTAGGACTTCTTCCAGAACGGCCTGAAATCAGATTTCAGCCTGCTGAAAACGACTGCAAGTGCTACTAATTTCATAAAAATGTTTTTGCGGGTTTCTCGTGGGCCCATCTCCGTAACACTGCCCCCTCCTTAGACATGCTCGTCCCGAGCATCATTAGATCCATTGAAACGTGCCAAACGATTCACATGCACAATCTTGGGCAGGTTCCTGGCATTACCCGTTTTCTTTATGCGATAAGTTACATCATTAATCTTCGTAATTATTGTGTAAGGACCATCCCAATCAGCTTGCAGTTTGGGAGATTTTCCTTTACGTCTTACAGGATTATGAAGCCAGACGAGTGAGCCTTCTTCGAAGTTCACGTGATGCATCTTCCTGTCATATCGAGTTTTTGTCTTTTCACTCATTTTGCTTTCTGACATCCTGACATGTTCATGGATTTCGTACAGTTTTTCTCGTAAATCCGCGGCATAGTCTGTTATACTCACCGGTGGATCTGGGACTCTTCCGGTGATTATATCCGCTGGCAATCGAAGCTGCCTACCATACATGGCAAGAGCTGGAGTCACATTCGAGCTCTCATGTACCGCAGATCGATATGACAGTAAAAATAACGGAATATACTTGTCCCAATCCTTCTGATGGCTATCAACTATCTTGGCCAGGTGTCTTTCCAACGTTTGATTAAACCGTTCGACCATTCCACCTGACTGTGGGTGGTAAGGCGTAGTTCTTGTTTTGTGAATTCCCATTATTCGGTACATTTCTTGAAAGAGTTGGGACTCGAAATTTCTTCCTTGATCACTGTGTATCTCTAAGGGTACCCCAACTCTACAGAAAACCTCGTTCACTAGTACTTCGGCTACGGTCGTTTCTTCCTGGTTGGGAATGGTGAACACTTCAGGCCACTTCGTAAAATAGTCCATCACCACCATTATGTACTTGTTTCCTTTTTCAGATACCGGGAAAGGTCCAACTATGTCAATTGCAATCCTTTCCCAAGGAGCACCTACGTTGTATTGCTTCATCCCAGGTCTACTTCTGGTCTGTGGTCCCTTTACAGCTGCACAAGCTGTACATTTCCGGCACCAGTCTTCTACGTCCTCGCGGCAGTGTATCCAATAGAACCTTTCTTTTATTTTCATCAGGGTCCTTTTTATCCCTAAATGTCCACCCGATGAACCATCATGAAACATTTCTAAGATATCACGGATCTTGGATCTTGGTACAACTAGCTGTAAATGAGATGCATCACCACTAGCATTTTCCCATTTTCGGCATAACACATCATTGTGCAAAACCAGGCTGCCCCATTGAGCCCAATAACTCTTAGTTGTGGTGCTGGTGTGGGCGATTTCATTCCACCGTGGCTTAGTATCGGAAGATTTCATCCAATCCAATATTGGCTTAATGTCGCTATCTTCTTGTTGCGCCTTTCGGATTGCCTCCCCATATCAATCCGGACTAATGGTGTCTGTCCTGAGTAGCCTCACGTGAGCGAGTTCTTTTCCCTCGTGCCTCACGCAATATTTGCAGTCAACATCACATGGCCTTCTAGACAGAGCATCTGCATTTCCGTGAGATTTGCCCTTGCGATGCTCAATCGTAAAATCATACTCTTACAGTTGTTCAATCCATCGAGCCACTTGTCCTTCCGGGTTCTTGAATTGTAGTAGCCATTTCAGTGCAGCGTGATCAGTTCTCAGATGGAACTTACGTCCAAGCAGATATTTGCTAAAATGTTGTAGCGTCTTTACAACAGCAAGTAGCTCCCTCCGGGTGACACAGTAGTTCCGTTCTGGTTTCGATAATGCCTTACTGAAGTAGGCTATAACTTCTTCTCGTTCGCCCTTAATTTGGGATAGTACTCCTCCAATGCCAGTCCCACTGGCATCTGTGTCTACTATGAATTTGTGCTCTTGATCAGGATAGCCAAGGATCGGAGTCTCACACAGGCGATTCTTCAGCTTTTCAAATGCTGCTTCACAATCTGCGTCCCACATAAACTGTCTTTTCTCTTCGGTCAGTCTGTGCAAAGGTTTCGCAATATCAGCGAAGTTTTTCACAAATCTGCGGTAATAGGAGCACAATCCTAAGAAGGCGCGCACTTCGGTTTTATCTTTAGGAACTCGCCACTCTTTTACGGCAACTATCTTCTCCGGGTCAGTTCGAACTCCATTTTCAGATATAAGGTGACCCAAGTAACTAACTTCCTTTTTAAAGAACGAGCATTTCTTTGGGCTTAGTTTTAGATTAGCTGTGTGCAATCTGGTAAGTACTCGTTGCAGGTTCCGGATATGATCATCAAAATCCTTTCCAATAATGACCACATCATCCAAATACACTAGACATGCTTCTCCAATTAGTCCTGATAGCACTCTTTCCATTAATCGTTCGAAAGTGGCAGGCGCATTACAAAGACCAAATGGCATAACTTTAAACTGCCACAGTCCTTTGCCCGTGGAGAATGCCGTCTTCTCTTTATGACTCGGATCTATTTCCACCTGCCAGTAGCCGCTTTTCAAATCTAACGTGGTAAACCATTTTGCCCCACTAAGTGTGTCCAAAGTGTCATCAATCCTTGGCAGTGGGTAACTGTCCTTCTTTGTGATATCGTTCAAACGGCGATAGTCGACACAGAATCTCAGACTGCCATCCTTTTTTTTTACCAAAACTACCGGAGAGCACCAAGGGCTGGATGACGGCTCAATTACCTTGTTTTGCTCCATGTCAGTTACCATTTTCTGTATTTCACTTTTGTACGCGACAGGAACTCTGCGTGGTCGGAGCCTTATGGGTGATTCCGTTCCAGTCTCAATTATATGTTTGACTATGCCAGTCCTTCCTAAATCTCCATCATTAATTGCAAAAATATCGGAAAATTGCCGTATCAGTTTCCTTGCTTTTACCATTTCTTTCTTTGACAAGGTCTCTCTGCACGTCTCAAGTATAGCAACCAGTTGTTGTTCGCTACTGTCATGGCCTTGTGTGCTTCCTGAAGCAATCGTTCTTTGAGAATCGTAGACACCTTTCGACATTGCACCTTTTAGGACGATTTCCTCTAAGCCACATTTAAAGATGCCGCTCTCTAAGTCAATTTTGCAGCTATGCTTCTTCATAAAATCTGAACCAATGATGCAGTCATCGACTATGTCTGCGATCACAACTTTGTGTCGGTAGAAGTTTCGACCAATTTTGAAAGTAGCGACACTCTCTCCTCGAACGGTTATGTGCTGGCCAGTAGCTGTCAGGAGTTGAATATTGCCACGTGAGGTTGGGTATCTCTCGCCAAAAGGCTTCAGAAGCTGGTACCTGATTACCTTGCGCGAGGCTCCGGTATCTAAAGTTAACTCGCATTTAGTCCCATTGACTTCGCCTTCGATGACTAAAGTGTTCCCATCTTGAGTCTGAGAGATCATGATTTTTGGGGCCGTCCTCACATTACCGGCCAGCACCTGCCCCGCGGTCCTGGCGTTTATTCGTTTCCCTGCCGCGTTTCTGCGGCAGCGCCGGTTACCACATCTGCAGCTCTAAAATCACTGTGATGGGTTTCTACATCACGTCTGGGGTCTTTTTTAGGGCATGAAAATCTCATATGCCCTACCTCCCCGCACGCATAACACGTAGGCCCGCTTCGCGGTTTCGCTTTGTCCGTCACACCTCGGACGCGATAAGACCGATAATCCCTGCGAACTGCCTCTACTTCTAATGCGTGAGTGAGTGCATCTTTTAAGGTCTTGTGATGACCGAGACTCACAGTTGTCTTCACTTCACGGTCTCTAATGCCATCTATAAAAGCCTGCACTAGCATGCTGTCCACTAGAGACGGTGAAGACCGGTACGCCTTTCTAACCAACTTCTCGATTTCCAGGCACCATTGCTGCAGGCTCTCATTACCTAGCTGCATTCTGTCCTTCAACTGTGCTCGGTAAACGTGTTCCAGGTGGGAGTCAGCATAACGCGACTCTAGGGCATCCTTCAGGCGTTCTAAAGTCACTTCTCCAGTCATAGTGTCTAATACTGTCAAGGCTTGATCCCGCAGCCCTAACATAAGGGCGGTTACCGCTTGTTTATCGGTCCAACCGTTCGAATCGGCTACGGTCTCAAACTGGAGCTTGTAGGCCCCCCAAGAAGAAGTACCGTCGAATGGGGGCGCTTTTAGTTTGCCTGCAGGCGCACCAGAGGTCACAACTCCGTTAGACTTTAAACATTTTAGCTCCTTTTCCATACTTAAAATTTGCTTGTCGTGCTTTAAAAGTCTGTCGTCGTGCTCTTCTACCTCTGTTTTTAACTTCTCTATTTTCTCCTTGAATTGCACGCCGATTGCCTTCAAGTGCTCTTCTAAGAAAGCCCGAGTGTTCTTCTCTTGACGGTTAGCCTGCTCCTCTTGACGTCGAGCCTGCTCCTCCATCAAGCTACGAGTTTCCTCTTGACGGCGAGCTTGCTCCTCCATCAAATTCCGAGTTTGCTCCTCTTGACGTCGAGCCTGCTCTTCTTGACGTCGAGCCTGCTCCTCTTGACGTCGAGTCTGTTCCTCCATTAAGCTACGAGTTTCCTCTTTTTGACGGCGAGCTTGCTCCTCCATCATGCGTTGCATGGCCAGTAGCAGACTGGACTGGTCTGTATTTTCGCTTATGGCGCGGTTGTTGTCAAAACTTTGACGACGAGCGGCGTCACGTGCTGCTTGTGCCCGTGTCTGCATCGCTGGCGCTTCTCCGCCGGACTCCTCCTGTTCGTCCCTCGGTGTTATAGGCATTTCTCTATCCCACTTCTGACACCAAATGTTACGAGCCGTAGGGTTCGTTAGATAGAAAATACGCCTTTAACGTAAAACTAATTTAATTGAACAAAAGGGAATCACTTGCAACACTAAACTTATTCGCTTAAATCACTTAGTAATCACTTTGATCTCTCTTCGATGTTTATCTCTCGGTATCGTATCCAAAACTGACTGTGTCGGAACCTTGTCCGCCTTTATATAGGTCCAGTGAAACGGTCCACAAAGTTCGAGAACATTCCAGCTAGAACTCTCTGGCCCATACGTCTAGAATATTCCGGAAACAGGATTATCTGTCTGTCTCTTTCACGAGTACGCTATGCTATCTCGCTCACACACTTTCTAGAATGTTCCGGAAACAAGATCGTCTGTCTCTCTCACACATATAGGCTATCCTTGTCACACACCTTCTAGAATGTTCCGGAAACAAGATCGTCTGTCTCTCTCACACATATAGGCTATCCTTGTCACACACCTTCTAGAATGTTCCAGAGACAGGTGGACTGTAACTTGGCCTGAAACGGCCTGAAAACGGGTTTTCAGGAAATGGTGCCATGTGACAGTTAGTGTCCTGAAACGGCCTGAAAACATGTTTCAGCCTGCTGAAAATAATGCTAACTTGGGATAATTTCTGATTTACCGTTATGTGTTAGGACTTCTTCCAGAACGGCCTGAAATCAGATTTCAGCCTGCTGAAAACGACTGCAAGTGCTACTAATTTCATAAAAATGTTTTTGCGGGTTTCTCGTGGGCCCATCTCCGTAACAATATTTTCAGACGTGTCACATTGATATAATGCCACTTATAAGACATCGATAAACTAAGTATTAGAAGGAAAAATATTCATTCGTGCTAGAAAAATCTCTAGGTATACTCACGGGGCTCTAGCTCTTGAACAGTTAAGTAGTAGTTAAATACTTGAAAAGTGCACCGATATTTTATTGCTGGGCAATAACCGATGGTTGCTGGGCTTCGCCAGTGATCGGATGTTTACTTACCTATAAGTACTTATGCGATTTTAGAGCTTAAATATCGGCGATTTTTTTTTATTATTGTGTGGGGGAGGCAAACGAGCAAGCGGGTCATCTGATGGAAAATGATCACCACCGCCCATAAATATCAACAACTCAAAGAGAATCGCCAATCTGTTGCCGGTCCTTAAAGTAAGTATAAACCCTTTTCTTGAAAGCCCCGATGTCATAGTTGTCAGGAAACACTGCTGCCGGAAGCTGGTTCCACAAATTCACCGTACATGGCAGGAAGTGCCGTAGAAAACTTACAGTGGTAGACTGCCATTCATCGAGATGGTGACGATGGAACTTAGACTTACGTTGGGAAGTGCGATGGTTGAATTTTGCAGCAGGCAGCTAACTTTTTGACTAAACTGTTTTTAAAACATTGTACGAAGGAACGGAACCCTTCATGTACTAGTCCAACTCGCACTTGGCCGGTTATTTATTTAACTGGCGTATGGTGGATGACTGACCACTTCCAGTAGTCGGATTGACTTGAAATTTGCTATACATTATTTAGATTTAGTGACAGTGCAAACTCAGGCCGGCTTGCGCGGACCTGGGTTAGCTACTTAACTCCAAGTTAACTACTAACCCAGTGTTAACAAGTGTCAAAATCTATGGAACTGTCATTCTTAACCCAGGGTTACCGATTTAAGTTTTTAACCCTGAACTGTGCAAGTGACTTTTAGTCGCATAAAAAACTTGTATTAATAATTAGGTTTCTTGTATTAATAATTGTGTTTTGATCACATGATTATTTTTGTTTTCAGTCTCAATTCTCTGGCACCACAGTGCTCTTCACATGCAAACTGTTCGGGAATTTTCGGTAAATTTCGGCGCGCTGCTGAAGGAGCTCACGATTCTATTCCAACCCTGTGGGTTCCCCGTCGAGCTGATCTCTTCATTCTGTAAATATTATGACCTTAAACTGAAAGCAAGTACGTACGAGGGTCATACACATTTTTTTGTTCGGGTCTCTCCTGTGGACATGGGAAAAGTTAAGGGGCTATAGCCAATATTTTTAGTCAAGTCTGTATCGGCGTTTGAGACGCCTGGCCAACTTTCGGCCCATTTAAATAAATGTTAAGTTTGCTGATTCGGAATTTCAAGTCCACAGTAGAGACATTCCGTTTCTTACGGTGTATAGGACCAACATAATAAATATCCTACTTTTTACTAATATTTTAAGCAGGGCCCGTACTTTTCATGCCGATGACATCAATTTGACGTCACGCTGCGTATAGGTGATCCCAAATAGTTTAATATTATAGAAGTAATCATAGTTAGGGAGTAATTCTGAATCAAACACAAATCCCGGCTATAAATAAAATTATTCAAATAATTATTTGGATAAAAAATTATTCAAATGATACTAGTTACATACGTCAGTGCAGATATGGATCTGCTCTGACGTATGTAACTGTAACTAGTCTCTTGGCAAGAATATAGTTTGAATTTACAAATTTCCCATGTTTACATGGGATTCAAACACCTGCTTTTATTGACTCAAGACTCGACGACAACGAAATGTAAATAATATAATAATATTTATACAAGCGTGAGTTGAACATATCAATGTGTCAGCCATTAAAGGATTAGTTGATGTAACAATTGGGGATGTCTATTTTTTTGCAAAGTATAGTAAATCGAAAACCATTTCGAGATAAACGCTTTTTAACTCTTTTCCTGTAGTTATTTAATTTTAATATTATGTAATGAATTTATTACATAACAAATAAATAATAACCTTCATTTGACATTGGCGTAAATTGCGTGACCGGTCCAAGTCGTACTTTATTCTGTGTGGTTAGAATTCTTCACAATTTACGCGTGGATTATACTACGGAGTTTGATTTGGACCCGCTGTCTGACATCTAGCACTTTGACAGCGCCAGTAAAGTGACACTAGATACAGTGTACCACTACGCAAAAAATAATTAAAGGGGTTGCCTTATCGTACGCATTTAGATAGATTTAGAAATTTGACAGTGTGGGAGCCCTCAATTATAATCTGACGTCATCAACCAAAATAGTTTCAATAATTAATTTTGAAAAAAGTAGAGAACTAAATGACAAAATATTGAAATTAGTTTCTTATAATTGACTTTTCTATACAAAAAAAATATAAAAACCACTGGTAATTTTTTTTTGACATTCCCAATTTGTGTTTGCTTTTAGAATTCTGTACCTTACGGAACTATTTGCTTTTTTCATACGGGTGCTAAATAGACCCTTTTACTAAAAGTCAGGTGTCTGTCTGTTGGATAGAAGATTGTGTCTTTTACAGTAGATAATAATAATAATAATAAATGAAGTTATCATGACGAACAACTACCGGAGGTATATCCTGAAGGACGGTACGGTCGACATTTGTCGGGCATGCCGCCGTTCCGGGGAGTCACTCAGGCATATTATTTCCGGTTGTGGTCATCTTGCTAACGGTGAGTACTTGCACAGACATAACCTTGTAGCCAGAATTATTCACCAGCAACTTGCTCTGCTATACGGCCTTGTGGACTTTGAAGTGCCTTACTATAAGTATATACCTGCGCCAGTTCTCGAAAATGGTCGTGCCACGCTCTATTGGGATCGGTCTGTTATCACGGACAGGACTATTATAGCCAATAGGCCTGATATCGTGCTGACAGATCGATCGAAACGCCAGGCAGTGCTCGTCGACATCACCATCCCCCATGACGAGAACCTCGTGAAAGCTGAGAAGGACAAAGCCAGCAAGTACCTTGACCTAGCTCACGAGATAACCGCCATGTGGGATGTTGATTCGACGATCATTGTCCCGATAGTCGTTTCTGCGAACGGGCTGATAGCGAAGAGTCTCGACCAACAACTCAAGAGACTCGCTAGATGACTGGATCAAGGGTCAGATATAGAAGGCGGTACTCCTAGACACTGCGCGGATAGTCAGGAGGTTCCTCTCTCTGTCGCCCTAACCACCGATAGCTTAGGCCCCGCCTTGCTGCCGGTGGCACCCTAGGTTAGGTTTTTATAATGATTTTATGATTTGTACTAGGGGCGTTCAATAAAAAGTGAGAATGAGTATGTTATAAACAACTTTTACTAAATGTCATTTTATTTTTCGACATAGTCAACTTTTAGCATAATATACTTAGTATATCTTTTTTCTAAACTTAAAATTCCATTTTTAAAAAAGGTCTCATCTTGAGTACTTAAAAAATCTTGTACTGCAGCAACTACCGCGTCGTCGTCTTCAAATTTCTGGCCTCTCAGGTATTGTTTCAATCTCGGAAATAGGTAGAAATCACTGGGAGCGAGATCTGGTGAATACGGAGGATGCTTAATTATATCGAACCCAGCATCACGAATGGCAGCCATTGCAACGGCGGACTTGTGTGCCGGGGCATTGTCCTGGTGGAACAGCGCAACTTTCGAGAGTTTACCTCGCCGTTTTTCGCGGATCTCATTGTGCAATGTTGCTATTTGTTTGGCGTATATAGTGCCCGTAATAGTGGCTCCATGCTCGAGATACTCAATCATTAATACCCCTTTACCATCCCAAAAAACAGAGCCCATGACCTTACCGGCAGATGGGCTCACCTTGAATTTCTTCGGAGTTGGAGATGATGGCCTTTTCCATGTCATAGACTGCAGTTTCGTTTTAGGGTCGTAATGATGGAGCCATGTTTCGTCCATTGTTATAAATCGCGCCAAAAAAAGTTCCCGGTCTTGCTGCATCAGGTTCAATGCTTCTTGACAAATCTCTAGTCTAATTTGTTTTTGCGTGTCAGTAAGCATTCTTGGTACCCAACGCGCAGATGCCTTTTTCATACCCAAGCGTTCATGAAAATATTATGCACGCTCCCCGTTGAAATCTTTACATTTTCAGCAATAAAACGAACTGTGACACGACGATCCGCCAAAACTGAGTTTTCGACTTTTTTCACAATTTCTTCAGTTACTGCTGTAGTAGGGCGTCGGGAGCGGGGGTCGTCCATTGTCGATGTTCTTCCACGTCTAAATTCGGCGCACCAACGTGCGACTGTCGAATACGGAGGAGCATTAGACCCTAAAGTGTCCCGCAAATCCAAATTGACTTGGTCCGTAGAAAAATTTTTCAAATACAAGTATTTGCTAACGGCGCGCAGTTAAATTTTCTCCATTTTCGCTAACGTACTCAATAGCATTGCAAAGAAATTACCGTATATTTTTTTAAACAAAAGACAGTTAGTTTTTTTTTTTCATAGCAATCAGCTAGATAGATTAGCTTTACCGGCCAGTATTTAATTTCGTAATATTAAAAGAGTTTGCATCTCATTCTCACTTTATATTGAACGGCCCTCGTATGTATAGTTTTATATTTTACTTTTTGTATAATTATTGTAAAAATCTAACCTAAGAGAAAAAAATATAAATAAAGAGAATAATAATAACAACCCCATAGCCAATTCCATGTCGATTCCTACCTGGCAATAGATTGGCAACTGTGGAGGACTGTCCGCTAGCACATCCTCATGGTGTATTAGGGGATAGACCTCCATAGTTGCGCCCATCTCATTTATATTATATGGTACCAAAGACCTCTTCATGTTGGCTTTGGCCCCATGAATGCCTTTCAAATGACCGGGTCCCCATGGGCCCGTGATCGGAAATCCGTACCAACATAATAATAATAATAATAAAAAAACTTTATTGTCATAACTTAAAAACTAGACATTGATAAAAACTATTAAACATTTCAAGTTTAAGTATTGACAATGGAGCCCCAGTCTCAGCATGTGCTGGGCTTGGTTGCCCGGCGCTGATTTTCAGACTGGTCCCTGTGAGGACGGATCACACGCATATCGGCAAAATACACTGGATACTGGAAAACTGTGCCTTAAGACCTCTCATTCTGAGAGAAGGCCTGTTCTGGGATGATGATGATGATAACTGGAAAAAATGTCACCTGACAAAGCCTTTTTTTGAAAAAAGTAACGAACCGAAAAATAACGAACGAAAATATGTAACCAATTGGTGTATGGTATTGGTATGGTAGCCAATAATACCAAGACAGGTGACAAAAATCGAATCTATCCACTATGCTCTACAATTTGTATCTACTAATATAGCAAATTCGACATATTCCTCCAATTTGCGTTTTAGCGATAGAGCAAATTGAACTTTTTTTCTCCAATTTGCTATACTAGTTCTAACGATAGAGCAAATTGGAGGAAAACAGTTCAATGTGCCCTATTAGTTGGAAAGCTAGGAGCAAATCCAACTTTTCCTCTTTAATAAAATAAATAAAAAATGAAATAAATCGAAACGGCTCTAACTTTCCAACTAGTAAGGCTGATCAATTTGCTCTATAGTTTGAACTAGTATAGCAAATTTAAGAAATACAGTTCAATTTGCTCTATCGCTAAAACTCGTCGAGTAAATTGGAGGAAAATGTCCAATTTTCTATATTAGTAGATACAAATCGTAGAGCGTAGTGGATAGATTCCAGAAATGATTATCATCATCCTTTCGGCCTATACAGGGTGCTAACAAATTAGCTACCAATATTTCTATGGCTTAATCTACTCATCAAAACAAGTCACTTTTATTCTAACAACATTTTAAAATTCAACAAAAAATCCCGATTTTCCATACTAAAGCCGTTTGGATGTATGGAAAGTTTGAGTTTTTTTTTTAATTTTAAAAAGTTAGAACAAAAGTGACTTGTTTTGATGAGTAGATTAAGCCATATAAATATTGGTAACTAATTTGTTAGCACCCTGTATACGTCCCACTACAGGGCACAGACCTCTGAGAATGAGAGTACTTAGGCCATTGTTGTGTCAATGTTATTTTTAGTGAAATACTTAAGAGGGTACGATGCGCACCATTTCTCCATACAAACGTAATCCCCTGTTTCCTCCCTGGATAATGGCTTTAGAGCCAATTTTTTTTTACTGTGTAATCTGTATCTACCACAGCTATGCCCCTATGTTTCGATTTTTTCCATATTTCAATTAACATAAGAAATATAAGCTTTCAAAAACTGAAAAAATTGCCCAATTTCAACGTCATTTTCAGACACTCATCAGAAAAGAATCCCTGATATAAACAAAAAAAGGAAAACATAGGGGCATAGCTAAATCTGTCCTCTAATTATTTTTGAAGTAAATAATTTTATTGGTCCAGTTTTAGAGAAGAAAACAGGGGATTACGAAATGCTGTGTTGATCAATTTTACGCGCCTAATAACGGTCTGAGCTGCAGCTGTCCCGCTCTCGCTGTACTGACACGGAGGGGTTCGGGCGAGACAGCGATATTTCATTAAAATACCTATTACTCAAAAGTCTCTCAGCCATCGTACCCTCTTAAACATTCTTCATTTTAACGAACTAAAACAATTACTTTGCTCACCCGCGACCTTACAATAGTTACGTTTATGCAAGAAATGTGCGTTCATGCAGTTCCTCCACAATTACCAACAAAATGGTGTTATTTTTAGTGCCTCATACTAATAAGATTTACTTAACAGACCTCCTTCCTCCCCCTTCCTATCTTAGTCATAACCACATTAAATTAACTGATCATTAATGTCTTCAATTAGTAAGAACGCTCCATCGGTCGTCGTATAAACGTGATTAACACTAGCCACGAAATGCTATTAAAATTATACGTCCCACTAATGGGCCCAAGCCTCATCTCAGAACGAAAGGAGACGGGCTGAAGTTTCCAAGCGATCCAGTGCGGATCGGGAACTTTACACACATCATTGAATTTCTTTGCAGGTGTGTACAGGTTTCGTCACTATGATTCCCTTCGCTGCAAAGTTTACGTTAACTTTTAAATGTAATTTCGCACACAAATTTCGAGAAATTCAGTGATGCGAGCCCGGACTCGAACCCACGATATTTAGCCTGAGAGGCCATTCGTTAAAGCACTAGGCTACTCTACGACTTTCTACTTATTCTAAATGCGAAAAGTTTTTGCTTGCGTGCGTGTGTGTAGGTATGTGCGCGTGCGTGCGTGCCTTATGAGATTTTACATTTTACACATTTTACATTACATAACCACATTCAATTATGTTGGTCATTGGTGTCTTCACTTAGTGGGCACGTTCCATCCGTCATCCATCATAGAAACGCGATTGATACTTATAATTTTGTATATACTGTGTGTATAAATAGATAAGCAATTTATACGCATATTATTTTTATTTTCACAGACCAATTTCAATCGAGAATGAAAATTGGCTGCCTTCCGCTGAAAACTTAAGTGTTTCGCGTTTAAAAGTCCATTAGTGTGTTAAATGAGATCTCTACGTGCGGATTAACCATTTTATTACTACAAATTCTGAAGACGTCCAGGGTGATACCGTTAAAAATAAAAAACATTTTAAGTAAATTCGTTTTAATTTATAAACGGTTTGTTATTTAAAATACTTAGTAAAACACTTGAGCGTATACAGGTTATATGTAAGCATTTAGTACAACCACTAATTATTATATTTTTGTAAAAAATTATAACTGAAGAGCATTGTTAATGGAACTGATTTGAATCGTACCTCCATTGTGACCCTATAGTCTCTTGTCAGGTCAGTAATCAGTTTTATTCCAATGTAAGCTACAAAAAGATCTTTTTAGGGTCTTCTTAACCTTTCGTATGCCGAAAGTAAAAAAAAAAAAAAAAGTCGTGCATTCTAGCCTCAACAGTTTCATATAAATCCAATGATACAGATTAAAAAACAAACAAATAAGAAAGCCTTAAATTGGGTACGGATCCGGTACAAGGCATCCGAAGGGTTAATATCGCTACACTGTAATGTGTGAAATGAATCATCATCATTTAACTTTTCAACTCCCGCCAGCTACCGGGGGAGTCACCGAAAAAAGTATTGTAAGTACTTTTCTTTAAGAGCACTACTCGGGTTTTGAAAGGTTAAGTCAGGTTTGCCAAATAGACCGGCTCTGCGCAATTCTCACCCTAGGCGTCCCCGCCACCTTAACCTCGCTCTATCTTCTTGGAGGCCTACCTACACTGCGTCTTCCGATCCGTGGACACCATTCGAGAACCTTTTGACTCCATCGGCAATTCAAACATAATTTTATACATTACTAGCTGTTGCCCGCGACTCCGTTTGCGAAGAATAGGGGTATTAAAAATAGCCTACGACCTATTCTCAGACCTACCGAATATAGACAAAAAGTTTCATAAAAATCGGTCAAGAGATAATAACAAACACCGTGACACGAGATTTTTATATATTAGAAGATAGAAGATGTATGTTTCTATTGCCGCTATAAATAATGACAATAAAATTAAACTACGAATCAAGGGTGTTACGAAACATCCGTACATTGTAAAGTCAAAATCAAAGCGTCAAAAATATCTAAACAACCCTATTACTAACCATATTGATGTTGATGTATGATGTCCCGGTCTGCGCTCCACATCGTTGCCCCTGCGGAAGCAATGTAGACCGGCTTGGGCACCACGGACTCTCCTGTCAGAAGAGCGCGGGCCGCTTCGCGAGACATGCTGCCCTTAACGACATTATTCGTCGGTCTCTTGCGTCGGCTAACGTGCCGGCTCTCCTGGAGCCGTCAGGTATTTCAAGAGACGACGGCAAGAGACCAGGCGGTATGTCGTTGATCCCGTGGAGTATGGGAAGGGTTCTGGTGTGGGATGCAACCTGTGTAGACACACTAGCCCCTTCTCATATCCACCGGACCTCCACAAGGGCAGCAGCCGCAGCAGAGGCGGCCGAAACCGCTAAAATTGGCAAATATAGTGGCCTCGGCGCCGAATATAATTTCATCCCTTTCGGTGTCGAGACCCTTGGTCCGTGGGGCCCAGGAGCACTAAGCCTCTTCAAAGAGATTTCAAAGAGGCTTATAGATGCTACCGGTGACCGAAGAGCTGGCAGCTACCTCGCTCAAAGAATTAGCCTAGCGATTCAACGAGGAAATGCTGCCAGCATCTTCGGCACAATGCCGCAGGGGCCATTTTTAGATCTAGTTTAGTTTTTAATTTAATTTAGTTTGTAATAGTTAGATATTTAGTTTATAGTTAAGTTTTATTCACTGTATTCTTAATTGTTTTATTTTTATCTGTATTTTCTGGTGTACAATAAAGATACCTACTGATATACTATATTTGGCGCGATGGCTGCTTAGATATTTATGCCTTCGACCGTACTTAGAAACAGGCGTCTGCTAACGTTGGATTTTACAGCAGTTTCTAGCGTAGCGTTAGACACTATTACTGTGTGCGAATCCAACTCGTTCTGGACCAGTTTTTTTAATTATTATTTTTCTATTTGATATTTCTGTTCCTTTTAACAATACTGTAATTATAACCCATTACAATGGAATGATAAAATTAATTGTTTCCATTAAGAACATAATTATTTCTAAATTTTGTAAGAAAATATTCATGTAGGTCTAAAATGACTTTTTTATTTTGTTTTTAACTAAATAAAAAAATATTAATCTCTCCTTGTTGAATTAAGTATCAAATAAAGTAAAATTGGCGCAGCCAAGAAAACTACGTAACATTTTCGTAATCAGTTCCTGAGTCTCTTAACAGATATTGGTAGGTTATATTTATGCTAATACTTTCTGAATGGTTTCGCAAAGGTATAGGGATGTTGACACCACCAATCAATTGACGTACTTTTTATGAGCTGTCAAAACACAAGTCTCCCATAGAGTTTGAATGGCAATAGCAACTTATGACGTCACATGTTCGCAAACTCAATCCACTAACTATTTATTTGTTTTAAAGCAACAAAAAATCGAATTTTGCAGTTAATCGAAAATTAATCTGAGTTTCAGGGCTAAAATAAAGCGTTTTTTTACTGGAGTCGTGTCTTCGAATTATTTTTTAATGGCGTCAACATCCCTATTGTGTACTGTTTCTTTAACTATAACATACAAAGTTGACTATACTTCACGTTCTACGTTCACGCCATTGTCTGATGAAATTTTGCGAACGATTACATAGCTACGTGTTAAAATTACGTGACAATTATTTAATTAAGGTAAGTCTTTCGTTTAAATGCGTTGTTCTAAACAAGTAAAATAAATAAAGTGTTATACAATTCACTAAATATTTACAAAATCTTAAACTATAAGACAATAAATAAGATAATAAATTAAACAGTCCAAACTTGGTTCTTACATTATCATCGTTTAGAGATAAAACTGATAATTTTGTAAATCACTTGTAAATAGGCAGCTATTTTTGCTAGTTACACCATCTGGTGTAGTTTGCCGTAACTTTTGTACTTATTTTTATTGAAATGCTAGAATATAATATACGAGAAAATGGAAGACAAAGTTTGAGTTGGTCGCTAGTTACATAAATTCAAAGCTTTACTTAAGAGTCACATGGGACAAACTTGTTTTACTATCTATCACGCATTCATTTGTTTCATTAGTTTTTAGGGTTCCGTACCCAAAGGGTAAAAACGGAAACCCTATTACTGAGGCTCCGCTGTCCGTCCGTCCGTCCGTCCGTCTGTTACCAGGCTGTATCTCGGGAACCGTGATAGCTAGAGAGTTGAAATTTTCACAGATGTATTTTGGTTGCCGCTATAACAACAAATACTAAAAAAAGGAATTAAATAAATATTTAAGGGAGCTCCCATACAACAAACATGATTTTTTTGCTCGCTTTTGCTCGATATTGATAACGGCAACAGGTAGACACTTGAAATATTCACAGAATATTTATATATTTATATATTGACTTTAAAAATAAATCATTAAATTAAAATAAAAAAAATATTTAAGGGGGGGCTCCCATACAACAAACGTGATTTTTATAGATAATTGTACGGAACCCTTCGTGCGCGAGTCCGACTCGCACTTGGACGGTTTTTATTTTCTCAGTGCTCTCGGGGTTGAATATTCGCTTTGTAACGCCGTTTTTTAAAGTCATTACCATTTCAGCAAATACTCGTATAATTTAGAAAAGATGAAACTAGGGTTAACTTTTTATGAAAACTACAGACTACTGGTACTAAGTTTTGTTTCATCAAATACCTTGTTCCCATTGTGGTAATCGTGGGATGGTAATGATGTGGGTCATACACATTGTTTTTACGTCTCTCCTATGGACATGGCAAAAGTTAAGGGTCTAAACTGTCAATATTTTTTAGTCAAGTCTACATCGGCGTGTGGAATGCCTGGCCTTATGGCCCATTGAAATAAATCTTAAGTTTGCTGACATGGAGTAGCTAAAATGACCACAAGAGAGACAACTATTGTTACGCTGTGTGTGACCCTTTACTAGCACACTTTATTCGTTTAGTTGGTATTTTCCTCAGTGCTCCATCACTCGATTCAGTAGAGTACTTCCTCACCGCTCTCTTTGACATGCAGTGGTTGTAGTCTCTTTGGCAACTTTGCCACTTGAAATTTGACACTGTTCTTAGCCATTTCAACGAGCTAATCCCGTTGGGCTATGTCGGTGACCCGTGTTACGAATCTCCTCATACCTGATTCGATCCCGTAGAAAAACCCCGAGCAAAGCCCCCATAGCACGTTGAGCGACGAAAGTTACAAATTGAAAAATCTTCAAAAATTTACATGAGTTGAGATGAATGAATGCTGTGTAAACTTATCGTATGTGCGTACAGTTATCTCCCCCCGAAAAATGGCCGACCCACGTGAGTGACTACAACCAAGGATGATATAGACTGGATTAGCAGTCGTCATAGTACAGATTGGCCGCGGAAAAATAGTTCGATTTATTAAATCTAGATGGCGCTGACATATAGCCAGAGGGTTTGAAAGCAAAACAATAAGACTACACATGTTTCATATTACTTCAAATGTATTATTTTTCAAAAATATTGCATAATAATACATTTGCAATAATATGAAATATCTGTAGTCTTATTGTTTTGCTTTCAAACCCTCTGGCTATATGTCAGCGCCATCTAGATTTAATAAATCGAACTATTTTTCCGCGGCCGATCTGTACTATGGCGGCTGCTAATCCAGTCTATATCATCCTTGCTATAACTGACATACGAGTAATCCGTGGCTTGCATTGTTTATGTTTGTCTACATCTATTCTATATCCATTGGTTAAATACCATAGAATAGAACCATGTAGCTCTCAAGCATAGCCTAAAATGTACATTCGTTTACTTAACATTATATAGAGTTGGCACTAATTTTAAAGTGGGTTACATCCCAGTACGTTACGATATGGATTGAAAGCGAAATGTCGATATGACTGGTGTATCGATATAGTCGATAAAACTCGTTCTATCGATACAGATAGTTCTTCGGTTCTTCGGCTATCGGCTCGCTGCATGTTCCGAGATACTTCAACGACACCAAACTCCTGAAAGAAGGAAAAGATCCGTTATATAATGTCCTAAAAAACTGAAACAATTACTTTTCTCACCCGCGACCTTGTGATAGTTACGTTTGTGCAAGAAATGTGTGTGTTTATGCAGTTCCACCACCTCCACACTGTACAAACACACACAAATCACACAAACCCAACTATCACTACCACCAAACTTGTATGTATGTATGTATGTAAAACTCTTTATTGTACGTAAAACATGACAATTAACAGTTAACAAGAGAAACAGATGTACAAAGGCGAACTTATCCCTTAAAGGGATCTCTTCCAGTTAACCTTTGAACGATTGACGGGACACCAGAGACAAGAGTAGGCATACAATGCAGAGTAAAAAGAGTCGAAATCAAAAGTAAACCCAAACCAATAAACTTAACATAATCAATACATAAACATACAAAGAATACACGCAAGTACACACTAATATAATATATCATGAATACAGAAGACTAATACATATCATATCAACATAAATAGACTAACTACATAAAAATTACATAAATACATTAATATACGCATATACACTAAACAGAGAATACAATAGAGGTTGTCTCTATTTAAGAGGAACTGTCAAGCCAGTACGCCCCCAAGCGACTCCGGAAGATGGCTACCGACTGCGACTGCCTGATTTCACTCGGCAACCGATTCCACAGACTAACAGCGTGCACGGAGAAGGATTTGGAATAGGATTTGGATTTAGTTACAGGAAAAGCTAACGAAAGATTATTACTTGACCGCAACCGGTTCCCAGATCCAGCAGCCAAGTAATTAAATCTTTCGAAAAGGTAGGAAGGGGACTGTGGTTCACTTCACTGTGTGTGTTACTTAGCTACGTCTATGACTATCGCTCCTGATGGAAAGTACAGATGATGCTAAAGGTCTCCAAGAGCTGGAGTTCAATAAAAGGGTAAGTTACTAAGAATAAATAACCTAGGGGCACTCACCTAGACCGGCAGTTCTCCATCTCCAAGAAGCACTTGTTGGAATAAGTCTTGTCGTCAGTCCCGCACACAGGATCGTATTCTGGCGGGCAGACCCGCGCGCAACCGGAGTATTGGAAGCGGGAGAGGCAGCGCTTCAGTGGTACCACGAAGACGTGCTTGCTGCAAACAGATGTCTTTGTCAGTTTATGATGACCTGGTACTTTTTGTTTGATGTGTAGCACTAGGCTGGTGTAATCAGTAGGGGGGAAATAGATAAAGTTTAAACAGAATGATGAAAAAAATACATAATGGTAATTTGATATCATGGTATCTTCGTCAGAACTATTAAACTTCTTTGATCGTGTTAATCTACAACAGCGTTGTTGTAAATACGTATTATCAAGGACGAATAAAACAAGAGGACTGTCAATGTCCAAACAGTCAACGTCATTCATAAATAAGTGATCACTTTTTTACCCTGTCTTGTAGAAGAAGCTCGAAAAAAATAGCAGCATGAGTAAAGTAAATCATGGTACATATTACAAACCCGCAGTTCTCCTTCTTCATAAGGCACTCGTTCTTATAGAATCGGTTGTCGGAGCCACAGACGAAGGCCGGCGTGTCGGGACAGTCCTCGTGGCAGAGTGCTGTGGTACGACAGTGTGAAGCTGAGACTGTCACCACGTGCTGGCCGCAAGTAACGCGGCGGAGCTCGCATTCTGATCTGAAACGACGAAGGGATTATGTTTAAGATATTTTGGATTTAGATTTGGATAAGGTATTTTGTATATTGGAACGCGACGCGGGAAAAAAACGCGTTCTCGGAACTCATCTAACATGAATTGAAGATTTGATGATGTTGAGAAAGCTACCGTTAAGCTACAATGGGATTAAGATGGACACACAGACCAGATGCACATTTATAAAAATGGGCGCTCAGCCACATAAAAGGTACTGCTCGGAAGCACTAATAGCTAGGCAGGCGGAGACGGCGAGACCAACTGGACGCTGAATTCAGTAAGTGGCCGAATATAGCTCTAGACTGGAAGGTTTACAGAGCAGTGGGACTCAAATTTAGGATATCCTTTATTTTATTATCATCATATATCTGCTGAAAGACGTTCACCGCTGGACTAAGGCCTTCCCAAAGAGTTCCACAACGATTGGACCTGCAACGCCCCCATTCAAATGGATTCTGAGACCTTTACTAGATCGCCCGACCATCTTGTTAGGAGCTTTCCCAAGCAACATCCTCCGGTTCCCGGTGGCCACTCTAAAAGCTTGCCCTATTGACAGTCGATTCTACGAACAATGTGCCCTGCTCAATGCCAGCAAAGCCTAGATAGGCTGTTAAATAAACAAAATAAAATTTGCCAGCATTCATAGTTTTTTTTTTTGATGTTGTAGGTATAGTTTTTAAGTTGTGATTTTGTTTTAATCTTTCGTACAATGGTGCCTAGCCTTAAACAGAATAACCTGTCTGCGTCTGATATGAAGGGTTTATATGAAGGGTTTACAGTTCGCGAATGCAGCATGAAATGTTAAATGTTTTTTTTTTGTAAATAAACACGAAAGTTTGTGAGAGAGTATGAGTAAGATTGGATTCCTACAAAAACACACAGCTCACTAACTGGATTTACACTTAAGATACTTTATATTCCAGAAGTTGGTCAGCTCAACTAAATGATTTTTTTGTAGACAAAGTCAAGGGGAAACACCTAGTTAATTGCAATACAATGAAGACTTACTTGTAGACGTTACCGTCGGAGCCGCAGACTGGTTGGTCGACGACGTTGTCACAGCTCTCAGGGCAGTCAATTTCTAGGCGCGGCAGCAGAGTGCAGTTGCCAAAGTGCGCTAGCTGAACTCCTTTTCTGTAAAGAGAAAATGGTATCAAAACCCCATAGACTGTTTCAAACAGAATAGAAAAAATCAAGAGGAAATGGCTTGTAAATAAGTACAGCTGAGCATAGTTACGTCAATTTCGTTGTCCAATTTGAATTCGATAATTACAAACAGCTGTCAATTATCTTTCTGCTATTCCACACTAGGCGACAGCACATTACAACATTTTATAAGTACTGTTGGACGATGGGGACATGGTGATTCTTGAATAAAGACTAAGTTCTGAAGGATTTATGTGATTAACTGGCGGGACCTTGAAGACATAATACAGGACCGTAACGTAAACAAAGCGCGTACTGTTGAGCTCTATGTATTATCATCAGAGATCGAAATTTTCACGGCAAAATATAAGACTGTCACAATCAAGCTAGTGTTAGAAACATTTTTTTATCTAAGTATATCGATAGTTGTGCAATAGAAGAAAAAACGGTTCACTAAATAAAAAAAACATATTTAATACAGAATTTTAGGTCAGGTTTGTATAAAATTATATAGAGACTGATGCAGTTTCTTCTTCGAAGTTCGCGTCAGTAGGTATACACAGCAGCACATGAAATTTTATTTGGTTTGTGATAGTGATAGGAGTAGATAATCATTAAAGTCTCAACATTCTCTAGGAGTAGCCTGTTTCTTTTATCACCTGACCTAAAATTCTGTATTAAAAATGTTTTTTTTATTTAGTAGATCGTTATATTCTTCTATTGCACAACTATCGACATTGATAAAAAATTGGTTCTAACACTAGCTTGATTGCGACAGTCTTATATTTTGCCGTGAAAATTCCGATCTCTGATCATCATCATTATGATGACGTCTTGTAGGATCATCATAATCAGCCTCATTCAGTAGGTATTATTGAATATCTTCGGATGTAAGTCTGCTGGAGTCTACTTGTGGTAACAGCAATTTGTCATACAAGCATACCCAAGCCATACGTTGCTGATCACGATTTATTTTTTAGTTGATGTTATGTGTTTTAGTCGGTTGATGAATAAATACTTACAGGCAAGTAGCCACCTTCAATTGGCAAGGGTTGGTGTACACGTTGGCGTCTGTCCCACAAACTGGGTCGGCCTCGCTGGGACACTTCACTTTCAAGCACTTGTTCATCTTGCTTCGGCATTTATCCATGTCTACTTTCTTTACTATCTTCCTGTTGCTGACTCTGAAAATTTAATAAGACAAGTTTTTATTTAACGAAATCAGATAATTTTTTTCTTCTGATGATGTCAAGGATTTTTGCGATTTTCTTTGCCAGGTCACGATTTCCCCTTCTAAAAAAAATAAAATGATATGTCCTCTTCTTAGGATTCTTTACTTTAATCATCAAAAAACCACAAATAAAATTCTTACAATAAAATTACGATTTATATTTGAAAAATGAAGCAATAGGTATAATCTTTACGTTTTGTTTGTAAATCGGACTTAATATTGATTATAGTGCCATGATTTTTTGTATTATTATTCGGTATTTGTATTATAGTGGTCAATCACGTGACAGTTTTATGTAAAAAAGTATATACTTACATATATTCGGATTCAAAATCAAAGTAAGAGTTCATTTTGGCATTCAAATCTATCGTGCCAAATTTGTTAAATCGTATTTCGGAAGCAAACACAAATTAAGGAATATGATCAAGATTATCCTAATATTTTTTTACTTCCAAAGACCAATTTTATACAGTCTTTTTAAAAATAGCATTGAACGGCATTAGTCGACTCTTAATACGAGGCAAGCTATCAGAGGAGCACAGCCTCGCAAGAATCTTACCCATATTTAAGCATCCCATCTTTCGCTCCTATATACGTTCTATTTCGAACTACAGAAGAATTTCTCTTTTTACCCCAAACCGTCAAAAGTGAAAATGCAAACTCTTGTAAACTTGAGACAATTAACCAGGAGTGCATAGCTTTGCAAGAACCTTACCCGCAGTTAAGCATCTTCATCTCGCACTCGTTCCTATACACGTTCTCGTCTGATCCACAAACGACTTTCTCCTTCTGTCCCGAACAGTCTGTAGCGCATGCCTCCCCGCCTGACGTGCGCTCCTGTGATACGCAGAACGCCATCGGCACCTCGAATACATGCTTGCTGAAACAGTATTTTAATAATTAAAGATCTTATTATTATCATAAAGAGAATCATCGAAAGTCTGATTACTATGGATATCATCTATACTTTCGATATCTGCTATTGTTCTGAATATCCATAGTATCTATACCATCCATAGGGACGTCGAAAACATATCGATAGAAGAAAACGTTTTAAATTTTCGCGACTCTGTCATTTAAAGTATCTACCTAATGTTATAAATGCGAATGTAAGTAAAGTAGGTATGTTTGTTTTTTTATTGTGCTTGATGTAGAAGGTTGTATATTTCCCCCGGGAAAATTCTGTATTGATTTCTTTGTGGTGTACCTACAACATCCATTGTTTTGTACAAGAGCCATTGTTTTGTACTCAAATTATTCGCAAAAGTCACAGGCAGCAATTCAATATTTTTTGCTATGGAACAGCTATCGATAATAAACGATATTCGCGTGCTTACCCGCAGTTTGTCGCCTTCATTCGGCAAGCGTTCGCGTAGAGTTTGCCGTCGGAGCCGCACGTGGGTCGCGCGACGCGCCAGCACGACTCGCGACAGTGTCGCGTCGTTTGGCAGTGCTTCTTGCTTGTTCGTACCACGCCTTGCCTAGAATAAAAGTATCATGCCACAAATCACTGAAGATTAAAGTAAAGTAAGGTTGCTCCTATGAACGGTCCATATCGATATACTCGTACGTGTGCACCTCCGCAAAGTAACGCCTGAATTAAATCAATCACATTTTTTCCCTTTACGTGTCATTGCTCGTATAAAATCAGTAAGATACGCGGATACGCATTAAAAAGTTTTTTAATAGTCTAACTACAATTTTACAATAAAATATAATGCACTCTGAGCATTGGTCAAGGCTCAGTGGAGACGTAATTTTAATGGAATAAAAAGTTTACTTCGTTCAGTTGATAAAATAATATCAAACTTTTTTATATACAATATAGGTACCTATATAGGCTTGCGTTTGACCACAATTACGCCTGATGGAAAGCGAAGATAAGGCCTACGATGGAGCGCGCTTGCCTAGTAGAGTGTTTTATTTATTTATTTATTTATTTAGACATGCCAACAGTACATAAACAAAACATTACAAATCAAAAAAAATTACAAGTTTTGGCTCCCGTTCATGCACCAATAACAGGCATGCGACAGCATTATACATGTTCAGGGACGTACACTACAAATAAAAATACAATAGATCATACAATATAAACATAACAATATTAATTAAAATACACAAGAAAAGTAAAAAACGCAAATTATTGGAGGTGTGCAATGGATCCAGCATCCTACGCCTAATTGAACGTATAGAGTCCTGAAAGATGTCAAATTTGAATTGATTTGCTAAGTCCAGGTCGTTGAAAGATTTTTGGATACGATAAAGTGGAAGAGATCTACCAAGTTTCGTCCTGGTGCCTCCCGGGCGAAATGTAGTTCGACGACAAGTCCGCGTGTTGGTTTTAGTTCGAAACGCGTCAATGTAGATTGGTGGTGTTGATAGTTGGGTTTGTGTGATTTGTGTGTGTTCGTACTTACAGTGTGGAGGTGGAGGAACTGCTTGAACACGCATTTCTTACAAAAACGTAACTATCGTGACGTCGCGGATGAGCTAAGTAATTGTTTCAGTTCATTAGTACTTAAATGCACATTCACCCTAGACTTGATTTACATGTTATATCTTACAGGCAAGCAGATAGCAATACTTACTTGATAAGTGGAATTTATTTCACAATTAAAAAGGTGAAATTGCGAGTGATGTGTAATTTTAATAAGTACAAAGCGGATGAAAGGTACTAAAATTTTAGATGCAATATTGATTTGCTGTCGTTTTTAAGCTTTTGCAAACACACATTCAGATTCTGCGTGTGCGCTCATACCTAAAATACCACGTTCCCAAAATACCACATGTTTCAAAATACTACATCACCTATTTACCACATTTCTAGCTTACCAGGTTCTCCTTACACAACATTACAAAATCGAAGATTACTCAAGGAAGTGATTTTTTTGGTGGAACGTCTTATATTGGACAGCTGGCATAATGGGAACGAGATAAATAGGTACTTAATGTAGTATTTAAAAAAAAATAGTATTCTGGTAATGTGGTTTTTAGATCTACCACTAGCTTATTTGCCACCCTATTTTATAAAAACAAAACCGGTCAAGTGCAAATCCGACTCGTAGATGAAGGGGTGTTACGTACCCTTCGTACAGCGTTTTAAAAATAATTAAAAAATATATTATAAAGATCAAGTTAAAAACGCTAAAAAAATACTTGTTTCTTGTATGACGACCCCGTTTAATTTTTAACTTTACACAGTAATACATACTACTTAGGCTTATGCGTCTGTTGCAGATGAATTATGGCCCGTTCATAACGCCTTAAGTGGCTGACCAGCCCGATGCGAGAACGACATATTCGTCTACAGGCCTGACAAGAAAAGTTCGCGGAGATAGGTGCAGAACCGCTTTGATGTAACGACAGTGATTCAGCGTTTCCGTTTGCACCCTTTGTCCAAACAAAGTCCCAACAGCAATCAAAGTACCAGGCTGTTTTAACTCACCCGCAGGTCAACAGCTTCATCTGGCAGGTGCTTTTATACACATTCCCGTCTGAACCACAGATGGGGCCATCCAGGGGTGCTTGGGAGCAGTCCACGGGGCAGTTCTCGCGATGAGCGCTGATGTTATTGCAGGCACCTAGATGAGATAAGCCAGTGCCGACTCTGGAAGACAGAAAGAGTCATGTTTAAAACTACGCAAAATAACACCTGAATCATTAATAATAAATACTTAACAAGACTCCTATAATTACTTGCCCTGTTTTGGCATAATTTTGTAAGTAATAATTTATTATTAATTTATTTATTTATCACTTTACATCTATCTTAACAGAAATAAAATTCTTTACTTAATAAAAGTCTTTCTGGCATAGCCATATTAGGCTTTTTCCATAAATAAAATTATTTGTTTGATTGAATCTGATACTGCCATTCTTATAGCAGAATTTATATCAGCATACTTTAATTACGCAGAATTTTGTTAATCCGAATATTATTTGGCCATAACTTTCATGCACCGAAACATGTCTACGCATAAATTAAATATGCATAATATAATTTAATTTTTTTCCCGAATACTATCGTTGATAAAATATACCTATCTAGCCATAGTTAAGTTTTCCAGGTGGTAATAAAAAAAACTAACACCACAAAGGCTAATGCCGGAGCTTCGCTACGCTTTGCTCCCGCATTAGCCTTTGAGCTTAATTAATCCTTGTCGCATCTGCTCGAATCCTTCTTGCTCGCTCGCTGACTGCTTATCATACATATTATTATGTAAGTTAGTTTCGGACAATAACCCGAATAAAATTACGCTAAACAGAATTAGCCATGCTAACTTTTTAAATATATATTGAAATCTCAAAACCATTTCGAGAAACAAGCTTTCGGTACAGTTTCTGTATATCAGATTTTAAAAAAAGTCTTACATTATTAAGATATTCGTTGAAATCTTTTGACCTTCAAATGCCCTTTCTGTGAGTCATCAAACGAATAATGGATAATGATTCTTTTGCCTTATTTAAAAAAAAATCGACTGACGTCTGTCTAGTCTATATCAAACATAAACTCAAACTTGACATTGACGTGTCGTTTCGTTTTGTAGTTTGTTTGTTTATTTGTTATTTAAGCACAAAGAGTAAAACCATATACCTAATAAGGTTTAAGCAGCATTTTATTATAAAAGGACGGCTAATAACGAAAAATCCGATTCTCGCAATTTGCCACAAGTGGACAATGTCATGATACTGGAGTTCATGACGAATTCTAGCAACCACAACATCGCTGAAATAAGAGGAGCTACTCAACGGTCAAGACTTTATTGTTAAACCATTGTGTACAAGTAATGTGTTTGTTTTAAATAGGCACATACATTTAAATGATCTTCACAACAAAACTGCAAATAGTTCTTGAAGTATTTTTGCTTCACTTCTCGACACCATTCCTCTCGCCGTCGTTCTGGGATTGGTACGAATAACAAATCCGGGTTATCCCTGCTGTTATTCGAACATAAAGGGGCGAAACACTCGTAGCCTTCCATTTCAAACAAGTTCAGTTAGTGATTTCAAATTTTTTTGAGGTTGGCCGTCGGCGGTGACGTTAACACCTTGATGTTGACTTTACCATACACTTTACTGTATTTTTTTTGTGCAGGCAAAGACTACATTATCCATTATGCGTTTGATGACGTCACGTCAGCAATATATTAATATTTTTTTTAATGTAGATAGGATTCATTAAAAACAAAAATACCGAAATTAGTTTCTTAAAATAGTCTATATTTATCAAATAAATTATAAAAACCATACAACAAAAATATGAAGCATGGCCAATTATGCGTAAAAATAATCGGTCTTAATAACAGTATGCGAACATGATTTCGGACTACTTAACTCATTTTCGGGATGTTTCAAGTTATGCCAAATAAGGTTTCTGCCACATAACTATTCGGCGAAAACCGCGACTATGCCAAGTCTGCAATGCTAAAACAGTTTCAGACAGTACATTTTATGCCAAATAGAGGGAAACCTACCTGCATATCTCGACTTGCAGCATGCACCGATTGAGGTACGTCCTGCCATCGGTGCCGCAGACGGGGTCTCTCTCCGAAGTGCATCGGTGGTCGCACTTGGACCCTTGCGCGCGCGAACAAGAGCCCTGCTCTGGCGCAAGTCGTACTCCTGGAAATTAGATCAGTATCCAAATCATAGCATGGTTTAATGGATGTAAAAATATAATCCGTAACAGATAGCCGTGGTAGCCTGGTAGCATGGTAGAGGTATGACCTATGGTCTCTTAATCAGAGGGTCGTGGGTTCCAGCCCGAGCTCGCACCTCTGAGTTTTTCTGAATTTACGTGCAAAATTACATTCACGACCCGTGAAGGAAAACGCCGCGTGGAAACCTGCATACATCTGCAAAGTAATGAAACGAAATGTGTGAAGTTGCTAATCCCGCGTGTTCTCACGCAAACTTATTGGTAGGGTCCGTCAGCAGCTTTGTGGTTCAGTTGGAAGCTCACATGGCGTAAAGGCAAAAGGCATGGCAAGCAAAAGGCACGACTTAAAGCCAAAAGATGTGGGTTCAAATCCCGTCCGGCTCTGATAGATTCTTCGTTTGAAAATTTAATTTATTTTTTAAAAGGAGTAAGTTATCCGCATTATGCCCGCGTGGGAACTACTGCCCAAGCCCTCTAATTCCGAGAGACATGCAGTGGGATGCATATAGGCTGGGATAATGATAATGACTACAAAAAGGGACTCGTGATTAGATGAAATACCTACCCTTGCCGCAAGTCTTCTTCCTCATTTCACAGAGAGAAGGGTAGATGTAGCCATCGGTAGCACAGACTGGTTCGCCTTGGAGCGCTGGTCCACAAATCCTCGGGCATGATGCGTCCCTCGCTCCATCACACCACGATGAAGCTGTTGAAGAAACGTTAGGGTTAGAACGGGACGGGAACTTTAATGATGGACTACAACTGTTAGAGTACCTTTCCAGCACGATGTGATATGCTATGTTACTATGGATGCGTTTGATATCGACCAGTCATATTAATTGGTAGCATAGCACTGGTAGAAACGGGTTCGACTAAGCTATGTTTTTTATGGAAAGATGCGCGCTCTGGTTGCGTGCTGTGGGTGTGTGATCTGAATCATCCTCGAGCACCTACATAGCATAGAATTAGTGAAAAAGGTCACAGAATGTCGTAGGGTAGCTTTAACATTCTCGTAGCATAGCTGCATAGCACATCTCTGATGGATAGGCTTTCTTGAGTTGCTCCCTCGCTACCACGTAAGGTAAGGATAGCAAGGTGGAATGGTTGTGAGACGCAAGACACACAGACGGGACGTGGACGGGGACGCGTCGCAATCGTAGCGCCCCTTGAATCAGCATTCATACTAATTGGGGATGTCTATTTTTTTGCAATGTATAGTAATTCGAAAACCATTTCGAGATAAACGCTTTTAAACTCGTTTTCTGTAGTTATTTAATTTTAATATTATGTAATGAATTTATTACATAATAAATAAGCTATGACCTTCATTTGACATTGGTGTAAATTGCGTGACCGGTCCAAGTCGTACTTTATTATGTGTGGTTAGAATTACTCACAATTTACGCGTGGATTATACTACGGAGTTTGATTTGGACCCGCTGTCTGACATCTAACACATTGACAGCGCCAGTAAAGTGACACTAGTTACAGTGTACCACTACGCAAAAAATAATTAAAAGGGGTCGCCTTATCGTACGCATTTAGATAGATTTAGAAATTTGGCAGTGTGGGAGCCCTCAATTATAATCTGACGTCATCAACCAAAATAGTTTCTATAATTAATTTTGAAAAAAGTAGTGAACTAAATGACAAAATATTGAAATTAGTTTCTTATAATTGACTTTTCTATACAAAAAAAATATAAAAACCACTGTTAATTTTTTTTTAGACGTTCCCAATTGTATAGAAGCGTCGCGATCCAAAGCAGGCAGAAGAGACGAGGCCGCGACTTTGCTATACGGGTCTCTATGGTTTATTTTAATTTAATTTAAGTGTGCGGGGTTTGAGGGAAGTAAATGAGAAGTCCACGTTAAGTTACAGACTTCTATTTATTCATAAAAACCTTTGCCTTTATAGGGTTTACACACACATAGATATTATATGTATAAAGTATAGGCACACACATCTCATCCATAATCAACGTTAGTCATAAAGTGATTTTATATCTGAAATGGTTTTTTATTTGTGGGAATTATTATAAAACCAACTTAATACTGTTTCAGAAATAAATCACTGTATGACTAACGTTGATTATGAAAAATGATACATTATGACTTATTATTTTATTTTTATTAGCAGTTACGTCTGCTCACCGAAACTAAGATTTAAAAGCGAAAAAGTTTTCCGGGTGCGCCGGTGGGATTCGAACCCACGTCTCCTGGGTATGCGCCCCAACACAGGTGTTCTACCGATTGAACCACGTCGCTCCCAAGCGACTTCCCCGAAATTCTTAATCGCTTACATACGCCAACAGTGGCGTGCGGTAAAATCCATCACAACTATCAGAAGCTACGACTCCTACGTTCCAAATTAGTTGGAAAAGCGTAAGAAATGATGCACCACATCTATTTATATTCATCTGTGTTGGGGCGCATACCCAGGAGACGTGGGTTCGAATCCTACCGGCGCACCCGGAAAACTTTTTCGCTTTTAAATCTTAGTTTCGGTGAGCAGACGTAACTGCTAATAAAAATAAAATAAATAGATGTGGTGCATCATTTCTTACGCTTTTCCAACTAATTTGGAACGTAGGAGTCGTAGCTTCTGATAGTTGTGATGGATGTTACCGCACGCCACTGTTGGCGTATGTAAGCGATTAAGAATTTCGGGGAAGTCGGTTGGGAGCGACGTGGTTCAATTGGTAGAACACCTGTGTTGGGGCGCATACCCAGGAGACGTGGGTTCGAATCCCACCGGCGCACCCGGAAAACTTTTTCGCTTTTAAACATTATGACTTATTACATTACGGGAAACCAAAGGATCCCTTTCTATACATTTGGTATGAAAACTGATCCCTCCCGTCCCACGTCTCGTCTGTGTGGTTTGCGTCTAATGCATCCATCATTTCTACTAGTTGGAGGCCGCTTTCGCAAAGTAACTTAATCAATCAATTAATTTTTAATGACTCAACAAGAACCTGGTACCGAGCGAGAAAAAAATCTATACTACTAAACTTAGTTAAGATATAGAATCATATAATATCAACAAGTTTGTTATGAAGTATCTTATGTATTTTTATTTTTCAACTTAATTTTTTATTACTTTTACGGTCATCCCGTGAAATCCCCCGTGTATTTAGTATGAAATACATATAATATCACTTTTAGTATTACACTAGAATTAAGCTATAGTAATACTAACACTACGATCCTATTTTGGTTGAAATAAAGATTATTAACTGACTTCAAAAAAAGAGGAGGTTCTCAATTCGTCTTAATGTTTTTTTTCATTTGATATTTTCGAAAAAAAATATGTTATTGCTAAACTAAGTGACATGGAATTTCTTTTTTTTTTTATCCAGAGCTAGTTCAACTTGACCTCTCGTCATAGCCCAGTGGAGTAATTATTATATCCAGTTTTCCGTATCATATCAACAAGTGAAATATTAACTATCTATAGATAGTAAAAATAAATCGCTACAAAAATATCACTTGAAATGAGATCCAAGTAAGAGAACACCACTACTACAATCTCAATTTAAGATTTACGACCTATTAAAATATCCTCTTCGCCGACAACGAGAATATCTTTACAAAAAAGTTACTCACTTGCCGAGACAATAAATTGCTAGAAGCTCCAATCTATTTTAATCCACTGCAACAATGTATTTTATTTTATCTCACAAAGATACACGGCCTGCAGAACATTGTTACTAAATAGTGCCTTTACCTAGCTTTTAGGGTCCCGTGTCCAGAGGGCCAACGCAACGAGACCCTAATACGAAAGCTTTAAATCAAAGGCAAAGTCAAAATATCTATCAAAATTAAGATATAACAAGAACTTATGAATGTCGCAGAATCTACCACCGGTTCGAAAAACCCTTGTTGAAAGGAATCCGACCATAAATAAAGTTTTTTTTATTGCTTTAATGCTATTTAATTATATACAGTCAAGGAATTTAATTCCCAATCCACTCAAGTTTGAATATCGTACAGCAAACTGTCGCCATAAAGAGCTAGCTAAACTATGTTGCTTTGACGTGTTGCATTTAACATTTCAATCTTTATGCTTTGCGAATGTTTAACGACATTTTTACAAAATGGGTAGGAAATTAAATTCCTTGTCTGTACGTATTTCTAAAGTATTTATACATAAGTACATTTATGCTATTTTAAACTAGGGATCGCTGATTGATACGGATCAGAATAATTTCCAAACATCACTGTCCATGATTATAATCATTGATTTTATAATACACCTTAGATTACTAGTGTCTTTTTGACGATGGATTTCAGATGTAGACATCCTGTTAAACTATTTATCGGTTATATCTATTTAGTTTTTGGAATTTTATTATAAAACGTATGCAATTTCGCAGAATCCACTTTTTGGTTTTAGCCTGTCTGTAAGATGATACTTTAAGCTTTTCTGTATTTTTAAAAGCCTTTTGCTTATCGACGTCTATCATAGATTTCGATCAAGACTAACAAAATTGGTCAGTGTTCAAAAGCTTCATCGGCAAAAATACCTCATTTGCGAAGAGAGATCATATTTACGATAAGACTTGACAATCGACACTAATATTGTTCTACTCGTAGATGTGACAAAAAACACAAGAATAAGATTCTAATTAAGAGATTTGCGACATTTTTAATTAATTTTGTTTGTTATTAGGTTGACAAAAAAAGCTACTTTCGGCGTCCGGTGGGTCGACCAAGATACCGGTGGAAAGATGAAGTTGCTAAAGATCTGAAAGAGCTGGACGTGTCCGATTCCTCTTTTTTAGGGTTCCGTAGTCAACTAGGAACCCTTATAGTTTCGCCATGTCTGTCCGTCTGTCTGTCTGTCTGTCTGTCCGCGGCTAAGCTCAGAGACTGTTAGTACTAGAAAGCTGTAATTTGGCATCAATATATATATCAGTCACGCCGACAAAGTGATTGAATAAAAAAAAGTAAAAAAAATTTTTTTAGGGTACCTCCCATAGACGTAAAGTGGGGGTGATTTTTTTTTTCTCGGCTAACCCTATAGTATGGGGTATCATTGGATAGGTCTTTTAAAATCATTGCGGGGTTGGTAACATGATTTTTCTATTCAGTGATCTGTTTGCGAAATATTCAACTTTAAAGTGAAAATTTTCATTAAAATCGGCCGTCCCCCCCCTCTAAAATCTAAACTGTTGGGCGGAAAAATTTGAAAAAATTCAGAAGGGTAGTAAATATATCAAATTTACTAGGAAAATTATAGCGGCTAAGATTGCTTGGAAATTATTTGTAGTTTAAGAGTAAATAGTAGCCTAAGGTATAAAACATACCTAAACTTGGATGATTCCGTACACATACGAAATCTTTAGAAAAATATTACTTGATTTTTTTTGTATATATAATATCATTGGTCCGATTGGTCAGACTTGGCACAGAGCAGGAAGGAATGGCGCACTTTGATGTCGGAGGCCAAGATCCACTTCGGGTCGCTGAGCCAGCGAAAGTAAATAAGTTGTAAGTATTATTAGGTTGACATTCAAAAACAACATTCAACTCGAAGAATCTCCAGACTCAAGAGGCGGTGGGTAGGGCACATCGCTCGTAGAACTAATGACCGATGGGGATGATACGTTCTTGGATGGCGTCAACGGACCGGAAGATGCAGTTTAGGTAGGCATCCAACAAAATAGAGCGAGCGTTGGATGAGGGCTATTTTTCAGCAGTGGACGTCTTTTCTGTGAAATGACGATGATGATAGTTTAAATTTGTGTCTTTATAAGTATGTATTCACGCGGACAGAATTTGTTTTTTTTTGTTGCTTTGTGTGTATTGATAGCGAAGAAGCAAAGTAAACATATTGTAGTTCATTGTACCTAGAAATTCTATCTTCCTTGCGTTATCTTTTTCTGTAAAGCACGACTAAGAAATTCCATTAGCGCTGAATGTCTGACATACACTTATCTTTGTTAAATCTAGTGAACTACACTTAAGGCTGTTAAAGTTATTAAGATTTACAGACAATGCGACGACAGAACTAAGACTCGCCTTTTATAGAAATAGACATAAAGATAATAACATAGCTAATGAAAAAAAAGCTGTGGTGGCCTAGTTGTTGCGGGTTCGAGTCCGGACTCGCATCTATGTTTCTCGGAATATAGTGTGTGAAATTACATTTGAAATTTACCATGAGCTATACGGTGAACCTGCATACACCTGAGAAGAAATTCAATGGTGTGTGTGAAGTTCCTAATCCGCACTGGGCCCACATGGGAGCTCAAGCCATTTTAATCTTAGAGGAAGGCTGGTGCCCTGCAGTGGGACGTACTTAGGCTGGAACAATGATGGCTGATGAAAATTATAATTAGTCATTAATATTGCTAAAGTACCATCGAATCAACTAAATAATTCTAAAAATACTTTATTTTGCTTTAATTTTAAAACCGAAACAGGGGGACGAGGAGTGCTAAAAGCCCAATATAGGTAAGGTAGCTGACTAGGGCCCTGTACCACAAAAGTTACAAGTGCTACAATTCGACAAAATTGTCAAGTTTCTCATAGTAAAATCTTACAATTTTGTCGATTTGTAGCACTTGTAACTTTTGTGGTACAGGGGGTAGGTCTACTCCTGCTGGCTCGTGCTGAGGCACCGATTTTAATATCAATGAAAATTATTTTCGTGGTTTTTTGGAGTCCGTTCATTTAACTTTGTTTTTGTTATCCTTTAATTTGAATTTCATATTACTACCTACACCACACCGTAGTTAACTTTCAATTCGTCGACGTAGTTAGAAAAGTTCCTGTAAACGAATATAAATTCAGGCCGTATGTGTATTCTCTTTTAAAAGTAACTGAATGGCTGGCAGCAATGACTAGGAAACTCCATTAGCTGCGGCGACGTCTGGGTCCAATAAAAATAGGCCAACTTCAAACTCACACGGATTCAGCAGGAATTAAGACTGCTTGATCCAAAAAAAGCTTAAATATAAACATGATTACAAATAAACTTTAGTGCTACCTTCTTCGGGACGAAAGGGTAGCCACTGTTAGTGTTTACTTTACATTGTTTATTTGTCTATTACTATCTGTTGCCCGCGACTCCGTCCGTAAAGAATAGGGGTCTGTATAAAAAATAGTCGACGACCTATTCTTAGTCCTACCAAACATAGAGAAAAAGTTTGATAAAAATCGTTCTAGCCGTTTCGGAGGAGTTCGATAACAAAAACCGTGATACGACATTTTTATATATTATAAATAAATAAATATCACGGGACAATTCACACCAATTGACCCAGTCCCAAAGTAAGCTAGGAATAAGCTTGTGTTATGGGTACTAGGCAACGGATAAACACACTTATATAGATAGATACATACTTAAATACATATTAAACACCCAAGACCCGAGAACAAACATTCGTATTTTTCATACAAATATCTGCCCCGACACGGGAATCGAACCCGGGACCTCAAGATTCATAGTCAGGTTCTCTAACCACTAGGCCATCTGGTCGTAAAAAGAGAAAAGAAGAGTCTTATAAAAAGACAGATTGTGAAGGATCACCAACAGATAATACATTACATCGTACAAAAGCTTAAGTAGTAGGTAAACATTCCTGGTAGATGCTTATCTAATTACAGGTAACCATAACTTAATTATTTAACTCTATCATACCATTCGATTCAATGTATTAAGTTTCGATACGCAGAAACGTGCCCTCGAACATACCTACTCGTATTTATACAATACAAAACAATACATTGGCTCTTTATTGTACACCATAATTCATACAATACAGAAAAACAAGTACATGAAAAAATATATAAGGTAAGCAATGAGCGGCCTTATCGCTTCGAAGCGATCTCTTCCAGGCAACCTTTAAAACAAAAAGAAAGCAAGATGAGATGAGGGATAGATTTTGGCAACACAATTCACAAAAATCTGAAGAGAAGTAATATGTAACTTACATTTAATAGAATTAAAATAAAACGATTAAGTAAATTAAAAAGGAAATTATACAATTAAAGCGTAAAAATAATAATGTAGTGATTGAAAAACTACAATGATAACCCGCAGTCAAACCAGGCATAAGAAGCTATGAATTAATTTCCAAGTTAACAAAGGATAGAGAGTAAATAAAAACTTTTTAACAAAAAATTAAACCGCCGAAAAAACTGAAAAGCAAAAAATAATACCTTTTTTGTTTGACCTTAATCTAGGTACCAGTTTGAAGTCGGTGCCTCAGCACTTAGCCAGGAGGAGTGGACCTATAATCGTCTACCTGATTGGCTTCTATCACTCCTCCTGGCTCGTGCTGAGGCACCGATTTCAAACTGGTACCTAGATTAAGGTCAAACAAAAAAGGTATTATTTTTTGCTTTTCAGTTTTTTCGGCGGTTTAATTTTTTGTTAAAAAGTTTTTATTTTATACTTTTTTCCATCCTTGGGGTAATTTTTTTTCCAAATTTATAATACCAACTTCAAGGTATACCCTATCTATCCAATAAAAAAGAATTATGAAAATGAGACTACTCTGTAAAAAGTTAGTCAATCATCCCCTGTTTTCCTACCCTTAGGGTAGGAATATTATTTCCAAATTTAAATGGGACCACCCTTGGGGTATACGCTTTCCAATAAAAAAAGAATCATCAAAATCCGACTACTCCGTAATAAGTTATGCGTGGTCATATAGTGCAATCAGTAACTGAACAATCAATCATCCCCTGTTTTTCTACCCTTAGGGTAGGAATATTGTTTCCAAATTTAAATGGGACCACCCTCGAGAAATACGCTTTCCAATAAAAAAAGAATCATTAAAATCGGGCTACGCTGTAAAAAGTTATGCGTGATCTAACATAAAAAAAAAAAAAAAAAATATACACGTCGAATTGAGAACCTCCTCCTTTTGTTTTCGTCGGTTGAAAAATGGGAACGCGGTCGGAAGAACAAAACAACTATATAGTTAAGCGACAATGCCTGCATTTCCTGCATTTCACGTGCAATAGTAAATTGTTTTCCATAGTTTTGATAGTGTTTTTTATCTATAAATTACAACTTTTTTAACTTGTTGATCTAAATTAATATAACAAGCTTTGTAAGCGTTCTCAACTCCATGCTTCCGCCATTTCACAATATTTCCATAAACTAAATCGACGAAAATAGTTATTTGTTATACAAGGGGGGAAAGTTGTATTTTACCTGCGAGTGTTCATTTGAAACACAAGCTATCGAAAGGATTCTATGATTGACCACGAGCAAAAGCGACTGGTTCAAAAATAGAATCATTTCGATAGCGAGTGTTTCAACACACGAGACGTAAAATAACTTTTCACCCGTGTATAACACAAAACTTTTCACCTCACTACAGCGAGGAAAATAAGAAAAGGTTTTGCACCTTTTTTGTGTCTCCATGTATTGAAAAGGTCAAACAACGCTTTCATGTATCTTAAACGGGATTTTTCAGGCAATAAGCTCAATTCCGCATTTTGCACGGTTTAATTCCACAGGTCACTCGAATCACTCATTTTTAATAACAAAATAACTAGAAAATCATGCGAATATTTAACGTTGACGGCTTAATTGAAAAGTTTTGACTTAAGTTTCCTTTTTTTATTATTTCGGATGCGTTTTGTTCGCACATCGACTTACTTGGACTGTCATAACATTTTATCCGTTTTTACAACAAGAATGAAGGTTAATGTTGAATACTGATATTTATGAATTAAAATAAAGTTGTAAGACTGTATTTAGTGTTTTTTACTCGATGCAATTCATTAGTTGTGATGTTAAAATTCAGCACTTTTAACGTTTTACGTTTTGTTAGCTGTCACTTAAGCTGCCTTCAAATGTCAAAACTCTTTCTTCACATGTGGATAAAAAGCGATTTTCTCAATAGATGTCAAACAAACAAAAAGGGCTTTCCAAGCTAGTGAGGTGAAAAAACCATTTAATAATCAAACCTCTTTACAAAATTTCAAGAGAGTATTACAATGTTACAATCGTGGTTCTGGTAGACATTTGTGTGATAGATATAAATATTATGTATGTAATATGGGTCATACAAATTTTGGGTCTCTTCTCTGTCATCATCATCATCATCATTTCAGCCGTAGGACGTCCCCTGCTGGACATAGGCCTCCCTCATAGATGCCCAATCATTACGATTGGAAGCGATTTGCATCCACCCTTCACCAAATCGTCCGTCCATCTCGTTGGTGGACGTCCCACGCTACGCTTGCCAGTCCATGGTCTCCATTCCAGAACTTTTCGGCCCCAACGGCCATCTGTTCTGCGTGCTATATGGCCTACCCATTGCCATCTCTTCTGTGGTCATGGCAAAAATTAAGAGTCTATAGACAATATTTTTTAGTCAATTCTACATCGGCGTGTGGGACGCCTGGCTAACTTTCGGCCCATTTAAATAAATCTTAAGTTTTGTGGTTTGCATGCCAGTCCGTGGTCTCCATTAGCAAGGATGATATAGACTGGATTAGCAGTCGCCATAGTACAGATCGGCCGCGGAAAAATAGTTCGATTTATTAAATCTAGATGGCGCTGTAATTAAAGTATAGTATTAGACAAGTTAGCTATGAAGTATCTTTTTTTGTACTTATTTTTTCAACTTCATTTTTTTTATTACTTTTACGGTCATCCCGTGAAATCATACATTTCGTACTAAATACAAACTGAAATATAGATGCACAGAAAAAACCCCAGAAAAAAGACCAATGCTGGGAATCGAACCCAGGTCCTCAGCATTCCGTGCCGCGTGCCATACCCCTACACCACCACTGGTCTAGAGATTAGACACGAATCTTTCCTATACATCATACATTTCAATCTGCTAAATCATCACCTTATGCAGTGACAAACGCACATCTATGTTACACCCTCATCGACAAGAGATGGCACCTGGACAAGAGATGGCGCTACTGTGCAACTTTAAACAAGTTAGCTATGAAGTATCTTTTTTTGTACTTATTTTTTCAACTTCATTTTTTTTATTACTTTTACGGTCATCCCGTG
Organism: Archips crataeganus; assembly: GCA_947859365.1. Taxonomy (NCBI): domain Eukaryota; kingdom Metazoa; phylum Arthropoda; class Insecta; order Lepidoptera; family Tortricidae; genus Archips; species Archips crataeganus. Next base: position 13,988,633 of record OX402067.1, on the reverse strand, counting down.
AAATCATACATTTCGTACTAAATACAAACTGAAATATAGATGCACAGAAAAAACCCCAGAAAAAAGACCAATGCTGGGAATCGAACCCAGGTCCTCAGCATTCCGTGCCGCGTGCCATACCCCTACACCACCACTGGTCTAGAGATTAGACACGAATCTTTCCTATACATCATACATTTCAATCTGCTAAATCATCACCTTATGCAGTGACAAACGCACATCTATGTTACACCCTCATCGAGAGATTTTAACACTCCTTCGGAACTAACCGCTCACCTGGACAAGAGATGGCGCTACTGTGCAACTTTAAACAAGTTAGCTATGAATGTATGATTTCACGGGATGACCGTAAAAGTAATAAAAAAAATGAAGTTGAAAAAATAAGTACAAAAAAAGATACTTCATAGCTAACTTGTTTAAAGTTGCACAGTAGCGCCATCTCTTGTCCAGGTGAGCGGTTAGTTCCGAAGGAGTGTTAAAATCTCTCGATGAGGGTGTAACATAGATGTGCGTTTGTCACTGCATAAGGTGATGATTTAGCAGATTGAAATGTATGATGTATAGGAAAGATTCGTGTCTAATCTCTAGACCAGTGGCGGTGTAGGGGTATGGCACGCGGCACGGAATGCTGAGGACCTGGGTTCGATTCCCAGCATTGGTCTTTTTTCTGGGGTTTTTTCTGTGCATCTATATTTCAGTTTGTATTTAGTACGAAATGTATGATTTCACGGGATGACCGTAAAAGTAATAAAAAAAATGAAGTTGAAAAAATAAGTACAAAAAAAGATACTTCATAGCTAACTTGTTTAAAGTTGCACAGTAGCGCCATCTCTTGTCCAGGTGAGCGGTTAGTTCCGAAGGAGTGTTAAAATCTCTCGATGAGGGTGTAACATAGATGTGCGTTTGTCACTGCATAAGGTGATGATTTAGCAGATTGAAATGTATGATGTATAGGAAAGATTCGTGTCTAATCTCTAGACCAGTGGTGGTGTAGGGGTATGGCACGCGGCACGGAATGCTGAGGACCTGGGTTCGATTCCCAGCATTGGTCTTTTTTCTGGGGTTTTTTCTGTGCATCTATATTTCAGTTTGTATTTAGTACGAAATGTATGATTTCACGGGATGACCGTAAAAGTAATAAAAAAAATGAAGTTGAAAAAATAAGTACAAAAAAAGATACTTCATAGCTAACTTGTTTAAAGTTGCACAGTAGCGCCATCTCTTGTCCAGGTGAGCGGTTAGTTCCGAAGGAGTGTTAAAATCTCTCGATGAGGGTGTAACATAGATGTGCGTTTGTCACTGCATAAGGTGATGATTTAGCAGATTGAAATGTATGATGTATAGGAAAGATTCGTGTCTAATCTCTAGACCAGTGGTGGTGTAGGGGTATGGCACGCGGCACGGAATGCTGAGGACCTGGGTTCGATTCCCAGCATTGGTCTTTTTTCTGGGGTTTTTTCTGTGCATCTATATTTCAGTTTGTATTTAGTACGAAATGTATAGTATTAGTACTATGCAATATTTTTGAAAAATAATACATTTGTAGTAATATGAAACATCTGTAGTATTATTTTTTTGCTTTCAAACCCTCTGGCTATATGACAGCGCCATCTAGATTTAATAAATCGAACTATTTTTCCGCGGCCTATCTGTACTATGGCGACTGCTAATCCATCCAGTCTAATCATCCTTGCCATTAGATAAATTTCTAGCCGCAAAGGCCATCTGTTCTGCACGCTCTTGTTAGGGTTCCATACCCAAAAAGGTAAAAACGGGACCCTAATTACTGAGACCTCGCTGTCCGTCCGTCTGTCCGTCTGTCCGTCCGTCCGTCCGTCTGTCACCAGGCTGTATCTCACGAACCTTGATAGCTAGACAGTTGAAATTTTCACAGATGATGTATTTCGGTTGCCGCTATAATGACAAATACTAAAAAATAGACTAAAATAAATATTTAGGGGGCTCCCATACAACAAACGTGATTTTTTGCTCGATTTTATAGAAAGTGGCACGGAACCGTGCGCGAGTCTGACTCGCACTTGGCCGGTTTTTAGGGTTCCATAGTCAACTAGGAACCCTTATAGTTTCGCCATGTCTGTCCGTCTGTCTGTCTGTCTGTCTGTCTGTCTGTCCGCGGCTAAGCTCAGAGATCGTTAGTACTAGAAAGCTGTAATTTGGCATGAATTTACATATCAGTCACGCCAACAAAGTGGTAAAATAAAAAATAAAAAAATATTTTTTTTTAGGGTACCTCCCATAGACGTAAAGGGGGGGTGATTTTTTTTTTCTCGACTTATCCTATAGTGTGGGGTATCATTGGATAGGTCTTTTAAAATCATTGTGGGGTTGCTAACATGATTGATTTTTCTATTCAGTGATCTGTTTGCGAAATATTCAACTTTAAAGTGAAAATTTTCATTAAAATCGGCCGTCCCCCCCCTCTAAAATCTAAACTGTTGTGTGGGAAAATTCGAAAAAATTCAGAAGGGTAGTAAATATATCAAATTTACTAGGAAAATTATAGCGGTTAAGATTGCTTGGAAATTATTTGTAGTTTAAGAGTAAATAGTAGCCTAAGGTATAAAACATACCTAAACTTGGATGATTCCGTACACATACGAAATCCTTAGAAAAATATTACTTGATTTTTTCGTAATGGCTACGGAACCCTACCTTGGGCGTGTCCGGCACGCTCTTGGCCGGTTTTTATTCTGTGCTAAATCTGATTTAATGTTTCAATTTTATGCCTTAATTAAGGATCGTCGTAATATGACAATAACAATCATCTGGAACAAGTCCACCGCTAGTATGGCAACGGTAGTAGGTACATACGTAATGCACTTGCACCGAGCAACAATGCGATCAAGATCACGCACAATCGGGATGTGACCCACATACTGCTTCTACACTAACCCGCAGTGGCGTGGTGCTGCAACAATTTGATTCTCATCGAAATTCAGGCAATACTTTTTTTAACAGACTTTAAAAGCTGGTTTTACGTTCGGTTTTATGGGTCATACATAGCTCAAAAAACAAAAGTTGTCTCTCGTGTGGATATAAAGTTAGCGTTTCCGAGTAAGCAGATAAGATTTATTAAATGGGCCGAAAGTTGGCCAGGCGTCCCATACGCTGATGTAGACTTGACTAAAAGAATATTGGCTGTAGACCCTTTAACCACGCCCACAGCAGAGACTCAAACAAAAAAAAATGGTTTAAAAAACTGAAACTTGACTACGAAAAAAACGCGCTCTAAAAAATATGAAATAAGAAAATGAGCAAGAACTATAATTAATTTAATTTGCTCCTCCTTGACCACAAATATAAATCTCCGCAAAGTAACGCCTGATTCAATGATTTGACGACCAGATGGCTTAGTGTTCAGAGAACCTGACTACGAAGCTTGAGGTCCCGGGTTCGATTCCCATGTCGGGGCAGATATTTGTATAAAAAATACGATTGTTTGCTCTCGGGTCTTGGGTGTTTAATATGTATTTAAGTATGTATCTATATCTATATAAGTATGTTTATCCGCCGCCTAGTACCCATAACACAAGCTTCGCTTAGCTTACTTTGGGACTAGGTCGATTGGAGTGAATTGTCTGGTGATATAATATAATATAATCAAGCAAGAAAATATTCTTGTCCAAAATTCTAATACATAGCCGCGGTTGCATGCCACCATGCCTTAAGGGTTACTTGCCTAACAATTCATTTTATATAACTGGTAAACTCCGTGATTGGTGGGCTATGCCATAAGGCATTGAATATTATTTGCTGTCTATTACTGGGTACTACTGTGCTTAACATGCCCATGTTTGGTGCGGTCACTTAACCAGACATCTCGCCTGGTACCTGGTTATCGTTAAGTTTTGGGTCAACCTATACCTACTATAAATTAGATTTATTATTTATTGACAACGTATCAAGCACTTAAGTCGGCGAAAATAATACAAATCTGTTATAAAAACACGTTTTATGATTCAGGTAAGTAAGTATAGTTTAAACTTTAAAACAATCGTATTAACTTTATTCACAAGTTAATTGTTAACTATTGTTGTGTTTAATTACGGAAAAGCGTAGGTAAGTTTTTTGTTTTCTTCGCATTAGAAATGATGAAATCCGCGCAAGAACTAACCGACAATAGCTCGAAGAATCGCCAAACTCAAATGGCAGTGGGCAGGGCACATCGCTGATAGAACTGATGGCCGGTGGGGCAAAAAGGTTCTTGAGTGGTGTCCACGGACCGGAAGACGCAGTGTAGGTAGGCCTCCAACAAGATGGAGCGACGACCTGGTTAAGGTTGCGGAATCGCGTTGGATGCGGAGGGAACGGGACCGATCTGTTTGGCGAGCCTTGGGGGAGGCTTTATGGTCAGCGGTGGACGTCTTTCGGCTGATAAATGATGATGATGTGATGATGTAAGTTTTTAAGAAATAATGTTTCTAAGGGGTTGAGTTTTACACTGAATGTTATAAAATTTCATCATAATCATCATCATCATCATCCAAATCTATATAGGTACATCCCACTGTAGGGCACAGGCCTCCTCTCAGATTGAGACTGAGGGCTTGGGTCATAGTTCCCACGCGGGCACAATGCGGATTCGGAACTTCACACACACAATTAAATTTCTTCGCAGGCGTGTGCAGGTTTCCTCTTCAACAACTTTAGTATGTACATAAGCATAGTGAGTTTGCTTTCTCCCACGTTTAGTAGAAATCGTTGTGTCAAGTCAGTGCACTGTCGAGTGTAAGTACTTGACAGCCACGCAAATTTCACTTTCCTTGAAGACGTGCTGCATGCTCATTTTACTTTTAGCTTTATATGGATGTGCTTGAGCCTATAAAGTTGCATGTAATAATTTAATTCGAAATGGGACGTATTCCGCCACCCATGCAACCTCCGCGCGCGCCATGCTCTATGCTGCTAATATAGAGCCGGAAAAAAAAACAATTGAAGTCATAACCTGTCAACTGCGGCAGCAATACGCAATTTTTAATTTCCGCATGAAGATAATTTATAATTAACAGAATTTTACCGCATCCCAACTTGAATCTCTCGGACACCGTAACGCAGATCTGCACCATATAAAACAATAACCGCACCTTCCGTCAGGAGCTAAAGGTGAGTTAAATACCATCAGTTTGATTAGATTATTTCCATACAGCTTTATAGGCAAACTACAGAGAGTGTTAGAACACCAGATCTACAGTCCATTAATAAGCCTATACAGGATGTGTTTCCCTTTGAATAAAATAGTCTTAATCGTGGAAAGAATCTGTATGAATAATATAAATAGACTAGGTAGGCCTTCAACGAGATAGAGCGACGACCTGGTTAAGATTGCGGGTACGTATTGGATGCGAAAAGCGCGGGACCGTTCTGTTCGCTGAGCCCTTGGGGGAGGCCCATGTTCGGTAGTGGACGACTTTCGGTTGAAATGATGATGATGATGATGAAACAGTAAAAAAACATAAAACATAACTGTTTGTGATTGTCAAACGTGCCGATGTTATTAAACCACAATTGGCTAAGTAAAGTTTTTTTAAGAGGTGCTAATTATATTTTTTTTCGACAGTCGGCGTTCTGAAGATCGAGAAACTGCAGCTGTTTTATTTTTATCTCCTATTGTTTACTGGAAATATTTTTATAAGTGTTCGAGTTGACATTTGTGAGATTTAATGGCTGACAAGCCGAAAAAAAACGAAGTCATCTGTCACTTTTGTCCATGTCAAACCGTTTACGTTTCGTTTGCTTTGCGTTTTGGTGTGATTTTTGGACTATTTTTAACGACCTCCGCACAAAATCCGGATTTTCAATTTTACCGCATTTCTCCACGAATTACCTATGCACGATAATTAAATCACGATTGAATATTTTCGATCATTATTTTGGCACTGATTTTTGGACAATGCAAAGTAAACGAAACGCAAACGGTTAGATTTCATTTGACATTGACAATTGGCTTCGTTTTTTTTTCTATTTCTACTAAGTACTGAGCATGAACCGCTTGTCAGCCATTAAATCTCACAAATGTCATCTCGAACACTTAAAAAAATATTTCCAGTAAACAATAGGAGATAAAAATAAAACAGCTGCAGTTCCTCGGTCTAGAAGACGACTACTGTCGAAAAAAAATATATTTAGCACCTCTTCAAAAAACTTTACTTAGCCAATTGCTTACGGGATGATAAAAATTCAGCACGACAGCTCTTTTATAGTCGCAATTCAGAATTTCATGTAGAAGAGATAGTGACATATGTTGTAACGCACGAACTAAAATCTGTGTAGTTTAACATTCTTACAGTTATTAATGAGAAAAATTACTAAGTACATCCTTTATCGCGCTTTCGAAGTTCCTCAACTCGGATACATAATGCACAAAAATCCAACTTTCTTCCTTCGGACTTCAACTCCAGGCATAACGTCTGTCTGAAGAGGGATCTTTCTATTTCAATCGCCACATTTTTTTATGTGGTTTTAAAGTAAAAAGTCATTTAAATCGCGGTTTAGAATAGGCGGAAAGCTCGCGGAACCGTATCAGTAGTAGATAACGCGCGTTGAATAACGAGCATTGTCTTTCGCAGGGCTGATACTATTTACATTTTAACGACCGCTTTAGCCTAGTTGGGAGTGACCCTGCCTACGAAGCAAGAGGTCCTGGGTTCAAATCCCGGTAAGGGCATTTATTTGTGTGATGAGCACGAATATTTGTTCCTGAGTTATGGATGTTTTCTATGTATTTAAGTATTTATTTATCTATATAAGTATGTTTATCGTCGTCCAGTACCCATAGTACAAGCTTTGCTTAGTTTGGGACTAGGTCGATTTGTGTAAGATTGTCCCCTAATATTTATTATTTATTTATTTAAATAATAGGTACGATCTGTTTGGCGAGCCTATGTTCAGCAGTGGACGTCTTCCGGCTGAAAAGATGATGATGATGATGATGATGATAGGTACTACTAAAAATCGACTCCGGGCTCGTGCAGAGGGTCGTGGCTTCAAGTCCCAGCTCGCACCTCTGGATTTTTCGGAATTCATGTGCGAAATGATATTTGAAATTTACCATGAGCTTCACGGTACAGGAAATCTTGCACACTGATGCTGAGAAGAAATTCAACTGCGTGTCGTAGAGTTACAGTTCACAAGCCACACTGGGGCTGCGTGGGAACTATGGCCCAAGCCTTTTTATTGTGAGATTTATATGTATAGATGAGGCCTGTGGCCTGCAGCGAGACGTATATAGGCAGAAAATTGGGGGCTTGGGGGTTGAAATCCCTCGCGTCTGTAGGTTTGCCCTCGAGACCCTGAATGAGCGATACTACTCCAGTGGTAGGCTGCGGCCGCGGCTGGTCACCACCTTATAGGTTGAACCAGGCCGCCAGGCGACTCTCGTCGTGTTTCGGCCTGTTGCTTAGAAGCCATTCTGGAGGAAGGGTCTGAGCAGTTGTGCTGCGCACGCGTACCGGTTACAGTGCCCCGTATTTGTTGTACGGTTTACACTGCTTAGGGGCGCGCGCGACACCGCGCTCAACTGCCATCTTCCTAAGATTTAAAAGCGAAAAAGTTTCCGGGTGCGCCGGTGGGACTTGAACCCACGTCTCCCGGGTATGCGCCCCAACGGGTGTTCTACCAACCGAACCACGTCGCATCCAACCGACCTCCCCGAAATTCTTAATCGCTTACATACGCCAACAGTGGCGTGTGGTAACATCCATCACAACTATTAGAAGCTATGACTCCTACGTTCCAAATTAGTTGGTGTTGAGGTTGTAAACCTTTGTAGATTTATATTGGCCGCTTACACTTTAGCTATTGTTTGATGCTGTCTTAAAAAGCTGTCTTGCGATATGTGTCTAGTTCATGTTGATATGAAAATATAATATTTTAATTAATAAATAATCGTCTTCTTCACTTTAAACATGGTAGCAGAGCGTTAAGTGTGTAAAAGAAGTGAAAAACAAGTAAGTCATAGTAAAGATGAGTAATAATATAGTATTACCAATATTTGACGGAACGGATTATGCCAATTGGAAAATTCGGCTATTGAAATTTCTTGAATTTAAAAAATGTAAGGAAGTAGCTATTAGAATAAAAACTGAAAAAGATGATGCTACTAAGTGGGATGAGATGGATATTCAAGCTACAAATTATATATACAGTGCGATTACCAACCAACAGTTGGAATACATTAGCGAGCTAGAGTCAGCATACAAAATTATATTAAAATTCGACGAGATGTATTTAAAGCAATCTACAGCATTACAAATTGTGTGCAGAAACAATTTAGAAAATATAAAGCTAGTGAAATATTCCGATATTAACATTTTCTTCGACGAATTCGAACGATGTGTCAACGATTTGAAAAAGGCCGGCGCCATGATGTCGGAAAGTGAAAAATTAAATTATATGTTAAAGGCATTGCCCGGAAATTACAGTTATATTGGTGATTTAATAGATGTTTTGCCAGAAAAAGATAGAACCGTAGAATATTTAAAAAGTAAAATTAGAATGAAGAAAATCCAAAGTGTAGACGAAGAAATGCCGGGTACCTCGAACGCTTTTAAAGTAGAATCTGAGAACAAACAAACATGTTTTACCTGCGGAAAAGTTGGGCATATACAAAGAGACTGTTGGCATGGACAACGAGGTCGTGGTCGTGGACATTATGCTCGAAGTCGTGGTCGTGGACGTAGTCACCACAATTTCGGACCCAACAGAGGGAGAGGAAATTACTATAATACGGAATATTATAAAAAGAGTTTTCACACTTGCGTTGTGAACAATTCGACGATTAATGAAGATACTCCTCTTAAGCCAGGACAAATAAATTGGCTTTTAGATAGTGGATGTACAGACCACATAATAAACACCGACGAATACTTCGATAAATATGTAACATTAAAAGAACCAATAAACGTCAAGGTGGGTGATGGAAGAATATTGAAAGCGACAAAGGTTGGAAGCATTAAAACTTACTTTCCTGTTTATAAGAACAGAAACCAGGTGATAATAGACAATGTATTTTACGTAAAAGAGATGAAAGCAAACTTATTAAGCTATTCGAAGATAACAGATAATCACACAATTGTGTCGACGGGATATTTAACGAAGATATATAACAAGAATAGAGAATTGATTGCAATTGCGAAGAAAGATGAGAGACTCTACAAAATAACCAGTTTTGTCTGTAAGGAAATAGGCGTAAATGCAGCAAATTGTAATATGACATTGAAAGAAAAGCTGCACCGAACATTTGGTCATATAAACTTCAATTATCTTGACATGATGTGTAAAAACCAAATATTAGATGGATTACCTAAACAAATAGAAACGGATTATATGAAGTGTGCTATATGCGTCGAAAATAAGATGCACAATTTGCCATTTAGCAATAATAGAACAAAGGCAGAAGGTATATTAGATATTGTGCACACGGATGTTAACGGACCACTGTAGTGTGAGCTGCGCCACACACACACTCTCCCATTATGTATCTATATAATAAGGCTTCATTTCTCTAATATACGCAGTATTTACTCGGACTTAGTCGTTTCAATACACCCATCCTTACGACAACATTACATGGCGATCCTGCCAGTGCCGCTGCCTCGTGCGGTGCTGGCGGCGCGCTGCGCCACCAGTATAAAGGACTTATAAAATTGTGGAAAAGTGGACAATTAAAAAGTGTGGACAGTTTAAGAAGTGTGGACTAAAAAAAAAAGACAATTTAAATTAATAATAAGTGTACCTATAGAATAAAAATAGTTATGTTAGTATGTTTAAATAAAAATAAGAATACCTACGTTATAAGACAGACAAAGGAGACAATTATGTAAGAAGAACTAATACGGAAAAAACTACGGAAGAAACAAGAGAAAAATTAAGATAACATAATATGAAGAATATATTAAATTGAAGAAATATAGGAAGAAAGAAGATAAAATATGAAGAGAATACTTAAAAGAAAATGAAGTAAGAAGAGAAGAATAAAATCAATGAAAACGAAGAATGAAAAAATTAAGAAGAAATAAAATGAAGAAGTAAAGTTAATAAACTTATGTAAGAAAGAAGAATACGATATATTAAATGATAATCAAGAAAGAAGAATATACTTAAGTAAAACAGAAGAGAAAACTTAAACAAAGAATGAAGAAATTGAAGAAGAAAACTAGGTATGACAGAAGAATTAAGGAGACTGGCTGCGAGGAGTTGTTGGAGTGGTTACGGTATGCAGCAGGGAGACGATGGAGTCCAAGACGAGCTGATGGATTCGGACGAGCTGCAGGGAGTAGGACCAGCCAAACAAGAGATGTTATTTTATTTTAACTACTTATTTGGAACTTTAAAAAGTGTTAATTTTACTTTTATTCGTAAGTATACCGCATTATTAAATCAAGTTTATTTGTGTTTTAAGATAATAATATTTAGGAATTGCCATTTGTTGACGAGATTTTGCAGATTTCATAAAATTCAGTTTTTTCCAATCTTATTTTGTGCTTAATAACAATAATTTTATTACAGTCGTAAATTAATTCATACATTCTAAAAATAGAATACAAAAGATTTGCGATAAGTCGGATGATCTCATATAGGTCATCAAACATAGATATCGGAATGTGAGGTGTGTTATTTCGTCTCACATTTCACTAGGCAAATGAGGTACTGTGCGCTCTTTAAGTAATGATTTAATTAGATCGTTATGAAATTGATTTTACATAATTTTTTTTTACAACATGATTGATTTATTTATTAGGATGCATTCAAATAGCCAAGATTGTCACTTTTATTCAGCTGCAGACGGATAAAAAGGACGATCCGAAAATAATTTGTTATTGTTGCTAGCTTGATCACCTGGCTTCCATTTCAAATTATTAGTACAAGTTCAATAGATAGTTACAATATTTGAAAATATAAGTACCTACGCAGTTGTTGTTTTTTTTTAAAATCTGCTAGTTAGTATAATGATCATTTTTTTTTTTAGTTACGAAATGGTTATGTGATTTCTAGATTTCAATTTGAGAATAAGGAAACGTCGGTATAGTAATGAATTTTGAATAGAATTTGAGGTACGTATTGAGTTAAGAAAGGAAAGGTTTTGTCAGATTAGGTTATCGTATGATTTTGAAAAAAAGGTATGTGTTAGGGGAAGCGGAGACAATCAAGATTTTCATTAGCTGTTAAGAAGGCCACTCTTAAAAGTTGATGGAATTCTTGCGAGTTGAAGTTTTCAAATGAATGAGTTTTTTTTTGAGAGATATTTGAGTGTGTTTTTTGAGATAGTATAGGATAGAAGTAGTAATAATTCCAAGGTCCACCAGGATATAAGGCTAGGTAGCTGAATCCTTGATATTGGATCATGTTTCGGTCGAGCTACCACTCGTGACAATTCTTGGACACAAGGTATGATATAAAAAAAGAAAGGAAGTGTTAAATGAACTACCTAGGTAAGTTTTGTGTAAATGAATATTATGAATGTGCGCGCACGAAAGTGAATAAAATATCCTTATATCCTGAACTAATAAATAATATGAAGTTAAAGTCCGGCCGGACACGAAATATATAAAAGTGCTGTGGACCTTGATGATGTTGACTTGATGATGATGATGATATTATAGTGATGCCAAAGTAGCACACTTATAAATTAGATATATAAAATGTACGAAATGAGTTAGGTAGAGTTAAAGATATGCAAAGTATGAATTTATTAGAATAAAAGTATAGAAAAAGACGTTGAAGAATATAAGTAATTAAAATCAGAAAGTTGAGTTTACAGGAAAAAAAAGTGTTATGTTTTATGTTATGTTATGATAAATATATAGGTAAAGAGGGCACAGTACACATCATTAACGGTAAATTAAATAACGGTAGTTTTTTTTATTTATGAAAAATTTATATTAGGTATATCTCGTCAGCAAAGCGAGCAAATTTAGAAGTAAAAAAAAAAATACCTACTTACTAGTTAATGGTATTTAGTTTAAAAATGTGTTATGTTTAGTACTTATTCCAATTAATTACGTGAAATAGTTTAAAATCAAAGTTTTTTAAGTGTAAAAGTTTTTTTTGTGTATCCTAAATTTGTATTCTTAGTTTTTGAACTTTTTAAATTTTATTGATTCTTTTAAAAAAAATTGGCATATTTTTTTTTTCTTTTTCAACGGGGGAGGTGTAGTGTGAGCTGCGCCACACACACACTCTCCCATTATGTATCTATATAATAAGGCTTCATTTCTCTAATATACGCAGTATTTACTCGGACTTAGTCGTTTCAATACACCCATCCTTACGACAACATTACACCACATAGAGCTACAGGAAATCGGGGAGAAAAATATTTCTTGACATTCGTAGATGATTACAGCAAGATAGCGAGAGTGTATTGTATTCAATCAAAGGAACAAGTGTATGAATGCTTCGAAGAATATGTCAATCAAATGCAAAATATTACAGGAAAAATGATTAAAGAACTAAGATGTGACAACGGGAAAGAATACATAAATACCAGAATGTTTAATTTCGCAAGAGAAAAAGGAATAATGATTAAGCCTTGCCCAGCATACGTACATGCGTTAAATGGAACTGCAGAACGATATAATAGATTTATAATGGATATGGCACGATGCCTATTAGCTGAAGCAAAGGTTGACAGACGTTATTGGCCAGAAGCTATTAAGACCGCTGCTTATTTAAAAAATCGTATAATGACAAGTACCCCAGAAAGAAAGACGCCATTTGAATTATTTTTTCATGAAAAACCAACTGCAAAATATTTGAGAATGTACGGCAGTAAAGTTTATGTAAGAGTACCTGAAGAAAAAAGAGTATCAAAATGGGACAAAAAAGCAGAGATGGGAATTTTACTAGGATATACAGATGTTGGATACAGAGTACTAATCAATAATAGAGTTGTCATTGCAAGACACGTAGATATAATTGAGGAAGATGTTAAGCTTATTGCATTTGATGATAATGAAGAAGAAAATAACGTAGATGAAGAAAAATGGGAAGATACCCTAGATAGAATTGAAACAGAAGACATGGTACCGAATAATAACGTCAGTAAAGAGATCATAAATAATGAAAAGAGAACATCGAAGAGACAAATTAAAGCACCAAACCGATTTGATGAAGAATTTGGCTACTATTGTATAACTGCTAATTATTGTGATGCAATGATTCCAGATACTTTTCAGGAGGCGACTACGTGTGATGAGGCTGAAGAATGGAAAGAGGCTATGGACCGTGAGATGAACAGCCTAGTAAAAAATGATACTTGGGCCTTAGTAAATGCACCACAGGAAAAAGAGGTATTAGATGTAAAATGGGTGTACAAAAAGAAGTCCGCTGATCTTTATAAAGCCAGGTTAGTGGTTAGAGGGTTTCAACAAACCACTAATATTGATGATACGTATTCACCTGTTGCTAGGATGCATACTTTAAAATTACTGCTATCGTATTGCTGCCAATTTAATTTACATGTACATCAAATGGATGTAGAGACTGCTTTTCTAAACGGTAAAGTTTTATCAGAAGTGTATGTTAAACAGCCTCTTGGTTATGAAGACGGTACTGACAAAGTATATAAACTGTATAAATCTCTTTATGGTTTAAAAGAAAGCCCGCGAGCTTGGTATGAATGTTTTAATAATTTTGTAACAACTATTGGCTTTCAAAGGAGCAGATATGACTATTGTCTTTATGTCAAAACAGATGATAACTGTACTGTATATATTTTAGTATATGTCGATGACTTATTGATAACTTGCAAAGATGAGCACACGGTTGCTATAATTAAAAATAAATTAAGTAACCATTTTAGAATGAAGGACATGGGAAAGGTTAGGAATTACATAGGTATTGATGTAGAGTATGATTATGCAAAAGCTAATATTTTGACCTTAAGCCAGGAAAAGTACATAGAGTCGTTAGCCAAAAAATATGAAATTGAGAATTCTAAATTGTTTAAAACCCCTATGGAGATTAATGCCAAACTTGAGAAATCTGAATTACTAAATGATGATATTAAAAACAGGAACTTGATCGGAGCTTTGTTATACATTAGTTCTGGCACTCGACCAGACGTTGTTTTTTGTGTCAACTACTTGAGCAGATTTCAGAACTGCTATGGTGAAATTCATTTCAAATATGCATTGCGTGTTTTAAAATATTTATACTTGACTAAAAATCTCAAGCTCACATATTATCAGAATTTAAAAGCTACTATAATGGATTGTTACGTAGATGCCGATTGGGCTGGAAATATCGTAGACCGTAAATCTACTACTGGTTTTGTGATTCGATTATTTGGTAATGCTGTGTACTGGAAGTCTAAGAAACAAAATACTGTGACTAAATCTTCCACTTTTGCTGAATACATAGCGTTGTCAGAAGCTGTAACTGAAATAAGCTTACTACGTAGTATACTTGATGATGTTTTTATAACGTTTCATGCACCTGTAAATATTTATGAAGATAATTCAGGTGCTGTAGCTATTGCTAAGTATGGTAATTTCACAAAGAACTCGAAGCATATTGAAGTGCATTATCATTATGTTCACGAGAATGTTAAGAATGGAACCGTTGATATTGTTAAAGTTGATTCGGAAGATAATGTTGCAGATATTTTTACCAAAGCGTTAGGAAACATAAAATTCTTTAAATTCAGGCAAATGTTAAATATAACTTGATTTGATATTGCCATACTTGCAATGTTTAACGATGTTGAATAGCGTTGCCATATTAAAATATAAATCTAAGGAGGCGTGTTGAGGTTGTAAACCTTTGTAGATTTATATTGGCCGCTTACACTTTAGCTATTGTTTGATGCTGTCTTAAAAAGCTGTCTTGCGATATGTGTCTAGTTCATGTTGATATGAAAATATAATATATTAATTAATAAATAATCGTCTTCTTCACTTTAAACAGTTGGAAATGCGTAACTTTTTCGCTTTTAAATCTTAGGTTCGGTGAGCAGACGTAACTGCTAATAAAATAATAGTTATTTGTGCAACAAGAGAGCAAAGTTGTTTTTTACTGCGAGTGCTGATTTTGAATCACGAGTTAGCGAAGGATTCTATAATTGAATCACGAGCGTTTAGCGAGTGATTCTAAGTTAGAATCCTGAGTGCGCGAGTGATTCAAATACACGAGATGCAAAAAAACTTTGGTCTCGTGTGACACATACAACTTTTCACCTCAGCAGCGAGAACATAATAAATTATTAAAGGTATATGAACGTCGTCTTTTTGTCTTTGTTGTGGTTTTCATATTGAGTAAATACTTCATATTATATATATAACAATAGGTACAGTCTCCGAAAAAGTGTTTGCATTGTTTGAAAATATCATAAGCTTTTAAATATTTTTCGCGAGACTTTTCAAGTGAGAAACTTACTCTGCATTATGTATTACTCCATTAATTCGTCTGGTGTTCAATTGTTGACTTCGTCACTGGACTCACTCAATTCACTCATATCATATTCAAAAATGTATTAAATAAGTACTTATTACTATTCTAATAATTTCCAAATTGCCTCTGATCGTGTACCAAACTCATAGATATCGAACTCTGTAGCTAGAGAAACAGAAGAAAAGAATTAAAATTTGAATCCCGCTATTTTTTTAAAGATGCGTTCCGATACTACACCCGCTGTGTTCCGACGCTGCATCCGCTGTATTTACCACGATGTTCAAGATTGTTTAAATTGTTAATAATTATATAGATACATGTTTAAACTTTGTTTTCAACAACATTTTTACTATTAATTTGATTATATAAAAATATAATCCAATTATTAAAAAAGTACCAACAATAATTTAATTTAAAACCTTAACAGACGAATTACAATTTTAAGGTTAAGAACTTATTATGAGTATCCGAACGTTCAATCGTTCGCTTATTTTTAGGTCTACTAGGATAGAATTTGAAATCGAAATTCGCATCGATTTGATCTTATCTCTCGCTCTTTTCGTATCGAAATGAAAGTGACAGATCAAACTGAAGTTCAAATCTTTCGAATTCAGTAAGCAGACCCATCATTGTCTTTGACTTTTAAAAAAATAATTAAAAAGCTACTTTGTCTCACGCAGTGAGCAAAATCGGATTTTGCTCACTGTTTTTTAGTAGCAAAACCTGCCTATTAGAGGTTCTGAGGTGAAAATAATATTTGCCATCTTCCTGCTTATTCCCCTAAATTCAGGTCTAGGGTAAATGAGAATTTGCTAGGCAAGCGTGCTCCATCGTAGGCCGTATCTTCGCTTTCCATCAGGCGTGATTGTGGTCAAACGCAATCGCAAAATCGCAATAGGTATAGGCATATTGTATAAAAAAAAGAAAAGATGGCACTGTCAGCTAGTGGATTATAGTTTTAACAACCCTAAGTAATCGTAATGCATGGTGCGTGGGCCCTAACATGCGCCGACGCACCAGATTCAAATGTCCCGCCATTTTGAAATGTGACGCACGCACGCGGGCTGGGGACCGGCATTGTCGGCGAAAATGGTAATTTACGCCATTCAGCCTATTCTCGGCTCCAATTGTTGGCAACATTGAGTTTTAGAGGATACGATGGCGGTACGATGCCGACGGGTTGGCGGTGAAATTTCAGGAATAGGTATGAGCAAATCTTTAGGCGCAAGCCATACCGAAGAGACGTGGGAGGGGGGCACGTCGCAATCGCGGCGCCCCTTGAATCAGTTTTCACGCTAAATTTATAGAAGCGTCGCGATCCAAAGCAGACAGAAGAGACGGGGCGGAGACGCGGCCGGCGAAGAAACGACGCGGTCTGCTACGCGCCCCCGTCCCACGTCTCCTCTGTGTGGCTTTTGCCTTAGTATTGCAGCTTTTTAGCTTATTTTGCGCTAGATGATCCACCTGCTCGTTTTCCACACTTTTTCATAAGAAGGAAAGTTTTTGTTAAAAACAATTCACTATTACTTAACACAAGTTTTTTGTCCATGTTCATTGTGTCAAAATTCGTGGTAGCCTTGGGGTGTGACCTAAGGCTTCTCAAGCACAAGGTCGCGGGTTCGAACCCGGGCACCTATGAGTTTTTTTTGGAATGTATGTGCGAAATTATATTTAAATTTACCATGAGCTTTACGTTGAAGGAAAACATTTTTTTTTTTTTTATGTTAGATAGGCCAGACAAACGAACTAGTGGGTCACCTGATGCTAAATGAACACCACTGTCCATAGACACCCGCAGCGCTTTACACGATGCCAGTGCGTTGTCGGCCCTAAAGGAGAGGGAATAGGGGAAGGGGGAGAGGGAGGGGGAGAGGGAAGGGATGAGGTATTGGGCCCCCGGCACTCTCACTGACCGTACGAAACGCAAGCAGGATTACTGCTGCTTCACGCCGGTGTTCTGTGAGAGGGTGGTACTGCCCCGGACGAGCCGGCCCATTCGTGATGCAGCGGCTAGCTACAACATGGCTCTACCACTACAACA
Source organism: Archips crataeganus (assembly GCA_947859365.1). Lineage (NCBI taxonomy): Eukaryota > Metazoa > Arthropoda > Insecta > Lepidoptera > Tortricidae > Archips > Archips crataeganus. Next base: position 13,971,181 of record OX402067.1, on the reverse strand, counting down.
TATTATTCATTATTCATTCAGTGATGAAATTAAATGAAAAAGTTTATCATATGATAAGTGTGAGGTGCCCAATTCGCACTGGGCTCACGTGGCCGGGGTATCACATTTGCAACGTTCGTTTCTTTGTATGTTCGTCCATCCATAAAAAGTACAGGCAGGTAGAAAACTTGTATTTTTTTTTTAATACAAACTTATTATTCCTTCGTCAGACGTCGCCAACGTATCGCTGTCATAGACAACGTAAAACCTAAAGCTCCCTATTCAATTCAAAGAGTAATGTAATGTTATTTGTTTTACAGGACTTTACACCTTGCCGTTTTAATATAAGGGTTACATTTCTGTAGCACGGTACAGTATTGTCCAAAGGATAGGCAATCTGATTCTGTCGCTGGTTCCGGGTTGCTTTGGAATTTAAATCAACTGTTATGGTCTGAATTTGTTTAGTTCCATGCTGTGTAAAATATTGTTCTTATGTTATTATTGTTATTATTACGCGAAATTTTGTAGGTATTTGTTAACCGAAATAGTGCGAAGTGCGAGCAAAGCGTCCCAATGTATTCTACTGGTCGCATTTCCCAACCAAGTGTCATGAAATTTTGTGAGCAGAGGCTGTATTGTCTAACGCGCGGGGGGCGCTTGCTATTGCATTTACCATATATTTCTGTGAAATACTGAAAGCAATAGCAAGCGCCCGCGCCTTAGAGAATTAGCGTACAGGTTCGATAGTGTCAATTCAATTAAAAAAAAAATATCAGAGCCATTTCACTTTTAATAACGTAAAAAACATCGTATTTTTGCCATTTCGAAAAACTTGCCATTCATACAGCTAGCAAAGTCATCATCATCAAAGACGTCCACTGTTGAACATAGGCCTCCCCTAGGCTCGCCAAACAGATCGGTCCTGTTGCACTGGGTATGTATTACAATACCGAAGTACGAAAGACCGAATGTATTAACACATCGAATGGATCAAAAGACCGACACGATTTTTTTCTGAAATCGTAAACTTTTCAGAATTTATTAAAACGGCATCATACAGAACCCATTAGATTAGGTTAGGTTTGTTTTATAACAATCTTAAAAAGTTAACGGTTTCAGAAAAAAATCGTGTCGGTCTTTTGACCCATTCGATGTTTTAATACATTCGGTCTTTCGTACTTCGGTATTGTAATACATACCCGTTTCACTCGCATTCAGCGCGTTCCCGCAACCTTAACCAGATCTTTGGAGATGGAGATCTTGTTGGAGTCCTACCTACACTGCGTCTTCCGGTCCGTGGATGCCACGCGAGAAGCTTTTGGCTAGCAGAGTCGCTATTTTAGTACTAAGCCTTTCGTATCTCCTGTCAGTTCGTATTCTTTTCTGTACCAAATTATTGTCTGAAAAAGATCGATTTCATGGGATAAGATCTTTTATAAAACCACCTATTGTCTACTGTTTTTTTTTGTGTTAGTTCACTGTTCTGATTTGTGTTGTCCAATAATGAATTTTCGGAATATACCCATATCACTCAGTGATAATGTAGCTTTCTAACGGCAAAAGAATTTATGAAATCGGCCCAGTAGTTTCGGAGCCTATTCAATGCAAACAAACAAACAAACAAACAAACAATCAAATCTTTCCTCTTTACAATATTAGTATAGATAGTTATAATATCCAGAGACAAAAATAAAAAGTTTGATTAAGCGTATTTAATGCAGTGTCTCCGTTTTAGCATGGGAAATAATTATTTCGCATGTCCGGCGGATGCCCGGCTTTTCTCTACAGGTCGCATTTCTTAACCGATTCTCGTAAAATTTCATCAGCAGGTTCGATAACTATATGGATTTTTCTTCGTCTCTTGAAAAGAAATTTAAGTGTACTTTTGGATTGAATGGACAGAGACTAATAAACCCTTTTTCCAGCCAGGTTAGCTAGCTCATTCTACTTTTCGAGGAAAAGTAATTTTTTTGTTTTAAACTTTCGTGAATTTCACTCATAATTACTAAACGAAACGGGACTTATCATGCAATAAATATTTATTTATTGTGTGGTGTGATGGGGTGCCGTTAAAAAATCTTGATCAAGTGCGGGTAGTTCGAGATACGGGTGCTGATTCTAATCGGGATTAAGTGCGGGTAGTTCGAAAGACTCGTGCGGCTAAACGAGCTTGACACCCTACACTTCAGTTAACTCGTGACCACGGTTGCTGCAATGTGGCCGAAACGTCGAGGTAAATAAATAAATATTTATTGCGTGATAAGTCCCGTTTAGTTTAGTAATTATAAGTGATTTTTTCAACCGACGAAAACTAAAGAAGGAGGTTCTCAATTCGACGTGTATATATTTTTTTTATTTTTTTTTATTTTTTTTATGTATGATTACGCATAACTTTTTACAGAGTAGTCCGATTTTGATGATTCTTTTTTAATTGGAAAGCGTATACCCCGAGAATGGTCCCATTTAAATTTGGAAACAATATTCCTACCCTAAGGGTAGAAAAACAGGGGATGATTGATTGTTCAGTTACTGATTGTACTATATGACCACGCATAACTTATTACAGAGTAGTAGGATTTTGATGATTCTTTTTTTATTGGAAAGCGTATACCCCAAGGGTGGTCCCATTTAAATTTGGAAATAATATTCCTACCCTAAGGGTAGGAAAACAGGAGATGATTGACTAACTTTTTACAGAGTAGTATGATTTCCATAATTCTTTTTTATTGGATAGATAAAAAAGTTGAAGTTGGTATTATAAATTTGGAAAAAAAATTACCCCAAGGATGGAAAAAAAGTATAAAATAAAAACATTTTAACAAAAAATTAAACCGCCGAAAAAACTGAAAAGCAAAAAATAATACCTTTTTTGTTTGACCTTAATCTAGGTACCAGTTTGAAGTCGGTGCCTCAGCACGAGGCAGGAGGAGTGATAGAAGCCAATCAGGTAGACGATTATAGGTCCACTCCTCCTGGCTAAGTGCTGAGGCACCGACTTCAAACTGGTACCTAGATTAAGGTCAAACAAAAAAGGTATTATTTTTTGCTTTTCAGTTTTTTCGGCGGTTTAATTTTTTGTTAAAAAGTTTTTATGTTGTGCGCTTTTTAACTTATTTAAATTTGAAACAAATCAGCAGGTACTTACGCCTTTTATTTCACAAAAGATTAATGGTTACTTAATAGTACCGAAGTAGAATGGCCCAGCTACCATTTAACGTGGTTCAATTTACTATCACGTCCAAAATAAAGCCAAATATTATGACCACATTTTTTAATGGATCGTTTAAAAAGCTAGTGGATTGGTGATGAAAAATATTATTTTGATGATAGAATACACGTCGGTAAAGACATGTGCGTGTGATTGCTTTCCCTATTAGAAGCTCAGATAATTGCACTCTTGCCATAGCAGCTTCTCGGAACTTATAATACTCAGGTACTAGGGTGGTCTGACACTACTTTCGCTTAACACTTAACTGACTTTTTACATCCAGATAAAAGTAAATACCAACGCTTTTATCATCATAATTAACTTCAATTAAAACAAGACCGCCTTTAAGTTATCAGTTTGTGAATAATGGAGACCAGTTGCTAATTATATACATAAGATCGCTCCGGTTTCTGTTTGTCCGATCACTGTCTTGTCTGATATAATAATAATCATCATCATCATCATCATCATCATCATCATCATCATCATCATCATCATCATCATCATCATCATTTTAGTTAGCCGAAAGACGTCCACTGCAGAACATAGGCCTCCCCTAAGGCTCGCCAAACAGATCGGCCTGCGCCATCCACATCCAATTCTTTCCCGCTAACTTCACCAGGTCGTCGCTCCATCTTCCGGTCCGCGGACGCCACTCGAGATTCGAACCTTTCGGCCCTATCGGCCGTCAGTTCTACGAGCAATGTGCCCTGCCCACTGCCACTTAAGTCTAGCGATTCTTCGAGCTATGTCCGTGACTTTAGTTCTTGCGCGTTTTTAAAGTATGAAGCATCATCTGAACCCGTGAAAATATGGTCCAGAGGAGACATGTATTAACATGACATGCATTAATTAACGTGCTAGTTTCGGGAGAAATCGGATCTAAACAAATGCACATGAGCGTTCAAATAACTGGCAAACTATGTCAGGCGCACTAGGCAAAAGTCAAGAAAACGCATATACGCGTTCCTGGCAGTGAATACGTTCAAAAGCTCGATCAAAATAGTTGACAACCGGTTTCTTCTATCGCCGCGGGCACGACAGATTTATGAATCCACTCAGAAAGGGCCTACCCTATTATTACAACTAAACGTACGCCATTAAAATAAAAGTGAGTGTAAACAGTGGCCTATTTCCACAAACAATTACAATAAACGCTAACAACGGGACGATGCATGGATTAAAACAACGAATTAAGATAATGACTGTGATAACAGCGCGATTTGAATTCAAAACGGCTCGCGGTCGCTTCCATGAATATTTAAGAGTACGGTGACCACAACACAGTACATAATATATAGTAGATATAGTTATGTTGTTTTGACGACCGAGTGGCCTAGTGGTTAGAAAACATGACTAGCTTGAGGCATTGAGTTCGATACCCGGTCAGGGTAGATTATTTGTGTAAAAAATACGAATGTTTGCTCTCGAGTCTTCTTCTTCTTCTTCCTTAATAGCAGCCAATAGGCTTGTGCCAATGTCAGTTAATTGCTCTCTTTGGGAGCGACGTTGTACGGTGATTGTAGTTTTTGCAACTTGATAGTAAAATTCCAGAAACCACGTGGAGACAACTTGCGCATTAAAAAATGTCAGACACGAGAGCAATATAGAATTTTGTGATAACTGTAACAGTTAAGGTTAATCGGCTAATCGCCGCATAAAACACTATCAAAATTATACAACAACTAGCCAAAGAAACAGAAATACCAAAATTAGATACTGTCTAGGTACATCCGCCATGTTCGAATGCCACATATCGAATCTGCTCTCGAGTCTTGGATATTTAATATCTATTTAAGTGTGTTTATCCGTTGCCTAGTAACCATAACACAAGCTTTGCTTACTTTGGGGTTAGATCAATTGGTGTGAAGTGTGCCGTGATATTTATATTCTTTATTTTAGCTCTCTTTAGCCCAGTTTAGATTTGCAATAAAACTCGAGCAAGTTGCATTACACTGCGCGGCCGTCTAGCGCACGAGTTTGAAGTGGTCAATCAAGCGCCGCAATGGAGGTACCTCTAATTAAACTTTCTTAAGAAACAAGTCTCTCTTGTGGACATAAAATTAGCGGCTCCGACTCAGCAAACTTAAGATCCAAAAGTTGGCCAGGCGTCCCACACGCCGATGAAGACTTTTGACTGAAAAATATTGACTATAGGACCTTAACTTCTGCCATGTCCACAGGAGAGACGGAAACAAAAAATATGTATGACCTAAGTCTAACCTGAAACTGCATATGTGTTGAAACGGTATTTACATACATTTCAAGATGCTCATCACAACATTTAATAAAGGGTTGAGTTGAATTTTGAATATAAACATCTGGCAACGGGATTTTTGTAAATCTAGTTTTCATCCGAGTCGGGTCGATCGGTACCGTCTTAAACTAGACAGGGAGAGTATGATGTTGGAAAGATATCGCGAATACCGTTCGCCCCAGTTTCACTTCCGAGAAAAGGCGATTTTGTGTCCTCAGGAGTTGAGGATAATATGCTTAGTGATAACTGTACCCTGGTTTCTGGAAACTGACACTAAGTTATCATTATGTAATACCGTTAAATATTACCAGGGTCCAATAGCATAACAAAGTAGGTAAATTACAAGCGGAACTCCTTTTCTAGTTAATATAATTGAAGCGAGAGTTCCGCTTGTAATATAAGGTGTAATGTAATTTGTTATGCAATTGGGCCCTGTTCTAAACAAATATATTAATATATATATTACACGTTAGCACTCCCCTCGAAAATACGTTAGGTATAAATAGGTACCTAACAGAGATAGGGAAACGTAATTGAACCGTGGTACGAACGAGATAGCAATATCATCAAGCTACGTAAAAATTTAATTATTACAAATGTCAAACTGGTCACTCACATTTGCATGAATATGTAAACCAACCAAACATTGTAAGACGACACTCGCAAATGATTATACAAGGATTTTGCAGTTTTCCGGTATTATAATACAGAAAATGATAAGAAATGTACTAGGTATAATGATAAATTTAAGATAGCTTCTGTCATAGTTAAGTGCTTTGAGTTATTTATACAGGTTGATGCCAAAGTAGGTACTTAATAGCGACAGCGTAAAATTAATCGGCAGCAATTCTGGACTTCCAGGAAGCTGGCTAATTGAATTGATGCAAAAACATGTGAACGGACGTTAACTTAGTAATAAAATAACATACTTCAATGTGTTTAGTCGGTCCTGCATCAAAGCGACGATGTTTTATATTGCAATAGGGATCAAATTGCGTGGGAACTACGGCTCAAGCCCAATCATTCTGCGAGGAGGCCTGCGCCCAACAGTGGAACGTGTGTGTGTATAATATTACCAGTAAAAACCAGTTCCCCTCTTAACAGAAAAGGATTTTCTTTATAAATAGTCGATCATAATTATCCGATTAATATGTATAGGAACGGAAACATAAAATATGATATGGACTCATTCTGTCATTCCGCACATCGTGTTATAAATAACATAACATAGCAAATGATCTTGCATTAGAAAGCAGCAATTTAGCGGCTATCTAAGCCCGTATTGGCAATTTATGGCTGCGTGAATCTTTATATTACTTTTGTATACAATAGGTACTGTAGCTGCATTTGTTTTCAAGTGACTTAATAACAACCTGACATTACTTCAGAAATAAAAACGTCATTATTAATACCAACACACAAACTTTTTTGCTGACTGTACTTGCTTCTGCTGATTTTGTACTTACTCGTATACCTGTATTAAATGATTTATCTATCTTCTAATATATAAAAATCTCGTGTCGCGGTGTTGTTATGGAACTCCCCCGAAACGGCTTGACCGATTTTTATGAAACTTTTTTGTCTGTATTCGGGAGGTCTGAGAATATTATAGGCTATTTCTTATACCTACCCCTATTTTTTATATTTTACTTAACGTAACTTTGACTGTTGGCCTAACTTCGTAAATTTTATTCTCTCAATTAGGTTAGCTGAAAGAAATCCCTTACAAGGGGTAAGTTCGCCATTTTACATGTATGCCAATTGTGTCTATACGAACATGGCAAATTAAATAAAAACTTGTAAAATATCAGGTAGTAAATTTACATACTCGTTTCCCACGATTTAGTTGTTTAATGTGTTAGAATAGATCAATCATAGTAATAAAAGTTGTCTTATTAATCTGCCAATAATAATGTATATCAGATCAATATTAATTAGTTTTATCTTTATCGATATTAGATTTGAATAATAAACCTATAATTTATTATTGCTTTCTCTGTTATACATTCTACTAATATTATTAAATGAGAAAACCGGCCAAGAGCGTGTCGGACACGCCCAAGGTAGGGTTCCGTAGCCATTACGAAAAAATCAAGTAATATTTTTCTAAGGATTTCTTATGTGTACGGAATCATCCAAGTTTAGGTATGTTTTATACCTTAGGCTACTATTTACTCTTAAACTACATATAATTTCCAAGCAATCTTAGCCGCTATAATTTTCCTAGTAAATTTGATATATTTACTACCCATCTGAATTTTTTCAAATTTTTCCACTCAACAGTTTAGATTTTAGAGGGGGGGGGACGGCCGATTTTAATGAAAATTTTCACTTTAAAGTTGAATATTTCGCAAACAGATCACTGAATAGAAAAATCATGTTAGCAACCCCGCAATGATTTTAAAAGACCTATCCAACGATACCCCACAATATAGGGTTAGCCGAGAAAAAAAAAATCACCCCCACTTTACGTCTATGGGAGGTACCCTAAAAAAATTTTTTTTACTTTTTTTTATTGAATCACTTTGTTGGCGTGACTGATATATATATTGATGCCAAATTACAGCTTTCTAGTACTAACAGTCTCTGAGCTTAGCCGCGGACAGACAGACAGACAGACAGACAGACGGACAGACATGGCGAAACTATAAGGGTTCCTAGTTGACTACGGAACCCTAAAAATTGTGAATGGCTTTGGAAATTTGGATGTTTAGATTTTTGAATGTTTGTTAGTTAATCTTTCTAAGATATCTATACTAACCATTCTACGGATCGTTGATATCCGAAATAAAAAGTATTACAATTATTATTTGTTATTATTTTAAATGGAATTTTGCACAAAAGTCGTAGTGGCGTAGTGGTTTGACCTATGGCCTCTCAAGCAGAAGGTCGTGGATTCAAATCTCGGCTTGCACCTCTGTGTTTTTCGGAATTTCTGTGCGAAATTACATTTGAAATTTACCATGAGCTTTACGGTGAAGGAAAACATCGTGAGGAAACCTGCATACACCTGCGAAGAAATTCAATGGTGTGTGTGAAGTTCCCAATCCGCACTGGGCCCGCGTGAGAACTGCGCCCGAAGCCCTCTTATTTAGAGAGTAAAATTAGTATGATATGCAAGGATTTTTTCGTAATGGCTGCGGAACCATATCCTGGGCGTGTCCGACACGCTCTTAGTCGGTTTTTTATTAAATTGTCTCATGAAACAACTTCAAATTGCATATTAAATAATAGTACATTACTGCAGCGGCCGCGAAATAGGGGATTGCCGGCCGAGTAGTAATAGATGGCCGAGTGTTAACGAGGCCATCTAGAGATACGAGGCCGGCAATCCCTGTTCGTGGCCAAGGCTTGTATAGTGCTTTTCTCAAATAAATCAAAGGAAATGATACGAATGTTCAACTTATATATTCATATTTAATTCAAATTGTTTTTTTTTTATTCCCGCCAAAATATTTTTTTTAATGTCTTTGACGCAAAATCTTGAGATGATTTATATTTATTAAAAAATTACAACCTTATTAATTGGTTATTTTAATAATTTGTAACAATAAACGCCAATCCTTATTTATTTTATTGAATACCTGATTAAATCTAGCCAAGTAAGATATTAAAAAGTAAATTCACAAACTATATTTTTCTTAATTGGCAGTATGTCATTGATAGTCAATAAGAGAAAATACGACCCACTAAAACAAAAGACAATCTCTTTGCTGGCCTTGGCCAGTAATGTTTGTATGAAATTCCATTATTGACCTCTCGTCTAGCCGCACCTGCAACGTGACAGTTCGTGGCGTATTTTAAGGAACATAACGTCAATATTTCATAGCATGTTTGAGAAAAAACATATTACACTATGAATGGTAGCGAACTGGCCGGCGCCCACAAAAACCAGTCTGTAATAAAGTGAGATAAAATATACGTCTGTTAAGGTCAAAGTGGTTCCGTATATGGCTATTTTCAATTTAAAGTACTTATACCAATTACTTTTTAAATGGGGAAATTTTATTATTATTAAAATTATTGAAAATCACGAGGTATTTTCAACCGACGAAAACAAAAGGAGGAGGTCAAGTCGACGTGTATGTGTATATTTTTTTTTATGTTTGACCACGCGTAACTTTTTACAGAGTAGTCCGATTTTGATTATTATTTTTTTATTGGAAAGCGTATACCCCGAAGGTGGTCCCATTTAAATTTAGAAAAAATATTCCTACCCTAAGGGTAGGAAAACAGGAGATGATTGATTGTTCAGTCGCTGATTGTACTGTATGACCAGGCATAACTTTTTACAGAGTAGTCTGATTTTCATGATTCTTTTTTTAGGGTTCCGTAGTCAACTAGGAACCCTTATAGTTTCGCCATGTCTGTTCGTCTGTCTGTCTGTCTGTCTGTCTGTCCGCGGCTAAGCTCAGAGATCGTTAGTACTAGAAAGCTGTAATTTGGCATGAATATACATATCAGTCACGCCAACAAAGTGGTAAAATAAAAAATAAAAAAATAATTTTTTTTAGGGTACCTCCCATAGACGTAAAGGGGGGGTGATTTTTTTTTTCCACTAATCCTATAGTGTGGGGTATCGTTGGATAGGTATTTTAAAACCATTGCGGGGTTGCTAACATGATTTTTCTATTCAGCGATCTGTTTGCGAAATATTCAACTTTAAAGTGAAAATTTTCATTAAAATCGAGCGTCCCGTCCCCCCCTCTAAAATCTAAACTGTTAGGTGGAAAAATTTGAAAAAATTCAGAATGGTTATAAATATATCAAATTTACTAGGAAAATTATAGCGGCTAAGATTGCTTGGAAATTATTTGTAGTTTAAGAGTAAATAGTAGCCTAAGGTATAAAACATACCTAAACTTGGATGATTCCGTACACATACGAAATCCTTAGAAAAATATTACTTGATTTTTTTGGTAATGGCTACGGAACCCTACCTTGTGCGTGTCCGACACGCTCTTGGCCGGTTTTTATTGAATAGGGTATACCTTGAAGGGATTAGTTCACCTAGAGCCACATTCCGTAAACGGTCTTTTCCCTTTGATGGCCTATTCTCCTAACGGCCACTTCCCTTGAACGACCACTTCAGTTCAAAAAATAGGTAGGTTAGGTTAGTTAGGTAGCTTCTCCTGCCCGAAGGGCAAAGCGCCTGGAAATAGGAGCCCCGCGAAGCGGGGCTCCGTCGAATTTGTAGGTTTTTAGTGAATTACGGATGAATAAATCCTTGGTGAAGTAACTCTAGGTGCATTAAGTTTACGCAGCGAGAAATTCATGTAGATGTCACTCAGGGAAATGGCCGAAGTAGGAATTTGCACTGTGGTCTTTCGGGGAAGTGGCCAATGTAGGAAATGGCCGATGTAGGAATTTACACAGTGGCCGTCCAAGGAAGTGGCCCTAGGTGAACTAATCCCCTTGAAGTTGGTTTGGTATTAAATAAATTTGGAAAAAAAAATTTGCCCCGGGGTGGGGAAAAAAGTATAAAATACTTTAAAAAAAAGTATAAACCTTAAAAAAGTATAATACGTAAAAGTATTAAAGTATAATACTTTTTAACAAAAAAATTAAACCGCCGAAAAAACTGAAAAGCGAACAATAATACCTTTTTGTTTGACCTTAATCAAGGTACCAATTTGAAGTCGGTGCCTCAGCACTAGCCAGGAGGAGTGGACAGATAGTCGTCTACCTGATGGGCTTCTATCACTCCTCCTGGATCGCGCTGAGCCACCGACTTCAAATTGGTACCTTGATTAAGGTCAAACAAAAAAGGTATTGTTTTTCGCTTTTCAGTTCTTTCGGCGGTTTAATTTTTTTGTTAAAAAGTTTTCAATAAAAAAACTGTCCTTAATTTTTGAGACAGTTTTGTGACTTTTTTTCACACAGTTTATATGGCTTGTCAAAAAACAGACACAAAAAAAATTATACCATTTTTTTAATGTAGACATTTTTTAACGTAGTACCTAGCGCTTTTCATTCCGTGTAAGAAAACTCCAAACTGAAATAGTACCAGGTAAATTTTAAATTGAAAATATGCCCAGATAATAATGAAAACATCAATATACGAATGTCGTGCTAGTAGTAGCCTAGTGGCTCATGTATCTCACTCCCGGACTCGCACCTCTGAGTTTTTCGGAATTTATGTGCGGAATTTGAAATTTATCATGAGCTTTGCGGTAAAGAAAAATATCGTAAGAAAAGTTCCAGACGCCTGCGAAAAATTGAATTGTGTGCGTGAAGTTCTCAACCCGCACTGGGTCCGCGTGGGAACTACCACCCAAGCCCTCTTACTCAGATAGGAGGCCTATACCCCGCAGTGGAAAGTATTCAGGCTGATGAACCTGTTTTACTAGTCACTGTAAAAGTTTGTAATTCGTAGTTTTTTTTTGTGACTACGGAACCCTAAAAAAGCACAATACTTGTGCGTTTAATTCGCGCGGCCTTGTGTGGTATCGCGCCTAAAAAATGTAGGTTGGCGCTAAGCTGCGTCGCTTTGCGTTCACAGGGTGCGCTGTTTTTGTATGTTTTTTTTTTAAATTTTTAACTATTTCTAATTTTTTTTATAATTTTTAAGTATTTTTTAAGTATTTATTATTAAAATAACTTTTGATACTAAGCTGTTATTATGCAGACTGTACTTTTTCTTCATTTAAACTTACTTTAAATCGTTTTCCTACCTACATGAACGTACCAAATTCAAAGTCAATCCGGTTACTATATAAGTAAAATTTGATTTCCAAAAATTTACCTTAACAAACATTTAACCACTTAAAGATTGACTGTTGGAGATCCCTCAAAGGGATAAGTTTGTACAATTTGTACATGTAACTCAACGGTTGCCAATACTATTCTTTTATTATTTTTTAATACAAAAAAGATTTTATTTTTTATTAAAAACCAACAGACCGTACGCAAAATCGTTAAGTTATGCAATAAATCATTTAAAATTTCTGAAGTTAGGTAGTAAGTTTATCAACATTCAACAGTTAATCAACATCGCAACGTAAATAAGCTTATTTGAAACATCCTGTACGCAGAGATTTACCGCTAAACTGTATGTAAAAAACTGAGTTCAGTGTAACACAGAATACGTGACGCGACGTCGTTTGCGCAAATAAAATACAGCACGTCCAGATACGGCTAAAACGTTCCATTGTTTTACCGGTTTTGTTTTTAAGGCTCTGTGGAACTGAACCCTTTACTTGGTCTATCATCATACTTGTATCAGCCACAAGACGTCCAATGCTGGACAATGGCTTCCCCATATCCACAACGATCGTTTCTGCGCTGCTCGGATCCAAGTGGTTACGGTGACCTTTACCAGATCGTTGGTCCACCTTGTTGGGGGATCCCACGACACGTCTTCTGGTTCACGGTCGCCCCTCTAGCATCAAGGCGCAAGCAACACAGAAGAGACGTGGGACGGGGGCGCGTCGCAGACGCGGCGTCCCTTGAATCAGTTTTCATACTAAACGTATAGAAGCGTCGCGTTCCAAAGCAGACAGAAGAGACGGGGTGGGGACGCGGCCTTGCGAACAAACGACGCGGACTGCGACGCGCCCCCGTCCCACGTCTCTTATGTGTGGCTTGCGCCTACTGCCCCATCGGCCGTCGATTCTACGAGCAATATGCCTGCCCACTGCCAATTGAGTCTGGCGACTTTCTGAGCTATGCCAGTAAATATGCCGACTTGGTCTACGACGGTTTTTTTTTGTGAGCTGGACATGCACATTGTGTTGCCGTTAGCCATTTAACAAGTTAGGAAAATTGGACGCGGACAAAAGATAGTTGGGAAACGCAATTTGGAAAATTGTAGCAGATTGCGCTGACCATACAGCGGGGGAATGCTGCGGGTCGGGTCCCGTTGGCCTTACTTGCATTTAGCCTTAGCGAGCAAAACGGCTCAGTAGTACACTGACCAAGTATGCAAAATGACTTGGTTATATAATGCCATGGATACAAAACTGTCTTAGTTTCAGGAAGACTTACTTAGCAAAACGTCCAGGTCGTTAAATGCACAAGTATGCAGAATGACTCAATTGTGTAAGGTCTTGATTGTATTAAATAGATTTTCAAGACCAGACCAGACCATTTACCTATTAAAACATTATGACATTAAGTCGTTTTACAACCAAGTCATTCCGTCAACTATGGCTTATAGCAATAAGGGCGTTTTACAGACCAAGGCATTTTGCTACCCGGACAAAATACAACTAAGGTGCTCTGCTCACCAAGGCTAAATGCAAGTAAGGCCAACGGGACCCGACCCAATGCTGCCGGTATTATGGGCACTTTTGAGCCGGGTATGACGCGGGGTGGTGGTATTTAGTTATAGTTCTTTGTGACTATGTTTTATTTTAATTACTAGCGACCCGCCTCGGCTTCGCACGGGTGCAATTATGTAATAAACCTTCCTCTTTAATCACTCTATCTATTAAAAAAAGCCGCATCAATATCCACTGAGTAGTTTTAAAGATCTAAGCATACATAGGGATAGACAGACAGCGTGAAGCGACTTTGTTTTATACTATGTAGTGATCAATTGTAGTTTTTTTTTCATTTGGGTTTTTAATTTTAATTTTGATGTAATTTTGTTTTTGAATTTAATTTATTGTTAGTTTATTATTATTGGATGTATTTATTTTATTGACGTGTAATTAATGTAGGTATAATTGTATTTAATAAAGTTTGTATTTAAAAAAAATAAAAAAAATTGGAAAAAGGAAAAAAAAGGAAAGTAGCACAGGTAGGTACCTAATAAAAAACAGATAATTACATACATAAATATCATATTTTTATATTATTTTTGGTGATAAAGGATGCTATTGAATTATTGCTTACTATTCCTGGTGTACAATAAAGAGTCATTGTATTGTATTATATTGTATATATACTAACTGCGAAAAGTAAGCAAGGAAGATATGTTTGTAGGGATTCTAAGCCGGTTAGGTTTTCCGTGTGCATCCCATACGGCGAATTAAATATAAATAAATAAATAAATATCACGGGACAATTCACACCAATTGACCTAGTCCCAAAGTAAGCTAAGTAAAGCTTGTGTTATGGGTACTAGGCAACGGATAAACATACTTATATAGATAGATACATACTTAAATACATATTAAACACCCAAGAACCGAGAACAAATATTCGTATTTTTCATACAAATATCTGCCCCGACACGGGAATCGAACCCGGGACCTCAAGCTTCGTAGTCAGGTTATCTAACCACTAGGCCATCTGGTCGTCTAATTGGAGTTGTATTTGCATAAATAAGGTTCCGTGCCAAGATTGTAATTAGTATTTCAAATCCTTTCAGCCGTTTTAGCGTAAAGGATTAACAAACACACGCACGCATGCATGCACGCACCCACGCATGCACGAACCCACGCACATACTGAAAAACTTTCACATCCATATCCATACTAATATTATAAATCCGAAAGTGTGTCCTTATGTCTGTCTGTCTGTTACCTCTTCACGCTTAAACCGCTGAACCAGTTTAGATGAAATTTGGCATACAAATAGTTTGAGTCCCGGGAAAGGACTAGTTTAGTTACTGGAAGGAATAGTTTTTTTTTTCCCAGAAATTATCCTTTACGTGAGTGAAAAGAGGGGTCGAAGTTGGTATGGGGAATCAACAACCTCTGAATCCATATAGATAAAATATCGTATTGATATAGTTTGAGTTATGAGAAAGGATATAAAATAATTTTGTCCTCTTTATTAGTAAGCAGATTGATGAAAAAGCAGATTTGATAAAAAATAAGCAACCCAAATTACTAGTTTCACGCGGAGGAAGTAAATACAAAGGCTAGTTTAAATATTAGTAAGTTTATTAACCAGCATGCAGCAGCGTGAAGCACAGTTACCGAGGCGCTTGAAACTTGTATGAATGAATGAATTAAGTTCTTTTAGCATTTTTTACCGGACATATTCGTATCTTTTTCGTCTCGTTAAGTGAGATTGACGGAACGCGGTCAGTAGGTAATCCGTATAATTTTCGCGGCCACGAAAGAATTCAACCAATCAAGGTTTCGTTTTACAGCAATTTTTTTTGCGCTTAATAGTTCTACTTGGCCAGCGTGGGTTTTTGGATAACTCCAGATATCATCATCATCATTTAAGCCGAAAGACGTCCAACATAGGTCTCCCCAAGGCTCGCTAAGGCTTGATTTCCTCCTACGCTGACATCGGTCGCTGACGTCGGTCGCGCGTACGAATATACACAATACTCTATGGGCCACCGCACAGCGACGCTGACGTCCGTGGCAGATTTATTGCTACGCGCCGCTGATGGCGCGCGTCGGTCTCGCTCGTCAGCGCGCGCGCGTCGGTGCGCTGACGCGCTATACACCACTATCGCGCGCTCAGTGCAAAGCTGACCGATATTGGTCGCTGACGTCGGTCGAGCGTACGAATAAACACAATACTCTATGGGCCACCGCACAGCGACGCTGATGGCCGCGCATTTGTCATACGTGACCGACGGTACGCTCGACCGACGTCAGCGACTGACGTCAGCGTGGGAGGAAATCAAGCCTAAACAACAGGTCGGTCCTGACCCTATACTACGAAGCGCGAAATTCGAACTTCGTATCATGCCGTTTCTTTCACGCTAATGGTATTTATTACGAGGGTGAGAGGGACCACCGCACGATCCGAACTTCGAACTTCGAATTTCGTAGTAACCCCCCTGCGCCATTCGCATTTAATATCTCTCTCCTTATTTCTCATCACCCTATTTATTTATCATCACCACGTTTTCAACCTATAGACATATAAAGTATATCTATATACGCTGTAGTACCCACGCAGGCCCAATGCGGTTTGGGACACGGCTTTACATTTGTTTATTGAAGTGAAACTTCTAATGCGACTTCTAACAAGCGTAGCGTTAAGTGCGTTGCGTTAAATACGCAACGCAACGCAACGCAACGCAACGCAACGCAACGCAAGTTGACTTTTACGAGACTTTCGCATTGTATATACTAACGGATGTTAAAAACTTCGTCAGTGTGATCCAGAACAATTGCGTGGTTTAGTATGAAAACTTGTCAAAACTATTTTAATGGTAGATCGTAGAATAAAGTATTTTAAACGTATTTAGTAAAAAAAAGTATTAAATATCTTTGAGAATTACGAAAAATCAAGAAAAAATATTGAAAATAACGTGCGCACGAGGAGCAACGCCATCTAGCGACGAGTTATGTAACTTGTTTCGCTAGCTCTGTATTTATTATCAAATGTATGAAGTTTCACTTCTTCCGCGCGGAGGGACTCTACGCACTATCTTTTCTTATTTCATGTTTAAGGTTAATTCAATAACACGGAAAAAATAAAACCACTACTTATTAAGTGTGAAATAATTTTAAACAGCTGTTTCGTAACATACAAATAACACGCACTTTTGTTGTTTTAATTAATTGAGCCAATTAATGAGTTTGAACAGACTTAACCGAGCTGTAATTAAAATACTATCACGATTTTAATTTATGCGGCAACAATAAAAACGTGTTACTTTATTAATGAAAATATGCGCCACGATAAATCGTTATTTATAAGCTGTGGATTCCGTAGTAAAATGTAGTGCAGAAGTTTTTTTTTTGTTTTAAGGAAGAAAAACGAGCAGTTAGGTCTTTATCTGTTGGAATGCTTATGCTGCACACACTCACGTATTATAGCATACGTACGTATTACATACAGTACGCACGGACGCACGCACGAATCTACGCACTCACAATTTTTAACATTTGTTTTTTTCCAGTGTATCAAATATATGCAAATAAATCTGTCTGTATCTCTCACTCGGGCACGCACGCACACATCTTGTCTACATTTAAATTTTAAATAACATGCAATGTATATATTTCCTTAATCGATGGACCTCTAAAAACCACAGTATTCAAGGTGTAAAATCAAACACTATATTATCATAATTAATCAAAGTTGTCACGTTAACGGTTATTGACAGGATCGACGCGCACGCGCCGCCATCGATCATTGATCTATACATCATTAAAGCGATAAGATCTTGTGATGAATACGTGTGCACTGTTATGTCTATTAATGTCTGTCGCGTTTTAAACAAACAACATTAGTGACCTAAAACGAAGAGGTGTATTACAATACTACTAATATTATATATAATTATGTTGGATGTTTGATTGTTCGTTAGTCAATCACA
The DNA here is from genome assembly GCA_947859365.1 of Archips crataeganus. Taxonomy (NCBI): domain Eukaryota; kingdom Metazoa; phylum Arthropoda; class Insecta; order Lepidoptera; family Tortricidae; genus Archips; species Archips crataeganus. The sequence continues at coordinate 13,953,553 of OX402067.1, read as the reverse complement.
CAATATTTTACAATTTAGATGAAACTTGGCATACAGATGGATAAAGATCTGGATTGAGACATAGGATACTTAGGGGGTATTTCACCACCTATTGATTAATTTTAACTGAAGGATAAATGTGATGCCGTCTCCGTCTATTCGAAAACAAACAAACAGAGACGGCATCACATTTATCCGTCGAAATAAATTTGATCAATGGATGGTGAAACAGGGGTTTAATCTACCGGTACCGGTAATGAGATCTCGTGGGATAATATTTTTACTTTTAACAGGAATAGAGGGCGCTGTTCAAGAACGTTCAAGTACAGTCACGACCTTTAATTTGGGACCCACTTAAGGTTGACTGACAGTCCTGTCATATTGTATTGTATAGGAATTCAAGGGATATTTTTCGAAATGGGTCCCAAATTAAAGCATGTAACCATACCTCGCCTTTCAAGATGACGTTATTAACTTCGCCCGCAATCAATAGATGGCGTTGTTTGAGCAAACACGCGTAGCTACTTTAAAAGTGATAATATATAGTGCCATTCACGAAGACGCGTGAATTTGACATTAATGACATTGTAATAAGAACCACGGCACACGTCATCATGAATAACTCGATCTATACGGGTTGAGTACAATACAGGGTTATTTGTAATTCACTAGCATCCTTTTAACCCTAAACTCCAACCATTAAACAAATGTTTTTTGTTTTACGGCTTTTGTCATCTATACACATAATAAATCTGTAACAAGTCGGTGTCTGTACATTGAAGATATTTGAGAAAAACTGTCACTAGGGCTATTTATTAGCGCAATAGAACCCACAACAAATGATTTTCAGAATTATTGTCTGTTTGTCTGTTTGTCTGTTTGTCTGTGCGTTTGCGCGCGCTAATCTCAGAAACGGCTAAACCTAGAAAGATGCGGTTTTCACTGATATGTTGGTATTTTCTTGGATTAACATTTAGTGTTTGTTTCATTTGAATCGGTTCACAAATAAGAAAGATACGTCTATTTTAAGAATTTATCGAACAGGTTTTTTGTTTGAACGCGCTAATCTCAGGAACTACTGCTCCGATTTAAAAAAATTCTTTAAGTGTTAGATAGCCCATTTATCGAGGAAGGCTATAGGCTATATAATCATCACGCTAACACCAATAGGAGCGGAAGAATGTTTCCAAATCGGGGGTTTTTGAAGTAAAACTTCTATTGGCACGCTTGACTTGTAGTGAATGTGAACGCGGGTGTGCGGGGGGTTTGATGGGGGGGGGGGGGGGTTGCGGGGGCGGGTAATTTTTTTATATCGAGGAACTAAGGAGAGCCATAATTGATGAAAAAGCCAATTGGATAAAAAAAATAAACTGCCCAAATTACTAATTCCACGCAGACGGAGTTGCGGGCAACAGCTAGTAACTTAATATTTTTGGTGTAATAACGTTTTGAAAATTTGAGATTACCTCTTATTTGTACGATACTCTGTGTATTTGTATTGGAAAAGAAGTGCTTCATTTTAAAAAGTCGTACTAAAACAAAAAAACATTTGTTTGGGTGATAGGAATTCAGGGTTAAGAGGATGCCAGTGAATTACAAATAAACCTGTATATTATCTATAGATGAAACACTCACAGTTTTATTGTGAATCCTACAGATAATTGTATGGCGTAAGCTACACAGAAGAGACGTCAGACGGGGGCGCGTCGCAGTGGCAGCGCCCCTTGAATCAGTTTTCAAACTTAATGCATCCAAAGCAGACAGAAGAGACGGGGCGGAGACGCGGCCTGCGAACAAACGACGCGGACTGCGACGTGCCCCCGTCCCACGTCTCATCTGTGTGGCTTGCACCATACAATTATCTGTACGGTTCACAATAAAACCTACTAACTTCAACCCGCGTACTCAACCGGAAATTTTATTGCTCACCGGTGTGAAGTATTCACCTGCGGTTTTGTTTGCGTAAACCATTAGGTAGATCTGGGGCCTGTTGCATAACAAAGTATTACAAGCGGAACTCCCTTTCTAGTTAATATAACTGAAGCGAGAGTTTCCCTTGTAATATTAGTGACTTGTACTTTGTTATGCAACAGGCCCCTGGATTTAAAAACAAACAACATTGTACAATTTGATGTCTCTAGACTTATTGGTTAAAATTTGGAGTTCTACATGGATAAAAAAATTAAGCTTAACATTTGCCTTGGCTACTTTTCACAAACAAATCATCTTATATTTGACTAATCAGCTTATCTTCTATATTTGTTTTGCTGGTAAAAACTGGCCAAGTCAAATGTTAAGCATACTTATATAGATAAATACATACTTGTTAGTTTTATTTTATTTTATTTATAGTTATAGTATTAATTTATTATTGTTATTTTTTCTTAATATTTGTTAATACATACTTAAATACATATATTAAACACCCAAGTCTCGAGCGCAAACATCCGTATTCTTTACACAGATATCTGCCCCGACCGGGAATCGAAACCGGGACCTCAATCTCCGTAGTCAAGTTCTCTAACAACTAGGCTATCCGGTCGTCAATTTCATCCGCCATTTAACGACCGCTTTAGCCTAGTTGGTAGTGACCCTGCCTTCGAAGCAAGAGGTCCTGGGTTCAAATCCCGGTAAGGGCATTTATTTGTGTGATGAGCACGAATATTTTTTGTTCCTGAGTTATGGATGTTTTCTATGTATTTAAAAGTATTTATTTATCTATATAAGTATGTTTATCGTCGTCTAGTACCCATAGTACAAGCTTTACTTAGTTTGGGACTAGGTCGATTTGTGTAAGATTGTCCCCTAATATATATATATTTTTTTTTTTTATCTAAATCTGTACCAAACACTCAGTCATATACTTGTAATGTTTCTCATTTATAATGTTAACGAGATGATACAATGTCGTCAATGTATCGTGACCGACGTCACAGCGGCGCTTCGGCCGCTTCATACACGTCAATAACTCACTCCCACCGGTCGGATAATGATTATTCTTAATGATCGTCGGTGCTAAAATAATACAGTTTCATTCAGAGGCGGAGTTTTAATAAATGCGTTATGCTGGTCTTGTCATTATAGTATATCCTCGTCGCCGTGGCGTCCACGGACCGGAAGACGCAGTGTAGGTAGGCCTCCAACAAGATGGAGCGAGGACTTATTTAGGGGTTGCGGGATCGCGTTAGATATCTATTGGCTGATATGATAATGAGTACTGTCACTTCGCGAAAAATTTAGCTATCGCTATACCTACTAGCTTAATTTATTGCATTTTTATGAAATTACAACTATCTGAATAAGAAATCCATCGCTCGTTTTAGGGGGAAAACATTCCAAGTGCGAGTCAGGCTGACGCATCCCCAGATAGCTGGTCCTCGCATACTTTATAAAGTAACAAATAACTGCCGAATGTACTGTGTGGAGTACATTTTTTTCAATAAAATTAGAACTTTAAGCTCGTTCTGTAGCATTGTGCCTGTTAAAAAAGTCAGGACTTAAGAGGATGAATATTTTAATCACCAATATAAATGGTCCTTATAATTTTTTAAACAACTTACCAGTTATGACGACCGCCGCAGTCGCCACGAAATATGCTGAGAACGCCATCTCTGATTTTGTTTTTTTAACTAAATTAATAATGCTATCAGTCTTTTGTTCACTAGTTTAATTTACAATCACTACGCGTGGTCAGTCGTCCATGTTGGTATCTGTAACAAAGAAAATAAAGTTAGAATTTAGCTTCATCGTCGCCCAGGGCAGGTGGGGCATCAGCACAGGCTGTATCAGCAAAACGCCGCTAATACCTACTACAGTCTTTTACTACGAAATTCGGTTTTCGAACTTCGTATCGTGTCATTCTGTTCACGATAATATAGTTGTATGTATGTATGTAAATACTTTGTTGTAAATAAAACATAAAAATAATACAAAAAACGTTAAAACAAAAACAGTACAAAGGCGAACTTATCCCTAAAAAAAAAAAAAAAATTGATATAATGCAATATTCTGGGAAATTCTCAACTTTAGAGGATTTCCATAAAATAAACCTAACCTAACCTAAACCAGTCAGTAAGTAGGTTACACAATTTAAAAAGTTCGTTTAATCAATACTTTCATTCGTTTTAAACTTTATATATTTTGATACGTTTCCGTTGGCACTACACGATGGGCCATTGCGTTGGTCCACTTTGATGGGGCAGCGTGCGGAGGGCGTAGTGGTGTCGGATGCCTTATAGCGCGTGCGATGGTCGTGGGATGGCGTCGATGTCGGTTTTTGTCCGCACATCAGAGAGATTATTAAGATCACAACTGAACGTCGCCATCGTGTATAGGAGCTAGGTATTAGGTCCATGGAACCCGGACGCTCGAAAGGCTTAAAATATAATAAAATTGAATATTTATTGACGAATGTAATTTAACGACCGCTTTAGCCTAGTTGGTAGTGACCCTGCCTGCGAAGCAAGAGGTCCTGGGTTCGAATCCCAGTAAGGGCATTTATTTGTGTGATGAGCACGAATATTTGTACCGGAGTTATGGATGTTTTCTATGTATTTAAGTATTTATTTACCTATACACATAGTTACAAGCTTTGCTTAGTTTGGGACTAAGTCGATTTGTGTAAAATTGTCCCCTAATATTTATTTTATTTATTTTATGTAGTTTTAATTTAGTATTCCACGCATTATTCAATCATTAATTAAAATATCCTTTCGGCCAAATAACAACATAAATTAATTGAGATTAGCCGTGATCATAGGCTGGTGCATTTCTCGTCTAACGTATTGCCATCTCAATTCAGCGAAGAAATGCTGCCAGCCTTGACACTATTATGACGTTATTTCAGTTACTATTCTACTCGTAATTATTTTGTTGAACGTTTGTAAATACGTAATCTACTCTAGAACTGCATGGGAACTCCAACCTAAGCCTTTGGGTTCTGAGTGGAGAGCCTAACAGTGGGATGTAAGCTAAAGATGATTGGAATCGCACTGTATAAAATCATCATGTTACAGAATATGCCCTTTGAAAAATGAAAAAAAAAATGAAAAAAATGAAAAATGTTTTATTTGTTAGGTAATAGGATTTTACATAATAGTGGCCGGAGCCTCCTTTTAAGCTTGAAAAAGCCTGTGTCAGGAGGCACCGCTCCTCCTCCTTCTCGACATTACATTTTGTGTCTATTACTTAACTACCTACCAACTACGCTATATATATATGCTTAATCTCCTGAGACCCAAGTTATTTTGTAAATCAGAAAATCTTAAAAAAAAAACATTAAAAAAAATATTAAAAAGAACATTTTTTTTTTTTATATAAGAGGTGGCAAACGAGCAGACGGGTCACCTGATGGAAAGCGATCACCGTCGCCCAAGGACACCCGCAACATGGGGGGCATCACAGGTGCGTTGCCGACCCTTTTAGGAATTGATAGGCTCGTTTTTTAAAGATCCCTAAGTTGTAACGCTCCGGGAATGCTGCCGCAGAAAGCTGATTCCAGATCTTTGTCGTGCGAGGAAAGAAGTTACGCTTAAAACGCACGGTACTACTAGAATGCCAATCATCAAGAACAATCAAGAAGAAGAAGTTCTGTTTGTACTTTGACGCCTTTTGTTTTGGTTTTAATTTTTTCATGGCTTTGCATGCGCAAAACATTAGATACGGCAGTTATTGAAACCCCGGGATTTCACTAAATTCCTATGGGAATCCCCAAAAATTACATCGTGACAGACAGAGATAGACAACACAGTAATCATGTTTGGGTTCCTCCTTTACAGGCACGGAAAACTAATAAATACAAGCAAAAAAACTTTTAAAAATCTAGACCTTTTAATTTTCACTTCGCTGATACCAATTTAGTACTAGGCTAACATAAGCGAGACTAGGCTATCAGAGATGAAAGTTTGAACTCAGCCAACAGGGTCAGTGAAAACGAAACAATTACCATACTCTATGGCTTGCATAGACAATGCTAGCAATTAGGTTTATTAAGGCATCAGGATTTCCCACGTTCAGAGAATATTACTACTTGACCTTGAACGCGTCAACCGTGAAACTGATTTACTTAATGCTCTCATTCTGAACGAGTATTAGCAACTGGTTATCTAGACTGAGTTTATGTACTTACCTATTGTCCTTTTTAAAGAACAATCACAACATCTGCTCAACCCAACTTTTAATATTTCAAAAAGTGGTGGGTTTATTATGTGGCATTTGGCTATATCCTTATTTTAGCTGTATACTTAATCATCTACAGGGTTATTTGTACTTCACTGACATCCTCTTAACCATGAATTCCTATCACACAAACAAATGTTTTTTGTTTTACGACTTTTTAAAATGAAGAATTTTTTCCCATACAAATACACAGAGTATTGTAAAAATAAGAGGTAATCTCTCAAATTTTCAAAACGTTATTACACCAAAAATATTAAGTTATGACAAAAGCCGTAAAACAAAAAATATTTGTTTAAGTGGTAGGAGTTTAGGGTTAAAAGGATGCTAGTGAATTACAAATAACCCTGTATACTCACATTTAAGATAACGCACATCCTTAACTACTATAAACCGTTTTTTTTTTTCGTTAAATTTGATAGTACTTGGTACACTTACAGAACGTGACTAGTAAATAGTTTCTGTTCTAACCAATTTTTTTTTCTTTTTCCATGCTTCATAATTTAAATACTCAACTGATGGTCAATATTTAAAACATTTTATAGTTAGCACAAGATAGTGTCAAGTATTACGACTCTGACTTAGAACATTAATCAAAAATAAAAAAACCGGCCAAGAGCGTGTCGGACACGCCCAAGGTAGGGTTCCGTAGCCATTACGAAAAAATCAAGTAATATTTTTCTAAGGATTTCGTATGTGTACGGAATCATCCAAGTTTAGGTATGTTTTATACCTTAGGCTACTATTTACTCTTAAACTACAAATAATTTCTAAGCAATCTTAGCCGCTATAATTTTCCTAGTAAATTTGATATATTTACTACCATTCTGAATTTAATCAAATTTTTCCACCTAACAGTTTAGATTTTAGAGGGGGGGACGCTCGATTTTAATGAAAATTTTCACTTTAAAGATGAATATTTCGCAAACAGATCACTGAATAGAAAAATCATGTTAGCAACCCCGCAATGGTTTTAAAAGACCTATCCAACGATACCCCACACTATAGGATTAGTCGAGAAAGAAAAATCACCCCCCCCTTTACGTCTATGGGAGGTAACCTAAAAAAAAAGATTTTTTTATTTTTTATTTTACCACTATGTTGGCGTGACTGATATGTATATTCATGCCAAATTACAGCTTTCTAGTACTAACGATCTCTGAGCTTAGCCGCGGACAGACAGACAGACGGACAGACATGGCGAAACTATAAGGGTTCCTAGTTGACTACGGAACCCTAAAAAGGTGTGGCCATGCGCGCTAATTTCTAAACAAAAGAAAACTGTCAATTTCCAGTAGTTTTAATGCTCTAAGTGACATGACATTCATGTTGTCACAGCATTGTATCCATCAAAAACAATTAATGTTTAAGAATCTCATGTCTTTTACCTTCTTCTTAACGAAAAAAGAAACTATTAGGTTCAATTTGAGTAGGGTAAAAGCATAGTAGCGCCACTTTTCAAAAAAGCTTTGTTATTTTATTAGAATGATTACTTTAAAGTGTATATCAAAATAAAGGTCATTGATCTTTTATTGTAGCCCATTTTGTTGACCCTGAATAATATTGATTTTGAGAAAATCCTGTTTCATTTGACCTCTTAAGAAAAGGGATACTTGTCTATTGCAGTGGATAATAGCCTAACGTCAAAAATGCTTCAGGGTATACTTGCCTTATGTGAGGATATAGACGCCTCTCTTTGTTTATTCAAATAGAAACAAATTTGCATTTATTTAAGCAATCGATCTTTATTATCGTTACTTTTATTGTTATTTACTATTATTTATTAAGTAATAACCAAAGTTTTTTTATTATAATTAAAATATTAAATTATCGTTATAAAATTACAACAAGAAATAGTTACAAGGCGTTTTGCTCAACTGGGAAGAGTGCATAAAACAGTTACCTAAGAATTTATTTTATTAAAAATAAATGATAGTCACAAAAGATGAAAAAAATCTGTCTAACCTCGTTACAGAAATTCAGATAAAAAAAACGCGTCACTATTTTCCCGCAAAAGCAACGTAATTATTAGATCAAGTGAATAAATCTGAAGAATGACAGTAACCATTTTATACCTTACTCAGAATAAATGATTTTGTGGAAAAAAGTGACGTGTTAATTTAACGGAGTGCATTATTGTGGAGAGTAAATTAAAAAGGTAATGATAATGATGCAATTTATAAATCATAGTGGTAACATTTTTTAATTTAATAAGCAAATTGCGATTAAACAAGCGAAATTACCGCGGGATAAGAAAAAGCAAGGTATTAAGATATAATACTGTAAACCTGCATGTACCCATGAAGCAATTTAATGGTGTGTGTGAATTCCCACGTACGAATACTTCAGCAATCATCATCATCATCATTATCATCCCAGGCTATATACGTCCCATTGCAGGGCACAAGCCTCCTCTCAAAATGAAAAGGCTTAGGCCGTAGTTCTCACGCGGGCCCATTGCGGATTGGGAACTTTGCACGCACCATGAAATTTCTTCTCAGGCGTGTGCAGGTTACGATTAAACTCATCAAGGTTCCCGTACATGCTTCCGGTCTGTACTTAACTTTCGTTGAGAACTACACTTTCCGCTGACGTTCGTGTCGTCATAGCGTGTATGTTTTTGTGTTTAGTTTTCAAATGGATCCCACTGTAAAACAGCGCAGTTGCCGCAACATTATGCTGAGTGGTGCCCAATTTATACTATTCGATGTTTCTATTTCTATATTTTCCTTCCAATCGCATATTTTTTAATTCCTATCTTGCTCTCTCTTTCTCTCGCAATGGATGTGTGGTCTAGAGATGAAATTTAATGATAATTGAAAAAATAGGCGATAGTATTCTTCAGTAGGGTAACTGTTCCCGTAATCGTTCCATATCCGTCTCCCTGTGCAAAGCCGATGTGCATGTGGTTTGCGGTATAACTGTTAGCAGTAAATGGGCGTTCTACCCGCTTCATAGTGTTGCGGTACTTTTATTTGTGTGAAGCGGTCCGAGAGTAAATATCGACGGCAAAATGCAGACTGTCTAATTAATAGCACAATATAACTCCCCGTGCGATTCATGTACAGAAAGTACATGTAAGAGGTTTTGTGGAAATATAGAAGGACATTCCAAGATTGTGGATGTATTAAAGAAAGGTCAGGTCATTTTATGAAAAGACAAATGAGTATTGTGGAAGTGAAAGATGTAGATGCAGGGTCGTAGCAGGTGGAAACAAATAGTCTCTGCCTACTCCTTTGCTGGAAGGAGGCGTGATTGTATGTATGTATGTATGTAGAAATTTAACTGTTTTTTTTTGTTATTGTCTGCGTTGCTACAAACTAAAACAAACAACATGTAAAGAAACGTTAACATAAGTTGTATTTGTGTTCTTCGTTTCGTATAAAAATGTATGTATGTATGTATTTACATTGGCTTTATATTCTATCTGCCATACTAAAAAAAAAAGACAAAAAAGCAGGATAAATTTTCTCGAATGATCTTGCTTTATAGGTACGTCCCAGTGCTGGGTACATACAATGCCTTTCAGAATGGAAGTGTGTGGATCCAACGCGGGCTCAGTGCGGATTGGGAACTCCACATATACACGGGAACACGTACAAATTAAATATGAAAGATACACGGGAAGCACAAGCAACTTTTTGAGTTATACCGGTTTGAAAGTTAGTCATCAGGTCATCGAACAATTACTAAGGTAAACATTTCTTTAAAGCCCGACCAGGAAAATGAAAACCCTGTTGTAATAATTATAGCAACACTGTACCAGGTACCTACCAGTCATGTTGACAACAAGGTCGGTGATGTTATTTAGAGGAATAGACTCCAATCCTTCAGACTTTCTCTCTGACAAATACTTCGTCATATTGAATATAGCTTTTTGTAAATGTCTTTTAATAGTTTTAGGCATTTTAACGCACAAAAAAATCCACAATATCCAAGAAACGTACCACACTTAGACAGCAATTGGCAGATGACATTAATGACGTCTTCAAAGTTACTATGGCCCGTTGAAGAAATTAGTTCCATTAGTTTTCCGCATTCTCAACCTCGACATTGGCAGAATCATCGATACTAGGGGCGTTCAATAAAAAGTGAGAATGAGTATGTTATAAACAACTTTTACTAAATGTCATTTTATTTTTCGACGTAGTCACCTTTTAGCATAATACACTTAGTATATCTTTTTTCTAAACTTAAAATTCCATTTTTAAAAAAGGTCTCATCTTGAGTACTTAAAAAATCTTGTACTGCAGCGACTACCGCGTCGTCGTCTTCAAATTTCTGGCCTCTCAGGTATTGTTTCAATCTCGGAAATAGGTAGAAATCACTGGGAGCGAAATCTGGTGAATACGGAGGATGCTTAAGGATATCGAACCCAGCATCACGAATTGCAGCCATTGCAACGGCGGACTTGTGTGCCGGGGCATCGTCCTGGTGGAACAGCACAACTTTCGAGAGTTTACCTCGCCGTTTTTCGCGGATCTCATTGCGCAATGTTGCTATTTGTTTGGCGTATAATGTGCCCGTAATAGTGGCTCCATGCTCGAGATACTCAATCATTAATACCCCTTTACCATCCCAAAGAGCAGATACCGGCAGATGGGCTCACCTTGAATTTCTTCGGAGTTGGAGATGATGGCCTTTTCCATGTCAAAGACTGCAGTTTCGTTTCTGGGTCGTAATGATGGAGCCATGTTTAGTCCATTGTTATAAATCGCGCCAAAAAAAGTTCCCGGTCTTGCTGCATCAGGTTCAAAGCTTCTTGACAAATCTCTAGTCTAGTTTGTTTTTGCGTGTCAGTAAGCATTCTTGGTACCCAACGCGCAGATACCTTTTTCATACCCAAGCGTTCATGTAAAATATTATGCACGCTCCCCGTTGAAATCTTTACATTTTCAGCAATAAAACGAACCGTGACACGACGATCCACCAAAATTGAGTTTTCGACTTTTTTCACAATTTCTTCAGTTACTGCTGTAGTAGGGCGTCCGGAGCGGGGGTCGTCCATTGTCGATGTTCTTCCACGTCTAAATTCGGCGCACCAACGTGCGACTGTCGAATACGGAGGAGCATTAGACCCTAAAGTGTCCCGCAAATCCAAATTGACTTGGTCCGTAGAAAAATTTTTCAAACACAAGTATTTGATAACGGCGCGCAGTTCAATTTTCTCCATTTTCGCTAACGTACTCAATAGCATTGCAAATAAATTACCGTATATTTTTTTAAACAAAAGACAGTTAGTTTTTTTTTTCATAGCAATCAGCTAGATAGATTAGCTTTACCGGCCAGTATTTAATTTCGTAATATTAAAAGAGTTTGCATCTCATTCTCACTTTATATTGAACGCCCCTCGTAGTATCGATGGAGCTATATTTTCAAAAATTTAATTGAATTGAATAGTTTTCCGCAATATGGCGCGGGTTTTTATTTTCCTGGTCGGGCTTTAAAAGTGAAAAAAATGTTTATTATTTTCAGATTTTAATCCAATGGTAAATTAAAGTATTTATTCAAAAAAGGTGTCTACTTAGATTATGTTATTTCCGTGTAGCTACCCTTCACACGAGTATAGTCCATTCCAGTAGAGTTATGTCCAAGTAGTCAGTTTAGTTATATCTTTTCACATCAAAACATACCGTTCTGCCGTTATAAATTTAAGCTCATAATTCAAGGTATACAGGTTGTGGAATTAAGACAACAATCTCAGGCACTCGGAGCTTTCTAAGTTTCCCTTTTATAGACTTTCGCATGCAAACTGCTTGTCTAGACTTGTTGTATACAACTATTTGAGCTTAAGTAAATCTATAGTATTTAAGCTATCGCAATTCTCACTTATAATATAAAGAGGATACCTGAGAAACATTTGAGAAATAGATATTATAACTATAGGTCGCTGTCTCGATGCAATCCCTCCGTATAGGTGCAGTAAGAAAGGTAACAACTGGAGCACAGACCGTTCATCTTATCTTACCTTACTAATAAGCGCGAAAGTTTGTTCGGATGTATGGATATTTGTTACTTTTTCACGCTAAAACGGTTTGACGGATTCTGATTAAATTAGGCATAGAGCTAGTTTATAACCTGGATTAACATATAAAATAATTTTGATTTTGAGATTACTTTCGCATTTATAAAATTAGTAACGATTAGTAAGGGTAATAAGAATTAAGAAAATAAAAGTACGTGTCCGCAAAAAACTTGTTTCAAGTTACACAAAATAATCAATTAAGTTTGTTTTAATTAAATCCCTTAATTGCGTACAATCTTTTTGACAACGACTTCTGTTCGCTTGCTTGGGCTTACATAAAAGAAATCCACTTACTTATTTACAGCAAAATCTGGGTGAAAGTGGGATTGATTTTAAATCATTTCGCATATTGTTGTTTGGGAAAGTTTAAATCCGCGAGATTGGCTGGCGTAATACGAACAGACTATCGACGCATCAATCAGCAGTTTGAAGACTGGCCTTATATTAAGTTCAATTTTGAGACTTATCGTGCCATTCCATTCACGCTATTAGTATTAAACAGACGAGCGAAAGGGATAGCACGATACGAACTTCAAATTTCGAATCAATCGTTCAATCATATTGGTTTATCGTGCGAAAACGAAAGGACGTGGAAAGTGGGTGTTAGAACATTCATAACTATCTTTTGTGCTAAATGTGTTACATTGCTGCGATTGTAATTTAGTAAATTGGCCAAGTGCGAGTCAAACTCGCACTCCGAGGGTTTCGTTGAAATTTGTAAGTAAAATAAATAAATAAATAAATAAATAAATATTAGGGGACAATCTTACACAAATCGACCTAGTCCCAAACTAAGCAAAGCTTGTACTATGGGTACTAGACTACGATAAACATACTTATATAGACAAATAAATAAATAAATAAAAATAAATAAATATCACGGGACAATTCACACCAATTGACCCAGTCCCAAAGTAAGCTAAGCAAAGCTTGTGTTATGGGTACTAGGCAACGGATAAACATACTTATATAGATAGATACATACTTAAATACATATTAAACACCCAATACCCGAGAACAAACATTCGTATTTTTCATACAAACATCTGCCCCGACACGGGAATCGAACCCGGGACATCAAGCTTCGTAGTCAGGTTCTCTAACCACTAGGCCATCTGGTCGTCTACTTAAATACTTAAATACATAGAAAAAATCCATAACTCAGGAACAAAATATTCGTGCTCATCAGACAAATAAATGCCCTTACCGGGATTTGAACCCAGGACCTCTTGCTTCGTAGGCAGGGTCACTACCAACTAGGCTAAGGCGGTCGTTAAAGTAGTCGAAATACGCCGCTGTAAACGAAATGAAATAAAAATAAATAAATAAAAAATGTAGTACTGGCACAGGTCTGCATCAAAGCAAATTTATATTGGTTGATTGGGACCACTTTTAATAAATAGGTAAATAAATAAAATAAAAATATTTTATTTCGGATCACAGTAACAAGTAATTAGCGAAAACGGGGCGGGCAGCTAGTTTAAAATGATCCTGGCCTAACCTAAACCAATTTATAGATTGCACCATCAAAATAGTTCTACGGCAAAATGTATGAAATGAGCATTAAATATATGTATTCCATCCATATAGTTTGAAACTTTATGCATTTTGACATTTTATGCGTGCCAGCTATTTGTACAAAACATTGCAGACTGCATGATTATTCCATTTCATCATCTATTTTAACCGCTAATTAAAGGGCGATTAAGTTCATAATCGTCTGATCAAACGACGGCATTGCGTTTGCGACCTCACGTTTGAGTTTGGTCGTTAGCGCACAATTTGAAAAAAAATGCAGGACACCTGCGGAATCCGTAATCAGAAGCAAGAATGCGTATGGAATGGCATAAGTCTTGGAAAGTTTATCTTGGCGCCTTTGCATTGGTATGACCCCGCAACGGAGGTAGCAAAACCGTATAGCATTTGACACTTTTATCTTAAGCCGAGTTTAGACCAGCAAGAAAAATCGTCCAAGTTGCATTACGTTGCGGCGTTCGATTGACCACTGCAAACTCGTTTGCTTTACGGCCGCGCAACGTAATGCAACTTGCACGATTTTTCTTGCGGGTCTAAACTCGGTTTAGAGTCGGCGAATATGATGAATCATTTAGGTATTTACTTTATTGTATAGGTACGTATGATTAATACAATTTAATGATAACCTTACTGACCCTTTTTGATGTCATCATCATCATCCCGGCCTATATGCCACCTGTCACTGCAGGTCACAGGCCTCCTCTCAATATAACCTCGTCTAATTTTCTATCAAAGAAAATAAATTATCCCACCAAAACATTTTCATGTAAAATGTTGCCAAGACGAGATATTCCTTGCACTGTATAAAAGTTATCAGATCTCATACAGAGCCAAGCTTCCTAACTCTTCACGCCCTGACTTCACAAACTTTACAACTTAGTCGAAATATCTGGCTTGGCCGTTTGGCTGCCGTCACACGTAAATTGAAAATTTTATTCTCATCTATTTTTATCAATTTATTGCAGTTCATTAATTTTCTATCATACAGTTCTTGTAGTAGCCAAACGGCTAAGCCACATATTTTGACTAAGGTGTAATGTAAAGTTGGTACAAAGTTGGTACTCTGGTCCTCGTAGGAAAGCAGACAAGATGGGAAAGTGACGATATAGAAATGTTGTCGGATCAGGGGCTAAATTCAGGAACGGGCCTTCACGGGTTTGGTAGCGGTAATTCAATCGTTTGGGTTGGGTTTGGTTTGAACTGCTATTCAGGAACGCCAAAAATCACTGGTTTGCGAGAGATTTGGGCTGAGTTTGGGATGAGCCTTATTTATTTGTTTATTTATTTATTTACAAAGCGACTAAAGAGGAAAATAAGCCTCATCAACCCATTCCTATCCTTTCCCAAACGATTGAATTACCGCTCGCAAACTGTGTTGGGCCGTTCCTGAATATAGCCTCTGAACAGTAGACCAAATGACAATGAGGATGATTTAAGAAGGCGATGAAATAAGACTGTTGACGAAGTCGTCATGAGCCATTGATTTTCGGGATAATAGGCTTTCGGTCAAACGCATTTTCGAAATTTAAAACTTTCGATCAAATAAACATTCGGAGTTTAAATATTCGTACCTCCGTTCATAGGTCTTGTAGAACCTCTAATATTGTACTCTCTAGCCTGGCATGTACATATTAATTCCATAGCGTTCAGCTTTCTACGTAGGTATAAAACTCTTCATTCGCGATGGTCAGTTATCTACTGGTACAAGGTTCAAGTTCAAATAAACAATTAGTTTTGACGTCCAATTTGAATCACCGTAATTTATGTAGACCGTTTTAAAGAGTGGGTATTTGATGTTAGCAATATGAGTAAGAGTATCATCATCATTATTAATGTTCCTTTAACTGTAAAGCTCAACGTCCTATATTTAGGACTATGTTTTGACTCTTTTTTATTTGGAAAAATTTATGTGATTTCTGCTCAGAATTACGAGCTTTTTCGGTCCTACTAGGAGAGCAAAAGTGTCCCAAGTTTTCATTCCCCGTTGAGTTACCATATTTTATAGGCTTTATTATATGACCGTAACTAAACGGCTTTGGTTCACGGTGGTTGAGCTGCCACTTCACTTCACTTTATCTTCATTTGTATAAACTGTCAACACCTTTCTGCCAATTACTGATGTAAAATGATCAAAATCAAACCAACAATATAAAATTGAGTTATTGTGTGTGCTGTGAACGAATGATTGAAATACTTAAGGATATCGCGTGTCCTGGCGCCTGGCGTATACATGTTATATTGGGTTATAGGTTATTATAGCTTGTTTGTTGTTGTTTACTTTTTAAATTGTTATCACTTGAAAAAGTAAAGGTTTTTAAGCCATACAGCCTTTCGGTTCACTTTTGTTGCTTTATTTTATTTTTAACTTAAAATTTGTGTTCGGTTTCACTTTATGTTTATTGTTTGTTGTTTTTTCAATGGATGGATGACGTGATGGTCCCAAAGGAAGATCAGCGCCTTTCGCAAGATCGGCACTTTGCTGATTTGGGACCATTTCGTGATATGTGCTTTTTTTTCTGTATGTTTTATTTCTGTCATTTTGTTTTTTATATATCACGAATAAAATTTTTCTTTCTTTCTTTCTTTCTTTCTAAATGGAAGAAACGAAAATTATACAGAACTCTTTGGTCACTTTTTTCTCCTAATAGGACCGAAAAAGCTCGTGATTCTGAGCAGAAATCACATAAAATTTTCCAAATAAAAAAGTCAAAACAAAATAAAAATTTAAAAAAAAAAAATTGTAGTAAAATAAAATACAAATTGTCCCTGATGTGTCTTGCTTTTAATAAGAAGGGACTTGAAATATTAAAATTATAGTCACTCGCTTAATCGCGTCAATTAATAGTCATCTGCAAAGGTATTTCAGACAGTTTGTACTCGTACATTTGGCAGATCCGTTACTCCGCGGACTTTTACTGTCTCGGTTCATCCTTTTCGACTGATTAGCTGTCAAATTATAAGCTTAACCAGTTATTATTATGATTATAAAAAAACGAAGCGATATCGTGACTGATTTGTGCTCTGTTGACTTTCTGTGACCTATTTCTAATGTAAAGTGAACGAGATGTTCAATCACTGAAGATTAAGACACATTTTGGTTTAGCTCATAATCATCATCATCATCGTCCCAGGCTATATAAGTCTCACTGCAGGACACAGGCGTCCTCTCCGAATTAGAGGGCTTGGACCATATTTCCCATGCGGGCTCAGTGTGGATTGGGACACACAACAGGGGCTAAATTCAGGAACGGCCCAACACGGTTTGCGAGCGGTAATTCGATCGTTTGCGAGAGGATAAGGATGAACTGCTATTCAGGAACGCCAAAAATCACTGGTTGGCGATAGTTTTGGGCTGAGCTTTGGATAAGCCTTATTTTCTTAGATTATCATCCCAACCTCCAAACCTCTCGCAAACCAGGATTTTTGGCGTTCCTGAAAAGCAGCCCCAGATATTTCTCTGTTTGTACGCCAAGTTTCATTCAAATCCGTCCAGCTGTTGTTTCATGATTGAATAGCTCACATCTCAACCGACTTTCTCATTTATAAATTATAATATTAGTTGAATAATGTCTAAAATGTTTAATTGTAAAAATAGCCCTCTGATATTGCCGTGCCCTTACGGGGCGTCACATGTATACCTAGTCTATTATTCCAGCTTATGCCTGTAATGTGATATGCAATAAATCATTTTGACTTTGACTTTGAATAGTATAGGATCAGACCGTGATGTGATTAGGAATGAAGCTGCCAGAATTCCATATACAAAGTGACAGATCTTTCAATTCCATTCTGATCGCGATCTACAGCGATAAATTCAACCTTTGACCTCTTAGCACCCCACCGAAAGTACCAGGGCACCATAGAAGGAAAGAGGTCGCGGCCCGCAACCTTGAGACCGCCTTATGGGCGTGACCCGTGACCCGGAAGAGTAAGGCACGACCGAGAATCGGACTTTCTCGCGGCCTCTGCTCGCCTGGTACTTCGGGCGCAGCTTGCATTGTTTGTTGCAATTTGCCACCCTACTTAACTTAGGTTTAAGTCATTTTTCTTGACCCTAATGTACTTATACACTGTACAGAATATTCGGCTTACTTTTTGAAACAAAAGACACATAAAAGTCAGAACTGAACCATTTTGCCCAACACACTTTTATTACTTCTCCATCGTCGTTGCTTTTGTTTTTCTTTCGCTGCTGGCTGTCATACTTGAGATTGTTTCATGTGCCACAAACGCACGATAACGACAACGACATCTGTACGCTTAGTATAAGTTTTACTTAAAAAAAAAATAAGATAAAAAATAAATACTTAAAGAAACATGGACAGCGCCTTCGCGGCCGCGCGTCCATGTTTCCATAGAATTGAATTTTTTACGTAAACGCGATCGAGAAGTATTTTGGTGAAGTAAACAGGTGAAAGTCACGAAAACGCATAATTATATGCGTTTCCAGCAGTGAAAACGTTTATTTGGGTCCCACTGAAAAACAACGTTGCGGCTGGCCGCAACATTATGCTGAGTGGGGCCCAATTTATACTATTCGATAATTTTTATTTGTATATTTTCCTGTCAACTGTATTTCCTGTGTATCGAATATGTGTAAATAAACATCTCTCTCTCTCTCTCTCTCTCTCTCTCTCTCTCTCTCTCTCTCTCTCTCTCTCTCTCTATCAAATAATAGTCAAATTTTACAAGTCGTATTCCAGTCTCTTCTAGAGAATCGGATGATTCGGATGGCTTTGAAATATAGTACAGACGTATATATGTATAGAATTAAAATGTAAGTACATTTCACAAAAAAAAACATGCAATAAATGATATTTTTACAAAAACCATTTTAAGTCAATTCGAATTAATACGAGTAAATACAACCTAGTTGTTTTATACTGAACAACTGAGGCTTGCAAACTTCGTCTGTTTCCAGTGGGAATTCATACACTTAAGCGATCAAATATAATTTATTTCACTACCTAATAATGTAGCTTTCTGTGAGTGAAAGAATTTTTAAAATCGGGTAAGCAGTTTTCCAGTTTATCTTTTACAAATAAACATGCAACCATTTAGTTTTATATTATTGTAATGTGATATAATACAAAAAAAGTGTCGCATTTAATCATCATTAGCGGCGAAAATGCCGTAAACTCCTTTTTATCATTTTATTTATCAAAAGTTTTAAATTTTTACAACTGTAATTTATCTCTCTACTTAATACCGCTTGACGGCCGACTAAATTAATGATTGGATCATTCAAAGATTAAAACTTTACTTTAAAATTGTTTTTATGTAAAAAATAACGCTCTTTTTTACAGCTTTATCTGTTAATATAGAGGTTGTTTATAACAATACTAGCTTTAGCTCACGGCTTCGTCTGTGTTAAAATTCTATGAAACAAGCGAGAGAAGGATTCGTAAATGGAGGGTTCCGTTCCTCAATACAATGTTTTAAAAACAGTTCAGTAAAGAATCGCCGAAATGCAAGCACTGAAATCACAAACTTATAGGAAGCTTTCACAAAAACATCCAAACAGCATAGGGTCGCTGGTTATTATTATAAAACCAAGTGAAGATTGTTTACTTATGGCAAAAGAAGATCAATTTTATTTATATAAAAAAATATTATAATTTATAAGGCATAGTTGATGGCCAGTATCAATTCAGGTTAGGCTATTTAAAAAAATATGTCTCCAACAAATAATAACTAATAGAATGGCAACGTAGTGGTAATGGTGGTATAGTTGTTAAAACAATATTCTTCCATAAATGGCAATAACTAAGTATGACGTCATTTATATTTGCCAACTCAATCGACTGACTATTTATTTGTTTTAAAGCAAATAAAAATCAATTTTTGCAGTTAATTGATAATTAATCCGGTTTTCAGAACAAAGTACTTTTAATACGAAATCCGCGTCTTGGAATTATTATTTTACTAGCTATTGCCCGCGACTCTGTTCGCGAAGAATTTGTTTATCGCTATCCCGTGGGAATTACGCTATTTTCCGGGATAAAAAACATCTGGTTAATCCAGGTTATAAACTATCGGTGAGCCATATTTCATCACAATCCGTCAAACAGTTTTAGTGTGAAAGAGTGACAAACATTCACTAATCAATACAAACTTTGACGTCTATAATATTAGTGCGGTGTTATCTACCCAATTAGCAGCCGAACATCAACCGTACTTTACACTACAGCATGGAGTGACCGTGCAGTGGCTCTGTCACAAGTTGTCATAGCAGCATTCCATAGATCGGGGATAAGCGCAGCCTCACGTCTGCGCATACGCAGCTTTAACAAAAGACAGTATTAAACTGGACAATATTATACACTGGCCTTTGCCAGCGATTCGTTCGCGTAAATCATTAGGTCCGAATAGACTCAGTGTGGGATCATAATTATTATTGGTTGGCACGCTCCTTAATTTTTTATTTCATTTACTATTTTGTTATAGTAGCGACAATAGAAATACAATATAATACGTTTAAATTTCAGCTGTTTGTAAAATTTGAAACTTATAAAAATAGCTAATGAAACTTTGGAATTTCAATTCATTTATTAAACATATAAAGTTTCAATTGCATAGCAATTATTGATATCTATAAAACCCTGATGTCGTCACTGAATCACTGATGGTCATCAAAATTCTTAGGGTACTTCCTGAAGTCCTAGAAAGCTGAAATTTTGTATGTTAGCTTGTATAAGTACACAAACAACAAAAAAGTTATAAAACTCAGAACTTTGAAGAAAAAGATGTCTAAAGTAACTTAAAAAAAGAAGTGTAATCTGAACATAAACATTTTCATATAAAATGTTGCCAAGACAAGACCATATTCCTTGCACTGTCAAAAAGTTATCAGATCTCATTATAGAGCCAAGCTTCCTAACTCTAAACGCCCTAACTTCACAAACTTTACACTTTTGTCAAAATATATGTGGGTTTGGCTACTACAAGAACTATTTTGTATGAAATAAAATTAATCAACGCAATAAATTGATATAAATAAATAAGAATAAAATTTTCACTTTACCTATGACGGTAGCCAATGAGACCTGAAAACTTTTTGACAGTGCAAGAAACATGGTCTCGTCTTGGCAACATTTAATATGAAAATGTTTTTGTTAGTGATTATATTTGGCCATTTTTTTTAAAAAAGTGTACCCTTTTCGTAAAAATATTCCTAATTTTCCATACAATTTTTTTGTGTCAGTTTTGTAACGAGCCATAATATAAACTGAATGAAAAAAACGTCACGAATATAGTGCTCTTGATTCTGAGTAAGAAAACCCCAAAGCTTACTCATTTGAAAAAAAAAGTAAAGGGTGTACTTTATTTTCAAAATGCCCATTTTACGTAAATATCAACATGAGTGAGCGAATGAATGTAAGCCCCATAACCTAATAGTGACAATGGTCCCGCATTGTATAATATTACAAAAAACTGCACGTGCAAAGGGAACTCATGATATCCTCATTCTTTTAGGGAACGGTTTTGTCATCGACGTAAAATTGAGAATGAACTGCAATGGGACGTATATAGATGATGATGATGATGATGAAGTGTGTGGGACTCCTCTTCGTTCAGATCATGTTTTTCATTTGTTTTGTGAGCATATGACGTATCTTTCTATGATCATTGTATAGTTACCCCATTATACGTTTCAAAACGAAATAGTTACAACTCGAACGGAGATAGTAAAAACAAGTTTTTTGCGGGACCTTATCGCAAAAACCCATACCGTTAGGCATAAAGAGTCTCTTATTTAATATATTACGATGGAAATCTGACAAATTGTTCGACAATGCCCCGTTTTTGCGGTACGGTATAAAAAGTTAAGATTTGGGATCCCGTGGAGCACGGTAGTGAACTGCTGATTAAAGATGACTGGTGACTCTGTAAATTTTAGAACTCTCGGGCTTAAAAAAATGACTTAAATTATATAAAATAAAATAAATATCGTGGGACTATTCACGCCATTTGACCTAGTTCCAAAGCAAGCAAACGCTTGTGTTATGGGTACTACACAATGGATAAACATACTTAAATAGGTATTAAACATCCAAAACTCGAGAATTAAAATAATAATTACAATAATGTCATACTTATAATGCTACACAATCAATTCTACAATTAAAATAGTATCTTTTTTATCGAGGGACTAAAAGAAGCCAATATATACCCGAGGTTGTTAGCCACCCGAGCTTTAGCGAGGGTGTCTATTTATCCGAGGGTTTATATTGTATTTTAGTCTCCAGGTGAAAACTCTATTTTTCACTTCGATTGCGAGAAAAAAATAGTCAGTTTAGTACAAAAAAATTTAATAAAAAAAAACAGTGCGTGGAGTCCCTCTGCGCGGAAAAAGTGAAACTTCATAATAAACCAACTCGCTCCCAATCCGCTCCTAACCCGCCCCCGACCGGCTCCCAACCCGGCCCCAACCCACTCTCAACCCGCCCCCAACCCGCTCCCAACCCGCTCCCAACCCGCTTCCAACCCGCTCCCAACCCGCCCCCAACCCGCCCATACACAAACTGGAAAAAATAGAATGGCGCCACCTTTTATGCGGAAAAAGCATAGAACTAAGACCACGTAGACTAAGAACGTAACATTTTCGTCATGAAAATGGTCCACACAATCTTATTTTTTTTTTAATATTTTGTTTTGTCACTAAGCAAGTACTGGCTGTGTGAGTTTATCTAAGTCACTCGAAGTTAATTAAAAAATTAATTACTTTTACTCCCTAGGGACTAAAGCACTCACTTTACTCTCGCCTCGTAAGGCTATATTGACCTACTTTTAGAGTATGAGAAGTGAAAAATAAATAAAACCAAGATGCAAACAAATAATTAACGAAAAATGTCAAGACGCAATTTTTTTCCTTTTAATTCTAATTTAATAATAATGTTTAGAAAAAAGAGAAAATTAAAATGATTCCAAATTAATACGAGCGATTGCTCCCTACACGGAGGTGCATGCAGTTTCTCATGTACGGGCAGTCTAGTCTGTCGGCGATCATAACCAGGTAGATTAAAGAGCCGTATGCCCAACAGTGGGCGAAAAATTTGAGAAAAAAATAAATTAAAAATACAGCTTTTGTATTACTACGCGAACGGAACTCATGCGCTGTACAATTATCACGCTTGACATTTCTCTCAGTTTTCGGGTCACCCTGTATTTGTCTTAATGATCATGTGATTGTGGCTTGATTTGCGACGAAATTGTTTTGTCATTGGGATCGGAAATGAGATGATTTCACCTTAATTAGTACCTAATGTTTCCTACGTTTTAAACGGATATTGGTTCTAAATCTTAACCTAATGCAACAGAAGGAGGGTTTTTTAGGGTTCCGTACCCAAAGGGTAAAAACGGGACCCTGTTACTAAGACTCCATTGTCTGTCTGTCTGTGTGTCCGTCCGTCTGTCTGTCACCAGGCTGTATCTCATGAACCATGATAGCCAGACAGTTGAAATCTTAATATTCATTTATTACATTCACGTGGCATTACAGTTATTATTTTCACAGATGATTTATTTCTGTTGCCGCTACAACAACAAATAGGTACTAAAAATTAAATTAAATTAAAAATTAACACAAGAAATGTGTTTTTTCAACGTTTTTAACTCGATCTCTACGAGCTCGATCTTTATAATGGCGTTAACTAGACTCTTGAAATTTTAGCCGGTACAACAACGAATAATAAAATATAATCGACTATTTACTAGAATACTAGAATACTACTACTATAGTCCGACAAGCTAGTGTGCGACCCTCCGCGGAACCCTGTCGCAGTCAGTATTTGCCGCACTTATTAAAAACAATCTTGTTAATGTTAATCGCCGAGCGCCGCGCACGAGCTTGTCAAGGTATAGAATACTATTACTATTTACTAGAAGCAAGTTGAAGTGGCAGTGTGCTGGTCACATCTGTCGAAGAACCGACAACCGTTGGAGTAAAAAGTTCTTGAGTGGAGACCGCGTCTTGGCAAACGTAGTGTAGGACGACCTCCGGCCAGGTGGAGTGACGATCTGCGAAAGGCTGCTGGTAGAAGCTGGATGCGTCTAGCCGAGGACAGGGCGCAATGGCGCTCATTGGGGGAGGCCTATGTCCAGCAGTGGCCTGTTATAGGCTGATGATGATGATGATGATGATGACTATTTACTACCGTAATTAATTATTTTTACGTATCTTAAGACAACAATTTAGCAGGCAAGGGGAACAGTAACACCGATAAAAGTTAGCACTCCAAAGCATTATATTTCGCAAACGAATCCATCCACATTTTGTTTGTTTGACTGTCTGTCTTTCATGTCGAAACTGTATGGACATAGTTGAACGGCTGGAAAGTGACATAATGCTTTTTACCATGGGAAAATATCTCATTCCAAGGGAAAAACATGTTACGTGCGCGGACGAAGGCGCGGTAAAAAGCTCGTAGGTACTATATAAAAACAACACATTTTTTAGGGTTCCGTAGTCAACTAGGAACCCTTATAGTTTCGCCATGTCTGTCCGTCTGTCTGTCTGTCTGTCTGTCCGCGGCTAAGCTCAGAGATCGTTAGTACTAGAAAGCTGTAATTTGGCATGAATATACATATCAGTCACGCCAACAAAGTGGTAAAATAAAAAATAAAAAAATATTTTTTTTTAGGGTACCTCCCATAGACGTAAAGGGGGGTGATTTTTTTTTTCTCGACTTATCCTATAGTGTGGGGTATCGTTGGATAGGTCTTTTAAAACCATTGCGGGGTTGCTAACATGATTTTTCTATTCAGTGATCTGTTTGCGAAATATTCAACTTTAAAGTGAAAATTTTCATTAAAATCGAGCGTCCCCCCCCTCTAAAATCTAAACTGTTTAGTGGAAAAATTTGAAAAAATTCAGAATTGTAGTAAATATATCAAATTTACTAGGAAAATTATAGCGGCTAAGATTGCTTGGAAATTATTTGTAGTTTACGAGTAAATAGTAGCCTAAGGTATAAAACATACCTAAACTTGGATAATTCCGTACATATACGAAATCCTTAGAAAAATATTACTTGATTTTTTTGTAATGGCTACGGAACCCTACCTTGTGCGTGTCCGACACGCTCTTGGCCGGTTTTTTTTCATTAAAACAAGCCGCAACTAATTAAATCTGGCCATACGTTTGGGAGCCACGGCAACACAGTGTGTCTACAGAATAGATACACGTAAACACACGTAATACAAAGCCACTGTTTTTCGCTTTGATAAATGAATATATTTTAAGCACTTCCGAGTTATAATTAACAAATAATTAGCTAGACCGTTAGGTACCTACTCCGTAATTAGCAACGACATAAACCACTTATTATAGGAGAGGCTCACGCGCCTACCCCTTACCCAAAAATAGGACAGTCAATGACCACATTTATCATTACCATCTTGGCCCATATACTTCCCACTGCTGAGCACAGGCCTCATCCTAGAATGTAACGGCTAAGACAGTTCACACGCAGCCTCAATGCGGATTAGGAACTTCACATATACCATTGAAATGCTTCGCAGATGTGTGCAGCTCCCCTCATCATGTTTTCAATCATCGTAAAGCTTGTGGTAAATTGTGTGGAATTTCTCGTATACATTTGGAAAACCATCGAGGTGCGAGCTCGTGCTAGACACCACTATTCCCTGCTTAAGAGAGCACAGGTCACACCACTAGGGTGCCACGGCTTTTTGAATGATTGAATGATCACAGGATGGATGGCGGCGACGAGGTAGGCCCAGGAGGCGTTGGCGGGACGACCTAGACGTGTACCTCAAAGACTGGAAGGACACCGCTCAATATCGGGATGAATGGCGAAAATGGGGGGAGGCATTTGCCCAGCAGTGGGACACTTCTCCAGGCTAAGTAATAATAATATGTAAGTTAGTTTAATTGTGTTCTTATAGGTAATATTTAATTTCAATTTTTGTCTTTTTTTTAGCATGCCATAACTTTTCACACTTCACAATAAACGCATAAGCCTTGATTGATTTTAATTAATTTCTGGAAAATGTTTTTTTTTCAGTAGTGTTGTTTATGGTCCTATAATTGTGAATAAATATTATCAATGGACAGCCAAAGAAAAAATATACCGGATTAATTTAAAAACAGCCTGTATTTTAAGATAGGTGTATATAAAGTTGTAGGTGTTCAATGTAATGTTGCTGTTTTGAAGAAGAGAATCGCTCTTTCATATTAAGGCAGCTCCCGTTGTTAGTGTTTTATGGGTAACGGTGAACAGATCGTAAAATTCTTATTTAACAGCAAATTCTTTTGAACTGTAAAAATACTTGTTAGCTTTACGTGCGACGTATTTGGCACGGTACATTGTTGAAAGAAATGTGATGACATGACACATTAAATTTAAATAAAAAATAATTTATTTATATGTCGATGTGTATCTATTAAGTGACTCCTGGAATTGTAGACCTCGCGAGACTGTCTTTTAGGGCCGGTACAGACGGACAGCATTTGCACTGCATTCCAGCTGCAAAATGGCAGTTCGAGTGCAGTTCTTATGCAGTTGCCGTGCAGCCCAGCCCTATCGACTGTTCCGGAGCGTGTGACCGTTTCGGAGGAGTCCGATAAAAAACACCGTGAAACGAGATTTTTATGCACTAGACCTCGTTTAACAGTATTTGTTATCGAACTCCTCCGAAACGGCTTGACCGATTTTTACAAATTTCCTTGTTTATATTTGTTAGGTCTGAAAATAGGTCGTAGGCTATTTTTTTATACCCCTATTCTCCGTAAGCGGAGCCCCGGGCAACAGCTAGTTCAACACTAAAATTCTAGATCGTTTTCCAGCAAGACGGCTACACGCTTGGTCTCTTAGCAGTGTGATGACAATAATTTCGTTGTCTTAGTAGGACAGTTCGCTCATTACAGCCCATTCAACTGTAACCATGCGGCGGGGTGGCCACATAATGCATATTTGATGGGACATTGTTAAGTATTTTAAAATTGTTTAGATTTTCCTTTCCTTGCGGACTTTCTTTGTATAGAAACTTAACGAACGGTATCGTGTCTCTTGTATAACAAAATGGATTTAGAAAAAAGATTTACGCGCGACGCTCTCAGAGACGTTAATTAAATACTCGCACAATGGGTACTGCACTGCAGTTTTTCAAAATCAAAATCTCAGCATGAGAGAGCATAGGGTGTAGTTCCCACGCGGGCCCATTGCGGATTGAGTAATTATTTTTGGGAACGTTTTGAGAATGTTTTTCTTCAAGACGCTAACAAACTAGCTTATACAAGCAGCTGTTGCGTTCTAGTAAGACAATTGGTGAAATTATCTTAGCTCTTTAGGCTGACAACGCATCGGCATCTCATTCACTTAATTAGGTGGATCACTTGCTCATTGCCACCCTATTTCATAAAAAAAATGTGAAATCAAAACCATGACTTGTACAAGTCATCATTTTTAAATGCACGTGCAAATAATCACTTGATTGCGGGATTCAATGCCCGCTTGTTTAGCGCACATAATTGGAAAGCCAGTGAATAGGCTACTTGTTGGGGAAAAAAGCTACAAAAGCAACTCGGCCTTTCATTTTGTTGTGATACTTGAGATACATACGGGACTGACGAACGGGCACTTCGGGCAGCCATAGAGTTTGAAGCCAGCATGCAGCCATTGATTTCTGTGTAAATTATGAGACGGCCGGATGAACCAGCGGATAGTGGGCCTGGTCATGATGCTAGTGATCTTGGCTTCGAATCACACCAGTAACAGACGCTTATTATTATGATACTCCATATCAAATTTCATCTAAACTGGTGGAGCGATGAAGCGTAAAGAAGTACACACATACGAAGTCACTTTAGTATTTATATTAATACTAGTTAACTGGTGCCACTAATGTCCTCGTAGCCATAAAAAAAAAAAAAAAAAACTGGTGCCTGCAACTGCGTGCGCGTTAATCAATTAATCATTGATACTCCGCTCTTATTGGTCGTAGCGTGATGTTATATAGACTTCCTCGATAAATAGACTAAATATTCAACACAAAAATATTTTTTCAATTCGAACCAGTTAGTTCCTGAGACTAGGTAGGTAGTGCGTTAATTCAAACAAACAAACAAACTTTCAGCTTTATAATATTAGATGGTATAGATTAGTAAGGATTACGATAACATGCTGTCTGTTCAGCTGGGCAGTGTGTAGTCAGCGCTAAGTAAATATACACATGTTATTAAAGCATATCAGAGAGTCCGTTCGTCAGGCGAACGATTGTTTTGACAGCTCATTGTGAGAGGGTGAAAGTGACAGCTGGTTAGCTTTCGATTTCGATACTAGTTGCTAAGCAGCTCTGGCCTTATACTCATACTGCGAAATTCGATTTTCGAATACGTATGGTGCCCTTTCGTTAATGCTAATAGTATGAAGCAGGAGAGTGAAAGGGATGACATGATACGAACTTCGACTTTCGTAGTTCTGGGATGACTCTGAGACGTGGTTCTTGACTGGTGGTCTTTTAGAGCGGCCGCACATTGAGCCGCTAGTGGCGATCACATTAGAACGACTATAGTCGACACAATGACTCGCGGCAGACGCGCCTATAAAACGTGTAAGTGAGACGGCGCATATCATGTTCTCTCTCGCACTTACACTGTTTACGGGTGACGTTACTGATACCTGGTTTACACTCGCGTACGAGTGGCGAGACGAACTGCGGGACGAGCCACGAGACGAGAGTGTGAACAGGCGCGCCTCGCGCCTCGTCTCGTGATTTCCCTTGATTTTGAGGCTCGCGTCCGGAGCGAGACGACGAGGCGAGGCGCGAGGCGAGGTGACGAGGCGAGAGTGTAAATCAGGTATCAAAATCAAGGCAAATCACGAGACGAGGCGCGAGGCGCGCCTGTTCACACTCTCGTCTCGTGGCTCGTCCCGCAGTTCGCCTCGCCACTCGTACGCGAGTGTAAACCAGGTATGAGGCTCGCGTCCGGAGAGAGACGACGAGGCGAGGCGCGAGGCGAGGTGACGAGGCGAGAGTGTAAATCAGGTATGAGACGTAGAGATGGGCGTTGTTTGACTACGTAGGTATGTTTATCAATAACAATGGGTTTTAAGTGGGGTATTTTAAATGTGCAAATAAATGTAATGTAATAAGCCACTGGTACGCGATACCGTCTTTAAATTAATATAATTTTAACGTCATCATTACATGAATTAAGTCATATTATATTTAACTACACGTGTTACGACTAAATCGAAAACATTAAAACTACCGCAGCAAGAGGAATTCAGCACCTACATTATTAACTTAATATGCAAGTCAAATTACATCGTGTTTAAAGGTTATAATCGTTTCTACGAAACGATCATAATTTTATTAGAGTTCCTTCAGATACTTATGTCGTCTCGTTTATGAAAAACAGTAGATGACCGATCGGTCACCCCTTAACACCCCTGTTAAACACCCTGTATAAGTATGTTTATCCGTTGGTTGTCCAGTACCCATACTAACTTTTCTAAGTTTGGGACTAGGTCAATTGTTGTCAATAATTTGTCCCTGTCCCATGTTTTATTTATTTATTATTATTCCTAACGGTTGACAAATACTTTTTAAATTTTCATCAGTCTGGCCACAATTCTCTCGTCATTCTGAGCAGAATGATTGACTGAACTGACGCCAGAATCAACGTGTAACCGACGTCATATAAATGCAAGTAAAAATCTGTACCGCAGAACCCGTTTCGCGAATACTACCTTTTTCCCTCGCGAATTCATCACAGTTATACAATTATTGACAAAATGAACTGTTTGGATGTTCGGTGAGCATGCGATGAACGCATCGGAATTACTTGGACGCAGCTTACACCGCACCATATCAAACGCACACATACATACAATCATGCCTCCTTCACAGCAAAAGGCAATATTGTTTTCACCTGGTACGATCCTGACATTTTTCGCTTCTACAACACTGATTGTTTGTTAGTCATGTGGGTACAGTCAACGTCATAAATAAGTGATCACTTATGTACCTTGTCGTTTTCAGTCTTTACATAATTTCGTATGACTTTTCAAACATGACGTTAAAGTGACAAGGTTCAAAAGTAATCACTTATTTATGGCGTTGACCCTACCTCGAAATCATTAATTCCTGGTAGCTTTTCACCTGTTCACGTTTTGCCGCGATATCGTATTTTGTTGTAGCATGTAATAAGGTGGTATATTTTGTTACTCGCATATATTTTTACAAAAATACAATTCAAGACCCTTGGTCCGTGGGGTCCTAGCGCTATAAAGCTTTTTAAGGAAATATCAAAAAGGTTAGTCGACATCACAGGAGACCGAAGAGCTGGCAGCTACCTCGGACAAAGAATTAGTCTAGCCATTCAAAGGGGGAACGCTGCCAGCATCTTCGGAACCTTGCCAAAAGGGACTCCCTTTAATAATGTATTTTAGTTATTTACTATATTATATTTTTTAAGGTTTTTAGTTTTAGGTTAATTGTTCTAGTATATAATTATTTATTTTTTATTTCTGTATAATTAGTTATTAAAACTTTCTTTTTGTTGTAATTCAAATAAAATTTCTGACTTTTAACAAAATTTAATTACAGCTGTTTGTGTTTTTTTACGCATTCGAATGTCATTTTTGAATGATATTTGGTGATGGTTGGCTAAAACTTAGTCTGTCGGTGTGAATGAAACCTCTTCCACAGGCACGGCTTTCCAGTTTAAAAAAAATAAAATTTAAAAACTCCGTAAGCACGTTGAAACGCCACATTCCTTCGCCAAAAACGTAGCTGGACAACGAAAAAAAAAATAGTGTAATGACAGAGCGCGTGGTAAAAATTAAAAAAAAAGTAAAAAGCACAGACAATGAGAGGAAGTCAGGACAATGATAGAGGCAGACGGTAAAGAGGCTTTATTTTTCATTGTATTTTTTTCATACTATGTAAGTAATGAGAACACAGAACTGTTTTATTGCCAGTGCCATTTCCTACGCAGATTAAATTGAAAGGGAAGAAGGAAGTAGAAAGGTTATTGTCCAGTTTTAAAAATGAAGTCATTGTTTATGGAAGCCTATAGGTATCAGTTTTTTTAGCAATCAGTAAGATAAAGGAATCTTGACCTGTCCTTTTATTGAAAAGTACTTTTGTAAAATAAGTAAAGGCATGTAATACCTGTAACTGTGATGTGATAGTGCCATTTGTCAAAATAAAATAAAAATACTAGTATTTTTTCTTAATAACAAAATTCTGATAATTTTGGCAAGTTACATGTGTTTTTTTTGTTGTTTTTTTTTTGTTTGACACGTCTGTCGAATGAACTTAGAACGTTGGGCCAAGGAACTGCATGAGTCTCTAGCAATGGCCATCATAATAGAGGCAGACCGAAGCGGAGCTGTAAGGACGACCTAGATATGTACCTATAACTTTTGGCTAGACAGGAGAAGATAGGCCTTCGTCCAGCAGTGGAAAACAAAAGCAAGCTAACTAAAAAAAATGGTTGGGAACAAGAATTCACTATTTACGTGGGTGTCGGATATTTTACATATTATTAAACGCGTCGACTCCTATAACTTTAATATCAACTTTGTATATTTTAACTACATCACGATTATTTTTTATAGCACAAGGAAAATGAAATTTTGCATGAGCACCCAGGTTTATGGGCTTGCTCACAATTACTAGGCCGTAAATAGCAACTCTAGAAATAGCCTAGACAAGTCCAGACCTGATGCAGTACAAGACACAAGCGATGACATTTTTAATATATTTTTAAGAAGGTACAGTAATAAAATAACTATTATCAACTCTCAAAAGTGCAGAAATAATCGAACCGACAACTCACAACAGATTTTTCTTGCGTCGACTAACTAAAAAAGCCGACTCTTCTTTAAGAGGATACGATGGCTGAGAGACTTTTGAGAAATAGGTATTTTAATGAAATGTCGCTGTATCGCCCTAACCCCTCCGTGTCAGTACAGCGAGAGCGGGACAACTGCAGCTCAGACCGTTATTAGGCGCGTTAAATTTATCAAAACAGCATTTCGTAATCCCCTGTTTTCTTCTCGAAAACTGGACCAATAAAATTCTTTTTTTCGAAAATAATTAGAGGACTGATTTAGCTATGCCCCTAGGTTTTCCTTTTTTTGTTTATATCACGGATTTTTTTCTGATGAGTGTCTGAAAATGACGTTGAAATTGGGCAATTTTTTCAGTTTTTCAAAGCTCATATTTCTTATGTTAATTGAAATATGGAAAAAAACGAAACATAGGGGCAGGTGGTAGATACAGATTACACAGTAAAAAAAAAATGGCTCTAAAGCCATTATCCAGGGAGGAAACAGGGGATTACGTTTGTATGGAGAAATGGTGCGCATCGTACCCTCTTAAGTGATAATGTGCTTAAAGGAAGAAGAGAAGATAAAAACACACAGAACAGACTTTTCTTGTTCCAGAACTTACTTGTAATTATAACCTGAAACTTCGTACAAGTTTATAAGATTCTTCGCCCAAGTGTTTTGGCTGTATCTTAATAAGTCAACCAGGTCTTTTATTTCAAGTCATGTATACATGGCAAAAAAAAAATACTTTGAACTTTTTCGAATAATACTGTCATTATTTCTAATGTAAAAAGTATCAAATTCATAATCATCGTATTGTAGGTATCTTTTCCATTCTTTATTATAGCGTAGCTAATATTCATCTTACCATTCGGTAGAGGGAAAGAACGCGAAAAATACCCAAAAATACCTGTAAAGTTTGAAAATACTGTGACTTTATCAGCTGTTTTTATGGGTACATGTCGCAATGTTTTCAATCCGAAGTAGGCCAACTGCATGCATAAAATCAACTGGTTTCTGCATTATCAACTTCTAACCGTAAGCCTACACATAAACACGATGAGTTTTAATGTATGATCACATCAAGAATTGCAAAATATTAATGTTAAATTAGTAGCAAGTTTGACGAGCCTTGGGGGAGGCCTATGTTCAACAGTTTCAGCTGAAAATGACGATGATGAAAGATATTATGCCAGTATTATGACATTATACTCTCTCTCACACACACACACACACATACACACACACACACACACACACACACACACACACTCACACACTCACACACACACACATACACACACACACACACACACACACACACACACACACATGTAAAAATCTAAATTTAATACCTGTGGTTTAGTATAAATTTAAGTATAGTTACTGATGATTTTTGTTAATTATTTTATGATAATCGTTTATGAATCTATGCTAAGATAACATAACTTGCACGATCGGTCGGTGTCGGTGATGTCTTTGCGCTCTGACACCTTGACAAAGTACGGCTTCTATTAATCTTATTAATTTTTGACAATAATTGCAGCGTTGAGGTGGCAGAGTGTGAATATGTCTCCGACTTTGATCCGATTTTATTTCTTATTAATAGAAGAGCGAGGCCTCCTGATACAGGTATGTTAATACCTACTAGGTGGTCTCAAACACCATCATACCAATGTAAAAAATTTGTTTTACCCAATAAACGATTTATTATTTATTATTATTATTATTATGTTGCAGAAATATGTTTGGTTCCATGTAACTGCGACTTCAACATGATCGTCATCAATTACTTCATTAGATAAATTTATACCTGATCACCAATTAAAAATATACTTGAAACTCTATATACAAGACAATACAACAAAACATAGGTCAATATAACTCTAGGTATAGAACAAGTTACATTGTTACGTTTTGTTTTCTGTAATTGGTGTTATATCCAACTCGTTCGCTTTGCGGAACCGTAAATAAAATAATACACTGCTCTCTCTTTCTTTCTGTCTCTCTCTCTCTCTCTTAGACTCTCTCTCAAAACAAATCTAAAATTACGTTTGGTTGTGATTAAAGTTCTTGAATGGACTGATAAGCGCAGCGTAGGAAGGACGTTCAATAACGAGATAGACGGATGACTTGCTGAGGGCCGAAGGTTCACGGTGGATGCAAGCCGCTATGATGGGTATCAATGAGAGTCTCATTCTGAGAGGAGGCCTGTGCCCTGCACTGGGATGTATATAGGCTGGAATGATGATTAGAAAAGGCCTCCCTCAAACAATGGCTTAGCAACAGGGAGGCCTATGTCTAGCTGCCAGCAGTGGACATCCTACAGCTAAAATGATGATGATGATGACGTTTGATTCTTATATAATATGTGCTGCGTGTAATTTCATAAAATCACGCTTTCCCCTGTTACTTGGACCACACTAACCGTTGTCTAAAGAACATCAATCAAACAATAAAAATAGAGGAGCAAGTGTAAATTGCGAATCGATCTGGCAGCGTGTAATCAACAGTGAGAGCTTCGCGAATAAAACCAATACAGGGTAATTTACAGAAACATCCTGTATATGTGTCTAGACAATAAAACCAACACTCTTATCTACGGAAACATGCTGTATAAATGTCTAGATAATAAAACCAATACGAGATAAACTACCGAAACATGATTTATATTTGGCCAGAGAATAAAAGCGATCAGCTAATCTATAAAAAACATGTAGTATTGACGACTGTGTATTGTTGTATTGAAGCCATGGTGGCTTGGTAGTTTGACCTATGGTCTCTCAAGCAAGGGGTCGTAGGTTCAAATCCCGGCTTGCACCTCTGAGTTTTTCGGATTTTTTGTGCGAAATTACATTTAAAATTTACTATGAGCTATACGGTGATGGAAACCTGTACGAGTATACACCTGCAAAGAAATTCAATGGTGTGTGAAGTTTCCAATTCGCACTGGGTCCGCGTGGGAATTATGGCCCAAGCCCTCTCACTGTGAGAGGAGGCCTGTGCCCTGCAGTGGGACGTATATAGGCTGGGATGATGATGATGATTGACGACCGAATGAATAGCTGAGTGGTTAGAGGATCTGACCACAAAGCTTGAGGTTTTGGATTCGATCCCCGGTCGGGGCAGATATCATGTATTTGTATATTTCATACTAAATACAAACTGAAATATGGAGGCACGGAAAAAAACCAGACAAAAAAATACTTCATAACAAACTTGATCGTGTATTTGAATACTATAAATGTTTGTTCTAGACTCTATGGTGTTTTAATGTGTATTTGAAAGAAAGAAAGAAAGAAAGAAAGAAAAACATTTATTTATAACAACAATAACACGTACACAGGCAAAAATAAGAGAACAAACATAGTCATAGACAAAGATAGTTATGTACATATTAATGCTGTCACAAAAGTCATTTGAATAAGTCGTAAGTTTTATTAAAATAACTATTTACCTATACAACCGCAATAAACCCCGTTCCTCAGAGAATGCGAAAGACTTCACACGTTTTTCAATATCCTATGGCATTTAATCCTGTCCAGTACAAAAGGAACCCTGACCTGATAAAAAAACTATTATAGCACTGAGCTGGTGATGGTTCAGTTAAAAATGGTTTGTTTGATGCAGTATGCCTGAGGAGTGAAGTTATTGTGTGTGAGGGGAAGGCAAGTAGTGTATAATGAAATAGTTGGAAGTCGAATGCATTGTCGGAGTTTCGAGATGTAATAAAAACTTCTGGCGAGCTCTATTGCGCTGCCTGCGATAGATTTTTTAAGACTATGTTTGGTCTAGCGAGACATTATTAGGGCTCGCGCTAAGAAATGGCTTATGTGTATGTAAAGGACGATGGGCACATTTGTATGGACTCTGGCGATTTATGTGCGAAATTACATTTTGTAATTTCCTAAATTAACAACCATGAGCTTTACGGTGAAGGAAAACATCGTGCGTGAGGAAACCGGTTTTGGATGGTCTATTCAACAACGTGGCACCTACCTCAACGATTTTTGGACATCGCCCTATATTCTTGTTGGATATATTGGGCAAGGGAACGTAATATCAGGATATTACGTATCTCTGGATCCAAATTTTTATCTATAGGCAGTATCATCCAAATAAGTTCAATCGTTATTATTACATAACCGCAATATATAAACTTTCTCATTTATAATATTAGTAGGATTATAGTCGGAGTGGCCGTCATCGAAATCGATGTGGAGGATTATAATAAAAAGGCGAGTATATTGACACTGATAATAGGAGTGAATGAGATAAAAGAAAATTTACGTGGCTTGATAAAAATAATCTTCTTTGTTCCCATTAGCATAAAGCTGAGGCTTCGTGTCCATGAAGAACTAAAAACCGGCCAAGTGTGAGTCGGACCATGCACAGTGTAGGGTTTCGTATTAACATGTGACAAAATATTCAATGTTAAGATTTGATCAACTATTATGAGTACAATCGCTGGAGCAGACGTGTCCTAGAGTGGAGACCACGTTTGGGAGAGCGCCTTGCGACACGTAGGACTGATGACCTTAGGAAGACAGCTGGCAGCGGCTAAATGAGGGAAGCCCAGGATCACGAGTTTTGGCGCAATGTGAAGGAGGCCTACGTCCAGCAACGGACGGATAATCAATGGCTATAGATAGATTGTAAAGCCTACAAAGCTTTGACAGTTCTCTAGCTGTTTTGCTTGTAAAGCGGGATACTTGATTTCATACTAAATACAAACTGAAACATAGATGCACAGAAAAAAACCCCAGAAAAAAGACCAATGCTGGCTTGCTCGTTTGCCTCTCTCTCTCATAATAAAAAAAACATCATTATGAAAAACGTCACGTTATGACTTACAATGTTATGGATCGCAAATTGGACACTACCAACTCGCACTGGGCCCTATACTATGCAG
The DNA here is from genome assembly GCA_947859365.1 of Archips crataeganus. Taxonomy (NCBI): domain Eukaryota; kingdom Metazoa; phylum Arthropoda; class Insecta; order Lepidoptera; family Tortricidae; genus Archips; species Archips crataeganus. The sequence continues at coordinate 13,917,120 of OX402067.1, read as the reverse complement.
TAGGACGAATAAAGGCTGAGATGAAGAACGAAAATGTACAAAAAATCTTAAAAAATTTTTGCTTTTACAACTCCAGTATAAACTAGATATTTGCAGAAGAGTCCTTACTGAATTGATACCCTCACGATACGAGATTGCAAATCAGCCTATTAACTGCACAAAAGGACATTGCAGGCTCGAAAGGCGACAACGAGGACACAATTCAATGTTAATTCGGTAAAAATGGCAAATAAACTGCACTAATAATGGCCTTATTCCTTTCGAGACGATCCATTCTTGTCGTTCATTCGCCTCGCGCCTAACATGTTATCCAGCATTTTGAAAAAGCAAAATTTAATACTAAGTTTATTTGATTCTTTTTTTATGTCACTTCAAATTAAAATAATTGCTAGTAAGACGATTCTTTAAACATATTTTTTAGTGGGACATTTGATGCCAAATTACCTTGTCCGAAACTAAGAAAACCTTGTATTATGGGCACTACATAGACAACGGATAAACACTACATATATCACGGGACAATTCACACCAATCGACCTAGTCCCAAACTAAGCAAAGCTTGTACTATGGGTACTAGACAACGGACAAACATAATAAATACATACTTAAATACATATTAAACATCCAAGACTCGAGCACAAACATTCGTATTTTTCACACAAATATCTGCCCCGACCGGGAATCGAACCCGGGACCCCAAGCTTCGTAGTCAGGTTCTCTAACAACTAGGCTATCCGGCCGTCTAAAACACATAGTTTAATATACTACATAACTACATTAATTTTATCATCCATGAAACAAGAAAAAAAATTGAATTGAAGAAGATTTGGTGAAAACTATTGTAATTCCAAATACGTTAGATAATAAGGCCCCAGGGTGTAATATTGAGAGGTTCCCATGGAACTTGGTAAATAGCTGAAATCTGTCGGGTAAATAACTGAGAGATCTTTTGATCACGCGAGTAAAGTCGTGGGTAAATGATTATAGAATAACGGAGATTTTGGAGGTTGCAGTTAAAATACAACCCCGTATTTATCGACCCAAAATTAACGAACAATAAGTACTATCTGATAAATGAAACTAAAATTGCCATAGGGGTTTGTATTTACAGGTCATGCATTATTGGCGTTCATTCTGGGCCCACAATAAAAGGTCGTGTTTTAGGTGCATCCATTTTGGTGATGTGACCAGGATAAATTCTAGACAAAGTAATAATTCATTGTATACAAGTTTTTTACCACCGTATTTGTGATTAAAATTCACATTTTCCTTACTAAACATTACTATTGAATTACCTACTAATCCATAATCTCCTTAGACGAAACATTAAAAATAGAAGAATAAATTTTTTTAAATGAACATTACCACCATTAAAGTCGCGGTGGCCTAGTGGTTTGTCCTATGGCCTCTCAAGCAGAGGGTCGTGTTTTTCACCTTTGAGTTCTTCGGAATTTATGTGCGAAATTAATTTGAAATTTACCACGAGCTTTACGGTGATAAAAAACATCGTGAGGTAACCTGTAACTATACACCTGCGAAGAAATTCAATGGTGTGTGTGAAGTTCCCAATCCACACTGGGCCCGCGTGGCAACTACGTTCCAACCCCTCTCATTCTGAGAGGAAGTCTGTGCCCTGCAGTGGGACGTATATAGGCTGGGATGATGATGATGAAAATTACCACTGAATTACCTACCATCCCATATTTTATCTCTCTAGACGAAAATACTAAAAAAAAGAACAATTTTATTCTGACTAATAACTGCTATTAAACTAGCCTATAATCAACTAAGTTAAATCATCTGTACGATTTGATTCAAATCGTAACTAATAGAATTCAGTACTTAATCTAAAATAACTGAGGCACAGTTCTCAAGCGCCTAGAATCTAGAAAGTGGTTTTAAGCGAACGAGTTAAATTTTTACGTCCACTTTAAATTCAGATTGCGTCTAATTTGAACTAGATCCAGTATCCTTGCCAAAACTACAGTAATCTCTACCTCCACAGTAAGAAATCGTTTACAGTTCTTGCAAATCACGAAGACGAGCGGTCCTTACTTGTGGTAAACACGTATCTGTATATGTGTCAAAGTGTGCGTGAGAGCGGAGGGTATGGTAAGAATAAAAAATAAATGTTCAACAAATTTATCGCGCAGCACAGGGTTTATACACATTCAAACTTATACAGGATGTAACATTTAGATCGGTCAGTATGGAATAGTCTGAAACTATAAGAATGTTGAATTTTAAAAAAAATGGTAGTCATTTCGAACACCTACTAAAATAAATGAAAGGATATGAAAACAATGAATTTTATTATTTTTTGAAATCATGTTTATGTAGTTATAAATAGTGTTAGTTTTATTCTTCAAAACGTCCGGATTCGATTCCCGAGCTGAGTAAAAGTTTTTTTAAAATGTATGATTGCAGTTTTTCTTGTTACTAAAATCAATGACATGGTTCCTAAGAACAGATCTTCGTATGTCTTATAGTTTCAGACTTTCCCATACTGACCGAATGTAAATGATTCACCCTGTATACACGTTTAATTAAGTGTCTAGCCCGTTGGATTTGGTGACTTGCAAGAACTATACCTGACTCTTTAAATTTTTTAACACTTAGCCAATAGAAAATATTTGATGAACTTAAAATCCAAATAAAAACCGGCCAAGTGCGAGTCGGACTCGCGCACGAAGGGTTCCGTACAATTATCTATAAAAATCACGTTCGTTGTATGGGAGCCCCCCTTAAATATTTTTTTATTTTAATTTAATGATTTATTTTTAAAGTCAATACATAATTCTGTGAATATTTCAAGCTTCTACCTGTTTCCCTTATCAATATCGAGCAAAACGAGCAAAAAAATCACGTTTATTGTATGGGAGCCGCCTTAAATATTTATTTAATTCCATTTTTTAGTATTTGTTGTTATAGCGGCAACCGAAATACATCATCTGTGAAAATTTCAACTCTCTAGCCAGGCTGGCATAGTCACACAGGTGCACTAAAACCTTGAAAAAAAAAATAGAACTCTCTAGCTATCAGGGTTCCCGAGATGCAGCCTGGTGACAGACGGACGGACGGACGGACGGACGGACGGACGGACAGCGGAGCCTCAGTAATAGGGTCCCGTTTCTACCCTTTGGGTACGGAAGCCTAAAAAAAAATGATGAACTTGATTCAGTTTTCAGCTTCAGCTCCATGGGTTTACTCAAAATGTGTAGCCGTGGTGGCCTAGTGGTTTGACCTATGGCCTCTCAAGTAGAGAGTCGTGGGTTCAAATCCCGGCTCGCACCTCTGAGTTTTTCGGAATTTATGTGCGAAATTACATTTTGTAAATTACCATGAGCTTTACGGTGAAGGAAAACATCGTGAGGAAACCTGGATACACCTGCGAAGAAATTCAATGGTGTGTGTGAAGCTCCCAATCCGCACTGGGCCCGCGTGGGAACTACGGCCCAAGCCCTCTCATTCTGAGAGGAGGCCTGTGCCCTGCAGTGGGACATACATATATAGGCTGGGATGTGGACTCAAAATGTTTTGATTTTAGTAAGTGCAATTTATAAAATAAAAAGTTATAATACTATGCCCATAAAAATAAAAAAGTTTCATAGTTTAGTTCATTGAATCCATTTTTTTTTAAGAAAACGCACTCAAAATTATGTTGAATGAGGCTCAATTTGCACTGTTTTGTTTGTTTTGTTTTCTTCCATTTTTTTTCCTGTGTATCGAATATGAGTAAATAAATGTCACTCTCTCTCTCACACACACACAAAATGTTCGCTGATCACATTCACATAAAGAATTTGCAATTTTTTTTTTGCAAAAGGGCAAGCTGTTTCGAACAACGGTTTGTAGAGCGCTTTACGGTACTGATTTAGCGCATGGATAACTTTGTGCTTGAATTCAATTACCTTGGGGTCGACGACCGCCCGCTGCATTGGGTGCGTTGGCTAGTCGCGAACTAGGTATCTTTAATTGGTACCATTTGCTCGCTTTGTTTCGCTAGCGACACTTTTTTTCTCGCTTTGTTTCGCGAAAAAATAGCGAAAAATTTTTTTTCGGCGTAAAGATTTTTTTTAACAAATGAAAAATATTTACAAATGAAATAGTAAATATGATCCCACAAAAACATTTCATGTTAAATGTTGCCAAGACGAGACCATGTAGCTCGCACTGTCAAAAAGTAATCAGATCTCTTGTATATAGAGCCAAGTTTCTAACCTTACGTGCCCAGCTCTAAATCTATAAGCCCTAATTTTACACTAATTAATCTCGTAGGCGTGCAAACCGTGGACTAAACTGGCGAGTCGGCCGCACGAACTGGGCTTGAACTTAAAAATCTATTCAATCTTTTAAACTGTTTCCGTGCGGCCGACTCGCCAGTTTAGTCCACGGTTTGCACGCCTACGAGATTAATTAGTGTAAAATTAGGGCTTATAGATTTAGAGCTGGGCACATAGGGTTAGAAACTTGGCTCTATCTACAATAGATCTGATTACTTTTTGACAGTGCGTGCTACATGGTCTCGTCTTGGCAACATTTAACATGAAATGTTTTTGTGGGATTTCATTTCTTTTCGGTAGGGGATGGTTTACTAAAAATCCTGAAATACATATCTTATTATTTATAACAAGGACCCTCTATATCAATTTTCAGAACTCTAGCATCAAAATTTGCGGAAGTCTCATACAAGCTTTCACCCCCTAGTTTAAGGGGCTGGGGGGTAAAAGTTTCAGGTTTTAAGATTTTTTCGTTGTTTTTATACTATTACTAGCTTACATACCAAATTTCAGCTTTCTAGGACTTCAGGAAGTACCTTAAGTATTTTGATGATCAGTGATCAGTGACGAAATCGGGGATTTTTAGACATTGATAAAATCTAAAGTATAATAGCTACGACATTCAAACTTTGTATGTTACATGTTTGTACTAGTGTCATTATATCTTGAAATTTTCAACTATTCAACATCATCCAAAGCAAAGTTATAAGAGTTCAAAAAACGACGAAGCGTTTCGAGAAAAGGTAGGTAGTGCCCTTGCGCTCCGCTTGGCTCGTCTTGGCGGGGGCACTCCTGTGCCCCCAGATAATCAATGGCTCCACATTAGGCTAAACCAGTCATGTGGCAACCGGGTTCAGATTGTCATGCAAGTTGACGCAGAATCAGGACTTATTGGGTCCTTCTAACTATCTTATAATTTTTAATTTGGTATCAAGGTCTTATACCATAATAAATAAGTAAGGGAAAGTTCAAAAATCTTAAAATTTTGACTATAATTAGGTGATTACTAAATTAAACGGGACTGCGTGATACGCAATAAATATTTATTTATTTATCTCGACGCTTCGGCCACATTGCAGCAATCGTGGTCACGAGTTAACTACTTAGTTTAGTAATTATGAGTGAAAATCACGAAAGTTTAAAACAGTAATTTTGACTATGTCAGTGACCAATATAAAATGACCCCACACCGCATACATTTTCCTTCGGAACAGGGCTTTTGTAGCGTATTTTCGACATTTGCAAAGTACGAAAGCCTTGGTGCGCGAATCCGACTCGAAGTTGGCTGGTTTTTGTTAAAACTTAGCCGGTTTTTAGGTATTATACTATACAACTATATTGCTATTTTTTCTTGAAATCAGTGTCAAATTCATGACCAACCCGTCATAATCGGTACACGGATGAAACTGAAGTGTCAATTTTGTGCCAATTTTCAAGAGTCAATCGATTCGTCGTGAGTTCGGATAAGCTAAACGTTTTAGGTTAACTTTTTTTGGGTGAATATAGTACCGTAAAGTCAGGTTGCTTTGGTCCTGGAGGGTAATTTTGCCCATTGAGATTAACTTAGTTAGTGCAGAGGCAGCTGTCTAATGTAGGGCGCTTGCAATCACATTCACTATCTCTTTCTACTCTAATCCTATGCCGTGTGATAGAAATAAATAGTGAAAACGATTGTGTCTCCAAGTGCGTTAGACAATAACGCCTCAAACTTTATTAGGGGCCGGAATTCTCGTGGCACTTTTGATGCTGTCATAGGGACTTTTCGTTCCGAAACACATCGATACTTTATAGACCACAACATAATTAAAGATTGAAAGAAGAGGTAAAAATCAGGCGGTTTTATCGCTAAAGAGCGTTCTCTTTCTGATAACTTTTGAGTAGTTGAAAATATATAGTCATAATCATGTTTGAAAAATCCAAAAAATTTGGTATCCAAAGGTTATCTCGAAGAGATTGCTCATTCGCGATAAGACTGCTTGTTGTTTAATTCTACTCCTAATCATACTTTAAATATTGTATTACACAATACGGAGTTATTGATATGATTATGTATAGCGGAAGTGGATAAATGAGAAGTCCCTATGACAGCCTCAAAAGTGCCACGTGAATTCCAGCCCCTAAGTAATTTAATTATTACATAGAAATTTTGGCACATTGTAATATAGATTAGATGGTTTTAGTTGACCTGCCGCTTGTCTAAAATTTAATTGAGAAAACCTTCTGCAAAATTAATAAAAACAAAATATGTAAATTTCGTTTGAACGCGCAATGTGTGTGTGTTTGGTCACCAATTTGTACATCTGTTGTACTAGAAAGTGAATTTGTAAACATCATCATACGGAATATCAATTCGATTTAGAAACCAACGTGCCTTAGATTTGGGGCAAGAAAGAAATTAGCTACAGTCAGCAGCAGAAATGGATGGATGATGAATGATCTGCATACAACTCTATTTCTATGGTGATAAGAGATTGTGTAGATCAGTGGATCTTAGTGTCTGCTGCTAGCGGTACCATAAAGTCGGGTTGATTTGACCCTGAAGGGTCATTTCGGCCATTGGCATGGACTCTATCGTGATTTTATTCATCAGTTAAAAGACGTCCACTGCTGGATAAAAGCCTCCTCCGAAGAGTTTCACAACGATTAGTCCTGCGCTGTCAAAAGTCAAAAATTCTTTGACCAGTGTGTGTTGCCAGTGATGACTTATGGCACTGAGACGCGGCCGCTAACGATAGGCCTCATAAGAAATCTCAAGATCACTCATAGGACGACGGCGAGGGGTATGCTCGGAGTTTCTCTGCGGGTTCGCATTAGAAATGATGAAACCCGCGCAAGAACTAAAGTCACCGACAAAGCTCGAAGAATCGCCAGACTCAAGTGGCAGTGGGCAGGGCACATCGCTCGTAGAACTGATGGCCGATAGGGCCAAAATGTTCACGAGTGGCGTCCACGGACCGGAAGACGCAGTGTGGGTATGCTTCCAACGAGATGGAGTGACGAACTGGTTAAGGTTGCGGGAACGGGAACGCGTTGGATGCGGATGGCGCAAGACCGATCTGTATGGCGAGCCTTGGGGGAGACCTATGTTCAGCAGTGGACGTCTTTCGGCTGAAATGCAGATGGTGATGTTGAGTCCTGCGCTGCCCGCTACCAAACTGGCGATCTCTCACTCACTCTACTCAAAATAATGCTTCAACAAATTTCATTTAAATCGGCTCAGCGTGTCACCTTGTTTGAGCTTTAACATTAGCTGTGAGATTTAAGTCTGTGTTGCTATGTTCATTATCATTACCAACTTAAACTGTATATTATTATCAAACAGTTGGCTCTTCTTACGTAAATAAATAAGTCCTGTACGTTAGTTTAAATGTTTGTAATTGAAATATTATTTATTTTATTAGCAGTACGGCTGCTCACCGAATCTAAGATTATTTAAAAGCGAAAAAGTATAATAAGTAGAATAAGCATTTCCAATGTAATTTGGAACGTAGGAGTCGTAGCTTCTAATAGTTGCGATGGATGTTACCACACGCCACTGTTGGCGTATGTAAGCGATTAAGAATTTCGGGGGAGTCGGTTGGATGCGACGTGGTTCAATTGGTAGAACACCCGTTGGGGCGCATACCCAGGAGACGTGTTTGTAATTGAGTCGTAAAATCCATACAGCTTTGATTGTCAAAGCACGTCTTTGACACCAAAGTGCTACAACGTGAATTTTGGACAAATTTTAAATCCATAAAGACTCTCGCGCACAATGTCAATACTTTAAGCGTTTTTACTGCGGCCAACGGAACCGCCGACGTGAGTCTCGTTTTAAACACTTGGGATCTTTGCTCAGTTTAGTTGGTTTTTAGGGCCCCATAATCGAAGGGAGACAAATGGAACGCCAATACTACTGTCGCTACCCTGTCCGTCAAAGTGAAATATCTTTAGTACTTAGGTATAGGCTATAACAAGTACTTAGCTAGTATATTATATTTGACACCTTTTTAGTACAGTATTTTTTAAGGGTCATACACATTTTATTTGTTCGCGTCTCTCCTATTGAAATGGCATTTATAAGGTAAAAATGTCTATAGCCAATATTTTCTGTCAAGTCTACATCGACGCGTGGAACGCCTTACCAGTTTTCGGCCCATTTAAATAAATCTTAAGTTTGCTGACTTGACTTGCTGACATTTATGTCCACAGGGGAGACAACAATTTGTTTCTTACGCTGTGTACTAAGTATACACATCTGAATGTCCATTGACGCGTTATGTCTCTTCAAGTTTAATCGTCCATAAAAAAACGAATAAAACCTTTAATTCCACACATAAATAACCAGTTGTCATGGCTTTGTTTTACCGCGATCAGTCAATGACCGCGCGCAAAAAGTGGAAACCGCTTTTTGCTGCAATTTAGTGCGATCGTTGAAAAAAGTCGAAGATGCAACGAGATGGCGAATGAAAAAACCTGGCCAGTGAGAGTGACCGAAAATAGCAAGAGCCTAGCTTGGTTTCTGAGGAAAGAAAGAAAGAAAATACATATTTACAATAACACAAGACACATCCGTTGTCTAATGCCCTGAGTACTTGTACTTGTTGCTTTGCTTAGTTCGGGACTAGATCAATTGGTGTGAATTTATTTTATTTTATTTATAAATTACCTATAAACTTTTTCCAGTCAATCGTTTTTTATGGTTCATCTCAGCTTATCGTTCGCAAGATTGGCAATCTTTTGCTGATTTGGGACCAATTTATGACACATGCATGTTAATTTTCCATTGTTTAAGAGGGTTTATACCTGCTGAGCTGGCAACTTTGCATTTTTGTTAGTTTTTCTCGATTATTCCATAAAAATTTAATGAAAATTAAAAATTTTTTGTATACAAATTGTTCTAATATATAAGATAATGTGTCTACTGCAATAATAATTCGTGATAGACTTTTATTTTCTTTAAAAACGAACAAATTATTACCTAACGGTTTTTAAAGAAAATAAAAGTCTTATCACGAATTATTATTGCAGTAGACACATTAACTTATATATTAGAACAAACAAGTAATCGAGAAAAACTAACAAAAATGCAACGTTGCCAGCTCAGCAGGTATGAACCCTCTTAATTTTTCATTTTATTGTTTTTTTTTAAATATTTGTATGTTACGTCATAATGTTATTTTTGTTATCATTTGTTGACTATTTTTTGTCACAAATGAAATATTGCTATCTTTCTTATACATACATCCCACTGCAGGGTACAGGACTGTTTTCAGAATGAAAGGGCTTGGGCCGTAGTTTGTAAGGTTAACATGGTCAATATTAGGCGCTTCTATGGCGTTTTTTTTTGTCGTTTCCACCGTATCAGCACATATTTTTAAAAAGACAATGCCAAGAGTTAAGTTTTTGTAAAAACTTAAGATAGTACCGATGCTCAATCTAGTTTGACCAAATATCTTGTGACTTATCCTTCCGTTGTGGTAATAATCGTAGCATGGTAATAATGTTATGTAGGATGGTAAGAGACTACGAACCTTGAGGTCTTGGGTTCGATTCCCGGTCGGATCAGATATTTGTGTGAAAAATACGAATGTTGTGCTCGAGTCTTGAATGTTTAATATCTATTTAAGTATGTTCATCCGTTGCCTTGGCACCCATAACACATTAGTCAAGCTTTGCTTACTGTGGGGCTAGGCCAATTGGAGTAAATTATCCCGAAAAAAAAAATGTATAATCGAGTGGTCAAATCGCGTACACTCGACTACTATTTAGCTTGGTCCATATTTTTAGCATCCATCCTCGTATCCGCGGGGTTATGGATGAGGCGCAGTCAAAGTAGAACCTTTTTTTTCTTTTCGCCCTACTATTTCACATAGACATTATTCATGTTAAAATCAACGCATAGTAGACAAACCATAAATATTTCAACTAGCGCAAACCATATTTCAACAATCATAAACTGCAAACGTGGACAGTTACAGCCGAATGTCAACGAAAGCCGTCGTGGTGAACATGAGATAAAAAGGCTCCAATGTCGTAGGGATGAGAAAAAACGATACTCGGACGATGATTATACAGTTACTTGATTATTAATCCTTTAACCGCTTAGTATTTTTCGTCGTTCATGCTCATTTCACAACTGAAACGAAATAATAGAATAGAATTTGTACAAATACAAAATTAAAACTTGGTCTTATTTATCAGACCGCGGCAAAATAAATTGGATCATTTGTAAATAACAATCCGAAAATCTATTAAAGTTATAGTGTAAACAGAATAGCCTATATAGCCTAGTGGTTAGAAAACCTGACTACGAAGCTTGACGTCCCGGGTTCGATTCCCAGTCGAGGCAGGTATTTGTATGAAAAATACGAATTTTTGTGCTCGAGTTTGAATGTGTAATATATATTAAAGTATGTATATGTTTATCCATTGCTTAGTACCCATAGTACAAGCTTTGTTAGTTTGGGACTAGATCAATTAGGGTCAATCGTCCTATGATTTATTATTATTATTGTTGTTGGACTTGTTGGTTGGAATCGTAGTGAAGCAAGTCATTAAAAATATTTGACAGTCGCTAACTTTTTCATTTCCACTCCATTAAAATAAATAATAAATTAAAAATTATTTCGGGCTTAAAAACCCATAGTATTATAGATATTATCTATGATGAACTGAACTGAACTAAATGAACGAATGAACTCATCATCTCGAATCAAATATACATATTTCACTGTTGGGAACAGGCATCCTGTCAAATTGGAAGAGCTCGTTGTAAAAGATCCATAAATTGCCAAGGTGTAATTTTGAAAAAAAAAAACCGTAAAACTCAGATCCAGAGTTCAAATCCACGACCCTCTTCTTGATTGGCAACAGGTCAAACTACAGATTTTTTCTCCAATTTATAACACATATAAAGGTTGTCCCAGAAGTAAAGAGACAAATTTCAAATTTCAAACTGGTTGAAAAGATTTTCATTTTTTTAAGAAAAATAACTGTCATGGCCGCCGTAGGCATTATATCAGTCAGATTAAGCGGGAATTTTGAAAGTATTTTTAAAGTTTTAATTATAAAGAGAGCTGAACACGAAGTATTTGCAAAAAGAATTTTTCAATTTTATAAATGTCATGGAAAAACGGACACGACACGTCATTTTTCTCCAGAGGGAGTCAGAAGAACTACTTTGTATCGAATTATAAGCGTTTTGAAGAAACGCACGGAGATATTTATAAAAATATTTCTGGAAGAAAACGTACTGTTTCGTCACCTAAAAATATAAATAAGGTAAAAAAGTTTATAAACGGAATCCCTCGATGTCTGTTAGAGTTGCTGCGGATAAATTGAAAATATCGAAGTCAAGTATAGCTCGAATGAAAACACACGACCTATAGCTTAAAGCGTTTGCAAAATTATCTGCTCCTAAATATATAAAAGACCAGGAAGTGCGAGCTAAAAAAGGATGCCGAAGAGGGTATGAAAAAACACCGAATAAAGTTCTTATAATTGATGACGAGACCTACGTGCCCGTGGACCCAATGGATGTTCCTTTCCTGGGAAGCAATACTACCATGCAAACAATCGGGTTCGGGACGCTGTAGATTATTCACAAAAAATCATACCAAAGGCCAAATTTTTCAATAAATACCTAGTTTGGCGAGCCATAGACCAGAGTGGTAATACGTCTGAACCATATATTTGCACAGGCTCTATGAACGCACGCATTTACCTGAGAGAATGTATAATAAAGCGATTGATTCCCTTCATTGATAAATATTACCATAGGGAAGAAATTATATTCTGGCCGGATATGGCGTCATGCCACTACGCCACCGAAGTCACCCAACATTTACAGGCTGTGGGGATAGATTTTATACGAAAACATAATGACGCCCCAAATGTCCCCCAAGCTCGTGGTATTGAAACTTTTTGGTATTTATGCAAACGAGAATATAAAAAACAAACGGAAAAAACCCAAATCATTGGCTGCATTTAAACATCGATGGACTAGATCGGCTAAAATTGTGGCAACTAGGTCAGGAAAAGCTGTAATGTGGCGAGAAACAATAAACCTCAGAAAAATTGGCTATAAAGGCATTCCACAAGCAAATTTAATATAAAATAACAAATTTGAATATATTCTTGATTGGACTTAATGTAAATGTTAGCACTTTATTATATTTTTTCATTAAATATTTTCATTTCAAACTTGTCTCTTTACTTATGGGACAGCCCAGTATTTACTGTTACAACAAAAATAAAGTACTACGAATTACTTTATCCTTAATCAAGAAAAAAAAACACATTAAAAATGATTTAGGAATAATTTTTAATAGATATTTAATTTATTGAATCCGGCGTTACTTTGCGGAGGTCTATATTATCAATGAACTGAAACAATAAATTTACTCACCCGCGACCTTAAAAGACCCTAAATGACCTTAAAATTCGCGGGTGAGCAAAGTCTCAGTTCATTAATCGATATCGATTATCCATCTGAATTAACTATGGCCAACGTCACATCCTTAGTCCGGACCTCCCTAGTATCGAGAGGCGAGGAGCATTACTTACGATCGTGTCGGGGACCGGTGCATTTATTGCATCGTATAGCGCAAGCCTCCTCTATGCACTAGACCAGACCACTCGTTAAGTAGACATGGTGAAACATTCAGTGCACCAAACACTTTGGACGTAGTTATAATATAACAAAAATGCTAATTATCACATCGACATAAACAGAAGTCATAATGTCAAGCATACGTGTTTGACCAGGATAAAAACGAAATTCAATACGAGCTGCATCATTTCCGAGAATATAATGAACAGTTGACATAATTTGTAATTGCATAATAGAAAAATGGTATAATAGTCACATTGAATAAATAAATAAATAAATAAATAAATAAATATCACGGGATAATTCACACCAATTGACTTAGTCCCAAAGTAAGCTAAGTAAAGCTTGTGTTATGGGCTTGTGTTTGTGCTTGTGTTGTGTGAATAATATTTACAACGCATAATCTATTTAAAGACAAGGTAATTCAGGCGCCCGCGACTCTGTCTGCGAAGAATAGGGGTGTAAAAAATAGCCTAGGACCTATTCTCAGACCTGCTGAATATGCACAAAAAAGTTTCATAAAAATCGGTCAAGCCGTGTCGGAGGAGTTCGATAACAAACACGGTGACACGAGATTTTTATACATCAGATGATTACCCTAATTTAACCTGTTTTTAGGGTAATGATAAAAACGGAACGGAACTATAAAGTTTCGCCATCTCTGTCTGTCCGTCTTTCTGTCCGCGCGCGGCTAATCTTAGAGACTATTAGTACTAGAAAGCTGTAATTTCGTACAGATATAGATATGTAGCAATTATTCCGACAACTTTTTTCCCACATTTCGGGAAGGTGAATTTTCCGAGTCAAGCAAATCCTCAGAAAAATTAAAGGTAACATAACTCAGGATAATAAATAATAATATTGCAACCGGTCAAGAGCGTATCGGGCCCGCCCAAGACAGGGTTCCGTGTATGTGTAATTGTATGAATACATTTACATGAATACCGTTGGCGCCATGGACTATGAAGCCAGACGTCAGTTCCACCTCTGATATACTAGTAGGTATTATGCATTTCCGCGCTTGGGTAATTTCGTTGACTACTTACTTAGTACCCAAGCAAACACTGTTACTTTTAAAATGCAAAGCGTATGCAAAATTACAATACTGCAAGAATCACGATATGAACATAATTTTATGTTCAAATTCAGCAGTTTTTTAGCGATAGAAATGTGGTAATTTCGAATCAAAATCCGTTTAGGTTCATTTCGTCCACATTCCCACTTCGTGCACATTCCCACTTCGTGCACATTCCCACTTCGTCAGCAATCCCATTTCGTCCACAATCAATTCCCAATTCGTGCACTTCCCATTTTGTCAACATTCCCACTTCATCCATATTCCCACTTCGTCCACATTCCCACTTCGTCAACATTCCTATTTCGTCCACATTCCCATTTCGTCCACATTCCCAATTCGTCCGCATTCCCATTTCGTTCACATTCCCAAGACACCCCATTAAAAAAATACACCCAAATGTGGACGAAATGGGAATGTGGACTACAGTTAGTTATAAATTATAAACTGCCTGTGCGCAAAATTTCATCAGAATCCATCAAACCGTTTTAAAGTGAAATAGTAACAAACATCCATACAAACTTTCCCGTTTATAATATTAGTTAGTAAGATAAAGTAAGATCAAAAATATATTTTCTTAAACAAAAACGAAACACACTTACGCCTCTATATAAAATGATTCACGATTTGCTATAAAAAACCTCTCGAATCAAGCATCGCAATTATGAACATAAAAGCTTTGCCAGCAAAAAACTCGTGAAAGTGTCAACACTTAAACACCTACTGTCACTTTCGATCGGACTTTGATTGGTACCAATAACTATTTAAATTAATTCTTAACGAGCCAATGTGAGCAATCACTGGTACATTGACCCCAATCGCCGAGATTAGGGTCAAACAAAATATTCAGTGCTACTTGCATTCAGTTCTTGACTGCGGTAGATATCGAAAACTACCTATTCTATACTACCTTTAAAGTCGTCTCAGAAAATGTGGACGGATTAATTGGGATTGTTAAAAAAAATACCAATATTTTTTGTACAGGAAGGTCAACTATAATTGTGAAACTCATTTCTTTTTCGTTTAGTACACTACACTTTTTTTTGGTTGATGACGTCAAAGTTTAATCTAGTGTTGTGCTAGTGTTCCCGCACAGCTGCTTATTCTTATTTCATAAAGTCTATATAATTAAGTTGAGCACCGGCGTTAACTTATTTTTTAACTGTTGTGAAGTTTAGTGTCAATGTCATCATGCCAAAACCAAGGCACAATCGAATTGTTAGGAGTCAGTTTTGGGTCCAAATCGAATTCCGTAGTAGGTATAATCCATGCGTAAATTGTGAAGAATTCTGAATAATTCTATTCCTCGCCATATAAAGTATGACTTGGACCGTCTACTTCATAGTTTTCAAAATCCAATGAAGGTTGTTGTTTTTTTTTGTTTAATAAATTATTTGCCTTCTATTAAGGTACCTGATATTAAAGCTTTTGAGCATAGGGACCCGAAAAGCAGTCAGACTTTTCATCTTTACCAGCACCAGGTTTAGGGTGGGTGCAAGTCGCTTCCAACCGTAATGATTGGGCATCCATGGGGGAGGCCTATGTCCAGCAGTGGACGCCCTACGGCTGAAATGATGATGATGATGATGATGAGCACCAGATTGTCCGTCCAGATCGATCGTCTTTGGGGGAGGATTTTGTCCAGCAGTGGGCGTCTTTTGACTGATAATGACGATAATATAATAATACTCATACTTAAAATAAAAATACTACTTATAAAAAATACGAATACCGAATGTAGGTAATAACAAGAAGTCATTTAGTTTGTACATTATCTGTAATAATGTTAGTATACAGTCTTATCAGTATGGTTATAGCTTCGATTTCTGCCATTTAATTTGCAGAGTAATTTGTTTTATTTTAATCGTATAATTTCATTTTAACAAGTTTATTTGACCGGCTGTTTACCGTAACTCGAGCTAGCTGTTCTTGCGGTGTTATTATGACTTTAGTGCGCGCAGTAAAATTATATTTACGACTACGTATTTTGTATCATATTATATCTTATTAGTTAATAAGAACACCTAGATGGTCAACGTTACAAATGTATATGTTGCAAGATACATCTTCAAAATAACAATAAATATTTTTATGTGACTCGAAAGACTATGAAACTGACAATTAATTTTCTATTAATCAAACCGACGGCTTTATTGACAATTACGTACAAAATCGCTTTTAATTTTAATTCCATCTTAGTTAACTTAGAAAATAACATAACGTGATTACATTTGTCCCTAGGTACTTTGTTGTAACATTCATCATCATCATCATCATTTCAGCCGAAAGACGTTCACTGCTGAACATAGGCCTTCCCCCAAGGCTCGCCAAACAGATCGGTCCCGTGCCATCCGCATCCAACGCGATTGTAACATTGTTCTCATCGCAAACGTTATAACTGTTTCTGATATCCCCTAAATGACTAAATATACAATAAGTACTGTATGGATCTCCGCAAAGTAACGCCTGACTCAATAAATTCCTCAATTATGGTTTATTTACTAGGTCTTCCTTTACATCTTCCTCACAGTCCTTCGTCTATATTTCTTTATACATATTTTAAATATTCTTTCTAAGTAAAAAAGGGTGGATTTCGTGTGTTTATATCATTTATATAGAGTTCAAGGGGGTGATCTCCAGAAAAATGGAACTACTTTCAAATCTCATTCACTAATGGCTACACTATGCCTGATTAAGTTCTTTTATCGCGGAAAAATGAACGCGACGCAGACAATGTTGCGGGAAAATGCTTATAATAATTATAATATTATTTATTTCGAATAACTTATATTCTTAGTACAAATGTTTTTTACCAAATAGGTACTACAAATTTACCAAAAAACCCTATTATAAACACTTGCTTTTGCTCGTGCCCCTAAACTCACTCGTTAACCTTTCCGATCAGATACTCCATTATGTTACCTTTCGCCTCTAAACGGGCTAACCCAGTCACAATACCTATCAATAGCTAGACGTTATTCAAATCCAACTGTGTCATAGATTGTTCGAGCTGAGCCAATAAACGATTCATCGAGGATGACGCGACGTTTATAGGTTTCGGATTGAGATTATAGACGCGCGTTAAGTGTTAAACTACGATCAATATCACCGCAATTACTTGAAATGCGTTTGTGGCGTTTATTAAAATATACATTAAAATTAGCCTGGAGAAGTATCTCACTGATGAGCAAAAACCTCCACCCATTTTCTCCATTAGTCTAGATTTTGAACGATGTCCTTCCATTCCATAAGATACAGTTTAGGTCGTCCTGCCAACTCCTCTTGGGCTTACTTGTGGTATCCAGTCTGTGGTTATTTTAGCCCTACTATTTGGATGCATGCGGCTGGCGTGACCTGTCCAGTCTCAATTCAGCTTGGCAGTTTTGGCACCCCATCGGTACTTAATGCTTGTTTTGGAGCGCAGCATTGTGTTTCGGATTCGTTCAACCTGCCTCATCTCGAGCATACTGCGCTTCATTGCTTACTGGAAAGCCTTCAATTTAGTTTTCTGTAACTCCATTAAAGACCATGTTTGAGCATAGTAAGCTACGGCAGGTAGTATACACATATCGACAAGTCACATTTACTTAAGTAAAACTGTTTTTTTTACAAGCTTTTTATCTATCTTGCATTGTTTGTATGTATTTATTTTTTTGTATTTATGTGGATAATTTTATCCACTTCAAAAATTGCAAACCATTTTTCGAGCACTTGTTGGTATCATTAAGCTGAAATTTGACATACTTTTGGAAGTCTAGTGACAATACAATAATGTAGTAATTAAATTATGGTGGCCCAAATTAAGATTACTTCTACAGGAGAGAACTTGGATGACAATGTATGTATAGACAGTAAAACATACAGTTACCTAAAAATTAATTTGTATTACATATTGAACTTTTATCTTTTTGGTTCTTTCTTTGGACGACCCGATAGCTACTGATGATGGAGAACTTGGAACAGATATACTTATATGTAAAATGGGTCTTATTAAGTTTGAGATTAGGTCAATCAGTGTCAATTTATTAAGCCTTTTTAAAAGTAACCGCTTGAAAGCCTTTAGTTCTTATATTAACGCACTAAGTATTGTTTGTTTTGCCATACAATTTGGTGTCCAATGAAGGCTCGGCAAAGAACCTGAGCTTTGATGTAACGGAAAACATTGTGATTTGCTGGTGCATAACCTATGGTAATGACCCAGACGTTATCAAGCGTAAATGTCCTGCTATCCCATTCCAGTTTGAGACGGAGTTTTCGAGTTAGAGTGAGACACACTAGATAAGAGTTAACATTCTACTTCTCCGAATGAGATTGGATAATCTGAGTGTATAAACCGGATAGTGAAGAGAATGAGACGGTAAGGAGTTGCGGATAAACTGAAATTTCCGTCACTTTTGTCTTCAGTTAATCCACATCCCTCGATGAATATACTATACTATAAATATAATATTGGGCGACAAGCAAAGTTATATAAGTTATGAAAAAAAAAATTGTATTACATACAGTTAAATAAAATAAAATAAATATTAGGGGACAATCTTACACAAATCGACCTAGTCCCAAACTAAGCAAAGCTTGTACTATGGGTACTAGACGACGATAAACATACTTATATAGATAAATAAATACTTAAATACATAGAAAACATCCATAACTCAGGAACAAATATTCGTGCTCATCACACAAATAAATGCCCTTACCGGGATTTGAACCCAGGACCTCTTGCTTCCTTGCTTGCTTATTTGTTAGTTCAGCGATCATAGACATTTTTTGAAAATAAATCGGGTTCGATTCCCGTGTCGGGGCAGATATTTGTATGAAAAATACGAATGTTTGTTCTCGGGTCTTGGGTGTTTAATATGTATTTAAGTATGCATCTATCTATATAAGTATGTTTATCCGTTGCCTAGTACCCATAACACAAGCTTTCCTAGCTTACTTTGGGACTAGGTCAATTAGTGTGAATTGTCCCGTGATATTTATTTATTAATTAATTAATTTATTTATTTATTTATCTAATACTAAAAGTGTTATGTTATGTAACTCTATTGAAGCTTCTTTAACTAAGAGACATGGTTTTTTTTTATTCTTTCCAGAACTGACTTAACTTGACATCTCCTCCGGTACCAGGTTATTGTTAAGATTGGGGACTTAACCCTACTTTGACAGATGTGCACAGCGCTAAATGTAAAATGTGAAACAAGGCTAAATAACTTGAAATAAGACGTAAATTCAAAAACCACAATCGCCTACACAGTTACTATTACTTATCACAGTTATAATAACATTTGAACTTTGGAAGCTCCACTGAAATAGCCAAATGCTTACTAACACATTTCCTAAACATAAAGCTAATCTAATCTGTCACTCGATCGATGAAATTAGTGACTAATAATTAAAAAGTGTCAATCAAACTCGCCGTCAAAATAAAGTTGTCAATAATCTTCGCAGCATCCTGATTTCAAAACCTGTTTAGTAACAATGCAATATCTTATACATATTTAATCGTATTTACGTCGTGTAACGGTTTAAAGAAACGATACAGCACAGTGATAGGAAAACAATTACGATTGATGCTGGAACGTAAAAGCTATTGTGGTGCATCGTAATTAAATCTTACAGTGGTAATTTTACTGTTAGTTTTCAAGGTAGGTACCTTCACTTTTATGTTCGACACGAAGGCTCAAATAAAAGTGTTCCGAGAAAGTCTTGAAGTTTTCCTCAACGGTGCATTGAGGATTTTATTTAGGGCAAATATTCAAAATACGTAAGACAGCGTGTTAAATGAAGTGCACGAAATGAAAGCAAGAGTAGAAGGTTTTTTTTGTGAATCGAGGTGACACTCGTGCAATTTCTTCGCTGGTTTTCTACCACCCAGAAATTCTGAGGTATAATACTTTATTATCATCTTTTCAACCTATGTACGTCCCGCTGCAGGGCACAGGACTCTTCTCAGAATGAAAGCCTTGGGGCGTAGTTTCCACGCGGGCTCAGTGTAGAATGGAAACTTCGCACACACCATTGAATTTCTTCGCAGATGTGTGCAGATCTCTACACCGTAAAGCTCAAGGTAAATTTCAAAAGTAATTTCGCACACATAAATTCCGAAAAGATTAGATGTGCAAGTCCGGGCTTAAACCCACGATGCTCTATTTCAAACTAAATACAAACCGAAATATAGATGCACCGAAAAAAACCCAGAAAAAAGACCAATGCTGGGAATCGAACCCAGGTCCTCAGCGTTCCGTGCTGCGTGCTTACCCCTACACCATCACTGGTCTAGAAGTTAGCGACGAATTTTTCCCATACATCGTACACTTCAGTCTGTTATAATCACATTATGCAGTGATAAAGCGCACATCTATGTTATGCCCTCTACCGAGAGACTTAACACTCCTTCGGAGCTAACCGCTCACCTGGACCAAGAGATGGCGCTACTAAGCCAACTTTAACAAGTTAAGTATGAAGTATCTTTTTCTATTTTTTTTTTCTACTTCATTTTTTATTACTTTTACGGTCATCCCGTGAAACCGAAATATAGATGCACAGAAAAAACCCCAGAAAAAAGACCCTTTCTTTAACCTTTTTTGAAAAAGACCCTTTTTTGGTCTTTTTTCTGGGGTTTTTTACCGTAAAGTAATAAAAAATGAAGTTGAAAAAAAAAATAGAAAAAGATACTTCATACTTAACTTGCCACGATGCTCTGCTTGAGAGGCCGTGACTCAAACCACTAGGCTTTGCGACGTTTGCGACGGCTTGTAGAATACTAATTTTGCCGACTGTCTTACTTCATGCTGAAAGATTGCTGATTCGCTACTAGGAAGGGTCTACCATTTGCATTGAACCGGAAGACAGCGTTGGCAGGCCTCCTAGAGGACCAAAACACCACGTCAGTTGCGAGCGACCGGTAGATGTGGATGGTCTTTATCAATAGACACACACATACATCGTAATTTTACTGTAAGTATTTTAGTTGTGGTTTTTTGATGAGTAAGTGCTTGCGCGATGCCGAAGCCATATTGCCGGGCGGTATTGGTGGCCTCTTAAGAGGGTACGATGGCTGAGAGACTTTTGAGAAATAGGTATTTTAATGAAATGTCGCTGTCTTGCCCGAACCCCTCCGTGTCAGTACAGCGAGAGCGGGACAACTGCAGCTCAGACCGTTAATAGGCGCGTAAAATTGATCAAAACAGCATTTCGTAATCCCCTGTTTTCTTCTCGAAAACGGGACCAATAAAATTATTTTTTTCAAAAATAATTAGAAGACAGATTCAGCTATGCCCCTATGTTTTCCTTTTTTTGTTTATATCCGGGATTCTTTTCTGATGAGTGTCTGAAAATGAAGTTGAAATTGGGCAATTTTTTCAGTTTTTGAAAGCTCATATTTCTTATGTTAATTGAAATATGGAAAAAAACGAAACATAGGGGCATAGCTGTGGTATATACAGATTACACAGTAAAAAAAATTGGCTCTAAAGCCATTATCCAGGGAGGAAACAGGGGATTATGTTTGTATGGAGAAATGGTGCGCATCGTACCCTCTTAACGGCCCTTGGCGTAAAAAGAAATTTAACACAATATAATAAAGCACTAACGCGTTTAATCAGCGTTACTAACAAACCATGTAAATTAAAATTGAATTGACTAGCAGTCACAAAGCGCTTATAACGGTTGTTTAGCTTGTCTTCGGACTAATTTTTTTGCCACTTTTCGCGGAGGGGGACCAGACCTGTATACCTCCACACACACACACGCATAAGATGTTGTACAGCACACATTAATGTCAAAATTTTATACGCTTCTACAAACTTTAAATTAAATTAAAGATCTCAAAAATGCCTTCAGGTAAAAATAAAAAAAATTATATTGCCCCAGAAAGTGGACTTTAAATTAATTATTTTATGAGTTATCCGTATTTTTCACTATGAGTGAGTGTCAATATGGTTTCATGTTTATATTGCTGCAAAAAATAAATAACTAATCACATTGTTTCAAACCAATTTATTTGTAATCTCCACTCACGGTCAAAAAATTCAGCCCATAGTGCATCTTTCATACAAACGAGGTCACTTTTATGTCTTGGTTCTCCACTAGGCGGTGCTTTGGATGTGATCTGATGATGGCTACTCTGAGCATTGATAAAGGACATTCAGAGTTCCTAAGATACCTACCTGATTGAATCTGCGTTTAACACGGAAATTATACATGTTCAGAAAAAACATCTAAAATAGCAATAAAATGAATGAAAATCTAAGTGCTAATACAATTATCTCGCTGTGGTGTGAACTGCTTGTTGAATCAGTTGTGTATGTTGGGAACTCTGGACCTTCATTATCGATGCTCTGGATATCCATCATCAGATCTCAACCGGGCACCGCTCTGCTGGAGAACCTAAGCCATCAAAGTGGCCTTATTTGGATGAATGGTGGATTGTGGGATGAATTATTTGACCGTGAGTGTATGTATTTTTTAGGAAAAATGCAGTGCCTTTACAAGGTATCTATCATTTTACTGACACGTTTAAATAATTCTAAGACCTACAGTAATTATTACATACATTGAATATTATTTTATATAAGTACACCACCACAAAAATGTGAAACACCTACTTCTTATAGGTAATCAATGTGGTCATTTACCATATTTTTCACAAAAGCATAGCATAGTAATTTTTAATAGTGAGCACACTTAGTCTCTGCGAGTCTGCGCTAACTGCCCATACAAACGGTTGAGTCCTGGCATGCGCTAAAGGTCGAAAGTACTGGGGCGGCGAATGGGTTTTGGGGGAGACGGGGCCCCGCACCGCACCGCACCGCCCTGCGTACTCCTCCTGTCTAGATAGCAGAGTTTTTTTACTTTCTCGCCATCTTTTAAGTGTTTTGTAGAGAATTTTAACACTTGTACGGTTTGGAACATAGATCCACAGGCTTAGTGGGATAATTATGGCTTATTTTGTGAATTAATGGCGGGCCGGAATAAACAGCTGAATAAAGGTTTAAATAAAAATAATGATGTAATATTGCTTACTTCTTTATCATTATATTATTAGAATTAAAAAAAGAAATACCTCGACCACATTCCTGCGGCCGTGGTTACGAGCAGAGTTCGTTTAGCCGCACGTGTTTTTCCAACTACTCGCATTTGATCTTGTAAACATTACAATATTGTCGAATTTTTAAATTTTGTATTAGTCAAAGTAGCGTAAAAATGCACGGATAAGTGGTACATGGTAAAAAAAGAGTATTTGTATATAAATAACTAATTCCAAATTTAAAAATTCTAAATTCATCATTAATTTGAAAAAAGAAAGGACATAATAAATTACCCTCGAGAAAATTTTATGTTAAAAGAGTACTGGTCAAGTAGACAAAAATATTTAAACTCAACCGGCAACCACATTTTTATTAATTTAAGCTGGTCATACCAGGCAGAATGTTGTTCAGGGAAAGAACCAATCATCCTTTAGTAAAAAGTTAGTAAATAACAATAGGCTACTTTCCTAACTAGTCAGTCTTTTAGATTATCAAAAAATATTGGACACGTATTTTTTATTTTGTCAATTAAACAAAAAATTACGAAGATATAGCGCGTTGAAGTTTCGCGTGACGTCACTTGTTCCTACACTTTGTATGAACGTTTTAGGAACAAGTGACGTCACGCCTCGTCAGGCGGAACTTCAACGCGCCATATCTTCGTCATTTTTTGTTTAATTGTCAAAAGAAAAATTACGTGTCTAATATTTTTTGATAATGTAAAATACGGACTAATAAGAATTATTATTTTTTTACCTAGAAAACATCCCTATTGTGAAAAGGAGTCACAAATCTTTGACAAGCATCAGATACGTGTATTATATTTAAAAAAACAGTTATGTTGAAGTATCCTGTTTTCGCATAATCACATTCTAAGTTTTTAATTTAATTGTAAAAGTCTTTTAAAGTTGATTGCCGGACACATAAATTTGGAACAGATTTGACGTGAATTTTAATTTGTAATTGGTTAACTGTAAAATAAATACAAATGCAGTTACTACGACAGTGCTCTATGAAATATGTAACGGGGTCGAGATTGAACCAGTTTTAGTTAACTAACCTTTAAAGGTTTATTTTGATTAAAAATTCCCTGCACCACGTAATTTAAATTAGGTTTCATTTAAGGTTTATATAAGCTAACTTTTTTGAAACAAATAATTTGTGTATTTTCTTTTTGATTTTTAAAACACAGTTATTCTAGAAAATTTGCAATATATCAAATTTTAAAGCAGTTTTTTTGCATGGGTAATATTATGGTCTTATAATTTTTAACTTTAATTACATAACTCTGGAATACTTTTAATTCATGTTTAATTAAAATTCACATTTTTCTAGGCAAGAATAAAAACAAAGCCATAATTAAAAAAAAAACTTACTCAAAGTTGTTCCAAAGTAACACGGCTCCGAAAAACCACAGCACTGGCAATTTTGAAAATCGAACGTAAGTTCAACCGGCACGATTTAAAAACCGTTACGTGCGACGTCGTCGGCGGTTACCGAGGTACTGGCCAGTACGAAGTCGCTCGGGCAAATATATCTCGCATACTAGTTTCTGTCGTCTTTCACTGGTATACCCACAGCACCAGTGGCTCCTGAAGGAGACGCCTCGCCTTACGAAATTTCGCTCGCGGCATTTGGTTGCGTGCCGCGAACCAGCCAACACTTTCTGGGTTAATGAGGAGACGGAGTTGCTGTTTTCTAAGCGTTTTCGAATTGACGCGCTCTGGGTGCCGAGTGCTGGGGACCGGCCAAAACGATTGACACCTGCTTTCTATCACACTGGGTACTTGGCATAGTTGTATGTATTTTGGTGTTTGATTTGGAGAGTTTCTGCGTTGTTATGCACTCCTAGTACAACTATGTGCGTCTCTCGTTTTTTATGTTGTTTGTTTCGTGAAACTGTGACGTAATTATGTATGAGTAAATAAATATATATTATAATCAATTACGTATAAATTAAAATCAAAGGACCTCTGTTTACTCGGACGCTTGCGGAAAAAATATAAGTCTCGATTAAGATTAATTGTGTAGTATTAAAATATATCAGATTAATTAGGTACCTAATTATTCGTATTAACATGGATGATATAGACTGGATTGGCAGTCGCCATAGTACGTATCGGCCGCGGTTTTTGTAGTTCGAATATTAAATCTAGATGGCACTGAAATGAAAACAATAAGACTACAGATGTTTCATATTACTACAATGTATTATTTTTCAAAAATATTGCATAATAATACATTTGCAGTGATATGAAATATCTGTAGTCTTATTATTTCGCCTTCAAAGCCTCTGGCTATATTTCAGCGTCATCTAGATTTAATAATCGAACTACAAAAACCGCGGCCGATCAGTACTATGGCGACTACCAATCCAGTTTATAATTATCCTTGGTATTAATAACGCTCCATTGAAATCAGCTGCCGGAGCAACTTTTTACTTTATACAAAGCACAGGTCAGATCATGTATGGAATACTGCTGCCACCTTTGGGACGGTTCTGCCAAGTATCAGTTGGCAGCGTTGGATTCGGTGGAGCATCGAGCCCGAAGACTCATTGGTGATAGTTCGTCAATCGGTGGTAGGCTGCAGAGCCTCGAGCACCGTCGTCGAGTTGCTTGTTTGTCTGTTTTTTATCGGATACATTTTGGAGAGTGTGCGCAGGAATTACATGATTTAATTCCTCCATCTCCATTTCACCATCGGACATCCAGGCGGGGGGAGCGTCTTCATCCTTATGTGGTTAGTATTCCAGTGGCCCATACGAAGCGCTTCGCGACATCCTTCCTAATGCGAACTGCTAAAGAATGGAATTCGCTCCCGTCGTCTGTATTTCCTGATAAATACAACCTAGGTCTCTTCAAGGCTGGAGTGAATAGGCTGTTACTGAACCAGTGAGGTACACCTTTGGCCTCATCTACACTTTTCATCAGGTGAGATAGTGGTCAATCACGGGTCAGTTTTATGTAAAAAAAAAAAAAAAAAAGCTTCCTGATCTTTTCTTATCTTTCATTTCATTCTTTTTGACATCTTATTAAATATGTGTATACATTAAAATTG
Organism: Archips crataeganus; assembly: GCA_947859365.1. Lineage (NCBI taxonomy): Eukaryota > Metazoa > Arthropoda > Insecta > Lepidoptera > Tortricidae > Archips > Archips crataeganus. Next base: position 13,891,080 of record OX402067.1, on the reverse strand, counting down.
ATTAATCATCTCACAAGTTATAGTGCTACTAGCTGACCCCGCAAACTTTGCTTTGCCACAATCAACTAGGGGTATAAAAATAGCCTACAACCTATTCTCAGACCTACCCCATAACAAAGTTCGATAACAAACACCGTGACACGAGATTTTTATATATAAGAAGATATAACCGTCAATTTTATTTTATGACTATAAAAAAAAAACGCAGGCCTATCTCATCAACATCCCCATTTAATTCGGACATAAGTACATAGTTTTTATATATAAAACTGACTTGACCTAGGTGAGGTGAGAATAGGTCTAGGTATTTTACTCTCATTGATTCAGTTTAGTGGTGGTGACAGTGTATTTAACTGTATGGTTGGTTGGAGTTGGTTCTATTAATTAATAGGAACATAACATATAGGGGTAAGCTACACTACTTGAAGATAATTTGATATAAGTGATAATGTCTGTTGATAATGATAGAAGGTCAAAGGGAATGCTAAATAAGAACGACCGAAGTGAGTGCTGAATGAAAACTGATATATTGATATACTAGCTTTTGCCCGCGACTCTGTCCGCGTGGAATTAGTAATTTGGGCAGCTTATTTTTTTTATCAAATTTGCTTTTTCATCAATTATGGCTCTCCTTAGTTCCTCGATATAAAAAATTACCCGCCCCCGCAACCCCCCCCCCCACCGCAAACCCCCCCTAACCCCCCCCCCCCCCCACCAAACCCCCCGCACACCCGCGTTCACATTCACCACCGTACTCCCAAGTCAAGCGTGCCTATAGAAGTTTTACTTCAAAAACCCCTGATTTTGAAACATTCTTCCGCTCCGCTCCGCTCCTATTGGTGTTAGCGTGATGATATATAGCCTATAGCCTTCCTCGATAAATGGGCTATGTAACACTGAAAGAATTTTTCAAATCGGAGCAGTAGTTCCTGAGATTAGCGCGTTCAAACAACTAACAAACAAACTCTTCAGCTTATTAATTCTTCAAAAACTGTTCGATAAACTTTTAAAATAGACGTATCTTTCTTATTTGTGAACCGATTGAAATGAAACAAACACTAAATGTTAATTCAAGAAAATACCAACATATCAGTGAAAACCGCATCCTTCTAGGTTAAGTCGTTTCTGAGATTAGCGCGCACAAACGCACAGACAAACAGACAAACAGACAGACAAACAGATAAACAGACATACAGACAATAATTCTAAAAATCATTGTTTCGGGTTCTATTGCGCTAATAAATAGCCCTAGTGACAGTTTTTCTCAAATATCTTCAATGTACAGACACCGACTTGTTACAGATTTATTATATGTGATAATGATAATGATAATGATAATGATAATGATAATGATAATGATAATGATAATGATAATGATAATGATAATGATAATGATAATGATAATGATAATGATAATGATAATGATAATGATAATGATAATGATAATGATAATGATAATGATAATGATAATGATAATGATAATGATAATGATAATGAAGGCGTAGGGATGTGACGACCCAATCGCCCGCTGGTGTTGTGGTGTCTGTCACCAGCGCAGTCAGTCAAAAGGCGTAGGGATATGACGACCTCATCGCCCGCTGGTGTTGTCGTGTCACCAGTGCAGTCAGTCATCGCAGGGCGGCTTGTGGCGAGCTGTTGGTGCGTAGCGACACCACGAACCCGAGACCTCCAGGGGTACACATACACACATGCGCTTATACACACACTTACACACAGTTACACACCCACCCCGCCTCTAGTTTGCCTTTGTTGGTCGCCTAGAGTGGAGCGCAAGAGCTAATGCTCGAAGGATGGATGTGTTTCCGTAAGTGGCGAGTTGGCATTCTGAAGTTTAAAGTCCAGGAACACCTCTCCATCCTTAGCCGTTTACACCAATGTTGCCGCCTCGTTGCCCCGAGTGGGCAATAGTTTGAGGGGCCCATTTAGTGAATGGCGAGTCACCGCCTACCAAAACTTCAGTTTATGAGATATTGAAATGGTAGGTGTCCGTTATCTCACTCCATAGCCTGGTAATCCTGTCCACAACATCCCAACCCCATAGCCAATTCCATGTCGCTTCCTACCTGGCAATAGTTTGGCAACTGTGGGGGACTGTCCGCTAGCACATCCTCATGGTGTATTAGGGGATAGACCCCCATAGTTGCGCCCATCTCGCCCATTTATATTATATGGTACCAAAGGCCTCTTCATGTTGGCTTCGGCCCCATGTATGCCTTTCAAATGACCGGGTCCCCATGGGCCCGTGATCGGAAATCCGTACCAACATGATAATGATAATGATAATGATAGTGATAATGATAATGTCTGTTTGATAATGATAGAAGGTCAAAGGGAATGCTAAATAAGAACGACCGAAGTGAGTGCTGAATGACAACTGATTTATTGATATAATATTAAAAGGTTGCGTTAAGGTAAATCGCAAGCGTATGCAAAGAAAGGCTTGCGCAATAAAGTTAACAAACTACAATTGACCTAGATATGTACGGTAGACCGTACATAAAATATTAAACTGATTCCTGTTACGCATTTTCGTAACCCAACCACAGAAGCTTAATGTAAATAGATTAATTTTGTGTACGGGGCAGATAAGAAAATGCCATCCATTGATCATCTATTTTATTATCTGATCTATCTAAGCCAGGGGCCCTTGAGGTTTGACCTATGACCTCTCAAGCAGAAGCAGGGTTCAAACCCGGGCTCGCAATTTTTAAGTTTTTCTGAATTGCTGTGCGAAATTACATTTTAAATTAACCATGAGCTTTAAGGTGAAGGAAAATATCGTGAGGGAACATTCATACACGGCCATAAAATGCAACGGTGTGTGTGAAGTTCCCAATTCGCACTGGCCTGGCTGTTTGGCGAGCCTTGGGGGAGGCCTATGTTCAGCAGTGGACGTCTTTCGGCTGAAATGATGATGATGATGACTAAGCCTCACGTGGAAACTACAGTCCTAGCCCCTGATTCTGAGATATAGGCTGGTGTCCTGAAGTGGTACGTATATATGTTATGTGTGTATAACTATTAATTAAAAAATTTAAACCGACTAGGGTTACCATATGACAGGCGTTTGGCGCATTTGACAGGCATTTTAAGGTTTAGACAGGCGTGCGGCCGGCATTGGTCTGAGACAGGCATTTTAAAAATCACATCCTTCTTCATTATTATCTATTGGCTTTTACTTATTACTTACAGCGTTTTGCTTTAGACAGGTATCCCTCTATTTACATATGTGTTAGGTCTTCGGGTTCGGCTTGGGTGACCATTAATATGGCTAATTAAATAAGTAACACGCTATGTTACTCGGACAGTCGTTTATTCAAGTCAGAGAAGCACAGACAATATATAATGTCAGTAGCGCGCTAAGGGCGCGTTCCGATACTTAACAATATGGTAACCCTACTCCCGACGCAATTTGGTCACACATATTTTGAAAATAAATACCTACCTATTATGCGTCTAAGATCCCTTCCGCAGCTAGCAAAAGAGCTGATAACTTTGAAACGGCTGAACCAATTTTGATGAAAAATGTCTAACCAACCAGTCAGTTAACTACAATTCGACAGTTAACTTCAATCCGCGAGGACCTGGAAACTACGGCTCAAGCCCTCTCATTCTGATTGGGGGGTATATAAGCTGGGATGAAGGATAGTGAAAACACCACGGATAACACGCATCTATGATCCACCGTGGCGTGTGCTCCAATAGGAAGGGCTATGGATTAGCCCGAAACATGTCAATCTAAACTCAAGCATAGACTTGAGTTATCCATATTGTTTTCACTATGAGTGAGTCACTCTGTATTTTATATTCAAAGTGAGTATGAGATGGTGGATGCTGAACTGTCAAACGTTACCAAATAAACGTTTATCGCATACAATAAACAACCGAATAGCTGATTCAGCTACCAGGGCACCAGAACCGTTGAGAAACTAATCGAGAAGCTTTGCAAACTATTCAATGGAAACTTAATCCAATTTAGCCTAACCGCCGGCTAGCGGTTGAACTAAACTCAATTCAATTAAAGTTAACCAAACAAACGATACATGGGACGTTGAGTTGTGAACGCGTAGAATTGATTAAATTTAAACTCAAGCCTTTTTGCTCATTGCAATTTTTGTTGACTGTACTTTTTGTGCACTGTATGTTTTATTACATGATATCTTTAAACTGAACTATATAAATAATTTATTGAATCAGGCGTTACTTTGCGGGAGGTCCATATCAATGAACTGGATCAATGAATTTTATTTTTGCTCACCCGCGACCTTAATTGATAGCTACGTTTATGCAAGAAATATGTGTACATGCAGTTCCTCCACCTCCACACTGTACGAACACAAACAAATCACACAAACCCAACTATCACAACTACCAAACTACACTAATGCGTTTCGAACTCAATCAGAGCTCATCTTCAGAGTATCGCAATCGTTCACTATGCTACCAGATGTTAGACTCTTTATTTTTTTCTTTTCTTGCATAAACGTAGCTATCATAAGGTTGCGGGTGAGCAAAGTAATTGTTTCAGTTTAACTATTTATCCTAGTATCGGGTGAGAGGCGAAATAATAACTGTTTTGGAGTAAACTACACACTAGCTACACTATTCAATTTTTGCGATAATTATGGCCCCATCGAACAGTGCGGTGATTCCGCCAATAAGAAAAGATAAGATAAGATAATTTATTCAATAATTTGCAGTACAAGATGACAAGAAATACAATGTTTTACAAAAGTCTATTTAACACGTATGCCTGCACTAGGGTTACTAGAGAACTCTGTATCGCAGGCTAAACGAGCTATCATAAATAATTAAAATAAAGAAATAATCAGCTAAGCTTAACAGTGCAAATATTTTATAAAAATATGCAGACATAAAATAAAGTTGAATCCAGACACAATAAAGAAAAATAACAAATTATTCGAAGTAATTACAAAATAGTATAGCTAAATCAATTTTATTTTTTAAATCTAAATAGGTACGTAAACATCATCCGTCATACATAAGAAGGTATTAAAGTCGTATAAACCATACTTCCATTGCAATTTTTATCCGGGTCAGAGCCGATGCGAAAATTTGTTGACTAAGATAAGAACTTAACATATTCATGCCTAAGGTAAAAATAATAAATAGATAATTTATAATTTATGTTAATAGGTCAGCCATATGGCCATCATTTGTTTTATATTTTATATAGGTAGTGGTAAATTTACAAAAAAAAACTTAAATGAAGTAAAATAATTTTATAACAACTATCGCGAAAACCTAAAGAGATACAAAATGTGGCTATTAGTTGCCTTCGTAATCTATTGAACTTATGAAACGTTTTTCAGCCATAATTTTTGCTGGACAGCCAGCCGCACCTGTAATATGGTTGCTCGCTTTTTTAAAACGCAAGCAAGTAGCGCACTTTGGATCATCTGCCTTATTTAGGCATTCTTTTATGGTATGGCCTAGCTCGCCACAGTGGCCGCAGGTGACGGTTGACTCCCGACAAAACTTCGCAGCATGACCATATTGCTGACACTTATAACATCTTGTGACCAAAGTAAAATCTCTAACAGGGCAGGAAGACCAATTAATAAAGACTTTGTCTTTAGTAATTAAGACTTTACGAATAGCTGCAGGAACTTCTATGACATTATTACAAGTTTCTGAATCCTTTTTTCCCGACTTGTGGCTCATCTTAATAGAGTTCAAAAACGTATCGAAACTAGCACATTGAGGATTATCGGCTAAGTTTTGGTGGTACAAACAGGAAACAACGTCAATTTCCAACATAGATGTGGGCACTCCTATAATTACTAATTAATTAATGTCGAGGTTGGATAAGACACTGCCAGACGACCTTTGATCAAGTACGGTAGAGCTGTCCGTGTTCGGTAGAATACCAGCCACAACCAATCTAGAACACTACATACTTACAACCAGCACTAGCTACACTAGCTTCACTATTTCTGATTGACATAGGCAACTTTTCTTTAGAAAAATGCAAAATTCCCGCGGGATATAAATAATTACTTATAAAATCATTGACTTCTTTATTAGTTTCAAATTTTAACTTTATGATGCCCTTTCTGCAATATTTCTAAGGCAGCATATGTTGCTCTAACACTAAAACTCATCGTTAACTCACGTAGAATTCACTCGCAAACTCCAATGCCTTTGTCATCGAAGTAGTTCAATCGATTCTCAATACAGATGAGTTTTAGACAAAATAAATAGAAATGTATTTTATATATTTACTTCCAACACATGCAAGTTAACAGTTAGAACTAAATCACATACAATAACCAGACCACAAATATTATATAATGTCACTATCATCATCATCATCTAAGCCTAAAGACGTCCACTGCTGAACATAGGCCTCAAAATTCGCCAAACAAACAGGTCCTAAGGCTAAAGATAGAGTGTGTCTTTGCGGCTGTAATTTGGATACTGTCTCAGAATATTGCTGAGGCGTGCACCTCAGCGCTGATTTTCAGGCAGCTCCATCGGTGATACCCGGATCGCAAAGGAACTGATTTTTTTGATAGCCTGTTGTACGTCCCGCTTCTGGGAAAAGGTATGAATCTTTCCATCCGTTCTTCGAGATTATCCTTTGCAACATCTTGTCAAAATGGGTCAAAACGGACCAAATCATCCCGCCATCTCCGTGTCGATCTGCCTCTGCTCGGTGCTCGTTGCTTGGAACCCAGTCGATGACGATTTTGCCGATGCATCGGCAGACATGCCCCGCCCAGTCCCACTTGAGTTTGACAGTCTTTGTCCCCACAATCGGAGTTTTGGAGCACCAGATATTAGGACTAAAACAAGACTTCAGGTTTTAGTAAGATTTCTTCTCTCAACCACGTCGCAGAATCTGAATTATTTGTCCATAAATTTAAGTGAACCATTGACATACATCCCATTTAATTTGAGTACTGACGGAATGTATAAATGTCGTGTTAACGGGACCACTTTCGCTGGTGAAGCCAGTTGTTTTTGGATAAAGCTGAATTTTATTTATTGATGCAAATCATTGTAAACAAAAGTGGTCCAACCGCTGAGGAGTTGTTTCGGATTAATTGGGATTTTCAAAAAAAAAATACCAATGGTTTTTTTTGTACAGGAAAGATATATAATTATGGAATTAATTTCAATATTTTTTCATTTAGTTCACTACTTTTTCACAATTAGTTATCTAAATTATTTTGGCCGATGACGATAGAGTTAAATCTAGAGCTCCCACACAGCTGGTTATTTCATTAATTTCATATACTTACCTAAGTATTTGATTTAGTTAGGATAAGGAAGGAATATTACTTACTCTTGTTTAATTTGTTTGAAAAGAGAGATGGCGAACATCCAAGCAAAATTTTATGCATAGTAAAAAAATACGGATAACTCATCTCTATGATTGAGTTAGCCCGACTTGTTTCGGGCTAACCCGTAGCCCTTCACCACGGAGCACGCGCCACGGCGGCTGCTGCCAAAAAAAAATGCCTTTAGACTTAGAGGTTCATCCCTGGTAATGGTTGTCGCGACAAACAAGTCTATACGTGTTATCACAGACTTCTGGCTTATACCATCATCATCATCATTTCAACCGAAAGACGTTCATTACTGAACATAGGCCTCAAACAGACCGGTTCTGCGCCATCCTCATCCAAAGCGATCCCGCAACCTTAACCAGATCGTCCTTCCATCTTGTTGGAGGCCTACCTACACTGCGTCTTGCGGTCCGTAGACGCCACTCGAGAACATTTTGGCCCCATCGACCAACAGTTCTACGAGCGATAGGCCCTGCCCGGGTCTGTATCGGATTCCAATGTTTAAAAAACATTAAATATACGATACGATAGGCACCCATTGCCATTACCCTTTGAGTCTAGTGATTCTTTGAGCTATGTCGGTGACTGCCAAATTTTATCCAAATCCGTCTACACACTTTAGCCTGTAGGAGACACACACTCACGCACTTACAAACATACTTACAAACTTTCCCATTTATAATATTAGTAGAATAAGTAGAAATTACTTTAGTGCTTCTCGAATTGTGACTCTAGTATTGCACAAAGAGGGCAGTGGGAGAGGAGGCTGTAACATGGTCATTGTTTGGCCATAGATTATAATATTATACAGACTGGACAAATTTGAAACTTTAGTGTGGTCATACAATATTATTACTGTGAAGAAATGTACTGGACAATTACCATACTTCTCCGCTACCAGCCGTGCACCAAATCTACGTCTATGCGACACATATAGGGTGTCCCAAAAATCTTATTCCACGCGAACGCATTACCGGTATATTAAGCATCCTATGTCTCTATCCAGATTTTGCTCTATCCGTATGAAATTTCATCCAAATCACACACGCTATCGCTACTTTTTGTATTGTCTATTTGTAATGATGTTTATCAAAATTTTGTTTGACGGGGCCTGTGTTGTTATAAATAAAATATTTTTTCTTCTTTATTTTCTTTCAAATTCGTTCAGCCGTTATTGTGTGATTGACTAACAAACTTTCAAACATCCAAATATCTAAACGTCCAAACGTCTTAACTGACACATAATTATAATATTAGTACCTATGATAATTTATCATTGATAAGGTCTGTGTCTCACGATAGTTTTAATTCAGAGACAACGTTAGAATTTGCGTCATAATATCAAATAGCGATGGATCGTCCACGATTTTAACTATACCGTAGCAACAACTAGACCGTTCATTTACGTTCATCGACTAGTCCACAGACTAGTTAAATTTAAATATGAACTCTTTAGCATATAGAACATAGTTCAAATTTGTTTGGTTGAATGAATAAACTGTTATCATCATCATCACCATCGTCCCAGCCTGTATACGACCACTGCAGGGCACAGGCTCCCTCTCAGAATGAGAGAGTTTGGGCCGTAGTTCTCACGCGGACCCAGTGCGGATTGGGAACTTCACATACACCATTGAATCTCTTCTCATGTGTATACAGGTTTCCTCACGATGTTTTCCTTCACCGTAAAGCTCATAATAATAAACTGTATTATTAACCGACTATTGATTTTGTGTCGACTCGCGCCTAGTAGATATGAACTATTAATTGTGAACTCTTAAATTAGCCATCTAAGAATTCAACGAGTCGACGCTCGATCAGTGGACCGTCCAAACTTTGATTCTACATGGACCGTTCAATCAACTAGTCCGTTCATTCAACTCCCATTGACAGTATCCAATTGTTTGAATCCGATATGACCTAAGCTTTCAAAAAAAGAGCGTACTCCTACCTAAAAGGCCGGCAACGCACTTGTGTCTCTTCTGGTATCGCAGGTGTCCATGGGCGACGACGATAATCGGACGAGTGTGATGGACGGTAATCGTTTACCATCAGGCGATCCGTTTGCTCGTTTGCCCCCTATACCATAAAAAAAACCCTCGAAATTGTATATTATTTACTGTCTGTTTACGGCTTGCTCTATGTCCCCGGTCCCATAGAAACGCTGTTTATGGTTCCATAGAGGTCAGTCGTGCCAACACGACGGAGGAAAACGCAGGGAACCTAATTCCCTATTTAGTGAAATCTAACAAGCTATGACTTCAATACAGTCTAATAAATAATTTTAACCGCAATAATTGTTGATTGTATGGACCTACTAGCCTTTACCCGCTGCTTTGCGTAAGTAAATTATTACATCCGGAATTTGAATGAAATTCCGGGATTGCTCACAAAATCCCGTGGGGATTCCCAAAAATTACATCGTGCTCTTCACTCATGTTGAGACGAAGAGAGAGAGGCTTTTATTTACGTACTCATATCGATACACAAGAAAAGGAAATACTTTTGGAAGAAAAAATATTAATAGAATAAAAACTTTTTAACAAAAAATTAAACCGCCAAAAAAACTGAACTGTTTGACCTTAATCTAGGTACCAGTTTGAAGTCGGTGCCTCAGCACTTAGCCAGGAGGAGTGGACCTATAATCGTCTACCTGATTGGCTTCTATCACTCCTCCTGGCTCGTGCTGAGGCACCGACTTCACACTGGTACCTAGATTAAGGTCAAACGAAAAAGGTATTATTTTTTGCTTTTCAGTTTTTTCGGCGGTTTAATTTTTTGTTAAAAAGTTTTTATTTTATACTTTTTTTCCATCCTTGGGGTAAGTTTTTTTCCAAATTTATAATACCAACTTCAAGTTATACCCTATCTATCAAATAAAAAAGAATTATGAAAATCAGACTTCTCTGTAAAAAGTTAGTCAATCATCCCCTGTTTTCCTACCCTTAGGGTAGGAATATTAGTTCCAAATTTAAACGGGACCACCCTTGGGGTATACGCTATCCAATAGAAAAAGAATCATCAAAATCCGACTACTCTGTAATAAGTTATGCGTGGTCATATAGTACAATCAGTAACTGAACAATCAATCATCCCCTGTTTTTCTACCCTTAGGGTAGGAATATTGTTTCCAAATTTAAATAAAAATTGTAATTGGCTTTCTGTATTTAATTTAATTTTTAAGATGTATAAACAAGCTGTTGGTTCTCCATAAATAAATAAATAAATAAATAAATAAATAAATAAATAACAAAAATAAATAAATAAACGGGACATACTTTCCAATAAAAAAAGAATCATCAAAATCGGACTACTCTGCAAAAAGTTATGCGTGATCATACATAAAAAAATATATATATAATTTATTGAATCAGGCGTTACTTTGCGGAGGTCCATATTAATGAACTAAAACAATTACTTTGCTCACCGGCGACCTTACAATAGTTACGTTTATGCAAGAAATGTGCGTTCATGCAGTTCCTCCACCTCCACACTGTACGAACACACACAAATCACATAAACCCAACCATCACCACCACCAAGCTACACTGACGCGTTTCGAACTCAACCAGAGCTCATCTTCAGAGTTACCACAACCGTATGCTATGCTACCAAGTGTTAAACTAACAAACCAAAACAAATGTTTTAACTTGTCACTGTAACTTCTCAAGTACCCACTTTATTTTTCTTATTCTCAAACTACCCCACAAAAATTAACTTTTATTGACATATTATAAAACTACCTTGAATTTTTTATTTATTTATTTATAAGGCATATTTAATTAATACTAACTGTTCAAATTCGACCTAAGCCGCAGTAAAGGAGAAGATACTAAATTTACCTGTTCATTAATAATAGACCCCATAGTGTTGTACCTAATTATTTCCATGCATTCCAGAGCATCCAGACGCAACCCCTTGCCGCAATAATGTAACACTTCATAAGATTCTGAATCTAACAATGAATGATTTGATTCCAACAAATGTTTTGCAAAATTCGATCTATCTGGATGCTCATTCCTATATGCCGAAACATGCTCTTTAAATCTAGTATTAAAACTTCGGCCTGTCTGTCCTACGTATATCCCATTGCAGTCATTACAAGTAAGCTTGTATACCCCCGATCTAGTTCCCTTATCTACCTGTTCTTTGTGGTTACATAGCCTAGAGTACAAAGAGTTGTTAGTCTTAAAGGCAACATTAATATTGTTTGATTTTAAAATGCCATAAATCTTATCAGACAAACCCCCGACGTAAGAGATGCTAGATCTATATTTGTTAGTAGACTGAGAAGGTAACGCAGCGTAAAGCATGCTATTTACTAACCGTGCCTGCTTCTTTTGAACTAAACTATCTACCATTGATTTTGTATAACCATTTGAGATCGCTATCTGATAAATAGTACTCAACTCTAAATCAAAATGTTCCTTAGAAAGAGGCACAGTCAACAATCTATTAACATAACAATGGAAAGCAGCCAGTTTATGCTGCCACGGATGATTAGAAGATGCTGGTATAACAGCATCTGTGTACGTGGGCTTACGGTATATTTTAAATTGATGTTTACCATTTAATTTTGAAATCGTTAAATCCAAAAAGTTCAACGAACAATTTTCCTCCAATTCTTTTTTGAACCTTATCTTTACGTGCTTGTTATTCAAACCATTAATAAACACGTCAAGCTGTCTCATAATCCCTCTCCAGCATAGGATCAAATCATCAACATACCTAAAATAGTACACAATATTACTATTACCCACAATATACTGATTCTCAAAATGATCCATAAATATATCTGCCATTAAAGGACTCAGAGGTGAACCCATAGCTAAACCATCACTCTGTAAGTAATAAAGACCATTGAACCGGAAATAATTTTGTTTCATGCATAAAGTTACCAAATCTATTAATTCACAAACTTCACCCGGATGCAACCGCTTCCCTTCTAAGTGGTCTTTTAGAATTTCTAGTGTCTCACTATATGGTACGTTAGTAAATAAACTGTCTACATCCAAAGAAAGCAACGTTGCATTCGGCGGTATGCCGATGTCCTTAATTTTACTAACCAAATCTAAACCATTTTTTAAACTATAAGAAGGTTTAAAGGGTGTTCGTCCAGTTGTCTCATACGTGAGTGCTCCAGCATATAAATTGGCGAAGAAATTAAATAGTATTATTCGTGTGAAGGCTTCCTTTAAACCTTCTTATAGTTTAAAAAATGGTTTAGATTTGGTTAGTAAAATTAAGGACATCGGCATACCGCCGAATGCAACGTTGCTTTCTTTGGATGTAGACAGTTTATTTACTAACGTACCATATAGTGAGACACTAGAAATTCTAAAAGACCACTTAGAAAGGAAGCGGTTGCATCCGGGTGAAGTTTGTGAATTAATAGATTTGGTAACTTTATGCATGAAACAAAATTATTTCCGGTTCAATGGTCTTTATTACTTACAGAGTGATGGTTTAGCTATGGGTTCACCTCTGAGTCCTTTAATAACAGATATATTTATGGATCATTTTGAGAATCAGTATATTGTGGGTAATAGTAATATTGTGTACTATTTTAGGTATGTTGATGATTTGATCCTATGCTGGAGAGGGAGTATGAGACAGCTTGACGTGTTTATTAATGGTTTGAATAACAAGCACGTAAAGATAAGGTTCAAAAAAGAATTGGAGGAAAATTGTTCGTTGAACTTTTTGGATTTAACGATTTCAAAATTAAATGGTAAACATCAATTTAAAATATACCGTAAGCCCACGTACACAGATGCTGTTATACCAGCATCTTCTAATCATCCGTGGCAGCATAAACTGGCTGCTTTCCATTGTTATGTTAATAGATTGTTGACTGTGCCTCTTTCTAAGGAACATTTTGATTTAGAGTTGAGTACTATTTATCAGATAGCGATCTCAAATGGTTATACAAAATCAATGGTAGATAGTTTAGTTCAAAAGAAGCAGGCACGGTTAGTAAATAGCATGCTTTACGCTGCGTTACCTTCTCAGTCTACTAACAAATATAGATCTAGCATCTCTTACGTCGGGGGTTTGTCTGATAAGATTTATGGCATTTTAAAATCAAACAATATTAATGTTGCCTTTAAGACTAACAACTCTTTGTACTCTAGGCTATGTAACCACAAAGAACAGGTAGATAAGGGAACTAGATCGGGGGTATACAAGCTTACTTGTAATGACTGCAATGGGATATACGTAGGACAGACAGGCCGAAGTTTTGATACTAGATTTAAAGAGCATGTTTCGGCATATAGGAATGAGCATCCAGATAGATCGAATTTTGCAAAACATTTGTTGGAATCAAATCATTCATTGTTAGATTCAGATTCTTATGAAGTGTTACATTATTGCGGCAAGGGGTTGCGTCTGGATGCTCTGGAATGCATGGAAATAATTAGGTACAACACTATGGGGTCTATTATTAATGAACAGGTAAATTTAGTATCTTCTCCTTTACTGCGGCTTGGGTGGAATTTGAACAGTAAGTATTAATTAAATATGCCTTATAAATAAATAAACAAAAAATTCAAGGTAGTTTTATAATATGTCAATAAAAGTTATTTTTTGTGGGGTAGTTTGAGAATAAGAAAAATAAAGTGGGTACTTGAGAAGTTACAGTGACAAGTTAAAACATTTGTTTTGGTTTGTTAGTTTAACAGTTGGTAGCATAGCATACGGTTGTGGTAACTCTGAAGATAAGCTCTGGTTGAGTTCGAAACGCGTCAGTGTAGCTTGGTGGTGGTGATGGTTGGGTTTATGTGATTTGTGTGTGTTCGTACAGTGTGGAGGTGGAGGAACTGCATGAACGCACATTTCTTGCATAAACGTAACTATTGTAAGGTCGCGGGTGAGCAAAGTAATTGTTTTAGTTCATAAATATATATATATATATATATATATATATATACGAGGGGCGTTCAATATAAAGTGAGTATGAGATGCAAACTCTTTTAATATTACGAAATTAAATACTGGCCGGTAAAGCTAATCTATCTAGCTGATTGCTATGAAAAAAAAACTAACTGTCTTTTGTTTAAAAATATATACGGTAATTTCTTTGCAATGCTATTGAGTACGTTAGCGAAAATGGAGAAAATTGAACTGCGCGCCGTTATCAAATACTTGTATTTGAAAAATTTTTCTACGGACCAAGTCAATTTGGATTTGCGGGACACTTTAGGGTCTAATGCTCCTCCGTATTCGACAGTCGCACGTTGGTGCGCCGAATATAGACGTGGAAGAACATCGACAATGGACGACCCCCGCTCCGGACGCCCTACTACAGCAGTAACTGAAGAAATTGTGAAAAAAGTCGAAAACTCAGTTTTGGCGGATCGTCGTGTCGCAGTTCGTTTTATTGCTGAAAATGTAAAGATTTCAACGGGGAGCGTGCATAATATTTTACATGAACGCTTGGGTATGAAAAAGGTATCTGCGCGTTGGGTACCAAGAATGCTTACTGACACGCAAAAACAAACTAGACTAGAGATTTGTCAAGAAGCTTTGAACCTGATGCAGCAAGACCGGGAACTTTTTTTGGCGCGATTTATAACAATGGACGAAACATGGCTCCATCATTACGACCCTGAAACGAAACTGCAGTCTATGACATGGAAAAGGCCATCATCTCCAACTCCGAAGAAATTCAAGGTGAGCCCATCTGCCGGTAAGGTCATGGGCTCTGTTTTTTGGGATGGTAAAGGGGTATTAATGATTGAGTATCTCGAGCAGGGAGCCACTATTACGGGCACTTTATACGCCAAACAAATAGCAACATTGCGCAATGAGATCCGCGAAAAACGGCGAGGTAAACTCTCGAAAGTTGTGCTGTTCCACCAGGACAATGCCCCGGCACCCAAGTCCGCCGTTGCAATGGCTGCAATTCGTGATGCTGGGTTCGATATCCTTAAGCATCCTCCGTATTCACCAGATCTTGCTCCCAGTGATTTCTACCTATTTCCGAGATTGAAACAATACCTGAGAGGCCAGAAATTTGAAGACGACGACGCGGTAGTCGCTGCAGTACAAGATTTTTTAAGTACTCAAGATGAGACCTTTTTTAAAAATGGAATTTAAGTTTAGAAAAAAGATATACTAAGTGTATTATGCTAAAAGGTGACTATGTCGAAAAATAAAATGACATTTAGTAAAAGTTGTTTATAACATACTCATTCTCACTTTTTATTGAACGCCCCTAGTATATATATATACACACGTCGAATTGAGAACCTCCTCCTTTAGTTTTCGTCGGTTGAAAACATCGAATAGCACTCGTATAATATTAGTAGTATAAGTAGAAGCAAGTAACAAGGTGAATGAATAGGTATGGCGAGTTATATCATCATAATCCCAGCCTATATTATACGTCCCACTGCAGAGCACAGGTCTCCTCTGAGAATGATGATGAGTTTAAGATAACAAATCTATAAGGAACAACACAATTATCTATCTGGCACCCCAGACGCCAGATACCCGTTTTCAAAACAAATTTGCTTGCAGCCGTTGATGTTTATTGCTATGGATTGTTATGGACAGATGTCTAGCCACTGCACGCAAACTGGGCCTTTAAGGTGGTTATCTGGCGCTTGGGGCGATAGTACATACATTAACGGACATACACTAAACAGTCAACCTACGAGCATATAACCCTGCGCAGAACATGGTCACTAAATCCCTATGGACATGCTTCAAGCCCTATCTGTCGATTTAACAAGGATCTCAATTCTCAATCAATGTCAGTGGGATGGCAGTAAAAATTTATAATAAGCTCCCAACTAATATATTAGAGTTGCCGTCAAAACAATTTAAATTGGCTTTATTAAAATTCTTGCATTCGAACAATTTTTATAGTGTTAGTGAATACTTAAATTATAAAACGCAATAAATAATTATATGTATTTTTTTTTCTTTTTAAATTGAATTGATAGTTTATAAGAATTGTGATTAATGATAATGACATTGAAATATGAACTTTATTCCATTTGTAGCTTTATTTAGACTAAGAAAATGTTTGCATGCCTACTTTTATAAGGTAATTGACATTATTGATACTTTTTGAAATTTTAAATTGATCACCATCTATTATGATTATGACATAATGTTACGCAAATAAATATATTTCATTTCATTTCATTTCATTTCATTTCATTTCATTAAGACTTGATTTTAGACATTCTTTGTGTCGTGCCTTGTTTGATAATATGGAGGACTTATCTCTTCCAATGAGTGTCGTCACCGATTATGGGACCAGTACGCTTAGTATAAGTTTTACCTCACCAAAATACTTCTCGATTGCGTTTACGTAATAAAATCAATTACTAGGGAAAAATGGACAGCGCCTCCGCGGCCGCGCGTCCATGTTTCGATAGAATTGAAATTTTTACGTAAACGCGATCGAGAAGTATTTTGGTGAAGTAAAACTTATACTAAGCGTACTGTACCACTACCATGAGTTTACACTAGTTAACGTGACCGTACTCGCTAGCGACGGCGTAAGTTATTTGTATGGAGAATTGTGCAGCGCCTCTATCTAGCGGTCACTTACGGAAGTACAATTCTCCATACAAATCATTTACGCCGTCGCTAGCGAGTACGGTCACTGTGAACTAGTGTAAACTCATGGTAGAGGTACTGTACGCTTGTTATCTAACGCTCGGGCGCTTGCTATCGTATTCAGTATTTCATTCTCTCAAAAGGCTTGTTCGGACTAGGCTAGTATTTTAGTCTAGTAGCGAGTAATTTAGTAGCTAAATGTATCTGAACACCAAAAAATTGGTCGAGTAGATTAGCAAGTAATTTAGTCGAGTCAATCCATTTTATTCTATTTTTTTTGTAGTTTAGTAGTGAGTAGCACCCCCCACCACGCGTCCGTGCTTACTCGGCCGCCGGCTAAACAAGTCCGAACCTTTCGATTTAGTCGAGTTCATTAGTTTATTATTAGTTTTCATTAGTCTTTACTCGACTGTAATGCGAACGATTTTTAGGCAGCAGCGAATAGTTTAGCTACTAAATTATTCGCTACTAGACTAAAATACTAGCCTAGTCCGAACAAGCCTAAAGGGTTTAAGGTAGTAACAGAAAGAGATGATGGTGATGATGTATGCGATAGCTGCGTTTTTATGATGTGAGAGTTGATAAGAGCGCTCTCTACTGCCAACTACGAATTACGCATTTTACTAACACTCAAGGTGATCGGATGACGATGAGATTAGATTGAACAGAAAAAAAAATATAAAAATATTTATCTTGATGTTATTTGTAGTGTATAGTAACATAGGCATAGGCAAAGATAGCTGTGGAAAAAGCGTTCAAATTAAATTGAAAAGATGTTGATTGTTGATAAATTGATAATGTATGTAGCACTAAAGACCGATAGAACTTACAATTTTATCTGTCTCTCAGTGTATATTTTTTTCTGTCAGATACAAAAACGTAAGTTTATAAAAGGGTGGGAGTTTTGTAATTGTTTTGTAATAAGGAATATCTAAGGTTGAATAGACCCTTACCTTTATCACACCTACTTATTTAACAAGATTTATTTATTAACGTCAGAAAATTAACTTTAATCATCATCATCATCATCATCATAATCAGCCTATGTTCGTCCACTGCTGGACATAGGCCTCTCCCATGGCACGCCACTGAGCACGATCCTCGGCCACTCTCATCCAGCTGTTGCCAGCCGCCTTGCGAAGATCATCGCTCCACCGAGTCTGAGGACGTCCCACGCTACGTTTGCCGATCCGTGGTCTCCACTCAAGAACTCGTCTACCCCAACGGTTATCGGTTCTTCGGGTTATATGGCCTGCCCATTGCCACTTCAGCGTGCTGATGCGGTGGGCTATGTCGATAACTTTGGTTCTCTGTCGGATCACTTCGTTACGAATTCGATCTTTTAGAGAAACTCCGAGCATAGCCCTTTCCATAGCACGTTGAGCAACTTTAAATTTGTGGACCAGCCCTACAGTGAGTGTCCACGTTTCGGAACCGTATGTCATGACGGGTAGGACGCACTGATTGAAGACTTTCGTCTTTAGACTCTGTGGAATTGGCGACGTGAAGACTTGACGCAGTTTCCCATATGCTGCCCATCCCAGCTGTATTCTTCTTCGAATAAAGTTGTTTTTACCCAATTGCATAGTTAATAATCATTAACAAATAAGCAATAATGAGCCTTAATTCTTGAGCAGCATCAGCATCTAAAAGTCACACAAAGGGCTTCGTGTGTCCTTCATTTCTATTCAGGTAATGATTAGATCCTGCCTGCATCTTAGTATAAATAGGTATGCTCCTTAGACGTCACAATTTAATTGTTTTCAAATTTAGGATCAATAGATATTTTATCTACTATGCTAGCATATCTTAGATCACGCTTCTATTGTGCTCAAAAGCCTATTTTGCATAAATGTTATTAAAAAAGTAATGTTTTATCCGTTTCTAGAAAAGGAAAATGTCAAACAATATAGCAGGATATTATTATTCGATTGTTTAATTAACAGAAGTCTAACAAATGGTCATGAGTAACGAGGTAAGTTTCGACATTAAAAATTACAGTCGCGGACATCTATCTCTTTGTATTTTATGAGTCAGCATTTTGATACAAACTGCCAACTGAAAAGAGGCATTCAATTATATTTGAAGTATTTAAGCTGAAACAGACAGACAAGGAACCATATGGTATTACAAAAGAATATTTTTGCACAAAGCAATTCCTAAGACGCCCCCCCAGGTTCGCCAAACAGTCCGGTCCTGCGCCATCCGCATCAAACGCGTTCCAGCAACCTTAACCATGTCGTCGCTCCATTTTGTTGGAAGTTGTAAAAAAGCTCAAAGTCACTCAGATGGCGATGGAGAGGACTATGTTAAGTTTCTATGGACTATGAGGACTATGTTTAAGTAAGAACGACCGCTTTAGCCTAGTTGGTAGTGACCCTGCCTACGAAGCAAGAGGTCCTGGGTTCGAATCCCGGTAAGGGCATTCATTTGTGTGATGAGCACGGATATTTGTACCCGAGTTATGGATCTTTTCTAGGTATTTAAGTATTTATTTATCTATACAAGTATGTTTATCGTCGTCTAGTACCCATAGTACAAGCTTTGCTTAGTTTGGGACTAGGTCGATTTGTGTGAGATTGTCCCCTAATATTTATTTATTTATTTATTCTCTGTGGGATCACGTTACAAATGATAATGTACGTGCAAAAACAATAATCACCGACACAGCTCGAAGAATCGTCAGACTCAAGTGGCAGTGGGCAGGGAACATCGCTCGTTGAACTGATGGTCGATGGAGCCAAAAGGAATCGAATGGCATCCTCGGATCGAAAGGCTCGGTGTTAGCAGGCCTCCAACAAGATGGAGAGATGACAGTTAAGATTACGGGAACGCGTTGGAGGCGGCGGATGGCACAGGACCGAAATGTTTGGTGAACCTTGGGGGCTGCCTATGTTCAGCTGTGGACGACTTTTCTCTAAGATGATGATGATGACGATGATGATCCATGACTATCCATCTACGCTAAAATAAACTTATCTTTCAGTCTCAAACATCAAAAAGGGTAATTTCTTTTACACGCGACTCTATTTCTAAAGAGCCCGATGACAATACCACACCAATATTAACCAGCAGCATCAAGAATCTCAAATATTTAATAATAATACAGATAAGACACATTTTTACTTATATAAACTCTCTCAAATCTTATCCTTGTATTTATCTTCAACTTCCATTATTATCAGTAAATCATTCAAAAGATTTTATCGATCCTTCCTACATAAATAAGAATCCGCAAAGAATCTTCGCACATTCGTATCACAGCTCTAAGCACGTTTAATTGTAGTTTATAAGTAGGCTTTTAACAATTAAAATGGGAAAGTTAAATCAGGCTTTAACGGGAATCGCTGGTGAGTTTTAACGACGTATAAAAACACAAAGCGAGTGGTGCAGCGTAATATACTTAATTAAAAACTGGTTTCGATAAAAAACCACGGAACAGATAGTAAAGATAGAATGATTCCGACAAGCAATTTAGAAGTTGACACAAGCTAGAAAACCAAACATTTTTGAATAGGCGTGACACAATGACATAATTAACTTATACTAACAACCGTGGGGGCCAACATTGGAGGTACGCTCGCATCAAATGGGGATGTTGACACCACCAATCAACTGACGTTCTTTTTATGAGCTGTCAAAACACAATCTCCCATAGAATTTGAATGACAATAGCGACATATGACGTCATTGTTCGCAATGCTCAATCAACTAACTATTTATTTGTTTTAAAGCAGCAAAAAATCTAATTTTGCATTTAATCGAAAATCAATCTTACTTTCAGGGCTGAAAAAAAAGCGTTTTTTTACTGGAGTCGTGTCTTCAAATTCTTTTTTAATGGTGTCAACATCCCTATTGCATAAAGTTTGAATAGAATAATAGACAAAACACTTTATAATGATAATTTAACATAATGCAATTTTCGCAGAAAAACACTTTGTGGAATTGTTGAGCCATACACATTTCTTTGTTCGCGTCTCTTCTGTGGACATGGCAAAAGTCAAGGATCTATAGCCAATATTTTTTAGTCAAGTCTACATCAGCTGGTGGGACGCCTGGCCAATTTTCGGCCCATTTAAATACCTAAATCTTAAGTTTGCTGAGTCGGAGGCGCTAATTTTATGTCCACGAGAGAGAGATAACTTTAGTTTCTTACGGTGTGTATGACTCTGTTATAAAATAAACCCAATTTTACCTTAACTATATACTTACACTTTTGTAATAAAAAAATGTTTCTTAAAATGTTTGTTTCGCATTATTTAAATTATGCTGAAACCGTTGACTTTTCAGAAGAAAATATACCTATCCTGATCTAAAGTGCTCATGAGATTTAGGTAAAGAAAAATGATACCATACGATCATTAGATCAAACATTACATTAGGACAAAAAAATATTTGACGGCACGAGGCGTACTGACTAATGGGACACTAAATATTACGCCTTAGTGTCTTAAAATTATTTTTAATGTTTCAGCAGATGGTTAGGTTCGCACTTTTGTAAAGTATTAACCACTTGCCCAACTGACGGCCTGAAAAACCTGAAAAAGACATAACGTAACGACAACACGACGTACAACGAATTGGAAAGAATGAAGTGTAATGGCTTGGTATGCTTTTCAAGTTAATGAGCAATAGTAGATTAAAACTTTATTTATGGAGTATTGGCCGCATATCGAACCTTACACTTTGACTCATGTCAAAACACATTTATAGATGTAAACATAAAAACGTGGCTGGTCAGCTAAAGCCAACTAAGTATACGGCAATGTGTCACAACTTTAATGTAATTAAAAGCTGCACCAACTAATGTAATTAAGCCCAATGCCGCCTTGACAGCTCACAAAAACATTTCCCAAGTAGGTAGGTCTACTTTATATAGGTCAGAGTGCTATTTACTCGTAGACTCTTATATTATAATTCTCAAGCAAACTTAGCCCTAATAATTTTCCTTGTTAATTTGAAAATATACATTAACATGCATTTCTATATACATTTCATGATTTTTTTTCAAAATTTTCTAACCAACAGTTTAGGTTTTAGGTAGAGGGCGGGCGAACGCTCGACTTGAACAAAAATATATTTTATTTTTATTATATTTATTATTAAATATTTCGCAAACAAATAACTGTATCAAAAAATTGTTTGCATGACCCCGTAATGATTATAAAAGACCTATCCAATGATACCCCGCACTATAAGATTAGACGAGAAAACAAAAATCGTGGGGGTGATTTTTTCCGCATTTACGTAATTTTTTTTCCTATATTTTATTTTGCCATTTTGTCGGCATGATTGCTATCCATGCACAATTACACCTGCCTAGCACTTATAGTCTATAAGCTAAGCCGCGGACGGACAGATGGACAGACAGACGGACAGACACACATAGCGAAAATATGTAGTTTGTTTTTGCCATTTTGGCTCCGGATCCTTTAAAAAAACGAATTAAAATTAGAGGTCGATTATAATTATTGACATTTGTAACAATTCGTAATTTTTTCAGCGTCCTTTAGCGCGCTTATCATGGGCTCTCTAAATGTATGGCCGTCATACACTCTCAAGCTCTACACAGCTGAAAATACTACATTATTGGCAGTACCGATGTCATATTTTGAGGCGTCCCTAGTGAGCAGTCTACCCTCTTTGGGCGCCATGTTTGGAACAGCCATCACTGGTTTGGTTATCGATAATTATGGAAGGAAAAGAGGTGTAATGCTGCTTACGTTGCCGTATGTGGTAAGTTATTTAGGGTTCCGTAGCCAAAGTACAGACACACTTTCACATTCATAATATTAGTTAGTATGGATGTGTATCTTTTGCCGCTGCAAAAAAATATATAATTAAAAGACCGGTAACAGATCGGTGACTCTCCTTGAGTGGTTGACATTCATGGGCGGTGGCAATAATTTCCCGTCAGATGACCCACTTGGTTGTTTGCCCCCCTCTAATAATAAACAATTCGGGGGAAATCCCCATAGAAGAAAAATGTATCTATTGTATTAGTTTTCATCGTATCTCTATAAACATACAAATCTCAAACTTGGAATTAGAATATAAATAAACATACTGCATACAAACAAATAATTACACGTCGCAATCGCGGCAGAATGTGAGAGCCTTTTATTTATATTTTCAGAACTGTTATTTTGTACCATGTTCTATGTAAATAAATATATTATCATTATCTTTATCAATGAAAACCGGTCAAGCGTGAGTCAGTCTTTGGGAGAATTTAATCTTTGTAGGTAATTTGTCTATCAGCGGCAGCACTTTATGAACTTACTTAAATAAAGTTGTCCGTTTGTTTTTTTTCTGTTGTTTATATTTATAAAAACAAAAGTTCTGACTAACTGACTGACTAACTGACTGATTTATCAACGCACAGCCTAAGCAAAGACGCTCAAATTTGGCACGCAAGTAGGTTATTACGAGAGTATAAAAAAAATTTTTTTTTTTTGGTTTATTCGAAAATCTCACGGGATAAGGAAAAAATGTGATTTATATGTACATTCAATTTAATGGTACCCTATCTCCGTAACGTCCTTTAGTATCATTGCATTAAGGTGCAGTAAAAAGAGATTTTTGGAATTTCCCGCAAGATAGAGATCGGGAATGGGCAATAAATTTTATATGTGCGCGTGGACGAAGTCGCGGGCAAAAGCTAGCTATGTATATTTATTCTTTGCTCTTGATTATACGGAACTCTCGGTGCACGACACGGACATACACTTGGCCTTTTCGACTTGTTAAATATAAAGTTTTCTTTTTTTACAGTTCTGCTGGCTGATCATAGAGTTTGCGACATCGTCTACAACGATCATAATCGGTAGATTCATTGGAGGAATCGGAGGAGGAGCATACTGCGTGTTCGCACCTATATATGTATCGGAAATAGCGGAGCCCTCTATCAGAGGGGCGTTGGCTTCAGGTATCCTTTTCGGAGTCGTTCACTCTTGACAGAGTAGTCGTGATCATGGGCCGCTCCCCACTGCGGTCACCACCTTCGCGATCCTTCTCCGATGGTCTCTGTAGTATGCCTGGCGAGCTCACTCTGCCACAGACTCGGCATCAGGTAAGTATCATCATCATCATCATTTTCCGCCTTATGACGTCCACTGCTGGGCATAGGCCTCCCTCATTGATACCCAATCATTACGGTTGGAAGCGGCTTGCATACACGTTAAGCCTGCGGCCTCTACCAAATCGCCTGTCTTAGTTGGTGGACGTCCGTGGTCCGTGGTCTCCATTCTAGAATTTTTCGTCCCCAACGGCAATCTATTCTGCGTGCTATGTGGCCTGCCCATTGCCATTGCCAGGTAAATATACTATTTTAAAAAGCCATGATAGCCTAGCGGTTTGGCTTATACTCGTTATCTCATCATTCTCTCAGAATGAGAAGGCTTGGGGCGTAGTTCCAAAGCGGACCTAGTGCGAATTGGACACTTCACACAACATTTAAGTTTCTTCACAGTTTGTGCAGTTCATGATCTTCTCCTTTACCGCAAAGCTCATGGTCAAACGAACTTAAATTCCTAAAACTCAGAGTTGCTAGCCCGCGTTCGAAGCCACAACGCTCTGCTTAGGAGGCCATACTCCTATGCTACCATGACTTTTTTACCTTCTATGGCTTGTACCTCTGGGTTTTTCAGAATTTATATCCAAAATTACACTTGAAATTTACCATAACATTTTTGTGAAGAAAAACATCGTGAGAATTCAATGTGTTTAAAGCTCTCATTTCGCACTGATCCTTCATGGATATTTCAGCCCAAGCCCTAACAATTCGAGAAGAATTTAGAGGCCTTATTGTCTAACGCACTTGGAATCGCAATCGTGTTCACCACTTCTTTCTGTCATATGGTATAACATGAGGGTAGAAGGAGACAGTGAACGCAATGGCGAGCGCTCGCACTTTGGACAATATACGTACGGCCTCAGGTCGGAGATCAGCTAACTCTATATCTATCTATCTATCTACAGCCATTGTCCGACCACTGATGAATATAGGTCTCGTTCAAATTGTGTAAAAACTCACGATCTCTGGTCACTGGTCAGTTTTAAATTTATTATAAGAAAGATGTGTGTCTGATGGTTGAATACAGAAACAATTTTCTTTTTCAGGAACGATAACTTTCTACTGCATCGGCGCTCTCGTTTCATATTTAAACGGCTGGTTCCTGTCCTATGGGACAATAATCTGGCTGAATCTTGGTCTCTGCGTGCTGAATCTCCTTATGCTATCGATGGTTGTGGAAAGTCCTGTTTTCTTGCTCAAGCAACATAAAGAGCAGGTAATTAAATTTAGACGATACTTTTAAATTGGGAACGTGTTAAAATACAAAAAGTTTAAAGGATAATGTACCTACCAAATACAGTCATTTGATGTACATACTTATCATTATCTTTAGATGATTTCTTTGTCCGTGCTCATAGAGTTGTCAAAACAATAAGTAACTAGCTGTTGACCGTGAACACAAACATCTGCAAATAATTAGTTTATCGCTATCGCGTGCGAACTAAATATGCAATTTTTCGGAATTCGCCGGGTTTCCAGCTATCTTCATACCAAAATTCATCTAAATCAGGTCCGCGGTGGCGGATCACAGTGAAAAATTACTCAGGATTTTTCAAAATTTTGGAGTTAAATTTAATAACGGAACGGCAACCTTGCCCTTATGAATTTTAATTAAATGCACTATTTATTGTTTTATTGTTTTGGGAGAAGCCTATGTCCAACAGTTGACGAATGAAGGCTGATGATGATGATGATTGTTTTATAGGTTTCAACTCCTGCCAACTTTTTGTTTCTTTACCCAGTGAATGTGAAATTGCTCAGAATATTTTTTAGGCGTCTTAAACTTAATTAGAAGTCTCAAGAACCGTAATACAAACACAAAATACCAACTACTATTAAAAAAGAAATGACCCTATATATTTTTTGTCGGGTACTGTCGGTGCGCGAGTACCACTCGCAATTAGACGGTTTTTTATTAAATAGGTACATGTTTATTTGAACACTCTGCAGTACGATTAACTTGAATTAAAGTCTCAATAAGGACCGGTTATTATAATGGCTAGCTGTTACCCATGACTCCGTCTGAAATTAGTTCGTTTATCGCTATACCGTACAAATTGTGCAATTTTCCGGGATAAAACTGCCCTACGTCCTTCCTAGAGTCTCAAACTATCTCCATATCAAATTTGATCTAAAAGTGATAATAGGTATGAACTGAAACAATTACTTTGCTCACCCGCGACCTAATGTTAGTAACGTTTATGCAAGAAATGTGTGTTCATGTAGTTCCTCCACCTCCACACTGTACGAACGTAATATTTGCTGAAGCGGTAATGACGAAAAGGAATTGCTTGTAGGTAAGTATAACTATAAATTAAAAAACCCCCAATACAATTAAGTCGCATAAATAAAAACAAGTTTAGGTATGTTTTATACCTTAGGTTACTATTTACTCTTAAACTACAAATAATTTCCAAGCAATCTTAGCCGCTATAATTTTCCTAGTAAATTTAATATATTTACTACCATTCTGATTTTTTTCAAATTTTTCCACCCAACAGTTTAGATTTTAGAGGGGGGGGGACGGTCGATTTTAATGAAAATTTTCACTTTAAAGTTGAATATTTCGCAAACAGATCACTGAATAGAAAAATCATGTTAGCAACCCCGCAATGGTTTTTAAAGACCTATCCATCGATACCCCACACTATAGGGTTAGTCGAGAAAAAAAATCACCCCCCTTTACGTCTATGGGAGCTACCCTAAAAAAAAATATTTTTATTTTACCACTTTGCTGGCGTGACTGATATGTATATTCCTGCCAAATTACAGCTTTCTAGTACTAACGATCTCTGAGCTTAGCCGCGGACGGACAGACAGACAGACAGACAGACATGGCGAAACTATAAGGGTTCGTAGTTGACCACGGAACCCTTAAAACCGCATCCAAATTGGTCCTTAAACACACAAACAAAAACTTATAACACCACTCCACCCCTCTATTTGTGTCGGGGGTTAAAAATAGTTCTACAATCCATGAAACTACTGAAACCTTCCTATTCTAGCAAGCTTTAAAGGCGCTGGCGCACTACAGAACGGGGTCGACGACATCCAAGAGTGTACTTGAGGAGTGGTCGCTGATGAAGCAGCAGCTGCTACCGGCTGTCGAACTTGTCTCCGTACATGCGGGTAATTAGTTCTTTAACTATTTATTCATTTTGACGACCGGATGGCCTAGTGGTTAGAGAACCTTACTACAAAGCTTGAGATCCCGGGTTCAATCCCGATTAGAGAGAGAGAGAGAGAGAGAGAGAGAGAGAGAGAGATGTTTATTTACACAAATCAGCGCAGCAGCATTACATTAGCGCAGATGCATGAAAAATACTTCAATCTTGGACGTTTAATATGTATTCAAGTATTTTATTCACATACCTAAGTTTATCCTTTGTTTAAAGTACCTACCGGTTAGAACAAGCTTTTCTCAGTTTGGGACTAGATCAATTGAAGAGTAGGTACACGCGGCATGAGCATGTCTAGTCATCTAAGCAATTTTTTTTAATACTTTATGTTTGACCAAAATCACACCTGATGGAAGCGAAGATGAGGTCTACGGTGGAGCACGCTTGCCTAGTAAATGCTTATTCGATCTAGACTTGCCTAATGGTTTTTAAGAATGGGAAGGGATTTAGCTTGCCTTAACGCCAAAGGATATTTTAAAAGCGTGTGAAACTGTATTACTCTTATATCACCAATCTAATACCATGTTTTTATGCAAATAAATGATTATGATTATGATTATGATTATGATTATGATTATGATTATGATTATGATTATGATTATGATTCTCTTTATTTATATTTTTTTTTTCTTAGGTTAGATTTTTACAATAATTATACAAAAAGTAAAATATAAAACTATACATACAAATCATAAAATCATTAAAAAAACCTAACCTAGGGTGCCACCGGCAGCGAGGCGGGGCCTAAGCTATCGGTGGTTAGGGCGACAGAGAGAGGAACCTCCTGACTATCCGCGCAGTGTCCAGGAGTACCGCCTTCTGTATCTGACCCTTGATCCAGCCATCTAGCGAGAGTCTCTTGAGGTGTTGGTCGAGACTCTTCGCTATCAGCCCGTTCGCAGAAACGACTATCGGGACAATGATCGTCGAATCAACATGGCGGTTATTTCGTGAGCTAGGTCAAGGTACTTGCTGGCTTTGTCCTTCTCAGCTTTCACGAGGTTCTCGTCATGGGGGATGGTGATGTCGACGAGCACTGCCTGGCGTTTCGATCGATCTGTCAGCACGATATCAGGCCTATTGGCTATAATAGTCCTGTCCGTGATAACAGACCGATCCCAATAGAGCGTGGCACGACCATTTTCGAGAACTGGCACAGGTATATACTTATAGTAAGGCACTTCAAAGTCCACAAGGCCGTATAGCAGAGCAAGTTGCTGGTGAATAATTCTGGCTACAAGGTTATGTCTGTGCAAGTACTCACCGTTAGCAAGATGACCACAACCGGAAATAATATGCCTGAGTGACTCCCCGGGACGGCGGCATGCCCGACAAATGTCGACCGTACCGTCCTTCAGGATATACTTCCGGTAGTTGTTCGTCATGATAACTTCATCCGCAATTGCACAGACAAAACCTTCGGTTTCCCCGAAGAGATCCCCGAAACGTAGCCAGTTCACCGACGCGAGCAGATCTACATCTGGCCCTGTGAGTGCCTTGTAGAACCGCCCGTGTAGCTCCTTGCTCTTCCATACCGCCTTGCGGTCCTCGATGCTCATTACTTTAAGTCGGCGCCAGTTCTCGTTTGCCAAGGAAAGCGGGGTGAAGTTTTTGTCTACTGCTACTACGTCGCGATGCACCCCACACTCGTTGTTTAGGAAATAATCCCTGAGATTATACACCTCGCGGTTGTGGAGGTCTTTGGCATTTAAAAAGCCACGACCTCCATACTTCCGCGAGATGTACAGTCTCATAACAGACGAGCGCGGGTGAAGCAAACGGTGCGCATTGAGCAGTACACGAACTCTTCGATCCAAGGTATCCAACTCAGTCTGAGTCCACCTTAGTATGCCAAAGGAGTAAGTAAGCAAGGGCATTACCCAGGCGTTGAAGGCGCGCATCTTGTTGCCGCCCGACAAAAGACTATTAAGTACTTTTGTCAGACGACAGAAGAAGCGCTCCTTCACCGTCTGCTTTACGACCTCACTCTCAATACCCAATGACTGTGACATACCAAGATACTTCTAGGTTTCTGCTTCGGAAATAGATCTGAGGGACATTGTATCAGAAAGCTGCAAATTTGTTGAATTTACAACTTTCCCCCGCTGTACATGCATAACTGCACACTTATCGACACCAAATTCCATGTTGATGGCGCTACTGAAAACTTCTGTTGTTTTCAGTAGCTCCAACAGGTCATGTTTATTTGGTGCAAATAGCTTAAGGTCATCCATATAGAGCAGATGAGAAATGACCTCACCCCCTCTTCGAAGCCGGCAGCCTAGCCCTGAATCCTTCAGCAGGGTGCTGAGCGGATTCAGCGCTAGGCAGAACCACATAGGACTCAGGCTGTCACCCTGGAAGATCCCTCGCTCAATCTTGATAGAGTCCTGTGGGCCAGAGGGGCCGTCTCCTTCCCCCGGTTGACGAAGGACTGTGGTCCACTGTCCCATGCAAGCGCCTAAGAAAGATCTCAGGACTGCATCAATTTTATACAGTTCTAAGACCCTCACCAGCCATGAATGGGGCACCGAATCATAGGCCTTCTTGTAGTCAATCCAGGCGACCGAGAGAGCCCCTTTGTTCCGCCGGACTCGTTGACAAATGGTCATGTCTATGAGGAGGAGCTCTTTAGTACCACGAGACCCAACCCTACATCCATTTTGAGCAGGGGCCAAAACGTTGTTGGCAACAATGTGCGTGTTAATTTTTGCTCTCAAAATGGATGTTAGGAGCTTGTACAGCGTAGGCAAGCACGTGATGGGTCTGTAATTTTTCGCTTCTGTGGTACTACCGGACTTATAGAGCAGGGAGGTAATACCAGTTGTAAAGAAAGATGGTAGGGATCCGAGCTCAAGGGCTTGCTGGAACTGTGCTGCCAAACGCTGGTGTGAGCATCGAAACCATTTCAGCCAGAAGTTGTGCAATCCATCCGGCCCAGGACTTTTCCAGTTCGGAGCCGACCGGATGGCACAACTAACGTCATCGGGGCTAATGGTAACAGGCCCCATAGGTTCGATGGACTCGCACTCACGTTCGACAACACCTATCCATTCGCCCTCGGTGTGCTCAACAGGTACCGACCAGATATTACGCCAAAAGTCAATCATGGCAGTAGCATCCGGCCACCGTCCGTCGGGCACACGAAGATCGTCTCCCTCCCACTTTCGGTATACCTTCCTTTGGTCGCTCTGGAAAAGGCGATTCTGCTGGTATCGGTCCACACGCTTCCTGTAGCGGCGAATACGGCTTGCCCATGCATAGACTTTCTGCTTCAGAAAGTCGATACGTTCCGTTACACAGGCCATATAGTTGCAGGGCCTGATGTCAGTCCCCACAAAGGCCTGGGCCACGAAGCGCATTACTCGGGGGCGGTTGTTGCCCCCCCTGAAGCAGATCAGCTTTGCAATGAGAGTCCTGAACGTATTGATACGCCGCTCAATCCGCACTTGCCATGCAGGGACACCCCCGGTGGTCCTAGGTGCTCGGTCAGCGTCCGGAAACTTGACGCGAGCAACACGGCACGCCGCGATGGCCCCACAGTACATGATTGAGTGAGTATCAACTAAGTCTTCACTAGCCCGTAAATACGGGTCTAGCAAATCATTCAGGGCTCCCACTAACGCTAGATTGCGTCTATTCAACGGCAAGCGAGGTAATCGTGGCCTAGGATTACCCGTGGAGCGATACTGCGTAATCGCCTCCTCCAAAACCCTCCTCAGTTGCTCATTGGCCTGGGTACTTACACTCTGATTCGCACAGTCCTCTTCCTCGACACTGGGATCGACCCGCGGTACCCCCGGTGCCAGATCGGGTGCGGGCACCGGAGTCGGCGACGTAGCAGGCGGATCCCGCGTCGAGAAAGAGGCCGCGTGAACAGAAAGTGCTTCCAGGCGTAGCCGATCAAGTGTGGCGTCATCCAATCGTTTGTGTCGCTGGATGACTCGCACCTGATCCGACAGACGCTGCGCAGACACGGTGATGGCGGGTTCAAGGGCCTGGAACAGAGGAAGCATCCGGACACGATACGCGGACAAATTGGTTCCCCCCTCTGTAGCCCCAAAGTACGCTCGCATGCAGTTCTCATTCATTTGTCGAGTCCATCGCATGCGGCGCACTACACCACCGACAGCGGGAGCCGTAGGCGGGGCGGAGTGCCCCGTAGGCCCCAAGCGTGCCGGCAGCGGTGGTCGTCCTCGTCGCGCAGGTGGTCGTGGCGCCGGGGACGGCGGCCCGCGCTCGTAGCTCGACTCGCTGGTGTCGGGCGCTGTGGCAAATTCGTCGCCCGACGACGATGGCGAGGAGCTGGATGGCGCGGGCGGAGATGGTGGGCGTGCGCGTTGTGCCACTTGTGAACGTGTCCTCGTTATCATATTATTATACAAATATTTGTTTCCATTTCTTATATTTTCGCCTTTGACAGCTGGTTGTCATGCTTGTGAAAGGTATAAAATGTTTAGAAAGGCGTCGAAAACATTAAAAACAAATTTATAAAATATGATAAAAATTTGACACGTGTGTCGCGTGACAGCGGTTTTTTTTATTTTTTTTATTTTTTTTTTATGATTATGATTATGATTATGATTATGATTATGATTATGATTATGATTATGATTATGATTATGATTATGATTATGATTATGATTATGATTATGATTATGATTAAAGGAAAAGAATTCCAGAGACGAATGGCAGTCATAGTAAACGAGTTATGATAGAATTTAGAGGAAGAAGGAGGAACGGTAAGAAGAAAAATATAAAAATAAAAATAAATAGTATCAAATAATTGTAATTTTCAGAGACTGATTCAAAACAAGAAGAGGCAGAAAAAGAAAAACTAAATATTCACAATGAAGTAGCTGTTCAGCCGCCAAAAACATCCGCAATAAAACAACTATGTAAGTTAACTCTACTTATCTTATCCCACTACTATAAGTATTATAACTTTAAACATTGTGTGTATCTGTACGAGTGTATTTTTTTAGGGTTATATCTATTGAACTGTAATAGCTAGACACTTATAAGTTTCACTTATTGTACAGGGTGTTACAAAATTTCCCGTAAAGCTTGAAACCCCATGAACAGTAAATAAAACTGTAATTTTGCGCGCAATTTTTTTTCCAAAAAAAAAAATATTTTTTTATTTTTTTATTTAGCCTATTTTTGTGTCCCACTGCTGGGCAAAGACCTCTCCTCTCTTGCTCCACTCCTGCCTATCAAAGGCGAGCTCCCGCCATCCCAAAAAAAAATATATACTAATTTAATTCTTTACTGGAGTACTTCCATACCCTTCAGTTATTACGGGTAATTTTGTAACACCCTTTATATTACTGTGGCCGCTATAACAACAAATAATAAAAATAAATAAGATAAAATTGTAAAGAAAGTGGGTCGTCATACAAGAAATGTGTTTTTTCAGCGTTTTTAACTTGAATTTTATAATGGGATTAACTAGATAGGTACTTGAAATTTTCACAGAATCTTATATAATATAGCCAGTATTGGGTACAGAAATTACAAAAATAAATTGTAAGGAGGTAGGGTAAACGTCCCGGTGCTCGACACTGACCCAATACATGGCACCTTCAATCTTATGTCATAGTAAGAGAGGTGACAGATGGGGATGGGTGTCATCTACTGGGCGTTGAGGTATCGAGCATAGGTACGTTTACCTTACGAAACCTTTCATGAACGAGTCCGATTGGCACTTGTCCGGTTTTTTAAACCACAGAGCGCAACAGTGCAAGTTGAATACTCATTTTAAAGCTTGTAAAAAATCTCGTAACAGGTAAATATTAAAAGTTTGTTTAACATTTTCAGTTACAGTTCGGTCAAACCGCAGAGCATTTATGGTAGTTGGTACTACATTGGCCTTGCAGGTGAGTCAAATTATTCTAGAGAAATCCCTTTAATCCAAGGTTCAACGTCAGTTGTATTGCCTAAAACATCAAACTAAACATCATACTAAATACAAACTGAAATATAGATAGATGCACAGAAAAGACCCCAGAAAAAAGACCAATGCTGGGAATCGAACCCAGGTCCTCAGCATTCCGTGCCGTGTGCCATACCCCTACACCACAACTGGTCTCACTGGTCGTAAAAGTACCTAATAAAAAATCAATTTTAAAAAATAAATACATAAAAGATAAGTACTTCATAGCTAACTTAATCAAAGGCTATTTTTATCCCCCGACGCAAAAACGACAGGGTGTTATAAGTTTGACTTGATGAATCCATTTTGATTTTGTATTTTTTTTTTGTTTGAAAGGTGAATTAGTCGGGAGTGTTCTTCGCTATATTTGATGAAAATCGGTCCAAGATGGCCGCCGCCACAAAATTGCAGATTACATATTTTTTCATAAGTCCCTCAATATGTGTAGTGTACCAAATGAAAGGGCTTCACTAGTAGAATACTATACACTGTGATATATTTCAAATCCAAGATGGCCGCTACCAACATATTGTCAAAGATATAAGCCGTTTCGGAGGAGTTCTGTAACAAACACCGTGACACGAGATTTTTATATATTGTCGTATACTTGTCTGTATACGTTGCGCATTCGCGGCAAATCGGTTGCGCGTCCGCGGCGAATCGGTTGCGCACCCGCTTCTCAGCATATTTGTCAAAAAATGCCACTTTTTTTTATAATTTCCAACAATTTTATGTTATTCCTTCCAAACTCAGAATCACAAGCTCTTTCCATCCCTGTAAGATAGAACATTTTCCCGAAAATGTCATACATATTTTATGTTTATCCTTTTCGTTACGCCATACAGAGTGTATGGAATAGTAACAAAATAGGAAAAAAAACTTAGGGATTTTTTTTGTCATAATAATTATCTTAATATCATTAAGATAGAAAGAGTTCGTGATTCTGAGTAGGACTAACAAAAATTATTAGAATATAAAATAAAATAAAAGTTGCATTTTTTTGAGAAATGCTCTTCTAATAAGTTCGCGAATCGCCAGTACATTATGGTTCTAAATGAGGCTTTTTACCATTACCAATGTGCCATGATTGGCCTTATAATGTTCCAGGTGCTGATGGGTATGGTGGTAGTCCAAGTTTACGCCGGGAAGCTGTTCTCGCAGGCCGCGCCTGGCTTGTCGTCGGATTTGTGCTCCGTTTTGTTGGCACTCGTGTTATTCGCTGGTTGCACTGTGGTTATAGTGGTTGTGGACAAGGCCGGTAGGCGGGTAAGTTTAACTCGTCACGCGTCCTAGGGACTACGTTAGTCCCTAACTTTTTTTTGCTGAAAATGTCCCAGAGTCTACTACTGAAGTCACTAGGACACCTCCCGCACAAAAATTTTGGGACCAATTTTAGTATGGCCAATAGGTCTAGGCCTAGGCCTTAGGCATAGATGTCTTATGAACTAAGGCCGTAATGATCGTTAAATTTTAGGGTTCCGTATCCAAAGGGTGCCAAAAGGATCCTATTACTGAGACTCCGCTGTCTGTCCGTCCGTCTGTCTGTTCGTCACTGTGAACTATCAAAAAACCCGGTCAAGCGCGAGTAGGACTCGTAAATATAGGGTAGGTACCTATCTAAGTAGTTAATGCTTTAGACGACCAGATGGCCTAGTGGTTAGAGAACCTGACTATGAAGCTTGAGGTCCCGGGTTCGATTCCCGTGTCGGGGCAGATATTTGTATGAAAAATACGAATGTTTGTTCTCGGGTCTTGGGTGTTTAATATGTATTTAAGTATGTATCTATCTATATAAATATGTTTATCCGTTGCCTAGTACCCATAACACAAGCTTTCCTAGCTTACTTTGGGACTAGGTCAATTGGTGTGAATTGTCCCGTGAAATTTATTTTTTATTTTTATTTATTATATATTTAATGCTATTAAGAATAAAGATCGAGTTAAAAAACCGAAAAAAAACCACCTGTCTTTTAAGACGACTGCCTTTAATTTTTAACTTAATATTTTATTTGTAATATTTCGGTGCCCCTTTTCTCCCATAAAATTTTAAGTCATAATGTATAATTAGTCATAATCAACGTTAGTCATACAGTGATTTATTTCTGGACTCCCATAAAATTTTAAGCCATAATGTATCATTAGTCATAATCAACGTTAGTCATACAGTGATTTATTTATGGTTTATTTCTGAAACAATTTATTTTTCGGAATTGTTATATTCGCGATTCCGAGTCAACGAACTTAACCCTTAATAATGTAGAGACGATTTAGCGACCACATGCATTGATTTGGAAATTCATCCTTATTATTTTAGTAACAAGTTACAATATCTATTGTAATTATTGAAAATACTACTAGCTTTAAAAATATCCTTTGTCAGATATTATGTGTTCGATAGCTGCTTTTGATTCTGTGGTAGTATGCTCCAATAAATGGGGCCTTATTAAGGGTTAATATTTTAGTTAAATGGACCGAAAGTAAGCCAGGCGCTCGACACACTACTGATGTAAACTTGACCAAAAAATATTGGCTATAGTATCTTAACTTTTTCCATGTCAACAGGAGAGACGCGAACTAAAAAAAATGTGTATGACCCAACCTGTCAAGCCGCATTGGGGTGAAAAATACGCACTAGCACTCAAAGACTTTACATTTATTATATTAGTATATGAATTTGCAGGTTTAGGCACTGATCCCACCGCCGGCGAGTAAGCGATGAGCTATCGGCGATTTTCTCGCCCAAGCAACGAACAAAAGATAATCGCTTCCGTGTAAATAAAAGAGAATATTATATTTATAGTGCATCGCTGGCTGTTCACACTGCCGGCGAGGACTCTCTTCACTAGTTGATCGCAGCGATAAAAGCTATCAACGACAAAACTCGCTCAGCGGTACTCGGCGATGAATGCTTGGCGATCAGTACGCTTAGTTATAAGTTTTACTTCACCAAAATACTTCTCGCTCGCGTTTACGTAAAAAAATCAATAACTAGGGAAACATGGACAGTGTCTCCGTGGCCGCGCGTCCATGTTTCCATAGAATTGAAATTTTTACGTAAACGCGATCGAGAAGTATATTGGTGAAGTAAAACTTATACTAAGCGTACAGAGCGATCATTCTACCGTACAATCGCCAATCGCACTCGAACACTCGCTTATAGTCGAGTGACAAAACTATCGAAACTACACACTCGCTTCCCCCCGCTCGCCCACTCGTTTCTAGCTTCTAGTTTCTGGTTCTACTTGTTTATCGCTTGTCGCCGGCGGTGGGACTAGTGCCTTAATTATTTAATTAATTAATTTATTTATTTATTAAGGAGCACAACAGCGTTACAGTCAAACTTATTCTAATTTTAAATTGATACATAAGGCCAATAATAACAGTTACTCCTTGTATTGTACGGTCAAGTGCAAAAATAAGTATCGATTTAATCCTCCCATCGTTATATACCTATACCTTAATTCAACGACATAAGAGCTATGGGACATATTTATGAGCAAGTTGTGTGCACCCATATTTTTTTACACTTGACTGTACAATTAAGTAATAGCTTGAGCTGAAAACTTACAATTATCTTGTTAAAAAACAAACTTATTCTTATTTTACTTAATCTAATTACTTAAAATCTAATTCCAACAAATTTTTCACAATCTATTTAGTGAACAAATAAATGTGTGTGTGTGTGTGTTTATGTGTCTGAATTTGTGCGTGTTAACTTTTTATTACTTTAGTACTTCAAATCTTCTTAATAGGTTTATTAACGACCGCTTTAGCCTAGTTGGTAGTGACCCTGCCTACGAAGCAAGAGGTCCTGGGTTCGACTCCCGGTAAGGGCATTTATTTGACTGATGAGCACGAATATTTGTTCCCGAGCACAAGTCACCCTTCCAATCCTTAAAGTAAAAAACAGCAAAGACTTCGCGTCTCTGGCCCCTCTGGCGACTCATTAAAAAAAAAAAATTTGTTCCTGAGTTAAGTATGGATATTTTCTATGTATTTAAGTATTTATTTATCTATATAAGTATGTTTATCGTCGTCTAGTACCCATAGTACAAGCTATGCTTAGTTTGGGACTAGGTCGATTTGTGTATGATTGTCCCCTAATATTTATTTATTTATTTTGTGGTTTTCTGCAGCTGTTGCTGATATCGTCGTCAGTTCTGGTGGCTCTATGCATGGGAACCCTGGGGATGCTGTTGCAGACGGGTTCCGCGCCAGCCTGGGTTTCCGCCATGGTCATCCTGGTCTTCTGTTTTTGCTTCTGCTACGGAGCGGGAGCCGTGCCCTACGTATTGCTAGCTGAGTGCTTCACCTCTGAGGTTCGAATAATTTATCTGTTTAATAAGAGATTCCCCAATTTGAACTAATGTTAGTGCTAATTTCGTTACACCAGTCACTAACGAACAGTCAACAAATTTGATTCCTAGGCCATTACATAACCATGTCATAATTACTGAATCAACTTGTTTATCTTCTACAAGAGTGATTATTGCATGATGTATGTCATCTCGATCTGCACGAACATGACTTGTGTCAACAATAAAATAGGAAAGGAGTTTGCTTGTGTGTTAATAACTTGAATTGTCACTGTCAGTCTGTCAAAACTTGTTTTTCTTCCACGTCATGGAGCGAAAACATTTCTAAACTCTTTACGTTAATTGCATGTTGTGATCGGAAAGTTGATAATCCTTTGACGCGCACTGACGTTGTTATTATATAGTAGACAAGGTTCTATAGTGGCCTTGGAATCAAATTGGTTGACTGTACGTGTTTCTCTAATCAGGTCATCGGCATCGCTTCGCTGCTCCTCATTGAAATGATGTGGCTATTGAACTTCCTCCTCATCGCAGTCTTTCCGTTCCTGGTGTACTCCGTTGGCGTTCATGGCTCATTCCACGTGTTCGCTTGTGTGGCCACGAC
The DNA here is from genome assembly GCA_947859365.1 of Archips crataeganus. Lineage (NCBI taxonomy): Eukaryota > Metazoa > Arthropoda > Insecta > Lepidoptera > Tortricidae > Archips > Archips crataeganus. Next base: position 13,853,058 of record OX402067.1, on the reverse strand, counting down.
AAACGCATTGTTCTGCTACTTCAACGTCCCCGAGACGAAAGGATTGACGACTCAAGAGATACAAGATATTTTTAGAAAATAAAAATATTTTCAATACATGATTTTTGTTAAATAAAATTTTAATTCATAGTCACTACTAGGGCTTGAAATACCGATATTTTGCGGGACCGGTATTAGTCTTACGCCAGGAACCGGTATTAGTCGTGGTACCTGTACTGGGTATGTACCGGTACCAAGCATAGGTCCTACATGATACCGATGCCTTGAGAACCAGTAAATTGATGAAATTTACCGGTTTTAAAAAGTTCAAGTACTCAAACGCGCGTGGATTGAATGTCCGATAAAGAGAACGCAAAAATAAGTTCTACTCACATCGCGAGTTTTCCCGTGGAAAAAGGAACTGCTCACTCGCATCGCACTGCACTAGAAACGGCAACGCCACATAAACGTGTAAGAACCATCCATAGAGAACCGGTATTTTTCGGTGGTAATACCGGCATTTTTCCTTTACCGGTTGCAATCGAAACGAAGAAAACCTTTAATACCGGTTACAGGTATTATCCGAAGGTGTATACATGTCTCGTAATATACAAATTATCTGTTTATGTGTAATACAATTAAAATATGCTTAATTGAACACCAGAAACAGTGCCTACAGAAAATTTAACTAAAAAAAAATTCAGGTAGACCATAATTGCTCTTACCGCTCAAAAGCAATCTTTTCCATCGATGATCCTCGATGTGTCTTGAGTATGTAGTTATTAGTTTGTAGTGTATCTGTAAAACCGATACGGGGATACCGAGCGTCTCCGACGGTGCTAACTGAAAATCAACGCTGGGGTGCTATAAGCGTCTCAACACTATCCTGAGCCAGTGTATGTTTGGCAATCGCAATGAATAACACACTATCTTTTTCCTTTGCATTGTCTATTTGTAATAATACTGATGATGTGTCTACTGTTGCTGTTAAGAAATGTATTTTCTTTTATTTATTTATTTATTTATTTATTCACAATCAAGACATCAAAAGTAAGGTTAGTAAACAAGCATGCTCCTTACAGCTGTACATAAAAATCTTCATAATAAATCTATTTTTCTACGAACTAACTCACAAAATCGCAAAACTTGTAAAGAGTGCTGTTACGAATATTTAAGCAAAACATTTCAAAATACATGTATGAATTGCAAGAAAACAATGAGGTATGTGACGCTCATGCTGAGCAGTGCGACCGGCTGCCGCAAGTCCACCGGCACCAGCCGCCACGCCGGCTGCAGCAGCGGCCGCGCCTCCACGTAGCGCAGCAGACGGACCAGCTCTTGTTGTATGTCTCCATCTATTAAAGAAAATTCAGTTAAATTTTGATTATATCTAATGATTTCACGAACATACGAAATATTTGTGACGACTTGGTAACGTTCATTATGTGTCTGACCTTGACTGCACCTATCTATATCAGTAACAAGACGCTCGTGAATCACCACTTTCATTCCATCGACTTCGTTAGCCATAGTTTCCGCAAAAACAGCCGGAACGACAATTTCCAACATCCACTGCAGTGCTTCAACTGCAGCAAATATTTGACCGATGAGAATCTGAAAGATGATGTTTACCTTCTTATTTAAGGATCGACCACACCGGTGTTCAGAAAACACTGACGAACCGGGATCGCAGTGTCGGGGCTCATTAATCATTTATTTGACTCGTAATTCCCACATCATCAATGTAAGTATTTTGATTAGCGGTGTGGATGGTGCGGAATAATGATTTACTTTGAATTAAAGCAAACAGGTAAAAACAGGTAAATCGATATTTTAACTGGTCTGGTTAGTCAACCTAACGTTTGCATATTCTATAGGCATTGCATATAATAATTTTGATTGGTATGTCATTTGTCTATTAACCGAAACAAAAAAATTTAATCATATTCTGGACTGAATTTTTTTAGTCAACCCACTTGCAATATAAATAATAAATAACAAGAATATTATATTTATTAACATATTTTATCATCCATTAACCAGATCGGTGAAAGTCGTTTTATACTCGGATCCTAGGCTATTTGGCTCGAGCATTTTTTTGTTAAACACGTAATACCTGATTTACACTCTCGCCTCGTCACCTCGCCTCGCGCCTCGCCTCGTCGTCTCGCTCCGGACGCAAGCCTCAAAATCAAGGCAAATCACGAGACGAGGCGCGAGGCGCGCCTGTTCACACTCTCGTCTCGTGGCTCGTCCCGCAGTTCGTCTCGCCACTCGTACGCGAGTGTAAACCAGGTATCAGAATAAAAAATAAGAACATAGTAGAACGGAAACTCCCGCTCCGGCCGGACTCAAGGTCACGATATTGGAGTGCCCTCTAAGCGGCTACTCCACAGAAATAATAATAAAGAGGATAGAAATGCCTTAGTTCCTATTTTCTTCCGGAACTCGTGTCGCTGCTTCATCCCATCCACTTACTGTGTTAATGCGCACATGCAAAAGACCGGAACCGTACTACGCAATCACGCACACAATTACTAATAATTTGGCTTACAAACAATTATGAACCTTACACCTTAGAGATAGCGTTGAATAACACTCAACGTAAGTCATACCCACATTTACACAACGGCGCCATTTATTGGCCGCGTCGGCATTATGTCTGTACTAGTCGTAACCTGTTTTTTTGTCCGCACCACGAACTTTTGTGCAAGACGGAAGGGTTATCAGAAATTACTTTACATTGCTGCGTATAATTCAAAACGATCTGCGTTTTTATGGGCATGAGTAGCAATGGTATATGAAGTTTCGTGTTAATAACGTGTAAACCAATATTTCATAATGAAATATTTTCTCAAGTTGTATTTTGATATAAACCGCATTATTACATTAAATTAATACATACCAATGAAATGTAATCCCCTTATTAGTGTAATTACACAGTGTGGACGAGTTTCCGCAATTGCTAATGCTGCAAAACACCATTCTAAAGCACTTGTTGTCATACCCACGTTTCAAACAGCACTGAGCCACAAGTCGCGCGCTTGTGACCTACGAGTCACAAGCGCGGCGCCAAGGTCACGCGTCTAAGGCACTGCTATCCTCTTTATTATTATTTCTGTGGGCTACTCAGTCAGGCTGTCAGGCCGGGGCCGGCGTCGCCGCACGCGCGCACCAAGGCTCACCCAACTGAATAAACTACTACTAGTTTTACGTGAGCCTGTATGTATTTTATTTTATATTTGTAGGTAAGTAATACTTACTTAAAACACCTTAAATGGCATCATTTGGTATGGCACTTGTAATAACTTCTAACTTAGAAGTAGCTATCTATAATATATGTAGGTACGTACCTAATGATTTATAAATCTCATATTTTGTAAAACTTAAATAAAATAATGATTTCAAAGTAAATAAAAACTTATATTTTAGCGATATTATCTTTAGACGTAAGTAATATTAAACAGTAAGCAACCCTAGCAACACGCCTGGACGACAGAGGGGTGTAACGGCGTGAAGGGGGAAGTAGGTATACAGGGTAATTTTTTATTGAGTGCACAAAATTTTTTTTTTGTATTTCATAGTAACTCGACCAATAAAATTATTGGATGAATTACTCTATGAACAACACAAATTTCAAAATTTAAAAAATATCTTGAACAGACAATCGTGATCTATCAACGATACTGAATATTATATTTTTATATAACTCCAATTATGCATGCAAATGTAAGCTAAGATTTTTTTCTAGGTTATGTAGTTAGTTATATAGTTTTTGCACAGTATTATATGGAAGTGTTTTGAGTGTTTCATTTCGCCAACAAACTGTCATGCAGTTTGGCGAAAAATGTTTTAATGTATACGCTGTGTAATTGTTATTAAAAAAAAAAAAAAAAAAAATCACGTAGGTATAAAAAAAAACTGATAAAAAATACCCTGTATAAATGGCGGCATTTTGGACACGGTCAAAAGAGATTCCGTTCTACTCTGTTATTATTTATTCTTATGTGAACACCATAATGTCCGCACAGCAATATTTCACCGCGCGGTTTTTTATTCGTAATTCTGTAACACATTGAATCTTATGGACGCGCGGTGAAATATCGTTGTGCGAACAGGCCCTAACAGTTGTTGCACTTTCTGCTGTCTAAGTATAAATTAAAATTACCCGTCTCTCCGACGTCAGAAACTGAACATGATAGCCGATTGCAAATACACCTCGTAGGAAATGCACGCAAAATCCAACGGCAATCTAAAAATATTTAATTCAATTAAGACCATTTTTAAATTCATTCATCTTAAAAAAGTAAAACGTTGTTAGATTTTTTTATATTATTTTGAGTACTTCATTTTATTGCTTCTGTGCAAAGCATGAACATAAATCACAGCGAAAGAGGTAAAATTGGAAGTTTCACTAACACTTACTGTTTTGTCTTGTGATACCCGTATTTTTGCCAAACAATCAGCCAAAGATTGAAAAATAATCAAAACATCATTTATACGCATTGTCTTTACCTTGAGTTTTGATTTTAAAACGTTGATACGCAAATAAATATGATAATAAATCAACATATTCACAAGAGACATAATAAAAAACATTGTAGCACCGATCTGATGAGACGCCCAAGAATTGAAACATCCATGTTTATTTATATCGAAACAGAAAAAAATATATGTTACAGATCCTTTTATACAGAACCACGCGAGAGTATACAGCAATGTCTTTAAACCAACATAGGAGTCCTTGACAATTAAATTCCATTTTGCGTCAATATCTATCATGTCTTTGAAAAATTTGTAAATGGGGTAGCTAGAAAATCGCAGCACGAGAAAAACCCATACGTTATATGCATTGCAAATAGCAACCAACCAAACAAGATCTTGTGAAGCCCATAGAATTACTAATATCACTACAAATGAAAGTACCGATATCAACTTTGCGAGCACTCTTAAATTCTTGTTCAGGATGTTGAAGAATCCGTAATTAAAACCCAGGATGAGCTGTGTCAGTGAAAATAATATCACTAGTGGTTTTGAGAGCTGCTTGGGTTGGTACACATTTATTAGCCCTGTGTTTCGGTTCATCATAATATATGAAAGTATTAATAAGTTTTTTATATAATTATAATAATCTTGTCCTAAGAGAGATTAAATAAATTATATTATCTGGAAACTTTGCTATAGCAGGTGCAGGATTTTTTACTTAAAGTTTTTTTTTTCAATTGGAATGCAGCGAAGTGAAAATTTAAAGCTAGTGGAATGTTCGATAAACGTGAAAATCAAATTGAAAATGTTTAATGCTGGTCACGTTTCCTTTCACAAAACCCTTACAACTAACTTAATTATCAAATGTGTTTTAATAGTAGGCAATGTTTTCCAAAATTAAGCAAACATTATACCTACTCTTACTAAGGCAGTACACGTACCCTGTTGTTTTAACATCGTTGATGGATTAACCCAAAACTAAGTAGGAAACATAACTAAAACAATAACCAAACCTAAAATGAACAATCAACTACACTGCGATATGAAATTCTGTTTCCTAATAGACAATGTCGCTACTTTTGTGGCTCAATTTTGTCTTTTGAGCCATTTTTATGAAAATGAGATTTAATTGCAGTGTCAATCGTTTTTTTAGGGTTCCGTAGTCAACTAGGAACCCTTATAGTTTCGCCATGTCTGTCCGTCTGTCTGTCTGTCTGTCTGTCCGCGGCTAAGCTCAGAGATCGTTAGTACTAGAAAGCTGTAATTTGGCATGAATATACATATAAGTCACGCCAACAAAGTGGTAAAATAAAAAATAAAAAAATAATTTTTTTTAGGGTACCTCCCATAGACGTAAAGGGGGGGTGATTTTTTTTTTCTCGACTTATCCTATAGTGTGGGGTATCGTTGGATAGGTCTTTCAAAACCATTGTGGGGTTGCTAACATGATTTTTCTATTCAGTGATCTGTTTGCGAAATATTCAACTTTAAAGTAAAAATTTTCATTAAAATCGTGCGTCCCCCCCTCTAAAATCTAAACTGTTAGGTGGAAAAATTTGAAAAAATTCAGATTGGTAGTAAATATATCAAATTTACTAGGAAAATTGTAGCGGCTAAGATTGCTTGGAAATTATTTGTAGTTTAAGAGTAAATAGTAGCCTAAGGTATAAAACATACCTAAAGTTGGATGATTCCGTACACATACGAAATCCTTAGAAAAATATTACTTGATTTTTTTGTAATGGCTACGGAACCCTAACTTGTGCGTGTCCGACACGCTCTTGGCCGGTTTTTTTCTTTATCGATCTGTATACTGTAACGTTGCGTTTTTCGCATTTACAATTTAAATTTCGCGGCACTATGAAAAGTGTTCCACATTTAAACTTTCGCGCTTATCGCTTTAAACATTTTACATCGTCATTGGTTCGTTCCCGTGACGTGATTGGGCGAGCCACAGAGGCTCCTTATTCGTCCTTCGTCTTTTAACATCTGGTGTAGCCAGTGATATTAACTTTTCACAATGAGGTATTTCTGACAAGTCGAAAGTTTAATCACACAGGTTGTGCATTTTATTTTCCTTAAGTTTCGTTTCAGATTCAAAATAATATTCCATATTGCATTTCATATATCTTTGTAATTATAAACAATATTTCCAATTTTCTGTCAGAAACGTCTTGTTGGCCAAAACGGTTAGATTCCGGGCTGACAGAACGGAGCTGTCATTAGAAATGCTCCGGCGTGAGACGCTCTTTCCTATTTGCGAGCTGAAGCGACGCGGACGCAAGATATAAATTTATACATTTAATTTAAAGTCGAAGTCCGAAGAAGACTTGAATGGCGATCGAAGATCGGCGGGTTGGCGGGTCCAGCATGTAATTTTTGTCACGATTCCGACGTGTTGCGGTAAGTGTTCTCGCATTGCTTTCCTATTTTTTTCCTTCCTTCCGAGTCTTTGATCGTATTTTATGGTGTGAGCACGCCCTTTCATGCTCCACCTTTTCCATTCTGTGTCTAAGACTTTGTTTCCTTCGCTTTCAGGCTGGAGGGGGTGATCTTCATTTACAAGATATTATTTGATGATCTTCATTTACAAGAGATTATTTGATGATCTTCATTTGCAAGAGTTTGTTTCAAGAGATTTTCAAGACAAATGGCAATGATTGCTTTTCCATAACACCTTTCAAGAATAACAATTAATGCTACATTTGGGGAATTCACCACTTCATTCTTAAATCCTTTGCCTCATCTCAATATTTTCTCCACGAGTGAGAGCATGAGCAAGGCATGAGAGCGGTGATACTGGTTGGCATGACCTCAACTGTGTAGCTGCGGGGCAACACTGCGTGGTAGCAGAGGCAGGCCGACGAGGCTCCCGAGACCACGGCCGGAGGAAACCGCAGGGAGTTCCCGGCGTGGAGCCACGCCCTGTTTCCATGAGGTGGGCCCTAATTCCCACACATTCCGGTAACTGATTTTATCTTTTAAAACAGACAAATCGACCTAGTCCCAAACTAAGCAAAGCTTGTACTATGGGTACTAGACGACGATAAACATACTTATATAGATAAATAAATACTTAAATACATAGAAAACATCCATAACTCAGGAACAAATATTCGTGCTCATCACACAAATAAATGCCCTTACCGGGATTCGAACCCAGGACCTCTTGCTTCGTAGGCAGGGTCACTACCAACTAGGCTAAAGCGGTCGTTAAATTGATTGGATTGATTGTTCAGTCACTGATTGTACTGTATGACCAGGCATAACTTTTTACAGAGTAGTCTAATTTTCATAATTATTTTTTTATTGGATACCTTGAAGGGATTAATTCACCTAGGGCCACATTCCTTAAGCGGTCTTTTCCCTTTGATGGCCTATTCTCCTAACGGCCACTTCCCTTGAACGACCACTTCAGTTCAGAAAATAGGTAGGTTAGGTTAGTTAGGCAGCTTCTCCTGCCCGAAGGGCAAACCGCCTGGAAATAGGAGCCCCGCGAAGCAGGGCTTCGTCGAATTTGTAGGTTTTAAGTGAATTACGGATGAATAAATCCTGGGTGAAGTAACTCTAGGTGCATTAAGTTTACGCAGCGAGAAATTCATGTACTTAGATGTCACTCTGGGAAATGGCCGAAGTAGGAATTTGCACTGTGGTCTTTCGGGGAAGTGGCCAATGTAGGAAATGGCCGATGTAGGAATTTACACAGTGGCCGTCCAAGGAAGTGGCCCTAGGTGAACTAATCTCAAGTGTGGTAATATATAAATTTGGAAAAAAAATTACCTCGGGGTGGGAAAAAAAGTACAAAATAAAAAATTTTTAACAAAAAAAAATTAAACCGCCGAAAAAACTGAAAAGCGAAAAATAATACCTGTTTTGTTTGACCTTAATCAAGGTACCAATTTGAAGTCGGTGCCTCAGCGCGAGCCAGGAGGAGTGATAGAAGCCCATCAGGTAGACGACTACAGGTCCACTCCTCCTGGCTAGTGCTGAGGCACCGACTTCAAATTGGTACCTTGATTAAGGTCAAACAAAAAAGGTATTATTTTTCGCTTTTCAGTTTTTTCGGCGGTTTAATTTTTTTTGTTAAAAAGTTTTTATAATTTGACAGTTGAAATATTCAGCTACACCATCAGCAATAGCTATGTTTTTGAGACAAAATACGCGCGCATGTTGTCTGTGCCACGTTTTTGCGCCTTTCTCATTTTTAGGGTTCCGTAGTCAACTAGGAACCCTTATAGTTTCGCCATGTCTGTCCGTCTGTCTGTCTGTCCGCGGCTAAGCTCAGAGATCGTTAGTACTAGAAAGCTGTAATTTGGCATGAATATACACATCAATCACGCCAACAAAGTGGTAAAATAAAAAATAAAAAAATATTTTTTTTTTAGGGTACCTCCCATAGACGTAAAGGGGGGGTGATTTTTTTTTTCACGACTAATCCTATAGTGTGGGGTATCGTTGGATAGGTCTTTTAAAACCATTGCGGGGTTGCTAACATGATTTTTCTATTCAGCGATCTGTTTGCGAAATATTCAACTTTAAAGTGAAAATTTTCTTTAAAATCGAGCGTCCCCCCCTCTAAAATCTAAACTGTTAGGTGGAAAAATTTGAAAAAATTCAGAATGGTAGTAAATATATCAAATTTACTAGGAAAATTATAGCGGCTAAGATTGCTCGGAAATTATTTGTAGTTTAAGAGTAAATAGCAGCCTAAGGTATAAAACATACCTAAACTTGGATGATTCCGTACACATACGAAATCCTTAGAAAAATATTACTTGATTTTTTTTGTAATGGCTACGGAACCCTACCTTGTGCGTGTCCGACACGCTCTTGGCCGGTTTTTCATCTTCCGTTAATATAAACAACATGCCGTTAAGCCGTGGTGACTTAGTGGTTTGACCTATGGCCTCTAAGCAGATCGTCGTGGGTTGAAACCTGGGCTGGGTGCCTCTGAGTTAATCGGAATTTCTGTGCGATATTGCATTTGAAATTAACTTACCATGAGCTTTACGTTAAAGCAAAACATCGTGGGGAAACCTACACAGTTGCACACCCCTGCGAAGAAATTCAATGGTGTGTGCTAAGTTCCCAATCCGCGCTGGGCCGGGGAACTGCCCAAGCCCTCTCGTCCTAAGAGGAGGCCTGTCCCCTGCAGTAGGATGTTTGTGGATGGATGTCAACGTTTGTTATTCAAATGACACTATTGTATCAATGATTCTTTTATTAGGTATGCGTGTACACTTTTTTATTTCGTGCTACAAATGCAAATCGAAAATACGTGTTAACAGTGCTCTTACAATATCTAAGTAAAACATTTCAAAATACATGTATGAATTGCAAGAAAACAATGAGGTATGTGACGCTCATGCTGAGCAGTGCGACCGGCTGCCGCAAGTCCACCGGCACCAGCCGCCACGCCGGCTGCAGCAGCGGCCGCGCCTCCACGTAGCGCAGCAGACGGACCAGCTCTTGTTGTATGTCTCCATCTATTAAAGAAAATTCAGTTAAATTTTGATTTTATCTAATGACTAGCAGCCCGTCCCGGCTTCGCACGGGGTAGACAATTATTTATTTTTGGAAATTTGGATATAAAACACTTTTTTTCACAAATATTTTTATTTATTAAAAAATTATTATTTATTATTTATTAATTATTACAGACGTGCACGCCCCACTCCTGTATTTCAGTGCCCCCTCCACCCCGCCCGCCGCGATGCCCGGCGCGCTTTTCAGACTGCATCGCAAACAACGGCCACGGCGCTATGGCGGTTTTGTTTACTGTTTGAATTTTTTAATTCGTAATATCTTTTGAATGGAAAGTCCAATTTAAATAATTTAAAAACTATTTTATAGATAGTTAAATGGTCTTTACCATTAAATAATTTATTTGGATAAGGATTAATATAAACACATAAATAGCATGGTTTGAATTTGGTTAGCATTTTCATTAATGTTTAAAATGAAAAAAGTTGTTGTAGTGACATAACTACAATAGTTGGACATATGCTACCGCGGAGTTTTTTGTAGACATTATGATGTTCTTCAATATTGTTGTACATTATTTTGTTCTATCGCTAATAGTTTCGGCAGCGCATTCGACGAAAGACATTTTAAGACTCATTTTTCTACACCTTCGGTTACATTGTTCAAATTTTACCAAGGATCCCTAATTTTTTTCAAAATGAAATGTAGCCTATGTCAAATTGGAAGAATGTAGCATTCTATTGGTGAAAGAATTTTTTAAATCGGCCCAGTACTTTTTGAGCCTATTCATTACAAACATACAAACATAGGTACAAATCTTTCCTCTTTATAATATTAGTGTAGATTTCACGAACATACGAAATAATAATAATAATAAATGTTTATTTTACAAAAACAGATTTTTTACATATATTGAATTATTCTATCAGACTCCAAACTAGGCTGAGCCTGTATCTTGGAAGTCCGCGAGTGCGATTTACGAATGTCGAGTAGTTAAAAAGATAGGTAGATTTGTTTTACATCGATAACAAAATAAAAAGATAGTGATAATAAATTATAAGTAACATGCAGCATTATTAAACGCACGTGTGTGTGTGTGTGTGTGTGTGTGTGTGTGTGTGTGTGTGTGTGTGTGTGTGTGTGTGTGTGTGTGTGTGTGTGTGTGTGTGTGTGTGTGTGTGTGTGTGTGTGTGTGTGTGTGTGTGTGTGTGTGGTGTGTGTTCAGTACCGAAGTTTCACGCCCACGTTAAAGTTTCAGTTATCTATAAGGAGTACCGACTAGTTGTTCAGTTTCGTCGTATGACAGTGTTAGCAAGCAATCGTTCACCACACGCTTAGCTTTCCGAAGTGATAACTGTTTAATAACCAGATTCTTGCAGACGTTGTTATAGGTGTGCGGGTGAGAGTACGCTGGAGACTTCCTAGCCAGCTAAATATTTGTGACGACTTGGTAACGTTCATTATGTGTCTGACCTTGACTGCACCTACCTATATCAGTAACAAGACGCTCGTGAATTACAATTTTCATCCCATCAACCTCGCTAGCCATAGCTTCCGCGAAAATCGCTGGAACGACAGCTTCCAAAATCCACTGCAGTGCATCAAGTGCAGCAAGACCGGCGACAATCTGAAAGACGATGTTTACCTTTTTTATTTTAGGATCGACCACACCGGTTCTCTTATTTACTTTTCAGATACGATTTAATTATTATTACTTGATTATGTTTATTTTCATGATTGTATAAACGTGTATAATCAGGCCCCCCACAAGTTGGACCGACGACCTAAAGAAGGTCGCGGGAAACCACTGGACGCGGAAGCTGAAGCTTTTGTCCCGCAGTGGACGTGTTCCGGCTGACATGACGGGGTCGTTAGTTGCAGTTTGACTTGTTATTGAACGTTCTATTTGTATGCATAATCTAGTAAGTACCTATAAAAAACGGTGTTTCATCAGCGACTTTTCGCTATGGGACTTTGCCTTAGGAAAAAATTAAAGAAAGAAGAATTTCATCATCATCATCCCAGCCTATATACGTCCCACTGCAGGGCACAGGGCGCAGAAAGAGAGGGCTTGGGCCGTAGTTCCCACGCGGGCCCCGTGCGGATTGGGAACTTCACATACACCATTGAATGTCTTCTCAGGTTGTATGCAGGTTTCCTCACGATGTTATCCTTCACCGTAAAGCTCATGGTAAATTAGAAATGTAATTTCGCATAATAAATTAAGAAAAACTCAGAAGTGCGAGCCCGGACTCGAACCCGCGACCCTCTGCTTGAGATACCATAGGTCAAACCACTAGGCCACCACGGCTTCTGAAGAAATGTGAATTGCCTCCTAATTTTGAAATAGTGCCTTATTTTGCTCAAGTATTTTTTTGTTAGTCACATGTTTATTAGCAGTTGAAAGGATGTTTACAAAAACAACATACCTGACTAGACTGGTTGACACTTGTAGAGAAACAATTTTACTGATAACAGGTGTCAACCAGTCTACTCAGTTATGTTGTTTTTGTAAACATCCCTTCAGTTGTACTTTGTATTGTCTATAAATTAAAATTACCACATTCTCCAACATCGAGAATTGAACTTGGTAGCCGATTGCAAATACACCTCGTAGGAAATGCACGCCAAATCCAACGGCAATCTAAAAATATACAATTCAATTAAGACCATTTTTAAATTCATTCAACTAAATAAAAAAAAATGAAGTTGTGAGATTTTTAAACATTCTTTTGTGTACTTCATTTTCCTTACTTCTGTGCAAATCAATATGACACAAATCGCAGTTAAAGAGGTAGAGATGGAAGTTTGACTAATACTTACTATTTTGTCCTGTGATACCCGTATCTTTGCCAAACAATCAGCCAAAGATTGAAAAATAACCAAAACATCATTTATACGCATTGTCTTTACCTTAAGATTTGATTTTAAAACGTTGATACGCAAATAAACTTGATAATAAACTAATATATTCACAAGAGATAGAATGAAAAACATTGTAACAACGCTATATTGAGACGCCCAAAAAACTATTCGTAGTTCCAAAGATCTATAATTATTTAAAAAGACAAAGAAAAAATAAAACGTAAAAGATCCTCTTATAGATAGCCACGCGAGAGTATACAGCAATGTCTTTAAACCGACATAGGAATCCTTCACAGGCAAATTCCATTTTGCGTCAATATCTACCATGTCTATGAGAAACTTGTAAATGGGGTAGCTAGAAAATCGCAGCACGAGAAAAACCCATATGTGATATGCAATGGCAATAGCACCCAACCAAAAAACATGCGAAAACCATGGAAATACTAAAATCACTACAAATGAAAGTATCGATATCAAATTTGCGAGCACTTTTAAATTCTTGTTCAAAATGTTGAAGAATCCGTAATTAAAACCAAAGATGAGCTGTGTCAATGAAAATAATATTACTAATGGTTTTGAAAGCTGCTTGGATTGGTAGACATTTATTAGTCCTGTGTTTCGGTTCATCGTCCTTACGAAAGTAATAAGTTTTTTTTAATATTATTATAATAATCTTGTCCTAAGAGAGATACAATTATTTTTAACTGGAAACTTTGTAATTGCAGGTCCAGGATTTTTAACTTAAAGTTTTATTCAATTTGAAGTCATAATTTAAAGCTAGCGGAGTGCTCGATGAACGTCGAAATCAAATTGAAAATGTTTAAACCTTCCCTTACGCCTTACGCTTTACTTACACTCCTCGCTGTTTTTGTTTGTCTTAATTAACAAATGGGTTTAAATATAAATGATTTCCAAAATTAAGCAAACATTTAACTCTTGCCAAGGCAGTACTCGTACCCTGTTATTTTAACATCGTTGATGGATTAATCCAAAACTTAGTAGGAGAACATACAACAATAACCTAACCTAAAATCCATAATCAAGTAAACTGCTTATGAAATTTTGTTTTCGAATAGGCAATTTTGATACTTTTGTGGCTCAATTGTCGTTTAAGCCATTTCGACAACAATGAGATTTAATTATAATAATAATAATTAATAAATCATTTATTTCAAGTAAGCCACTCATAAATCGTTAGTAAGGCTCATTTATTTTTTCTCTCTATTGATCTGTATAATCAAAGTTCTATAGATCTAAAAAATATAAAGTAATCCAGCATAGTTGGACTGCGTTATGCAATAAGCGACCAAGCGACAGTAAGTTGAAACCGAGAAAATGAGCTTGAAAGAATTTAAATTTAAATCTGTTGCTGTACCTAGGTGCATTTTTGAAGTTAAAAGTACAATTACAGCCCTCCTATTCTGAGAGGAGGCCTGTGCCCTGCAGTGAGACATAATATAGGCTAGGACGATGATGAGCATTGGCAAAGTTACAAAACAGGCCTTTAATTAATTAATACCATTTCGAAGAAAATTGTTTACACTGTGTGTGTTATATTCGGTCTCCGGAAATACGACCACGTGTCCTGTTTTCGCGCTCAGCTGAAGTGGCTCCCAATTCGTCTGCGCCGTAATGTTCACATCCTGTCGTTGCTTTTTAATGTCCTTTTTAAACCACAGTCCCCTTCCTACCTTTTCGAAAGATTTAATTACTTGGCTGCTGGATCTGGGAACCGGTTGCGGTCAAGTAATAATCTTTCGTTAGCTTTTCCTGTAACTAAATCCAAATCCTATTCCAAATCCTTCTCCGTGCACGCTGTTAGTCCGTGGAATCGGTTGCCGAGTGAAATCAGGCAGTCGCAGTCGGTAGCCATCTTCCGGAGTCGCTTGGGGGCGTACTGGCTTGACAGTTCCTCTTAAATAGAGACAACCTCTATTGTATTCTCTGTTTAGTGTATATGCGTATATTAATGTATTTATGTAATTTTTATGTAGTTAGTCTATTTATGTTGATATGATATGTATTAGTCTTCTGTATTCATGATATATTATATTAGTGTGTACTTGCGTGTATTCTTTGTATGTTTATGTATTGATTATGTTAAGTTTATTGGTTTGGGTTTACTTTTGATTTCGACTCTTTTTACTCTGCATTGTATGCCTACTCTTGTCTCTGGTGTCCTGTCAATCGTTCAAAGGTTAACTGGAAGAGATCCCTTTAAGGGATAAGTTCGCCTTTGTACATCTGTTTCTCTTGTTAACTGTTAATTTTCATGTTTTACGTACAATAAAGAGTTTTACATACATACATACAATTTCTTGTCAACTTACTTACGCAGTAAACATATTTGAAGGACACTACGCCTATAAGCATCCAAATATATAGCTCAAACAACTCTTAATTGAAAGTACTGTCCATCAATTCAATTATTATTTTTATGTTTTATGGCATTATTATTATTATTGTTGGTACGGATTTCCAATCACGGGCCCATGAGGATCCTGTCATTTGAAAGGCATTCACGGAGAGGCCTTAGGTACTATTTAATTATAATTATATGAGATGGGACAGCCTCCACAGTTGCCAAACTATTGCCAGGCAGGAAGCGAGATGGAATGAGCAATGGTGTCGGAATGTTGTGGACAGGATCACCGGGCTATGGAGTCAAATAACGGACACCTATCATTTCAACATCTCATAAACTGAACTTTTCGTAGGCGGTGCCTCGCCATTCTCTGTTGTTATTAGTACATAAATTATTATTTTCGATATTAATTATGCCATATTCTTTAGAGACTTGTAACACCGAAGTGATTGCAGATGAGTTATCAATCTAGAGACAATCTTGTGTCCTTAATTTTTCCGGCTGTCTTACTCTCCACAACAATCTTCACACATCTGCTTGGCAGCAGGATTAGCAAGGGAGGCCGTGGTAGCAGTACGGATCGAACTTGTACAAGATTCTAGCTTCACAAAAAAGTGAAAATCTAATATACAAAAATCTCGTGTCATGGTGCTTGTCATCGAACTCTTCCGAGACGGCTCGACCGATTTTAATTAAACTTTTTTCTCTATACTCGGTAGGTCTGAGAATAGGTCGTAGGCTATTTCTCTTCGCAGACGGAGTCGCGGGCAACAGCTAGTTAATATATACATTTTAAATAATCATCTTCTCTTATGTAAGCAGTAATTTACTAAGTTTACAAAATAGACACTCAATTAGCTACTTGACCTAATTGACAGCTTGATATTCCTGTTTGTTTTCTTTTTCTTTATATATAAAATACGACAGTTTTATTTGTAGTGGTCGTATTTGTACGAAGAAATATCAACAAAGAACACTTACATTAACATTCATTATATTGAAAGCTGTAACATAAAAATAGTCGCCATAACGCGAACGGTTTTATTTATTTATCATACTTGTGTTCTCCGTCTAGAGCAGTACACAATAAGATTGTTAAAATGCAACGAATGAAGGAAGCAAAGATAGTACCGGTTGGTGAGTCTTCGGATAAAAAGCTACCAAGGTCGCTTTTAGCATTTTTCGCATTTGCTCAACTCTGTTTTGGATTTCGTTTCGGCTTTGCAAATTCAACATGTGGAAAATACAAATCTTCTATACGTTTTATCACTGCTGTAATGGGTTCTCTCATGGTTTTAACTCTATCCCTTTCTTTTATATCAGAACTAGTAGAGTTCTGGATGATCGCCTATTTCATTCAATACCTACCCACGATTTTCATATTGTTCTCGATAAAGTATACTCTGTGTGAGTTTCTGACCGATCTGATTAAAGAACAACCTCCGACCGCACAAAACTGGGACAGAATCGGATTAACAACATGGTGTTACGCTGTATCAATGTTTGTTGTTAAAATTTCGGCTGCTTCTCTGCATCGTGCATTGATTTACACTGACATTCAAAAGATCTTTATCCAATCCATGATGCATATCCCCATGCTGGGTCTAGATATCCTGCCGATTGCTAATTTCATACTCTTCTATTATGTCTATGTGCGACTGAGAGGCTTGAAGATACAGCTTGTGCGCCAAGAAATTAACACATATCAACTGCAAGCTGCGTACAAAACAGTGGCAAATGATTTGGAAAGGTTTAGATCGAAATATGACGCTATAGTGAGTATTATTCTGCAAGTTTACTACTATTTCGCACGTGTTTTCGTTTATCTCAAGTTTCATAGCATATTACACCGTCTATTGTTTACCTTGCGTAGATATTTATTATACCTTATATACCTGTGCTCTATAAGCGTTTACTGTATGGTGTTCAATAAGTAGTAAAGGACTACGCGACAAGGTCCTAAAACTAACAGCACTGAGAGTTAGGTCATTAAATAGGTCTTTAAAAATCTACTTCTTAGAGTCTATAGGCACCAACTCAAATTCCATTGCAGAACTGAGATATTTACATTTTAGTCGGAGTGACACCTACATCTGACTATGCTTAATTATTATCAGGGGCTCAGTAACATTGGAGTAATCAGACCGCAAGTCATTTGAATAACTAAATTATAGATCTACTTAATGAGGTATTCACTCTGAATAAAATATTAACAATTAATATCTCAGCTCTTCAACGGAATTTAACTTGGTGACCATAGAACGAAATGAAGTAGATTTAAAGACCTATTTAATTATATAACTCCCAGCTTTGTTGGTTTAACTCTATGCTCCGTACAAAGTTGCCCTGGTCCTTGTATTTTATATTTTAATTTAGCTCACTATAACGATTGTCACAATGACCTTGCTTTAAATATTATTTATTTACAAAGAAGACACCAATTAACAAAAAGTTTTTTTAAAAACAATGAACTTAAACTATCTAAATCTAAACCTAAAAATCTACATTTACAAATATCACCCGGGCCTAATTGCATAACAAAATACAAGCAAATAGTATTAGTGAATTTCAATACGAAATAGCTAATACTATTAGCTTGTAATTTGTTACTTTAAATATGAAACTACCGAGAGACTCACTCTTAGTGAAAATAAAAGGATCAAAGGTCCATAACCTGTCCCGACACGGACCCGCCTGCCAATCACTGCTCGCAGAGGCAATGGGACGAGCCGCTCTGTCAACTAGTACGGAAAAACCTTTTAGATACGTCAACTAGTTCGGCAGACCGTGCTCGTCTCCTTGCGACTGCGGAGTGGGAATCGGGTCTGTGGCTGCAGGCGCTACCCTCTCCAAACATAGGGACTTTCCTAGATAACATCACCTTCCGCCTGGCAGCTAGCTTACGTTTGGGGGCATCAACTAATCAGCCACATCGCTGTCAATGCAGCGCCATGGTGGACATACTGGGTCACCATGGCCTCTCATGTGTCCGGAGCGCTGGTAGGATCTCCCGCCACGCCAGCATTAATGACATCATCCGTCGGGCCCTTGTCAGTGTGAGAGTGCCGGCAGTCCTCGAGCCCAGCGGGCTGGCCAGGGACGACGGCAAGAGGCCTGATGGAATGTCGCTGGTGCCTTGGGGCATGGGTCGGCCGCTAGTTTGGGATGCTACTTGTGTTGATACCCTGGCAAAGTCCCATGTTCCAAGCACCAACGTCACCGCTGGTGCTGCGGCATCCTCGGCTGAAAGCCTCAAACGCCGCAAATATGCCGCCCTAGGAACTAGCTACATGTTTGCGGCGTTTGGCGTTGAAACCTTGGGGCCATGGGGGCCAAGTGCGCGTCGGCTATACAAAGATTTGTCGACGCGCCTAATAGAGGCCTCGGGCGTTCAGAGGGCTGGCCACTATTTCGCACAGCGAATAAGTATCGCTATACAGCGAGGAAATACGGCCAGCCTTCTGGGCACCTTGCCCATTGACGGCGATTTAGGCCAAATTTTCTATTTATAGTTTAAGTTTTTATTATGTTTGTTATTGTTTTTTAACCTGTTGTACTTAAGGAATAAATGACCGTCAAAGGATCAAAGTCACGTCAGTGCGCGTTTGGCAGTCGCCGTGACGTTGTAATTTGTTATTCAATTGGGCCCGGGTCGCTGCTTTTGAGGAGGGTGCCCATAAGGCTGGCTGCGTTTCCTCGTTGTATAGCAATGTTTACATTGACCGAGGAAAAAGTCAGCCATGTCCGTTGGTCGGTCAAAATTTTGTTTTTTGGCGTAAATTGAATTTCCTTTATTGTATTATTACAGTTTGTTTGGGGATTATTAACTGACTCGCCTAAATGGATGATTATGATATGGAATCATCTAAATATTATGAAATCAGCAAGCGTAAGTTTTATTTTCAAAAATTGTAGCCATTTAACATAAATTCCGCTGCTGTGCATAATGTGGTAGGTAACCTGTACTAGGTTTTCCAGAGACCAAGGTGGTCAGGAAATTCAATGTCCAATATGCCAATAAGCTATAAGTAGGTATCTTATACCTCGAACCAGTCTGTCTGGAAGCAATACTGTTCCGCTGAATCTATGAATTCATATAAGCTCTTAGCCTGTTAGTAGCATAGTCACTATACTATAGTGTATTCCATAACCGAGGGCCGTCTATACTCATTGTCTACTTGGGTGGCAACCCCACGCCATATTTACCAGCTACTACAATAATGGCAGACTCAGAAAAAATACACGTAAAAGAGCCCGTATCGTACTTACAGAAATAAACATTTGATTTTGAATTGAGTGACTCGTGTATCTCTCATCTTCTTCTAATATATAAAGATCTTGTGTCACGGTGTCTGTTATCGAACTACTCCGAAACGGCTTGACCGATTTTTATCAAATTTTTTCTCTATATTTGGTAGGTCTAAGAATAGGTCGTAGGCTATTTTTATACCCCGTTTCTTCGCAGACGGAGTCGCTGGCAACAGCAAGTTCTAATAATATAAATGTGAAAGTGTGTTAGATGGTTTATCCTTCTTTCACGTCGAAAGTGAGTGACAGGTTGCCGTGATTTTTTGTATGGACATAGTTGAAAGGCTGGAGAGTGACATAGGCTACATTTTACCACGTGAAAACGATTAATTCCCACGGGAAAACACGTAATAATCAATTTCAAAGCTCGGGCATCACCTAGCCCAACTACGACCACCAACCGAGTTGAGTACCAACTACGTAATATTGCGTAGGTACTTAGTGGTTGATAATGGCTGAGGCCAGCTACGCAATATTAGGTGCGCATATGTAGTACTAGCTGATGCCCGCGACATTATTATCTGTGTCTCACCCCGGCGCCACACATATTACAAATGTTTCAACACATATTTGAACACATATTTGATCTATGGTTGATTGTATGGATGTTCTATTGAACAAATAAGCAAATACCGGTGCTACACATGTGATCAAATAACTGTGTTCAAACATTTGTAATATGTGTGGCTGTCATACTATACTAGTTTTAATTCAAAGATTTGATTACGATTTTAGAGTTGGTTTATTCATGGCTGCAGTTACGCCTGGGCACTGCATTTAACAGTACAAATCTGCGTACCAGCCGTGTTTGCCGAAATGATAAACGTACAAACCGACGCGATAAAAATAATTCTGCATGAACGGCTTTCGAACGAAACAGGTATGTATAACAATAGTCGAACATGTATTTTCTTTGATAAACAAGTTACGGGCAGAAAAGAAAACCCAATAAGTACCTACTTTAAATCAATGAATAAAACAAAAGCATAAAAATAAATGTAGAATTATTAAGTACAATGTCGAATACAAAATGTCAGCAAAATTGGTTCGTAACAAAAACGATTCTCTTAAAAACTATGTTAGTGGTTAGAAAAAAGCGGTCAAATAGCACCAAACAAACAATATACACTAAATTAATCCTAAAATTATAACAATATAATGTTATGTATGTTGTATATTATGTGTTGTTATAATATTATGTATAACAATTAAAATAGTAAACAGATTATGTCAAAGTAAAAGTGTTTTTTAGGTTATACAATATACATTAAAAACCAAAATAAAAACTTTTATTCTTATGAGTAGGTCGCAAAGGGCTCTATTACATTATCTTCATCATTCCAGCCTATAAACGTCCCACTGCAGCACTCAGAATGAGAGAGCTTGGGCCGTAGTTCCCACGCGGGCCCAGTGCGGATTGGAAACTTCACACACACCATTGAATTTCTTCACAGGTGTATACAGGTTTCCTCACGATGTTTTCCTTCACCGTAAACCTCTTTTACATGTCCCTATTTTATAATAATAATAAAGACTATATAATAGTAATGGGATGTGATAACCCGATCTCCCGCTGGTGTCATTGTGGTGTCACCAGTGCAGTCAGTCATCGCAGGGCGGCTTGTGGCGAGCTGTTGGTGCGTAGCAACACCTGAGACCTCCGGAGGTACACATACACACATGCGTTTATTCACGCACGTATGTTAATACAGTTACACATCCAACCCGCCTTTACATTGCCTTTGTTTGCCGCCTAGTGTGGAACGCAAGGAGCCAAATCATCATCAATCATCCATCCTGGCTATTGGCACTTCGAAGTTTAAAGTCCACTGGTCGCTCTGTGTCCTTAGCCGTTCACAGCAATTACGCCATCTTGTTGCCCCTAGAAGACAACAGTTTGAAAGCCCTTTAGGTAAACGGCAAGTCATCCATCACCTACCAAAAGTTCGATTTATGAGATATTGAAATGGTAGTTCTCCGGTATCTCACTCCATACTCCATAGCTCGGTAATCTTGTCCACAACACCCTAACCCCATAGCCCTTTTCATATCACTTCCTACCTGGCAATTCATTAGCACCTAAAATGGGAGTAACTCGAATGAAATTCCTTAAAAGCTTTTTGTTTATAGACGAGACCAATTCCGCCGGTTTGCTCCGTCTACTGCGTTACGTGGAGGCGCGTCCGCTGCTGCGCCTGGCGTGGCGGCTGGTGCCGGTGGATTTACGACTGCCAGTCACCATGCTCTCCATATGCATCACATACCTCATCGTCATTATACAACTCACTCATCTTTTTGATTAATGTCTGTTTGCATCGTGGTACTTAATATACACACCAAATGTCTAAAATGTGTACGCTTATTTCCTAACGCGCGAGCACTTGCTAAGCGAACCCTCAGAAGGCTACTCTTTTGATACCTAATTGAATACTTTTGTTAGTTTTTTTTTTTCAGTATGAATGTAGCACCAATTATAATCACTAAATTTTTCGAATGGCAGTAGCTATTTGCCATTTATATTATTTTTTTATAGGTGTACTTTCACAAATACTTGTTGGAAAGAGGTGTCAAAAAATACTCAATAGAATATAGGATAAATTCGACCGGTGTGTACCTAAATGGATTTATCTTAATTCGAAATAGAATTATTAAAATTAATTAAATTGATCATTAATGGAATAATTGCTAAAATCGGAAAATTCGCATAAAAACAGGAAGTCTGTACAATATTCAAAATAGTTGCTACCGAATCTAATGAATTACGTAATTTACAACAAAACAATTATTGTAATCTTACTCATTACTAGAATTGCTAATTGTTTATTTGCTTTGTTTCCTCTTAATTAAGTGTTTTAGTGTCACAACCTAATCAAATATTTTGTAATATTTTACAGCAAGGTTTCTGATATGAAATGAAATAACTAAGTAAAGACAGACACGCTGTCCCCTTCCCATCTCCATGGTACTTGCAACAGACCTGGTGCAGCTTCAGAAGCGGCTGAAAAGGCGAAAGGACTGAAATACAGGGGTCTAGGCAGCGAATACGATTTTGTCCCATTCGGTGTCGAGACCCTTGGTCCGTGGGGTCCTAGCGCTTTAAAGCTCTTTAAGGAAATTTCTAAGAGGTTAATCGACGTCACAGGGGACCGAAGAGCTGGCAGCTTCCTCGGACAAAGAATTAGCTTAGCTATTCAAAGAGGAAACGCTGCCAGCATCTTCGGCACCTTGCCTAAGGGGACTAGCTTTCAGAATATGTTTTACTTGTAATTATCATTATTTTATATTATTGTTTTCTTTTTTCTTATTGTACATATTTTTTTTAGTCTAGGATAGTTGTACATAGGTATTGTGTTGTAAATAAATTTTAGCAGTACTAAGTATAATAATAGATGTTGCAAGATTTTATTTATCTTGTAATCAATGTTTGTTTGCTTGGTGAGGTTTAATCTTGCAGGTCGATTTTCACCCACTTTTAGTAACTTTTAGTGATCGTATTTACTTCAAATTAGGTACTGATTATGTAGTTTGGATGAAACTGCCAGTGCAGCCAACAAAAAGTATGGTCAGCAAAAGCTTGATTTTTTTAACAATAACTTAATTTGTTCTTATTTTGTTTTTTAACTTATTGTCGAATTTATATGTTTACTACAAATTGATGATAGGTGCTCCCACTTGTTTCTGTTGGTACTTACTTACATCGTTCCGGAAAGCATGGACTTGACTGGAGATAACCCGGAATATTGACCTTAAACTACATTGGATTATGGTCGTCATTGATACACGGTATTAATAGTATATCGTCGCTTGGCAGCCTAAAGTACTAAAGCGACACTTTACCAACTTTACAGGAGAGCGATTTAAAGTTTTTTTTTTTACAAAAAAAATCATAACTTTTTATCCAGACAACCAATTTTTAAATTTTCAAGACTGTATTACACATGCTTTAATGAGCCATAATTAGAGTTTAATAGTTAAATATTATGTAAATAAACACGTGTCTGAATTCCTTGTATGTTTTTAAACAACATCATAAGATATTAAGATCAATTAACCTGCATTTTTAGGGTTCCGTAACCAAGTGGCAAAAAACGGAACCTGACTGACTGTCTGTCTGTCTGTCTGTCTGTCTGTGTGTCCGTCCGTATGTCACAGCCACTTTTTTCCGAAACTTTAAGAACTATGATGTTGAAACTTGGTAAGTAGATGTATTCTGTGAACCGCATTAAGATTTTTACACAAAAATAGAAAAAAAAAAACATAAATTTTGGGGGTTCCTCATACTTAGAACTGAAACTCAAAAAATTTTTAATTTATCTATCTATGGATAGGTCTTTAAAAATGATATTGAGGTTTCTAATATCATTTTTTTCTAAACTGAATAGTTTCCGCGAGAGACACTTCCAAAGTGGTAAAATGTGTGTCCCCCCCGATAACTTCTAAAATAAGAGAATGATGATATCATGTACATTTAAACATGTAAACTTCCACCAAAAATTGGTATGAACGAGATCTAGTACCTAAATAGTTTTTTTAATACGTCATAAATCGTAAACCGCATTTTGTTATAAAAATCCCCAAGCCGCAAGGCGGCTGGCAACAGCTGGATGAGAGTGGCCGAGGATCGTGCTCAGTGGCGTGCCATGGGAGAGGCCTATGTCCAGCAGTGGACGAACATAGGCTGATGATGATGATGATGATGATTTTTTTATAGATAATGGTACGGAACGCTTCATGCGCGAGCCCGACTCGCACTTGGCCGGTTTTTTTACACAATTAAGAAGAGAAAACTACTCATAAGTGGTTCCATACAGGTTAGAGTTAAAAAAAGATTTTCTAATGATGTATCTTCTGTTCCCCCATATTATCATCTATAAAGTTTATTAGTAGAAGTACATTAGTAGCATCTCCGAGAATCGAACATGCGATTGTCGATTTTGTTAGTCTACTGATACTGGACACTGATGATAGTAAAAGTCAATGAAATGACATCCATGACGACCGGATGGCCTAGTGGTTTTATTTCGAAGCTTGAGGTGCCGGGTTTGATTCCCGGTCAGTGCAGATATTTGTGTGTAAAATACGAATGTTTGTGCTCGATTGTTGGATGTTTAAGTATGTATTTATCTATATAACTATGTTTATCCGTTGGCTAGTAGGTACCTATAGTACAAGCTTTGCATATTTTGGGACTAGGTCCATTGGTGTCCATTGTTCCATGATTTATTTATTTATTTATGACGTCACGTCGACAAGGTTGAAATTTGAAAGTCAGTTTAAAGTTAGGTGATAGTTAAGTTACTGTTACTTGACCATTGCTTGCTGAATTAATATGTATGGGAAAAAAGTTAGTATTTTTTTAACAAAATGTATCAAACCATGTTCATTAGAGCTTATATTAATTATCCTTAAAATTATATGATGTTATGAACATCACATGCTGTATTGTATATATATAAGAACGATCCTCCATTTGGCCAGTTATACGTTTAGTCATCTACCATGACTCGACTTATACTATTGGTAGCACTTCTATTAGCAAATACGATTTACAAAAATGGAGCCGCTAGAATTTTGGCCGTGTATCCAACTCCATCAATAAGCCACCATATGGTCTTCAGACCTTTGACAAATGAACTCGTAAAACGAGGGCATGAAGTAGTCGTCATCACCGCAGACCCTGAATACCCAGAGGATCAGGCTCCAGAGAACCTAACGGAAATTAATGTTCACGACCTATCATATCGCCTATGGAGAGGAAAAGTAGTTGATGCCATCGTCGATGGTATTAAATATAACAGTATTGAGAATGCTATAACATATCTCGACACCATGACAGAGATAGCAGATAAACAATATAGAGTTGAGGCGGTAAGAGATATAATTCAAAATCAAAACAGCAGCTTTGATCTTATCCTGACTGAAGCTTGGATAAGAACAGGTTTGGCATTTTCTCATATTATCAAGGTACCTGTAATTGAATATTCCTCATTTGGGCCTTTTCAACCTGACCAAATGGATATAATGGGCACTCCTAATCATCCAGTGTTTTATCCTCATGCTCCACACTCAAGGACGCTTGATTTGACTTTCTGGGAAAGACTTCAGCTACATTACAATCAGATTTGGTTCTTGAATAAAGTCTCTGAAGCGGAACACCGTCTAGATCAGTTGAACAAGAAAATCTTCGGCTGCGACACGCCCCCTATAAGCGAGCTCAAGAAAAATGTCCACATGCTGTTCATAAATGTACATCCGATTTGGGATAACAATCGTCCGGTTCCATCTGGTGTTTTGTATATTCCTGGACTGCATCAGAACCCACAGAAAGAACTTCCAACGGTAAGATTAAGAAGCATTTTGTTGTACAAATTTTGATCGTTCCAAATACCGAATTTATTATTATTATTTATATTTTCAGGCAGGCAACTGCAAAATGTAGTATTTTTCAAATATAACATTTTAAAAATTTGTTTTTTTTTTAATATACTAATTAGGGCTATACTCTGTCTATTTAACAGAGTTAGTACTAGAAAACCGACAATGCACGTAATTGGTCAGCGATAAGGACGATGCGGCACATAAGTCCCATACGTCCCACTGCAGGGCACATAATTTAAATATTATTGTCTACTACTTTAAATTATATAATTATGATTAATAGATGAATAACCTTAATAAAGAAATGTATATTATTATTATTATTATTAATAAACATGTCATGTAATTATTTGAGGTGCCACGAGAAAAATCTAAAAATCACGAGAAATATTACTGTGATGTTGGGATAAGTCAAACTAATGAGTGTTGCGTAAATACTGTTTATTAAAGTAAAGGCGTCCTTTATATATGTTACATAGTGGGAGAGTGTGAGTGTGGCGCAGCTCACACTACACCTCCCCCCTTGAAAAATGAAAAAAAAAATACATTTACTTTTTTTTTGTCATATTTAAAATAGTAATATAATTAAATGAAACACAACACAATAGCGACTGTAACAAATAAATTTGAAATAATAATAATAATCCGAACTGATTACTAGACTGAAATATTTGTAAAAAAAAATACATGTTAAAATTAAATATTGGCGCAACAATTTTAAATCTAATAAAAATTATGAAAAGCTTAACGTAAATATTATATGTAAAATTAAAAGTACCGTTACAACGTTATACCTAATTTGCGCACTTTGTTGACGAGATTCGAACGTAGATACCAAACTGCAATAATTTAAAAAAAAATAGGTTCTGTATAAGAAAATACTAATATTATTTTACCTGAATGAACATACTGTTAGACTTATTATGTACTGTGCTCTCTATAATGTACTGCGATCTATTATTATTTCATCTTAAAATCTCAACAATTATTTATTTGAATCCACAATATCGATTTTCTAAACTTTAAACTTCTTATTTATTATTCATTCGTACATTGCCATTACCTATTCTTCCTATAATTTTACATAACACTTCCTTTCTAAATATTATATTTTCTATTTTCTTATCATCTTATAATAATATCAGTGTGCTACTGCGGCATCACTGTAGGCAATGCAATTTTATGTCATTGCTTGCAAGGTACACAGCACATTTTTATTTTGTGGTCGGCCGACTTTTACTTATTCACTTATTTTGTTCAGGATACAAGGATTATTTTTCATTTCGTGCGCGCACATACATATAACCTTTTATAATATCATCATACATTCAGGTAGTTCTTTTAACACTTCCTTACTTCAATAATCATACCGTGTGCCCAAGTCTCTTCACGATTGATGCTCGATCGAATCATGATCAGAGGACAAGGGTTTCCTACCTGTCTTGTATCCTGGTGTACCTTGCTAATAAATCAACTCTAAAATAACTCATTCAAAATCTAACGAAATAACCATTCAATTTAAAAACTTCAGCTAGTAAGAATTCCAATAACTTTTAGGTGGCCATCCTAATCGCTCCTTGAGAATCTTATTTGCTTCCGCTTTCCCAAACACACTTGCTTAAAGCACACTTTCAAACTATCTGTACCAATGTCTACTAAAAAAAACTACCTTCCCCAACACAATACAAATTCTACATAAAACTCAATCCTTTGCTAGTTCTGTACTTCGAAAAACTACTCCATTAAATTGTAACCCAATTAAAAACCCTTATCTAACTGCAATGAAAATCTAAATAAAAACGACATTATCCATATTAATGAACTAAAACAATTACTTTGCTCACCCGCGACCTTACAATAGTTACGTTTATGCAAGAAATGTGCGTTCATGCAGTTCCTCCACCTCCACACTGTAAGAACACACACAAATCACATAAACCCAACCATCACCACCACCAAGCTACACTGACGCGTTTCGAACTCAACCAGAGCTCATCTTCAGAGTTACCACAACCGTATGCTATGCTACCAAATGTTAAACTAACAAACCAAAACAAATGTTTTAACTTGTCACTGTAACTTCTCAAGTACCCACTTTATTTTTCTTATTCTCAAACTACCCCACAAAAATTAACTTTTATTGACATATTTAAAACTACCTTGAATTTTTGTTTATTTATTTATAAGGCATATTTAATTAATACTAACTGTTCAAATTCGACCCAAGCCGCAGTAAAGGAGAAGATACTAAATTTACCTGTTCATTAATAATAGACCCCATAGTGTTGTACCTAATTATTTCCATGCATTCCAGAGCATCCAGACGCAACCCCTTGCCGCAATAATGTAACACTTCATAAGAATCTGAATCTAACAATGAATGATTTGATTCCAACAAATGTTTTGCAAAATTCGATCTATCTGGATGCTCATTCCTATATGCCGAAACATGCTCTTTAAATCTAGTACGTACGTAGTCTATACGTAGGACAGACAGGCCGAAGTTTTAATACTATTCCATTTATTATTCACCCTTTGTCTTCATTTCCCTGTTCTTTCTTCCTTAGTTTTCATGTATTAGTTCTTTTTTTTTTTATCTTCTTTCGTTTGCTTCATAGCGTATGTTTCTTTAAAATAGCTTATAATTATTTAAAATTCTAACTTAATTATTCTTACTTAATACACTTATCATTTATTTTTATTGTCTTTTTTTTTTAGTCCATTTTTTTTTAAATGTCCACACTTTTTCACACTTTCACAAGTCCTTTATTCTGGTGGCGCGGCGCGCCGCCAGTGCAGCGCGAAGGCCGCACTGGCAGGATCGCCATGTGATGTTGAGATAAGTCAAACTAATTAGTGTAATACTGTTTATTAAAGTAAAGGCGTCCTTTATATATGTTACATAGTGGGAGAGTGTGAGTGTGGCGCAGCTCACACTACATTACAAATATTCCAACAAACGGCATGTAAGCCGAGCCATCGAAGTGCGAATGTTGACGCCCACTGACAGTTTCTTGTCCCTTTCATTTGCATACAAAAGTGCAACAGAGAGAACGCCTTGCTAACTCTCTTAAAAAGACAGGGTATAGTAACAAATCAAAATTAAATATTACATATATTTCACATGAAATACAAACTGAAACATGGATGCACAGAAAAACTCAGAAGAAGAGACCGGACCTGGAGACTGGTCCAAACCTGGTTGACCAGTGGTGGTGTAGGGGTTTAGCACGCAGCTCGGAATGCTGAGGACCTGGGTTCGATTCCCAGCGCCGGTTTCTTTTTCTGAGTTTTTCTGTGCATCCATGTTTCAGTTACGATACGACTTTTTGAAAGATAATTTCTGAATTTCATTCCCGGCGTGCTGAAACGACATTATTGGACCAATCAAAAGTAATCGTCTGGTCATCGATGGATGGATAGATGGATCGATGGATGGTGATATGGATGGTGATACGGATGGTGATACGGATGGTGATACGGGTGGTGATAGATACTGGTGGTGATACGGTTGGTGATACGGGTGGTGATACGGGAGGTGATACAGATGGTGATACGGATGGTGATACGGATGGTGATACGGGTGGTGATACGGATGGTGATATGGGTGGTGATATGGGTGATGATATGGATGTAGATATGGATGGTGATATGGATGGTGATATAGATGGTGATATGGATGGTGATGGTGATGGTGATGGTGATGATGATGATGATTTCCTCGCATTAGTCGTGAAAAGCACAATGTTTAGTCTCGGCCAAAAATACAATAGATGGACTCGTACTATCGAGGGCCTCCGCTACGCGTCGGCCCTCAAACTAACTCGTCCATCTATTGCTTACTTTCTAGCCTCTACAACAATCTACTATTAATACTTCTATAAATTATTGTTGCTCCACGCTGATTTTTTGATAACAGCAAATTCAATTCGATTCGAGCAAATAAAACTTTCAACTTGACATGAATACATTTTTATTTTATTTTTTATTTTTTTTCCAGATTAAAAAAGTATCTAGATTCGTCTGTCATTGGTGTTATATACATTAGTTTTGGAACTAATGTAAATCCATCATTACTCCCTCCTGAAAAAGTACAAATATTGATCAAATCATTTTCTGCATTGCCTTACGACCTGCTGTGGAAATGGAATGACGACGTACTCCCTGGACAAACCAAAAACATTAGAATTTCAAAATGGCTGCCACAATCCGATCTATTGAGTAAGTGTTTGAAAAAAAATAGTGTTTTTTCAAAATTTTATATTTTTCGATGCATTTAGGTACTGTGCTCCTTTTTTTGGCGAAAACAATTTTACGCTGTAACAATATATAAAAAAATATATATACTTCCCACTATTGGGCATGAGCCTCCTCTCAGCATAACTCGGGCTATAGTTCCCACACCACAGCACTGGTCCGGTGCGGATTGCGAAATTCACGTACTCGTAATACGCCCACGAACACTACACAATCCTATATGAAAACCCATAGGTATAATCACTAGCCTACCATGTCTTTAAAAGTAACTTGGAAGTTAAAAAAACCCCCAACGCAATTAAGTCTAAGATCCCTTCCGCAGCATACAAAAGAGCTGATAATTTTAAAGAAATATGTCTAGGAACCATCGCCAAGAGTGCCATCGCCAAGTGCGAGTCGGAATCGCGGACTCTGATTCGGACTGCCGTAAATGTAGTATATACGTTTGTATCAAAAACCTCCTTCGCCAGTCGGGTGAATATACGCCGTAAACAGCCGTATCTATTATAATCCAGTGTTACCAGAGCCCTACCTTTAAGTAAAATGTATATTGGTAACAGAAAATACCCTATAAATTTTGATTCCGATGAGAGTGTCGAAATATACTTTTTTTGCGGCATATAGGTACACGGCCGCATTTTTTTTTTCGTTAACTCTCCCGGACAGGCAAAAGACCACGCTGTTTTAACCTTTGTCATACTCGCAGTTTCATAGTTTAAAGGGAAGGCCTTCAGAATTTTATCTATGAGATCTGCCGACCTATGGGCGTAGGAGGACAAATTACCTGGTGTAGAGATAGAAGAAATTTTGCAAATCTCTATCCCACCAAAGCGAATGGGAAAGGATGCTTGAGTCCAGGATTCTTCGCTTACTACTTTGCTTACTTGAATGTTCAAAATTGATTCCAGATTTGCTTTGATTAAGTCATCCATTTGTGCCAGTGAAATTTTGAATGCACAGCAGCGGAGCACATACTTAAGTAGGTACATTTACAGCGGTCAAAAGTAGGAACTAGCGTTCAAGAAACCAATTCTTAAATTATACTTTTAGCAAGCAAAATTTTATCTTTTCTTCCAGGACATCCAAATATTAAACTGTTCGTTACACAAGGAGGATTGCAGTCTACAGACGAAGCTATAACAGCTGGTGTGCCACTTATTGGTATCCCAATGCTGGGCGACCAATGGTACAATACAGAAAAGTATGTACTTCACAAAATTGGGCTAAAAGTAGACTTGCCAGATCTTGAAGTGGAATCATTCAAGAATGCTGTTAAGACTGTGATAGAAGACAAAAGGTGAGAAATAAATGAATAAAAAGTAAGTAGTTTTAATTGCGATTTTTTTTATGAAGGTCAGAACCTTTCGGCGGTTTAGGACCCAAAATTAGAAAAGACCACGTCTTGCTATGACAACACCTCGAAATGACTATGTAATTCATGAAATGATAACTTTTTAAAGTTACTTTTTGAAACGACCATTTCTTTAAATAACTACTTGATGGAATGATCATTTATATAAAAATTGCCTTTTTCTGGTACATTCTAGAGTCTAAATCATCACTATCCTGAAGACTTAATGGTCACAATAAGCACTTTGTATTATATTACTGAAAACTTTTTAGCTGATATCTTACTTCTTAAAGAGCAGACCACCTGTAAACCATGATTAGTAGAAGTAGAAGTAGTCATTAAAAGGTGTGCTTATTTGTAGATGACTCATATTTTTTCATTTTTGTCCTAAACCGCCGAAAGGGATCACAATCATAGTAGATCAAAGTTTGTGTTATAAGTTTGAAATAGTGTAAGCGACAGAAACAGGTATCAAGTTCAAGCTCACCACGGCAATAATACTAATGTTGTGACGTTTCAACAACTGTTTTATTTTAGAATCAGTCCGATCCGAAATGTATCAAGCGCCAAAAATGCTCAGATAGCAATGAAACCGAGCTCAAACGACGAAGGAAAATAAACGGATCACTCACGTCTTAAAACGAGTTTAACTCGACATGTTTCCGCGCCCGCTAACAATCTAATGCTAATCCGTAGCCCTTCCTCTCGGAGTCACACGGTTGGTCCAGCCGTTTCAAAGTTATCAGCTCTTTTGTTAGCTGCGGAAGGGATCTTAGACTTAACTGCGTTGGGGGTTTTAATTTTTTTTAATTCTTTACAGTTATCGCGAGAATATAGTTCGTCTACGAACACTGATGCGCGACCAGCCGATGTCTTCACTAGAACGTGCGGTGTGGTGGACGGAGTATGTGCTCCGTCACGGCGGCGCGCAGCACCTTCGCGCTCCCGCCGCCAACATGCCGTGGACGCAATACTACGAACTGGACCTAGTACTACTAGTCCTAGGAGTGTCGCTTAGTGTAATAATTTTAACTTTCCTAGTATTACATAGAATAAGTATTTTTATTTTGAAGCTAGCGTTTAATGATGCGAAAGTTAAAAAGTCTTGAGAGAAATGAAACGGTTTCGGTCAGTACAGTGATGAAATCGATGTTCAAATAAATAATATCATAAACAAACAGAGATTTTATTTATTTGCAAATAAACAGTCACGGTGGGTCGACCAAGATACCACTGGAAAGATGAAGTTGCTAAAGATCTGAAAGAGCTAGACGTGTCCGATTGGTCAGACTTGGCATAGAGCAGGAAGGAATGGCGCACTTTGATGTCGGAGGCCAAGATCCACTTCGGGTCGCTGAGCCAGCGAAAGTAAGTAAGTAAACAGTCACTTATCTTGTTGGAGGCCTACCTCAACTGCGTCTTCCGGTCCGCGGACGCCACTCGAGAACCTTTTGACCCCATCGGCCGTCAGATCTGCGAGCGACGTGCCCTGCCCACTGCCACTAAAGTCTAGCGATTCTTCGAGCTATGTCCATGATGCTAGTACAAGATGGAACGACGACCTGGTGAAGGTAGTGGGAACGCTTTGGATGCGGATGGAGCAGGGCCGATCTGTTTGGCGAGCCTTGGGGAGGCCTATATGTTCAGCAGTGGACGTCTTTCAGCTGAAATGATGGTGATGAGTCACTTATATAGAAAAGAGGCTTGTTAGAACTTTTCTCAAACATGCAATAAAATAAATAAAAAACTTCAATAAATTAAAATTGCAGAGAAAGCAACTATTGCTTATATACGGCTCTATATCTAAATCCCTAATGATTGTTTGTCCTAATGTAATGTTTGTCCTAATGATCGTTTGTCCTAACTCTTTTTATTTAAAATCTATTAATTGTTCTGGATTTTTATAAAACAAACCTAACCTAACCTATATAGTTCTAGAGGATAATCACAAAAAAGTTCCTGAAAAATTCACGGTTTCCGAGAAAAAAAGTGTTAGGACAAACGATCATTAGGACAAACATTACATTAGGACAAACGATGTTAGGGATTTAGAATGAGACCCGTTTTTTTAGGGCTGAATACCATGATGCCATAAACCTATAAACGTCATGATGCTGTGTCGCATGAAACAATAGACGATTGCTTTCCCGGACTAGGCCTGCAATTCTGTATGAAAATCCATTACTCGCACTCGATCGATTAGCACTCGTCTAACCGCGCCCGCAACGTAATACGTCCCGGCCTATTATTTGGAACGTAAGGTTAACATTTCATTGCATCTTTGAGAAAAAACAATAATATGGACTTCTGCGACACCAGAAGAATCACAAGTGCGTTGCCGGCCTTTTAGGTAGGAGTACGCTCTTTTTTTGAAAACTTGAAGGTCATATCGAGGCAAGGATATGATTAAGATCATACCGTACTACCTTTAAAATTGCATCGCATGGGCCGTATGTCGAAAGTATATCGCGGTACATACGGAGTAACGAGAATGGCTGTTGTCAAGACCCACAAAGGAATAGTTCACCGGGCGATCAGTAATCTTTGTCCACTGTTTCCTGATCAGAACCGCGAAATCCAGGATGGTCGAGGGGGGGAGGGATTGTTACCGCGTCCCTACAGCAATGCAGGTAAGCGGTGGAGCGGGGAGGGGAACCCTGGACAGCGCGGGCGGCGACGCGTCTCTACACAAAAACTGACAGCGCGCAATGGCGTGGCGCATATTCTATTTCTATTATTCTTTTTGAAACAAAGGTTGTAATAGTTGTCAGTTAAATAATTGTATAACAAATCCAACGTATTCTTATTGTTGTTGCAACAGTGGTAAGTAAACAAGTTGGGTTAAAAATTGAATGCTTTGTTATAAAATAATGATTACGGTCATTTTATATATTTAAGAATCATGAAGTCATGATACACTCTATGACCTAATGAAATGCCTGGTAAGTATCTACTCTTGTCTTTACTTTGCTAAGAAGGTTTTGAGCATATTATCCTTGGCATATTTAAGTTTTATTTATTAGTATTAGTTGCACTTAAAATTATCATTTAACGTAATCGAGTAATATCTTTCAGCAAAGGCTGAAAGATATTACTCGTGATACAACAATAATTG
This sequence comes from Archips crataeganus, assembly GCA_947859365.1. Lineage (NCBI taxonomy): Eukaryota > Metazoa > Arthropoda > Insecta > Lepidoptera > Tortricidae > Archips > Archips crataeganus. Next base: position 13,818,471 of record OX402067.1, on the reverse strand, counting down.
TTTGACTAGGTTTAAAAGTAAACCTAGTCAAACAATTATTGTTGTCGCACGCACGTTATATCAATTTGATTAATAATGTAATGATTAAACGAACTTACCTTAAGTGAAGTTCTATCATCATTTTACGAAGCTCGTTGTCAGAGATATTACGATGTAGTTTACGAGGATCCGGAAACGTTGTCACAATGTTTAAAGCTCCATGAAAAAAACAAAACGCAGTGATGTAGCTGTCACGTTGACAGCGCGCTTTCTTCATTACGTTTGAAGTTTCCTGTGAGCAACCCTGACTAATGGGTATAAAACATTATAGGGAGGGTCGGGAAACTTGTCTCTGACAACGAGCTTCGTAAAATGATGATAGAACTTCACTTAAGGTAAGTTCGTTTAATCATTACATTTTACTCCGCTCGTTGTCAGAGATATTACGATGTAGATGTTCGAAGTTGGGTTGCGAATGAAAAAATAAATGTTAATAGAAAAAAATAAGGAGCTTTTTTATTATTTTTAAACAAAAAAATTAACATTTTAACATTTGTTATTAATAATCAACAATCATTATTCTCTATTAATAGATTTCAATAAGTAATCAGTCATTTTTCCTTATATATTATTATTATTTTCGTCATTTACTAATTATTTATAGAGTTACAAATAGTGGTGCTAAAAGATGTGGAATCTTCTAATAAGGGTCTATTATAGAACCTCGCAAAGGCGGATGAGCTATTAGTCCAGCCTGCGGTTTTTCGAATCAAATCTATGCTGATTCCACATCTTTTTGCGGCCGAGGTTGAAGCATGTCTAGTGCTATGCGCACTAAAGATATTTGTGTCAACACCAGCTTCCCCCAAAGTGGCCTTAATCCAACGGCTGATGGACTGTGTTGAGGCCTTTTTGTGTGGTTTTTTAACAGTGATTATTAAATTTCTAATATCACCTCTGAGGGCACAAGTGATGCTGAGGTATGACTGTAGGGTTTTTACTGGACAAATTTCAATTTTTTGATCAAAATATTTTAGATGTAAAGTTGGTAGTGAGGCACCTGGTTTAGAAGTTTTGATATGATCTGGTATGTTTATTTTTACCCCATTGTTATTGAAATTTATATTATCTATTGTAATAAAGGATAGCGTTTGTACTCTGTGCCCTGTTGTTAAGGCGAGAATGGTGACTAGCTTTTTAGTTAAGCGTGCTATACCTACAGTTTCATTTGGGTAACATAAAGTAAGATAGTTTAAAACTATAGCTGGGTCCCAGACTGCGTCATATTTAGGTTTAGGAGGCTTAGATCTGAACACCCCTTTTAATAATCTTTTAATATTGTCATCCTGACCTATTTCCGAACCTATTAGTAGTGACAGGGCTGATCTTGCAGAGTTGATAGATCCATAAGAAGCGCCTGTTCTGAATCGTTCAGTTAAAAATTCAAGGACTACATTTACCGAAGCTCTATAAGGGTTAATACAACGATTAGCACAGAATGGCCACCACAACTTTAGTACTGTATTGTACTGCTTATATGTATTGTGTGATAAGGAATCTAACATCAAGGAAACCGAGGTTGTAGGTATTCCTCGTTTTAGGTAAGCTTCCCCGATAGCCGTCCTGCACCCAGGGTAAGTTGCCGATGGAGAGGGTGGTTGTGCCTGAAAGGTGATGAAAGCAGATTTTTATTTGGTTCAAATATTAATAATTTTCCTATCAACATGGTTTGTATCAATGGAAACCATGGCTGTGAAGCCCAATAGGGAAACACCACTATACCAGTTGCCTTATCGTTTTTGATTTTATGTAATACTTTTAACATTAATGAGAAGGGCGGGAAAGCGTAAAAGTTAAGATTTGTCCAATTTATAGTAAAGGCATCTATTGCAAATGCCTCAGGGTCTCTTTTCCATGAAACAAATTGATTGCATTTTTTATTAATTCTTGATGCAAATAGATCTATAGAAGGTATACCAAATGACCTTATTATTTGTAGGTAGGTATCTGTGGATAATTCCCACTCTATATTTACTTTTCTTGACTCTACATCTGCTATATTATCCTTTGTGTTTATGTAAGAAGCATAAATCCAAATGTTTTTAGATTCACACCACTGCCAAATTTCTCTTGTTATTTCATTTAGGTGGTGAAATTGAATGCCTCCCATCTTATTGATATAGGCAACTGCGGTGGTGTTGTCAACCCTAAGTAAGACTTCACGGTCATACAAGTCTTTGGTAAAGCATTGCAGTCCCAAAAATGCTGCTTTCAATTCTAAGTAATTAATGTGGTACTGTTTTTCTTGGTTGGACCAAGAACCAGAGGCGGATTCAGACTCACAGACAGCTCCCCAGCCAGTACTTGAAGCATCTGTATGTATTTCTTTTACAAACATAAATTGCTTTATTAAATTACATTTATTGATATTGCTGAGCCACCAATCCAGTTCTCGGAATATATCAGTTGATAAGGTCATTTTTGCCTCATAATTATCGTTGCAGTTTAATAAGGCTAGGTACTTTTTGCGTTCTAATACTTTAGTGTATAGCCACCCATAAGGGATGGCTGGGCAGATAGAGTTAAGCAATCCTAAGATTTGTGCAAAATCTCTTATTTTACAAGTATGTTTTCCATAAAATGCATTAATTTTTTGGCTTATACTTAATTGTTTTTCATATGGTACCGCCAGTGATAAGTTTTTGGAATTTAGTACAAATCCTAAATATTTGCATGTCTGTTCAGGTATGAGCGCACTTTTTTCAAAATTAACTACAAACCCCAAATCCGTTAGGAGGTCAATTATTTCTTGAAGTTTTTCCTTACAACCTTGTTTGCTTCGAGCAAAACAAATCCAATCATCCAAGTAAATTGACACTATTGTACCCCTATTTCTGAGATAAGTTGCAACTGGTTTGAGGAGTTTTGTAAAGACAAAGGGGGCTGTACATAAGCCGTAGGGTAAGGCATGGAACTGGAATAGTTTATTTTTAAAATAAAATCTTAGGAATTTCCTAGATTCCTCTGCTACTGGCACTGAAAAATAGGCCTCTTTCAGATCAACAGTACCCATGAAACAGCCTTCAGACATCAGCTTGCAAGCGGTTCTAATGTCTTCCAGTTTGAAATGTTCGGTATCAATTGACTTATTTAGTTTTTTAAGGTTAAGTATAAACCTAAAGGTACCATTTGACTTTGGTGTTAAAAATATAGGGGATGTGTATTGCCCTTCACAGTATGAACATTCAGATATAGCGCCTAGAGTAAGCAATTTATTAATTTCTATTGCAATGTGTTTTTCTTCAGTCAACGACCAATGTTGCTTGATTGGATTTTCTGGGGGTAGTGGTCTAGAAAATGAAATTTTATATCCCCGCAGCCAGTCTAATAAAATAGGGTCATTAGTCAGTGTCAGCCAATTGTGAACATATGTTTTTAATCTACCTGCATGTACCTGTTCTAATAGCGCCATTGGTTGGTCTTCCTTGGTGGTGGTTTCAGGTTCCTCCGAGGCGGTGCAGGGCGACGAGGAGGCTGGTTCGCAGCGGGGCGTCTCATTCTCTGCCCACCGCGACCCCGTTGGCTGGCTGAGTGGTACTGGCTGGCTGGCTGGTGCTGCGATGGGCCCCTCACGTTTAAAGACCTGGTTGTATTTGTTCTTGGTTTACTTGTTCCTTTAATTTGAGCTGCGGTCCTTCTCACTGCCTGTATTCCTTTAAGTTGCTCACTCAGGTTATCCCCGAAAAGGTATTTGTTGGTTTTTGTATCTTTGCAGGTGTCCTGAATAGATTTGTCCACTGTTGACAGAGCAAAATATCTTCTTGATTTGTTATCTGTGTGATAAATTTCTGCAGCAATTTTTGCTGCATCGTTTATTTCTTCTATCAATTTTTTGGTATTGATATTTCCCTGCAGAATGTCTGTTAGTGATTTTCCTAGGGAAGACATTAATTTCCCTAACATGTTTTGGCGTGTTATAATTCTTTTATCCCTGTTGATTGACAGTTCCGATAAATTAACCGCAATCTCCTTATTTAAAATCGGTGCTACTGCGCTTTGGAAATTGCTTGGGGTAGGATATTTCTTGAACAGCGCTTCTTTTTGTTCTTTAGTGAGGCCTTCTGCCATGATCTTTGTCCATCTACGGGAGAGTTCATTCCTGATCTCTTCACCCTTCTCAACTACTTCCTCACCTTCCTGTCCCAGTGCCAATAGATATTCAACTGGGAGCTCATCAATGTTTTCTGAAATGTTTTTTAATAAATGTGTTAACCAACAATGTATTATAAAGAAAAAAAAGGGATGTGATGGAGTATTGACAGGTTGTCTATCCGCAACGTGATAGTGCATTTGTCATTATGAATTTTAATAATTTGGTGTTTATCCACACAATGTTAACGGTTGTCATCCATAGGTACATGCAGGTCTGTTAAATTACTAGTAACATATTGTGGTAGTTGTCTATCCGCAGTGTGATAGCGCGTTTGTTATAGTGTATGCGACTTAATAATTGGATGTTGCTTTAAGACAGGTTGTCCATCCGCATTGTGATGGCGCATTTGTCTAGTCTAGAACAATTCTGGTTTAATCCATAAAAAAGGAAAGAGATACCAACGCGTTCGTTATAGTGTATGCAACTTAATAATTGGATGTTGCTTTAAGACAGGTTGTCCATCCGCATTGTGATGGCGCATTTGTCTAGTCTAGAACAATTCTGGTTTGATCCATAAAAAAGGAAAGAGATACCAACGCGTTCGTTATAGTGTATGCAACTTAATAATTGGATGTTGCTTTAAGACAGGTTGTCCATCCGCATTGTGATGGCGCATTTGTCTAGTCTAGAACAATTCTGGTTTAATCCATAAAAAAGGAAAGAGATACCAAGGTACGCACCAGTTATTGGGGTTTCAGTTTCTAACTCCTCAGTCGTTATCGGCGATGCTCTAGGCGATAGTGGAGGCTGTGCATGTGGTGAAGGCGGTCGAGGATGTGGTGGAGGCGGTGGAGGTTGTTGTGGATTATTTTCTTCTTTTTCTCTTAGTTTCCTTTCTAATCTTCGAATTTTTTTTCTGATGTATTCTGGATGTTCTCTCTTCCTTTTTCCCATTTTCACACACCACACAATACACACACACACCACGAATTGCACGAATATTTATTAACCTATTGATATGAAACTTGCGAAAGAAGAAAAAATTTTTTGTAACGTACCACTAACGAGCGAGTTTCAAGTGATTTCAAAGCAAATCTCGGGAAGAGATTTGTCTGTGGGGACAATTGTTTTGTCTATGATCATTCGAGCTGTTTGAGTGAGTGTAAAAAGCGACTAAGTGTTGCATTTTACGATCAAGATTCTACTTCACACCTGTGTACGTTAACTAAATACACGAAAAAAAACTTAATCAGTATTGTAGATTTCGATTGTTTAATGATTTTTTATGAATTTCCAAGGTATACTCACGTTTATGTTCCACAGTTCTTGGATTGAACGTTGCATAAATCATAGTATTATTATCTTGTTTACATACCGTATTTCTTCAGGTTTATACTTTCCCAGCACCACAGTAACGTATTTTGCACATTTAATTATACTTTTTGTGGTTTACGTACCAGTTTTCGTCATGAAAAACAGCGTTGTTGATTATTTTATTATAAAGCAAAGTGACGACGTTTGCACAGAATATCGTAATGAAGAAAGCGCGCTGTCAACGTGACAGCTACATCACTGCGTTTTGTTTTTTTCATGGAGCTTTAAACATTGTGACAACGTTTCCGGATCCTCGTAAACTACATCGTAATATCTCTGACAACGAGCGGAGTAAAATTAAAAGTACTTCACGAAGCCTTTACTATTAGAAGACCGATTGTTTGAAAGTAACATCTAACGGTTGAATTTAATGTTTGTTCAGAAAATTAACACGAAATAATTGATTCCAGCCTATATAACTCCTCCTAGAATGAGAGGGATTGGGTCGTAGTTCCCGTGCAGGCCCAGTGCGTATTGGAAAATTAAAAGAAAAATATTAAGCAATAATGACGTCACAATCGTTAGTGGCTTTTTTCATAACGGTGCAAATGCTTGCCGGATTCGACACTGGATTTTTTTCTGTGTTAAGCAAAAAATATAAGGGTTTAGCTAACTGTATGTCGTTACTCTTTACCGTATTTTTTCTCGTCTCGTCAATATTGGTTGCAATTCTGAGAAAACATGAGATCGTGGCATACATTTTAGCAGCAAATTATTTTTTAATCGTCATCTTATTTAAATTTGGGTACTCAAAGTACACTATTAAGAATTTTTACGACGCCTTATTGGATATCGATGAACAATGGAAAACTGGTATTTCCGACTTCAAGTTTGGTATCTTAATCGGATTACATGCATTTGCCATGATTGTCTCAAGATGGGTGGCGTCCTTAATATACGCCGTAGTATTTGGATCCAATGATGTAGTCAACTCTCTACAAATATTACTAATAGCTGTACCACATACTGTTGTGGATATGGTTCCAGTTATCAACGCAATTATCTTTCAAACTGTTTACAAACGCTTGAAAGCTTTGAAAATCGGTCTGAAGAATTTTAAGTATGACTTGAAAACTGGACAAGATTTTTTCAACGATATTGCTGATTGTTTGGAGAAAGTACGGGAGGAACATGACAATCTGGTAAGTCTTCAAAAAACAATGCAAACATAAAACCTGTATACCATTGCAAGATACACTTACGAGTAGATAAGACACCTAGCAAGTATGGAAAGGGAAGAATTTTGCTAGCAGCAAAATTGAGTATATATTTACGCTAGTACTCGTAGCGTCTTGTCCAGGGCCTAAATTCTTGCTTTTCTGTCTTCTTGTTTTCATTATATGCTTTTTAAAATGGGAAGAATACTTACAGAATAACTTTGTGATCCGTCTATTACCTAGTCTGTATTTTCAAGAACGTGTGGAGGTATTAAATTGAAATTAATATGAAAAACTAAAGGCCATATTTTTTTTATCTCTAATATATAAAAATCTCGTGTCACGGTGAACTCCTCCGAAACGCCTTGGCCGATTTTTATCATTTTTTTTGTCTATACAGGGTTATTTGTAATTCACTAGCATCCTTTTAACCCTAAACTCCTACCACTTAAACAAATGTTTTTTGTTTGACGGCTTTTGTCATAACTTAATATTTTTGGTGTAATAACGTTGTGAAAATTTGAGCTTACCTCTTATTTTTACGATACTCTGTGTATTTGTATGGGAAAAAAAGTGCTTCATTTTAAAAAGTCGTAAAACAAAAAACATTTGTTTGAGTTATAGGAATTCAGGGTTAAGAAAATGTCAGTATTCGGTAGGTCTGAGTATAGGTCGTAGGCTAAATTATTCGCAGACGGAGTCGCGGGCAACAGCTAGTCTATTAATTATTTCATTCCAACTTAGGTGGTAAATACAAAATGGTCGAGACTTCCTATTAGGTATAGTGTACCTGTGTCAGGAAGCCTCGCTCTTCCAGCTTATAGTAGAGTGACTACCGTAGAGTCATGCGTTAGAATACAAGAAAAACATAAAAAGAAAAAGTTCTTAATAACTACATAGTATTTAATGGGAATTATGTGTGTAATTAAATTAAAATTAAATTAAAATTCATTTATTTCAAGTACAAAGACTCAAACACATTTCAATTATAAAATAAAATAAAATAAAATAACACTTACACACACACAAGTTTCAATAAGCTTACATTACTAAAAGATTATTATTATTATTAAGGCATCAATGGTTAACACATTGATAACCGTCATCTGTTTTTCAATGTGTCAACCACTGTGCCTCCGGGTGCGTGATGTCCGCAACAAAATGAAATATACGGACAATACTTGTCTGCAATCATTGCCAGGACACTGTTGGAGCTGCCGCGCACCCGCCGCACCAGGGACGCGGCGCGCAGGCGCATGGTGGCTTTAAGACACGCCACATGCGCCTCCGCAAACATCCCCGATGCACTGCAGTATCGCGGCAGCCCCATCAGCGCCCTAAACGCGTTATTATATTGTACTTGTAGGTGTAGGGCCCTAATGAAATTGTGGTATTTGTGTGTGTGTGCGTGTATGTGTGCGTGTGTGTGTATGTAACGTGTATGTGTGTGTGTATGTATGTATGTGTGTGCGTGCGTGTGTGTGCACACGTGCATGCGTGTATGTTAATATCTCATTAAAATTCAACGTAATACCTTATGTATACAGTACATTTTCAGTTGCTACATAATCAAGTTCACTTATCCAATTGAAAATGTCTAAAAAAAAATACCCATGGTTTTTATATTTTTTTTGTATAGAAAAGTCAATTATAAGAAATTAATTTCAATATTTTGTCATTTAGTTCTCTACTTTTTTCAAAATTAATTATTGAAACTATTTTAGTTGATGACGTCAGATTATAATTGAGGGCTCCCACAATGCCAAATTTCTAAATCTATCTAAATGCGTACGATAAGGTAACCCCTTTAATTATTTTTTGCGTAGTGGTACACTATACACTGTGTCACTTTACTGGCACTGTCAAAGTGCTAGATGTCAGACAGCGGGTCCAAATCAAACTCCGTAGTATAATCCACGCGTAAATTGTGAAGAATTCCTAACCACACAGAATAAAGTACGACTTGAACCGGTCACGCAATTTACAACAATGTCAAATGAAGGTCATTGCTTATTTGTTATATTATAAATTCATTACGTAATATTAAAATTAAATAACTACAGCAAACGAGTTAAAAAGCATTTATCTCGAAATGGTTTTCGATTTACTATACATTGCAAAAAAATACACATCCCCAATTTAGTATGGCTTTTTTACAGTCATGGTCATGATCTCGTGTCACGGTGTTTGTTATCAAACTCCTCCGAAAGGGCTTGATTATATTTATTAAGCCCTCAAATAACGTACCGTAATACAAAAACCAAGGAAATCAATATCTAAAAGGTACTTCTCGCTGATATTAAATCGTTAAATTTGGCAGGAAGCAGGGCTTTTCAACACAAATAGCTAAGATAATTTCGCATACTTAATGACTGTTAATTTCAGATATTCCTGGTATTTGTCTCTGATACCTTTACTTTCATGACAACTATCTACTATCATTTGTATTTCATAATGAAACACGTAAGTATTTTCACTGATTTAATTTAAAGGTTCCAAAATTGTTTCTATAACTACCTATTATATTTATACCAGTTTATCTATCTCTTTCAGCCAAACTGGCCAATTCAAGTTCTTGGAGGCGTATACCCAATGTATCATTTAATTCAAATATTTTTGCCAGCAATGTTTGCGGAAATGATTGCGGTGGAAATAGATGAAATTAAAATCTTGATGCATGATCGTCTTATACTAGAACGAGGTATTTTTTTACTAGGATAAAAAAACTTTTTCGCACTTAAGTGCGAGGTTTTTATTTTTTAAACACGTATGCAGGTATAGAAAACAGAAAAAAAAATTTTTGAAGATTCTCAATGTAACGTTTCGTGCTGGGCGGCACAGCAGCATCCTAAATCTGTCGACAAAAGTGACAATATGTGGCTGTTACCTAAAGAAAACGGCTAGTAGTATAATATTAATGTATTTAAAAGTTTTTGCTATGTTCATAATATAACTCTATTAGAAGTCGCAAAATCACGTTTTCCCTTCACATGCGAACTTTCGTTTTCTAGTTACAATTTAACTCGAATCGACTGTCAATTAATTTAACATTCAAATTTTAGGTCTTACTGTCACAATGCAATTGGGACAATATCAATTTTTGGTGTTTTGGACGTAATTACCGATATCCTTAGCGAAGTTAGTTCGATTCAATGCAACGAGCCTCACCCCGCGAGCACTAGATGGCGCTATTATCAAACTTACCGCTGCTATGATTTTTGGGCGTATTTATTTAATATAATTAAGTAAATACGGACAAAATCTGAGCTCTTGTCTTTCCTATATATTTAATTAATTAAATAATGAGGAAAGCTAAATAAATTAAGTACCTACATCGTTTTGTTGCGCAGTGTCTTCTCTGTGGCACGAACTGTCAAACCACATAACACAAATTACGGTTAGCGTTATCTCGAGGGGCGTGACTTAATTAAGCCTTTAAAACCCAGTGCCGCCAAAAATTCGGCATATTTTGAATCTGAACACAGCTATCTAAAAACAGTACATCTACCATATAATAATCCTGTGGATACTCTGCCCGTTATTGGTAAGTTCTCTCCAAAAGCAAATATCAACATCTTACCTTGTCTAATTTTATGTGTTTATTTCTAGCTTTCTATCTCTAAATTTATCATAGTACTATCTCCTGTTCTTACCTAGCTAACTCCAACGGTCTGCATTTAATTGTAAATTCTGTTTGAACCTCTTAGACCGTTAGGCAGTTTCAGTTAGTTCAAATTTAAATTTCAAAAAAAACAGTTTTTGTTTTCACTAAATTATTTTATTTTTTGTATTACATTTAGCTTCATCTTTCTCCTTTTGTAAATTCCGTATGATTGCTCTGCCCCACAGCCAGCGTTTAAATTCGGACCTATGGTCAGGGACCGTTATGGACGTTGGGCCGGTGGACAGAGCAATTGTATGGGCCCCTGCTGACATTGACTAAATTCCAGGGCAACCAAGTCGGGGTTAAACCGCCGAACGGAACTGCAGTCTCCACCACTTGGCTCTACACCACCAGCACACTCTGAGCCCTGAAGCACCCTGGTCTCAGCCCTGCAAGTCAGCAGCGACTCTGGAGATCCACCTGCAACGCCCGCAGCGCGTCCTACGGTCTCCTGAATCCAGGGCAGTGTCTGTCCGGAGAAAGCGAATCCCACTCAAGTGCTTAGAACCTACGACCCTCTAGTCTCTTGCTTGCTCACAGTTTAGCGTTCCTAATAAACGTCTGTACTTGTTGTTTATGGTTTAATTCCTCTCCGCAAGACCAATACCTATACGGTGACAAGTGGCGCCTCTTAACGTGGTCTTGAGTTGGGAAACGTTTTTTTTTCTGGTTTTATTCGTTGTGTTTGTGTTGGTATTTTGTGCACTTTCCTACTACTTGTGTCTCGCAGTAAGTAATATTCTTTTTATCACTTTTCTAATCACCGTGTGGTTCCGGTTAAGAATAGTGCCACCCTTTTGCACCTAGGTTTCGTAAGAGGCGAATAAAGGGCATTACGTTGCCCAGTGGTTGTCATCTTAACGGTTTTTTTTTTATTTGTAACGTTTTTTCAAATTTAACTACCCAATTTTAAATTGAACTACCTACCTAATTTTAAACTTAACTGCCAACCGTTATTCTACAACGGTAATTTCATACAAAATCGGAAGTTAATAACCAACGGTTATTTAACCTACAACCACTGCATGCTAAATTTCATCCAAATCGTTCTAAAATATAGGCAACACTACTCTACTTATTTTTTTTTAACTTCTATCTACTGCGAGGATATAATTTAGTGGGAAGGTACATACTTAGATTACTCCATGTTTGTAACGTACGGAATAGTCAAATTACTTGATATTTGCTATTGGAGACTACCCCAGTAGGCATTTTACTTAATCACCTAAAACCATACCTTACATTTTAACGATCACTATCACAAAGTATCGTTAAGACTGTTTTTTAGTAAATTTAACTTCAGTACAGTTCTACATCCTTTTTATAAGCTGTCGCTTGGCACGCGCCTTATAATTTGTTATTTTTCTAAATTTCATTATCAGCTAATTATTAACTTCAACGCGATCACTTAATCTAAATATCTAATATGTACGAAATCAAGTATTTGTCACTTCAAAAGAGTGAGCTAACTTATGAAGTCTTAATTCGTGGTTCTACACCCGCAGACTCTGTGCAAGAATTACGTAAACAAATATTAAAGCTACCGCCATCTATGCTCGCAAGCGATATTCTAGAATCAGGTCTCGAAATTTCCTATTGTTACTATTTCTTATTATTATTCTATTTATTAATTTGCCTTCCACGCGATGTTTACGCGCAGAATGCAGGTTTCCTCACGAATTTATTCGACAAAGTGCAACATTCATTATACTACGCGCACCAAAGAAATGTGCGTCGTTATAACTTACGACGTAAGCCTGCAAACTTTGAAGTAGGAGACATTGTATGGAAGCGAACCTTTTATTTTAGTGATAAATCGCAGTATTTCAGTAAAAAACTTGCACCTAAATTTATGAAATGCCGTATTTCCAAGAAAAGGTCACCGTTAATATTTGAACTACAAGATATGTCTGGCAAGGATTTAGGCGTATGGCACATAAAAGATCTGAAATTAACTCCAGGTAATAAATAGTAACAAACCTCAACTTAACTTTTAAATAACGTACGAATAATTAACCTCGTTAATAACGTTATAGCTTCAATTAGTACTATTTCTAAACAAAAAAAAAACTTGTCTTTCATTATACTTACAAACTTATTTTTAATATTGTAACAACGTTGCACTCTTATTACGTAAATGTCGTGGCATCGGTTCATGTTTATATTAAGTTGAAAAGAGGGTGGCATGGCAGTAATTGTCGCGCTGCGCTAACTACCTACCCTGTTTTATTTTCTCAATCGTATCGTCAAGTTTGTTTATCTTAAACAACGCTACTGCATAGCAAGGTCAACGACTTAACGTTACTTATAAATATTTTGCGCCTACTCGTAAAATACTCTTCTGTATGATTAAATCTAGTTTTAAAATAAAAACGCATCGACTCGTTCGTGATCGTTGTGACTACCTTAGAGTCTACCTCGTCAGAGTGAGACGCACTAATTATAGTTAACTACTTTAATTTAACAAATACTAGCCGCGTGTTAGGAATGAACTATACACATGGTTTCCGTGCTTAATTCTATTTATCTCTAAGTTATAAAAATTCTAGTTGCTTTGTTTACGTACACTAGTTTCTTAGGTCGACACAATTACTTCACTACCAATGCTAGTCTTAATCCAAAGCCTTTGCCGGAGCGGTCTTTACTAATTTCAACTCCTTAAAAATGCCTAATGAAAGCTATACCTAGCGTTGCGCGACTAGGCAGCTAAACCTTGCGCGTAGTGCTGGATAATCTTATAAGGGCGGTTGGCAACCCTTGTCTAGATTGGCGGCTGTGTCTCCTAATAACTACCTCTTTAACATCTCGCCATTTTCTCGTAGCGTAGGGTCTTGCAGTGTCTTAAACGGCAGACCTGCCTGTGTTGGGTTGAATGAATAAAGTATGTTAGGAAGTATGATAGGATTGATAGGTTATTTTGAATGTGTTACGTTAGGGATTTTTCTCAGGCGGATTTTTTCGCTAAGACGAAAAAATCCTCCGCGGAGAGGGAGGTACTGTCACAATGCAATTGGGACAATATCAATTTTTGGTGTTTTGGACGTAATTACCGATATCCTTAGCGAAGTTAGTTCGATTCAATGCAACGAGCCTCACCCCGCGAGCACTAGATGGCGCTATTATCAAACTTACCGCTGCTATGATTTTTGGGCGTATTTATTTAATATAATTAAGTAAATACGGACAAAATCTGAGCTCTTGTCTTTCCTATATATTTAATTAATTAAATAATGAGGAAAGCTAAATAAATTAAGTACCTACATCGTTTTGTTGCGCAGTGTCTTCTCTGTGGCACGAACTGTCAAACCACATAACACAAATTACGGTTAGCGTTATCTCGAGGGGCGTGACTTAATTAAGCCTTTAAAACCCAGTGCCGCCAAAAATTCGGCATATTTTGAATCTGAACACAGCTATCTAAAAACAGTACATCTACCATATAATAATCCTGTGGATACTCTGCCCGTTATTGGTAAGTTCTCTCCAAAAGCAAATATCAACATCTTACCTTGTCTAATTTTATGTGTTTATTTCTAGCTTTCTATCTCTAAATTTATCATAGTACTATCTCCTGTTCTTACCTAGCTAACTCCAACGGTCTGCATTTAATTGTAAATTCTGTTTGAACCTCTTAGACCGTTAGGCAGTTTCAGTTAGTTCAAATTTAAATTTCAAAAAAAACAGTTTTTGTTTTCACTAAATTATTTTATTACTGTGACAAGTGAAGTGTGATGTCGGGGGGATTCCTAATAAACGTCTGTACTTGTTGTTTATGGTTTAATTCCTCTCCGCAAGACCAATACCTATACTGTGACAAGTGGCCCCAACTGTCACAATGCAATTGGGACAATATCAATTTTTGGTGTTTTGGACGTAATTACCGATATCCTTAGCGAAGTTAGTTCGATTCAATGCAACGAGCCTCACCCCGCGAGCACTAGATGGCGCTATTATCAAACTTACCGCTGCTATGATTTTTGGGCGTATCTATTTAATATAATTAAGTAAATACGGACAATATCTGAGCTCTTGTCTTTCCTTAATATTTAATTAATTAAATAATGAGGAAAGCTAAATAAATTAAGTACATCGTTTTGTTGCGCAGTGTCTTCTCTGTGGCACGAACTGTCAAACCACATAACACAAATTACGGTTAGCGTTATCTCGAGGGGCGTGACTTAATTAAGCCTTTAAAACCCAGTGCCGCCAAAAATTCGACACATTTTGAATCTGAACACAGCTATCTAAAAACAGTACATCTACCATATAATAATCCTGTGGATACTCTGCCCGTTTATTGGTAAGTTCTCTCCAAAAGCAAATATCAACATTTTACCTTGTCTAATTTTATTTGTTTATTTCTAGCTTTCTATCTACAAAATTATTCTATTACTATCTCCTGTTTCTTCACCTAGCTAACTCCAACGGTCTGCATTTATTGTAAAGTATGTTTAAACTTCTTAGACCGTTAGGCAGTTTCAGTTAGTTCAAATTTAAATTTAAAAAAAAAAGAACAGTTTTCGTTTTCACTAAATCATTTTATTCTTTTGTATTACATTTAGCTTCATCTTTCTCTTTTTGTAAATTCCGTATGATTGCTCTGCCACACAGCCAGCGTTTAAATTCGGACCTATGGTCAGGGACCGTTATGGACGTTGGGCCGGTGGACAGAGCAATTGTATGGGCCCCTGCTGACATTGACTAAATTCCAGGGCAACCAAGTCGGGGTTAAACCGCCGAACGGAACTGCAGTCTCCACCACTTGGCTCTACACCACCAGCACACTCTGAGCCCTGAAGCACCCTGGTCTCAGCCCTGCAAGGCAGCAGCGTCTCTGGAGATCCACCTGCAACGCCCGCAGCGCGTCCTACGGTCTCCTGAATCCAGGGCAGTGTCTGTCCGGAGAAAGCGAATCCCACTCAAGTGCTTAGAACCTACGACCCTCTAGTCTCTTGCTTGCTCACAGTTTAGCGTTCCTAATAAACGTCTGTACTTGTTGTTTATGGTTTAATTCCTCTCCGCGAGACCAATACCTATACGGTGACAAGTGGCGCCTCTTAACGTGGTCTTGAGTTGGGAAACGTTTTTTTCTGGTTTTATTCGTTGTGTTTGTGTTGGTATTTTGTGCACTTTCCTACTACTTGTGTCTCGCAGTAAGTAATATTCTTTTTATCACTTTTCTAATCACCGTGTGGTTCCGGTTAAGAATAGTGCCACCCTTTTGCACCTAGGTTTCGTAAGAGGCGAATAAAGGGCATTACGTTGCCCAGTGGTTGTCATCTTAACGGTTTTTTTTAAATTTGTAACGTTTTTTCAAATTTAACTACCTAATTTAAATTGAACTACCTACCTAATTTTTAAACTTAACTGCCAACCGTTATTCTACAACGGTAATTTCATACAAAATCGGAAGTTAATAACCAACGGTTATTTTACCTACAACCACTGCATGCTAAATTTCATCCAAATCGTTCTAAAATACAGGCAACACTACTCTACTTATTTTTTTTTGTAACTTCTATCTACTGCGAGGATATAATTTAGTGGGAAGGTACATACTTAGATTACTCCTTGTTTGTAACGTACGGAATAGTCAAATTACTTGATATTTGCTATTGGAGACTACCCCAGTAGGCATTTTACTTAATCACCTAAAACCATACCTTACATTTTAACGATCACTATCACAAAGTATCGTTAAGACTGTTTTTTAGTAAATTTAACTTCAGTACAGTACTACATCCTTTTTATAAGCTGTCGCTTGGCACGCGCCTTATAATTTGTTATTTTTCTAAATTTCATTATCAGCTAATTATTAACTTCAACGCGATCACTTAATCTAAATATCTAATATGTACGAAATCAAGTATTTGTCACTTCAAAAGAGTGAGCTAACTTATGAAGTCTTAATTCGTGGTTCTACACCCGCGGACTCTGTGCAAGAATTACGTAAACAAATATTAAAGCTACCGCCATCTATGCCCGCGGGAGATATTCTGGAATCAGGCCTCGAAATTTCGGAGGATATTACCGGGGTTAGGGTTAGTTTACTTAAAGCCCAGTCTAACATTACAACACTTAGATCTACCTTCAATGAGGGATTGTATGAACGTACCGAAAATCTATTAAACCATATTTACCACCGTCTAAGGAGGATTTTACCAGAATCTGCCGAGGATTCCGTCACGTTAACTACATGTTGTAGTTTATTCCAAGACTTAGGCAAGGACTTGGCCGAAATGCGACCTAGTACGGCCGCGTTTAATAATTTAGCTAGTCACAGCGATGCGCCTTTGCAGTCGATGCAGCCTCCAACAAATATTCTGGTTACGTGCGATCGCGGAGTAACTTCTGATTTTTCAAAATTCAAATATAACGGAAAAACTTGTCCGCGCGCTTTTGTTCTCAGAGTACAAGAATTTATGCTAGCCCGTAACATTAATTCAGAAAAATTCCTTTTATTTGCAACCGAAATATTTGACGGAGAGGCACTGCATTGGTTCCGTTCCGTTAGAAGCACAATCAATGGTTGGGAAGATTTAGCGTCGCGTTTAATTAGCGTTTTTAGTCAATTAGATTATGACTACCGACTTAAGGCTGAGATCCGTGCTCGTACGCAAGGCGAGTCTGAAAATATAACTATCTACCTATCTATAATGAACGGCATGTTTTCAAGATTATCGGTGCCCTTTTCTGAGGAAGAAAAGCTGGAAATAATTCTTCATAATATACGGCCTTACTATGCTACCATTATAGCCACTGCGGGTATGATTGGAACCGTAGACGAGCTAAGGGAAAAATGCCACAATTATGAAATCGTTCACGCACGAATGTCTCAATTTAAAGAACCACCTCGTCCTAACTCTGATACTCTGGCTCCGGAATTTGCCTATAATAAACCGGTTTCTTATAACCATTCCCAGTTTAAACAGTATCCAAGTAACAACGCTAATAAGAGTTCGCATCACAATTTTAAATCTAACTATCCCGTCAGCGCTTTAAATTCACAATATAATAATAATAATAATAAACCATTCTGTCCGCGTTGTCGCACTAATACGCATTCTTTAAGACTTTGTCGCGCTCCGCGTACACTACTGTGTTTCCGTTGTGGCTTGACAGGTTACAATGCATCTAACTGTCCGCAATGTTTTAAAACTACTCAACCGCAATCAACTACAAACCCCAATTCAAAAAACTAGTAGCGGGGCGGAATACTAGCCACTTTAATAAAAATGACGACTGGCTAAAGTGGGTAGACTTCATAAGAAACTTTTTTAACTCTTATAACTTAGCTACTATTTTGCCCCCTCCTTCCTTATCGGATTCACGACCTTATGCTACTATATCTTTAGGTGGTTTAGAGGTATCTGGTCTCTTGGACTCTGGATCGGCTGTAACATTGATGGGAAGAAACTTCCATACGAATCTAATTAAATTAGGCTATCGTATGTCAAACGATGATTCTATACAGATAGTCGCGGCTGGCGGTCAACATTTGAGGAGTGTAGGTTATTTTGATCTCGACGTAACTTTTGAGCGTGTGACTCACTCAATTAGGTTTCACGTGGTTCCGGGGATCGAGACCTCACTCATTCTAGGGGTTGACTTTTGGCGCGCTTTCAAAATTTGCCCTAAATATTTATATAGTATTAGGGTAAATGAGTGTACTACTAAGCACTCAGAGGGGGTCCCAGATACTCGGAACTTACAGTCGTACACCGGGTTGAGTCAGTCACAGCGCATTCAAGCCGATAACGTCATTTCCCAATTTGATAATATTTCTTACGAGAGGAAAGGTCTCGGACGTACTACGTTAATTACACATCGTATCGATACTGGAGACGCTCAACCGATTCGTCAACGTTTTTATCGAATGTCACCTGAGAAGCTCCGTATAGTTAACGACCAGGTCGACGAAATGCTAAACCTAGATGTCATTGAGCCTTGTGAAAGCGCGTGGTCGTCTCCAGTACTCGTTGTTAATAAAAAGGATGGGAAACCTAGATTCTGTCTGGATAGCCGTAAATTAAATTCAGTAACTAAAAAGGATGCCTACAGCTTACCTTACATTTCAGAAATTTTAGATAACCTAAGGGATGCTAAGTTCTTATCTAGTATTGATTTATCAAAAGCTTTTTGGCAAATTCCTATTGATAACGCGGATAAAACTAAAACCGCATTCTTTGTGCCTTCTCGAGGTACCTTCTGTTTTAAAACAATGGCCTTCGGCCTCACTAACGCTCCAGCCTCCCAGCAGCGACTGGTTGATAGAATTTTCGGAGTTGAATTTGAGATGAAGGTCTTTTGCTATTTGGATGACATAGTCTGCGTCAGCAATTCTTTCGAAGAACACGTGACCCTACTTTTACGCGTTCTATCTAAGCTTAAAGGAGCGGGTCTCACTATTAATTACGAAAAATCACAATTCTTTAGAGACTCGTTAAAATACCTCGGTTACGTAGTAGACTCGCGCGGTTTACGCACCGATCCCGATAAAGTAAATTCTATCGTAAACTACCCTACACCAACTTCACCGAAGGACGTAAAAAGATTTCTAGGTACTGCTTCCTGGTACCGTCGTTTCGTACCAAACTTTAGTACGCTTGCTGGTCCATTGAACAAATTAACTTCGAATAAAAAGGGCGCACCGCCATTTTCTTGGACCAGCGAAGCTAATGAGTCGTTCAAAAAACTTAAACACTGCCTCGTAACAACACCGGTTCTTTCATGCCCTAATTTCGACTTGCCATTCGAAGTACACACGGACGCGAGTAACTATGGCGTCGGCGCTATGCTTTGTCAAGTCGTTAACAACGAAGAACACCCAGTGGCGTATATGAGTCGGTCATTAACAGCTTGTGAGAAGAACTACAGTGTAACGGAACGAGAAACGTTAGCCGTACTCGCGGCATTAGAACATTGGCGTTGCTACTTGGAGAACGGAAAAACATTTAAAGTCTATACTGACC
Source organism: Archips crataeganus (assembly GCA_947859365.1). NCBI lineage: Eukaryota > Metazoa > Arthropoda > Insecta > Lepidoptera > Tortricidae > Archips > Archips crataeganus. The sequence goes on along the minus strand of OX402067.1, from coordinate 13,799,172 downwards.
ATTCATCTTTAAAATGGTTCTTAACCCTTAATAACCCTACCGGCCGCCTAGCCCGTTGGGGTATTCGTTTATCGTCTTTTGATTTCGAAATATTACATCGTCGCGGAAAAGACAATGTCATTCCTGACTCGTTGTCCAGAGCCGTTCCGGTGTCTGCAATAAATATTGCTAATTCATACTTAACCTCAAAAGATAAATGGTACGTCGATCTATTTAACGGTTGCATCAATACGCCTCAAGGTTACCCTAACCTAAAAGTAGTTAACAACTCCTTGTATAGATTAACTAAGTCCAATAATAACTTAACTACGGAGTTCCTATGGAAAGAGGTCGTTCCTCAAGAATTAAGGAATCAGGTCATAAAGGAAAACCACGCAGAACCTACAGCCGGTCATCTAGGTGCCTTTAAAACCTATCACCGTGTAGCACTTAAATATTACTGGTTAGGCATGTATAAGGATATAACGAAATTTATATCTGCTTGCGATACATGCTTAGCTTACAAACATCCTACACATGCAACGTTAGGTCATATGGGCCGCCCTAAACACTGTGCTAGACCGTTCCAGGTCCTGTCCATAGACTTCGTAGGGCCGCTTCCAGTTAGCAAAAAACGAAACAGTTATTTATTGGTAGTAACCTGTTGTTTTTCTAAATATTGTTTTTTATTTCCCGTTAGGAAAGCCACAGCCTCTATAGTCGTAAAACACTTAGAAGAATCGATTTTCTTGGTGCACGGTGTACCACAAACTATTTACATGGACAATGGTTCCCAGTTTATTAGTCGCGAATTAAAAGTATTACTGGACAAATACAAGGTCCCAAACCAGTTTTTCACAGCAAAATATTCTCCACATATAAACGATTGCGAACGATATAATAAAACGGCCTTGACCTGCGTGTCGACCTTTGTGGAAAACGACCAGAGGTCTTGGGATACTAATTTACCTAAGATACAATTTGCGATGAATAACTCGGTTAACGAAACCACAGGTTATACACCAGCATTTCTAGTACACGGCAGGGAGCTCGTGACATGCGGCTCACACTATTTGGAAAACGACCTAGGCGATGAATTATTGTTCCTTCCACGCGATGTTTACGCTCAGAATGCAGGTTTCCTCACTAATATATTCGACAAAGTGCAACATTCATTATACTACGCGCACCAAAAGAATGTGCGTCGCTATAACTTACGACGTAAGCCAGCAAACTTTGAAGTAGGGGACATTGTATGGAAGCGAACCTTTTATTTAAGTGATAAATCGCAGTATTTCAGTAAAAAACTTGCACCTAAATTTATGAAATGCCGTATTTCCAAGAAAAGGTCACCGTTAATATTTGAACTACAAGATATGTCTGGCAAGGATTTAGGCGTATGGCACATAAAAGATCTGAAATTAACTCCAGGTAATAAATAGTAACAAACCTCAACTTAACTTTTAAATAACGTACGAATAATTAACCTCGTTAATAACGTTATAGCTTCAATTAGTACTATTTCTAAACAAAAAAAAACTTGTCTTTCATTATACTTACAAACTTATTTTTAATATTGTAACAACGTTGCACTCTTATTACGTAAATGTCGTGGCATCGGTTCATGATTATATTAAGTTGAAAAGAGGGTGGCATGGCAGTAATTGTCGCGCTGCGCTAACTACCTACCCTGTTTTATTTTCTCAATCGTATCGTCAAGTTTGTTTATCTTAAACAACGCTACTGCATAGCAAGGTCAACGACTTAACGTTACTTATAAATATTTTGCGCCTACTCGTAAAATACTCTTCTGTATGATTAAATCTAGTTTTAAAATAAAAACGCATCGACTCGTTCGTGATCGTTGTGACTACCTTAGAGTCTACCTCGTCAGAGTGAGACGCACTAATTATAGTTAACTACTTTAATTTAACAAATACTAGCCGCGTGTTAGGAATGAACTATACACATGGTTTCCGTGCTTAATTCTATTTATCTCTAAGTTATAAAAATTCTAGTTGCTTTGTTTACGTACACTAGTTTCTTAGGTCGACACAATTACTTCACTACCAATGCTAGTCTTAATCCAAAGCCTTTGCCGGAGCGGTCTTTACTAATTTCAACTCCTTAAAAATGCCTAATGAAAGCTATACCTAGCGTTGCGCGGCTAGGCAGCTAAACCTTGCGCGTAGTGCTGGATAATCTTATAAGGGCGGTTGGCAACCCTTGTCTAGATTGGCGGCTGTGTCTCCTAATAACTACCTCTTTAACATCTCGCCATTTTCTCGTAGCGTAGGGTCTTGCAGTGTCTTAAACGGCAGACCTGCCTGTGTTGGGTTGAATGAATAAAGTATGTTAGGAAGTATGATAGGATTGATAGGTTATTTTGAATGTGTTACGTTAGGGATTTTTCTCAGGCGGATTTTTTCGCTAAGACGAAAAAATCCTCCGCGGAGAGGGAGGTACTGTCACAATGCAATTGGGACAATATCAATTTTTGGTGTTTTGGACGTAATTACCGATATCCTTAGCGAAGTTAGTTCGATTCAATGCAACGAGCCTCACCCCGCGAGCACTAGATGGCGCTATTATCAAACTTACCGCTGCTATGATTTTTGGGCGTATCTATTTAATATAATTAAGTAAATACGGACAATATCTGAGCTCTTGTCTTTCCTTAATATTTAATTAATTAAATAATGAGGAAAGCTAAATAAATTAAGTACATCGTTTTGTTGCGCAGTGTCTTCTCTGTGGCACGAACTGTCAAACCACATAACACAAATTACGGTTAGCGTTATCTCGAGGGGCGTGACTTAATTAAGCCTTTAAAACCCAGTGCCGCCAAAAATTCGACACATTTTGAATCTGAACACAGCTATCTAAAAACAGTACATCTACCATATAATAATCCTGTGGATACTCTGCCCGTTTATTGGTAAGTTCTCTCCAAAAGCAAATATCAACATTTTACCTTGTCTAATTTTATTTGTTTATTTCTAGCTTTCTATCTACAAAATTATTCTATTACTATCTCCTGTTTCTTCACCTAGCTAACTCCAACGGTCTGCATTTATTGTAAAGTATGTTTAAACTTCTTAGACCGTTAGGCAGTTTCAGTTAGTTCAAATTTAAATTTAAAAAAAAAAGAACAGTTTTCGTTTTCACTAAATCATTTTATTCTTTTGTATTACATTTAGCTTCATCTTTCTCTTTTTGTAAATTCCGTATGATTGCTCTGCCACACAGCCAGCGTTTAAATTCGGACCTATGGTCAGGGACCGTTATGGACGTTGGGCCGGTGGACAGAGCAATTGTATGGGCCCCTGCTGACATTGACTAAATTCCAGGGCAACCAAGTCGGGGTTAAACCGCCGAACGGAACTGCAGTCTCCACCACTTGGCTCTACACCACCAGCACACTCTGAGCCCTGAAGCACCCTGGTCTCAGCCCTGCAAGGCAGCAGCGTCTCTGGAGATCCACCTGCAACGCCCGCAGCGCGTCCTACGGTCTCCTGAATCCAGGGCAGTGTCTGTCCGGAGAAAGCGAATCCCACTCAAGTGCTTAGAACCTACGACCCTCTAGTCTCTTGCTTGCTCACAGTTTAGCGTTCCTAATAAACGTCTGTACTTGTTGTTTATGGTTTAATTCCTCTCCGCGAGACCAATACCTATACGGTGACAAGTCACGACCCTGAGATTAAGAGTCTCATGCTCTACCGACTGAGCTAGCCGGGCAATAATATCTACTTAATTGTCAATACTATCAGTGCTTTAATTACCACAAAAAAACTACATAAAAAACCGCCCAAGAGCGTGTCAGCCACGTCCAGGATAGGGTTTCGCAGCCATTACGACGTGACGTGACGTGTCTGTCTGTATCAACTAGTAATCTAATATAATAAAAATCTTGTGTCACGGTGTTTGTTATCGAACTCCTCCGAAACGGCACGACCGATTTTTATGAAACTTTTTTCTCTGTATTTGGTAGGCCGTAGGCTATTTTTATCCCCCTATTATTCTTCGCAGACGGAGTCGCGGGCAATAGCTAGTATTATTCTAAGGATTTTGTATTTTGTACGGAACTTCCCAAGTAGGTATATTTTATAGGTCGTGCTCTATTTACTCCTCAAGAAAACTTAGGCGCTATAGTATTCTTTGTTCATTTGATATTTTACTATCATCATGAATTTTTTCAAAATGTTCACTGCACTTTTTTTGCACTTTAAAGTAGAATATCTCGCAAACGAATAACTTTATTGAAAAATCGTCTCAAATAGACAATCCCGTAATGATTTAAAAATACCTATCCAACAATACCACACATTATAAGGTATAGACGAGAAAAAAAAAATCATCCCCTATTTGCGTCTAATTTTATTAACACTAAAAAAAATCTTTTTTCTGAGTTTTATTCTATCACTTTGTCGGAGTAATTACTTTATTATATCTATGCAAAATTACAAGTTTCTAGCACAAATAGTCTCTACGCTAAGCCGCGGACGGACGAACGGACGGACAGACAGACATGACGATGCCGTTTTGCCATTTTGGCTCCGGAAGTCTAAAAATATTCAACTGATCGTGTTTCTATATAGATCCAGGTGAGCAGCAGCAGCTGTTGCGTTTCCTCGGGCACTTGGAAGGCCGCGAGCTGCTGCGGAAGGCGTGCCGACTGGTGCCGGTGGACCTGCGGGCCCCGATCGCTATCCTTAACTTCGGTGTCACTTACCTTATTGTTATTCTGCAGTTCACTCACTTGTGTGAATAAGTTATTCTAATTTGTCAATAAAACGGCTTTTTAAGTAGGTATCACATTTTAATGGCATATAATGATAGTAGGTATAATTATCGTGAGTAGATAAATAATAAAGATTAATTTCGCCTACGTTTTAATGCAAAGCGGGAACATCTTTAAACGAAAATAAACAAAAAAAAACAACGTTTGTTTGAATGATAATAAAATTACTTGCGTTCGACACAATGTAGTATGAATTTATACAATCATCGGCCGTAATGTAATGAATTCTAACACATTGCATAGCTATGTCTTTATTGATACATAATATTACGTATGATGTTACCTTTTTAATCAACAAGTTTTCATTTTCATTTTCGTATTAATTCGTATTGAATTGTGAAGTGTGAGAATTGTGTATGTATTTATTTATTATTTTCATACTTCTGATTTTTGTTAATTTGTGTGTATTTTCTTGTATTTATAGTTAAGTTTTATTAATTGTTATTTTTTCTTAATATTTGTTTCCGTATTTGTATTTGTCTTATGATATAACATTACTAAATGAAAAAAAGTAGAAACTATAGAAAGTTAAATCTTTTTTCACATAAGTTAAACTTTTGCTTCTAAAATTGTGGCTTTTATAGCAAATTTTTTGTTTTAAATTTTAGACGTACCTAACACTAACACTTAAATAAATAAATAAATAAATATCAGAAGACAATTCACACCAATTGGCCTAGTCCCAAAGTAAGCTATACAAAGCTTATGTTATGGGTACTAAGTAACGGATAAACATACTTATATAGATAGATACATACTTATACAATATTAAACATCCAAGACCCGAGAACAAACATTCGTATTTTTAAAGAAAGAAAGAAAGAAAGAAATACATTTATTTACAACAACACAAGACACATCATCAATATTTTACAAAACAAAAGACAACACGAAAACTAAAGATAGAATGTGTCATTGTGGTTGCAAATCGGACACTGGCTCAGCATAATGCTGAGGCGTTTACAGCACCCCAGCGCTGATTTTCAGCCAGCACCGTTGGTGACACCCGGATCGCTGTTTAGATAGATAAATAAACTGCACACTAATAGCTACATAAGACTACATGCGTAAATAAATAATTTGTAGATTATAAATAGCAAATAATAATAACAAAATCCCCGGAACCCGGGACCTCAAGCTTCGTAGTCAGGTTCTCTAACCACTAGGCCATCTGGTCGTCTAAACACACTTAAAATAAACAGTTATTTCTATTTTATGTAATTTAAATGATACAATGTTATGTCAATAAATCTTTTATTCTTGCCTGTATTTTTCTTTTGCCTTTAGTCATCAAATTCACCCAAATTTTCCTGGGTACCTATATTTGTACAGTTTAATTAATATAAATATAGACTATACACAAATACAGTAGCTTAGCTACTGTATGTACGTACATTAGCTAAGCTACCCCTAAATATGACAATAGATAAATCTACATATTTCATGTGTATGTATGCATATTATTGCATATTGATAAAGTATAAATAAACCACTGTAATTTTTTTCCTCATCTCGATGTCAGTAGTAGCAAACATAAATAAATAAATAAATAAATAAATAAATAAATAAATAATTAAATAACCACCGTGACGAGTACTAGTCGATCAAAACTTGATTAAAATGTACATGGTTTTAAAAAAAGAGTCATCATCATCATCATTTTGAGCCGAAAGACATCCACTGCTGAACAAAGGCCTTGGGGGAGGCTCGCCAAACAGATCAGTCTCGTACCATCCACATCCAACGCGATCCCGCAACCTTAACCAGGTCGTCGCTCCATCTTGTTGGAGGCCTACATACACTGCGTCTTTCGGTCCGTAGACGCCACTCGAGAACTTTTTTGCCCCATTCGGCCATCAGTTCTACGAGCGATGTGCCTTGCCCACTGCCACTTGAGTCTGGTGATTCTTCGAGCTATGTCGGTGACTTAAAAATAGTAAAAATAATAATGATTATAAGTACTTTAAACATGAAAATACCGTGAGACTCACTCATAGTGAAAATAAACGGATCACTCACGTCTTAAAACGCGCTGTGCGTGTTTGGCAGCCGCCGTGACGTATGACTCCGAAAAGAAGGGCTACGGATTAGCCCGAAACATGTCAAGCTAAACTCGTTTTAAGACGTGACTGCATCCGTATATTTTCACTATGATATAAGTAGGTCCTTATTTCTGCTAGTAGCAAGGTTTAATTATAAATATCAGTAGGTATCTGTTTTATTCATGTGACCACCAATTTAATTAAGATGTATCTAAAGTCAATAAGGTACGTGTCTTCAAAGCTTCACTTTAAATAATCATCGATGGTATTATTGTAACCTCAGATGCCAGTAAAATAACAATTATTGTTATTCGTAACTCTTGTGTTGAATTAATAGATATAATAGTTAAAAAGGTCCTTCACTTTGTCCTTCTTTTACTTTCCATAGCCTTCATAGTCAAAACTTCGACCTTCTGAAAGCAACGTCTAACAGTAAATTAACGTTATTCTTTTAAAAATACAACACGAAAACTTAATTATTACGCAATAATGTCGCCACGACCGTTAGTAGCGTTTTTCATCTCGGTGCAAGAGTTGGCTGGATTTGACACGGGATTTTTTTCTGTGTTAAGCAAAAGATATTTTGGCTAACTGTTTCTCTCTACTGTCCACCGTATTTATATTTTGCTCATCAATTTGGGCTGTGATTCTGATGAATAATAACAAGTTTTTATACTTTTACACAGCATGTTACTTTTTGACAGTTCTTTTATTTAAATTTGGGTAGGTACGCAAAGTATACTCTCAAGAATTTTTATGACGAATTGGTTAGTATCGACAAACGGTGGGAAACTGAAATTTCGGACTTCAGATTTGGCATCTTAATTGGATTATATGTAATTACCATGGCTGTTTCAAAATGGACTGCGTCCATAACATACGCCGTAGTATTTGGGTCCAATGATGTGGTCACATCCCTAAAAATACTATCGCCAATTGTACTTCATGTTGCTATGGATGTCCTTTCGGTTACCAACACAATTATCTTTCACACTGCATATAAACGCTTCAAAGCTTTGAAAATTGGTCTACAAAATTTTAAGTATGACGTCAAAACAGGGCAAGTTATTTTCAACAGTATTGCCGATTGTTTGGAAAAAATACGGGCGGAGCATGACAATGTGGTGAGTTTTCGAAAAGTAAGGCAAACAGAAAAACCGGCCAAGTGCGGGTTGGACTCGCGCACCGAGGGTTCCGTACAAATTTTTGGTTATTTCAAAATATACGCCGTAAACAGCCGTAACTATAATCATCCAGTGTCAGTAGAATCCTGCTTCTAAGTAAAACGTACATATTGTGAGATCATTTTATATTGGTTATCGATACCCCCTTTAATACAGTAATACATAATCGGTGAAAATGTCAAGAATCTAGTTAACGCCATTATAAAGATCGAGTTAAAAACGTTAAAAAAAACACGTTTCTTGTACGACGACCCCCTTTAATTTTTAACTTTATTTTATTTTTAGTATTTGTTGTTATAGCGGCAACATAAATACATCATTTGTGATAATTTTAAGTGTCTAACTATCACGGTTCATGAGATACAGCCTAGTAGCAGACGGATAGACGGACGGACAGCGGAGTCTTAGTAGGTAATAGGGTCCCGTTTTACCCTTTGGGTACGGAACCATAAAAACAATATGTTGGAGCAAAATATAGATAAAAAATACCTAACGATATTTAGCGCTGAACGACGAGTCAGGAAAGGGAAGAATATAATATTCATCTCGCGGCCAAAAGCAGCGTTCATCAGTGGCGTCGTATCCGGTGACTTAATTTCCTGTTTTTAGGGTTTCGTACTTTTCCTAAAGGAAAAAACGGAACCCTTATAGGATCACTTTGTTGTCCGTCCGTCCGTCCGTCCGTCTGTCAAGACCCTTTTTCTCAGGAACGCGTGGAGGTATCAAGCTGAAATTTATATCAAATACTCAGGTCTACTGTCCCTTGGAGCTGTGAAAAAAATCAAACTTCTAAGCCAACGCAATCAAAAGATACATCCGTTTATTCCGCAAATTTCCGCATATTTTCGAAACTCGCATGGGAATCAAAACCTACAGGGTACTTCCCATGAACACAGAATCTCGAAATTTGGTACGAAGCAAGGTCTTATAGCACAGATAAAGGAAAAATAGCGAAAAGCATAATTTTTTTTGTCTGTCTGCCTATATCAGTAACCAATCTACAATGATCCCACACTGCGCACATTTTGATTAGGAACAGGGGTCTGCTAAGACTGGATGTTCATAGATACATATAAATTTGTACGGAACCCTCGGTGCGCGAGTCCGATTCGCACTTGGCCGGTTTTTTTTTAATTCTTTGCCCAAAAAGGAACAACGAAAACTCATGAGAATTTATTGTCGTGTTAGTCTGTCTGCCTAGACATTTTTTCTCAGAGACGCGTAGAGACATGAAATTGAAATTAATGTAATAGTACATTACTGCAGCGGCCGCGAAATAGGGGATTGCCGGCCGAGTAGTTATAGATGGCCGAGTGTTAACGAGGCCATCTAGAGATACGAGGCCGGCAATCCCTGTTCGTGGCCAAGGCTTGTATAGAGTTTTTCTCAAACATGCATCATCATCATCACCACCATTTCGGGACCTATGTCGCTGTGGAGGCGGATGGCAAAACTCACTGTGAGCTGGGAACGATGGGTTACCGGTGATCTTTGTGGCTTCCATCTTCAGGGCCTGACTTCGGCGAAGCGGCGGCGGAGCTATGCACATTGGTTACCTGCCAGCACTGCAATCAACACAAAACACGCTCGCTGCCCCGCTGCTCGCTGGCGTCCAGTTTACTAGGCACGACAAATGACCCGGCGAGCGTTTTCTCTGTTCATACGAGGCCGAGACGCTCGCCGCCTAATGATTACCTTGGAGTACACGCAATGAACAGTTAACATGCTCGCCGCAGTGCCGGTCGCACTGAGGCGTTATAAATACAGCAATCTAATTACCTGCGATGACAAAACGGTCCCAACAACCAAAAATCCTCGGAGACTGGACGGTGTTGTTACTAGAAATAAGATGAAATTAATATTTTTTCATAAATATTATATGAAATAGGCAGAATTTCATCAATATTATCTTTTCAATTTACATCTTCCCATTTTTGCTGAGACGGACTTGCATTTAAAGTGATATTTGCGCTTTTCCGACTATCGCGCAAAAACGCTAAAATAACATATTAAGGTCATACACATTTATTTTGTTCGCATCTCTCCTGTGGACATGGCAAAAGTTAAGGGTCTATTGCCATTATTTTTTAGTCAAGTCTACATTGGCGTGTATAACGCCTGGCCAACTTTTGGCCCATTTAAATAAATCTTCAGTTTACTGACTCAGAATTTCTAATTTTATCTACACAGCAGAAACAATTTTTGTTTCTTACGCTGGGTATAATCCTTTTCTCTCCATTTTTCTTGTTACGGTAATCATGAATTATGGTTCAAAAGACAGGTCAGACAGGTGGTCAAAGGATCCTAAATAAAAGGGTCCTTGGGTTAGTTAAAGGGTTGGCAACCTTTGGGTCATCATCATCATCATCATCATCATCATTATTAGCCGGAAGACGTCTACTGTTGAGCAAAGGTCTCTCCTTTATAACGCCTCAATGAACGACAAATCGCCAACTGCATTTACCAGCTGTCGTAATGGAGGACCTGCCAACGCGGCGTCTACAAGTACGCTTTTCTTTGTAATATCTTTGAGTAACATTAAAATAAATAAACTTACACAGTAATTTTACTGACGTATTTTTCGTTGGTGCTGTTTCTGATTTCTTCATGTCATTTAGTTTTTCCTTTTCCGGGTCTTTTGTTAATATCATTTTGTCTAAAAACAAAACATCAAGTATTATAAAATTATGCTAGCAATTTGAGTCGTCTGTCCATCTTGTTGGTGGACGTTCCACGCTGCGTTTGCCAATCTATGGTCTCCATTTGGAACTTTTCGGCTCCAACAACCATCTGTTCTGCGTGCTATACGACCTGACCATTACCAAGGTCCGCGACTATGGCAAGAAATAATCAGCAAATCCACTACCATTACCCCCTCTCCACTCCGCTACCTTGTTCCGCTCCAGTGGTTGTCCACTGAAAGCTGCCTGTGCAGCTTAATCTACCTAAATATAACAAAATCTTACCAGCACGTACGCAGCTTAAGTCGATCGTTGGCGAAAGCTGTTCTTTTAAGTACGCGAACTCTTCTAGCACACTTTTTGATGTCATTGATCCTGTCCTGTAATGTGCCAACGCCCTTAGTGCTGCCTGAAATGTCGTTAAAATTTAGAGTTGACAGAATGGTTACAGTGACGCAAAAGGTCACGAGGAAACTTGCAAACATCTAAAAATCAAATCAAATCAAATCAAATAGTTTATTTGTAAGAATACAGTTAGGTAATAAGATGGTCAATACATTATGTCGTGCAGTGTATTCAGCCCTTTAGAGGACATACAAATATTATCTTATAATACAGGGTGTATACGGGTACGGGTGTACAGGGTGTATCTGCGGAGAAAGTCAATGGTGTGTGTGAAGTTCTCTCAGTTCCAATTCTGAGAGTACACCTGTGCCCTGCAATGGGACGTATATAAGCTGGGATGATGATGATGATGATGATGAATTAACGGCATGTAAGAAAATCTATTAACTCACGTTTTCTCGCTTTTTCTTTAGCAAATATACCGGACTTTCTACAACTACAAGCAGCAGTGCTACATTCACTGCACACAGTGCCAAGTTGATCCAAATGACCATTCGGTATGAGAAAAACCATCCAATCAAATATGATACCAGTACACCAAGGCAGAAGAAAGAATTTAAAGCTGCAAAAGAAAAATAGCCAGGATTAGCGTAGCTACTAGGACTCCGATGCAAAAAAAATTCGGTCCCCACATTTTTGCTTAGGCATGTACTTCTATCGCCATCTAGTCGTCAACTAGAGAAACAGCTACGTCCTACATCGAACTATCGAACTTTTTCAACTCGGAGACATAAATACAACTTCCAACTCCCTTCCTTCGGACTTCGGTCCTCAGGCATAACATCGGTCTGGAGAGAGAACTCTCTATTGCAACCTCTCCTTACAGGCACCTTGGCCATGGCCATCTAGTGTGCAAAATGCTTTACTATCTTCTCTTTGTTCCTATATTTGAATTGTCGTTTTCAATACGTAACCCTTTTATGCCGCCCCCCACAGCTCTATTAAACTATTAAACAAATTGTTTTATATCTGACTTTGTGAGTTCAACCTCTAACTTTTTCAAAAATTTATATACAAAACTAGCTTTTGCCCGCGACTTCGTCCGCGTATAATTCCAATTTGTGGTAAAGCTTTTTCATCTCTTTCCTTGTATAAAACAAAAAAACCGGCAACGGCAACATCCATTATTATTATCATTTCATCATCATCAGTATCAGTTAGTGAATATTATAAATATCGTTTATTCACTATCCCGTGGGAATTTCAACAAATTTGTCCTTATTCTACGCAAATTTTCGCTTATATTTATCCCGCGGGAATTTGCATTTTCCCCGAGAAAAAGTAGTCTATGTCCTTAAAGGTGTAGCTTTCTAACGGTAAAAGGAGTTTTAAAATCAGCCCCGTAGTTGAATTCACTTATTTTTTTCCCGTGTGAATTTTGCTTTTTCACGGAGAAAAGTAGTCTATGTAAATAATGGTTGGTGTAACTTCCTATTGGTGAAAGAAATTTTCAAATCAGCCCTCAAGTGATGTTCACTTCTTTCTATCCCACGGGAATTATGCATTTTACCGAATAAATAGTAGGTAGCCTAGCCTATACCAACAAAGGATAGTGTAGCTTTCTATTGGTCATTTTTTTTTAAACTCAGCCCCGAAGTTAAATTTACTATTTTCTATACCGCGGGAATTTTGCATTTATCCGGAAAATAGCATCCCATGTTAATCAAGGACAGTGTATCTTTTCTATTGGTGAAAGACATTTTAAAAAAAATAATCTTAATAAAATAAAATAAAATAAAATGAGCTCCGAAGTTGAATTTTTATTTCTATCCCTTGGGAATTTTGCATTTTCCCGGAAAAAGTAGCCTGTGTCAATAAAGGATAGTGTAACTTTTTACTTTAAATCGGCTCGGAAGTTTCAGAGATTATCTATCCCAGAGGAATTTCCAAAAATCCTGCAATAAGTTTTTTTGCTGTTATGTATGACGATTTACGTTTATACTGAATTTGAAAAGTTTAGTACTTAATTGTAGTTACGGAGATAGGATCCAGTTGATTTGAGTATATAAACCCTGATTTATCCTTATCCCGTGGATATTTTCAAAATTATTGAAATTAGCTTTATACCTGTTCTAATAGTCTACTTGCATGCCACATTGGACCAGTTTAGTAATCTTCGTTATGGGAATAGGGTCACTCTCGATTGATGAAATATATACATCCCGTATATTCCTTATCCCGTGGGAATTCCGGAAAATTCTTTCTTATCGGATGCCTACGTCATACAAAGGACACATCCTCCAAGTTTCAGGTCTCTACATACAGCGGTTTAGGCTGTGCGTTAATCCGCCAGTCAGTCATTTAGGACTTCAGGACAAAGCATTTTAAGTATATGTATTTGCATTGCACCAAGCTTTTATGCGAGTTCAACAATGATGTTTGAATACTCAATTCGATTTTATTCGAAAAAGGTTGAACTCACATACAAGTTTCATCATCATCATCATCATTTCAGCCGTAGGACGTCCACTCATAGGCCTGCCCAATCATTACGGTTGGAAGCGACTTGCATCCACCCTGAACCTGCGGCCTTCACCAAAACGTCCGTCCATCTCGTTGGTGGACGTCCCACGCTGCGCTTGTAAAAGCAAAAGCTTGGTGAAATGCAAATACTTATTACTAGCTTTTGCCCGCGACTCCGTCCGCGTGGAATTAGTAATTTGGGCAGCTTATTTTTTGATCCAATTTGCTTTTTCATAAATTATGGCTCTCCTTAGATCCTTCCGGAAGAAGTGAAACTTCATAATAAACCAACCCACTCCCAATCCGCCCCAACCCGCTCTCAACCCGCCCCCAACCCGCTCCCAACCCGCTCGTAACCCGCCCCCAACCCACTCCCAAACCGCCCCCAACTCTCTCTCAACCCGCCCCCAACCCGCCCCCAACCCGCTCCCAACTCGCCCCCAACCCGCTCCCAACCCGCTCCTAACCCGCCCCAACCCACTCCCAACCCGCCCCCAACCCGCCCCCAACCCGCTACCAACCCGCCCCAAACCCGCTCCCTACTCGCCCCCCCCCACCCGCTCCCAACCCGCCCCCAACCCGCTCTCAAGCCGCCCCCAACCCGCCCCCCCAACCGCTCCCAACCCGCCCTATCTAACTGGGCTATCTAACACTGAAAGAATTTTCCAAATCGGAGCAGCAGTTTCCGAGATATAGACGTTTTACTTCCAAAACCCCTGATTTTGAAACATTCTTCCGCTCCGCTCCGCTCCTATTGGTGTTAGCGTGATGATATATAGCCTATAGTCTTCCTCGATAAATGGGCTATGTAACACTGAAAGAATTTTTCAAATCGGAGCAGTAGTTCCTAAGATTAGCGCGTTCAAACAACTAACAAACAAACTCTTCAGCTTATTAATTCTTCTAAAAACTGTTCGATAAACTTTTAAAATAGACGTATCTTTCTTATTTGTGAACCGATTCAAATGAAACAAACACTAAATGTTAATCCAAGAAAATACCAACATATCAGTGAAAACCGCATCCTTCTAGGTTAAGCCGTTTCTGAGATTAGCGCGCACAAACGCACAGACAAACAGACAAACAGACAAACAGACAAACAGACAAACAAACAATAATTCTAAAAATCATTGTTTTGGGTTCTATTGCGCTAATAAATAGCCCTAGTGACAGTTTTTCTCAAATATCTTCAATGTACAGACACCGACTTGTTACAGATTTATTATACGTATAGATAGATAATTAGTTATTATCAGAGATCAGATCAGGAAGTGGTTGACAAACGTAGACAAATGGTTTGCAAAATTTGAAGTTTTGAAGTTTCGTTTCGTTTACATTGTGTCAAAATAAAAAGTAATTTAAATCAAAAGCACTAAGGAGTATTGATATCAACTTCGAAGCAAATCACCCCCAAAGTAACTTTCTACTCCTTTTTAACCCCGTCAAGGGATGAATTTCAATAAAATACGAAACACGTCTTCCATCAATTCTGTTATAGAATGTTTATGCAAAATTTGAAGTAGATTGGACCAAGGAATCACGTTTTCCCATACAAACTTTGCCCCCCTTTTTTACCCCCTTAGGAGTAGAACTACGAAAAATCCTTTCTTATCGGATGCCTACGTCATACAAAGAACACACCCTCCAAGTTTCAGGTCTCTACGATCAGCGGTTTAGGCTGTGCGTTGATCTGTCAGTCAGGACAAAGGATTTTATATGTATAGATTACAATTGAATAAGATACCTGAAGATAATGCTCCCTTTATAGAAGGTTCGGAACTTCCGACACATAGACAGGTGCGTACACGCAGTTTGCTCCTCCGCCCACGCCGCCTATGAACCTGGCTATCATAATCTGCATCGATGTGGCAGAAAAATCTATCATGGCCCAATATATCTATAAACAATTATTTTAATCATCATCAGCCTTAGGTGCCTTTCCAACCCAGATGTGCTATGCTGCGTTGCTATGGATGCGTTCTATATCCACTGATCATGTTCATTGATCCGCATAGCATAACACTAGTCCTAGAAGCGTGCTGCGCTGCGGATGCGTGCTCTGGGTCTTCCTCGAGCAGCTACATAGCTTAGCGTTAGTGGAAACGGTCACATAGTATTGTAGCGTAGCTTTCACATCCTTGCAGCATAGCTGTATAGGTATAGCACATCTGTGGTGAAAAGGCACCCTTAGTAGGACTGCGAAAATATGGCACAAGGCGCCTACATTGTCCGTATATACAATACAATACAATACAATGACTCTTTATTGTACACCAGGAAAAGCAATACAGAAAACAGTAAAGCAATACAGTATCCTGTATTGAACCAGCGAACATCTTAAGCTTTATCTGCATTTACCATCAGGTGAGACAGAAGACAAACATTTTTCAATTTAAAATGAAATTATAAACTTACTATGAATGGCACTATAAATATCAAAGAACCATATTTCCTTCCGACGGCATCTATCACGACTCCAGTGCAACCAATTCCAATCATACCACCCACAAAGGGTAAACTGCTCATAAGAGAAGTATCGAATTCAGACATTGGTTCAGATAATAACGTTGTATTTTTTGAAGTTAATACTGCTATTGTAAGTTAAGTATGAAGTATCTTTTTCTATTTATTTTTTTTATTTTCTTCAACTTCATTTTTTTTATTACTTTTACGGTCATCCCGTGAAACCATATATTTCAAACTAAATACAAACTGAAATATAGATGCACAGAAAAAACCCCAGAAAAAAAGACCAATGCTGGGAATCGAACCCAGGTCCTCAGCGTTCCGTGCTGCGTGCTTACTCCTACACCATCACTGGTCTAGAAGTTAGCGACGAATCTTTCCCATACATCGTACACTTCAGTCTGTTATAATCACATTTAGGCAGTGATAAAGCGCATCTATGTTATGCCCTCTACCGAGAGACTTCAACACTCCTTCGGAGCTACCCGCTCACCTGGACCAAGAGATGGCGCTACTAGGCCAACTTTTACAAGTTAAGTATGAAGTATCTTTTTCTATTTATTTTTTTATTTTCTTCAACTTCATTTTTTTTTTATTACTTTTACGGTCATCCCGTGAAACCATATATTTCAAACTAAATACAAACTGAAATATAGATGCACAGAAAAAACCCCAGAAAAAAGACCAATGCTGGGAATCGAACCCAGGTCCTCAGCGTTCCGTGCTATTGTGTAAGAAGGCCAGACGGTTAATATTCCAGTTATACCAGAGGCGAAGCAAGCTGAAAGAAGAAAGTTTATCAATGTGACACATTGCTTTTAGTCATAGAGAATTGCATATTAGCATACTTTGCTCATTTTAATTAAATATTAAGCTCATTAATGAACTAAAACAATTACTTTCCTCACCCGCGACCTTACGATAGTTACCTACGTCTATGCAAGAAATGTGTGTTCATGCAGTTCCTCCACCTCCACACTGTACGAACACACACAAATCACATAAACCCAACCATCACCACCACCAAGCTACACTGACGCGTTTCGAACTCAACCAGAGCTCATCTTCAGAGTTACCACAACCGTATATTATGCTGCCAAATGTTAAACTTCTTGCATAAGCGTAACTATCGAAAGGTCGCGGGTGAGCAAAGTAATTGTTTTAGTTCATTTAATATGGACCTGCGCAAAGTAACGCCTGATTCAATAAATTTAGCTCATATTTAGGGTCCCGTAGTCAACTAGGAACCCTTATAGCTGTCTGTCTGTCCGCGGCTAAGCTCAGAGACTGTTAGTACTAGAAAGCTGTAATTTGGCATGAATATACATATTGGTCACGCTAACAAAGTGGTAAAATAAAAAATAAAAAATATTTTTTTTAGGGTACCTCCCATAGACGTAAAGGGGGGTGATTTTTTTTTCTCGACTAACCCTATAGTGTGGGGTGTCGTTGGATAGGTATTTTAAAACCATTGCGGGGTTGCTAACATAATTTTTCTATTTAGTGATTTGTTTGCGAAATATTCAACTTTAAAGTGAAAATTTTCATTAAAATCGACCGTCCCCCCCTCTAAAATCTAAACTGTTGGGTGGAAAAATTTGAAAAAATTCAGAATGGTAGTAAATATATCAAATTTACTAGGAAAATTATAGCGGCTAAGATTGCTTGGAATTTATTTGTAGTTTAAGAGTAAATAGTAGCCTAAGGTATAAAACATACCTAAACTTGGATGATTCCGTACACATACGAAATCCTTAGAAAAATATTACTTGATTTTTTCGTAATGGCTACGGAACCCTACCTTGGGCGTGTCCGACACGCTTGGCCGGTTTTTTTATAGATTATCGCATCATCATTATCATCACCATTTCCGCCGA
This sequence comes from Archips crataeganus, assembly GCA_947859365.1. Lineage (NCBI taxonomy): Eukaryota > Metazoa > Arthropoda > Insecta > Lepidoptera > Tortricidae > Archips > Archips crataeganus. The sequence continues at coordinate 13,781,274 of OX402067.1, read as the reverse complement.
AAGACATCCACTGCTGACCATAGGCCTCCCCCTAGGTTCGCCAAACAGACCGGTCAAAGTGTCATCTTCATCCACAGAAATAATAATAAAAAGGATAGAAGTGCCTTAGACGCGTGACGTTGGCGCCGTGCTTGTGACTCGTAGGTCACAAGCGCGCGACTTGCGGCTCAGTGCTATTTGAAACGTGGGTATGATGACAAGTGCTTTAAAATGGTGTTTTGCAGCATTAGCAATTGCGGAAACTCGTCCACACTGTGTAATTACACTAATAAGGGGATTAAATTTCATTGGTATGTATTAATTTAATGTAATAATGCGGTTTATATCAAAATACAACTTGAGAAAATATTTAATTATGAAATATTGGTTTAGACGTTATAAACTCGAAATTTCATATACCATTGCTACTCATGCCCATAAAAACGCAGATCGTTTTGAATTATACGCAGCAATGTAAAGTAATTTTTGATAACCCTTCTGTCTTGCACAAAAGTTCGTGGTACGGACAAAAAACAGGATACGACTAGTACAGACATAATGCCGACGCGGCCAATAAAGAGCGCCGTTGTGTAAATTTGGGTATGACTTACGTTGAGTGTTATTCAATGCTATCTCTAAGGTGTAAGGTTCATAATTGTTTGTAAGCAAAATTATTAGTAATTGTGTGCGTGATTGCGTAGTACGGTTCCGGTCTTTTGCATGTGCGCATTAACACAGTAAGTAGAGGGGATGAAACAGCGACACGAGTTCCGGAAGAAAATAGGAACTAAGGCATTTCTATCCTCTTTATTATTATTTCTGTGTCTTCATCCAACGCGGACGGCGTTCCCACAACCCTAACCATGTCGTCGCTTCACCTTAATATTATTGCATAATTTTACTTAAATTTGCAATATTTTTGATTAGGATAGTTAATGAACTAATGAAATCTTAAGTTGCAGCCAGCCATATTGATTAGCCGCGTGGTACTTCGAGTACACTTAGCAGCCGGACGTGTAGGTAGTGCTCCAAAATATCTTTGTTAACATCTGGAAGAACGCCAAATGTTAAACGTTTAATTGAAACAATACTAAAAAAAAAAAAAATATTAGGGGACAATCTTACACAAATCGACCTAGTCCCAAACTAAGCAAAGCTTGTACTATGGGTACTAGACGACGATAAACATACTTATATAGATAAATAAATACTTAAATACATAGAAAACATCCATAACTCAGGAACAAATATTCGTGCTCATCACACAAATAAATGCCCTTACCGGGATTCGAACCCAGGACCTCTTGCTTTGTAGGCACTGTCAATATATTTTACCTAATTTGCATACATACAAACTAAAGACTAGGTATTATTTTTTAAACAAATTATTGCATATTTTTACAGTTTAAATGTATCTTTCTAATATATTTCAAGCATATTTGCATGCATTATGCTAAGCATTGGCTGACTTTACCATGGCCAATAGATTGAACACAGTATGACATTAATCCCCAACGTAAATTCCCAATGGCGAAATAAAGGAAAAGGGAGTATAGTCATAATCCTCTATTTCGTATACCTATTTGAAGAAAAAAATAAAAACAGTTTAATTTTGGAAGAGGAAATGAGGGGAATATGAAATGTTGTTGTCATCGTTCATTACTTTAACCAACTTCAAAAGAAGGAGGATGTTTTTACTTTGGATATTAAGTATACGCATTTGTTGATAAATTAATTTAAACATCCTACTGATGTTATAAATGTTACACAAGTTTATGTGCGTATTACTATTTCACGCTAAGAACGTCTGGCTATTACCACCTTTGACGTGACGTGGGAAGGCCCTCAACAAGATGGGCCGACAATCTGGTAAAGGTCACAGAAATCACTTGGGTTCGGACAGTGCAGGACCGATCTATGTGAAACTCTTCGGGGGAGGACTTTGTCCTGGATATATGTGGCTGATATGATGATTCCGACGGGATCGAGATAAGTGCTAAGTCAAGATACATAAATTAAGTTTATACAACGTAGGTCTATCTGGAATTTTAAATCAACTGCCAAACTTAATGGTTCACGTTTGCAAAATCTATTACGGATATGCGTTGTCCAACACCCATGTATAGTTGGGGTAAGAAAAGGTTCGTCACTTTTCGACTCTATGTCAACGAGTTAAGGTCGAAAAGTGACGAACCTTTTCTTACCCCGACTATACAAGCTTTAAAATTGTGAATTGTCCCACAACATTTTGTATTAAATTTAAGCTTTTTTTATCAATTTATTTTCAATAAATACTTATCGATTATCGATGTGGGGGAAAAACCACTAAACTTAACTGGGACTGGGCAGGATATGTCTGTCAAATGCATCCATCCATAGGTGGAAAGGAAAAAGGGAGGCCTTTGCTCAGCAGTAGGACGACCAATAGGCAAAAAAAATACTTACCAGCTATGGCAGTTAATGTCTGGTAAAGCTTCCCCATGATAAACGAATGTCTGAACCTTTCACTTAAAGTGATAAGGATCGTCGGCACATACCTTATATATATGACCCGAACATTGGTCTAAGATTGTAGAAATTACTCGGCTTACTTACATCATAAAAGGTAAACAATGAAATCTGTGGTACACGACACAAATATTGTGCTAGGAAGATCCTTAGTAATCCTTGGTGTAATTTAAACGCAAATCATTTAGAGTTGGCTTGTTACGATACATTGTTTTATTTATGATAAAATTGAAAATTTTTAACGAATTGACGTAGGTATTGCATCTGATGTTTTATTTACACGGTGGGTAGACCGGGGGATGGTGACACAATATATTAGGTAATTTGTACCAGTATGGCGATTCTCCAGGGGTCTAATTACGTAATGACAAAAAGGAAAATTATGGTCATAGCGCTTGTACCGGCGGCCCAATCGCGTGGGCGTTAATCGAACATGTCGGATAAATAACGAGTGCCGAACGATTTGTTCCACAAAAATTCTTGTATTTTCTGATAGTCCATAAAAACGTAATTACTTACGTAATTAGACCCCTGAAGAACCGCCATACCACAAAATAATTTTATTTTGTGGCCATACTGCAACAAATTACCTAATATTTTATGTCGCCATCCCCCGGTCTAGCGGGAAATATGTATGTATGTATGTATGTAAAACTCTTTATTGTACATAAAACATGAAAATAACTAGTTAACAAGAGATACAGATGTACAAAGGCGAACTTATCCCTTAAAGGGATCTCTTCCAGTTAACCTTAGAACGATTGACAGGACATTAGAGACAAGAGATAAATATCGTTTAATTCTGATTTTGTTGCGGTATCACACGACCATGTATTCGTATGCAATTGACCACAGAGAACAATTTACTGCAAATCACATGATGTTTCTCGTTCCGACTTAATACGGCTTAATAATGTTAGGACATGTTAGAAGATTCTTTCTTTTGCCTCTTCATCATCATCCCAGCCTATATACGTCCCACTGCAGAGCACAGGCATCTTCTCAGAAGGAGAGGGCTTAATTTACTTAAACTTAGCACGCGTCATTAAATTTCTTCACAGGATTATGTAGCCCTCACGATGTTTTTCTTCGTCGTAAAGATCGTGGTAAATTTCAAATGTGCGAAATTCCGAATAACTCTGGTACGAGCTTGAACCCACGGCCCTTTCCTTGAGAGACCATAAAAACCACTAGCCCACCAGTTAATACTGGCTGGACATGTTACAAAATTTTTTCTTTTGTCTATCAATGTTAAATTTGTCATTAGAGTTTTTAATTAGGTACTATATCATTTGATTATTGTCGTTATTGACATGTTCGTTTGCTGATGTTTATTACTATTAACTAGCTTACGCCAACTATTCGCCAACGTAATCATTATTATCATTATTTCTTTTCTCAAATCTTTCGTCCATCTCGTACGTACTATATCAAGGAAACCTATTAGCCGGAGATTAAGTATCTTCTGTCTTAATCCAGACCTGTGTATGTGATTGTAGCCGTTCTTGTGTGATCCTGACTGAGTAACAAATATCCAAACATCTTCTGAAAAGTTCTCATTTCTAATATTAGTAGAATAAGATTGCCCAGCCAGTTAAACGATAGTAGAAGGTGAAACTTACAATTTGCACTGTAGTCCGACAAGCTCGTGCGCGACTTTCCACGGAACCCTGTCGCAGTCAGCGTATGCCGCACTTATTAAAATTACTACTTATTATTAGCAGAGGCTCCCTGCGACAGGGTTCCGCCGAGCGCCGCGCACGAGCTTGTCAAGGTATAGGATAAGATACCCGGTAGTCAGCCCGGGACCGGTAGTCGGCCGTATAATGATTGCGAAGAGTAAGTACGAAAGAAATCTCTTATGCTCTTTCCACACGTGTGAAGGAAAGGCAGAGGCCGATTACAATACAATACAATGACACTTTATTGTGCATCACAAATAATACAATACAGAAAAACAAGTATATGAAAAAAAAAGGTAAGCAATGGGTGACCTTATCGCTTCGAAGCGACGTCTTCCAGGCAACCTTTAAAAAAGAAAGAAAGCAAGACTGATTAACTACTGGGCGGTATTATTAAAAGGTTGAGCTCAAACTAAGGAACCAAAATGCATGGGCAGGTAATCGACAGAAGATAAGAAAGTCATGTTTATTAGTACCTATAATTCAAATATTATTTGTTTTTATTAGCAGTTACGTCTGCTCACCGAAACTAAGATTTAATAGCGAAAAAGTTTTCCGGGTGCGCCGGTGGGATTCGAACCCACGTCTCCTGGGTATGCGCCCCAACACGGGTGTTCTACCAATTGAACCACGTCGCTCCCAACCGACTTCCCCGAAATTCTTAATCGCTTACATACGCCAACCTACCTACAATTCACTCATTTTCATGCGGTAGCATAATAATAATAACTTTTATTTCGACATTCAGGGATCATAGTTTAAATTAATCATTACATTATAGATTAATAAATTAATTAAATTAAAAACAAAAATACAATCATCAATTTGTGTTAGTAAAAGGTAAACATTATAAACTAATCCTAGTGTTAGTAAGCAAACATTAAAACTGTTTCACAACACGTTACGTAGGTTTGACTGTCAGTACATGTATCACGTGACAGTGATTCAAATACTGACAATCAAACCTATCTGCGAAGGCCCTCAGGATGCCGTTAGCGCTAGCCCGCACCCTTGCCGCCAGGGATGTGCACCGTTTCCTAATTGTGGTGTAGAAGAATAATATCGAAGTTTTTTAGTTTTTACTCAGAATTGTGTTTATTATGAAGTCCATACTAATATTATAAATATCGAAGACTCTTCACCTAAAACCACATGTAACTCATCGTGTAATGACAACGCTATCCCTGTTTGTTTTAAGGCTTTGGATAATATAACAATTTTCCAGGCGGCAGGCGCAAATTGTTTACCGCGTAGTAACAGTAGAGAGAGTAGATATTTTTGACCGAGCGAACGCGTCTCTATTTAATCTTGGGCAGAAATGCTTTCGTATGTTTGTCTGGTTTGGCTGTCTGTTCTCTACAGGTCAATTTTCTCAACCAATTTGCGTGATTTTTGTGAGGTATTATAACTAACTACATAATTATTAACCGAATATATTTTTGGAAATTTCTCAAAATTTCCATTTTGACTCAGTCATTTCGAACAACTACCGAGTAAATAGTGATCCCATTCTTCGAATTACAACCTCTAACTTCGTAAAAGGTAATACTTAAGAGGTAAGGAAGGTATGGTTTGTAGTTGACTGATATTGACCTATATAAAGTATAGCCTGAAACAATCTATAATTCTATTCCACTTGCTCGCTCATTCACTCATTCGTGCGCCCAGTCACTCATTCTCTCAATCACTTTTGTGGCTCAGTGAAAATGGATCTTCAATAAATTCTAGAACTGCGATTCCAAATGCGCACAAATTAGACAATGCAGTCACAAGTCTTTTTACCCGCAAAATAATTATGTAACAGCTTAGCCTGAGTCTTTCACCCTCTTAGGAAAACAAAAAAGCTACTCATCCCGTGGGAGTGTAGAAAAATCCCTTTTTCGTGTACCTTTATAATGCTCAAGGAATATTGCCGAAATTCATTTTTTATTTTTATCCAGCTAAGTAAGCTTGCATTGTCCGTCAGTCAGGGAATCTTAGTGCTAACACCAACATCGAAATCATGCATTAAGATACTTGAAATTTGGTAATCATATTCCTTGAGTATGATAAAAGTAGGTACATTAAGAAGGAATATATGGCTACCTATAATAATAGGAATTTAGGAATATCTCTTCTTAATGAACCTCAATGATACACAAAAACTATGTTTCCCAAATTTCAAATCTGTAGCTAAGCTGTGCCTTTTTAGTAGGCAGTGAATCAGTCGATTACGTTACTATTTTATAGGCATAAGACTCTACCTAAATTTTCATGACAAGAATAATTAACCATGTAAACCTACTGTCACTGTCTACATTATGCTATCACGGTGTATCGTAGAAACAGCTGTTTATCATTTATCAGCTGAAAGTTATAAAATTATTAAACCACCGTCAATTACGCAAGATAAAAATAGCAGTCACACTTAAATATGGTGGACTAAGAGGTTCATCGTAGTCGTCATCTGTCATCACTATTTTTATATGGAATGTTTCCTGTTAGTGTATTTTAGGCTTTTATCAGTCTCACCCAAAGACGTCAATGTATAAATAGATAACATGAAATCAAGTGCGTTCTGTGCCGTCTGGGTGCACGGTCGTGCCCCCGGCAAGCCATTGCAAAACAAACTACCGTAAAAAGCTTCGGAAGCATTACAGCGTCTTGTACTCCACTGTCTATCAACATTGGGTCACTGTGGATTGCTGAAATTCTGCTTATTTTATAAGCTAAGAATACGGAACAAATCTAAAAAATCCAATTGAATAGCTTAATCTGTGTAGAGGTTATTGGAGTGCAAAGTTACAAAAATACGAGAACAGATGATTTTTGGGGGAGAAAGGTTCTAAGGTGGTTCTAGAGTAGCAACCATGAACTGAAGGGGCGAGGCGTTGACAGGCCCCCACAAGTGAACTGACAACATTACGAGTATTGTGGGCAAACGGTGGACGCAAGTAGCGAGTTGTCGTACTATCGCCCCAAGCGCCAGATAACCACCTTAAAGGCCCAGTTTGCGTGCAGTGGCTAGACATCTGTCCATAACAATCCATAGCAATAAACATCAACGGCTGCAAGCAAATTTGTTTTGAAAATGGGTATCTGGCGTCTGGGGCGATGGTACATTGCGTCGTTCTGAAGGGGATGCCTTTGTTTAACAGTGGACTTCTGGCTGATGATGATGAAGGACTAGAAAGCTAAAATTTAGCACAGAGATTTAATGCCCAAACAAAAGTAAACATCTTCAAAACTTAAATGTTAAGCCCAAGAGTCTAGCCGAACTATTAAAGATAAATTTCCTAATGCCGCTATAGAAAATAAATTTAATCAGCCAAACGTTTTTTGGTGACAAAAAAGTTTAAAATCTGGAGTAACATGCCAGTTTTCAGCTTTTTTTATGGTTCAATACCCTATTACTGAGACTGGTGTCTGTCCGTCAGTCCGTCTGTCACAGGGCTCTAATCTCTTGAATCTTAATAGAATTATGTATTACTGTGGCCGTTATAACCGCGCCCAACTCGCACTTGTCCGATTTTATATTCACCTAGTACACCTATTCTTGTTTATGAAATTTCATTACCTACTTTTAAGGAAAAGATCATGTTGTTTACTGTATTTTTTCGTTGGAATAACCTTTAGGTGAAAATTAAAGTACAGCATTTATATTTTGAAGGAATATTATTTGGGTTATTTCCTCTTTTATCTATTTTAGTTCGGCGGTAACTCATATTATAAACAATGTATTACAAAACTGTCAATACATACTGTTTGTTTTTAATTATGAATATGGTATTTGTTTTTCATAACTTGATCATCCTTTTAATCAAAAGAGAGAATGTATCTACTTTTAATTGAGTTCGTAATTATGAAACAAGTACGCAGTCTGGCTTTCTGTTTCAATAAAAAGAGTATTTTCAAAGCAAGTTTTTTTTATTTGTGTAGAAAATTTAGAACAGGTTGTTCCTGATACTATTTCAATACGCGCCTGTATGAAGAGTTGAAGACACATCAAAATGTACGTACGAATATTATTATTATTATTTTGTAGAAAAAAGCGTTATAATGGCCCTTCTGCAAAGTAACCATCATAATTGTTAATTACTACGTGGTTCAGGAGTACAAATTTGATAACTTAATTTTTTAAACAAAGATTGTTGCCATATTAAATAATTTACGTCAAAAATGAGAGAATTATGAATCGAGTGGCCCCTTATTCAATTTCTAACACTTTATAATCGTAAAGTCATTTTAAAATTACTTCAAAAATGTAAACAGAACTGTTAGGTTTATTTGACAGAACAACCAACAGATTTTTCATAGAATTTGGGTCAAAATGTAGAACACGCATTTCTTACATATATATCGTAAGGTCGCGGGTGAGCAAAGTCATTGTTTCAGTTCATTAATATGGACCTACGCAAAGCCTGATTCAATAAATTATTCTAAATGTAGAAATTCTTGATCCCTTGGTTTCCCTTAATTTATTTTGTCATAATTTCACTTGTCATTATTTATAATCAACGTTTGTTATAGAAACGTACTGTTTTCAGTATTTTCGACCAACGTGTGGAAAAATATTTGTCAACTACAATTGGAAAATCTTAAAAACCTTTACAGGAGTATTCAGTTGTATTTGATCAACCAACCGCTGAAGCGATCCGATCATCATCACCATCATCATTCCAGTCTATGTATATACGTCCCACTGCAGGGTACAAGCCTCCTCTCAAAGTAAGAAATATCATATCAGTGTTTTTATTCTTTTGCAGGCCACTACGCTCAATGATCCAACCCAAAGTGACTGACGTGTATCCTGATCATAAAAAGCTCTCAAAATTGTTCGTTGCAATGTTTACGTTTCTGGAACTCCTATCTGGCTTTAACTTCGGATTCTTTGAGAACATTCGGAATAAGAAGTTGAAAGTGCTTGCTAATCTTGTCTCTTTCCTATCAATAATATTTATAGTAACTGGTGTTACTTTTAAAATTATTCATGTTTACAATTGGTTTATAAATCTATACCTCGTCTATTTTTTATATGCCTTCATCATATTTCGTTTCTCGAACTATTCAATGTATAATTTCATTACGGATTTGATGAAAATTGATGATAAATGGAATCTAGCTGTCCATAATTCTCTCACTGTTTCATACATTTTCTTATTATTTCAACAATTTTTCGCTTTAATCTTCTTTTTAATCATGACAGTCAATATCTTTCGATTACAATTTGAGATCTCGTTATTGTTTCAATTCAGCGCTGAGCAGATGATGTTCTCTGTATGTACAAGTATAAATATTGCAAACGGGTTGATGTTTCGACAAGTTCATCTGCGGATCAATGCCTTAAAATCAGCGTTTGAAAACAAACTAATTGATATAGAAAATGTTAAGATGATTTTTAAATCTGTGGCTGACACTTTGGAAAAAATAAGAGCTTCTTTGGATAACATTGTAAGTTCATGAACTAATAATGAAATATTGCGTAACAAAAGAGTACAATTCTTAAACTATGAACTAGTCTGAAAAAGTTATTTATCTAACTGTGGACCGAGACAAACCTGATTCAGGTTTAACGATGCTATTTAATTGTAAAAATATTATTGTTTAAATTTGGAAAATAGAATAGAATAATAATAATAATAAGAAACATTAGAACACGAGCCTAAACCAGATTAGATGAAATTTAGTATGAAGATATTTCGAAACCCTGGAAAGGACACAGGATGGTTTTCATCCCGGAATCCTGCGTATTTACGAATTATAATACAGCAATAAACAAACTCTTCGTAGACGGAGTCCGAGTCAAAACCGCTATAGCTAGTTACTAGCTATTAGTAAACCTATAAACAGACATCGGAAATTAGGGGGAAAAATTTAATAACAGGTAGGGAGTTCCTTTATCGATAAACTCAACTATCGATTCTTATCACATATACTAGTGATCGCCCCCAGCTTTATTTGATAATTTATTTTATCGATATTGAATCTCTCTACCTGTCATTAAATTGTGCCCTCTAAATTCCGATGTCTGCTAATAAATATTGACTTATTGCCCAAAAAAAAATTTTTGATTTCAGATTCCGATAATATTTGCTATACAATTCATTGGGTTCACTTTTTTGATTTGGTACCAAATCTTGTCTCTCAAGCAAAAGGTAAGTAGAAAAGCTTCCTTAAATTATTCTATCTATTGGGCTTCTACCACTCCTGCTAGCTCGTGCTGAGGCCCGACTTCAAACAGATTAGTAGAAAGATATTATAATGCTCATTATAGTCGGTTAAATTTTTTTTTAATATTTTTTTGGGTGATTTTGAAGGCGGTTCTATTTTTTATTTAAAAAAAATATTTTTGGCTTTGTAGTTGTTTTGGTATAAAAAAGATGCGAAGGCATAGCCAGTAGAAGAAGCCCCGATTCTGTTTCCGCTCTGAGGATCGCAAGGTAACTAACGAACCTAACCATGTTAAACGTGGGATGGTTTGAAAGTATTTTTTTAATGCGGGGGGGCTCTGCCCCCGATCCCCCCGTTCCAGTAGCAAGGCTTCTATTACCACTCTGAGGGACGCAAGATAACTGACGAATCTAACCAAGTGAAACGGTAGATGGTGTAACACATTTTTTTTTGCGGGGGGCTCTGCCCCCCGAGCCCCCGTCCCCCTCCAAAAGCAGGGCTTTTATTTTCACCCTTAGGGACGCAAGGCAGCTAACTAACCTAACCAGGTTAAGCGGGAAGTGGTTTGAAGGTATTTTTTATTACGGAAGCTCCGCCCCCCAAGCACCTCTACCGATACCGAGGTTTCTATTTCCACTTTGAGAGATACGAGATAGCTAACGAACGAACCTAACCACAACCAGGTTAAACGAGAGGAGGTTTGAAGGTAATCCTTACGGCGGGGGGCTCCGACCCCCGAGCCCCCTTTCCTTTCCGTAGTAGCGAGGCTTCTATTACCACTATGAGGGACGTAAGATAAATGACGAATCTAACCAGGTAAAACGGAAGGTGATTTGTCAGTAATTTTTTATTGCAGGCGGCTCAGCCCCCCGAGCCCCCCCTCCAAGAGCGGGCCTTCTATTTCCGTTTTGAATGATGCAAGGTATCTAACTAACCTAACCAGGTTAAACGGGGGTGGTTTAAAGGTATTTTTTTATTGCTGGGGGCTCCGCCCCCTAAGATCCTCTACCGGCACCGAGGCTTCTATTTCCACTCTGAGGGACGCAAGATAACTAACGAATCTAACCAGGTTAAATGGGAGGTGGTTTATCAGTATTTTTGATTGCGGGGGGCTCCGCCTCCCGAGCCCCCCTCCAAGAGCGGGACTTCTATTTATTTATTTATTTTTATTTCCGCTTTGAGGGATGCAAGGTAGCTAACTAACCTAACCAGGTTAAGCGAGGGGTGGTTTGAAGGTATTTTTTATTGCAGGGGGCTCCGCCCCCCGAACCCCCCTTCCAGTACCAAGGATTCAATTTCCACTCTGAGGGACGCAAGATAACTAACGAATCTGGTTACGTTAAACGGGATGTGGTTTGACAGTATTTTTTATTGCGGGGGGCTTCGCCCCCGAGCCCCCACCCTCTACTTTCACTTTGACGAGCGGAAGGTAACTAACTAACCTAAACAGGTTAAACGGGGAATGGTTTGAAAGTATTTTTTATTGAGGGGGGCTTCGCCCCCCGAGCCCCCCTCCAGTGGCTTGGCTTCCATTCCCACTCTAAGGGACGCAAGATAACTAACGAACCTAACAAGGTTAAACAGGAGGTGGTTTGTAGGTATTTTTGTAGGTACTTTTCTTTGCAGGTGCCATACCTACTATAGTTTAGGTGAGTTACTTACACAATCCTTAGGACTGCTTTGGCCAATTATTATTAGTAATAATACGTCGTAGTTAATTCGATTTTCTTGTTATCAATATAAGGACGAACAAAAATATGCTTTAGGACTTTCAACAGTATACCAAACATTCTTGGCCAGAAAAATTTAAGAACAATCAACATTATTATGCGACACAACAGGCACTCTTTGCTGACTGTACTTTTTGACCCTGGTTACCAAAGTACTCGTCAAGACGAATCAAACGAGCCCAAACTCGATGGGGTTGTGTCGTTTTATTACGGGGTTCTTATGGTCACCTTTCATTTCCATCTTCAGACCCTAGTTACCATCTAGGATCAAAGTATTCGTCAACTTCAAGACAAATCAAATGAGCCCAAACTCAATGCGGTCGTATCGTTTTATTACAGAGTTTCTATGGCCGTCTTTCAGCTCGATCATCAGATCAGCTACATGTCATAATAATATTGCATTGTCATCCAATTTACACATGCCTGCAAAATTTCAGCTCAATTGGAAACCGGGAAGTGGGTCAAATTTAACTTGCAAGATTTGACCCGTTGAGGAGTTCCGTTGGCTATCTACGGTCTTCTTCATCAGGTCCAGTTTACCAAATGATACTTTCTGAATGCAAATACTTCACTTGATGCTAAAAATGCTAAAATCACCTTAGGTTTGCCTGTAAAATTTGAAGTTTGCCCTCGATTTCTCTAGGATCCCATGATCAGATCTTGATTTGGTGCCAATGGGACCACCTCAGGAGTATACACTTTTAAACAAAAAAATAATTTTGAAAATCGGTTCACAATTGAGGGAGTAATCGCGTAACAAACATACAAAAAAAACATACAGACGATTTGAGAACCTCCTCTTTTTTTTAAAGTCGGTTAATAATGATTTAATGTCAAAAGAGATGTCACTGTCACCCTACAAGTATAAAAATGACAATTAATCATTTTCAGCCAGGCACACAGGATGTAACCATCTGTTCTATCTGTTCTATTACCTTCAGTATGCTGTTATCATAGTCAGGTTTTCTAACCTCTTGGCTTAGTCGGCAACTTTCTTTTCAATTTACTTTGGACTTACCTAATTTTATATGATTATTATAAAAATAACTATTGCAGTACCTGCTGATAGACGAGATCGCATTTTACGTTACCATATTCTACGGAGTCCTGAATGTGTGCGTCTCACCAATTTGCGCTGAAATGATTGCTGCTGACATTGAAAAAATGAAGGTTATTATTCAGGATCGTCTTCTAGCAGAAACAGGTAACTTTTTGAGGCAATTATCGAGTATCTTCGTCGTGCCAAAACCTCTCCAATCAGTTGGGGTTAAAGTACGTCCCAGTAAGTTCTCCGGAATATTTGACCTAATAATACTGGCCCTGATACCTGGTTTACACTCGCGTACGAGTGGCGAGACGAACTGCGGGACGAGCCACGAGACGAGAGTGTGAACAGGCGCGCCTCGCGCCTCGTCTCGTGATTTGCCTTGATTTTGAGGCTCGCGTCCGGAGCGAGGCGAGAGTGTAAATCAGGTATGATAATTCATGGCACTCATTTAAATAAACGGGCCTGGAAAGGGTTAAAGAAATGCCAAGAAACAATAAATTCTGACATGGGAGAAAAGGACCCAGATAATCATAATTACATATCACACTAGAGGACGTCTAGTTTTCTAACGCACAGTCAATCATCACAGTCACCATCTCTTTCTCTTACCGTCTCATACCGTTTGACAGGAAGAAATAGTGAATGCAATAAGTAGGTATAGAGGTCGATTCTTATCTATAGACACCGAGCGTGTCAGACACGTTCCGTGGCTGACAAAATAATATTCTTCTATACTATTTCTATTAACGAATTCATGTCTATCGTAACACGACCGCGCAGACAGTGACCGTGCCTCACTAGTATGCGCAAAGAATACGTACCGGCAAACTACTACTTTAGGAAATTTTGGGGCTACTTTGATAGATTTAAAATGGTCATAAAAATGCAAATATTCATAGCTCGATTGAGCAAATGACGTAAAAAGTTAGGTAATTTATATATAATATAGCTATCCATGCCGTAATCGGCAACGGCGACCCTAGCTACTTAATTACGAGCGTGAGCTCACGTGGCTGGCAAAGCCAAACTTAGTTTTAAAAACTCTATCGCAGGTGGGGCAGTAGAGTTGTCCAGCATTATTGTAGGTGTAATTATAGGAGGTAATTTATCAATATCAAGGTAGTGAGTTATTTCACTGACACAGGTGGTCTAAAAAAATAAGGACACGGCTGAAAAACCTGAAAAACTGTTTTCCAAAGTAGCCCCTGCATTTTAAAGTAACCCCGTTTCACGGTACCTAAGTATAATATTTTGTCGGTGTCTGATACGGCACTTGTCTGACACGCTCGGTGTCTGTAGATATGAATAGACCTTTACTCGTCTTGTTGGTGTATCGCAAGCTAGACATACTGATTTTATTTTCAGAGGATGATGCAGTAAACGAGCTGGTCCGTCTGCTGCGCTACGTGGAGGCGCGGCCGCTGCTGCAGCCGGCGTGGCGGCTGGTGCCGGTGGACTTACGGCAGCCGGTCACACTGTTCAGCATGAGTGTTACCTATCTCATTGTCCTTTTACAATTAACGCACGTGTATTAAAGTATCTAAGTAAAATCACCAATCAATCACTATGAAAATGCTCGGGTGTCTAAAACAGCTTTTCAATACCCATAGACCCATGCACACTCCGAATAGCCGTCGGTCTCCGGCTTGGTGTTGAGGTTTGCGTGGACCACAGTTGTGCCTCCTGTGGAGCCCCCGTAGATTGCCTCGGCCACCACGGACTTGCTTGCTCCTCGGGTGCCGGCCGCCTGTCCCGCCATGCCGCCCTTAACGACATCCTCAGAAGAGCGCTCGTCAGTGCCAACATTCCTGCTGCTCTGGAGCCCCAGATCGTGCGGAGTGATGGCAAGCGCCCTGACGGGATGTCGTTAATTCCATGGAGGATGGGCCGTGCACTGGTGTGGGACGCCACTTGCGCCGACACCTTGGCAGCGTCCTACCTCCCCACAACGAGCAGACGTGCCGGTGCAGCGGCCGACACCCGAGAACGGCTCAAGGCCATTAAATACGAGTGTCTCGGCGCCCAGTACGAGTTCGTCGCATTCGGTGTCGAGACACTCGGATCGTGGGGCAAGGGCGCACGAGGGCTCTACGGAGCTCTAAGCAAGCGCCTGAGAGAGGCAACAGGTGACCCTCGCGCAGGCAGCTTTCTCGCACAAAGACTTGCTATAGCAATTCAACGTGGGAATGCTGCCTGCGTGATGGGCACCCTACCTAAGGGTCCAAATTTAGATAATAATTTTTAGTTTTTAATTTCTGTTTAGCTATTTTAAGTTAGTTTTAGTTATGTTAATTTTATACTTAGTCCCTGTTTTTATAACCTATTGTTATTGTTGTTCGATTGTTTGTTTTAATGTTTATTTGCTTTTTAATAAATATTAATAATTATGACGTTTTTAAAACCGTTGCCGAATTAAGGACACATTGAATAATTACAATTTTTCACTAATTAATGTAATTCGCATCTAGATCTTGGCATTGGTTGTTAAGAAAAATAATATACCTTGTTGAGTTTCTGGCCGGGTTCTTCTCAACATAGGTTTTTCCGAACCGGTGGTAGATTCTTCATGTTCTTAAGTATTTTTATAGCCTTAATTGAATAAAGACGTCTAACCGGCTGTCAAATCTCCGGTCAGTCAAATTACTTAACCAAACCAACCGTGAAGTAACTGTTACCACACACGGAACTTAGTTAGTCATGCACACCGCAGACCGCAACCAAACCGCACACCGCTTTCGTCTTAATAAAATTGTGTAATAAATAAATGTCGGCGTCGCGATGAAT
The DNA here is from genome assembly GCA_947859365.1 of Archips crataeganus. Taxonomy (NCBI): domain Eukaryota; kingdom Metazoa; phylum Arthropoda; class Insecta; order Lepidoptera; family Tortricidae; genus Archips; species Archips crataeganus. The sequence goes on along the minus strand of OX402067.1, from coordinate 13,765,393 downwards.
GTTCGGAGAGGCCGTCAGACATTGTCACTGTTGTGTGTCGGTGTGATGGGGTGACAATAAAAATCACGATCAACTGCGGGTAGTTCGAGAAACGAGTGCTGATACTAATCGGAATCAAGTTCGGGTGCAGTACTACACAACTGATATGGCACACCGATGTACCTGCGCAGAAAACGCGTTTTAGAAGCGCGGGAAATCTAATTGACCAATCGGCATTCTCCACGCACGGCGCGTGTTATTTCTGTGCCGCTATAGGTGGGTTACTGCCGCCATCTTAGCGCGCATCGCATGCCATGTTCGTCAGTCGCCATACCTCCGAGGGAGTAAGACGGATAACAGGAGCACTGTAATTTGCACCTTGTAACTTCATATCTTTACTTTCTTTTCTTCTTATCTTGTCTTATGGCCACTATCATAAGTCTGATTTAAAGTTTGAATCGTATCTTCGGCTATCATCGTCTCGGAAAATACACGACACGCCATAGAAAGTGTGCACTACTGTAGTTCGAAAGACTCGTGCGGCTGTAGACCGACAAGCTCGTGCGCGACCCTCCGCGGAACTCAGCGTTCACCGCACATCAGCGTTTGCCGCACTTATTAAAATTACTACTTATAATTAGCAGAGCCTCCCTGCGACAGGGTTCCGCCGAGCGCCGCGCACGAGCTTGTCGGACTATGTATAGGCAAATGCGTGGCCGAAATGTCGAGGTAATTATTTTTCATTTCGTCTTGTGACAAGTCCCGTGTGTAGTGACATTGATGAGCGAAAAATCCTCAAATTTCCAGTTGAGTAGGTAAATCGTAACTTTATGGAATTTGCGTTCCGCTTTATAATTTTCATTCGTAACTTTCCAAATTTTCAAATGTAATTTTGGGTGATTTAGTGTGAATTGCGGATAAGAAACAACAAAAAAGATTTATGTCAGCGTGTGTTGTGAAATAAATTTTGAAACCATACGAAACTGCGTTTTTTATTGCAAACTATTATCCACTATGAAATTCCACCAATATTGTACCTACCTAATGCTATGACCAGACCCCGTTGCATGTGAAATTTGTGATATGAACAAATAATTTTCTCTGTCTGAACGTCATTTTTAGGTTCAAGTTAAAAAGCTTGTAAAATAGTTACCAAAATTCCCAGGACACTGTCGAGCGAGCTACACTGCTGGCTGTATCTGACCCGGAATCTGGTCATTGCCTGCACGCAGTTCCTTCCCGAAACCTTGGCACACTAATAAATATAATATCTCAAACGAAATGATCATAAAAGAACGGTTCTCCAACAGACACGTGATAAAAATAGTACATTGTGCATCAAGGGCCGTAAGTAGGGGATTACTAACGAGAGCCTATTAGAAGCCCGACGCCGGAGGCGGAGGGCTTTTAATGACTCGAGTTTGTAATCCCCTTACTGCCCATGATAAACACAATGATTTTCATCACACTACGAGGAAAAAAATCCAAAATTATTTTATTTTGTCTCTAAACACTTAAATTAAATAAATAATATTGGCTACCCGCCAATACAGATTGTCACTTTTTTCAAGTCATCTACCATAGATAATGTAAACTGTGCTTAGAATTCGAATGGTCATACGGCCACATTCTGCCAACACTTACCTACTTTTTAGGGTTCCGTAGTCAACTAGGAACCCTTATAGTTTCGCCATGTCTGTCCGTCTGTCTGTCTGTCCGCGGCTAAGCTCAGAGATCGTTAGTACTAGAAAGCTGTAATTTGGCATGAATATACATATCAGTCACGCCAACAAAGTGGTAAAATAAAAAATAAAAAAATATTTTTTTTTATGGTACCTCCCATAGACGTAAAGGGGGGGTGATTTTTTTTTTCTCGACTAATCCTATAGTGTGGGGTATCGTTGGATAGGTCTTTTAAAACCATTGCGGGGTTGCTAACATAATTTTTCTATTCAGTGATCTGTTTGCGAAATATTCAACATTAAAGTGAAAATTTTCATTAAAATCGGCCCCCCCCCCCCCCTCTAAAATCTAAACTGTTAGGTGCAAACATTTGAAAAAATTCAGAATGGTAGTAAATATATCAAATTTACTAGGAAAATTATAGCGGCTAAGATTGCTTGGAAATTATTTGTAGTTTAAAAGTAAATAGTAGCCTAAGGTATAAAACATACCGAAACTTGGATGATTCCGTACACATACGAAATCCTTAGAAAAATATTACTTGATTTTTTCGTAATGGTGGCTACGGAACCCTACCTTGGGCGTGTCCGACACGCTCTTGGCCGGTTTTTACTTACTAAAATTATAGCAAAAAACTATTTGATATAAATTTAAAATATAAAAATTACGAAGTTTCATGAAGCGTAGACAAGTTTTGTGTAGTAAAATTGGGTTATAGCTAAGTTTTAAACATATAAATATAACGTTGGCTGACTTGAAACCTCCTTAGTCTGTTTGAAAATTTTAAAACTAATGTTAAAACTCCCTTGGGAAGAAAAATTGTACGTAAATCCATAACTCCCTCAAGAATAAATTAGGCCTTTGACATTTAGTATACAGGCATGGAATAACACCATTGACGAGCAAGTGTGATGAAAAAGACATTTTTGCCCCGGGTTTTTTTTTAATTTTATTTTTTTATAATGAGAGGGAGAAAAACGAGCAAGCGGTCATCTGATGGAAAACGATCACCACCGCCCATAAATAACAACAACTCAAACTCAAGAGAGTCACTGATCTGTGGTCGGCCTTTAAAAAAGGAGAGGCAATATAAGGGAGGGGAGGGGAGGTATTGGGCCCCCGGCGCATTCACTGACCGTACGAAACGCAGCAGGAGTATTGCTGCTTCACGCCGGTCGGTGCCAGGTAGGCAGGTGGACATTCTTTGATGTACATAACTGTCATAGTCTTTTTATTTGTACACCAATATTATGTTTGTTTTTATTATATTAAAAATTATAAAATTATTGTTGTAAATTGTGAAAGTTCAGCTATATGTATTTGTGAAAGAAGAGGAAGGAAAAGTAATAGGGAAAGGAAATGTACAGGTACCTGCATAATTTTAATCAATTCGTGGCAGCTTTTTTAAATCGACCTAACCCTAACCTATGGATATTTTTTATCCAGATTTAAATGGAACTTAGAAAATAAAAACCGGCCAAGAGCGTGTCGGACACGCCCAAGATAGGGTTCCGTAGCAGGTACGAAAAAATCTTTGCATACTTCATTAATGTGGTTGTTTTGATCCCAACGTCGGCGGTACAGCGCCATCTATCGGGGAATTGGGTAACTATAATCTAATCTGCAGTCTACTAGAACTAGTATGTATGTTGATTGTTTTTCAGATGTAATATATTTTTTATTTGGAAGAAGATACTGTTAGCGTGACCTTATAGGTACTTAAAGAAAAAAAAATGCTTGCAATGGCGGTTAAATTACAATCTTAGTTTAGAAATAATTTTTTACAAAAACTTAAAAACTGCTCAACTGATTAAGTTGAAAATAATTTTCCTAGAGAGTTTTTATTAAGTTTAACTTACGTGATTTTTTTCATATTTTTTAGACGTGCGGTTCAAAAGTTAGAGGGGGACACATTATTTTGAACTTTAAGAGTGAATATCTCCAAAAATATTCACTTTATCAAAAAATAGTTTTAGAAAACCCCTACTTATTTTCAAATACCTATCCAATGACATCCCACACTATAGGGTTAGTCGACAAAAAAAAATCACCCCCACTTTACGTGTATGGGAGGTACCCTAAAAAAATTTTTTTTAGTTTGTTATTGTTTAATCACTTTGTCGGCGTGACTGATATATATATTCATGCCAAATTACAGCTTTCTAGTACTAACAGTCTCTGAGCTTAGCCGCGGACGGACAGACAGACAGACAGACAGACGGACAGACATGGCGAAACTATAAGGGTTCCTAGTTGACTACGGAACCCTAAAAAGGACAGGAATCAAACTCAAACTCAATTGTTCACTAATTTTATTTCGTAAAACATTCCTGAATCTGTTTATTGGATAACCCTTTAGTCTCCGGTATGTTTAGGTAGCTTAGAATCGTGTTGGCCACAGCAAAGCACGCGAAAACGTAGAATGTGCCGTGGACACCCACCAGGGATGACATGAATGGAAATACAGCAATGAGCACGAAGTTCAGCAACCAGACCCATTCCACTAAAATCATTGAAGCGATGCCTTGTACCTGCGGAGAAATAGTCACATTGAATCGTTTTGCACAACGTGATACCAAGTCGCGGAAAATAAGTTTTGGTTTAAAATAGTGGATTGTACAACAATAGCACAAAACGAGCCATTTTAGCCAAGACGTTCTTATAGCCAGAGTCTGTCTAAGATTTGGTAGCATAGTGTCAGTGTAGTTTGGTGGTGATTGTTGGGTTTATCTGATTTGTGTGTGGTCGTACAGTGTGGAGGTGGAGGAACTGCATAAACAAGCATTTCTTACATAAACGTAACCATCGTAAGGTCGCGGGTGAGCAAAGTAGTCGTTCCAGTTCATTGATGATGACTTCATCGGTAGTAAAAAATACGAAAACCCTAAAAATTACCTCTGAAGGGAAGACCTCAGCAAGCAGCACGTAGGGCACGGAGCCTGCCCCAAAGTTGAAGCAGAAGCAGTAGACGAGTATGACAACAGCAGACACCCATGCTGGAGCCGCTCCGGATTGCATCAGGAATCCTAGAGCGCCCATACAAAGCGCTACTAAAGCTGAAGACGTTATCACAAGCACCTGAAGTAAGGGAGAAATATAAAGTAACATAACGGTTATTAATAGGTAGTTCCCGGTTAATTGGTTAGATCAATTTAGCAGAATCGTTAATTCCTAGTTAACTAAATTACCATTCCCAATTTTTCTCAAATGCTTTTTTTCCCAGTGTGGTATTTTACTGAATCTGATATTCACAATCGAATTTTATTCCCAATTTTAATCGACACAGAACCGTAGGTAGAATTTGGTTTTGTTAAGTTTTAAAAACCGGCCAAGAGCGTGTCGGACACGCCCAAGATAGGGTTCCGTAGCCATTACGAAAAAATGAAGTAATATTTTTCAAAGGATTTCGTATGTGTACGGAATCTTCCAAGTTTAGGTATGTTTTATACCTTAGGCTACTATTTACTCTTAAACTACAAATAATTCCCAAGCAATTTTAGCCGCTATAATTTTCCTTGTAAATTTGATATATTTACTACCATTCTGAATTTTTTCAAATTTTTCCACCCATCAGTTTTGATTTTAGAGGGGGAGGGACGGTCGATTTTAATGAAAATTTTCACTTTAAAGCTGAATATTTCGCAAACAGATCACTGAATAGAAAAATCATGTTTGCAACCCCGCAATGGTTTTATAAGACCTATCCAACGATACCCCACACTATAGGGCTAGTCGAGAAAAAAAAATCACCCCCACTTTACGTCTATGGGAGGTACCCTAAAAAAATTTATTTTAGTTTTTTTTTATTTAATCACTTTGTCGGCGTGAGTGATATATATAATCATGCCAAATTACAGCTTTCTGGTACTAACAGTCTCTGAGCTTAGCCGCGGACAGACAGACAGACAGATAGACGGACAGACATGGCGAAACTATAAGGGTTCCTAGTTGACTACGGAACCCTAAAAAGGGACAAAAGCACACCAAATCAGCAGCTCCGAGTAATAAAATCATAGTGGAAAAAAAGCATTTGGGGAAAATCGCGAACGGTAATTTTGCTAGGTACTAAGGAAATAACGATTCTGCTAAAATCTATCCAGCCCCTTTGAATTAACACTATCTTACCCGTCTTCCAGCTTTGTCAGCAACGATGGCGGTAACGGTGCCGCCAGCGAAAAGCACCAGAGCGAATAGCGCAGAGCAAAAATGAGACGACAAATCCGGTGCTGCTTTCTTGAACAGCGCTCCAGCATATACTTGAACTGCTACCATGCCCATCATCACCTGGAATATAAATGTAGGCTGTTCTAGAATGGATGAGTAATGAAACAGCTAATACGGTGTCTTTATGGCATCTTGGTGCTGGTATATTGCCTAGAGCTGTACTCGTAGGCTTATTGTCTAATACGCGGGCGCTTGCTATTGCGTTCACCATTTTTTCTGGCAGACGGTGACAGAAAGAGATAGTGAATGTGATAGCAAGCGCCCACGCGTTTGAAAATATGGCCTCTGAAGAAGGTTATTGCTGGCCGAGTAGGTATCGGTTTCCTCTTAAATTCGTTAGCTTAATAATAATGAAGGAAACTGATCGCGGAGAATACAGTGGTTTCTAAAAATGGTGAGAGGAAACAAATAAAAATTAAATGAAAACGTTGTTGACATAAAGTAGTTGGTTAGTTTCTTAAAAATATGGCTATATCCATGAGATGACAATTATGCCAGTCTCTATAAATGAGTGTATTTTGCCGATACTTGGTAAAAAATGTAAACGAAGTAGGAGAGACCGTAATAGTGGATAAACGATAGGACGAAAAAATCACGATTGACATTAAGGGGCTGTTTCACCACCCATTAATTAATTTTAACTGACGGATAAATGTGATGCCGTCTCCGTCTATTCGAACGAAACAAACAGAGACGGCATCACATTTATCCGTCAAATAAATTTCATCAATGAATGGTAAAACAGGGGGTTAAAGTACTAATTACTTGCTAACAAAATAATCCGCTGGCAAAATTCAGCCTCAAATTTTCAATTAACTGTAAATATATTAAGCTGCTTTAAAAGAAATAAATAATTAGTTGATTGAGTGTACATAAAAGTGATGTCATAACTAGCAAAGACCATACAAAATGTCAGGGTCCCTCTGAAAAACAGCGCTACAAACAATATGCTGAGTGGGACCCAATTTATTTGTATCTTATCTTGCCAAATGTATTTTTTATTCCTATGTATCGAATATTTTGTAAATAAATATTACTCTCTCTCTCTCTCTCTCTCTCTCTCTCTCTCTCTCTCTCTCTGTTTCTTTCTCTTTCATATGTCAGTTGATTGGTTTGGTGGTTTTATCACCCGTATTCAGTAGTGATAACTTGAGGATTACCTGCAGTGTTAGAGCAGTACCGACGATGATGAAAGCTCTGCGAGTGGCCGGAGAAGTAACTGGAAAAAGTTTTTGTTAAAAAATCCATTTTTAAACAAGTTTTTTTGCTGACTGTACTTTTTGGCCCTGGCTACCATCTAGGACCAAAGTACTCGTCAATACGAATCGAACGAATCCAAACTCGATGAGGTTATGTCGTTTCATTACAGAGTTCGTATGGCCGCCTTCCAGCTCCATCATCAGATCAGTTCTTATGTCATAATAATATTGCATTGTCATCCGATTTATACATACATGCTAAATTGCAGCAGAATCGGTAATCGAATAGTGGGTCAAATTTAACTGGAGTTTATGGTCTGTTGTGTACTTTTTTAGCTGTATTATTGTAGTTGTTCAAAAATAAATTCATCATTCTATTTGATGACACACAGACAACGGGGCAGGTGAAGGTAAATAAAAGCTTGTAAAAAAACACTCCTGTATCATACCAATCCCACTATGATTATAAATGCAAAAGTTTAAGTGTTGTGTGTGTGCATGTGTGTGCGTGCATTTGTGTTTAGTAAGACGACCTTAATGCCCTGTGGTTAGAGAATCTGACTGCGCGTCGCGTAATATGCGTAAAACCAATTCAGCTAAAATTGTTTATGCGTGATAGAATTCGGCGACATCAAATTATGCGAGAACAGTTTCTGCACAAATAAATAAATAAAATACATTTATAGCCCATAAAAAAAATACAAAATTATGTGGCAAAATTCTCAGGCTCTGCATGTGCGGTGAGGATTACTCATCACCGCGCTGACAAAAAATGACAAATATTGACATTATGACTAAATAAAAAAACTAAAAAACACGCTTTAAAAAATAAAAAATAAATTTTAATAAATTTCAATTCACTATTCTTATAGTGCAGTAAAAAATGTTAATAAGCAATTATTATATTGTTATATCCAGATCAAAATTTGTAAACAATTCTAAATATTGATAAAATAAATAATAATAGTTTAAAATATTTTATTGTAAAAAAAGCGTGGGGTGCATGGTGTCAATTGTCAAGGATTATCATTTTGATAACATCTTAAAAAGCACCCCACGCTTTTTTTACAATAAAATATTTTAAACTATTATTATTCATTTTATCAATATTTAGAATTGTTTACAAATTTTGATCTGGATATAACAATATAATAATTGCTTATTAACATTTTTTACTGCACTATAAGAATAGTGAATTGAAATTTATTAAAATTTATTTTTTATTTTTTAAAGCGTGTTTTTTAGTTTTTTTAAACTATTATTTATTTTATATTTTTTAGTTGCATTTTTTCTTTCTAACTTTACCCCCTCACCTACAACCCCCAAACCCCCTAAACCCAACGCCCCAACATTCCCCACCCCATTTCCCCAAACCCCCCCCCCCAAAGCCCACACCCTTACCCCCAATCCCCTAAACCCCCCTTACCCCCCTCCTCATTTTACAAACCCCCGAACCACCTAAACCCAACCACCCTAACGCCGAACCCCCCAAACCCCCTCCCCCCTCCCCCTCACCACCTGCCACCCAACCCCTCCCCCCCCCACCCTCCACCTACCGCCCCCCTTCTAGTTCCATCATCAAACCCTTGTTACCATCTAAGCCTCTTACCCCCTCCCCATTTCCCACAACCCCCAAAATCACTTACCCCTGAACCCCCCAACACCCCCACCCTATTCCCCGTAAACCCCCCCCCCCATCTCCTAACCCCAACCGCCACACCCTAACCCCCAACCCTCTAAACCCCCGACCCCCTTACCTCATACCCCGTTCCCCCACCACCCCCCCACCTACCCCCCTTCCAGCTCCATCATCAGACCCTTGATACCATCTAGGACCAAAGTACTCGTCAAAACGAATCAAACGAGCCCAAACTCGATGGGGTTGTTTCGTTTTATTGTGGAGTGCCTTTGGCCATCTTCCAGCTCCATCATCAGACCCTGGTTACCATCTAGGATCAAAGTGCTCGTCAAGACGAATCAAACGAGCACAAACTCGACGGGGTTGTGTAGTTTTATTGTGGAGTGCCTTTGGCCATCTTCCAGCTCCATCATCAGACCCTGGTTACCATCTGAGATCAAAGTGCTCGTCAAGACGAATCAAACGAGCCCAAACTCGACGGGATTGTGTTGTTTTATTACATAGTTCCTATGGCCACCATCCAGCTCCATGTTACAATAATATTGCATTGCCATCCAATTTACACATATGTGCAAAATTTCAGCTCAATCGGAAACCGGGAAGTGGGTCAAAATCGCGCCCTAAGGAGTCGGTTACAAACAAACATACAAACATACAGGTGAAGTTAATATATAAAGCGTGTAAAAAATATGCGTAAACAATGGAACCGTCAATAATGTTGTGATACGGATCGTGACATACGTGTATGATGTGATAATAATTGATGGTCTACTTAAACCATGCCTATGACCCTCAAAAGTAGTTTGTTCGACTTGTCTGTCTGTCTGTTGTATGTCCATCAGTTAGTCACGCTCTACTCTTTAATAGCTATAGATTTCAAATCTCTAGCTCCTGTATTTCAGGCTGTTCATTGTCTGTCTGTCAATTACCTAGTGCTAGTGCTACTTTTTATAGCTATGAGTCATAGGGCCGGCGCTCACTGACGGCATGGCACGGCATGGCACATACGAATTTTACCGCAGCATCCCTCGGCACGTCGCGGCATCGTGGTATCGAAAAAAATTCAAAATAACTTGATAGTATGTATTTAAGTATTTATTTATCTATAATAGAAACATCCATAACTCAGGAACAAATATTCGTGCTCATCACACAAATAAATGCCCTTACCGGGATTCGAACCCAGGACCTCTTGCTTCGTAGGCAGGGTCACTACCAACTAGGCTAAAGCGGTCGTTAAAAACCTAAACTAAGGCCTTAAATTACTTACTATTCGTCAGTATACTGCAATACCGCGTAACTAACTTTTTCCATAAGGCTCAACTTGAAATGAAATAACAGGGAAAAATAGATAATAAATAGACCTTATGGGTAAAGCTATATAGTTACGCGGTATTGAAGTATCACCGACGTATTGTTTTATGAGAAATTAATACGGGTCATAATAGCGCTAGAAACAAAAGTTGTCTCTCCTGTGGACAATTAAGCGGAATCGGAGGAGGCAGCAAACTCATGATTTATCTAAAAGAGCCGAAAATGGCCAGGAGTCCCACACGCCGATTTAGACTTGACTAAAAAAATATTGGCTGTTAGGTAGACCCTTAAATTTGCCATTATGAATATGTTTATCGTCGTCTAGTACCCATAGTACAAGCTTTGCTTAGTTTGGGACTAGGTCGATTTGTGTAAGATTGTCCCCTAATATTTATTTTATATTTATTTATTTAGGAGCGTCACCCTTTGGCGTCACCAAACAAATAAGCATCTCAAACATTGAGATAAATCTGACAAGTTGATACAGCTGTCACATTAAAGACTATAGAATTTTCCACAATATGTTTGATTTTTACGCAAACCGTAACCGTCTGTTTACTTTAACTTACGTATGTTTATTACACTTAAAAATGTCATAAAATCGGATAACTATCAAAATTTAGAATTATTTTTTTCCGAATATTTAAAATCCCGAATGCTTCATTTATCCGAATGCATTTTTTTCTGAAACTTTGAATATTTTAGAATTTTTATAAAACATCCCTAACCTAACCTTAAGGGTTCTACACGATGGTCCTGAAATAAATCCTGAAATATTTACAGTTTCAGAAAAAAATGCTTTCGGACAAATGAAGTTTTCTGGATTCTAAACCTTCGGAAATAAAATTTTCTAAACATCGATAGGATCCCCATAAAATCAAATTATTCTAACATCATCATCATCCCAGCCCATACATACGTCTATGTATACGTCCCACTGCAGGGCACAGGCCTCCTCTCAGAATGAGAGGGGTTGGGCCGTATTTCCCATGCGGGACCTCTACTCTACCTGAGATGTCATAGGTCAAATCACTAGGCCACCACGGCTTTTGATATTCATATTACAATACAGTAATAACATTATCTCAATATTCATATTTGAAACAGTATGGGGCTGTTTACCTATTGATTAATTTTAACTGACGGATATAAATGTGATGCCGTCTCCGTCTATTCGAACAAAACAAACAGAGACGGCATCACATTTATCCGTCAAATAAATTTGATCAATGGATGGTGAAGCACGGGTAAAGCTGTGAAAATATTACTGCTACCGTTACGTCAAGTAATATTTATTTAACAAGCGGCCACGACGTACAAAATACGCGTTCTTGAATCTACATAAGCACGAAGACGTCTGTACACGCGTCAATGTGTGTGTAAGATGTGTGGAATCTCTTCACTAAACGCTACAGTTCAAATCAAAGTTGAATGTCTATGTATTTTTAATAATGATTTACTTACACAATAACTTCAATGAACTTGTTTTCTTTGGTGCTACTACAACTACGTCACTCGTGAGTTTTTCCTTTTCAGCTACTTCTTCGTTTCCTTCTGCGTCTGTGAATATATTTAAAAACTACAAAATAATTACGAATAAAACATTAAATTTTAGAATGTTCTTTTTGTAACAGATTACCGGAAAGTTGAGCTGCTAAACGGGCCGCTCAGCACGAGAATTTTAACATATTATGCCACAAGGTGCTCATAATGAGCTGACTCCGGAATTTAAAGTAAGAGAAAGAAAATACATTTATTTACAACAGCACAAAACACATCATCATCAATATTTTTACAAAACAAATGACACCACGAAAGGTATTTGGACGCTAAGGCAGGTTTATGGAAGTAATCTTTTTCTTTGCAACATCTACCGATATTTTCTTCAAAAAGTCCTTACCAGCGTTTACGGACACCAACTCGACGGGTGGTAACAGCTGCTGCTTCATCAGTGAGAGCTCTTCTAACACGCTCTTGGACCCTACAGACCCTGTCCGGTAATGAGCCAGCGCTTTTAGAGCTTCCTACAAATTTGAATTATTAACATTAATTACATTATTATAATGTTGGTACGGATTTCCGATCACGGGCCCATGGGGACCCGGTCATTTGAAAGGCATTCATGGGGCCAAAGCCAACATGAAGAGGCCTTTGGTACCATATAATATAAATGAGATGGGCGCAACTATGGAGGTCTATAACCTAATACACCATGAGGATGTGCTAGCGGACAGTCCTCCACAGTTGCCAATCTATTGCCAGGTAGGAATCGACATGGAATTGGCTATGGGGTTGAGATGTTGTGGACAGGATTACCGGGCTATGGAGTGAGATAACGGACACCTACCATTTCAATATCTCATAAACTGAACTTTTGGTAGGCGGTGACTCGCCATTCACTAAATGGGCCCCTCAAACTATTGCCCACTCGGGGCAACGAGGCGGCAACATTGGTGTAAACGGCTAAGGATGGAGAGGTGTTCCTGGACTTTAAACTTCAGAATGCCAACTCGCCACTTACGGAAACACATCCATCCTTCGAGCATTTAGCTCTTGCGCTCCACTCTAGGCGGCCAACAAAGGCAAACTAGAGGCGGGGTGGGTGTGTAACTGTGTGTGAGTGTGTGTATAGGCGCATGTGCGCATGTGTACCCCTGGAGGTCTTGGGTTCGTGGTGTCGCTACGCACCAACAGCTCGCCACAAGCCGCCCTGCGATGACTAACTGCACTGGTGACACGACAACACCAGCGGGCGATGAGGTCGTCACATCCCTACGCCTTTATTATAATTATTATTAATATTATTATATTATTACAATTATAGTAAAGTTAATAATTAGAGATAATTTATTGCCACATATTTATATTTATGTTAAAATTTGAAATAGTGATGGCAGCCCCGAGGAATATTCTCGGGTTTTTTATTAAGTTCATATCACTATGTAGTTGAATATGTTATTGCCACTTCTATATCTTCGAGAACCAAATAGGTACGTAGGGAAGTGCTATGAAAACTGATATTTATTGTTTATATTATTATCGACTCTGCGAGAGATCAACTGTAATACACAAGCTTTTTACGTTTATTATCTCTCGTTACATAAATTCTTTAAGTCGAGATTTTTAAAATTATTTTATCTTTTTTCAATAAATGATATTAATTAATTTATAATTATCCTAAAACTAAAAACATTAAAAATACAATTTAAAATACAGTCAGTCAAATAACCCGTCCTGGATCGTACAGTCACGAGCTTTAATTTGGGACCCACTTAAGGTTGACAGTCCTGTCATATTGTATAGGAATTCAAAGGATATTTTTTGGAAATGGGTCCCAAATTAAAGCACGCGACCGTACCAGGCGCAAAGTGCCAAATACACTTGTCGCATTTTCCCGTTGAACCGCGGTGGTCAACCTTTGCACCAGAAACGACCCAGAGTGAGGGTCAAGACCTATTTCAATTACGTTTTAACCGTCACCGTCGTGGGTGTTTTCAAAACTTTCAATTACGTTTTAACCGTCGTGGGTGTTTTCAAAACTTTCAATTTTGCTTTTTATTGTGTCCATCAGCTCACCTGTTCATTATTTTGCTTCAGTAAAAACATAGGGCTCTCGACTACTATTGACAACAGGACTAACGCCATTACGCAGAGAGACAAATTCACCCATATTATCATTCCGTATGAGAGGAACCAACCGCTCAAGTAAGACAAGAGAGCACCTAGACAGTACAGGGATACCGTGCCTGAAAATAAAAATAGAATATAAGCTTGCGTTTGACCACAATCACGCCCGATGGAAAGCGAAGATGATGGAGCACGCTTGTCTAGTAAATACTCATTCACCCTAGACTTGAATAAGCAGGAAGAAGGCAGTTGAGCGCGGTTTTAAGCTAATAGATTTTGAACGATCCATTATCATTTACAGCGGTTGTAGGGTCGGCCAAATTATACTTCGTTTAGGTACTTTAGAATTAGAAAAAGTATAAACAATCTTGACGATTATTTTTATTGAAGACTCGTCAACTTTTTCTAATGCTAAAATAAACGAAGTACACGTCTTTCGGATCATTCTGTATACGGACAGGTGATAATCTTAGTATAAAACTAAATAGCTCAGACACGCCTAAAAAAACTGCATTGCTTCATCATCACCATTATTTTAGCCGGAAAACATCCACTGCTGAACATAGGCCTCCCCCAAGGCACGCGAAACAGATCAGTCTTATGCCATCCGCATCCAACGCGTTCCTGCAATCTTAAACAGGTTGTCACTCTCTCGCCTCGTCTTTGACTCCTACCCACACTGCATCTTCCGATCCGTGGACGCCACTCGAAAACCTTTTGGGTCCATCGACCTCAGTTCTACGAGCGATGTGCCCTGTCCACTGCCACTTGAGTCTGGCAATTCTTCGAGCTATGTCGGTGACTTTTGTTCTTGCGAGGATTTCATCATTTCTAATGCGATCCCGTAGAGAAACTCCGAGCATAGTCCCCTCCATCACCCTCTGATTGACCTTGAGGTTTCTAATGAGGCTCATCGTTAGCGGCCACATCTCAGTGCCATAAGCATTCTGGTGCATCTCAGTGTCTGCATTGCTTGAAAGCGTTGCCATAAAGTACTTATTCACCTTGTGCTGGTAGCTGACGCTCCTTAAAAAGGGGGCCACTGACAGGACCGAAACATTTAATTAAATAAGCTACTTGCCTGAAGCCAGCGATCCTCTGATAGAAGGTTCAGCCATTTCCGAAATGTAGATAGGAGCGTATACCAAATTGGCTCCTCCGCCTATACCTCCCATGAATCTTGCGACCAGGATAAAAATGGAGGACGATGAGAACTCTATGATTATCCAACACAGCTGTGAAATAAATTACACCAAGTGAAAATAAAAGTCAGGAGTTAGCGCTGAGAGGGTAAAATGAAGACAAATCTATCGGCTAAACCGACAAGAGTCGTACAATTTAAATTAGAATAAAGTCGAGTGAAACCTTTCTAAGGAAGTATAAATTTATTCTGTGAGGCATGACCGGACGGTCCATGTCCATCTTCACTTTTCTTAACTGTTTGTGAATTCTTGATGTTTAATCTGTGGGTTGTGGGTGGGGTTTAATGGGTCAGTTAAATTTTTTTGTTCGCGTCTCTCCTATGGGCATGGCAAAACTTTAAACATGAAACTACCGTGAGACTCACTCATAGTGAAAATAAACGGATCACTCACGTCTTAAAACGAGTTTAACTTGACATGTTTCGGGTTATCCGTAGCCCTTCCTCTCGGAGTCGCACGTCACGGCGGCTGCCAAACGTGCACTGCGTGCTAACGCCCTGGTCGCGCGGCTACTCGACGCAACTGACAGCGACACACAACTACCCCCGTTTTCATCATCACTTTTATTGTCATTGTCAAATGTAGGGTAGCACACAACACTAACCACATCACTTTGTAAAGGTTCGCCCACACTCACCGTTGACGCAGTACGAACATTCAACACTGTTTTCCAACTCGGGGATACTGACCAACCACTATCCCGGTTAAAATTTGGATGACGACCAATCTCGATGGCTTCACGCACCTTCCGCGGAATGGAAAACTTTTCTCTCGCAAGTACGGAAGCCTTATCAAACCGGATGTAGTGCGTCGAGCCCGAGTCCATTGAGTGTTCGGCCACCGCAGACCCCTTGCTGTCTTGCTTTTTCATACTGCGTATGTGCTCCGATAACCTTGTGGAAACATTACGTCCAGTCTCTCCGATATAATCCTTGCCACAGGAACATGGAATTTTATATACTCCGGGACCACTAAAGGGCTCCCTATCCTTCGGTGAACGTACCAACTGCCTGAGAGCAAGGGGTCTGCGGTGGCCGAACACTCAATGGACTCGGGCTCGACGCACTACATCCGGTTTGATAAGGCTTCCGTACTTGCGAGAGAAAAGTTTTTCATTCCGCGGAAGGTGCGTGAAGCCATCGAGATTGGTCGTCATCCAAATTTTAACCGGGATAGTGGTTGGTCAGTATCCCCGAGTTCGAAAACAGTGTTGAATGTTCGTACTGCGTCAACGGTGAGTGTGGGCGAACCTTTACAAAGTGATGTGGTTAGTGTTGTGTGCTACCCTACATTTGACAATGACAATAAAAGTGATGATGAAAACGGGGGTAGTTGTGTGTCGCTGTCAGTTGCGTCGAGTAGCCGCGCGACCAGGGCGTTAGCACGCAGTGCACGTTAGGCAGCCGCCGTGACGTGCGACTCCGAGAGGAAGGGCTACGGATTAGCCCGAAACATGTCGAGTTAAACTCGTTTTAAGACGTGAGTGATCCGTTTATTTTCACTATGACATGGCAAAAGTTAAGTCGAGTTGGTGTATAGCCAATATTTTTTAGTTAATCAAGTTTTCATGTCATCAGCGTGTGGGACACCTGGCTAACTTTCGGCCTATTTAAATAAATTTTATGTTTGCTAACTTGAAGCCGCTAATTTTATGTCCACAGAAGAGACGACTTTTGTTTCTTACGCTGTATATGACGCTAATGATGTATGTTATCTTCAGTGCTTGTTACTCTCTCTGTCATGCTGTGTAATTATTTCAATTATTTTGTGTAAAAACTTTCTTAATTGCTTAAGCCTCGTGTTATTCAAAATATTAATAGACATTTGAGAATAGGTGTTTAAGACATTGTAAAAAATAGCATAGAAACTAGTAGTATACTTTCTGTATTATATCAAGTTAAAGACAAAACAAAGGTAGTGGAATCTAACAGGCATTTTAACACACGTAAATTAAGTATATTATTTGTCTGGTTGTTGGAAGTATTGATTGATGAAATTATAATAAACCTATGATTTTGGGTCAACAAATTTACCTCTTACCTAAAAGGCTAACTTAATTTGCCTTGATAGTAGTTGTGGCTACCTTGTAAATTAGATATGTATTGTGATGGATTTCGTTAAATATCAGCAATATTAGCTAGAAACCCCACACACACATATAAAGCTCTATCAATCCGATTTACGATCACGACGATTGATATTTTGCCAAGTACTCGTAGCGTAGTCAATGACTTACTCTTTCTTTATCATATATTTTGTAAAAAAATAATGTGTTAAATAAACTTACAATGATGGGTAGTATCAATAGCATTGCACCCCTTTTCCTTCCAAAGAAGTCAATGGTTACTCCAGTTATACCTGTTCCCAACATAGCACCTAAAGACGGTAAGCTGCCCACTAAAGATACCTCAAATTCTGACATGGGTGCTGTTAGTATCGTTGTATTAGTTTTATAGAGATCCAGGGTGTAGGAAGGCCAGACATTCAAGCTACCCATTAAGATAGCTCCAAAGCACGCTGAAAATTAATGAAAAATGTTTTGATGAATGAAACTATAATTTTCATCGGGGCTATGACGGGGATACGAATGTTGAGGTCACCATTAACTTTACTATAGCTTAAAATCAGGTTAATTTAGCTATGAAGGGTCCGCTATTCAATTTATTTTTTCATGAATGTATTTTCTTAAGTATACACGTTTTCAGTTGAATGGTTGTGTTGCTAGAAAAAATAACCATAAAACGGTTATTTTTGACGAAAAAAGTTACCCTCGTAACTAAGGTAATCCGACTTTACTGTATTCGTCTTCTTCATCAGTGCATATTACGGCCTACGCTTCTCCAAACTTTCTCCGTTTGGATCAGTTGTCCTTTTTCCTCTTTCACACTCCTCCTACTTTCCTTAATGTCACCAAACCGTCGGGTAGGCAATCTGGCCAAACTTCTTTTGCCTAGCCGGGGCCACTTCACAACGCGCTACCGTTCATCGCCTCGGCCGCACACGTGGCTGGCCGAAACTCACTTTAGCTTGGCGGCTCTACTATATTTATAGTCATTAAACAAGAAGAAGAGTCCAATATTTTCAAAGAAATTTTGAGCAAAGTTTGCTTCATTTCGACAAACAAGTATTGAAACTCGTTGTAAAATCTAACCTCAAATTAATATTATCTTGTCTCCATCAAAAAGGGAACCTCTACATATGTAGGAGTTTTGGATTGATCGTTGATGAGTCGATTAATCAGTCAGAGCTTTTATTTTCATATAAAAAAAGTTTGGTTTTTGCTTAAAATCAGTATGTCGTGATAGCACCATGAGCTCTGGAAATTATCTTGAAGTGCCGGAGTTCACAATCATTAAATGCCATCGAATTCATCCATTATGGTTCATCCCAATTTATAACTGCTAGAAAGTCAGTTTTCTCTTGAACTTCGATACATCATTTTTTTCTTGTTGGAATTATACACATTTTTTTAAACTTACCAGCCAGTCCCGTCAAAAATTGATGTAACTTTCCCATTTTAATTAATTATTCTACTTACAATTAGAACTAAACTAACTAACAAACGTTACGTTTCTGGAGAACGTAATGTTGCGAAATCTTATTTATGACTGAAGACACAAGGTTGCTAAAACTGTTGAAAAGGCCACGTTTCTCTAGAGAATTACGAGATACGACGACGTTAGGACAATTCGAAGACGTAACAAATATTGTCTCAGAGAGATAATGAGTTAAGCAAGTTGTTATCTGTTACCAACGATTTTGGAAATAGTCAGAGAGGATTGGGTCACTGATGTTCAATGCAACAGTTTCCTGTAGTGGATTTGAATCAGGCATTACACTTTATTGAGCCATCCGTGGAATACCATTGCCGTGATTGTATGATTGCGGTAAATCAAAATTCTCACTCTGAAGACTCCAAACTGCAATAGATCCTATTCTTACTCTTTTTGCAGGTACTTGTATAAAACAATGTCCCTTATGATCAATTTGAAAAAGACCTCTTGGAGTGAAGCAGTGTTCAAATCACAATCTAATTAATTGAAATCTGCTAATCAAAAATCAAACATCTTACTGGCGGCACACTTCAATCGACTCGTGAATACGGCCGCTGCCATGTAGTCAAAACTTTTAGCAATTTAGTGATTAAATAAGTCCCGAAAAACATCAGCTATTAATTCTTAGATCAAATAAGGAAGACAATCAAAAACTGCGTCATATCAGAAGTTAAAAAAAAACTTAAATTGAAAAGAACGCGCTGAATGGAACTGCAATATTTGTCTTAAAGATTGACAAATGAATCAAGACGGTCTCAAACAATACTTAAGTCAAAGACTTGTTAAGAATATATTGTAGGAAGTTAAAGAATGATGATGTTTGATTGCTTATCTTTGCCTTCATAATAGTTAAAGAGAGTTCTATGACTGTTTGCCTTCTTTCAAAAACATTGACATCAATAAAAGAAATCCTCAATTTCTAGCTGTGAGGTTTATCACTGGATAATTCGTATCAATCTCGGCCTTATCTTATTTTCCTAGTCTTCCCAAGGATCGTTAAATAATTGAGAAGATAAAGATTTATTAGTATTACTTAGCAGTCATACCTCATTTATCACTGTTGAGGTTAACAACTTGGTTTTCATGGTTAATCTCGTCAATCACATTCTTAGTGTAGTAGGTACTGCACTGCAGCATTATAAACCTGCATGAATATTTAAAAATACAAACTTTTTGGTTATTCACCGTGTGGTTTACTGCTGCCCAATTCGACGAGTGTAATAGTTTAGATCTCTTTAAGTGTTTTGATTTAAGGCCTGAATTTTACAATACCACATTTTCATACCGTTTTCCTTTGCGGCGCGTTTTATACCGGTTGATACGTTGATGCAACACCGCTTCCTAACGCTTTTCCAACTAGCTAATATCCGGATTCTAGGTCGTCATGCGCATGGGGATTTAGGGCTTAGGTTTTAAATTCCTGGTTAACTTTGCGGCTTTCCGTGATGCACTGCGGTTCAATTCGTTCTAGACCGTGTCCACACCCCTCTAAATTCCAATCGGGACTTATCAGAAGTGCCCTACTTACGTCTCGGTGCAAGCGCATTATCAAAGAGCGATTGCTCTTGGAAATTAGTAGCACTCAAAAAAGCATTTTAAAACTGCATTTGTTCTTAGTAGAGTCTGCAGTGAGTGTTTTACTAGACTTTATGACCTCAATAAACTCTTGCATACAACTGTTATAAAGCTAACTAGTTGTAAGTCTAAAAAGTCTTGTCTAAGACAAAGTAAAGAGGACACTTGTCTTGTAAGTCAAAATTTGGTAGTTGGGAAACCGCCCCGGATCGTACCTGAAGCAATGGTGCCCAATACAGTAGCTGTATTCCCACGTTGAACCGCGATGGACAACCTTTGCACCAGAAACAACCCAGAGCGAGGGTCAAGACAACTCTCAAGAAGACGGCGCCCCGCTTCTTTAAAAAAAAGCTTTGCCTCTGAACCCGAACAACCAGTCGTCTCCACCGCAAGTGGAACAAAGAAATGATTTGCGAGAGCCGAGTACTTCTCGTGCTTTTTAAGGTTTGCCATTTTAGCAGCCGCTCAAAGGCGCGAAGAGGCAAAAGTACTCACGCAAGTGGCGTCCCACATCAGGCACTTTCCCTTTTGCCAGGGCACCAAAGACAAACCATCAGGTCTTTTGCCATCTGACCGGCTAAGACCTGGAGGCTCCAACACACAAGGGAATCAATAATACATACGACAATGCAAGGCTTAATGATTCAAATTATTGTGACAATTACACGAGGGTTTGAATGATCGGGTCGTACATTATTGTCGTTTATTTCGAGTCTTTAATTACCGGTAGCGTTAAACTATTTTTTTTTATTGTGAGAGGGAGGCAAACGAGCAAGCGGGGCATCTGATGGAAAATGATCACCACCACCCATAAATATCAACAACTCAAAGAGAGTCGCCAATCTGTTGCCGGCCTTTAAAGTAAGTATAAACCCTTTTCTTGAAAGCCCCGATGTCATAGTTGTCTGGAAACACTGCTGCCGGAAGCTGGTTCCACAGTTTCACAGGAAGTGCCGAAGAAAACTTACAGTGGCAGACTGCCATTCATCGAGATGGTGACGATGGAACTTAGACTTACAAAAAAAATATTAATTATTATTATTTTATTTAAAATGTGTTTCAGCCTAAATAGAATTCTTTACTTAAAAGTTGACCCGTGATTAACCCCTATCTCACCTGATGAAAAGTGCAAATGAAGCCAAAGGTATCTCTTCGGTTCAGTATAGTATAAATCTTCCCAGGTGAATTTTTCGCTTCGAGCCGAAACGGTATCATCATAGTATTAAGGTTCAAATTTAATGTAATGTTACATTAAATTTGAACCTTAATACTATGATGATACCGTTTAAAAAATAAAATAAAATAAATAAATATCATGGGACAATTGGGGATGTCTAAAAAAAAATACCCATGGTTTTTATATTTTTTTTGTATAGAAAAGTCAATTATAAGAAACTAATTTCAATATTTTGTCATTTAGTTCTCTACTTTTTTCAAAATTAATTATTGAAACTATTTTGGTTGATGACGTCAGATTATAATTGAGGGCTCCCACACTGTCAAATTTCTAAATCTATCTAAATGCGTACGATAAGGCAACCCCTTTAATTATTTTTTGCGTAGTGGTACACTGTATCTAGTGTCACTCTACTGGCGCTGTCAAAGTGCTAGATGTCAGACAGCGGGTCCAAATCAAACTCCGTAGTATAATCCACGCGTAAATTGTGAAGAATTCTAACCACACAGAATAAAGTACGACTTGGACCGGTCACGCAATTTACGCCAATGTCAAATGAAGGTTATTATTTATTTGTTATGTAATAAATTCATTACATAATATTAAAATTAAAAGAAAAGATTAAATTAAAAGAGTTAAAAAGCGTTTATCTCGAAATGGTTTTCGATTTACTATACTTTGCAAAAAAATAGACATCCCCAATTCACACCAATTGACCTAGTCCCAAAGTAAGCTTAGCAAAGCTTGTGTTATGGGTACTAAGCAACGGATAAACATACTTATATAGATAGATACATGCTTAAATACATATTAAACACCCAAGACCCGAGAACAAACATTCGTATTTTTCATACAAATATCTGCCCCGACACGGGAATCGAACCCGGGACCTCAAGCTTCGTAGTCAGGTTCTCTAACCACTAGGCCATCTGGTCGTCTCCGTTTGTTTTGAAAGATAAGGGCTCGAAGTGAAAAATTCACCTGGGAAAATTATTTATACTATAACAGCCTATTAAATCTAGCCTTGATGAGCCCTAGGTTTTGCCTATCTGGAAACACAGACGACGGGAGCGAATTCCATTCCTTAGCAGTTGGTATAAGGAAAGATAAAGTGAACCGTTTCGCGTGGGCCAATAGAATAATAACCACATAAGGGTGAAGACACTCCCCCCGCCAGGTTGTCTGTTGGTAATATGGAGGTGGGGGGATTTAATGATGTAATACCTGCGCAGTTACCAAATGAAAATATTTTTACCCATATCTGACACGGCAAAAAACAAAATAACACTCATTTCACTAATCAATGTTAAGAAATACCTCTTCGAAATCGGCCAAATTAAATTAAACAAATTAAAATAAATAAATTAGGCTTAATTGGAGGACGTTGGACATCTAAACTTAAAAACAAAGAGTGTTATAGCTTTAATTCAAACTTTATTATTTTTAATCTTCTTTTTGAGGAACAGCAGTTGAATCTCATCAGCAGGTAGACCCTTGGTTTCAGGGAGGCAGAACTGGCTGTATAAGGCGCCAAGGAAACAGGTGACGGAGAAGCCGCAGAAGACTATGCCGAGGCTGAACATCTCCACAAGGGGGTTGAAGATCATCAGAGTAACGAAGTTGGCGATCCACATGGTACCCATGGAGAATGTGTTGCCAAGCCCACGGACCTGGGAAGTGTAAAAGATATAATATTAGTAGGATTGTTTAACATATAATTGGAAATAAATCTTTTAAAGGTACATGAATGCCTATTTCTCTTGGTCACGGCATCACGCGTCAATGGTTGCACCGATTTTGCTAATTCTTGACTTGTCGAGAGAAGGTTCTTATGAAAGAAATTTTAGGAAAAATACAACAAAAACAGCAACAGCAACAACTAGTATTAAATAAAATGGAATAGATAAAGATAATGCAGCATCTACAGCAGTCCTATAAAATTGGTCTAAGAAATATGAATAAATGGCCTTTATGCAAATAATTATTTTTTTGATAATAATCAAGTAAGTAAGATGAGTAAGTTTTTGCATAACGGCAGAAAAGAATACTTTTC
This sequence comes from Archips crataeganus, assembly GCA_947859365.1. Lineage (NCBI taxonomy): Eukaryota > Metazoa > Arthropoda > Insecta > Lepidoptera > Tortricidae > Archips > Archips crataeganus. Next base: position 13,742,167 of record OX402067.1, on the reverse strand, counting down.
TGCCGTTATTTGTTATTCCTGTGATCCTACATCTAAACATACTAAACACCTGATCCCGTCTAGCCGTTTGAGTGTCAAAGACTAACGAATGCACTAACAAAAGCAGAAACTTTCGGATTTATTATTACATGAAGACGATTTTATGGATAAAGTACGGACGCGGGGTAACTATATTTTTTTATAATTTATTGAATCAGGCGTTACTTTGCGGAGGTCCATATTAATGAACTGAAACAATACAATTACTTTGCTCACCCGCGACCTTACGATAGTTACGTTTATGCAAGAAATGACACATGACTGGAGAAGTGATCCAATGTGGTGTTTCGAGGTAAAAGTACTAACCTCAGGTAAGAACACCTCAGCAGTGAGTATAAAGGGTACAGTAGCAGCGCCGAGTGTGTAGATAAAGCAGTAGCTGTATATAAGCGCAGCAGTGACCCAATGTGGTGCCCAATTGCATTGCAGCTGCGTACCGAGTAGCAGGGTGAGCACGCCTGATGCTGCAGATGTGGTAGTTAAGAGTAGCTGGGAAAAATAAAACATTTGGAACACTTTGCAAATGAAACCACCGTAAGACTCACTCATAGAAAAATACACGGATAACTCATATCTTTACGCTGCCTGGCCACTGGAGCTCAGCGAGTGAGAGGAGCGGTGAGCAAAATAAAAATCCACCAATAGAATTGCATAACATAATATAAACTAAGCTTCAGTGGACCGGGAGTTGCAGTAGGAGGAGCAGAGCAAGGAAGAGGAGCTGGGCGGAGAAACGAGCGTGGGTTAGCTCCGTGTATGTAAAAACACGCAACTCCGCTCCGCTATCTACCTTCACGTCTATGGACACTTGGACAGACACGGTCCGCGATTTCACTCCGCATTACCTACCACCTTGCTTCGCTCCACTACCTCGTTCGGCTTCAGTGGACAGGCAGCGTTAATCAAGTTTTAGCTCGACTTGCTTCGGACTATTTTGTATACCTAGTCCCAAAGTAAGCTAAGCAAAGCTTGTGTTATGGGTACTAGGCAAACGGATAAACATACTTGTATAGATAGGTACATAATTAAATACATACTAAACACCCAAGACCCGAGAGCAAACATTCGTATTTTTATACAGATATCTGCCCCGAGACGGGAATCGAACCCGGGACCTCAAACTTTGTAGTCAGGTTCTCAAAGCACTAGGTCATTTGGTCGTCTAATCTAACATGAACAAGCAACAGTTATGGCGTCGGATTAGCCAGCCAAATGCAATATTTGTAATTGACTTTCACGCATTATCGACGTACCTACTTTTTAGTTTATTCGCATGGTAAATGATTATGCAACTACACTAAAGAGTTCATTAATAATTATTAAGTCACTAAACTAAAGTGTACCTACGTCGATAAAAATAAATAAATAAATAAATAAATAAATAAATAAATATCACGGGACAATTCACACCAATTGACCCAGTCCCAAAGTAAGCTAGGAAAGCTTGTGTTATGGGTACTAGGCAACGGATAAGCATACTTATGTAGATAGATACATACTTAAATACATATTAAACACCCAAGACCCGAGAACAAACATTCGTATTTTTCATACAAATATCTGCCCCGACACGGGAATCGAACCCGGGACCTCAAGCTTCATAGTCAGGTTCTCTAACTACTAGGCCATCTGGTCGTCTAATGCGACGCGTGAAAGTCAATTACAAATATTGCATTTGGCTGGTTAACCCTATGCCATAACTGGTTGGTTGTTCATGTTTGTTTACATTTAATGAAGTACCTAAACATTTATAGTATAATACGGTTTTTTTTTTCTTTTTTTTTTCGTAACCTCCAACATAATTGAAGCCTATTTCCACAATATTTTCTAGTTTCCACATCCATACTAGTTCTCGCTTGTATGCCTCTCGCACTTCCATTCTTCATACTATTCTTTCTTTCATTCATCACCTTTTACACTTTGAGGTCGGGATAGACCATCTATACTGTTCTAATTCTAACCTATCCTTCATTTATTTCTGGGGTAGTACTCGTACACTGTCGATATCAATGAACTAAAACAATTACTTTGCTCACCCGCGACCTTACAATAGTTACGTTTATGCAAGAAATGTGCGTTCATGCAGTTCCTCCACCTCCACACTGTACGAACACACACAAATCACATAAACCCAACCATCACCACCACCAAGCTACACTGACGCGTTTCGAACTCAACCAGAGCTCATCTTCAGAGTTACCACAACCGTATGCTATGCTACCAAACGTTAAACTAACACTAACTAAACTAACTGGTAGCATAGCATACGGTTGTGGTAACTCTGAAGATGAGCTCTGGTTGAGTTCGAAACGCGTCAGTGTAGCTTGGTGGTGGTGATGGTTGGGTTTATGTGATTTGTGTGTGTTCGTACAGTGTGGAGGTGGAGGAACTGCATGAACGCACATTTCTTGCATAAACGTAACTATTGTAAGGTCGCGGGTGAGCAAAGTAATTGTTTTAGTTCATTAATATGGACCTCCGCAAAGTAACGCCTGATTCTATAAATTGTCGATATCATTTATTTCACATTACCATTAACTCAGGATAATATAAGTGATCACTTGCATTCTATTCAACTTATGGATAATACGGTTACTTATGTTACCGACGACACTTTAAGAAAACCTTTCGCATACCTTTCTTCCAAGCTTGTCGACTATGGCTGCGCAGGTCAGGCAAGCAACGACGAACACAACAGCCAACAGGATAGCGCAGAGGTTCGGAGGCATCGACGGCACTGCCTGTTTGAAGAGCGACTCCGCGTATACCTGAAAAAAAAATGTAGACTTACTAGATGTTTGACGATCAAAAATGGCCTAGTGGTAGTGATTAAAGAACTTGACTACGAAGCTTGAGGTCCCCGTTTCGATTCGCACGTCGGCACATGAATAAATACAGAGCAGAAGAAAAGCTTCCGAACAGTGCTCGAAATTCTTACCTATTATCATAGGGTTGTCGCTCGGTAAAAAAATATATTAAAAATCAAAATATTTTATTCAAACAAGTACCTAAATATCTAATATCTGTATATCTACAAACACTACAACAGGTAGGCATCTTTAAAAACAACCGAACACCCGAACTATGTAGCTAAACGCTAAACGGTCGCGTCGTCGCTGGCGGCACATCTGAACTTTGTCTACTCACTGAGCTAGTTCAAACCAGTTTGTCTCCGAGCGGGCGCCGGTGCACGCCCCCCCCCCCCGTCCTGTCTGTGACAGGTCACGCACACATATGTTGTGCGTGTAGTAGTGTAATGCGTGCGCGACGTTGTTTGAACTTTTTATTCTGCTCTGTATTTATTCATGTGACGTCGGGGCAGATATTTGTATGAAAAATATGAATGTTTGCACTCGAATGTTTAAGCATGATTGTATATATCTACATAACTATATTATAGTTTGCTTACTGTGGGACTAAATCTATTGGTGTGAATTGTCCCGTCATATTTAATATTTAATTATAATATGTTGCCCGCGACTCCGTCTGCAATCAATTCGTTTATCACAATCCCGCGGGAACTATACAATTTTCCAGGATAAAATCCTATCCTATATGTAAATTCTATACGTTAATATTTGTGCTCGAGTCTGTGGTGTTTAATATTGTATTTAAGTATGTGTTAATCTAATTACATAAGTATGTTTATCTGTTGTCTAGTACCCATAGTACAAGCTTTGCTTAGTTTGGGACTAGGTCAATTGGGGATGTCTATTTTTTTGCAAAGTATAGTAAATCGAAAACCATTTCGAGATAAACGCTTTTTAACTCTTTTAATTTAATCTTTTCTTTTAATTTTAATATTATGTAATGAATTTATTACATAACAAATAAATAATAACCTTCATTTGACATTGGCGTAAATTGCGTGACCGGTCCAAGTCGTACTTTATTCTGTGTGGTTAGAATTCTTCACAATTTACGCGTGGATTATACTACGGAGTTTGATTTGGACCCGCTGTCTGACATCTAGCACTTTGACAGCGCCAGTAGAGTGACACTAGATACAGTGTACCACTACGCAAAAAATAATTAAAGGGGTTGCCTTATCGTACGCATTTAGATAGATTTAGAAATTTGACAGTGTGGGAGCCCTCAATTATAATCTGACGTCATCAACCAAAATAGTTTCAATAATTAATTTTGAAAAAAGTAGAGAACTAAATGACAAAATATTGAAATTAGTTTCTTATAATTGACTTTTCTATACAAAAAAAAAATAAAAACCATGGGTATTTTTTTTTAGACATCCCCAATTGGTGTCAAGCGTCCCATGATTTATTTATTTAATAATTATCTTCTTATATTTCACCTGGATCACAATCGAGCCCATAAATATAGTGAGTGTCATAACTATCAACACAGCTGTCAAAGCTCGCTGAGATGACTCGGACTTTACTGAAAAAAAAAGAAGTTAAAGTTAGAAATGAAAGGTCTGAAATTGCCACACAACTCTTTTAAAGAATACATAAAGAGTGCACTCCTGAACAAAACATACTATAAAGCTGAGGAGTACTTATGTGATGATGGTACATGGCCAAGAATCACAAGAATCAAACCTAGTTTTTCCTAAAAATATCGGCAACTGTCTGATAAGTTAAGTCGTTTGAACTCGCCTTTTGTTGGCTGAATTTGTGCATGGTACTTTATTGCTTTTGCTTTTGCTTTTACTTTATATACACATAAGTATTTTCCTTATTATTTTAGTAATGTAATTAGTAAATTGTAAACTTTGGCTTTTGTATTATCTTTTTTTTAAATTTAAAATAATCACAAATGTTATTTTTCGCTGTTTGTTTCCCATTATCAATAAAAAAAAAAAACTGTCGCTGTAACATAAAATACTAATAATAAAATAAGATTTAAAATTAATGGGAGTCATATATCAAGAAACGTGGTTTTTTCAGCGTTTTAAACTCGATCTTTATAAGTTATACTGAACTATTTTTAAAACATTGTACGGCGGTATCGAACCCTTCATGCATAAGTCGGACTCATACTTGGCCGGTTTTTTAATGTATTTAGACACTTACGTAAGAACTGCCAGGCTGATTCAGGTTTTTTCGGATGTTTGTCCACAGGTTTCTTTTTAAGCAGTGTGTTGGTTAAATCTGGTTCTGAAATTATGAAATTATAACATTAAATTTCAATTTTACCGGCCTGAAGCGATGATATTTCCAAAGTTAGATTTCCTAAGCTTCCTCTAGGAAAGAAAGATAAACAAAGTTCCGTAGAAAAGAAGCTAATCTAAATAACTGGAAAATAAATAGGTTGCCCCTTCTCACTCTGCCACAAGTCTTGGATTTCCGGGTGTTAAGATTGTGGCAGCCTGAGAAGTGACGCTTATTTTTATCTTTTCCTTAATTTCATCATCATCATCATTTCAAGTGTGGCTTATTATTGCACTTTGCTTACTTTCTATACATATGAGTGCATTTACAAAAGTGATACTACCTGTGTGTCATTTAAATTTTATCAGAATCCGTCAAAATGTTTTAGCGTGAATGAGTAACAAACATCCATCCATCTATACAAACCTTCACGTTTATTTTACTGGGATGGGATAGGATAGAAAAGTACTAGCTGTTCCCCACGACTCCGTCTGCGAAGAATTCGTTTATCGCAATCCCACGGGAACTATGCAATTTTTGGCGATAAAATATATTCTACTAGCGGACCCAACAGACGTTGTCCTGTATGAACCTAGATACCGACTGCAGCGCCAACTGCCGGGCTGATTTGTGAATCTAAACCATCCAGGGCGCCACCCAAACGCATACAAAAAAAATCATTCAAATCGGTCCAGCCGTTTAGGAGGAGTTCAGTGACAAACACACGTACAGTGGAATTATATATATAAAGATGTGATAATCCAGGTTACAAACTATCTGTGTGGCAAATTTCATTAGAATCCGTCAAACCGTTTCAGTGTGAAGGAATAACAAACATCCATAATATACGTATCCATCCATATAAACTTTCGCGTTTAAAATATTACTTAAGTAAGACGAAATTACGTGAAAAAAGTGACACCCCGTACAGGGCTTGCATGGGAACTACAGTCCAAACACCAATGGAAGAGGAAGTCTGTTCCCTGCAGTGGGAGTCGTATAGGCTGGAGATAATAACGAGCTATCCTCGACGCCACCAGAGTGGGGTCGTGAAGCGTTTCAATCGCCGTGTAGCGTGTGTTACCAAAATCGACTAATAGTACGCCCGTCAACTAAAAATCCTAGTGAACACCACCACGCATGATGTGGTGTGGTCGCATAATTGCAACTGGTTTTTGTTCATGGACATTATACTTAGATTTTGGTAACACACGTATCCAAATCGATGAACACACGGGATACGACAGTTGAAACGCTTTGCGGCCCCACTCTTCAATGTCTTTAATAGTGACTTAATTTCAAACCCAGATATCCTTGTACCCTCTTAGGAGATTATCTACCTTAATTACCTTTTCTTTAATACCAAAATCATAAAACTAAATTAGATGGATTTTATCAGAGTTAGAAATAAAATTAAGCTACCCAATTGAAACTGGTAAAATGTATTATGACCATACCCCGTTGTAACATCTAGTTTCTTCTAATTCTTGAAGAAAACGATGCAATTCTATTTGTTTTTGGCTTTCGTTATCATCATTCATATTTGTACACCACGTGTACTGGTTACAAACGTAGTAAAGTAACTAAATGATGCAACTTTAAATATTAACTGCGTTATTTATATTAAGATAATAATATAAATAGCATTCTGTTTTTAGATAAGAAAACTTACTGTTCATAGGAAAATAGATTAATAGATTAACCCCCGTTTGAAAAACCTTAACGAAAAATATTAACAATCTTAAGGAACAATGGACAGCATTTGAACTGTATCTCAGCTACAAAATGGCAGTTGGAGTGCAGTTCTGATGCAGTTGACGTAACTGCGTCAAAACTGCAAACCGACTGCGCAGTCCACTTGCAGTTGTCGTGCAGTCCCGTCGACCGTACAATGACTGCAAGTTAGCTGCACCGTTGTAATGCAGTCCTATTGCAGTTGGGGAACTGCAATACGACTGCAATAAAACTGCTTATTTATGTATTCAGTGTTTATGTTCCGCTCCCCCAGTTAGGTACTTGTGGAATTAAATAGGGTGCACACGTAATTCACTATGAAATTTGACGAAATATTAAGTAATATTACAGTACTGCTTCGACGTCAAACCCGTAAAGTGAAGAAAAAGAGAAATCGTAAAAATTCACTCAAAAAGTCCTTAGAAAGACCGAACTCCTTAGAAAAAGAGCTGGAAGTCGTAATGCATCCGAGTTGAGAAACTTCGATACGACGATGTAAAACGTAGCGGTTTCTCTAATTGACGACTAGATGGCGCTAGACGTCGCTACACGCGTAACGAGTCCTTATGTTTATGATACATCAATCGAAAATGATCACAAAGACGCTAGATAACTGAAGCCGGTAGGGTTGGTCCTACTCACGTCTTCCAAATCACCTTGTAAATTAAAGTGAAATTGGACAAAATGTTTCAATTAGAGCCACGGCGTTGCTTATGTGTACCAAGTAATAAAAATGTTAAAGGACAGGTCATAAACCACGCAGAACAGATGACCGTTGAGGCCGAAAAGTTCTTGCATGGAGACCACGGACTTGCAAGCCCAGCGTGGGACTTCAACCAACGAGGTGGACGGATGATTTATTTAGTAAAGGCCGCAGGTTCAAGGCTTCCAATCAAAAAGAAATCAAAAATCAAAAATCAAAATCATTTAATGGTATCAAAAGTACAGAATGTTGATAGTGGTTAATTAATCGTATCGTATCGTAATCGTAGGTAATGATTGGGTATCAACGAGGGAACACTATGTCTACTATCCAGCAGTGGACGTCTTACGGCTGAAATGATTATACTTAATGGTGATGATGATGATTAATAAAATGACGCAAAAATCTTTGCTTTCAATTAAAAGTCCAGACGCGAACATATTTTAAAGAAAAACAAAGCAGCTGACGAGATAAATATCATCGTGATTGTTGAAGTAGACGTACTTTGTTTGAATTGTTTATTGCACCCAAAGTTCAAACACCTTTTTATCGAGTCAGCGATGAAAGTCGTGTAGATATAAATGACAGTCTATTTGTGAATGTAACAGTAGTTGTGGTGACACCTTAGAGCTTGACAGAATCACTTCTGCACTGTCTTAAACGGGTATTCGAGCGTTTATGCCGAATCACCTTCTTCGTTGCCACATTTTTGTAGCAATGGCAGAGAATTTCTGATACAGTTTCAAGTTTTGTGATTGAAGTGCAGGACTTCTATAAATAGAGTTGCCAATCATTCCGTTGTACACGGGACGTCCCGTTTTTGGAGCGCTAGAGAATGCGCGGGACGCTGATTGTCCCTTTTTCAGGCTAAACTAGATTATAAGCACCGCAATTAATGTTAATTTAAATGTTTATACCAGGAGTCGGACTCTTGCACCGAAGATTCCGTACAAATTTGTAGGTATGTCAAATATACGCCGTCAACAGCCGTATCTTTTATAATCCAGTGTTAGCAGAGCCCTACTTTTAAGTAAAATGTACGCAGTGTGTGATCATTTTGTATTCGTAATTAAGATTTAAAAAAAATATATATCACGGGACAATTCACACCAATTGACCTAGTCCCAAACTAAGCAAAGCTTGTACTATGGGTAGTAGACAACGGATAAACATACTTATATAGATAAATACATACTTAAATACATATTAAACATCCAAGACTCGAGCACAAACATTCGTATTTTTCACACAAATATCTGCCCCGACCGGGAATCGAACCCGGGACCTCAAGCTTCGTAGTCAGGTTCTCTAACAACTAGGCTATCCGGCCGTCTAAAAAATTACAAATTCCTTACAAAATTACAAATGTGTAGTTTTCAGATTTTCCCCTATACTTGTAGTTGATAATAAGACGGTGTTACTTGGCAAACCGTGAGAAAACCTGCATTACCTGCGAAGAAATTCAGAGGTGTGTGTGAAGTACCCAATCCGCACTGGGCCTGCGTGGGAACTGCGGCCCGAGCCCTCTCATTCTGAGAGGAGGCCTGTGCCCTGCAGTGGGACGTATACAGACTGGGATGATGATATATAAACGTACGTTTATTGCGCCATAAACGGCCTCATCTTTTCTTTACGTTAATTTAGAAGTTTGATTGTTCCTTAGCTTCAAGAGATTGTAGACCTGAGTATATGGTTTTAATTTCAACTCGGTACCTTCACGCGTTCTCGAGATAAAGGGTCTTAACAAACGGACGGACGGACGGTCGCACGGACGAACATCAAAGTGATCCTATAAGGGTTCCGTTTTTTTCCATTTGAGGTACGGAACCATAAAAAATAAGGAAAATTACCGTTTTCGCTGTGTAGTATCTCGTCTATTCTAGGATCTAATTGTAATCTGATTTTCGCTATCTCAATTTCAACTTCTTTCGAGGACACAGGTACGCGTCTGTAGAACGCTATCGACTCAGCAGCTTCCTGCAAACAACAGTCATGTAAAATTAACGAGTAAACATGTTAAAACTGGAACGAACTGCATTCAACTAGTTTACACCGAAAATGGGCCTGACAAATGACCTTGGAGAATAATTATGCGTCACAATAGTTTATGCGAAGTTAAAAAGCACACACGAGTAGGTACAGTAAAGATTACTGTAACTTCCACTTGTTCAGAATAATTTTCCTTTAAAGAAACTGCATCTTGTCATGAGTATTTCCCATCTCCCCAGTTACATCGATCTTTCAAAATTGCTATAAAATAAGACTTACCTATAGAGTCCTATAGGATAACTATTTCAGAACTCCTGGATAATTAATAGTTCCATAGAAAAAAGAGTCCCCTATGCGAAGTGATGAATTATGCGTAATGTTTTTACGCCACCAGATGATCCCTCTTACCATCCGTCTCTATCGTTTTCAAAAATTTGCCAGTCCTTTTCGCCTTGCCTCTGCTACGGTGCCCGTCTCATGGAACCAAATAGTTGGCAATTTAGACATTCCTCACCCAATTCTCTTTTAATTTAGACATTCCTCACCCAATTCTCTTTTAATTTAGACATTCCTCACCCAATTCTCTTTTAATTTAGACATTCCTCACCCAATTCTCTTTTAATTTGGGGGTATGAACAAATACTAACCTTTTCTTTGTCCTGCTGCAACAAAAACACTGGTGATTCCTTCAGCAGCATCAATACCAGCATATACACCACAGACAGCGTCAAATGCGTGTACACTACTTGCATGTAGCTCAAGTAGCCTCCCAGAATGTAAGAAGTCAGGAGACCGAGAAAGAACCCTGAGACTACACTGGACGTCATGGCACCACGGATTGCATCCTCGGATATTTCGGAGACGTATACCCCGGTCACTATTTGGCCTGCTGCCCCAAAACCTGCCACCCCGACTGCCGCCAAAATTAGGGGAACGTATGTGGTCAGGGATATTACTGTCCAGGAGAGCTGAAACAAAGGAAGCAATATTTAATAAAGTCTTCATCTTTAGCCAGAAAACCACAGTCGAGACCTCCCCCTTAGAACGCATCAATTAACGACATGCCACCTGTATTCATCGGTTGCCTACAACGTCGTCGGTGCATCTAGTGGAGGCCTGCCAACACTGAGTTTTCCGGTTTGTGATTATTTCTGCTTCAACTTGTATCCATTCTTTTTAAGAAAAGTCAGAGATAACGTGTGCAAAGTTCTCAATCCACTTTGGCCCGAGGAACTGCAGTGGGACTTTTATATGCTGGGATGATGATGATGATGTAATGCTTAGATGCCTTTTGGTTGACAAAAAAACTGTTTATTGAATCAGGCGTTACTTTGCGGAGGTCCATATTAATGAACTAAAACAATTACTTTGCTCACCCGCGACCTTACAATAGTTACGTTTATGCAAGAAACGTGCGTTCATGCAGTTCCTCCACCTCCACACTGTACGAACACACACAAATCACATAAACCCAACCATCACCACCACCAAGCTACACTGACGCGTTTCGAACTCAACCAGAGCTCATCTTCAGAGTTACCACAACCGTATGCTATGCTACCAAATGTTAAACTAACAAACCAAAACAAATGTTTTAACTTGTCACTGTAACTTCTCAAGTACCCACTTTATTTTTCTTATTCTCAAACTTCCCCACAAAAATTAACTTTTATTGACATATTTAAAACTACCTTGAATTTTTTTGTTTATTTATTTATAAGGCATATTTAATTAATACTAACTGTTCAAATTCGACCCAAGCCGCAGTAAAGGAGAAGATACTAAATTTACCTGTTCATTAATAATAGACCCCATAGTGTTGTACCTAATTATTTCCATGCATTCCAGAGCATCCAGACGCAACCCCTTGCCGCAATAACCAAAAAAATTCAAGGTAGTTTTAAATATGTCAATAAAAGTTAATTTTTGTGGGGTAGTTTGAGAATAAGAAAAATAAAGTGGGTACTTGAGAAGTTACAGTGACAAGTTAAAACATTTGTTTTGGTTTGTTAGTTTAACATTTGGTAGCATAGCATACGGTTGTGGTAACTCTGAAGATGAGCTCTGGTTGAGTTCGAAACGCGTCAGTGTAGCTTGGTGGTGGTGATGGTTGGGTTTATGTGATTTGTGTGTGTTCGTACAGTGTGGAGGTGGAGGAACTGCATGAACGCACATTTCTTGCATAAACGTAACTATTGTAAGGTCGCGGGTGAGCAAAGTAATTGTTTTAGTTCAAAAAAACTGTTACTAATACTGCAAGGTCTTCATACGTATACTTACAACAAACGGTAATCCATAAAGAATCGCAGTATACTTTCTCCCAATTTTGTTGACAGCGTAGCCACAAAAGGGGGTAGCGATCAACCCCCCTACGTTGGTGAGGCTGCCTAGAAGCGAGATTTCCAGGGAGGTCATTGGTCTCTGAAGAACCGTTTCATTGGAGCGAAAGTTCTCGACCGTGTACGATGGCCAGGCGTAGACGAAACCCGTCTGTGTTGTGAGGAATGCGACTGGAAAATTAAGAATATAATATAATTAAGGACAGTGATTTGGCGTTAGCTTGATAAGCAGTGGGTTTGGGCCAGGACATATACTGCTGAGGGTATTAATATTACCACACGAATCGATCGCAGTAGGTTTGACAAATCGACGGATACAAGTCGATAAGTGGGTGATCGACAACCGTTAGCTGCTTGCTGGCCTGCTGCACTACTATTCGACTTTGATCTTTGGGGGTAGTTACAATAGAGAGATCTCTCTCCAGGCAGGTGTTATGCCTGGGGGCCGAAGTCCAATGGATGAAAGTTGGAAGATGTATTTATGCAGCCGAGTTGAGAAACTTCGATAGCGTGATGTAGGATTGTAGCAATTAGTTCCTTATGTGACGACTAGATGGCGCTAGTAGTCGCTACATCAGCCCCCCTCTTAGACCGGAGGTCTATACGAATTGCAGTGGAGTGCAGTCTGTGCGTCATGTTGCCGCTTGCAAGGGCCAGTCGCTCAGAGCCTCGTCGGCGAGCATTGTTGTTCCTCTGCTACTTGTAGATGCATGCCTGTTGCGTGATTACTCAGAGCCTTGTTGGCGAGCGTTGGTTGATTGATTGGCAAGTGGAAGTAGTGGGGGGAGGATTTGCGAACTGTAGACAATAGGCAGATAATAGATACATGCTAATGGTGCACAGTGCGGTGAGTATGGCTTGCTGTGAGACTGCGTCATCGTCTTGTGTGTTGCGATTTTGTCCAATGTCGTGGGTCACCAATTTGGGGGTAGTTACAATAGAGAGATCTCTCTCCAGGCAGATGTTATGCCTGGGGACCGAAGTCAAATGGATGAAAGTTGGAAGTTGTATTTATGCAGCCGAGTTGAGAAACTTCGATAGCGTGATGTAGGATTGTAGCAATTAGTTCCTTATGTGACGACTAGATGGCGCTAGTAGTCGCTACAGATCCAATGGTGTGGAAGGTTTTGCTGTTGTAGAAACTGTCGATCGACGTCGACCAGTTCATTCTACCATCAATCCATAGTGTCGATTGACGATCGATCGATTGGTACAGTAGAAACTTTACTGTCGATCAACGTCGACCAATCCATTCTACCATCGATCGATGGTAGGTATCGATGCGATAGATTGAGTGTGGCAATACCCTGAGTTTTTTTTATAAGATAAGTTTTACAAAAGAGCAAGTGACACAAAACTATAATATTTGACAAGATATAAAGTAAAAGAAGAAGTCCGACAAGTGTGAACAGCTTCATATAAAATGTTCTGCCACTGGAACGCACGATTAAAAAACGGACCGACACACGATAGTGGGAACGAGCTCTAATTACATCATATGATAAGGCTATCTGTTCATCTGTCATAGCTGTTCTTTATCACTATGAAGCTAATGAACATAATTGAGTAGGCTTAAAACCATTATATTACCACGTGTGGACAATATTATCAGTATTATCACAACAAGGACATACTGTAACTTGCCAAGTCACAAATTGAAATGATTTGTCTCCGTTTCTTTCAAGCCGCACTGTTAAAGTTTAATCCTGTAGGTGTGCCGTGTCATGACAAAACACTGTAACTCGATTAGCAGTGTTTTGTGCTAACACCGTTAAATTAACTATTCGGACCCTAATCTTTATATGCATGCTTAGAGTAACTGATTTTCTATAAAAAACATTGAAAAACGTCATTGCAATTTACACTGTAATTTTTAAAATGTAGGGTCTTGATTAGACTAAACACTGTATTATCCCCAGATACCGTGTTTTGCCAAAACAAAGTCACATTTTCTTAGTATAGTATCAAAAGTTACAGTGTTTTGTCGCAACAATCACACGATAAATTAGTCCAAGTCCTTGTTTTTTGTAAGTCGGGACTTCATCAAGGTAATCATCCTTTCTAAAGACTAAGAAATATATTAAGATGAGAATGTTAGTTTTATGAATTGTGATGTTAGCAATATATTACTAAATTAAATTTAAAGTAGCATTTTCATATGAGTATAATGTCATTAAGTATCACGTTACAGTGTTTTGTTATAGCAACTCTCATATATTATTGATAAAGCACATTACGACATAACACGTTTTTGCTTGAAAATTCATTTAAAAAGTAAAAATTTTAATATTATTTTTCTTTGTACACTACTAGTAGCACATTATCCGTGATTTGTCCAAATGTTATTGCAATCAGATCAACATTCACTGTTCTGTAGCCAATTAAAGAAAGCAAAAGTTTTTTGCGATTTCTGAAAAATAGGTGTTTTTTAGATACGGTGTTTTGTCATGATCATGACACGACAGAGGTGATGTAACTTTTTAAAGCACAACGTTCGCTCGGAAAACGCCATCTATTGACTGCAGACGAAGTTAACACGTCATCTTGAAAGCCTGGGCACTTCAACGTTCTTGGAAAGCGCCCTCTATTTTGTTTAAAGTTAACTATCCCACGGGAACGCATTTCCGGGATATTATTTATCCTAGGTCTGAAGGCGTTCAGACGTTTTGAGTGATTGAGTAATAAACATCCACACATTTTCACAAACTTTCCCGTTTATAGTTTCGCCATGTCAGTCCGTCTGTCTGTCTGTCTGTCTGTCTGTCTGTCTGTCTGTCTGTCTGTCTGTCTGTCTGTCTGTCTGTCTGTCTGTCTGTCTGTCTGTCTGTCCGTCCGTCCGTCCGTCCGTCCGTCCGTCCGTCCGTCCGTCCGTCCGTCCGTCCGTCCGTCCGTCCGTCCGTCCGCGGCTAAGCTCAGAGACTCTTAGTACTAGAAAGCTGTAATTTGGCATGCATATATATATCAGTCACGCCGACAAAGTGATTGAATAAAAACAACTAAAAAAAATTTTTTTAGGGTACCTCCCATAGACGTAAAGTGGGGGTGATTTTTTTTCTCGCCTTATCCTATAGTCTGTGGTATCATTGGATAGGTATTTGAAAATAAATAGGGGTTTGCTAAAACCATTTTTTGATAAAGTGAATATTTTCGGAGATATTCACTCCGAAAGTTCAAAATAATGTGTCCGCCCTCTAACTTTTGAACAGCATGTCTAAAAAATATGAAAAAAATCACATAAGTTAAACTTAATAAAAACTTTCTAGAAAAATTATTTTCAACTTAATCAGTTGAGCAGTTTTTAAGTTCTTGTAAAAAAATATTTCTAAAATAAGATTGTAATTTAACCGCCATTGCAAGCATTTTTTTTTTTTTAAGTTTTTATAACATCACGCTAACAGAATCTTCTTTCAAATAAAAAAAATAAAATTGAAATCAGTTCATATAATAAAGAATTACATCTGAAAAAACATCAACATACATACATACTAGTTCTAGTTAGATTAGTTACCCAATTCGCCGATAGATGGCGCTGTACCGCCGACGTTGAAATTCTGCGCGCGGTGGGAGTTGGGGCCAAAACAACCACATTAATAAAGTATGCAAAGATTTTTTCGTACCTGCTACGGAACCCTATCTTGGGCGTGTCCGACACGCTCTTGGTCGGTTTTTAATATCAGAACTATGTAAGCAGATTAGTACAGATTATTAAATGTCGGATGGCAGCCATTAAGTTATGTACATTATTGATCATTCATTACTATCAGCATCAACTATGTTATGGAAAGCATTAATGTTATTAACACAGTTGTTGATAAGATAATTTTTTTTTTATTATGAGAGGGAGGCAAACGAGTCAGCAGGTCATCTGACGGAAAATGATCACCACCGCCCATAAATATCAACAACTCAAAGAGAGTCGCCAATCTGTTGCCGGCCTTTAAAGGAAGTATACCTTTTCTTGAAAGCCCCGATGTCATAATTGTCTGGAAACACTGGTGCCGGAAGCTGATTAAATACTGGTGGAACTTATTAAATAGATAGATAAACTTATTTATCAAAGCTTTTTTTCTCATCATCATCGTGCAAGGTGTGTCAAAACTCAACGTTAGACCCCTTATATTAAGCCGGGTCTCCACTGAGCGAGCCGCCTCGCGAGGCAAGCGCATGAGGCATGGTTTTGTTCTACACAAAGCTCAAAATCGTACCGAAAATGGCTGCCTCGCGAGGCGGCTCGCTCAGTGGAGACCCGGCTTTAGGGGTACCGGAAGGGTGACAAAAGAACCTATTGCTACGCTGTCTGTCTGTCTGTCATAGGGATGTATCTCAAGAACCCCAGTAGAGAAACAGCTGAAATTTATACATAATGTGTAAGTCTGTTGCCGCTACAGCATTCATCATCATCATCATTTCAGCCGAAAGACGTCCACTACTGAACATAGGGCTCCTCCAAGGTCCGCGAAACATACCGGTCCGCGCTTGGGCTTATCTTAATATATAAAAGAAGAAACTGACTGACTGACTGACTGACATATCAACGCACAGCCCAAACAACTGGGACTAGAGATTCAAAATTTGGCATGTAGGTTCCTTATAAGGTCTAGGGGTGCACTAAGAAAGGATTTTTCAAAATTCACACCCTAAGGGGGTGAAACGGGGGTCCAAAGTTTGTATGGGGAAACAAGATTAGTTCGACTATTTTATTCGAAACTTCACAGAAGTACTCCTAATGATAAATGAGTAAACACATGTTTCAGGTTTTTTGAGAATTCAACCCCTAAAAGGGGGGAAAGGGGTAACAAAGTCTGAAAATCAACATGGGTGTTGTTTCTATGGTTTATCGGGTCGCTGGTTATGAAAACAACAACGGTTTTAAAATCCGACGTGGCAGACGTAAAATACCATCTCCCTGGATGGGGTGCGATGGGGTTGAAATGTCTAAATAAACTAAATGACGGTTGATATATCAACGCACAGCCCAAACCACTAGACCTAGAGACTTGAAATTTTGCACATAGATACCTTATACAATGTAGGCATCCACTAAGGAAGGGTTTTTGGGAATTCCCTCGGGAACGGGAAAAAACGGGATTTATATATATTCGATTCCGAGTGACCCTATCTCAGTAACTATAATAACTAGACTCTTCAAATTTGATACACAAGTAGGTATTACATTAGTTAAAACATTAATTTCAGGATTTTCACAATTCCCACGGGATAAGGAAAAAACGGGATTTATATATTCAGTTCAACGGGATCCTATGAACTATAATTACTAGGCTCTTCAAATTTGGCATAGAAGAAGGTAACAGTTTTAAGGATTTTCGGAAATTTTCACGGGATAAGGAAATAACGGGATTTTTCGTTTTACTGGTCGTAGAAAGCTGAAATTCGGCATGTAGGTTGTTTGGGGAGTGTAGAGGAGCATTGAGAGAGGACTTTCCAAAATTCCCACGGGAACGGGAAAAACGGGATTTTGTTTTACTGGTCATAGAAAGCTGAAATTCGGCATGTAGATTGCTTGGAAAGTGTAGAGGAGCATTGAGAGAGGACTTTCCAAAATTCCCACGGGAACGGGAAAAAACGGGATTTTTCATTTTACTGGTCGTAGAAAGCTGAAATTCGGCATGTAGGTTGTTTGGGGAGTTTAGAGGAGCATTGAGAGAGGACTTTCCAAAATTCCCACGGGAACGGGAAAAACGGGATTTTTCGTTTTACTGGTCATAGAAAGCTGAAATTTGGCAAGTGGGTTCCTTGGGGAGTGTAGGGGAGCATTAAGAAAACATTTCCCGAAATTCTTACGGGAACGGGAAAAAACGGGATTTTGCGTTTTACTGGTTGTAGAAAGCTAAAATTTCAAAATTCATAAGTTTATACTGTAAGTAGGCCGCAAAGGGCTCTTTAACCGACTTCTAAAAAAGGAGGAGGTTATACATTCCACTTTTTTTTTTAATGTAGGTATGTTCACCGATTTCTCGGTCAATTGTGGACCTGCTTGCTTGCTTGCCTGTATGCTTGCTTGCTTGATATCTTGGTTCTTTGTAATACTTATAGTACACGCGAGCGAAGCCGCGGGCAAAAGCTAGTTATTAATAAAACCTTATAATTCTGTGGGCAGACTGAAACTTCAATGGCTTTTGTCATTTTGGTCACGGAATCCTCAAAAGAGTCCAAAATATTTAGTTCATGAGAAGCGTTGATAGATTTTTATAACTTTTACACGATTTGCGTATAATTGCGCAACGTAATTCCGGCTTAGTTAAAAAAACTTATCGTGTTTATCTATACACACACTTAACGGCTTAATGCGTCCTATTAGTAGATCTATTTGAACGCCAGATTATTTTCTGTTCTAAGATTTAGATAAACGAATGTGCTATATTTATTTTGTCAGGCGTTTCAATGACACCAGTCACCATCGGACACGGTTAAGGTGTCTTTCGACCAGAGATGTGCTACGTTACCTTGTTATGGAGGATGCGTTTGACATCAATCAATCATTTTCATTGGTCCACATCTTCCGATCATATAATACAGTCACGAACTTTAATTGAGGACCCACTTAAGGTTGACAGTCCTGTCATATTGTATAGGAATTCAAAGGATATTTTTTCGAAATGGATCCCAAATTAAAGCACGCGACCGTAGGTACTTAGAGTAGATGCACGCTCGCCAAGAAAACAAAGCATAAATCATCAATTACCTTCTTTCGCTCTCATATCAAAATAACGAAACTCGCATATTTTAGTATCGTGATTGTATCTTATTACTTAACTTTAAGGTTCATTTTACAATATACATTCTTTTAGATATTTTGTTTTATTTCTCAACAGCATTGTCATGCATTGTCAATGTTGTCATTCCGTTTTTGATAAAAAAATAACAAAACTGAAGCTCACACAGATGATTCACTACGTTTTGTTCTACTACGTTAGGGTTCACTCTTACCCCCTGTTTCACCATCCATTGATCAAATTTATCCGTCAGTTAAAATTAATCAATGGGTGGTGAATCAGTCCCTTAATCTGTCAGTGTTGTCATAAGTCAGTATTGGCGCGGTGAAGACGATTTTTGAGTGTGATTTTGTATAGGACCTTGCATCTACGTATTATATGTATGATCGAAGGTTCAAATAAGCTCTGTTTTTTATAGGGAAAGATGCGTGCTCTGGATGCGTGCTGTGGATGGCTGCTCTAGATGTTCCTCGAGCGACTACATACTCTTAGCTTAGGATTAGTGGAAAAGATCATATATATAGTTTCCTAGCGTAGCTTAACATCCTCCCAGTATACCAGGAAGCATTAGTGAATGTTACAACGATTTATAACTTTTACAACACTTTATAACACCAGTGTGAGAGTACCATAATACTAATCTCTTTCACACAAACTTTGCACACACATTGCTCAGAGACAACGAACGTCTTTTCTGGGTTTAAAAATAGAAATCATTCTTTCCTCCAACTTTTCTATTACTTAATTTACGTGTCACAGAATTTAAAATATTCTGCTTCCACCAACTTTGTGCATATGGGTCTTAGTGTGAAAGGTGTCCTCAATTTAATTATGTCCCCTTACTATCTCCTCTACAATAATGACTAGGTACAACGGGTAGTTGTTCAAGCCATAACTCCACAGATCTTGATTTTAGAATTCTAGGTGTTGATGCTGACACTCTACATCTATCAATTTTCCGTATCTTAGAATTACTGGACTGGGGAAAGAATCAGCAGTGTTCGTAGTTCTGATCCATTCTTGAAACACGTCTTTCCTTAAACCGACTTTAACTTTGCAAGAAGCAGTCGAAACGAAACCGTACATTTTTTTAGGCAAGTAATTTCCTCTTTCGCACCAGGCCGACGTTTTAACGTGCTACGAATTTGTACTAAGCCATTTATATATACGATTTTTTAGCGTCCCACGATGGTAGATTCCAAAAATATTGAAAAATGTCACTTCGGATTTCATCACTTATAGCGCACCGCAAAGAAAATTCCTAAAAAACTTTTGTTCCGCTCCATGAGTACATAATACAAGCTTTTTCTGTCATAGCACGATTTTTCAACAATATCTTTAGTAAACATTTTAAATGTACCTACTAGTAGATGGATCCCGCTGTCTTTTGTTACCCTTATATATAAGTCTATCCAAGAAGTCGCAAATGTTGATTTTCCCTTATTTATTTTTGATGGAAATGCAGAAGGGTCTACAATCGCATGATTTGTTGGGCCAGTGGCAATTTTTTCAAATGGTAAATCAATAGTTATACCAGTTTCATGATTCAACATAAATTATTATTGTCCTCAGCAGTTCTGTCATCTGACAAATTTTCGACAGAGCAACTAGCCTGTTCGATAGGTACGGCCCAGATAATTGATATTTCCGACACATGGTCTACGTTTATATCCCTATTGTCATTATCCAGAAACATTGAAGTGAGTGTAGGATTATTTACAGAATTTTGCTCAAGCCAGGCTGCGGGTACGCCGGGTCGCCGTCGATGAGATTTATAATAATACGCAATGAACAATAAGATATATCAGTCAGATTATCGTCATTAGAATTGATAATTAAATCCCTTGAAGCATTTCTCGGCGATGTTTCATGCACTTGAACGGAGCGGACAGGATTTGACAAAATATCCATAGGTACTGTAGTAATCAGAAAATAGCATAGTTAGGTCATTAACGTATTCAATATTAACTGATAAGTGCAATTTTACTAAGTAGAATGAAATGAATTAAATAGTAGCAAAAACAAGTAATCTGATAAAACCTGGTAGCACTTACTTGATAAAATGTGAAATTAAAGCACTTATTAACATTAATTTCTCCAAATTAGTCTCACTGTTGGGTAATTCAATCAAAAAATAATCGCCATGTGCAACACACTATTGTAATAAACCATTGATTTTGATGGACCTCACCTATAATATCGCTATGTGCTAAAAACATAGAGTAAGATAAATATACCAAAAGGAATAGAGAGCGTACTCAACCCAATTATCTGTCACCCCATTTGATATGCCGCCATATTTAATTTTTTTTTAAATACTACTTAGTTGCCCTCTGTAAATTGGTGTCTTGTGGATGCCATATACATACGTATGTATATGTATAACCATATATGTCTATACTACTTGTATACAGAGTTATTTGTAATTCACTAGCATCCTTTCAACCCTAAACTCCTACCACTTAAACAAATGTTTTTTGTTTTACGGTTTTTGTCATAACTTAACTTCTGTGGGAGGCAACAGCGAGTCAGGATTGAGGACGCTTTTTCAGCGTGGTGTGATCTTACCGCTAGTGTCCCTCAAGGGGGTGTACTGTCCCCTCTCCTTTTTTCTATCTTCATTAACGGTATTACATCCTCTTTGAATTCTTGCTACCACTTATATGCAGACGATTTGCAAATTTATTCTGCTGCTCCTCTTGACGATCTTCCTCGATTGATTGAACGCATTAATTCTGACCTTACAACCATTCGCGATTGGGCTGCGAGCTTTGGCCTCAAGGTTAACGCGAAAAAGACACAAGCGATCATGTTTGGCAGTCCATATTTCATTTCTCAGATTTCTGATATGGTAGTTCCTAACCTATATTTTGATGGTACCGTTATTCCTTTTTCGCCTACCGTCAGAAATCTGGGAATTATCATGGACCAGACATTTTCCTGGTCAGCTCAGGTTGCTGAGGTCAGTCGGAAACTTTTTGCCTCACTTCACTCGCTCAGACGCTTGCAAAATTTCCTGCCTCTCCAAACCAAAATTACCCTAGCTCAGTCTCTTTTACTTCCTTTGCTCGACTATGGTGATGTTGGTTATTTGGACCTTGCTGAGGGGTTGCTTGACAAGCTTGACCGCCTTCAAAACGTGTGTATCCGGTATATCTTTGGTCTCCGTAAATACGACCACGTTTCTCACTTTCGCACGCAGCTGAGGTGGTTGCCCATCAGGGAGCGTAGGAACATCCACGTTATGTCATTGCTTTTCAACACTCTATTTAATCCTTCCGCCCCTTTATACCTTTCCGAGCGTTTCAGCTACTTGGCTGAAGAAAGCCAGCATCGTTTGCGGTCGAGTACCAATCTTCTTTTGGCCTGTCCTTCTACTTCTTCCAAAATTTACTCAAAATCATTTACTGTGCAATCTGCTAGACTGTGGAATCGATTACCCACCTCCATTAGGCAATCTCCCTCCGTGGTGTCGTTCAGGGAAGCTTTGAAGAAGATGTGGCTCACACCATCACTTTAATATATTGAGAACACTGCTTATTTATTATATGTATTTTGCATATATATGTTGTATATGGTAGTATATTTTTATTAGGTTTCTTTATATTATGAGTTTATGTATTGTATTTACTAAAAGTTGTATTGTAGCCTTTGCTTTGTCCGACTGTATTATTTTGACTTACTCTTTGTCGGTCCCTTACTAAATGCTCCTTTCATCCACTCAAGGGTTGACTGGTAGAGATCCCTTAAAGGGATAAGTTCGCCTTTGTACATACATTTCAACGGTTGTCAATAATGTATTTCTTTTTTTCCTTATTTTTGTACAATAAAGAGTTTACATACATACATACATACTTAATATTTTTGGTGTAATAACGTTTTGAAAATTTGAGATTACCTCTTATTTTTACGATACTCTGTGTATTTGTATGGAAAAAAAGTGCTTAATTTTAAAAAGTCGTAAAACAAAAAACATTCGTTTGAGTGATAGGAATTCAGGGTTAAGAGGATGTCAGTGAATTAAAAATAACCCTGTATTCTAAGTAGGAATTGAAAAAAAAAACAAGTATTACATAAAAGCTTTATTATATTTATGTTTCACATAATACAAATAAGAATCTTGTTTAATTTTATCATCAGTACCATCGTTATTAGTAATCACTACCACTATGTTTGTAACCTAATGTACAACACATATCGAATGTCGCGATAAACACAAATTAAAACAGAAATAGCGTCCAAATCGCAAACACAATAAACAATAATTCAAAAGCGTCTTTTCACTACGTAAAATCCCGTAACACATTTAGGAAACTTTCAAGACGAGAGCGAATTTCTTAAGTCAAGCAACCATTTCTACGACGTACACCGTAAATGACATTTTGTCTTCTGTGTTGCTAACAAAACCTTGAGAAATTTTCAAAGAAATTAGTACATGTTTTTGAGAATAAATTAAAATAAACACTTTAATTAGTTGCGTTTGATGAATGTAAATTATAAAATGCATATTCATGAAAAAAAACTAACAGTGTGTATTTAAAACCAGATACTAGCACACTAGTGACATCTATCGCATTACTGCGACAAAACTTCGAGACCAAGAAGAGCTGGGGACTACGTGATCTCAAGAGATGGCGCTGTAATTAAGTTTCAAATCTGTCAAAATCAAATGTTCTAACTTGTCTACCCCTGGCTAAAAATCACAAAGCGATTTATTTCCATCCAAACTTTGTTCCGCGTGCACATAGCGGAATTTGTAATTTTCAAAACCAATAAAGATATCAAAAAACGGTTTTGTGGGTTAACGTAGGACAATAAAAGGAATTAAATTATCAAATAATCGCAAAATCGAAAAAAACAGCGATTTTTGTATTCACACCGACGATTTCTCGTTTTAACTATTAATGTCATGTTTTTTATGTACAATAAAGAGTTTTACGAATTAACGTACATGCCAAAGACATTGAAATATACTTACTAGATATCGTAGACATCAATTGTACACAAAACGCTGAGAATTTCACTTTAGCTTGTGCATTCTCCATTTTGATCGATATTCTTCCTTTGGGTAATTTAGTTTTTTTTTTAAACTTAGTTTATCACAACCGATAAGGTGAACGCTTTATTTGCAACTAAATGATAGAGATATTAACCGTGTTTATCTCTGGTAACTAACTAAATAAGTTTTATAGTATGGATTAGTCGTCATAGTTATTTAGTCAGTAGGATCACAGGGTATTGAAGCATCATAAAGGCGATATTCTCATTTGTCAACTACAGTTTTTAATTCTTTTTATTTCGACAGTGGAAAGGTGTAAGGTTGGTGGGCATGGGACGTCCACCAACGAGATGGACGGACGATTTGGTGAAGGCCGCAGGTTCAGGGTGGATGCATGTCGCTTCGAACCGTAATGATTGGGCGTCAATGAGGGAGGTCTATGTCCAGCAGTGGACGTTCTACGGCTAAAATGATGATAATGATGAGTGGTAAGGTAAAATCGCTAAAGCGCTACATATCATTATATGACGCTTAAGCGATTTTACCTTTTCACTGTCTATTTGAGGTTAGAAACTGTTGTCTTAAACAGACGTAAATAATGTGTACACTTCTTTTTAGGGTTCCGTGGCGAAAATGGCAAAAAGGGATCAATTATAGTTTCGTCGTGTCCGTGTGTCTTGTGTAAGCCACTACTTAGTTTCTAAGGGGGCATGCCGAAGGCACGTGTAACACATACAGGGTTATTTGTAATACACTGACATCCTCTTAACCCTGAATTCCTATCACTCAAACAAATGTTTTTTGTTTTACGACTTTTTAAAATGAAGCACTTTTTTCCCATACAAATACACAGAGTATCGTAAAAATAAGAGGTAATCTCAAATTTTCAAAACGTTATTACACCAAAAATATTAAGTTATGACAAAAGCCGTAAAACAAAAAACAATTGTTTAAGTGGTAGGAGTTTAGGGTTAAAAGGATCCTAGTGATAGTGAATTACAAATAACCCTGTATATATCAGCGTATAACGTAAGTCACACCTTTCGACAGTTTTTTAAAAACAATTTCAGGTTTTTCAGCATTTTTTTTTCTTACCTACAATTGCGTCGAAAGTAGCATAAATTGTGCCCAACTCCACCATATTTATTTTTTAAACCGTATGCCAAAAATATATTTAAATTGACAATTTTTTTATTTTTTATTAGCTTGGCATAGTGTCCCACTGCTGGGCAAAGGCCTCTCCTCTTGACTTCCACAACTCCCTTTCTGGCGCAATATCAGGCCAGTCCTTTTCATACACGTCCAAGTCGTCCCGCCATCTCCTTCTTGGTCTGCCTCGTCGTCGCTGGCCGTTCTCCGGCACCCACCAAGTAACTGTGTGAGCCCATCTTTGTGGGTGCATGCGACAGACGTGTCCAGCCCAGTCCCACTTCAGCTTAGCAGTCTTTTTCCTAACGTCGACTATGCGTGTTTTTGAGCGCAGCGTGGTGTTCCGGATTCTATCTATCCTCTTCACGCCTAATATGCTGCGCTCTATCGCTCGTTGGCAAACCTTAAGTTTGGACTTTTGATTTTCGGTCAGAGACCATGTTTGTGCACCGTAGGTTAGGACGGGCAGGATACAAATTGACAATGGTAATACCTAAATACTTTCAAAAAAAAATATTTTCAACATGATCGGATATTATCGTTTAAGAGTTATTTATTTATTTATTCATTTAAAAAAAATGGTTTCTCAACGAAAGTACGTGCCATGAAGATACTTGAAGAATGAAGTGTAGTGCTCTAAAAAAGTGTTAAGTACACCGCATTTTTTAACTGTAGTGCATCCTTTTAGCAGTGGCGGCTACGGAACTCTACGCTGCCTCCCTGCATACCGAGCCCTACATGATATGGACCGGTTTTTTTATATATTTTTTTTAAAACCAAGATTTACGCTACGATTTGTGCCAGAGATCTTGGTAGTTCTTTGTCATTAGTTTATGCAATGCTGAAGAAGACAGTGGGTATGTATTACAATACCGAAGTACGACAGACCGAATGTATTAAAACATCGAATGGGTCAAAAGACCGACACGATTTTTACCTGAAACCGAAAACTTTTCAGAATTTATTAAAACGGCATCATACAGAACCCATTAGGTTAGGTTAGGTTTGTTTTATAACAATCTTAAAAAGTTAACGGGTTCAGAAAAAAATCGTGTCGGTCTTTTGACCCATTCGATGTTTTAATACATTCGGTCTTTCGTACTTCGGTATTGTAATACATACCCCACATAGTAGAATGTCTGGCAAACGTTCAAAGAAAGTCAAGCTATTCTGGAACGGGTCATCACCATCATATTATCAGCGGAAAGACGTCATGCTGGACGAAGGACTCTCAAGGATTGGTCCTGCGCTGTCCGTGTCATAATCAGAGCTCGGCATGGGTGAGCCATTTTCAACCGACGAAAACAAAAGAAGGAGGTTCTCAATTCGACGTGTATATATATATATTTTTTTTGTATGTATATATATATGTTTTACGCATAACTTTTTACAGTGTAGTCCGATTTTGATGATTTTTTTTTATTGGAAAGTGTATACCCCGAGGGTGGTCCCGTTCAAATTTGGAAACAATATTCCTACCCTAAGGGTAGGAAAACTGGGGATGATTGACTAACTTTTTACAGAGTAGTCTAATTTTCATAATTTTATTGGATAGATAGGGTATACCTTGAAGTTGGTTGGTTGGTTGGGAAAAACAGGGGATGATTGATTGTTCAGTTACTGATTGTACTATATGACCACGCATAACTTATTACTGAGTAGTCGGATTTTGATGATTCTTTTTTTATTGGAAAGCGTATACCCCAGGGGTGGTCCCATTTAAATTTGGAAATAATATTCCTACCCTAAGGGTAGGAAAACTGGGGATGATTGACTAACTTTTTACAGAGTAGTCTAATTTTCATAATTCTTTTTATTGGATAGATAGGGTATACCTTGAAGTTGGTCTTATAAATTTGGAAAAAAAATTACCCCAAGGACGGAAAAAAAGTATAAAATAAAAACTTTTTAACAAAAAATTAAACCGCTGAAAAACTGAAAAGCAAAAATAATACCTTTTTTGTTTGACCTTAATCTAGGTACCAGTGTGAAGTCGGTGCCTCAGCACGAGCCAGGAGGAGTGATAGAAGCCAATCAGGTAGACGATTATAGGTCCACTCCTCCTGGCTAAGTGCTGAGGCACCGACTTCACACTGGTACCTAGATTAAGGTCAAACAAAAAAGGTATTATTTTTTGCTTTTCAGTTTTTTCGGCGGTTTAATTTTTGACGTCACTTATGTCAAGTGTAGATATTAATGTAGATTCCACTTTAGGACTGTTATTGCTTTAATTTTCGGCGTACTTAAAATCGGAATAATCTTTCTTTTAATTATATTATTAATTATTTATTCGCTTACTTCAAATTGATGGGCTGTTTACAAAATAACACAACAGAATAATATAATAATGAAATGTCGTTGTCGTGATATTTCACTCAGTTGAATATGGCATCCTTAAACAGATTTATTGCGTATCTAAAGAGGTTTGATATCATATCATAATATAACTTTATTAACTTTAATAGTATTATATGGATATACATAATTATTTAAAGACATTTGCTAAAAAACTTACTATAAAATTATTTGTTTTAAAATCGCAGCGCGGAAAGGCAGCCTAAATAAAATAATTTCTTTAGTTATTAAATTGCACCACATAGGGTAAGTCCAGGATAGATGCCCCACTTTTTGAAATAGCTTTATAATTTTAAAACTAAACAAATTATAGCATTGCGTCCAATGCGTATGATTACTATGGTCCTTAATCTATTATTTTACTGTACTTGTTTTAATATAAATCGTATGGATTTTGTGTAAATCGTACTTTTGTAGACCCCTTATAAATGGGATAGGTGCCTACCGTGGGGGATAGACGACTCGTCGCAAAAATGCGTCAGAGTATAGATGCCCTTTGAAATTAAACAAGTTAAATAAAAGTTATCAGTCTTTTATATTCATTGAAAATTCGCCTAGAATCCTAGTAGGTACTAGATGATTTACTGAAACAAATTATAAAAGCTTAATCAATTCCATATAAAATGTGTTTTTGTTTCTGTTTGCAAATACAGAAAAAACTTCACTAAATACCAATCAATATGTACAGTCAGCGTCAAATAGTTCGTGACACCCAAAGTGGCCAAAAAGTTAGCGACACGGCCTTATTCCAACTGTAATAAAGACGTGTTGCGAACTATTTGACCACTTTGGGTGTCACAAACTATTTGACGCTGACTGTACCTACATTACATAACTACCTAGCTAGGATCAATTGTTTTTCATTTTTGGCAAAACGTCGTCTTAGTGTTATAGACGGTATTCCATATGTTCAGGCTTCTTCATTGACTCCTTTTTCTCCCTTCTTCATTTCCTCGAAGGCTGCTAGCAAGCTTTCTTCAGACCAGGCGACGTTACGCGGGACTACGAGGGCGTTTTCTCTCATATTTACAAGGCATTTCGATCCTCTGCAACATAAAAATTCTTTGAAACAAGTTGAGGATAGATGCCCTTAGGGGCATCTATAGCGATCAAAAACGGGGCAACTATACTTTTCGCAGAGGATAGAGGCCCTTTTCGATAAAAAATCAAGTAATGATAAAATCACTATAAAATATACTAATCCATGCAGTCTAAACTTCAGTGCAACTAAATAAGTTACCTAAAAGCGAAAATTATAAGCCAGTCTAAAGTGATTCAAAAACAAATACTTACGAATATAATTTTCACGCTCTGCGAGGTCTCGCCGCGGAAGGTTTTGGCACTCATGGACTAAACGCGTTCCCTCTTGCTCATGATAGCAGCAGCCCAGAGGTTTGCAGGGAGGGGGCTTGCTATTATTTAGTGGAATTTTGGTCCCACAGCCTTGCAACTAGTAGAAATTGAAATCGAGGCATCTATCCCACTGGGGCATCTATCCTGGTATTACATACCATTGAATGACAAGGCATGTCCATGTTATGCAAACACTGACAACAGCTCACCCCTGCCGAGCTCTGGTCATAATGGTTCCTGCGACCACCACATCGTCGGTCCGTATTGTTTTGGTCTTTTCCTAACCACGTTTCCAATTCGCGGTCACCACTCTAGAACATCACTGCCCGATCGACCGTCGGTTCTACGAGCATTGCACCCTATCCACTTCCACTTAAGTCTGCCAACTCTCCGAGCTACGTCAGTAACTTTGGCGCTCCTGCAGATCTCCTCAAATCTGTACGATCACGCAGGGAAGCTCTGAGCTCAACTTGCTCCATCGCTCTTTGAGTGACTTTGAGCTTTTTCATTGTAAGCACATCAAAGTTCTGTATAATCATCACTGGCAACACTTTTGGGTTCCATACTCATCATCATCATTTCAGACGAAAGAGGTCCACTGCTGAACATTGGCCTCCTTTAAGGCTCGCCAAACAGATCGGTCCTCCACTATGCGCATCCAACGTTATCCCGCAACATTAACATGGTTGTTGGAGGCCTACCTACACTGCATCTTCCGGTCCGAGGACGCCACTCGAGAACCTTTTGATCCCATTGGCCATCAGTTCTACGAGCGATGTGCCCTGTCCACTGGTGTCCACTGCCACTTGAGTCTGGCGATTCTTCGAGCTATGTCAGTTACAATTATAGTACGTCGTCTTCACAATTAGTCTATCCGCCTAATATTAGCTACGGGGTCGCAGTTGTCGCTCGCCTAATGCGGTCAACTACCTCCTTTCTACGCGTTATTGCGGTCACCCCGCATGCGGTGGTCAAATATATAATTGCCGCATCAGTTTTAAATAATATCGGGTACGCTTTTTTCCATGACTATTGTCACTAGCGTTTGTTTTTATGTCACTGTCACTAGAAACCCAATACACTTCTCACCAAACTACTTCGGCCAACGGACGTCGTCTTCACAATTAGTCTATCCGCCTAATATTAGCTACGGGGTCGCAGTTGTCGCTCGCCTAATGCGGTCAACTACCTCCTTTCTACGCGTTATTGCGGTCACCCCGCATGCGGTGGTCAAATATATAATTGCCGCATCAGTTTTAAATAATATCGGGTACGCTTTTTTCCATGACTATTGTCACTAGCGTTTGTTTTTATGTCACTGTCACTAGAAACCCAATACACTTCTCACCAAACTACTTCGGCCAACGGACGTCGTCTTCACAATTAGTCTATCCGCCTAATATTAGCTACGCGGTCGCAGTTGTCGCTCGCCTAATGCGGTCAACTACCTCCTTTCTACGCGTTATTGCGGTCACCCCGCATGCGGTGGTCAAATATATAATTGCCGCATCAGTTTTAAATAATATCGGGTACGCTTTTTTCCATGACTATTGTCACTAGCGTTTGTTTTTATGTCACTGTCACTAGAAACCCAATACACTTCTCACCAAACTACTTCGGCCAACGGACGTCGTCTTCACAATTAGTTTATCCGCCTAATATTAGCTACGGGGTCGCAGTTGTCGCTCGCCTAATGCGGTCAACTACCTCCTTTCTACGCGTTATTGCGGTCACCCCGCATGCGGTGGTCAAATATATAATTGCCGCATCAGTTTTAAATAATATCGGGTACGCTTTTTTCCATGACTATTGCCACTAGCGTTTGTTTTTATGTCACTGTCACTAGAAACCCAATACACTTCTCACCAAACTACTTCGGCCAACGGACGTCGTCTTCACAATTAGTCTATCCGCCTAATATTAGCTACGGGGTCGCAGTTGTCGCTCGCCTAATGCGGTCAACTACCTCCTTTCTATGCGTTATTGCGGTCACCCCGCATGCGGTGGTCAAATATATAATTGCCGCATCAGTTTTAAATAATATCGGGTACGCTTTTTTCCATGACTATTGTCACTAGCGTTTGTTTTTATGTCACTGTCACTAGAAACCCAATACACTTCTCACTACCACAATAATTTTAATGTCATCATAATAATTATTTATTTATTTCACTTCGATCATTATTTTTGAGGTCACTGGTTTGGTCTCGTGTTTCATTTCTCCTTAAGCATTTGCAATTCTTTGTATAATTTATTCTACAGCAACACAGACTTTACTTTGCGACGTCGAACTCAACACTTGACTCAACATGATTGACGGAAGTAGGGGGTCAGAGAGCACGCCAATAATAAACTGCGTCAGATGATACTGGGTACATACAATACATGTTATTCATTGTATGAGTTTGAACAATGTCTAGTGTAGAGAAAGCAAAAGATAAGGAAACTAAAAAGTTGTTACCATTTGATCTAGCTTTTGTCTTCTGGGAAACCGCGGGTTTTTAAGTTCTAGCTTTAGCGAAGCGAAGCGGAGTTTAACATTTGGTAGCATAGCATACGGTTGTGGTAACTCTGAAGATGAGCTCTGGTTGAGTTCGAAACGCGTCAGTGTAGCTTGGTGGTGGTGATGGTTGGGTTTATGTGATTTGTGTGTGTTCGTACAGTGTGGAGGTGGAGGAACTGCATGAACGCGCATTTCTTGCATAAACGTAACTATTGTAAGGTCGCGGGTGAGCAAAGTAATTGTTTTAGTTCATTAGCGAAGCTTGTTCGCCGCGGTGGTCTAGTGGTTTGACCCTCTCAAGCAGCGTCGTGGGCACAAATCCGGACACACTCCTCAGAGTATTTCAGAATTTATTATTATTATTATTGTTCCGTATTTCTAGAGTTTATCGTCTAGCTAGCACAAGGCGATCATTTGTTTTATAACTAATTTTGAATCCATACAAGTCGATAGCAAGATGGAACGCAGATGCGAACCAAACGCTTTCCAAAAAAAGGAACAACGAAACGCAGCACCTCTAAGACAGTGCTGCCAACGTAAAGAATTACTTCTTCGAAAAAAACCTCTTACCGCCGTGTGCGTGCGTCATCGCCGCTCCGCTCAAAGTTCCAATTTCAAATTTAGAAAATACTCAAAACCTAGCACCAAACAGACATAAGCGTCCATCAAGTCCAGATATACGCCTGTGGACGACAAATCACTGGGGGCCCCCAGGAGCTGCGTTCCTGGAGCCTAGGTAAGTGTCTGCATTTCTCTCTTTTGCTATCGAAGATTTTTCCCCGACAATTATTATTATTTATTTATTCTCAGACAACATAGATCCATTTTTTTGTTAGTAATAGCTTACAAGCTAAGTTAGTTCAACTAAAATTTATAATCGAAAATTCATAATCCATAATATGTGTCAAACTTTGAATTTAAATAACAAATAAAACTTAAAAGCATAACTAAAATTGATATGTGCGATACTTTTTAGTTTTACCATAAGCTTTTCGATGAAGGAAAAAATTGTGAGGAAACCTTTATGACCCTGGGAAGAAATTCAATGATAATGAAGTTCCCAATTCGGTTTGAGTCCGCGTGGGAACTACAACCCGAGCCCTCTCAATCTGAGACGAGGCGGTGCCGCAGGCACAACCCTTTTTATAATGGATTTATGTTTGTATACTTTTTTTACCAATTTTGAATATTTTTTGTTTTAGAATTCTAGTGTTCTTGGTTTTTATTTAATGTCAAGTTAGTCTCATTAAAGCTACTATACAGTGCAGACGTGTTTATCTGTTAGAATAGACTCATCAAACCCTTAAGGTCCAGTTTAAGCCCTTAAGGCCTCAGTCAGCTACAGAGGCCTATGCCCTGCATTGGGACGTGCCTATATAAGCTGAAATGTGTGTATGAAGCTAGGCCACACAGGTAATAAAGTAACTAAGCCTACACTAATATATATCGCTGTTTACCCTGAAGCTATAACAGACAGACAATCACCACCAGACAAACAATCCAGATAACGTGATGTAATTTTCTTTACTTACTTTTTATTAGCAGAAATAAATTAATACTTACTAAAAGAGTACCGGGTGCATTGACATAGCTAATCCATTATTGAGTATTATTTATGGGAAAACGCGCGTGTCGTATATAACTATATATTATTAATATTTTTTACAATGCATATGCTCGGAAAGTGCCTCTTGACGCGAGTCAACATATCTATAGAAAGTTAATCATCCCAGCACACTTTCGCAAGTGTGAAAAAATATTGTATGGATTTTACTTTACACACGCGTGCGGAAAAGTAACTTTTTAAATTTCCAAATCTCAAAAAGTTGTGTCCAAACTAGTGTTTAAAAAATAAGACTAGAGAGTTGTGTCTTCATAATTCAGCTTTGCACAAATAAGAAAATGTTTGATGCAACCCAATTAATATTTACTGATAAAATAACAAAACAGATTGTTTTAATATTAAAACACACAAATTTTAATTTCGTCAATAGTTTTGAAATAAAAAATTTAGTACTAAAATAATTCCTTGAGTCCATTTCGGACCGTACGACATCTGCGCTTTCAGTGCGCGCGCATGGCGTAACACGAACCAATCATGTTTACCCGTTCGCGCCTGTCAACCAATGAGCTTTCAGTGTGCGCGCATGGCGTAACACGAACCAATCACGGTTACCCGTTCGCGCCTGTCAAACAATGAGTTTTCAGGGCGCGCGCATGGCGTAACACAAACCAATCATGGTTCGTTCCGTTCGCGCCTGTCATGAAAACCCGCCACAGTGATGTTCATGAATTCCGTCCGGAGAATTAATTAAATTAAAATGGAGAGTTCAAGTGATGAATTTACATAGGACTTAACGCCACCTGACGTCCTAGACCAAGCACAAAATTAAATGTGATAGCCTCCTGCTGACTAAACCGATGCTGAAATATGTAAACATCTACGAGACTTTCCCTCAATGAAAGGTAAATAAGAACGCAACTTCTTTTTCCGAAAATGTTTATGAGCGCGCACAGACAGAGAGCGGTCTGGAGTTCCGAGTTCAGAGTTCTGCGTTCTTTCGAATGTAGTGAGTCTCTTACGATAACGCACACAGTAGGCGACTGGAACTCTCGAGCGATGAAAACACAGAACTCTGAACGCGGAACTCGGTACTCCAGACCGCTCTCTGTCTGCGCGCGCTTTTAGCCCCAATTTTTTTCCTCGCTTAATGCATTGTAAAATGTTGTATGATATACGTGTCGAAAGTAGGAAATTCCCCACTCATGTCGGCTAAACCAAACTCGCTTCGCTCGTTTGTTTAGATCTCCGCCTTTCGTTGGGAATAGCCTACTTTCCGCACTTGTATTATAAATAACTATTTCAATTCAATAATAAAATTAGGTGTGATTGTGATTCACATGCATATTTTGCACGAAATAAACTTTTTATAATGAACATTTTCCTTTAGGTCACCATAAAGAATATTAACCAAGTAACAACGAGAGGGGGAGAGAATAAGGGAGAGAAGGACCAAGGACCGACATTTGCTCTTGCCTACGCTTATATTTATCTACGCTGCCACGTAATATATTATAACGTGGAAGTGAGATAAGTGTAATAATATAATACAGAATAAATAAGTGCTTTAATTTATTTTAATTACTGTTGTTCCGTATTTCTAGAATTTATCGTCTAGCTAGCACAAGGCGATCATTTGTTTTATAACTAATTTTTAATCCATACAAGTCGATAGCAAGATGGAACGCAGATACGAACCAAACGCTTTCCAAAAAAGGAACAACGAAACGCAGCACCTCTAAGACAGTGCTGCCAACGTAAAGAATTGCTTCTTCGACAAAACCTTACCGCCGTGTGCGTGCAGTGTCGCCGCTCCGCTCAAAATTCCAATTTCAAATTTTAAAAAAATACTCAAAAACTAGCACCAAACAGACAAGCGTCCATCAAATCCAGATATACGCCTGTGGACGACAAATCACCGGGGGCCCCCAGGAGCTGCGTTCCTGAAGCCTAGGTAAGTGTCTGCATTTCTCTCTTTTGCTATCGAAGATTTTTCCCCAACAACTGTGTCATTATTATTTTGTTACATTTCACGTCCGTTACTATTTTAATGCGATGTCTTTGAGAATGTCAAACGTACACTTTTTGCACCGAATATTAACCTAAAAACCGGCCAAGTGCGAGTCGAACTCGTACATGACGGGTTCCGTACCTCCGTACAAATTATTTTTATTGTTACTTTGAACATAAAACTACCGTGGGACTCACTCAGCGAAAAAAATCGAGTTTAGTTCGACAGATCCCTTTGTTAGATGAACTGACAGACAGCGGAGTTTCTGTAATAGGGTTGAGTTGGTATTGTTTGGGTACGGAACCCTAAAAACTATGAATAGCTTTGCCTGTGTTTGGTTTTGACTGTTATTAAAGTAACGTAATGCAAACAAGCGTCACTAAAATTGTCGTCGAACTCGAATCATCATCATCATCATTTCAGCCGAAAGACGTCCACTGCGGAACATAGACCTCCCCCAAGGCTCGCCAAACAGATCGGCTCTGCGCCATCCGCATCCAATGCGTTCCTGCCACCTTAACCAGGTCGTCGCTCCATCTTGTTGGAGGCCTACCAATTACATTCATCTTTTTTAATAGTTTCTTTTACTTTGCAGACGGTTCTTAAAGAAAAACATTCCCACTGGATTAGGAATAAACGGGATGTAGGTATATATGTTATTGGCAGATAAATTATCTTCTAGGTTCATAGAAGTGCATTAAAAAAGGGATATTTTGGATTTTCCCGCGGGACAGAGAACGGGAGTTGCCCATAATTTTATCCTCTCCGCCGGCGAAGTCGCGGGCAAAAGTTAGTGAAGCAATAAAAAATCATAAACAAAAATAACTTTATTTAATCCCTTTCAAAAACGCCAATTGTATTTGATCAAGTGATAACCCTTTGATCTCAGGAACCCATTGATAAGTAAAAAAGGCACAGAAGAAGCCAACGGCAGAGAAGAAGTAGAAGATTGGACCCGGGCCTACGATGACCAGGAACTCATTGAACAGCATGAGACCAATAAAACTCATGCTCCATTGGATAACGAGGACAATGCTGTTGCAGAGACCACGGGCCTGGAAAAAGAAGACGTGTACATTGTAACTTTTTAAGTCATGCTGTACACACTTATAGCATACTAGCGACCAGCCCCTGCTTCGCACGGGTGCAATTATGCATGTATTATCCATATAAACCTTTCTCTTGAATCGAGTGATTCAAGACTCTATCTATTAAAAAAAACCGCATCAAAATCCGTTGCGTAGTTTTAAAAATCTAAGCATACATAGGGACAGACACTCAGCGGGAAGCGACTTTGTTTTATACTATGTAGTGAAGATGGAACCATTTCTTCCCGTGTATGTCCTAAAGGGTGACTGAACGCAGTTTAATCCGTGAAAATACGGATCTATAAAACACGATCAGAATTAGGATATTTCTTTTCGCCCTACTTTCGAATCAAATCCGTAATTACAAGCAAATCTGTATTCAATTCGAACTTTCCCAGTTTGCAAAATGTGTCGGAGTTCTAAGTTCGTGCATTAGAGAGCACTAACTGTCCACTCTCACATCAGGGTTCTTAGTTGCCTAACACCCTCGAGAAAATATAGGTCATCCTATTCAACAATTGGATAGCCGAGTGGTTAAAGAACCTGTCCACGACGCTTAAGGCCTCGGGGGTCAACCCCCAGTCGGGTCAGATATTTTTATAAATAATACGAATGTATCTAATCTATTTAAGTTTATTTTATCCGTCGCCTAGTTTTTTTTTACATAAAACCAACTCGTGATTGACCTCTTTCACCTGATATAAAGTCCAGATGACGCCAAACGTCTCTCTAACTGCTTTAGTAAAAGCCTTTTCACAGCCTTGAAGAGTCCGAGGTTGTATTTATGAGAACCTACAGACCATGGAAGCGAATTCCATTGCTAAGCAGGTCGTATGTTAGTAGTCATATCACAAGCTTTGCTTATTTTAGGGACTAGGTCGATGGTGTTAATTAAATTGTCCCGTGTGACTTGATGTTTTTAAAAAAAAAAAAAATTGGCACGATTGACACCAACTGAACTAGTAAGCTAAGCGAAGCTTGTACTACGGGTACTAAGCAACGAATAAACACACTTACATAGATTAAACAAGCAAGACTGGAGCACAAACATTCAAATTATTCACATAAAAATCTGCCCCGACCAGGAATCGTTCCCGGGACGTCAAGCTTCGGCAAATAAAAGCATGCAAAGATTACCTCTGGCAAAAACGCTTCGGACAGAATAATGAATGGTACAACGGCAGCTCCTAAAGTATATCCAAAGTTGTACACGTAGATGAGTACAGCAGAGAACCAGTGCGGTGCCCAGCTCAGCTGGAGCTGTGTCCCCAACAACAGCGTGCACACGCCTGATGCCAACGAAGACATTATTAACAGCATCTGAAATATTTAAGTTTTTAGGAACAGAACAACGAAACTCTTTCACTCTTTAGGGATCACGATTCCTTTTATTGTATGTCTTCTGTTAAAGCTCATATGCTCTGAATGTGTTAGTAACATTACTGACTAAGCTTTTTCTTTATCAACATATTTTTTGGTAGGTATTTAAATCTATAACCTTCAATTCAACTTTTTTAGATAATTTGAAATCAACACAGGCTTAAATGCAGTAGGGTGAGTGGGGGTAAGATGAAAGGCAGTGTAAGATGAAAAACTACTCTTTGTACCGGGTGCTACGAGTGGTTTTTCATCTTATTTTTTTTAATTCAGTTAATTTGCTCAAACCAGCCTAAACCAATCGAGCTAGAGACTCGAAATATGCCAGACATGTATCTTGAGAGTCATAAGGTTGCACTACGAAGAGAATAAAAGGGGTTTTTTAATACTGACAGACTGCAGAGCTGTCATAGACGGGTCCCACAGAAATAATAATAAAGAGGATAGAAATGCCTTAGTTCCTATTTTCTTCCGGAACTCGTGTCGCTACTTCATCCCCTCTACTTACTGTGTTAATGCACACATGCAAAAGACCGGAACCGTACTACGCAATCACGCACACAATTACTAAAATTTTTGCTTACAAACAATTATGAACCTTACACCTTAGAGATAGCGTTGAATAACACTCAACGTAAGTCATACCCACATTTACACAACGGCGCCATTTATTGGCCGCGTCGGCATTATGTCTGTACTAGTCGTAACCTGTTTTTTTGTCCGTACCACGAACTTTTGTGCAAGACGGAAGGGTTATCAAAAATTACTTTACATTGCTGCGTATAATTCAAAACGATCTGCGTTTTTATGAGTAGCAATGGTATATGAAGTTCCGTGTTAATAACGTGTAAACCAATTCATAGTGAAATATTTTCTCAAGTTGTATTTTGATATAAACCGCATTATTACATTAAATTAATACATACCAATGAAATGTAATCCCCTTATTAGTGTAATTACACAGTGTGGACGAGTTTCCGCAATTGCTAATGCTGCAAAACACCATTTTAAAGCACTTGTTGTCATACCCACGTTTCAAATAGCACTGAGCCACAAGTCGCGCGCTTGTGACCTACGAGTCACAAGCGCGGCGCCAAGGTCACGCGTCTAAGGCACTTCTATCCTCTTTATTATTATTTCTGTGACGGGTCCATATGGGGTTGTATAAATTAACAGAGGTCATGCAATGTTTGTCATAACTCTTTTTACTCTGAATTCATTATTTTTCGTCGTAACCGTAATTTTTTCAGAAATTTTGAAACTGTCATCCTGTACAACTCTATATGTTAGGTTAGGTTTGTTTGATAACAATTCTGTATAAAATTACGGTTTCGACGGGAAAAAAATTATGAATAACAAAAGTTATGACAAACAGTACATTATGAATTTTAATTGTATGGGAAATAAATGGATCCCGTTATAGACTTGATATACAGCAGATATTTTGCAGGTCATAGATGTGCACTAAGAAGGACTTTTTGAAATTCCTTCAGACGGAACATAATAAAAGCGATTGTTATTTTTGTTTCAAAGTGGCTCCGGGCCGACACAGATTTGGCTAGTTTTCTAACTAGATTTGTGTCTTGGAATTGTTTAGGTAATGGCATCAACGACTTTACTATGATCGTTAATTTTACTTATACTTTATACACCGTGAAATTTTAGTGGTTGTTTTCCCGAAACGAGGTGATTTAGTTTCGATTGTACAATCGATTTATAATTACTATTTTGACTAGAGTCAAAAATCCAATTGTGAAAAAAGAAAGTCGAAAATGACCGCAAACCAATAGTAACGCTTCGTTGGTACCTAACCTATCGTACGATCGTGCGCTACTTGTACCAACGAAGCGTTACTATTGGTTTGCGGTCATTTTCGACTTTCGTTTTTCACAATTGGATTTTTGACTCTAGTCAAAATAGTAATTATAAATCGATTGTACAATCGAAACTAAATCACCTCGTTTCGGGAAAACAACCACTAAAATTTCACGGTGTATATATATTTTTTAAATAGATAGTTACCTTCCTCCCACATCTATCCACAAGCGATACGCAGATAAGACTGGATGTAAGGAAGACAATAGCAAGGAGTATCGCGCATGTGTTGGGATGCATGGTGGGAACTGCTTGCTGGAAGAGAGGCTCGGCGTATACTGTGACAGCGAGGGAGCCCATGAGGACCGACATGCACACCAGGGATGATGTAACCATTAGAGCTCGCTTTGAAGATCGAGATTTTTCTGTGGAAAAAATGGAGTTTTTTGTGTAAATATAAGAGAAAGAAAGCGAACATGCGGGTCACTTGATGGGAAGCAATTACCGCCGCCCATAGATACCGGCAACACTGCGTTACCGGCCCTTTGAGATATAGATAGGCTAATTTTAAAATTATATACTTGTAGCTTAGTGGCTTTGCACGCGTAACGATATTTTAAATAAATAAACCATAGCACGATTGACACAGATTGACCCAGTCCCAAACTAAGCAAAGCTTGTACTATGTGTACCAGACAGCGGATAAACATACTTAAAGACCGTGTTTATTTTCAGTGTCTACCGTGTTTCCCGTGTGTGTTGTAAAAAGCAGCTAAAAGATTGACGTGAAGTGGGTAGCAGCGCTTTTAAATGTTATTATGAACCCCAGACTCCAGCATTACCGAATGGGAGGGAAGGAGAAATCAAATCACCACACTATTCGCTTCCAAGCACTCGCTGGCAAGATTTTAGTAAAGACCGTTAGGACGGTCTTGGCTTAAAAAAATAAATCGTTAAACCTTAATATGATGACAGTTCCACAGGTACTTTTTGACACTACTCAGGGAGGTCAAACAAGTCAGTAGAAGTCAAAATATTTCCTTAATTATTTGCATGAAATACCTACTTACTAAAAACTTAGTCTTCAAACTTACTTAGGAATTTCAGTTGTGATATAAAGCTGTTTTGAGTATTCCATTCAATTGGATCGCTTTGATTTTTTTCAGTCTTATCTGCCATAAGTGTTGCTTGAGCTTCTGAAATTACAAAAATATGGCTTAAAGAAAAATTATAAACATAATTTCATGTGGGTACCGTAAGGTCGAGGTACAGTCAACCAATTTGATTCCTAGACCATCACAGAACCATGCCGTTGTGATATTTTACTAAACTTCATTCGATAAGCATTTTTATTGACAAATAAAATAATT
This sequence comes from Archips crataeganus, assembly GCA_947859365.1. Taxonomy (NCBI): domain Eukaryota; kingdom Metazoa; phylum Arthropoda; class Insecta; order Lepidoptera; family Tortricidae; genus Archips; species Archips crataeganus. Next base: position 13,701,937 of record OX402067.1, on the reverse strand, counting down.
TAATATGATACACACATAAAATTAAAAACAATAAATATTTAAAAAAAATCTTGATGGTTAAAACTTAATTGAAAATTGATAAAATAAGTTTAAGCCCCCGATTTGAAGCATTTATGTAACGAGAGATAATGAACAAAACGTAATAAACGTAAAAGCTTTTTATAATTGGCTAAGTAAAGTTTTTTGAAGTGGTGCTAATTATATTTTTTTTCGACAGTCATCGACTTAGAGATCGAGAAACTGCAGCTGTTTTATTTTTATCTCCTATTATTTATCGGAAATATTTTTTAAGTGTTCGAGATGACATTTGTGAAATTTTATGGCTGACTTCGAGCCTGAGTCCTTACTAATTATAAGAACTCCTTAGTAGAAATAGAAACAGCTTGAGTTCTGTTTCGTAGATATGAATTGGGGATGTCTATTTTTTTGCAATGTATTAATAAATCGAAAACCATATCGAGATAAATGCTTTTTAACTCGTTTCCTGTAGTTATTTAATTTTGATATTATGTAATGAATTTATTATATAACAAATAAGCAATGACATTCATTTGACATTGGTGTAAATTGCGTGACCGGTCCAAGTCGTACAATGCGCAAGAGGTGCGCGTGCATGGCGCGGCGGGCGCGGGCCAGCGGGAACAGCCTCCTGAAGGCAGTGGCCGATGCACTGTCCGGCCCTTTTATGAGGCACTGGCTATCTCTGCACGCACCTATGCCTCCATTTCAACGGCTTATATGATTTAAGTTTGTAATTTTTTGTATTGGATTTTTATTTTGTTTTAATTGTAATCTGTGCTGTGACATGTCTTTTGATTTAATATGTGTTTATTGAATCAGGCGTTACTTTAGTTACTTTACTTTAGTTCATTAATATGTGTTTTTATTTTTATTTTCATTTTAAATTGTGACATTTTAATTATAATTTTACTAACAATAGATGATAAATTTTTATTTGTATGCTTTTTACTAACAAAAAATGGATGTAAACAATGTCTGAAAAATGAATAAAATTATTATTTATTCTGTGGTTAGAATTTACGCGTGGATTATACTACGGAGTTTGATTTGGACCCGCTGTCTGACATCTAGCACTTTGACAAATGGCAACATTCGTTTGCACAAACATCCTTTCACCCCAAAGGCGATCTTCTCCGTACCCTCGTGGGTAGAACCGTGGGCAGTCAGCCAACACCAACCATATCGATGACTTTAGTTGATGCCTCGATTTCATCATTTCCATTGCAATCCCACAGAGCAATTCCGATTGTAGCCCTCTCCATCGCCCTCTGAGTAACTTTAGAGCTTTCTTATGAGGCCCATCGTTAGCGGCCACGTCGCAGTCCCACTAGTTAACACTAGCAACACACACTGGTTGACTTGAGATACTGCTGCTGTTGGTATATTGGACGACAAGTATGCATACTATAAGTTTTACTTCTAAGCATAAAGATATCGCGGAGCTTCCCGAACGCTGCCGAGCCGAATCGGATTCGTCGATCGACCTCTTCCTCGCAGAGGATTAACGTAGCATAGTGTTCTACAAAGTGCCGCTGAAGGAAGGGATTTTACAATACCTTTATCTTCTAAGAGTCTGTTTTCTACATTAGGATCTAGTTGAAGCTTAATACTAGCAATTCCCATTTGAACTTCTTTGGATGTAACGTCAGTCCATCGGTAGAACGCCAGCGCTTTTGCTGCTTCCTGAAAAATAATAATAATCATCATCATCCTAGCCTATTATACGTCCCACTTTAGGGCACAAGCGTCCTCTTAGAATGAAACTGCTTGGGCTATAATTTTCACGCCGGATTAGAAACTTCACTTCACACACAACATTGAATTGGTTCTCAGGTTTCCTCACGATGTTTTCCATCACCGTAAAGCTCGTGGTAAGTTGATGCTCGTGGTGGTGGATGTAGTTTCGCACAATAATCCGAAACACTCAGAGGTGCGAACCCGAGTTTGAACCCACAATCCTCTGCTTGAGAGGCCATAGGGCAAACCAAGCTGAAACGGCTTTTTCGGTCTTGAAACGCAAGAATTTTTATATGTGCGTTCACGGATTTTACAGAACTAGGTAGGTAAGAGTCAACAAAATATTTGTAATAAGCGTTTCTTTAGGCGCAAGCCACACAGAAGAGACGTGGGACGGGGGCGCGTCGCAGTCCGCGTTGTTTGTTCGCAGGCCGCGTCTCCGCCCCGTCTCTTCTGTCTGCTTTGGATCGCGGCGCTTTATACATTTAGTATGAAAATTAATTCAATGAGCGCCGCGACTACAACGTCCCACGTGTCTTCTGTGTGGCGTGCGCCTTACAAACCTTTTCTTTACCAACTAGCATTAAGTAGGTCGGGGATTCCTTCATCATCATCAAGAAAACGATACTCAAGATTGACATTGACATGAAGATATGGACCACTGTGTTGTAGGAGAAATAGCCCCCGTATATGTAGGACAGAAGTATGCCAAGGAAATAGCAGGTTCCTGAAATGAATAACAAATAATAATTAATATCCCGGTATCCTGTGACTGAGAAAAACAGATTTTGAGAATACGAACAAAAAGATTTCAGTCAGATACAGAAGCCCTACCACGAAGTGCATAATTCGAACTTCGTTTCGTGCCGTCCCGCTCACGCTAATATGATTTGACACGAGAGTGAGAGGGATAATACGATACGAACTTCGATTTTCGAATTTCGTAGTAGCGCCTCAGTGTATTTAGTTAGCATTACGATATCTCAGGTTTTTTCATACATTAGACCAAAATTTAGAATGCAGGACCTTGAAATAGGCTAAAAAAATCGAATGGACGCTGTTAATCCAAAACACTGTATCTACAGTTAAAGTGTTTTGTATTTACAGGTTACCCCGGGATACTTGACACTAATCGACCTAGTCCCAAAGTAAGCAAAGCTTGTGTTATGTATGTATGTATGTATGTAAAACTCTTTATTGTACATAAAACATGAAAATGCTATGCTATTATGGGTGCTAAGACGAATAAACAATAAACAGATAGCAAGTCTCGAGAGCAAACATTCGTATTTTTCATACATAATAGGTATCTGAACCCGAGACCTCAACCTTCGTAGTCAGGTTCTCTAACCACTAAGTCATCCGGTCGGTCGGAAGGCCAAATTTGACCCACTTCTCGCGGTTGGATTAACTTCAAATATAGTATATTATTATATATGTGTTGCGGCTGTCCTTTGGCCATCTCTTGGGTGGTTCGGCAGAGGCAACTTCAATGAAGGATTCTATAATTTTTCTTCAGCAAATAAGTATTTATTCTGCTCTGATTTTCTACAGGATTTGTACAATATATTAACAAAAATGGTGCGCTCTTATCTCGCTTGGTGTTGTTTGTTTGTTTATACTCTTTATTGTACAAAAGGAAAACAAAAAGGTTACAGAAAAAAAAATTATAAGTACATAGCCGGACTTATCCCTGTTGTAGTCTTCTTCTTCTTCTTCTTCTTATTTAATAGCTACTGGGCCACTAGGCTTGTGCCAATGTCAGTTAATTGCTCTCTTTATCGTAGTCGTAGTTACGGTTGTAAGAAAATAATGTTTTTGACACTGACAACCGTCGCGATTGCAGCGCCCTCGTGCGGTCGTCGTTCTTAATTGAGCGCAGTAGCGTTGTTTTCGCTTGACATCACCAGAGGGCGTCAATATGTGTACATTGGATATAATAATTAACAATTATCTAGACAAATATTTACCTATACAGTTAACAGAAGAAAATTCAGCAAAAAAGCTTGTATTAAAACTGAAAATTAAAAAATATATGAACGCAGTTTCTCTTGTCACTGAAATCGATGACATGGTTCCTAATAGCAGATTTTTGTGTGTCTTACAGTTCGACCACGACACCGCGCGACCCGCTTAGCGGCGAGCGTTTTTTCTGTTCACGCAGCACACGCAAATTGATAAAACGCTCGTCGCGCCGCCGGTCGAGCGAAGTCATAGCCGGACTTATATAGCTTCAGACTTAATTTATCAGTATATATACAGTAGGTATACCCCAGCCCCATAAACTTACCAGGGCAGGCAGACATTGCGCCTCTGATCTTGTCCTCAGCAATTTCTGTGATGTAGATGGGTGAGGCAGCTTGTCCCGCGGCACCGACTCCAGAGAATGCCACCGCCACAAGGACTGTCGTCACGTTGGAGGTCATGGAGATCATCGTCCAAGCGAGCTGGAAATTACAGATTCAATGACCAATCCCATGATCCAAGAAGCTAGCTGGCATTACTTCACATCACACGCTAGTAAAATGCTTGCTCTTTGTATGAAAGGGCTTGAACCGTAGTTAACACGCGGGCCCAGTACGATTTGAGAACTTTACACACACCGTTGAATTTCTTCGCAAGTGTGTCCTGGTTGCCTCACAAGTAACGATGTTTTTCTTTCTCGTAAAGGTCATGGTAAAATCTAATTTAATTCCGCACACACATTTCGAAAAAGTCAGTTGTGGGACCCCATACTCGAACCGACGACAGATACAGATAACAGATTACAGTAACAGATAAAAATCAGCTGTTACTCACCGGCTTCGCACAACGGTGGCAAAAGACTATTTTAAACCTCAGGGCGCCTGTTGCTGATTATAGTAAATAAAAAATCACTAGATGGCAAACACTTTATTAAAATTATTAAGTTTTACACTAGAATAGTGTTCGGGACTGACCTTTTTCACTGTTAAATCACACTCTTACACTGAATATGGAGTACTTAGCAATCCGCGAGACTGTTGAGGAAGCAGCTTACTTCAGGTGTCCTGTCCTGGAGTCACTTTCCACTCGAGTTACCCTCTGCAGTTCAGATTAATGGGGCCAAGGAGAAGAGCCAGCACCGAGCTTGAGAACCCGCCTTCTTATTAGAATCTAGCGATAGTGATGCGATGTGATGTTACGCGATACGATGCGATACGATGTAATACGATGCGATATGATTCGACACGATGCGATACGATGCGACCCCTAAGAAAACAATAAAAAATCGGTTGAAGATACCAATAGCCATGGTGTGCCAGACGGACACATACCATATTAAGACAAAGAGCTACTTACATTTGCTGGGTTTGAGGAAATTCACTAAATATCTGCCATCCGGTTATTTTTAATATAGTTATTTAAACATGGGCTACTGTTTGCCCTAAGAAATATTATTAATTTCTATTTTTAATTAAATCGGTAAGTAGATGGTATTCTAAACTTTTTTATTCTTAACGGCCGCTCTTGAAATGACCAACTTGTGTGGTGGCGCTGTATTTATGCGGCGGTTTAGGGAACTATTTCATTCGAGTCATTTGATGGGTGAATGAGCTGACAGTTGTTATCGACGGTTTAAGCACGATATTAGAGTTCGCCGCGAGAGGGCGCTGATATCAATTTTTCACGTTACACATTCTATTTAAGAGGCTATAGGCCAAACCACTAGGCTACCAGGACTAAGTACAATTCCACGACAATATTCAATAATAGTCATCATTATCTCTAGCCTATATACTTCTCACGCTGTGCACAGGTCTCGGGATGGCTTGGACTGTAGTTCCCGAGTGAGCTCAACGCCGACTGGGAAATTTAACACACACAATTGAACTGCTGCACATCGTTTCCTCACCATATTTTCCTTCCCCAAAAATCTTTCGAAATTGACTCGTGAATGACATTTAAAATTTACCGTGAGATTTTTGGTGTAGGAAAATATCGTAAAAAGCCTGCATACACCTGAAAAGCAGTTATGGTGTATGTGAAATTTCTGATCTGCGCTGGGCCCGAGTGGGATCGACAGCCTTGACCCTCGCATTCAAACTTTGGAATCAACTTGCAATCAGTATTTCCGGACCGGTACAACTTGTGGATCTTCTAAAGAGGGGAGATCTGTCCCCAGTTGATGATGATGGTGATTTTTTTTTCGTATACCGTCCCTTCGTGGGCGCATCTAATAAGATGACAGACAGAATAGTAACAGTAACAGTACAGTACAGTAGTAGGTACTTACAACAAATGACAATCCGAAAAAAATGGTAGCATACTTCCTTCCCAGCTTGTTGTACAGAGTCCCACAAAATGGTGATACTACCAAGGCACCAGCATTCACCAGGCTCCCGAACAGCGATATTTCGAAGGTGGTCATCGGTCTTGCCAGTACCGTCGAGTTGGAAGAGAATATACCAGCAGTATTGGACGGCCAGCCCATTACGAAACCTGTCATTGTACCTTGATAAGCCACTGGAATACAAAATGCGTACCGTTATTTTATAGGCTGCTTGAATCTTTATAGTCAAAATGTACAGAGTGATTTGGGAGATGTGGGCAGGACCAATTCTACCGGATTCAGTTAATTTTAGGATACTTTTTCATACCAGTATAGCTCGTATTTTCCAAATATAATTCGCTTAAGTCCTGTCCCTGCGACAGAGTGCCCTTATGGCTGGCAGCATTTCCGCGCTGAATTGTGTGTGATGCCAATACGTTGGTCGAATTAAAAAAAAATCCATGTTTTACACACTTCATTTTTGTAGAATATCATATCACTCGATGTAAAGATACAAAAAATGGACTGACCCACGAGACATGTCAAAATTTGCACTCCCAACGATTTGTTCATTTTTGTTTACGCTTAATTCACATTAAATGCTTTATTATTATCACAAAATAATTGTTTCCTTTTGACTGAGACGAGGAAAGTTTTCCCTCTGTATTTATGCGGATGTATCTTTACATTGTTTTCATTATAATTACAGTAAATAACGTTCCTATTTGATATTGCATTAGATTACTTAAATTGTTACGTTTCATAGGGTAAATGTACTCTTTACTGACATGTTAGTAAGTGAGTTATTTGATACGAATAGCAAAGAAGTTAGGCAACGTCGCAGGAGACCGATGAGCTGGCTACCTCGGACAAAGAATTAGCTTAATTATGCTATGCTATGCTAAAATATATAAATATATTATATTTTTTCAGATTTACGAATGTAGTTAAATTACAATTTTTAAGCACAATAGATACGCTATTTGAGACTAGGGATCGCCAATGCGGATCGGAATTATTCCTTAACATTCCTGTCCATGATAGAATCATTAATTTTATAGTAGGTACGCTTTAGATATTAATATAATTCTTGACGATGCATTTGAATTTTTTATCTGTTTGGTATGTTATTTTTTTATATTTAACGACTTTTTGATTTTAGCCAGTCTGTAAGATGGGACTTCAAGCTTCCCTGTGTTTTTAATAGCCTTTGTCTTATCAACGTTAGTGGAAAAATCACATATGTTTTTTTTTGCATACATAATGTCCATATACAGTGCTTTTACCCTTTTACCCGAGTCCGCCACGTCACTTCTCGTGCTGGCGGTTTGCTATAGGACAAATCTGATAACGCTTGAGACTTTGTTAAATAAACTATAATAAAGACGTAGAATGAGACGAACGATGGATTAGCAGAATGTCGTTTTATCTTCCTAATATAAAAATTAAGAGTATTCTTATTTGTTTTTATTAGCAAAATGTTTACGCGAAGAAATCTAAGATTTTTGTATAATTTATTACGCTGTTCGGATAGTTCCAATAGATGGCACCACTCGCTTTTATTGGCGTTTGCAAGCGATTAATGTTTTCGAATACTTTGGTTGGGGGGGGGGGGGGGGGTGGTGTGGTGTGGTGTACTCGACGCGTACAGCCAAATTGAAATCCTGTTCGGTTAACTTGATTAACCCTTACGTTTTAAAAAACCTATTGCTATCAAATGTATTGCTAATAAAATAAATAAATAAAATAAATAAATATTAGGGGACAATCTTAAACAAATCGACCTAGTTCCAAACTAAGCAAAGCTTGTACTATGGATACTAGACGACGATAAACATACTTATACAGGGTTATTTGTAATTCACTAGCATCCTTTTAACCCTAAACTCCTACCTACCACTTAAACAAATGTTTTTTGTTTTACGGCTTTTGTCATAACTTAATATTTATGGTGTAATAACGTTTTGAAAATTTGAGATTACCTACCTCTTATTTATACGATATTCTGTGTATTTGTATTGGAAAAAAAGTGTTTCATTTTAAAAAGTCGTAAAACAAAAAAACATTCGTTTGAGTGATAAGAATCACGCCTTTTTTTACCTATTCCCAAAATGTATTGTACTGAACTCGTTATATGGGTATTAATTTTTTTTGAAAAAGTTTTAATAACAAACCTTGTTTAATGAGACCGGTCAAAGGAAAAAAGAAAAAAGGGGATTGGAGGATTGACAGGAGAGATGTCAGAAATAAAAACGAGATAACTTAATAAGAGAATCAAAAGATATTAAAATAATCCTTAGAATTTGATCCGCGATTGTGCGAGTGAAGTGTAGTGTGGTGTGTGTGTGTATTTTCCAACGGTTATTTCCTCATACTTTCCACAAATGTGACAATTTGAAATGACTATGAATTACGACGTTGGGAGTTACAGCAACGAAAGCTTTATAAACAACAGTTGATTTATTTACCAATCATCATATAGCGAGACCGTGTAAAGCTGAGGGAAGGCTTCGCCTAATCAAAGATAGCTATATTTGGTTTCCAAAGAAAGAAACATCGAGAAATGTCAACTTGATGTCTAACCTAAGGGACAGACGGGTGAAGTTATAATAACAACAAGCTTGTGATATTGTGTTTGGGATTAAATGACTATAACTCAGTGTCTATTGAATCGGGAGTGTTCTAATAATGAGAATCGTGTAGAGAATTAAATGGTGTATCAGTGTGAAGTACTGCCGTGAGTCCAAAATGATATTTCGCAGGATAATTTAACTATTTTCAGAAATAGCGGGAGCCTAGAGGCGCGTAACGTCAGCTGTCACGTGGAATAGAAGAATAGAAGTGAGGAGTCTACGTCAAAGGATGATGGAGCGAAGACCGAGAGGGATCATTTGACGTGTAAGTCAAAATACTGATGTTTTATTGGGGATTTATGGGGAATGTGGACAATGGAGTATTGATGAATTACATGAAAATATGACAGGGATTAAAGTGACGACTGGAAATCCAATAATAATTTATATCTTAAATCAAAGCATAATGGACTTATTTCCAGTATATTATTATATCCATCACACGTCAGTCATTGGAACTATTGGACCAATATAATTGACATCGCAGAAATACATGATCTATGGAATCTCCTGAATCACATCAGGATTGAATAATGATTTTGATACATTATTAATATATAATTTGTTTGACATGGATATCCATTCACTGGATATGACAGCGGGTTCCTGATTGGAGTTCTGCTGAGAGCTGCGAGATGCCGTAAGCTGTGAGGAGAGCTGCTGGAGTATGGAGATGCAGACTTCGGGGCTGTATGCTGGGAACGCGATGCGTTTGGACCATAATCTTAGCTAAGTGTCTTTATAATTTTATTTAACGTGGCAGTAGGAACTTATACGAATATTAAGAACTTCTATCAGTTATATCGGCCCTCAGTATATTTTAATCAAACGCGATCTTAACTTAAACCTACCGGGGTTGACTCGTGCGACTAAAAATTTATTGAAATTATACATATAGAACAAAACTACATAGTAAGATAGATGTTTAGGTCAACGAAATTTAAGGTTCAATTTTAAACAAAATTTTGATGAACAGTTAATGTCAAGATGAGTAATAGGGTTCTATTTATCTAATACAAATAAACATGACAATAGGTTTAAATATTCAAATTTTAGAACAGGCCAATTGAATCTTTGTTTAAATAAATTAGAATGTCTATTGGCATTTGATATCGAGAAACCATCTTGGGTTGAGCTATACAATGTTTTGAATTGATTTTATTTTTATTGTCTTTTCTCTTGGAATTATTATTTAAATTTAAATCTGTTTGAAATCCGAAAGGAATTATCTTCGATAATTGACAGTGGATCTGAACAATATTCTGACTGAGAACCTTGTGCGTTTATGTTGTCGTACCTTCGTCTTGAAGTAATATTTGAAGTGAATATTATCTGAGATATTGAAGACCTCGTCTTGAAGTAATATTTGAAGTGAATATTATCTAAGCTACCGGAGATCTTGTAACCTACTGGGGAACCTATCTTCGATAATACCACAGAGTATTTAAACAGTGAAACAGTTGTACCTCCTAGGTAAGGACTCCTAGTATAATTTTAGTAGGGTTTATTGCTATTTAACCTTGTGGTTTTACTATGAATTTAGTTTTGGGAAGTAATTGATCAATTACTGATAGAAATGGATAAACGGCCATATTATTACTGTTTATTACCTTTGTTGTGCTGTTATACAAGTCCATTTAGACTTATGATGTATTGTATTATTTATTTTATTTGTTCTTGTGAAAGAATATCATTTTCAGAATTCATCCCTTGATTTTGGTATAAAATCTGTTAACCTATTAGAACCTAGAATGGGGTTTTCATAATACTTGAGACTAAATTAAACCACTAATACTTACCAGTCCTCAATATTAACCTTGAATAAAATCAGACCAGTATAGAGAAAGTATTTCCCACACTTCTATCCGTACTATTACTCTGAGAGTGGGGAAGTGACAATACTGGTAGGCACAAATGCCAGTATAGTTACGACCGACCAAGTGAAATGGTCCTGATAGCACGCAGCTACACCATCACGTACCATAGTACAGACGATACAGTTGCGATGGCTAGGCTAAGCATCGGTTGATGTGAAGCTTTCATTATGCGGTCTGTAGATTATCAAAATTATTATTTTGGGTGCGAGGATTGGCGATATACGTATGGTCTCCAGGGGCCAATTCTGCCTCTGGCGTGCTGAAAGTTGCCCCCTAGTGTTCGGTCTGACCAATCGGCACGTAGTGATTATGCGTAATCCAACGGGGTGTCTACTTACTCGCTCGGCAATAGGAGTCGTTAGTGAGGTTGTGGCTAAGGATAAAACATCCCTAGAGGTGATCCGTGCAGAATTGGGTGTCTTAGGGAGGTACGTGGGGGGAGGCCAATTACTCGATCTGGGTTGTAGACCAAATAATGGAGCGTCCTTCAGCTTACTCATACACTAATCGAAGTACCTTCTTATTATACTAGAGTCTAAGGGGGGAATAGAAGTAGTCTCAAGTGAGTAGGGTAGTTACTCCGTGTAAATTTTAGGAGTAATAAAATCCTACCACAGGGGTAACTACATTCTTGTTTGTCCTCTTACTCATTTGGTGACTGATACATACGATCTATAGACGGGCGACATAGCTTGTTATTCCCTTGCAATGGTCGTGGTAGGTTCGAGGAAGAGCGACCAGTGTGGTGTCGAGCTCTACTGGATGGAGCGGGGAGAGGGCTCCTCCTATACGAGTATAAACCATATTGCTATACAATGTCTTCCAGAGCAAATAAATATTATTAATTGTTAAACCTTTGTCCATTTCTGTCTGTGGATTTATATTTAAGAATTTATACATATATTCGCTATAATCTATCTATTTACATAAGTATGTAAAGTCTAATAGTTCACCTAGTTGTGAACCCCGGTCACTATTATTTTAAAATTAAAACACAACGTATAAACGGTCCAAAGGAAGACGATCACGCCAAAACAAAGAAAATAAAATGTTATAGAAGCCCAAAGGCTTAGCACAGTATGTAAGTCAACTTCGAAAAAAAAACGTCATAATATGCATCTTTTTTCCTCTGACGGCAGCATTACGGCCCTAGTATTTTACTTTAATTAGTTTAATGGATATTTTCAAGAAAGTAATGAAATATTAGGGTCTCAGATCAGCATACCATTTCGTAGCTGTCGGTTTTTATATAGGTATATGAGGGGCACACAAACTTATTGAAAAGTACAAAAGCGCCTGGTCGACATAGCTGGAGACCAAAAGGCTGGCGGATAAAATTGCCATTCAGGCGGGGGCATGCTGCCAGCCTGTTGGACCCTTTTTTTAGATTTTATTTAATTTTAGGATTTAAAGTATTTAATTTTTATTTAGTTTATCATTTTGTATAAGGAAGGATGTCATTAATAAAATAAAACTCACTTTACCATATACAATGTTTATTTTTTACGAGCATCTAACTAATATTTACAATACAATTAAATACCATTCAGCACTTAACGCAACTATATCAAATTATTAAGATATTTTTTTGATAGCCTTGTTGATAACAATTTCATACCGTAAATCCGTTGAAAGACCTCCCACAAATTGGACTGACTGTCTCAGAACTCACAGACATACGGTAGACCTTCTCGGTATCCACTAGTATTACCTAATTCGATCCCCCAGGTACAATAATCATTCCTAGTCCTAAATATATGGCGCCCACTCTAACGTGTAACCGCGTTCCTTGTTATGGTCTACATTAGCGAATCGTATCGAATTTGAAGCCCCTAGCAGTGTTTCAGGCTGTCCGATGTCAGTCAGTTGCTTTATGTAATCTCCTTTATTGATTGAACCAGCGTGAAGCACGAGCGAAGCGTTTCTGTTTCAGCTTGGACGAAAGCTTTAGTATGTCTCTCATTCCGGCTGTCCGTCTGTCTTTTCTCCTCTATTGGTCGCCTCTCTTAACCGATTTTCATGAAAATGTGTTAGTAGATTCAATGATAATAATTTCGCGAGCTCACAGAGCCACAATAGGAATTTATTAAAAAAAAGTTGAGTAACAGCTAAATTACAAGAACCTGGATTTCATGACAAGTGTCTCAGATATTATCTTCCTAGTAGATACTTAGACCACATGAGATTACGCAGTGTACTATCATAAGAATGCATTTGCGGCGTGTCTAACACAATGTAACGACTTTCATTAGTCGTGGTTTGATATTAAAGGGCTTATTTCATCACTCTCCGTTAAGTTCCTGATATTTTATGTGACAGACTGTGATCCCGGCTCTTTTCTGTTCGAATAAACACAGACAACGTCATAAATATCAGTCATGTTTAAGATATCAAGAACTTAACAAGTAATGAAACAGAGGGTTTATTTACTGAGATATTAAAACATTATCAGCTAGAATTCAGAATTACATGTAGGAGTATTTGTAATTTTACACATTTTCGTTTACATATCACTAGATGATGAACTCTGGCAAGTGGTAGTAGGGACAAACGAAGTCTATGAATGGCCAAAGTTGACAACATTTGTTTTGTAGATCATGCTGTTATTTAATTGTTATACTAAACGGAACTTATCATTATCACGCAAATAATATTTACCTCGACGTTTCGGCCACGTTGCAGCAGCCGTGGTCACACTTCAGTTATCTCGTGAACACGGCGGCTGCAATGTGGCCGAAACAATTATGAGTGAAAATCATGAAAGTTTAAAACAGTTTGCTGTTATATATGTATTGAATTAACAGTAGCGTAACTCACTCCTAACCGTCTATGACATAAATTGTACGCATCAATAGCATAATAACAAAAAAGAACATTTCAAGACTGTTGTAATAATGCTGTTGCATTGATGTACAATAATTCCTAATTATCCTATATTGGCAGTGACATTAAGAAGCTCTCTTTTGTTGCAAGCCTCAATAAACCTAGTACCTATTATTGTTAAATGTTATACAACGTAATTACAACAGTGGCTACGTAAATGAAAATTAAATACAGAAAACTCCCTAAAGTAAAGAAGCTTAAGAGATAAGTCATTACATTCTTAATTATTTAGTCAAATCACAATAATACTTGAAAATTCGTTTTTATCGACATCGTATGGTCCTCTAATCGATTTTTATGAACCAAAAGAATTATGGTCTGTTCGCGACAATTTTCCCGATCGCAGTGAACTTGATGTTTGCTGCAAAGTCGTTACTACTTTAAATAAACTAAATTATCTTTTATAAAAATTTAGAAGAACCTTGTGACTTTTGCCAAACAAACGAGACTACAATACTGGTCATCAAAGACCCAAAGAGTACTAACACACTACCCCAAATGGCAGCTGCAGGTGAAACGCAGAAATTATCTACATCTTTTGGCAAATCTTCAGCGAATACTACTCTCAGGCCCTTCGCAATTGTGGTCGAAGGTTCAAAGGTTCTGTTCCCAAAATGAATGACATCTCTTCTTCTTCTTCTAGGTTCTATACTCCCAGGGTTGGGGCAGGCATCACAATCTGTCTTGCACAACTCTACGTCACATTGAATGATGAGATCCATCTCATCAGGGAACTTGAATGCATTGAAGAAAGCGTACGCTATGATTGAAGCCCCTGTGTTTCCTGTTTCCCTGGTCTTTTGGAAGGCTCCGAAAATCTTTGGTTTGAGGACGCATCCATTGCTGTCCGTTAACGGCACAACGTGGCGGCTTTCTGAGTCTCTAGCAACGCATTCTCTCACGAAGATATCGAATCCAGCGTCTCCTGTCACAGAGACAACTAAAGTCATGATTTCTCCAATCTTAACTAAGCCGTTAGCTTCCTGAGCAAATGGTCCACGCCCTGTTTGGATGTCCAGACGTGCCATCGCTGTGTCACCACTAAAGTTGCTCGTGATCTGGTTCAGCATACCAACACTTAATGAAGAAACTAACTGTTTTGTTAGGTTCCCTTCCCATAAGCATCTAACGCGACGAATATGGTCCCATACCTCTTGGATGCCTGGTTCATTTTGCAATACCAGCACATTCTCTAAGTACGCTTGGCCTTCATTTTCAAAATCGCTGAAGAATCTAGTTCCGCAAGTATTCAGACTTACGGTAAATGAGTATTTAACCTGGTTAGAGTTTTCACGGACATAAACGCATTCTGGCTCGTTGAAATGATCCTGGGAATAAATAATACCGTTGTAAACCTTGTTGAATTCAATGTTGATGGTCATCATTTCTTTGCCACAGTCAACGGTGATAGCGTGGATGTGAGGAGGGTGGCGGTCGTCATCATCAGGCACAGTGGAAGTTTGAGAAGATGAGGTACCATCACTTCCTATATCTGGCCGAGGTTGTTCGGTTTGTTGTGGCTGTTCGTAAGGCGGTAACGTAGTTTCATCCGGTTTGTTCGGTTGACTTGGCTGGTAAGGCGGTTGTGTTGGTTGACTAGGCTGATAACTTGGTTGACTCGGCTGATAGCCTGACTGTGTGGGCTGGCTGGGCTGATATGAAGGCTGGGAAGGTTGTTGGCTGGGTTGACTTGGCTGATAAGACGGTTGAGTTGGCTGACTAGGCAGATATGTTGGTTGGTTAGGTTTGTTTGTCTGATAAGGTGGCTGGCTGGGCTGATAGCCTGGTTGATCCTGCTGTGGCGGCTTGTAACTTGGCTGGTCAGGCTGAGGTGGCTGGTATGACGGACTAGGTGAAGGCTGGCTAGGCTGGTAAGGTGGGTTTGATGGTGATGGACCTTCGTTGTACGACGGCGTCGGACGGTTGCCTGCTAGTGGATAACCAGTAGGTGGAAGGTAGCTTGCAGGTTCGAAGGGCCTCGGTTTTTCTGGCTTGCCTCCAAGATATTGGCGAGCTGGAAACACAACAAAATATATATTAAAACTTTTAATACTGAAGAGATGGTTTAAATATTATATTCCATATTTTGCATTAGGATACTTATTATAATTCCTATTCCTATTACGCTACATCGAACCTTTTCTATTCTTCTGTTGGTAAAAGCCCTGAATCCATTGAAGAAGGTTGCCGACCATTTCATCCACTTCGGCCTGACGTGCTGGACTGAGATCAGCTGCAAGACCAGGAATCATCAGTAATGATGAGAAGACACCAGAACACCAAGGTTTTAGTAATGGTTTGAACCAGAATATTAAAAATTACTACAAAGAACATGCTGCTGAAGGAAAATGACTACAGATTCAAGTATATTATGTATGATGCTGAACATTCGGAAAGATAAAATTTCCACCAACTTTTAACGAAGATAAATGACTATGAGATTAGTTTGAAATTGAGTGGATTTAAAAGTATTATTATAAATATTGAGGAAGAGTTACAAAAGATATTTAAATGAACAACTAGGGAAAGAGTTAATAGACATGGTTGAATAAATTATCGGAATGAAAAAACAGTACCAACAGTTTATTATAACTTTTATGTTATAAGTATGGAAGAAAGACAAGGATGTTCTACAGGATATTACCGTGTTAAGTGACAATATGAAAACTACATAAATACAATATTATTTACACAATAATGTATTTTACATCATAAAAACACTAACCGTGTGATACTTTTCAATAATTTAAATATGAATTTGTAGAGAGATGTTTATTTGTTTGTATTATTAGTAAACAGATATAAGTGTGAATAAATATTTGAAAATATTTGTATTTTATACAGAAGTATGTACATACTAAAAAATACACACGAATTAGTGTCAAAGACGTTCTATAGTGGTTCTACAAAACAAGAAAAGAAAAACGATGACAAGAAACTCGGAATCGTAGAGACAGAAAAGAAAATTTTACAGAAGTCTATGGATGCTACTTTAGAAACAAGATTTCATGTAGAACTTTTGTTTCTGTGGCAAAACTAGTTTCTGCGTTCCCAAAAAAGCTATAAAGCTATGTGTAATGAAGAAAATGCATTGCTTGTGAAAAAAAGATCGTGAATTGGTGAATGTCAATAAATGGTGTAGGCAAATGTGCAAGATTTGTGCAGTTGAGTCTTTTGTTGTCTGTAGGGTACAGAAACAAAAATCAAAATTGATTCAAAGTTGTTTTTTCTTTACTATTTCTGTGAATGTTGTCAAATATCAAATTGTAATGAGGGAATGAAACCAGGTAAAGCTTCAGATGACGCGACGACGCTTGATCAGCGCACTATTGATAAAACGAGCATAGTAAATTAAATAAAAACATTGATATTCAAATAATCCGGTGTTTTATAATTGATTTGAGGTATTTCAGCCATTGTGGAAACCCTATCCGCGCTGGGCCCTCGTGAAACCACAGCCCAAAGCTTACCCTCCCACTCTAAAAGATGGCCTGTTCCCATTGAACGCATCACGCATCAGCCAGTGGGTTAAAAATTTACCGAACACCTTCGAGAAGGTTTTTCATAGTAAGTTTTAAATTGAGCCTGATGTTTTAGACAAGAGTTTTCAAGTGTTGCCAGTGATGACATATAGCCCTAAGATGACTGTCGGAGTCTTGGAGGATCACGCAACGAGCTATGGAGAGATGCTCGGAGTTTCTTTGTAATAGAATCCGGAATCCGGAAATTCACCGAAGAATAATCGATCGGACATGGATCGATGGCATCAATCTATATCGGCCTATTGGTGTGGTAGATTTGGCCGATCGACGGATATCGGTCGATAAATGATTGATCGACAGCCAATCGATGCTACTGTTCGACGTCGATCAATTGATGTGGTAGTTTTTGGCGCAGTAGAAACTGCCGGTCGACATCGACGAATCCATTCTACCATCGATCGATCGATCAGTGTGGTAACTCTTATGAGAAATGGATTTGCTTGTTGAAATACCTCTTATCAATTTTATGGCCCTGTAAAATATAGTCGTGTTTTACAAAATCGAAAAGGCTTATTTTAAATCGTGCCAATATGTGTTTGATAATATCGTTTTATATTTCCATGTGCGCATATCATCCGCGTCCCAATACGTGGTTGTGTGCGTAAAGTTAATGTGGGTAGGAGTGAATTGCGTGTTACCCTAGTAGCTAGTAGTACCATTAAAAATTCACTAGTAGCGATTTCAGACTTAGCCATTTGTAATGTGGTAAAGGGAAGCATTGCAAGATTAGTATTTCTACTAAAATTACGACCATGTCGCAGAGTTAGGTAAAATTTATCTATTTGAGAGTTGTCTGGAAAATAAACAAATTTATTCATTATTGGGAATAAAGAATTTCTCATATTGAATTCATCTAAATTATTATTAGGTATCTAGATAAATTAGTTGGAATTTTAAATAAAAGATGAAGTTGTTAGAAGTAATAGTAACGTACATATTTTAATTTACCTAACAATTACTACAATAACAAAAGAGGTTTATTATTTTCACACCGATAATTCATATAAATAAAAAAATTACAACACATTACTTCCGATTGATTTTACCGTCGAATAAATTAATTTCAAATGATTTTATATCAATTAATCAAGTAGATAAGAAATTATTTAAATTATGCCCAACAATACAGTAGGTCAAGAGAGTACTAATTATTGGTACAATGGTACTACTAGCTTCAATGGAATGGTAAAGTTAGGTAATATGTTGTGTGTACATACCACTCCTAGACCGTTTGCGTATACTCTCTGTAAAAATAGTTGCGTATTTTACTACATGTCATTTTGAGGATAGTTTCACTCACAGTTGTTTACAATTTGATGTAAATGTCGATAATACCTAACATACAACATACGTTATGTTATCAAATGTTTTGACTCTTGTCATAATTTATAGGTGAGTTTGCATAAGGGTTCCATGAGCAGCGATGATTGATTTTCAATATTTTCATCAGGTGACCCGGCTGCTCGTTTACCCCCTATAATATGAAGTCTTGTTTACGTCAGTGACCGTTTTTTTTTTTTTGGAGATTATGGCTTGGTTACAAGACCTTTAAGCCAACGTCAGTGACCGTGGCAATTAAGTATCACCAGTGATGAGACACGTTTTTCAAGTGTCTTTCAGACAAGACAAAATAACAAATTAAATTACCTACATGGTTCTATCATACCTGTGATCAAGTAGATTTGATCGATAATAAAAAAAATATCAATTTCAGTATTAAAACATCGTCGAAAGTCCAAATATAAGACGTAGGATAACTTATAAAAATTTAGAACATACTAGATTTTTTTCTAATTGGTTTCTTTTTCTCGACTCAACATTGTCACATCACTAGTCAGAAAGTTCAAATGCCACCTAAATGTCAAAAGTAACCGATGTATGACATATCGCACATCTAGATCTAAGAGGGTCAACTCAAAATAATATACCATTCTAATTTAGACTTCAGTCAATTTCTAAAAGGTCTGAATTATATGGTATATTATTTTGAGTTGACCCTCTTTAGATCTAGATGTGCGATATGATAATTTTTGGACACAAAATCGCAACTAACATGAAACAATAAAATTTCAAATGAACCTAGAACTTACGTAAACGAGACTGGGAGTCTGCTGCGCTTGCGCAGGCAATTAGCGCACTCAGCGCTAACACAGCACACCACCGCGCCATCTGCAATATAAAAAAAATACATTATTGACTGAATCAGGCGTTACTTTGCTGAGGTCCATGGGGGCTACTCCGAAATTCGAAAATCGAAGTTCGCATCGTACCGTCTCGCTCGCTCTCGTATTAAATGCTATTAGCGTGAGCGGAACGGCACGACACGAAGTTCGAATTTTGCACTTCGTAGTATAAGGCCATATCAATGAACTGAAACAATTACTTTGCTCACCCGCCACATTATGATAGTTACGTTTATGCAAGAATAACATGCACACACATTTCTTGCATAAACATAACTATCATAAGGTTTTGGGTGAGCAAAGTATTTGTTTCAGTTCATTAAAAACACATTATATTTGTCACTGGCATAGCTCAGCGTATTTATCATTATGTAGTACACGGAGTATTAAACTAGATGGCGCTAGCTACCCGACTTCACACGCAATCGTCACTGGCGCGGTGCAGCGAGGAGTGTAGTACCAGAAGTCACCCAGAGATGGCGTTGGGGTCGAGTTAGATCGCGCTATCGTTTGGTCAACGTAGAATCCATATAACCGTGATGTAATATTTCATTTGCATCAAGTCTTAGGAGCAGGTTTATACTTGGTTGGCTGCATTCAAGCTATTGAACACCTCCCAATATAAACCTAGACAGGCCTCTGGTCACAGTGCGGTGTCTCTGTCGAAACGCCCGCCGTTCCCTAAGTATATTCCGTACATCTGTATTGTTGAGACTATCTTAATAAACCGTTTGATTTGTACAACGTTCGTTTCCGTCCGATATTCAACCCCGCTACAATTACGTATTGATTATTATAATATATGTATGTATGTATGTAAACTCTGTATTGTACAAAAATAAGAAAAAAGAAAAACATCATTTATATAACTATAAATTTAAAAATTTTAAACCCCAACGCAATTAATTCTTAGATCCCTTTCGTAGCATAAAAGAGCTGATAACTTTGAAACGGTTGGACCAATTTTGATGAAACATGTCTAAGAACCATCGCCAAGAAACCTGTTTTCAAATAAAAAAACCGTATTAAATCGGTTCATCTGTTTAAGAGTTATGATGCTACAGTCAGACGCACAGACATGCACACACACCCACACACACACATACACACACACACACACACACACACACACACACACACACATACATAGCGGTCAAACTTATAACACCCCTCTTTTTGTGTCGGGGGTTAAAAAGTATCACTGGTGGGTACACGCCTGTTCTGAAGGTGCGGCTCGACAGATGTAACAACATTGGATATAATTTATAAGTGTTGTAACTGTAACATTTGGTATAAATAATGCTACTCTACATTTGATATACCTAATCCGATTTATTCCAAAAGTAAACTTTGCAGGATTAATAATAATTCTATGTGATATGCATTTCGTAACAAATGTGTCGTAACAAAGTAAGGTTAATTATATACTTGAACAAAATATACGCCATGGGTAAGGCAAGGTGAGTCATAAATAAATTAACATTGCGATTGTAGAATTCAATGATTAAAACGTCTACAAGAAAAAATGCGCGAAAGATCGCCACAAGGTTCCGTAGCTTACGCCGCAGTCACACTAGAGCTTACTATTTCGTACTACATAAGTATCGATTATAATATCAATATTGGATGATTAAGAGCCAGTTTTTATTTTGTTGTGTGTGTGTGTATGTATAACCTTTTCTTTTAATTTAGAAAATTTCATGTGAATTCAGCTCAGGATTACTACGAGCTTTTTCGATCTTACTAGGAGAACAAAAGTGTCACAAGTTTTTTTCCGTTCAGTTACTATTTTTTATAGACTTCATATGACCGTTCTAAATGGAAGAATCGAAAATTATAAAGAAGTTCTGGGACACGTTTTTTCTCCTAGTAGGATCGAAAAAGCTAGACAGAAATCACATAAAATTTTTCAAATTAAAAAAAGTCAAAACATACAGTCAAGGAATTTAATTTCCAATCCACCTAAGTTTGAATATCGTACAGCAAACTGTCACCGTTGTTTTGACGTGTTGCATTTGACATTTCGACCCGAATGTTAAACGACATTTTTACGAAATCGGTAGGGAATAAAGTATTTTTGAATATCGAAACTCAATTAAAAACAAAGTTTACCATAAACAATCACATCTGTCAAACACATAGGCGACGTTAATTTAAATTTTTAGGGAATTATATTCTTTGACTGTAAGTATAGTCGACCAAGTAAGTGCTTTACCATTTTTTGTGACAGTTCCTACATCAGAATAAAAACAATAAGGCTGATTGTCACATTGACTTGTTAGTGAAAATAGCCTTTGATGTCTTAAGTCATACAACTAACATTGAACTTTAGGGTGGTAAAGGAGTTTCTTGGTCGACTATACATACAACACATAGTGATAAACAATTTCTTCGCAGACGGAGTCGCGGTTAACAGCTAATTTATGATATTAGTATCTAGGATAGGAGAGTTATTCATGAATTCAGTCAAAAGCTTGTTATATTGTTATTCTATACCTTTTTATTAACACGTGTTTCATCAATGTGACCACGCCTCTACAGGGTGTGAAGATAAACTCCATTGTGAGCGCAAGGCGATATATCAAACCTGGGAATCGAACCTAGGCTACAATGCACAATGCGTGCAAGTTTGCGCAATGCTTACTTTGTGAGCTCAATTTAGATTTTAAACGCTAATTATCATTTTTTAGAAGCAATCGGGAAGTGAAAGAAGTGTTTAATTTAGGTAGGTATTTTAGTTAATGAGTGATTAGGAAACGGAAAACTAGGAAACGAAAAGTTTAGGTCTTATGATAGTTGCTATATCTAGATGTCGCCAAAAGCCTCAATAGTGGCTTACGCTACGCTAGCGTAACATGTAACATCGTCCCAATCTGTATACGGCCCACCCACAGCAGGGCACAGTCCTTCTTTCGAAATGAGAGGGTTGAGCCGTAGCTCCCACGCGGGCCCAGTACGGATAGGGAACTTCACACACACATTTGAATTTCTTCGCTGGTATATATAGGTTTCCTCACGATTTTTTCCTTCGCCGTGAAGCTTGTGGTAAATTTTAAATGTAATTTCGGACATAAATCTCGAAAAACTCCGAGCCATATTACACTGGCGATTAGCGAACGTATTCGATGCGGAGCGAACGCCCAGCATGTTCGCCGCGAATTCGCAAAATATTCGCCGCGAATGCGTGACATATTCGCCGTGAATGTCTATAGGGCTATGGAACACCATGATGTATAAAAACTGAAGTGGGTAAAATAGAAGTTAGCTGACCGTCTGCTTGAGAAGCCACTAGGCTACGACTACCATGGCTATATTCTTTTGGATAGCGTGCACACAGTGTGCCATCTTTGTCATAGTTTCATTATATCTGGTGCGTGACACGCACACACATCTGGTCTGCGCCGGTCTTCAATCCAGATCTTTGTCTATTTGGGCGCCAAGTTTCATTCAAGTAACGACCGCTTTAGCCTAGTTGGTAGTGACCCTGCCTACGAAGCAAGAGGTCCTGGGTTCAAATCCCGGTAAGGGCATTTATTTTATGATGAGCACGAATATTTGTTCCTGAGTTATGGATGTTTTCTATGTATTTAAGTATTTATTTATCTGTATAAGTATGTTTATCGTCGTCTAGTACCCATAGTACAAGCTTTGCTTAGTTTGGGACTAGGTCGATTTGTGTAAGATTGTCCCCTAATATTTATTATTATTATTATTATTAAATAAACATTCAAACTTCTTCACAAACTTTCTTATTAATAATATTAGTGGCATTATTATTCACTTTAAGTATATCACAAGCAATGCAATAGTTACTTTGTATATTACCTCTAAACTGAAACGTAGCTCGTGAAAATACGTTAACTAATGTTGTAAACACTCTTAGTGGCAGATTTGCGTAACTACACAAATTCGGGGTCGTACGCAGGTCACTAGCCACCAAAGTGTGAATAGTTACGCAAAATTTACCATGTCTATGTTTTCTGAACACCTCTAACCTTACGGAGATTTTGAATGTTATATCATTTGACATAGTTAACTTCTGGTAAGTTTAACCGTGAAAATCAATGGTTGGTCCTGTCAAACAGAGGAACGGCTAGCTTTACCACGGACTTTATGGTGATAGAAACCCTAACATGGTACTGTAGGCACGGCTCGATACCGCTAGCCAGTGGTAAAATGTTGTCCAACTGGCAGGTTAGTTTAATGTTATTATGTATAAAATTTGTAAATAATTCTAGAACTTGATTTTAAATAAATTAGAAGCGTCAGCGGTATGCGAGTCAGGGCAGATTGCTCCGGACAGCCCAAGGTGCTGGTCATAATACTGTAGTAGTTATACTGATTTCAAGGAATAAATCCACGTATAAAAATATCTATTGTTATTACTTATGGAAGTTTAGCATCACGCGCGTATCCCTGTACCAGTTCTACCTAAACTCTAGCTCAGTCCCACAAGTTGGTGGAGGTGCGGGAGAACTGGTACAGGGATACGCGCGTGATGCTAAACTTCCATAAGTAATAACAATAGATATTTTTATACGTGGATTTATTCCTTGAAATCAGTATAACTACTACAGTATTATGACCAGCACCTTGGGCTGTCCGGAGCAATCTGCCCTGACTCGCATACCGCTGACGCTTCTAATTTATTTAAAATCAAGTTCTAGAATTATTTACAAATTTTATACATAATAACATTAAACTAACCTGCCAGTTGGACAACATTTTACCACTGGCTAGCGGTATCGAGCCGTGCCTACAGTACCTATGTAGGTAATGAAATGAACAAAAGACAAAAGATATAGATGCTACGAAAACCTAAGAGTCTACTTATATGATAAAAACAAACCAACTGAAGATGTCAAGTCAAGATCACAAAATGCTCAACGGGTTCGAAAACCCCTTTGTCAAATTGTACATGTCGAAAAGTAGGTACATTAATGTCAATGAATGAGCTCATTCAATAAATCGTATTTTGTAGATTTTGACCCGAGATAATACTATCCCTAAATCACTGGACATACACGAGGACATTTTAGACCACAATGAATGCTGCCTTGGAAACATTCTGACTTAAAGAACATTTTCATGTTGGCTAAAGCACTGTCCCTACAATATTCACAAGTTAAGTATGAAGTACCTTTTTCTAATTTTTTTTTTATTTTTTTTTATATTTTTTATTTTTTTATTTTTATTTTCTTCAACTTCATTTTTTTATTACTTTTACGGTCATCCCGTGAAACCATATATTTCAAACTAAATACAAACTGAAATATAGATGCACAGAAAAAACCCCAGAAAAAAGACCAATGCTGGGAATCGAACCCAGGTCCTCAGCGTTCCGTGCTGCGTGCTTACCCCTACACCATCACTGGTCTAGAAGTTAGCGACGAATCTTTCCCATACATCGTACACTTCAGTCTGTTATAATCACATTTAGGCAGTGATAAAGCGCATCTATGCCCTATCTATGCATCTATCTATGCATCTATGCCCTACAATATTCAGCCAAAATTACTTAGATGCACGAACAATTTGTACTTTTTGACAATTTTACATCTTCACATTTTATCCATTTTGTCATTTGTACCAAAAGGACTTGCTACCAGAGAGACGGTGCGACTTATTGGATGGCGAAATATTGCAGAGCTTCCTGAACGCTGCCTAGTAGAGACGGATTAGTCGATTGACCTCTTCCTCGAAGTTGGACCTAATTAATTGGACTGTAAGGGCGCATTCAAATTTGCGGTAAAGTGCCACGCGGAGGCTAGGTTTGAGAATCGTAGTGTTGAACATAGTTTCACGATGGACTCTGACGAAGAAACACTGCATACAACGGAATAAATGCACATCACTAGTCGATCGATGAACTGATGCGCCGGTGTATAGGTAGAGCTGCAATCGCGCGTTTTTTATTTATATGGATTTACAAAGCAGCGCGGCCGCAGCGCTGCAGACGCGCTTCCGATGCCCCAGATATAGTCGTCAACCACCTCGAGCGAAGAGCCCCCCTATTATAACGGGAGTTGGTACAACATGGGCGCTCGAAAGACCCTCGTCTTGTCCATGTTCATTTTAAGACCAACTCCTTCGGAGACTCTTCACAGGTCAGCGAACATCACACTGAGGTCCTCCAAGATCTCAGCCCACCACCACAAAAAAAAAACAAAAACTGAATAGACGAATGATCCAACTGAATTTCATAAAAATTGCGAATTGCGACCTGTAGAGAACAAACAGTCGGGCAAACATACGAAAGTATTTTGGTTCAAGCTAAAACGGAGACGCTTCGCTCGCAATGCGCACTCGCTCGGTCAAATATCATTAGTGGATTTTGTTTATATTCGGTCTGTTTGATAATCCTTCAAATAAAAGGTCAGTGCAAAACAATATTACAGTTAAAAATCATCGCCAGCAATGTCATCGAAACATTGCGAAATACTATGTTAGCGGAGCAAATAGAGTTCACTTCTTGCAATCGTATTTTGAAGTATTTACACACTCAGAAAGCAACGGCCTGTATACTTAAGTTACTTAGTATTTATTTACTGTGTTTATTGATTAGTAGAATTCCGTATGCCAAAGGTCATCATCATCATTCAGGGCTATATACGTCCACAGGGCACAAGCCTCCTCTCAGAATGAGAAGCCTATAGTTCTCACGTGGCCCCAGTGCGGATCGGGAACTTTACACATACTATTGAATATCACCGCAGGTGTGTGCAGGTTTCCTCGCGATGTTTTCCTTCATTCTGAGAGGAGGCCTGTGCGCTGCAGTGTATATGAGCTGCATCTAAGTACGGTACATACAAAATTGCACGCAAATCCGTCCAGCCGTTTTAGTGTGAAAGAGTCCATCCATTCTATAGCATTTGCAATAACGGTTATAAAGACATCTACATCATTAACCATAGTTTAAGATGCGTTACTGTTTATTGACACCTCTCAGAGCGGCACTTCTTATAAATCACGATTATTTCACTAGCCAACTAATCCAACAGCTCATCAGCTGTTTCAATGCCTCTTCAGTGAAATAACAACCTTAACAGACAAAGTCAGAGTGTTTTTCAACTTAACAAAAATAGTCACTTAATTCTTTTTGATTCCACATGCGCGTGTTCAAATTTGGAATAGTGATTAGTAACTCTGTTACGAGAGATAGAAAGTTGATATTTGGGTATCATAGAAAGGCTGTTATGTTGTTTTGATTGGCGGGCGGTGAATTGTGAATGTAAGTATTGTTTTGAATGATTTAAGACTGACTGGAGTGACCCTGGTTACGTAATAAAATGTCAAAGTTTACGCGCTGTATGCGAGTGTTTCAAACGCGCGGGTCAAAAGTACCTTTGAGGTTTATGTTAGTTGTTAATAATAATAATCATCAGAATCCCCGGCTATATACGTCCCATTACAGAGCACAGGCCTCCTCTCAGAATGAGAACGCTCGAGTCATAATTCCCACGCGGGCCCAGTGCGGATTTGATAATAATATTTATTTCTGTACAAAGCAGTGAAAGTACTAGGGGTGTTCAATAAAAAGTGAGAATGAGTATGTTATAAACAACTTTTACTAAATGTCATTTTATTTTTCGACATAGTCACCTTTTAGCATAATACACTTAGTATATCTTTTTTCTAAACTTAAAATTCCATTTTTAAAAAAGGTCTCATCTTGAGTACTTAAAAAATCTTGTACTGCAGCGACTACCGCGTCGTCGTCTTCAAATTTCAGGCCTCTCAGGTATTGTTTCAATCTCGGAAATAGGTAGAATTCACTGGGAGCGTAATCTGGTGAATACGGAGGATGCTTAAGGATATCGAACCCAGCATCACGAATTGCAGCCATTGCAACGGCGGACTTGTGTGCCGGGGCATTGTCCTGGTGGAACAGCACAACTTTCGAGAGTTTACCTCGCCGTTTTTCGCGGATCTCATTGCGCAATGTTGCTATTTGTTTGGCGTATAAAGTGCCTGTAATAGTGGCTCCATGCTCGAGATACTCAATCATTAATACCCCTTTACCATCCCAAAAATCAGAGCCCATGACCTTACCGGCAGATGGGCTCACCTTGAACTTCTTCGGAGTTGGAGATGATGGCCTTTTCCATGTCATAGACTGCAGTTTCGTTTCAGGGTCGTAATGATGGAGCCATGTTTCGTCCATTGTTATAAATCGCGCCAAAAAAAGTTCCCGGTCTTGCTGCATCAGGTTCAAAGCTTCTTGACAAATCTCTAGTCTAGTTTGTTTTTGCGTGTCAGTAAGCATTCTTGGTACCCAACGCGCAGATACCTTTTTCATACCCAAGCGTTCATGTAAAATATTATGCACGCTCCCCGTTGAAATCTGTACATTTTCAGCAATAAAACGAACTGTGACACGACGATCCGCCAAAACTGAGCTTTCGACTTTTTTCACAATTTCTTCAGTTACTGCTGTAGTAGGGCGTCCGGAGCGGGGGTCGTCCATTGTCGATGTTCTTCCACGTCTAACTTCGGCGCACCAACGTGCGACTGTCGAATACGGAGGAGCATTAGACCCTAAAGTGTCCTGCAAATCCAAATTGACTTGGTCCGTAGAAAAATTTTTCAAATACAAGTATTTGATAACGGCGCGCAGTTCAATTTTCTCCATTTTCGCTAACGTACTCAATAGCATTGCAAAGAAATTACCGTATATTTTTTTAAACAAAAGACAGTTAGTTTTTTTTTTCATAGCAATCAGCTAGATAGATTAGCTTTACCGGCCAGTATTTAATTTCGTAATATTAAAAGACTTTGCATCTCATTCTCACTTTATATTGAACGCCCCTCGTATTTTGGTAGGTCCTAGCCTCCCATTCGAACCAACCTTGAGAAAGAACCACGGATTGATTCGAAACATAGGGCATACCTGGACTACTAATACGTGAATGATTAATTATCTTATTCTAAGATTTAGAGCTTTTTTCTGAGTGTAACTACTTGCATTGTCTTCTAATTATGTGTAGGTATACCAAAATGATATGAAGTATGCAATCTGACCAATAAATATCGGACATTGACACCAATTGACCTAGGTCCAAAGTAAACAAAGTATGTTATAGATACTAGCCAATTGATAATCATACCTACTCAAATAGAATCCAAGACTCGAAAACGAATATTCGTATTTGTCATACAAATATCTGCTCCGGACGGGGATCGAACCCGGGACCTCAACCTACATAATCATTGTAGAACCACTAAGCTATCCGGTTGTTAAAGAAACTAGTGATTTTACGACCGTCCGTTTTTTTTTGGCTCAAAACGCAGCGTTCCGACCGCCCGTATGCCGAGCTCATACAAAGTCATACATTGGCGCTAGTCATCCGTTACATAAAAGCGCCGAATGCGTCGACTCATACATTTTATACGCGTTGCATAACCAACACTTTGCTATTTGCACAAATCGTAGGAAACTCGGAAAGATGCATTGTTAAGAGCATGCGCAGATACTTTGTATGGTAATCCTACTAATATTATAAATGGGAAAGTTTCTGAAGGCGTTTGGATGTTTAGATGTTTAGTTGTTAGTCAATCACGCAATAACAGAACAATAATGAACGCGTATAGATTTCACTTAGCGAACAGATGAATAAAGATCTGGATTAAGATATAGGATAGTTAATATCACGGTAATGAGTTCCCGAGGGATAATATGAAGGATACACGGAAAGAACTTTTCTAGTCACCTTTTTTGAAAAATGTGATTTTAATCTCAAACTGTAAGAGCTCGCAAAATACTATAAAGTCTTACTTATACTTAGTATTTTGCGACCATTGATTGACCATTGATAATATATCGACAGTGGAAAGGCAAAATCCATCCAGTCCATATTCAGTTCGTTAATTAATTTGGTTATGTTTAATTTCTTAGCACAATTAGATTTAGGAATTACATTTTGTCACAATTCATTTTTATTTAGGATTTTATATTTTGGTCAGTATTGTTAAGTATTTCAAACTAAATACAAACTGAAATATAGATGCACAGAAAAAACCCCAGAAAAAAGACCAATGCTGGGAATCGAACCCAGGTCCTCAGCGTTCCGTGCTGCGTGCTTACCCCTACACCATCACTGGTCTAGAAGTTAGCGACGAATCTTTCCCATACATCGTACACTTCAGTCTGTTATAATCACATTTAGGCAGTGATAAAGCG
Organism: Archips crataeganus; assembly: GCA_947859365.1. Lineage (NCBI taxonomy): Eukaryota > Metazoa > Arthropoda > Insecta > Lepidoptera > Tortricidae > Archips > Archips crataeganus. The sequence continues at coordinate 13,672,590 of OX402067.1, read as the reverse complement.
CATCTATGTTATGCCCTCTACCGAGAGACTTCAACACTCCTTCGGAGCTACCCGCTCACCTAGACCAAGAGATGGCGCTACTAGGCCAACTTTTACTATATTTCAGTTTGTATTTAGTTTGAAATATATGGTTTCACGGGATGACCGTAAAAGTAATATAAAAAAATGAAGTTGAAGAAAATAAAAAAATAAATAGAAAAAGATACTTCATACTTAACTAGTATTGTTAAGGTCAAAATTAAAAATGGTAGATTCAAATAGACGATTTTCCATCTGTACTTAATGACAGTAAATCAATATATCAGTATCACGCTACGACATCATCGCCATCAACATTTCAGCCGAAAGACGTCCACTGCTGAACATAAACCTCCCCCAAAGCTCGCCAAACAAATCGGTCGTTTTGCTTTCCCTAAAGAGATCTTTGGATTCTCCAATAACTGGATTTCATTTAGAGATGAACGTAAATGTCGATAAGCTATATCGGGCGAGACTTTCTCCAGGCCATAGCCGGCGTCACGACCTTGTTAGCAACCCTGGGAACCTAAAATATTTCACGTAGGCTGGCAGGGTCTAGCAATTAAATGAGCGGTTTAATAGTCAAAATAATGTACTGGATTCTAAGACTTTTTTTTTTTTTTTTATGATATAGGGGGCAAACGAGCAGACGGATCGCCTGATGGTAAACGATTACCGTCGCCCATGGACACCTGCGACACCAAAAGAGTCACAAGTGCTACTAATTTAATAGGGAGTACAGAATAAAGAATAAATAAATAAAACTTTTGTCGACTGTATTCTATTACCTGTATGACAGCAAATAATCTCTATAATACGTATACAAAAAACCGGCCAAGAGCGTGTCGGACACGCCCAAGGTAGGGTTCCGTAGCCATTACGAAAGAATCAAGTAATATTTTTCTAAGGATTTCGTATGTGTACGGAATCATCCAAGTTTAGGTATGTTTTATACCTTAGACTACTATTTACTCTTAAACTACAAATAATTTCCAAGCAATCTTAGCCGCTATAATTTTCCTAGTAAATTTGATATATTTACTACCATTCTGAATTTTTCCAAATTTTTCCACCCAACAGTTTAGATTTTAGAGGGGGGGGGGACGGTCGATTTCAATGAAAATTTTCACTTTAAAGTTGAATATTTCGCAAACAGATCACTGAATAGAAAAATCATGTTAGCAACCCCGCAATGGTTTTAAAAGACCTATCCAACGATGCCCCACTAGTGTGGGGGTTAGACGAGAAAAAAAAATCACCCCCACTTTACGTCTATGGGAGGTACCCTAAAAAATTTATTTTTAGTTTTTTTTATTCAATCACTTTGTCGGCGTGACTGATGTATATATTCATGCCAAATTACAACTTTCTAGTACTAACAATCTCTGAGCATAGCCGCGGACAGACAGACAGACGGACAGACATGGCGAAACTATAAGGGTTCCTAGTTGACTACGGAACCCTAAAAAGCTGTATTTCAGATTTTTGATAGAAAGTACCGCCTGGAATATTTAAATATTTAGGCAAATATGAGTGGCCTAGTCTATTCTAAGAAAAAAATGTACTGGAGTCACTATATCATAACCACAAAAAAATGTAGCTTACCTTATTCCCTATTCCCTCTCCTTTTTAAAGGCCGGCAACAGATCAGTGACTCTCTTTGAGTTGTTGATATTTATGGGCGGTGGTGATCATTTTCCATCAGATAACCCGCTTGCTCGTTTACCTCCCTCTCATATATAAAAAAGCTTATTTTTTTTGGTCTGTTTTTCATAGATAACCGGTGGTTGCATGCTTTTTATAATCTTCGGTGCACATAGCGTAAATGTTTTTTCTCTTCATATTCGTATGCATCCTCGGTAGAACCAATCTGTCAGAGTATATTATTATTAACAGAAGGGTTATAAACACACAGCGTAAGAAACAAAAGTTGTCTCTTCTGTGGACATAAAATTAGCGACTCCGAGTAACCAAACTCGTAACCAAAATCGGGGCAAAAGTTGGCCAGGCGTCCCACACGCCTATGTAGACTTGACTAAAAAAGGTTGGCTATAGACGCTTAACTTTTGCCATGCCCACAGGAGAGACGCGAATAAAAAAATGTGTATGACCCTGACACTGTGTCGGCTTTTTTTTTAATCCCAGGGTGTTGCGTCAAAAAGGCTCAGCTCAGAAAATAGACGCTCATCGCTCCTAATATCAGTGCCATCAGACAACCGCCACTCACGACATGTCGCAATCGCATTCGATCACGCGATAGTCGATTCTTGAATATATCGATTGTGGTCGAGTTTCCTAATACAGCTGAAATTAGTGTGACGCAACATAATAAATCGAGTGATCTGTCGAAGCATTGTGATGTTATTAGGTGGTTATTGACAATGTGGATGCGTTATTTATCACATTTATGATGATAAGCATTATTTACCTTCTATTTGACGACCAAATGGCCTAGTGGTTAGAAAACCTGACTACGAAGCTTGAGGTCCCGGGTTCGGTTACCGCGTCGGAGCAGAAAAATACGAATGTTTGCTCTCGAGTCTCGGGTGTTTAATAATTAAGCATGTATCTATATAAGTGTATTTATTCGTTGCCTAGTACCCATAACCCGTAACACAAGCTTTGCTTACTTTGGGACTAGGTCAATAGGTGTGAATTGTCCCGTGATAAGTATTTGTTATTTATTAATTTGCGATATTGGGGTTTTCGGGGCTGAAAAATCGATCTAACTGTATCTTATATCTGGGGAAACGAGCGTTCCCGAGTTTTAGCCAGTTTAATACTCAATAGCCTTGGTGCTAATTCTTTGAACACGATGATCATAAATGCTTTCGCTTGACCCACGGTTACGTAACTATATTGAAGTAGTGGTATTCCGTTTTGCATTCAATTACAGTAATTTAGTGAAATTGCACTATCACTCGTGTTTGAACTGGCAATTAATGGCTGTTAATTTAGCATAAAAACGAATGTGTTCTACAACTTTGTACCTCTAAATAAATGGTATCCGGAAGTATACTGGATAACATTTTACGTATGGTACTACAGTCAAGTGTAAAAATATGGGTGCATACAACTTGCTCATAAATATTTTCCATAACAGCTTTTAAGTATGTCGTAAAATTAAGGTATCGGTAGGTACGTGATTATGAGAGGATTATATCGATGCATATTTTTTCACTTGACATTACTTTTAAAAAGCCGTGCTGTAAAAGCACAAGCAGCTGCAGCTGCAAGCAGTAGTAGCCTAGTAGTTAAACCTTACAAGCAGAGGGTCATGGGTTGTCTGTTTAAAAAATCCATGAAAAGACGTAATGGTAATATTTTCAAAGCACATCGCGCGCTGACTACATACCTACATACAAATTGATCACAGACAAAGAAAATATTTTTGTTGAAAGTTACAACCTAATCCTATGTCAAATCTTGGCCTATCTGTACGCCAAATTTCATCAAAATTCGTTCCGCCGTTATTGCGTGATTGAGTAAATGACTTTCAAGCATCTAAATTACTTATTACCTACATATACAAACATCTTCACAAACCTTCTTGTTTATAATATTAGAAGGATAGGACAGAATAAGATTACTCGTGATGACATAAGATTTAAGGTGCCATGTATTGGGTCAGAGTCGAGCACAGGGACGTTTACCTTACTAGGAAAGAAAAGCATGAAAAATCTGTGCTCAAATTCACAGGAACAGTTAGAACTTTGATAACTAATTACGAAGTAATTTAATTTTTTGCATCAATTTCTCGGTACCCACGACGTTTATTATTGTCGAATTTTTCTCACCGTATCGCTTGCACGGCTTATAGTAGTAACTACCACAAAAACGCTTCATGTGACTGCTCTCGTACCTGTTAGTGTTAAAATGAAATATATCGAAAACTGACGAAATATTTTGTACCTTAACTGCATATATATTATCTCTTTAAAAAGCAAGGATGGTCATTTATCGGGGACGAGTAGTCATAGTTTTTGTGACTCAGATGACTGTTATATTGTTATACCAGCAGTTTATCTCCTCGTTTCTTTTTATTATAATAACTGTCATCAACAAAATCCTTGTAAAAAGTTAAATCAATTCTGGGGTATCTTTCCTTCTACGTCTTCTTCGTGTACCGCATATATCACGATGAGCGCTCTGATTAATTGTTCAGGTACCTGCAGACAGTTTTCACTGCCATACTTCGCGTAGCCGTCAATTATCTCATCCTTACCAGCTTGATGCTTGATGCTTGATGGATGGGTAATTCAGCGTTTTTTCGGCGGTTTTTTTTGTCATTACCATTTGAGCAGAAATTATTAAAATGGATGACGCTTAACGTTAACTTTTTATGAAAACTTAAGACAGTACCGATGTTGAATCTAGTTTGATGAAATTTCGCGAGATTCGTCCTTCGGTTGTGGTAATAATCGTCGAATGGTGATGACGTTTAACGATCGAAAATTCACCCGGATGGTTGTCCGCATTAAGCAGAACTTTTTTCTTCGTTCGACGAGGTTTGTGATGCCTACCAGCTTCCTAGGACATTCCCGGAGCGATATAACTACGAGCCTATCTCTCAAAAGGCCGGCAAAGCACCTGTGATACCCTGCATGTGGTATCCATGGGCGGTGGTGATTGCATCCCGTTAGGTGACCCTCACTTATGTAAAAAAATGCGGTACGGAACTCTAAAAATTACAATTGAATGATAATGATTGCCATTTCAATTGCACATCGACTTATTGCTTCGTTGAGCATTAGCTTAGAAAACTATGGGTTTCTTAAACGGAAAAGAACCCTCTTATTTGTGGCAAACTATAGCCCTTGCCCTCGGCTTCTTTTGAACAGACCATTATTTAAATAGGTCTGCGTTGAAATTAAATCACAGCATTTTACTAAAATCCCAAAAATCACATCTTTGTCAACAAAATATCATTGTTAACATTAAGTACTCTGACTGTAGAGTTTACAGAAGTTCTAACATAAGTATTTATTTAGGTGCAGAAATGCTCTCTCATCATCATCATCCCAGTCTATATACGTGTCTGGGCCGTAGTTCCACACGGGCCCTATGCGGATTGGGAACTTCACTCACACCATTGAATTTCTTCTCAGCTCTGTGTGTGTGTGTGTGTTACTCACGATGTTCGGACAGAGGTGGAAGGATGAGTGGAATACGCGAACTACTGGAACTGCCCTGCCAACTATAGACCCCTCGGTTAAACCAGATGGTTTCAGTCTGCCACGCAAGCTCTGGTGTCGCTTGAACAGACTGAGAACAGGGCACGGACGCTGTAACTACTTCCGACACAAGTGGGGTTGGCGGGACTCGGCCCTCTGCGAATGCGGCGAGGAGGCTCAAACTATGGAGCACATTGTACAGCGCTGCCCTCTACACTCATACTCGGGCTCCCCTGGAGATCTATACAATCTGACACCTGACGCAATCTCGTGGCTGGGGACCCTGAATGTGGATTTATAAGTAGTATGTAGTTTCTTTCTTTAGTGTAATTGTTTAATGTTTTACGCCATACGATTAAATAAATACGATGTTTTCCTTCATCGTAAAGCTCATGATAAACTTCGCACATTCATCATCATCATGCATCTTAGCCCATATACGTCCCACTAAAGGGCACAGGCCTTTCAGAATGAGGCGTACGCAAAGTTCACATGGGCCCAGTGCGGATTGGGAACTTCACACAGCATTGAATTTCTTGTCAGGTGTGTGCAGGTTTCCTCATGATGTTCTTCATTATAAATAAAGCTCGTGGTAAATTTCAAATTTAATTTTGCACATAAATTTCGAAAAATTCATAAACCAGGTGCAAGCCCGGGACTCGAACCCACGACCCTTATGTGCACATTTAGAGAAAGTCCGAATTTCGAAAACAATATTTACGATCCTGTTCCTATCAGTACTTAATTCACTCTAAAATGTCGAAAAATTGCACGTAATGAAATTGGCAATCTTACAGACACAGGATAATAAGGAATCTAAAGCTGCATAAATTATATACAAACGCAACGGTGCATAAATCTGCGTTTTAATATATGCGTATATTGTAACTGATGATGACATGGAAGTTATGTCACTTTTACCATAAGCTACCAGTAAGTTATTGGTGATTTTGTGGCGAATTTTTTATGCAACCGACTTTAGCAGCTTGAAAGCAATTTCGGACATAAATTTTTGATGAGCATTGTGCCAATCCTACCAACGTTATTAAATATATTAAAGGGGTCATACACATTTTTTTATTCGAGTCTCTCCTGTGGGTGTCAATATTTTTTAGTCAAGTCTACATCGGGGTGTGGGATATCTGGTCAACTTTCGGCCCCATTTATAGTACATTACTACAGAGGCCGGGAAGTAAGGGTTGCCGGTCGAGTAGGTTTGATACGAGGCTGGCAACCCCTGTTCCGGCCGAGGCTTGTATAGTGCTTTTCTCATACATGGAATGAAATAAATAAAACTTCAGGAATTAAAATTAACTATTGCTTATGTTTTTTTTAGGGCTGAATGCCATGATGGCATAGACCTATAAACGTCTTGCATGATGCTGTGTCACATGAAACAATAGACGATCGCTTTCCGGGCCTAGGCCTGCAATTCTGCGTATTAAAATCCATTACATAGCACTCGTCTAACCACGCCCGCAACGTGATACGTCCCGGCCTATTATTTGGAACGTAAGGTTAACATTTTATTGCATCTTTGAGAAAAATAAACTTTCGTTTCTTACGCTGTGTATGACAAAAGGCAGGATGGGAAATGTTTCAAAGTTTGCCGATCTCACCTATTACTTATATTTCTCGTGACTTAATCAAGAACTAATATTATTGCTAAAATTATATACCTACCTACCTATGTAGTTAATTATTATTACATTTATTGGTTAGTTATCTAAATATAGGATGAGGAAGTTTATCGTCAAGCACGCAAGAACAGTTACAGATAGACAAATCTGTATTGTGATATAAGCTACTTAATGTCTCAGTAATGCGTAAGATTCTTGAATAGACGGCACTGTACGAACGTTGAAGTACCTCGGCTTTAAGGCCGCCGCAGACCGGATGCGTGTGCATGCGCACACGCACCGGTAATGGTGAATGGAGCTGTGGGAGGGATGGCACACTAAGGGTGCCTTTCCACCAGAGATGTGCTACACTACGTTGCTACGGATGTGTCTGATATATCCACCAATCATGTTCATTGGTCCACATAGCATATTTAGCACTGGTGGAACGGGTTCTACTAAACTATGATTTTTATATGGAAAGATGCGTGCCCTGGATGCGTGCTATGGATGGTCGCGAGTCGTGTAGCAATGGCCCGCCTCACCGCGCAGCCGCTCAGCGCGCCCCTGTCGATACATTCACAGCTGCCTCGCGGCTGCTCATCTACATAGCGCATTTTCCTCGCACAGCCACATAGCTTAGCATTGGTGGAAACGGTCACACAGTTTCGTAGCGTAGCTTTCACATCTTCGCAGCATAGCTGCATAGCATATCTCTGGAGGAAAGGCACCCTGAATAAGTGCACATGGTGTGCCATCTTTCTTACAGTTTCATACATTACAACTGGTGCGAGACACGCAACCCATCTGGTCTGCACCGGCCTTTAAAGATGACGCGTTAACTTCGTCTGTAATCAATGGCGTTGTTTAAGCGAACTTTATGCTTTAAAATTGTTACCGTAGGTATAACCTTTTTTGAAGCGGTTGAAATGAAAAAGTACCTACAGAAATTTCAACCGGGAGGATGGATAAAAGCTTTCATCTTCATGGAATCCTGTTATAAACAAATGTCGTCGGGATGAATGTTCGGAGAGATCGTCGGACGTTGTTAGTGTTGTATGTCAGTGTGATGGGTGCCGTTAAAAAATCTTGATCAAGTGCGGGTAGTTCGAGATACGGGTGCTGATTTTAATCGGAATCAAGTGCGGGTAGTTTGAAAGACTCGAGCGGCTAAACGAACGTGACACCTTACACTTCATTCAACTCGTGACCACGGCTGCTGGAATGTGGCCGAAACGTCGAGGTAAATGTTGTTTTTTTTTTATGTTATGTTTGCGTGATAAATCCCTTTTAGTATAATAATTAAGAAAGAATGTAAGCGATCTTGACGCGTCTTCTTTCATGGACCTCCGCAAAGTAACGCCTGATTCAATAAATTATTTTAAAAAAAAAATAAGTAAATAAAAAATAAATATAACAATAAATCATTAAATAAAAAATAACAACAAATAATCAAAAATATAACAAAGTCAAAAAATTAAATTAATCATTTCAACAACTCAGAAATTAAAAATTAAAACTATCTGGTGTTTTTAGTGATTGAATTATTTAAATGTTTATTAAATAAGTAGAAGCATATGAAAGTTGCGAGTTAAATAAAAACTTGTAAATATAGAATCACTTTACTCATCAGCACCGTGACCTCAAAATTCAAGGGTTTATGCAATCGTTACGTATGACATTGTATGGAGTGTATTGAGATTTGAATGGGAGACCTTAATGCGCGTTTTTGTAGGGCACCTGATGGAGAGAATTGGAAAAACATCAGTCTGTGGTGATTTGTTAGTGAAAAGAGTTATGTATGAGCTGTCGAGTACATTGAGTTTTTGTTAAAAAATATTTAAAAAAAGATATTTGTTTTGCTGACTCTACTTCTTTATTTATTTTTGGGAACCCCAAGCTCTCTTATCCTGAGAGGAGGCTTATGCCCAGAAATAGGATTATCATCTCGGCTTATATACGTTTCACTGCTGGGCACAGACCTCTCAGAATCAATAAGTGCCATATGTACTGGACTTCTACGTAGAAATCCTCGCCTATGGCTCGGATTTCAAATCATACTCATCCAGATTGCTTATTTACTGGTCTCTTCAGTAATGTACTATTACTTATCGCCTCTTAAGTAGTGAATCATATATTTGAACGACTCTAGCACCTCTAAGTTTTTCGAAATTCATTTGCGAAATCACAAAACAGCCAAAAGGCAATTTGCGAAAAGTACTTAATTATTCAATACTGGTATGCAAAGTCTTTTAATGTTCATTGTGTGAGCGTGTGACAACACTCCTAGATCTAGACATTTGATATTACCCCTTATTACCCGGCAATAAGGCTTTCAGCTATCACCAATTTACAATGAAGACAATAAATGTTTTTCTGCATAGATAACATCACCTCTGCCATTGTATTTTGCAAGTATATGTGGAGCGACGCACATTTACTAGAATTTTTGTTAATTAGGTTTGTTTGATTTATTAGGCATTGCTTTTTATTACCATTTCGTATAAATTTAAAATATTCAGGTGATTTTAGCGCGGGAGTGACATGAAATGAGTGAGGTTAATTTGAAAATCGGGTCTAAGTTAAGGTAAATGTACCAATGCTCGACACCTTAACGCTCAGTAGATGACACCCATCTGTCACCTCTCTTACTATGACATAAGATTGAGGGTGCTATGTATTGGGTCAGTATCGCGCACAGGGACGTTTACCTTACATTTATTTTATTATTAATGAGTACCTGGGCGACTGAGCTCTGCTCGGGCAGAAACTCGGTACCAAGCGTTTTCCCAGAGATAAGACCAAGCTAGATCAATTTTTCATCCCCGAAAACCCCCACATACCAAATTTCATCGAAATCGTTGGAGCCGTTTCCGAGATCCTGATTATATATTTGTGGGGGAGGGGGTTCGGGGGTTTCAAGGGGGATGAAAATTTCATTGATTTTGCCGTAGGATGCACAGTTTTCAAGATATTTGACAAAAACACCGGAGGGGTTGGGGGGGTGAGCCACGTTAAACTATCGTCCGTAAACCAACTTTACAGACAACCGGTTTTTCTTGTTCTTTGCTCTCAATAGGGAACGTGCACATAGACGGTGCTGCCAACTGGTGTCATAAGGGTGCCATCAATTTGAATGCTTTACCTTGATAAGTTTGTTTTACTGTCCGCATAGTGTCTCTTTTGTCGCATTAGTGCTGCCGCCTATAGTTACTGCACGTTCCCTATAATACTTTTTCTCACAAAAGAAGAAACTTCGTTTTCTCATGAAAAATAAACTTAAAAAAAAAAACTAAAATCCTTAAAAAAAACGTGGAATCGAACCGAGGTCGGCTGGATCCGCGACCACCCGATTTCTACTGTGCTATTATGATCTGCTCGAAGCCGGCGAAATTTAGCTTTGTATTCTAATGCAAACAAAAATAGCCGGAAAACACGAGTAAAAGCGGTTTTCTGAAAATGAAACATAGCTAGATCAGTTTTTCATCCCCGAAAACCCCCACTTACCAAATTTCATCGAAATCGTTGGAGCCGTTTCCGAGATCCTGATTATATATATATATATAGGTACAAGAATTGCTCGTTTAAAGGTATTAGATTAGATAGATTAGATAGATTATAGTTTCAATTTTGTTTAAGTTTTTATATAATTTTCTATGGGTCGTGGGTTGGCCGTGATGGTCTAGTGGTTTGACCTATAACTTCTCAAGCAGAGGGCCGTGAGTCCGAGCCCGGGCTCGCTCCTCTGAGTTTTTCAGAATTTATGTGCATCATTATATACATTTCAAATTTGCCATGAGCTATACGGTGAATGAAACATCGTGAGGAAACCTGCACATATCTAAAAATAAATTCAATGGTGTGTGTGAAGTTCCCAATCCGCACTGAGCCCGTATGGGAACTAAGGCCCAAGCCCTCTAATTTTGAGAGGAGGCCAGTGTCTTGCAATGGGATATATACAGGCTGGAATGATTATGATGACGAATAACAAAAACACATTATGTGCCGATTCACGCATCAATCAATTTTTTACAACAAGCTATGTGTAAGGTGACGTGCGCATTGGCAGAAACACATTACCCTCCTTTAAACAGCTGGTAACTCGATTGAACAAAGTAAGATTGAGCGATAAAAAATTACAATTAATGTTGAGCATTCACAAGGCATTATGCAAAGTGTATGAATGATACACTATTGTTTTAGATCAGGCCGAATGTTAACCGCAATTTTAATCAAAGTACAGTGATTGTTCAATTTGTGTCATGATTAAGATGTCGGGTGTCTCGGAATAAAATGGTATAATTGCCTAAGTTATGCACCGGAAGCTGTTTTTATTTTATTTTTAGTATTTTTTTCTTTATCTTTATATTTGCTAATATAAACTTTATGGTGAAATTTATGTGATTCTATTTTAGCTTATTTAGATTGACTTTAACTTAGAGACCCTTTGAATTTATATTTTTTTAAAACACATTTATGGTTTTGGTAGCAAAAAGTTCACTAAACGACAGTTAAAATTAAAAAAAAATACGAAACAGTATATTATACACGCGCCACTATATTGGCATGTGCAAGCGATCATTTCGAATGGGTTAATCATGGACGACTTGTTTGTAATTGTTGACACGCTCGGCACGGTTTGCCGGAACATGTCCCCAAAAACTTTGCAAAAATAATGTAAGATACAACACATTTAGTACAGCAATTATGATTGTGTTAAATAATATTATTTTAAACTAGCTTTTGCCCGCGACTCCGTCTGCGTGGAATTAGTAATTTGGGCTGGGCAGCTTATTTTTTTTATCCAATTTGCTTTTTCATCAATTATGGCTATCCTTAGTTCTTCGATATAAAAAAATTACCCGACCCCGCAACCCCCCCCCCTGCACTCCCTCCCAACCCCACCCCCCCACCGAACACCCCGCACACCCGCGTTCACATTCACCACAAGTCAAGCGTGCCCATAGATGTTTTACTTCAAAAACCCCCGATTTTGAAATATTCTTCCGCTCCGCTCCGCTCCTATTGGTGTTAGCGTGATGATTTTATAGCCTATAGCCTTCCTCGATAAATGTGCTATCTAACACTGAAAGATTTTTTCATATCGGAGCAGTAGTTCCTGAGATTAGCGCGTTCAAACAAAAAACCTGTTCGATAAATTCTTAAAATAGACGTATCTTTCTTATTTGTGAACCGATTCAAATGAAACAAACACTAAATGTTAATCCAAGAAAATACCAACATATCAGTGAAAACCGCATCCTTCTAAGTTAAGCCGTTTCTGAGATTAGCGCGCACAAACGCACAGACAAACAGACAAACAGACAATAATTCTAAAAATCATTGTTTTGGGTTCTATTGCGCTAATAAATAGCCCTAGTGACAGTTTTTCTCAAATATCTTCAATGTACAGACACCGACTTGTTACAGATTTATTATATGTATAGATAATGGGATAAACACACAATCACCTCCCGCGCTATTCTGGGTCATTTCTCAAACGAGATGTAATTTTGGTTGCCCTCGCGATTGTAATCTAAAAATAAGCTTGCCCGATTATGATGTAAGGCTCCACGTAACAATGGTTTGGGAAAGGTCATGTATGTAGGTATGTGTTTTTTGGATGCCAAATTATGTATTATTGCTTTTTGATTGAATTAGAACAAGCCCAATACATACAAGGCGAGTCTGGAAAGGTGATAAGGATCCTAACCAGCTCTTTTAATTATAGGCTAGGGTTTCATAGCATTAATTAGTATTGTCTTATTTTTAATTTTTTCATCAAATGATTGATTTAAATAATAATATGATATATTTCAAACTGAATACAAACTGAAATATAGATGCACAGAAAAAACCCCAGAAAAAAGACCAATGCTGGTAATCGAACCCAGGTCCTCAGCGTTCCGTGCTGCGTGCTTACCCCTACGCCATCACTGGTCTAGAAGTTAGCGACGAATTTTTCCCATACATCGTACACTTCAGTCTGTTATAATCACATTATGCAGTGATAAAGCGCTAAAAAATAAATATAAAAAGATACTTCATACTTAACTTGTTAAAGTTGGCTTAGTAGCGCCATCTCTTGGTCCAGGTGAGCGGTTAGCTCCGAAGGAGTGTTAAGTCTCTCGGTAGAGGGCATAACATAGATGCGCGCTTTATCACTGCATAATGTGATTATAACAGACTGAAGTGTACGATGTATGGGAAAAATTCGTCGCTAACTTCTAGACCAGTGATGGTGTAGGGGTAAGCACGCAGCACGGAACGCTGAGGACCTGGGTTCGATTCCCAGCATTGGTCTTTTTTCTGGGGTTTTTTCTGTGCATCTATATTTCAGTTTGTATTTAGTTTGAAATATATGGTTTCACGGGATGACCGTAAAAGTAATAAAAAATGAAGTTGAAAAAAAAAAATAGAAAAAGATACTTCATACTTAACTTGTTAATAATATGATAATAATAAATCATGGAACAATTGAAACCAATTGACCTATTTAGACGATAAATAAAAGCTGTAAAAAAATTGTAATTCTCTTACCAGGATCGAGTCATTCGAAGGGGCTGGCTGAGAGCACTTTGGTGTAATTGGCTAAGCACGCTCGACACCGCGACCCGAGAGATGCGTGTATTAGCTCTAATAATATTTAATTTCAAATTTCTCGTATTTTCCACACATTGCATAATTATTGCATAGATCGTCAGTTCAAACCACAGAGCTAATAAAAGAAATTGAATGACAAGACGCGAGCCGCTTATCTGGCTGAAAAGCCAGATGTTTATTCTTCTGGCTCCGTCTGCATCAAAGTAACTTGCATAAAGGTGTGAGACATTATGCTACAAATGTGATATATAGAAATCTCGTGTCACGGTGTTTGTTATGGAACTCCTCGACCTGACCTGACCGATTTTCATCAAATTCATATATTCACTTAGTGATACCGATGATGATGATAATGATGGATGTTTGGATGTTGCTGTTACCGGATTTTTGTTTTATTCTATGAAAGAGTGGCTTTACCACAAATTTGAATTCTGCGCGGACGAATTCGCGGGCAAAAGCTAGTATGATTATAATTGAAAAATAAATAATGTATATCTCTCCCTAGGGACCTCGACAATTCAGTGTCCATGTCAGTTGGCTTGAAATGTATTGGGTTTTTCAACTTTTTCTTGCCACCCGTTGCTATGGTTACACAGATTTTGTCGGACAACCTAAGCATTTTTCTATGAAATAGTATGAAGATGATTGGCAACAACTGGAGACGTAGTAAACAACACGATTCTATGAAATGAAATGAAATTAAATAATGAAATGAAATAATTTATTTTGCTTTAGTCACGGTAACCATCGGTTTTCATACATAGTACCTAGTATCAATGTGCAGTGACATTTCTAACCAAATAAATTGGCATGCAAACATTATTCTTTTTTTTATACTATACAAATTATTATTTTTTTTAGGTCAATGCAACTAATTTCATTTATTAATTCAAATATTCTATTGGGATGAAGTGTACTTCTCTACACGCAAATTCAACTCAATTGGTTGGCGGTTGTCGTGCGCCTACGAGTACGTAGGTACCTAATGGAATGATTGCTGAGATGCGCAAGAGTGCATCGTGCATTACCGGTCGTTTGCTGCAATTAAGTTCGAACTTATTTTGAGTTGTTTGTGATTTAGCAACGCTAGCTAATATTACGTTGAGATTTACCTAACAACTGCAGACCAAAGGACTGGCAGCTGTGTTATACACTTTTTTTCTCGTCATTCCTGTGCACAGGGCAAAAGTTAAGGGTCTATAGTCTACAGCCAATATTTTTTAATCAAGTCTACATCGGCGTGTGGGACGCCTGGCCAACTTTTGGCCCATTTAAATAAATCTTAAGTTTGGGGACTCGGAGTCGCTAATTCTATGGTCACAGGAGAGACAACTTTTTTTCTTTTGCTGTGTATGACCCAGCTATCTCACTTCTTAAAGAATGTCCATCGCTTTTGAATGAAGGAACGCTATGTAAGTATGTATAAAATCGGTCAAGTGCGAGTCGTATTCGTACATGAAGGTACCTTCATACAATTTATTTTTGTTATTTGTTACAAAATGGCTGTAGCAACATAAATTCCGTGAAAAATTAAATTTTTAGTTACTGCCGTTATAAATATCCAGGTAATTTAATTATTTTTTATTTCTTGTATTTGTTGTTATAACGCCCACGGTACACCTGCGAATAAATTCAATTGGCTAAGTAAAGTTTTTTGAAGAGGTGCTAATTATATTTTTTTTCGACAGTCGGCGTTCTGGAGATCGAGAAACTGCAGCTGTTTATTTTTATCTCCTATTGTTTACTGGAAATATTTTTTTGAGTGTTTGAGATGACATTTGTGAGATTTTATGGTTGACAAGCCGTTCGTGCTCAGAACTTAGTAGAAACAGAAAAAAAACCGAAGTGAACTGTCACTGCTGTCAATGTCAAATCGTTTGCGTTTCGTTTGCTTTGCGTTTTGGTGTGCTCAGTGTGATTTTTTGACTATTTTTATCAACCTCCGCATAAAACCGGACTTTCAATTTTACCGCATTTTTCCACGACCTATGCACAATAATTGGATCACGATTGAATACTTTCGATCACTATTTTGGAACTGCTTCTTGGACAACGCAAAGCAAACGAAACGCAAACGGTTAGATTTCATTTGACATTGACAGAAGCGACAGTTGAATTCGTTTTTTAGGGTTCCGTAGTCAACTAGGAACCCTTATAGTATGTAATGTATGTATGTAAAACTCTTTATTGTACGTAAAACATGAAAATTAACAGTTAACAAGAGAAACAGATGTACAAAGGCGAACTTATCCCTTAAAGGGATCTCTTCCAGTTAACCTTTGAACGATTGACAGGACACCAGAGACAAGAGTAGGCATACAATGCAGAGTAAAAAGAGTCGAAATCAAAAGTAAACCCAAACCAATAAACTTAACATAATCAATACATAAACATACAAAGAATACACGCAGGTACACACTAATATAATATATCATGAATACAGAAGACTAATACATATCATATCAACATAAATAGACTAACTACATAAAAATTACATAAATACATTAATATACGCATATACACTAAACAGAGAATACAATAGAGGTTGTCTCTATTTAAGAGGAACTGTCAAGCCAGTACGCCCCCAAGCATAGTTTCGCCATGTCTGTCCGTCTGTCTGTCTGTCTGTCTGTCTGTCCGCGGCTAAGCTCAGAGACTGTTAGTACTAGAAAGCTGTAATTTGGCATCAATATATATATCAGTCACGCCGACAAAGTGATTGAATAAAAAAAAGTAAAAAAAATTTTTTTAGGGTACCTCCCATAGACGTAAAGTGGGGGTGATTTTTTTTTTCTCGGCTAACCCTATAGTGTGGGGTATCGTTGGATAGGTCTTTTAAAACCATTGCGGGGTTGCTAACATGATTTTTCTATTCAGTGATCTGTTTGCGAAATATTCAACTTTAAAGTGAAAACTTTCATTAAAATCGGCCGTCCCGCCCCTCTAAAATCTAAACTGTTGGGTGGAAAAATTTGAAAAAATTCAGAAGGGTAGTAAATATATCAAATTTACTAGGAAAATTATAGCGGCTAAGATTGCTTGGAAATTATTTGTAATTTAAGAGTAAATAGTAGCCTAAGGTATAAAACATACCTAAACTTGGATGATTCCGTACACATACGAAATCCTTAGAAAAATATTACTTGATTTTTTCATAATGGCTACGGAACCCTACCTTGGGCGTGTCCGACACGCTCTTGGCCGGTTTTTTTTTTCTATTTCTTCTTAGTACTGAGCACGAACCGCTTGTCAGCCATAAAATCTCACAAATGTCATCTCGAACACTTAAAAAAATATTTCCAATAAATAAAAGGAGATAAAAATAAAACAGCTGCAGTTTCTTGGTGTTGAAGTCGACCACTGTCGAAAAAAAATATAATTAGCATCTCTTCAAAAAACTTTACTTAGCCAATTGTTTGCGTGAAGTACTCAATCCACACTGGGCCAGCGTGGGAACTACGGTCGTGTGTAATGTAGGCTGGGGCTATAAATAAATCCTAATAAGTGTGAAATTTTGTGAAGTTATTTGAATAATTGGATGTTTATTACTTAGTCACGCAATAACGGCTGAACGGATTTACATTAAATTCTGGTATGGAGATAGTTTGAGACCTTAGGAACAACATAGTATAGTTTTAATCCCGGAAAATTGCATAGTTCCCGTGGAAAATTGCATAAACGGATTCTCCGCGGCTAGTAAATAAATAAAATGGGGAAACTTCTTCAAAATAACTTTGACATTTTCAATACTATTACCGAATGAAATATTGATTGACCCTCACGACCTTACGACCCTAGTAAAACGATAGTATATTAATACGTGCACTTACTCGTATGCTCATTACAGCCAGTACGCTTAGTATAAGTTTTACCTCACCAAAATACTCCTCGATCGCGTTTACGTAAAAATTTCAATTCTATGGAAACATGGACGCGCGGCCGCGGAGGCGCTGTCCATGTTTCCCTAGTAATTGATTTTTTTACGTAAACGCGATTGAGAAGTATTTCGTGAAGTAAAAACTTATACTAAGCATACAGGAGCGACAATGAGAGTGTAAAATATTACGATCTTCAATTACTATCGAATCACCGTTTCTGTATATAACAACATTAAGTTAATTATTATTAAATTTAACGCACGTTTTTTTAATGACAGAAGGACTTTATTTCTTTTAAATCTAACACTTAGGTATATGGCATTGTTGATGGCCAGTAATAATTTTGGTTCAGCTATATGAAAGTTTTTATGTGAAACAGTTTTGCAATGAGCTTTGCGACGAAGTAAAACATTAGGATGATGTGCGTGAACAATATCACTCTGTACTCTTTTCCCGAGTTCCTGTTCCCGAGTTTCGCGCTTAGCAACACATTTGGCGATTCATCATTTTTGCGAATTTTCCGTTCGGGTCACTGCAGTTCTCATCTTGCGGTATGTCAGAATAGATGACGGTCAACATGCATAGTTATTTATTCATTAAATTCTGCATAGCACTGTGCATGTGCCATTAACCGTCACGGATGACATCGCAAGTTCTAGGCCCTGCTTTCGCTGACCCCAACCCCGCGACCCGGCACTTTCGATTTCACTATTCCTTGTGACGAAGCTAGGAAGGGTATCCGGTACTTATGTATTGATAATATGTACTTTACTTAAGTTAGCGTGCATTTCCACCAGTGCCTGCCACGTTGCTATGAATGCGTTTGATGTCCACCAATCATAATATACATTGCGGATATTTGTGTAAAAAATGCGAGTGTTTGTGTTCGAGTCTTGGGTGTTTAATATTTAAGGGGACTAGATAATTTATTAAATAATTGTACAACAACAATGCGTTATCACAAAACATAACACATTAAAAAAACACAACAACAAAATTAGTAACGACAAAATTGCAATTCTGTTTCAGTGCAGAATTCCTGTTCCGCCTTCGCATTCAAAGGTCTTGGTATTAATATGACTCTCACCCTCATGGAAACTACTCGTATACTGAGACTTCTACTATAGCTTCTAATAAAAAAAAATGCCATTATTGTTTCCTGATTTGGTGTTTGTACATAATATGTATTTAAGTGTGTATTTATCTATGTAAGTATGTTTATACGTTACCTACTCGTAGTACTCGTAGTAAAGCTTTACTTAGTTTAGACGACCAGATGGCCTAGTGGTTAGAGAACCTGACTATGAAGCTTGAGGTCCCGGGTTCGATTCCTGTGTCGGGGCAGATATTTGTATGAAAAATACGAATGTTTGTTCTCGGGTCTTGGGTGTTTAATATGTATTTAAGTATGTATCTGTCTATATAAGTATGTTTATCCGTTGCCTAGTACCCATAACACAAGCTTTCCTAGCTTACTTTGGGACTGGGTCAATTGGTGTGAATTGTCCCGTGATATTTATTTATTTATTTTTATTTTATAGGTCAATTATTGGTGTCAATCGTACAATCCTTATTACATCATCATCATTTATTATTATTCATTGGTCCGCAACCTAAGCTAAGATTTTTTTATATGGAAAGAAGCATGCTCTGGATCTTCCTTGAGCGGCTACATAGCAGCGTTAGTGGAAACGGTTACATAGTTTCGTAACGTAGCTTTTACATCCTCGTAGCATAGCTACATAACACATCTCTGGTGGAGAGGCACCCTTAGAGTATTGCACCGATCGGAGAGTTCGATGACTTAACATAGTAGAGACTTTTTATAGCATAGTAGACAAACGAGAATACCGGTCGCCGGATAGTAAACATCTCCGCCGTCCAAGGACACTTCCGATGCCGTGGTACATTGTCGATTTTATAAAAAAAAGAGGAGAACAAAAAGTTGCAAGTATACTGTAGACCTTAGTCTGGAGGCTACTCCATTAGCTGCCATTCGCCATCTGACCAGATTCAACCTAATTTTAACATCAGCTAATCTGATCTGATCTGGTCTTTGTTCCGATATCAAAAAATTTGTTCGCGAGGTGTCGGATAAACTAGTTGTCTAGACGTCTCTGAAGACCCTAGGGCCGGGTTTTTTTTTGCCCAGAGGCTGAGCATAGCCCTGCAGCGAGGGAATACCGCAAGCATGCTAGGCACGCTACCCCGAGCGAAATACAGGTTTTCGACATTTATTAATGTACATGCTGTCATTCATAGTCTTTTATTTATTTGTATACCAATATTATGTTCGTTTTTAAATAAATTGGAATAAAATAACGTTGTTATTTTTTGGGTATTATAAGAGGAAAACCAGTAGGAAGTCACCCGATAGCTATCACCACCACCCGTAAATAACTATAACATAAGCGGAAGCCGCAGGTTAAAGCTAGTAATATAATAATTACAAGATAATTACTAATAAAGACAGTTTTGTAATAACTTTTATTTTATTTCAACAATCCTTCTAAATAACTTAAATTGAACATTAAAATAGCAATAACGAAATAAATGACGATATACTTAATAATAAATCATCTTTCAACTGGGACATCATTAATCCTGCATCAATCAAATCATCTCAATCTTGCCAATAAAATATAAACTTTAACACAAAGAGTTAAAATTGCATTTTCGTAACATTATGTCTTATAACGACGGTGGTAAATTGCAAAATGATGTGCGTTGATTTGAACTAATGATGTCCGAATATGAATAATGTTTATATTATTTTTCTTTGTTTATTTTTTTGAAGGACTGTCGTTTGTACTACATATATATGATATATATATTAGGTGCTTACAAATTAAATGCCAACACTTTTTTTAAGAGACGTTAACTAACTTCTTAATAATTTACTTTAAATAGGATTTAAGAAATTTTTTTGTTTTTAAACTAGCTGACCCGTCAAACATTGTTTTTCCATATAAACCTACGGGTGTAAAAATAGCTTACGAACTATTCTCAGACCTACCAAATACAGAGATAAAATGATACAAATCGGTCAACCTGTTTCGGAGGAGTTCGATAGCAAACACCATGACACGGGGTTTTTATTTCCGAACAAAATACTTAAATTAAAATTCTGCCCAAACATAATTATCACTTTCTGTCAAGTCTTTCTGTTAATTTTGGCGAGAAACATGTTAAAAGATTTCATAATTAAAGTTTTTTTTTTAGTTTCGTTTATCTAGTTGAAGTGGCCAGTTAAGTGACGTAAACCGATAAGGTATTAAACAATTCACTCGAGTGTTAAGTCTTATTATAAGTCCCACTGCAAGTGCACAGGCCTCCTCCATGAGAGGGCTTGGATTCTAGTTCCCGCACGGCTTCAATGCGCATTGGGAATTTTACAAACACACTATTTAATTTCTTGGCAGGTGTGTGCAGGTTTTTCACGCATGAATTCCGAAAAATTAGAACAAAACGAATCTCTGCTTGACAGAGCATATTTTCTCTCATTTAGGCCGGCAACAGATCAGTGACTCTCTTTGAGTTGTTGATGTTCATGGGCGGTGGTGATCATTTTCTATCAGATGACCCGCTTGCTCGTTTGCTTTTCTCTCATAAATCTCATAATAAAAAATAAATAAAATATTTTAGAATCTCTAAAATAAAAAAAATATTTTAGATCTAGTAAATTAGATCATTATTAAATTTTCAATATCTTTAGGTATTAAAAAGAGGTAACAGCAACATAATTGAAATTGCATTTAAAATCGATTAGAGTTTTAGTTCAAAGTAAAGAAACTGCTCATTTTATTCACGTTTTGAATGAAATAAATATTAAGGCTCTATGATGCGTAACTTTCTAGTAAATATACTCGTAGAGTTGCGCACGACTCTTGTAACTTTTATATCACAATGGCGCATAACCACACGGGTACGAAATGGTGGTTACTATTTTTACCTTCTTACCATGGATACAAAAAAAAAACGAGACACTTCACGTTCTTGACCTTATTAGAATCCTTTTAGACGCAAACTGCATGTTGTAATCATTTGTCAGAAATTGGAAACAAAAGCTGCACTTAGATATCCCTCAAAGTTCCGCAAGAACATAAATGATAATTATAATTACTTATAGCTTACTGAATTCAATTAAGTTTACTATAATGTATTTTTATAACAATTTTAAAACAATAACAGGTGTCGACAGCCAGTGTTATCGTCATGGGAAAGATATTGCCTTCGGTTTAATATATGGTTAGGTTAACGTTAATAAATGTATTGCAAATCAAATTAGATATACTCAATCAATATTATATTATGAAGACCAGAGGGCTTATTGTCTGCGCCTTATAAGTAGTAGGGGAGCCCAAGAGGGGATTTTTGAAGTTACTCGAGCGTGTCAGATTAATATTCCATTTATTTATATTTCATTTTTTTTCCATTGATATTTTGTATTAAGTATATGTAGTGTATAAGTATTATATTGAATGTATTTGTTTATTTATATAATTTATATTATATTTGTATTGTTTGTTGTCTATTAAGTAATACTGCGTTTCTCTTGTCTGTTATTTCTGCCACCTGCATTAGTCTGTTGATATTTATTAATTTCTGAGTTATTGGTTGTCTGGAAGAGATCGCTTTTTAGCGATAAGACCGCCTATTGTCTACCTGAATTTTTATTTTTGTAATGTCACTGTACTGTTTTTGGTGATCAATAAAGAATATTTGTATTGTATTGTATTGTAATATACGGGGGGATACCTTATACCCTCTAGAGTACCCCCATTGATTATGAGCACTTCATCTGGGGGGGTTAGCCTAGGGCACCCTGTCAAAATATTTAGTAAAAAAAAATGATTCTTTAAAATACTCGATCGCGTCAGATTAAGATAAGGTGGGTTAATTATTAGCAGAACAATGCACATTTTCACTTCCAAATCGTCAGTCTTTGGAATTAACATCCCCTATGAAAACCTGACGCGCGCCCTTCCCTATGGCCACCCCCCACCATGCAAAGTGGCAGATTATCATACATTTATTATCAGTGGCACGCTGGAGTATCAAATTATCAAAATCTGACGCGCTACAATATTTCAAAGATTTTTTATTTTTTTTAAAGTTTTTTGACGGGGTGCCCCAGGCATATCCCTCCACATGAAGTGCTCATATTCAATGGGAGTACTCTAGAGGGTATAATGTATATTATATTAATCTGTCCCCGTATATTAATCTGCCGCGCTCGAGTAACTTCGAAAAACCCCTCTTGGGCTCCCCTACCATTATTGCTCTAAGGCGCAAGCCACACAGAAGAGACGTGGAACGGGGGCGGGGCACATTCGCGGCGCCTCTTGAATCAGTTTTCACACTAATTGTATAGAAGCGTCGCGATCCAAGGCAGACAGAAGAGACGAGGCCGCGTCTCCGCCTCGTCTCTTCTGTCTGCCTTGGATCGCGACGCTTCTATACGAGGTGGAGACCAGGCCTATAAAATGGTTCCGTTTATTGCAATAAGTTCAAAATGGCAAGAATTTTAAAAAAAAGTCATTAATTGATTATGATTATTGATGGCGCACGTTAGAAGACATCTTATTTTATAAACCTCTTATTTTGACGACCAGATGGCCTTGGCCATGTAGGTGGAGAACCTGCCTACGAAGCTTGAGGTCCCGGGTTCGAATCCCGCGTCGGGGCAGATGTTTGTATGAATAATACGAATATTTGTTCTCGGGTCTTGGGTGTTTAATATATGTATTTAAGTGTGTATCTATCTATATAAGTATGTTTATAACTATCTATCTATATAAGTATGTTGTCCGTTGCCTGGTACCCATAACACAAGCAGCTATGCTTAGCTTACTTTGGGACTAGGTCAATTGGTGTGAATTGTCCTGTGATATTTATTATTTATTTATTTATTTATTTAAATAACTTTAGCGTGAAAATAGAAGAAAATTAGAAATAAATTTCATGTTTGCTAATTGTGAATTTAAATAAGTCTCTTTTTTATTTTTTGTACTTATAAAATATAACTCAGTTTACATCGTTGTAGATTAATATTACAAATATTGCCGCATTTTAAGCGTTACGTTTGTTCAACCGTAATAGAATTAGGAGTACAGTTCTACCTTTAAATTATGGTTATTCCATAAAAAAATTGTTCGGTACCTGGATCAATGTATACACATGTGGACGGACATAGAATTAGCGACTCCGAGTCAGCAAACTTAAGATTTATTTAAATGGGCCGAAAGTTGACCAGGCGTCCCACACGCCGATGTAGATTATAAATATTTATCCTGAACAGTAACAAACAAACCTTAAAAAATATTTATTTTTAAAGTAAATATATTATAACTAATTATTTATTTTTAAAGTGAATATATAACTAAATATTCTGTGAATATTTCAAGCGTCTACCTGTTGCCGTTATCAATGTCAAGCAAAAATGAGCAAAAAAATCACGTTTGTTGTATGGGAGCCCCCTTAAATATTTATTTTATTCTGTTTTTTTAGTATTTGTTGTTATAGAGGCATCCAAAATACATCATCTGTGAAAATTTCAACTGCCTAGCTATCACGGTTCGTGAGATACAGCCTGGTGACAGACGGACAGACGGAAGGACGGACGGACGAACAAGGAAGTCTCAGTAATAGGGTCCCGTTTTTACCCTTTGGGTACGGAACCCTAAAAATTTGGATGACCCAGAGCCTCATGTTAATTGAATTCTTATCTTATAAAGGCAGAAAAATAATTCGATTTCTTAAATTTTCAACCACAAATATTAAATGAATAAAAAGCCCTTTTAGGCGTTTCGATAACACGCCATTGCATGAATCAAGACGAGTGAAATTTATATGATATTTCTTCAAATTTTTATATAAAACGAATGAATAGGTATACTTCTATAATAATAACCTCGTTCTTAAGGCCTCAAACAAACTGAATGCAACATGAAGAAGAAATGTCAGACATCTAAATGTAATCCCATGCCCTCAATATACATTCTCATGGTATTTATTGAAGAAAGACGTAATTGCAGTGAATGTAATTACATTCTCGATACGCTGATCAATTACCCCATTTTTACAATGTGTGGCTTTATGCGTATAAGAATCAAAATAATTTGTGTGTCAAATTTGTTTAAAATTCGAACGTATGAAAAAATTAGAGCCAAATCCATTCAGCTGTTGCGTGCAAATAAAAAATAAACGTCAATTTGAAATTTTAGAATAATTGTTAAACTAATGGAAGACGTTAAGATTCATTGTTTTTTAAATGTTAACACTAAATATCTTTCAGCAAAAATAGAACTTAGAAATTACAATTTACGCTCTATTTAGAAGTGTTAAAAAATTCGGAACTTTGAAATTTTAATTTAATTTTGCCAAACCTTAAAAATTATGTACCTATTGTATTTATTTTTATTAACACGTGTTTTCACATGTCGTATATTACCAAAAAAAACTAATTAATAATTAGACACTGTATTGACCAATTTTCTTAATAAGCACCAACGGATATCCGTAACGAACTTACCTTAAGAATTCGAAACTCAAAACACGTAAAAACCAGCCAGCAATCACAACACTACAGTCACTAGTTAGTTTTTTTTTAACTTCCTAACAAAAATAACGCGATATGATTGGACGAGAGGTCGAGAGATGAATGCACGCGTGCGAATCATACACCACGCTTATAACCTCTTCGATGCCTCTACCACCACTTTACTAAGAACTTTCGTTTCAAACCACGAACACTTCCAGGGCGGTCAGCTTATTTTGGGGCACACAACCAGCTTATTTCGACCTGTAGATATTAAGAGCTTACTTGCAGAAATAGGTCTGTGAAAGCGGGCGTGCTTCCACTACTTTCGGGGGCTCGTCTGACACCAATTAATGAAGATTCAGCAATTAGCGCAAAATACAATCGGATTTAGGTTTTGCGTAAATTTAAACAATGGTCGGAACTGATTTATCTTCATTGGGACGTTTTTAATTGTTCTGTTTTGTTTAATTTGGCGACAATTAGTATTTACGGCTTGTTGAGAAATAAAAGCGTCCCACGATTCATCGATTTACGATTTGTGAAGCGAATTTAGTACCTAACATTTTGCACGTTAAAGTGGTGAGGAAGGTAGCTGTATGGAATCGCGAGAGATGCGTCTAAATGTCACCGAGGTCAGACCTTTTCAGATTCACTCTTAAGTGTAAAGTGTTATTTTTAAAGCTGGATATTTTTAGGAATTTAGTAAAGTAAGTTGAGTCAGGGTACGGAATCCTTCGTCAGTTATTTAAGTAATTCCTTTATCAACACTACTTACACTGGTCAGGAGTTTCTAGACACAAATTTATCCTATAACATCCATCTCAGCTTTTAGTCACTTTAGCAGCGACTGTCTCTCTCTTTCTGAGTTTTTCTGTGCATCCATGTTTCAGTTTGTATTTCGTGTGAAATATATGTATTTCACGGGATGACCGTAAAAGTAATAAATTTGGAGTTGAAAAAATTAAAAAATACAAAAAGATTCCAAAAAAAAACAATCTTTATAGACTCTTATACCTGGTTTACACTCGCGTACGAGTGGCGAGACGAACTGCGGGACGAGCCACGAGACGAGAGTGTGAACAGGCGCGCCTCGCGCCTCGTCTCGTGATTTGCCTTGATTTTGAGGCTCGCGTCCGGAGCGAGACGACGAGGCGAGGCGCGAGGCGAGGTGACGAGGCGAGAGTGTAAATCAGGTATTAGTCATCATCATCATGATTTCAGGCGAAATACGTCCTCTGTTGAACACAGGTCTCCCCAAGGCTCGCCTAACAGATCGGTAGATAATGCGCCATCCGCATCCAACGCATTCCCGCAACCTTAACCAAGCCGTTGCTCCATCTTGTCGAGGGCCTACCTACACGCTAGACCACATACCGGAAAACGCAGACTCTTAGTACTTTTGCATGCCTACTCTTGCTTCTGATGTCCTGTCAATCGCTCAAAAGTTAACCGGAAGAGATCCTTTTAAGGGATAAATTCGCCTTTGTACATCTGTTTCTCTTGTTAACTGTTAATTTCATGTTTTTGTGTACAATAAAGCATTTTACATACATACCTACTAGGGGCGTTCAATAAAAAGTGAGAATGAGTATGTTATAAACAACTTTTACTAAATGTCATTTTATTTTTCGACATAGTCACCTTTTAGCATAATACACTTAGTATATCTTTTTACTAAACTTAAAATTCCATTTTTAAAAAAGGTCTTATCTTGAGTACTTAAAAAATCTTGTACTGCAGCGACTACCGCGTCGTCGTCTTCAAATTTCTGGCCTCTCAGGTATTGTTTCAATCTCGGAAATAGGTAGAAATCACTGGGAGCGAGATCTGGTGAATACGGAGGATGCTTAAGGATATCGAACCCAGCATCACGAATTGCAGCCATTGCAACGGCGGACTTGTGTGCCAGGGCATTGTCCTGGTGGAACAGCACAACTTTCGAGAGTTTACCTCGCCGTTTTTCGCGGATCTCATTGCGCAATGTTGCTATTTGTTTGGCGAATAATGTGCCCGTAATAGTGGCTCCATGCTAGAGATACTCAATCATTAATACCCCTTTACCGTCCCAAAAAACAGAGCCCATGACCTTACCGGCAGATGGGCTCACCTTGAATTTCTTCGGAGTTGGAGATGATGGCCTTTTCCATGTCATAGACTGCAGTTTCGTTTCTGGTTCGTAATGATGGAGCCATGTTTCGTCCATTGTTATAAATCGCGCCAAAAAAAGTTCCCGGTCTTGCTGCATCAGGTTCAAAGCTTCTTGACAAATCTCTAGTCTAGTTTGTTTTTGCGTGTCAGTAAGCATTCTTGGTACCCAACGCGCAGATACCTTTTTCATACCCAAGCGTTCATGTAACATATTATGCACGCTCCCCGTTGAAATCTTTACATTTTCAGCAATAAAACGAACCGTGACACGACGATCCGCCATAACTGAGTTTTCGACTTTTTTCACAATTTCTTCAGTTACTGCTGTAGTAGGGCGTCCGGAGCGGGGGTCGTCCATTGTCGATGTTCTTCCACGTCTAAATTCGGCGCACCAACGTGCGACTGTCGAATACGGAGGAGCATTAGACCCTAAAGTGTCCCGCAAATCCAAATTGACTTGGTCCGTAGAAAAATTTTTCAAACACAAGTATTTGATAACGGCGCGCAGTTCAATTTTCTCCATTTTCGCTAACGTACTTAATAGCATTGCAAAGAAATTACCGTATATTTTTTTAAACAAAAGACAGTTAGTTTTTTTTTTCATAGCAATCAGCTAGATAGATTAGCTTTATCGGCCAGTATTTAATTTCGTAATATTAAAAGAGTTTGCATCTCATTCTCACTTTATATTGAACGCCCCTCGTACGTAAAGGCTCGTTCAAAATTGTTAAGCTTCCGAAATGTGTGTTTGAGTGCAGCTTCCATCCCATTTGCAAATGACTATTACATGCGGCAGAGCGTGACTATGCGGATATTGTTATAATGACGTTATTAGCAATGGCTAACTGCAAGCTTAATGGCAAATTTGCTAGCTTCAATAATAACTCGGAAAATATTAATACAGTCGCATTTAGGTACAAACAAGGTGAGATTTACAAACCTTGAAATGAGAGACAATAAACTTGAAACTCGTGTACTTATATCTTTATTTTGGCATTCTAAAAATTGTCTCAAAAATCTCATGTAATCTCGAGTTCACGTCTTGAAATATTCGAGTTCAGATCATGATTTTTTTTTAATATCTCGCTTCCTTTAGATACTTTAATGCAATAGATATTTATCTCGTTTCCATTAGAAATCATGCAATCCGCGCAAGAACTAAATAAAGTCACCGACAAAGATCGAAGAATCACCTGAGGCGCTACTACGAAATTCGAAAATCGAAGTTCGTATCGTATTATCCCTCTCACTCTCGTGTCAAATCATATTAGCGTGAGCGGGACGGCACGAAACGAAGTTCGAATTATGCACTTCGTGGTAGGGCCTCAGACTCAAGAGGCAGTGGACAAGGCACAAAAACAGATTAAAAACGTTGACTTACTTCCTATGATTATACGTTTTCTTTTCGCTATATAATTCTAAAGGAATCAGGTCCATTTCAACAGCCTCACTTCTGTGGTCGGTCACATTTTTACTTCCCATTTTTGCGAATTGACTACCTACAGGTTTTGATGGCGTCATCGGTTATTTATTAGTGATCCTGTATTTCTACGACATAACTGTAAACTGTTTGTTTTGATACAATAAAGGCTTGCGTTTGACCACAATCACGCTTAATGGAAAGCAAAAATGAGACCTACTATGGAGCACGCTTCCCTAGTAAATGCTCATTCACCCTGGACTTGAAAACGAGCACAGATGATGTATTTCGGTTGCCGCTATAACAACAAGTACTAAAAATAGAATAAAATAAATATTTAAGGGGCTCCCATACAACGAACGTGTTTTTTTGCTGTTTTTATACTTTAGATAATGTGGTAGGGAACCCTTCGTGCGCGAGTCCGACTCGCACTTGGCCGGTTTTTTTTTAACGGTATCAGAATCTTCCGCCATTTCTATAAAAATATGTCCATTTAAGTAATTTGGAACAAGCGCTCCAATATTTAAACCAACTCCATAGTTTCAAAATAAAATGTAACTGTTGACGCCGGCAACATTATTTCAATACACGCTGCAAAAAAAGTCTTGTAACAGATTAATTTTAATGATTATTACAATTAAACGTATAATGTCAATAACGTGAGATGAAATCAACAATGACACGTTGCTTTTGAAGCTGTAATTCGTAACACAAACGACGTTGTTAGAGGGACGCTAACAAAGAACTTTCAGTTTTACGTTGGTTTTCTTAGCGCAATAGGTAGGGTAAACGCACCAGTGGCCAGCCGTGGTCCTGTAGTCAACCTTTTGCGTTCAAAAATTGCTCATAAATAGCATTATTTTTCTAATTTACCAATGACAAGTCTTTAAAACAAAGCTTTGATTCCTCATTGAACAATCAGCCACATGATTACTGCAGCTATGACCGCCATTTTTATATCGGCAAGTAAGGTAAACGACCCTGTGTTCGACAGTGACCCCAAACATGGCACCTTCAATCTTATGTCATAGTAAGACAGGTGACAGGGCTTTGAGACGTCGATAATTGATACGTTTACCTGAGTACCGCCGTAAAAGGTTATAAAGGTTCTCGTATTGTTTTCATTGTCATCATCATCATCATCATCATTTGAGCCGCAGGACGTCCACTGCTGGACATAGGTCTCCCTCATTGATGCCTAATCATTACGGTTGGAAGCGACTTGCATCCACCCTGAACCTGCGGCCTTCACCAAATCGGCCGTCTCGACCTCGTTGGTGGACGTCCGTTTTCATTAAAACTTCAATAAATAGTGAATGGAACATAGTGGTAATTTTTTAATATCTTCAACCCAGTTCAAATAACAATGGTTTCAACTTGAAATTTCCTTTGAAAAGCTGACTATACTGGTGCGTTTACCCTATGCTACGGAAATGGAAATGTCAAATGATTTGAGGAATAAATTTAGCAAAAAAAAAAATAATAATAATGGTCTGGAGGGGTATCACAATGGATCATACACATTTCTTTTGCTCGCGTCTCTCCTGTGGACATGGCAAAAGTTAAGGGTCTATGGTCAATATTTTTTAGTCAAGTCTACGCGTATGGGACGCGTGGCCAACTTCCGGCCCATTTAAATAAATCTTAAGAGGGTTTATACTTGCTGAGCTGGCAACGTTGCATTTTTGTTAGTTTTTCTCGATTATTCCATAAAAAATGAATGAAAATTAATAATGTTTTGTATACAAATTCTTCTAATATATAAGTTAATGTGTCTACTGCAATAATAATTCGTGATACAAAATACAAAATACAAAATACAAAAATATTTATTCATTTCCACACTAATTAAATTAACAATTACGTCCAGCCCCTCCCGGTAAGTATAACATACTTGAGTTGGGAGGGACCGCTCCTTCCAACCAGACTATTACATTAAATTAAATTAGTGGATACAAAACAAAATTTCTTAAAAACTATACTTTAAATTACGGAACCTTGGTCCACACCCATACTAAACACAATGAACAGCACAACCGAATCAGCACAGGACTAGTGTAAACCTCAACACAGTTGTGCAGCTCACTGCGGTCAGCATGAGCGAGAAAAGGCAACCACACTAAGTCTAATAATTATAAATAAGTAATTAGCAAGTTGTGTGTGTGTGTGTGTGTGTGTGTGTGTGTGTGTGTGTGTGTGTGTGTATGCGTGTGGGTATATGTGTACGTGAGTGTGTGTGTGTTCGTGTGTGTATGTGTAAGTGTGTAACAAAAAAGTTCAGTCTTAACTCAAGCTTTCGAAAGTAAAAACTTGCAAAGATACTATGTATAAGAATCACGGGAGAAGTGACTCAGTGTCATCATAAGTCAGCGTGCAAAGCCACTGCACCAATGCCCTACGACAATCTAGTTGATTCAATGGGTACATATTAAGGATTTTGTTTATTTTATTGTACAGGTAGGATGATAAGGCAGTGTATTGTCTCTTAGCAAACTTAGACCTCGAGGGACATTTAGGGGCTACAATATGAACTACCCTACGAGTTAACAAAAATGGGTCAAAAACCAAGGTCCTATGTAATTTAAGGATGCAAAGCAAAATGTACAACTTCCTCATTGACAGAACATTACTGATTTTATATAATTCATTTGTAGGGTATCTAAAAGGGAGCTTGAACATTACCTTTAGTAGACATCTTTGCCCTCTCTCAACCATGATAAAATTAGTCTTAGCAGCCCCACCCCATACTACTATGCAATAACTCATTACTGATTGCGCAAGCGTAATGTAAAGTTGATTAAGTAAAAGTTTATTGGCAACATGCCTAAGAGTTTTAAAAATCCAAATCAACTTCCTAATACGAGTGTTAATATGTTCGATATGCTGTTGCCAAGATAGCCGTTGGTCAAGAATGACACCTAGATACTTGATAGAGGAGACCCGCCTAAGCTGGGCACAATTACAGGGGGAAGAGTCAGAACACACAACACAGCAGTGCATTTTTAATTTTAGTCCTACATCAGGTTGGGTGTTATTATATTTAGTAAAGCACATGTAGTTTGTTTTTTCTAGGTTTAATGTAAGTAGGTTCATTCTTAACCAAGATGAGACCAATCGAAGCCCGACTTCAGCGAAGTCAAAGGCGGCCTGCCAGGTCTTAGCTGTAAAAACCACTGCTGTGTCGTCCGCATACGAGAAGACGCGCCCCCCAACAATATTAAGGCTAGTAAGGTCATTAATGTAAATCAGGAAGAGAGTGGGACCAAGAACACTCCCTTGAGGGACTCCAAAAGTAACACCCACCTCCCGACTCACACAATCACCAACCTTCACCCTTTGTGAGCGACAAGTTAAATAATCCTCAAACAACTTTAAGGGTATTCCCCTGATTCCGACTTTTTCAAGTTTCTGAACAAGGATGGTGGGAGAGACCGTGTCAAATGCTTTTTTCAGGTCCAGGAACACAGCCAGGCACCAGTCACCCGCATCACAATGTTTAGTGACCAGCGAAGTGAGAGCCAGGACTGCGTCCTCCGTGGACCTGCCATTTCTAAAGCCAAATTGTGTATCCGAAAGAATGTTAAATTTATTTAGGTAAGATTTGAGACGATTGTTTAAAAGTTTTTCCAAAATTTTAGAAATGGCAGGCAGCACAGATATAGGCCTATAGTTGTCAGCACAGTCCCTCTCACCACCCTTATACACAGGAGTAACTATAGATTGTTTCAATGGAACAGGAAAAACCCCATGCAGAAAACAAAGGTTCGTAAGGTGGCTTATAATAGGGACCACGAACGGACTGGCCATTTTAAGGAAACGTGTGGTTATTTCATCCCAACCAGGAGCACTATCCGACTTAAGACTCAAAATAACGTTATGGACCTCCTGGGGGTCAGTGTCAAACAAAACAAAAGAAGAGGAAACAGTTTGGGATGAAACAGCACCACACAATTCAGCCGGAGCAGCCGTACCAATGCCCTCAGCAAGGTTCCTACCAATACCAGCAAAGAAATCGTTAACGTGATTTACCGACTCCAATTGGGATGATCTTGAATTTAACAATTGTATATTTTGTGTTTTTGAAGATTTGTAATGAGTTACCTTTTTAATAGCTGACCACAAGGCCTTAGGGTCTTTGGCAGATTTAGCAAGTAGTTCTCTATCAAATTTTTGTTTAAGCTTTCTAATCAGTTTGTTACAGAAATTGCGATATCTCGCGTAAGTGACACGCAGAATCTCGTTATAAGGATCAGAACGAAGGTTTTTTTGCATCTTGTCTCTGTTCCTAATGCAACGCATAATACCAGGAGTGATCCATGGTTTAATACTTCGCAGATTATTTGACACATATTTCGTTACCCTACTTCCATCAAGTGAAGATGCGATTTTATGAATTAGCTGTTGAGTGATAAAGTGAGGATCATCACTGGAAAGAAGATCTTGAATGTTTTTATCTTGCAAAAAATTTATAGCTTTATCGAAGTCAAATTTACTAGTAGTTAGGGGGGTACGGTCTTTAGTGTTGATTTGTTTGAGTGCCAAAAAGACGGTTTGATGGTCTGTTATTGTAGTATTTAAAACAGCAACATAAGGTTTAATGTTCCTATGGTTAATTTTCAACATAAAATGATCAAGACAGCTGTCCTCACGAGTAGGGTAAGTATGACCTGGCAAGAGACCATGGATGGACAGCATATCCAGGTAATTTTGTCTGTTAATAGTCTCTTGTGAGGATTCCTGAGCGCGTGGGATGAGATTTATATTTATATCACCAGTTATAACTATATTATTAAATGATTTTATTGATTCAAGGTGATTATTTAACGAATCAATGAATTTAGACGCATTATGGTTAGAGGGTGATCTATAAATACCCAAAATTACCTTATTGTTGAGGTTTAATTGGATACAAGATGCTTGATCGAGTCTTATCTCTCTAACATTAACATTTTATTTTCTTTAAAAACGAACAAATTATTACCTTACGGTTTTTAAAGAAAATAAAAGTCTTATCACGAATTATTATTGCAGTAGACACATTATCTTATATATTAGAACAATTTGTATACAAAACATTTTTAATTTTCATTCATTTTTTATGGAATAATCAAGAAAAACTAACAAAAATGCAACGTTGCCAGCTCAGCTAGCAGGTATAAACTCTCTTAAGTTTGATGACTCGGAGTCGCTAA
The DNA here is from genome assembly GCA_947859365.1 of Archips crataeganus. Lineage (NCBI taxonomy): Eukaryota > Metazoa > Arthropoda > Insecta > Lepidoptera > Tortricidae > Archips > Archips crataeganus. Next base: position 13,638,995 of record OX402067.1, on the reverse strand, counting down.
TTTTAATGTCCACAGCTTAAGTAGAGCCAACTTTTGTTTCTTATGGTGTGTATGACCCTAATAACGAAGTACAAAAGACCGAATGTACCTATTAAAATATCAAACGGGTCAAAGGACTGAAATGTATATTTTTATGAATACGGTAGCATTTTAAGATTGTTATCTAATGTCAAAATCTCGTGTCACGGTGTTTGTTGCGAACTCCTCTGAAACGGCTTGACCGATTTTATGATTTTTTTTCTCTATATTATATTTGGTAGTAATGAGAATAGGTCGTAGGCTATTTTTATGCCCCTATTCTTCGCAGACGGAGTCGCGGCAAACTGCTAGTAACTTATAAAACTAACCAAACCTAATAGGTTCTATGTGATGCCTTTTTAATAAATTCTGAGAAATTTACGGTTTCCGAAAAAAAAATTGTCGTGCTTTTGACCCATTCGATATTTTAATACATTGGGTCTTTCGTACTTCAGTACTACTACCTACTTATCGTAGTACATACCCCGTCTGGAATTAGCAATAGAATAAGTTAATATAACTTGTCTTATCTTAGTATCTTAGATCTTTCGTGTACTTATTTCTCTTTCGCACTTAGTCCATTGCTATATTACCATTTAATTATTAAAATGAATAATCAGGCGTAAAGCACGGTCGCGAAGCACGAAGAATTTCTTACAATGACCTGTCACTATATTATGTTTCCATGGCGCTCGCACATTGGTGTATCTAAGGATATTACAGGGGCTAAATTCAGGAACGGAATAAATTACTATAGAGCAAGAAGTGAAGAATCATTTCTGGGGACCGTGGATGGTGGTGTAAACAATATACATAGTTATATTGTATCTCGGATTAATACGACAGTGACCCACGTATTCTTTTTTACATGAAAGGCGCATTATATAACTCCATTACGCTACATTAAAGTAGAAAATAAGTTAACTATTTAACGAAAATGCATATAATAAGGGGTTAGTTTCAAACTGCATGGAATTAACGATCATTTGTAATTAGTTTAGAACTAAATTACCGTTAAACTTGTAATTTGCATAAGTTTGTTAGTATTCCGGTCCGTTGACCACAAAAATGCCTTTCGAAAAATGTAAGTTAGGTACGCTTTTGTCTGAAAAATGTTGCTGACCTATTTTGCATTGTCTCGTCATCTCGTGTACGCATCGGAGCAGTCAAGGTGGTCAATAACTATAAATCAAAAATTTTAAAAACCCTCAAAGCAATTAGGTCTTATGCCATACTAGGGGCGTTCAATAAAAAGTGAGAATGAGTATGTTATAAACAACTTTTACTAAATGTCATTTTATTTTTCGACATAGTCACCTTTTAGCATAATACCCTTAGTATATCTTTTTTCTAAACTTAAAATTCCATTTTTAAAAAAGGTCTCATCTTGAGTACTTAAAAAATCTTGTACTGCAGCGACTACCGCGTCGTCGTCTTCAAATTTCTGGCCTCTCAGGTATTGTTTCAATCTCGGAAATAGGTAGAAATCACTGGGAGCAAGATCTGGTGAATACGGAGGATGCTTAAGGATATCGAACCCACCATCACGAATTGCAGCCATTGCAACGGCGGACTTGTGTGCCGGGGCATTGTCCTGGTGAAACAGCACAACTTTCGAGAGTTTACCTCGCCGTTTTTCGTGGATCTCATTGCGCAATGTTGCTATTTGTTTGGCGTATAATGTGCCCGTAATAGTGGCTCCATGCTCGAGATACTCAATCATTAATACCCCTTTACCATCCCAAAAAACAGAGCCCATGACCTTACCGGCAGATGGGCTCACCTTGAATTTCTTCGGAGTTGGAGATGATGGCCTTTTCCATGTCATAGACTGCAGTTTCGTTTCTGGGTCGTAATGATGGAGCCATGTTTCGTCCATTGTTATAAATCGCGCCAAAAAAAGTTCCCGGTCTTGCTGCATCAGGTTCAAAGCTTCTTGACAAATCTCTAGTCTAGTTTGTTTTTGCGTGTCAGTAAGCATTCTTGGTACCCAACGCGCAGATACCTTTTTCATACCCAAGCGTTCATGTAAAATATTATGCACGCTCCCCGTTGAAATCTTTACATTTTCAGCAATGAAACGAACCATGACACGACGATCCGCCAAAACTGAGTTTTCGACTTTTTTCACAATTTCTTTAGTTACTGCTGTAGTAGGGTGTCCGGAGCGAGGGTCGTCCATTGTCGATGTTCTTCCACGTCTAAATTCGGCGCACCAACGTGCGACTGTAGAATACGGAGGAGCATTAGACCCTAAAGTGTCCCGCAAATCCAAATTGACGTGGTCCGTAGAAAAATTTTTCAAACACAAGTATTTGATAACGGCGCGCAGTTCAATTTTCTCCATTTTCGCTAACGTACTCAATAGCATTGCAAAGAAATTACCGTATATTTTTTTAAACAAAAGACAGTTAGTTTTTTTTTTCATAGCAATCAGCTAGATAGATTAGCTTTACCGGCCAGTATTTAATTTCGTAATATTAAAAGAGTTTGCATCTCATTCTCACTTTATATTGAACGCCCCTCGTATATGTTTCAAAATAAAGTAAATGCCTATTTACGACTAAGATCCCTTCCGCAGCTAACATAAGAGCTGATAACTTTAAAACTGCTAAACCAATTTTGATGAAACATGTCTAGAACCATTGCCAAGAAACCTGCTTTCAAACAAAAATACTGCATCGAAATCGGTTCACTCGTTTAAGAGCTATAATGCCTCAGACAGACACACACACACATTTTTTTTTTGTGACGTAAATTTTTCTTTTGATGGTATTTCTAACGAAACGAGGGCAAATAAGATATTTCAAATAATACAGGATGTCCCAAAACTCATCGATTACCTGGTATGAACCTGGTATCAAGAATGAGGAGATCTGTAGAAGAACCAGGATCACCGACATAGCCAAATGGCACTCGGAACTTGGAACTCGTTAAAGTGGCAGTGGACAGGCCATATAGCACACAGAACAGATGGCCGTTGGGGCCGAAGAGTTCTAGAATGGAGACCACGGACTGGCAAGCGCAGCGTGGGACGTCCACCATCAAGATGGACGGACGATTTGGTAAAGGCCGCAGGTTCAACGTGATAGCAAGCCGCTTCCGACCGTAATGATTGGGTGTCAATAATAATAATAAATCATGTGACGGTTGACACCTATTGACCAAGTCCCAAACAACATACTTATATATAATTTATTGAATCGGGCGTTACTTTGCGGAGGTCCATACTAATGAACTGAAACAATTACTTTGCTTGCATAAACGTAACTATTGTAAGGTCGCGGGTGAGCAAGGTAATTGTTTCAGTTCATACTTATATATATAAATACGTACTTACTTAAATACATATTAAACATCCAAGATTCGAGCACAAACATTCGTATTTTTCACACAAATATCTTCTTATTTTTATTATTTTTTTCTGTACTGTTTTGGTGATCAATAAAGAATATATTTTGTATTGTATTGATATCTGCCCCGACCGGGAATCGCACGCTTCGTAGTCAGGTGAGGTTCTATAACCACCTATACTTCATTTAATTTAGAATTGAAAACCACAACATCATTAATAATTCTAAATTAAATGGAGTATAGGCTATCCGGCTGTCTCATCAATGAGGGAGGCCTATGTCCAGCAGTGGTCGTCCTACGCCTGAAATGATGATGATGATTAACCTGGTACCGGGCGAGAGACCAAATTATACTAACTCAGTAAGAAAAAAATCCATATCACTTAAGCGATAATAATAGTCACATAACATAATAATAATATATTAAGCGAGTATTTTCGACAAAAATAATGTCTATTATCGCTTAGCAAATTTTTTTTTGTTTTTACCAGAACTGTTATAACTTATCCTCTGACCTGGTACCAGGACCAGTATCGTTGAGTTGCGGGACACCCTGTATAAATACAGGAAACACTGTATGCTAATGTACCTAGTAACGCTGCACCTGCTTAGTCAGTTGAGTGCTCGCCCACTTGATCCTTGCATAATCTATTATATTTATTGTCCCATTTCATACAATGATGTTTCATAATGAAGTACTTTCTTACGCCTCTCACTTACTAGATGGCTATCATGAGAGAGTTGTAATAGAAATTTGGAAACAATCAACATGTCGTAACAACTAGTAGTGATCTAGTCGGGTAGATTAAACAAACATAACTTAGAGTATGCTTCCATAGAAGCGTCATCATCATCATTCCAGAATTCCACAGCAGGGCACAGCCCTCGGCTCAGAAAAGAAGGGCTCGGGCCCAGTGCGGATTTAGGACTTCACACACCATTGAATCTATTTGCAAGAGCGTGCAGGTTTCCTCACTATATTTTGAAGTATGAGATGTCATTAGATTAACAAACCACCATTCGGCACCATTATGTTTGTAACATAAATTATACCACATTTTGTAGTTTGATGTAGGTTTATTGTATTTTAAATTCATATTATTTTACAGAGCGCTTTAGATGGTAAGAGAATAAGATGGAAGAGAGTGAGTCGAAGAATGACTCGAATGAACGAAATACATGAGTGAATGTTCGGTCTGAACAGTCTCAGTTCGGCGAGTGACATAGGATATATGTTTTCCCGGAATTCCCATGGGAACGGGAATTATGCAGGCGGATTTTTTCATCTAAGTATTGAAATTAAAGTTATTAAAAATATTATTTCCTCTTTTGCATTTAGGTAAGTATATGATGTTGTGTCAAGACACATCAGAACAATATAATTAAACATTATGAATATAGGTTTTACATATTCATACATCGGGTTCATATTTGTCTGATGCAGCGTGTTATGACGTATCTATCAGGGGGTAAATTCAGGAACGGCCCAACACGGTTTGCGAGCGGTAATTCAATCGTTTGCGAGAGGATAGGGGATGGGCTGAGCTTGGGATGAGCCTTATTTTCCTGTTAATTCGCTTTGTAAATAAATAAATAAATAAATAAATAAGGCTCATCCCAAGCTCAGCCCTAACCTCTCGCAAACCAGTGATTTTTGGCGTTCCTGAATAGCAGTTCATCCCTATCCTCTCGCAAACAATTGAATTACCGCTCGCAAACCGTGTTGGGCCATTCCTGAATTTAACCCCAGAAGCGGTCGGCGTCAGGATGGGTGATGGGTGGAGCGATACTTAATTAATTATGACGGTTAAAAAAAAACTTTTCATTTAGAACCGTATCATAAGCATGTAATATAATTTTTCACAGAATTAGGCAAAGGAAATCGTTCGTTATGCCAATATAGCGATTTTGTATGGACCATTGTCAAAAATGATTAGCGAATCGTCTTAAAATAGCTTCCTACCAAAGGCAATTCAATCAAGAGGACTCTCAATATCTATACAAGTACAACATCGCGTTATTTTAAAATAATAAACTTGCTGTACTTAGCTAGTTTTACTTTAGATAGGTCTCTGTAGCTACTTTTAATCTCGTAAGTATGTAGGTCATTTTGGCATCTGCTTAGCACGTCTATGAGCCCCATCTATGAACTCATTGAAGAATCTAAATAGAGATAGTGCTATTTTACTAACGCCAGACACAAAAACGGGTGTGTTATAAGTTTGACCGCTATGTGTGTGTGTCTGTCTGTCTGTGGCATCATAGCTCTAAAATGGGTAAACCGATGTGGATGCGGATTTTTATTTTATAGCAAGTTTCTTGGCAATGGTTTCATCAAAATTGGTTCAGCCGTTTCAAAGTTATCACCTCTTTTGTTAGACAAGTTAGCTATGAAGTATCTTTTTGTATTTATTTTTTCAACTTCATTTTTTTATTACTTTTACGGTCATCCCGTGAAATCATATATTTCGTACTAAATACAAACTGAAATATAGATGCACAGAAAAAACCCCAGAAAAAAGACCAATGCTGGGAATCGAACCCAGGTCCTCAGCATTCCGTGCCGTGTGCCATACCCCTACACCACCACTGGTCTAGAGATTAGACACGAATCTTTCCTATATATCATACATTTCAGTCTGCTAAATCATCACCTTATGCAGTGACAAGCGCACATCTATGTTACACCCTCTTTTGTTAGCTACGGAAGGGATCTTAGACGCATAATAGGTATTTACAGCCGAAGAAAGTGAATCGTGTACCAGAATGGAACTTTTTCGCTGCAAATGTCTTGATGGCATTTCATACATCTGCCAAAATAATTGATTGTGCAAAGGTTAGGTAGGACCATACTTTATTTTCAAACATTATGGTGAACGACTTAATTACGTTGGAGGGGTTTATAATAGTAGATTGTACACCAAGGGGATAAAGCACTGCATTATGTCACGGGCGCGATATTGAATCCTGAGCGTATCGAGGGGGTTCTTTAGTTGATTCCCGAGCGAAGCGAGGGAATTAAGATGGAGTCCTGAGAGCAGTGAAGGATTTAAGCGCGCCCAAGGCAAAATCAGTTTTATCCCCGAGGAGTTTACTCTACTTTTCTCACCTTTTGCGAGACAATAAAAACCAAGGCTACTAGAAAAATACTGGAAATAGACCCAGAAGCACTGATTCTGACACTGACTTTGCGCCTTTCGCAGTTTTCCATTTGTCGAAATCTTTGTAAGCTTTTAAGTATTTTTCCTTCGACTTCTCTGGGAGTACATTATTAACAATTTCTAAGGCCGGCTTGTGCAGACCTGGGTTAGCTACTTAACTCCGAGCGAGTTAACTGCTAACCCAGGGTTAACAAGTGTCAAAATGTATGGAACTGTCATTCTTAACCCAGGGTTACCGATTTAATTTTTTTACCCTGAACTGTGCAAGTGGTCCTAAGGCGTCTAATTTAATGGAATCAGGAGTCAAATCACTTTCGTCACTCGATTTTTTCCTAATGTTTTATCTTCTTTAACAGTTTTGATACTTAAAATTGCAGCGTATTGAAATACTCGCGGCTTTTGTTTTAAGTATTGATTTTTTTTCGTTCGGCTTGCCGTGGCGTGGCCAGCTCGATTTTCGAATAAGTTCGATTTTCAAATAAATGAGGCGCGGCTCGCGCCGCCGTCCACCTCCTCGCCGTCGGCCACCAGCAGCTGCAGCAGCCGCGCGCCGCGCGATTTTGACGAAATTAGACTTTAAATGCATAACAATAAGAACTAAGAGAAGTGAGAATCACATTACTGCCCGGCGGGTTATAATGAAATTCAGTACAACATTACACCCCGGCAAAAGACAAGGGCTATAATGATTTACTTTGAGTAAGGTTTGCATGATATATAATGAGGCATTGTCGAGCAGGTGGTGTGAAAAATGTTTAATTTATAATTATGTTAAGCAAAGGTCTAATCTCAGTAATATTACAACTAAATATTCAACTTGTGTGTTATAATAAGTTTTGGCTTCGATCATAGCTGGGACCGTGTATGTATCATAACCATAATACCGAAGTACGAAAGACCGAATGAATTAAAACATCGAATGGGTCAAAATACCGCCAAGTTCAAGCAAAGAGTTCAAGTCTAAGGGCCGATACAGACGGACTGGATTCCAACTGCAACGTATAGTTAAAATTTTATAAGCTGGGGGTTTAGGACTGCAGAACTCATTTTGGTAAAGATAACATTGTTCTCGTTTGTTGAAGCCTACCGCTAATAACAAATCAGAACAAGTAACAAAAAATGCAAACAAATAGCCACCGTCTTCTCTAAGTTACAAGGTTAGAAATAGAAATAGAAATAGAAATATAAATAGTTTATTTGTTCAACACAGGTACAATTGTACATAAGCACAGATCTTGAATGTTACAGTTACATCACCATGTTGGGCCGCAAGGCATACAAAAATTTTGTAGCAATTAATGGAACTATCACAATGGGATGTGCAGTTACCATTAATTGCAGTCTGACATAAATTCATTAACAGTATAATATATTTTGTCCACTAAAAATTTAAATAATTTGGTTTTGAAAATTGTTACATCTTCTATGTTTCTTATGGAGTCCGGAACCTTATTATAAATTTTTGGAGCCATTCCAAGTACGCTTTTCCTGAAAAACGCTGTTTTTGAAGGCATGGAACTTATTTTACTCATCAGACGTATACTCTTAAAACTATTAAATAATTGTAGATTACTTTTAACAAAGATAACAATTTCAAAAATGTATAGAGAAGGAAAAGTTAGTATACCTAATTTCTTAAAATCAGGGACCGGCCCGGTATCCCCTTCGAGGGTTTTTAAGGGGTTTTGCGTATGGGTTTGCTTACCAAAAATATTGCTTCTCAAAACCCCTTCATTTGGCTTTCAAAGCGCTTTTAATATGGGTAACAAGCGAGCACTAACCCGGTATCCCCTTCAAGGGTTAATGAAGGGGTTTTTCGTAAGGGTTTGCTTACCAAAGCACAGTTTCTCAAAACCCCTTCATTTGGCTTTAAGTTAAAATATGGTTTACATGAATCCAATTGCCTAAGTCCACACAATGATCTGATGCATCTTTTCTGCGCTTTAAATGCGTGTTCTCTGTCAACAGAGTTTGCCCAAAACATGATGCCATATCTTAACGTCGCCGTCACATAGGCTTGATATTTGGTTGAAATTGCAAAAGCTTCACTCATTAAGAAAGGCCTTTTGGTCATTGTAAGCTGTACTCAGGTGGATCGTCGGCGCTGTAGTGCGTCCCTAATAGAACAAACGAGAACAATGTTATATTTACCAGATGAGTTCTGCAGTTCTAAAGCCCCAGCTTATAAAATTTTGACTATAACTGCCAACTGCCGACTGCCCATACATTTTCCATTGCAGTAGCATTGCAGTCGGCAAAACTGCACGCTGTTACGTTAATGAAATGAAACAATTACTTTGCTCACCCGCTTAAAAAATCATAGCTAGTATAAAAGGAAAAGCGTCCTTAGACAGACAATAAAGCTTCACAACCAAAAATGTTCGGTTTCACTTTCGGCTGAAAAATTTATTTCGGTCCGATACTATTATCACCAAGTTCCATCATCATCACTATAATTTCAGCCGAAAGATGTCATTGCTTAACACAGGCCCAACGCAAGGCTCGCCAAACAGATCGCTCCTACATCCGCATCCAACCAAAAAAGGGTTGAAGGTTTTGGAGTGACGTCCACGGGCCAGAAGACGCAGTGTTGGCAGGCCTCCGACAAGATGGAGCAACGACCTGGTTACCAAGTTTAACGATAGTTATTGGGAATCGGGCCATTTGGTTAAAATACCTTATGTTAGCTTAGAGAAAGCGGTAAGCTGCGTACAGTTACATAGTGTTGTATCAATGCGTAATCATTAATTGATCATGGTCACGTTAGGTAACGTCAAAGCGTGAGAGCTTCCGTGACCTATGGCCATTGACAAGGAGCCCTAGATAGGAGATCTCTTATGTCAAATTAACGGTTTCTGTCAACACATACGACTATAATCTAGCCTTTACCTCAGTTCAGTGTTGCAGAACTCTCGATAGATTTACTATCGATAGTTGACCTCGAAAACTGTTCAAGATATCGATATTACTATCGCTAGCATCCCCAAGTGTCAAGTGTAGAGCTTTATGAGCAATTTACTATTAATAATGACAATACAATCGATAGTATACTTAGATTGTTTTATGTCCAATAGAATCGATAGTATTGCCGTTATCAATAGTATTGCTTACAAAACACTATCGATAGTATAGACACGTGGCAATAATATCGTGTATCTCTGCTTCTATATTAGAAAGATTAATTTAAACATTTAAGGACATCCAATTTTTCCTAATTATAAACATAATATCACAATTTCTAACCAATTCAATTAACTACTTTAACTCCACAATATCCTGGGAAAAAAGCTCGCTAATCAACGCAGGCGCACCTCACGACCCGCTGCTTTTGTTTCTCGTGACCGTCGTTCAGTCATTTATAACGCTTATTGAGCAACTTCATGTCAACACGATGTTAATGGAACCGCCACGGTCAGCTTTGCGGATTGGCGGCCTTACTTGTAGCAAGTGCACAAGTGATTAGATTAACTAAGGCCAATAAAATTGAGAGATTAACCAAGTTTTGAGAGAAATCATACACATTTTATTTGTCCGCGTCTCTACTGTCCACGTGGCAAAAGGGTCTACTTACCTGGCCAACTTTGGGCTAATTTAAATAAATCTTTTTTGCTGACTCGGAGTCGCTTTTATGTCCACAGGAGAGACTTTTGAATGAACTGAAACAATTACTTTGCTCAGCCGCGACCTTACAATAGCTACGTTTATGTAAAAAAATGCGTGTTCATGCAGTTCCTTCACCTCCACCCACACTGTATGAACACACACAAATCACACAATAACTATCACCACCACCAAACTACACTGACGCCTTTCGAACTCAACCTGTACCTCTACCATGAGTTTACACTAGTTCACAGTGACCGTACTCGCTAGCGACGGCGTAAATGATTTATATGGAGAATTGTACTTCCTTAAGTGACCGCTAGAGGCGCTGTACAATTCTCCATACAAATAATTTACGCCGTCGCTAACGAGTACGGTCACGTAAACTATTAGTGTAAACTCATGGTAGAGGTATAGTTTACAATGACCGTACTCGATAGCGACGGCGTAAATGATTTGTATGGAGAATTGTACTTCCGTAAGTGACCGCTAGACAAGCGTAAGCGTAAGTGAGCGCTGTACATTTCTCCATACAGATAATTTACGCCGTCGCTAGCGAGACGGTCACTGTAAACTAGTGTAAACTCATGGTAGAGATACAGAGCTCATCGCAGAGTACCGCAACCGATCACTGTGCTACCAAATGTTAGACTCTAACATTGTCATTTAGTTTGGTGATTGTGATTGGCCTTAGTTTAACTACGTAGTTAATTAGAGTATGAATAGAGAGCAATTACTTTGTAGTCACATGGAATAGCCGCCTAAATCGTTTAAAAAAACATATGGAAACCTTTTACTTGATAGCGTATCCGACAAGACAAATTTTTTAATACCACTTTTTTGTATTTTTTTAGATGTAGAATTTTCAGGAGTTCTTATTTAAGACTGGGTTTGAATTATGAACTTTTATGAATTTTGCCAATTTTAGGGTTAATAGGTAAGTTGGATTTTGTTAACCAGTTTACCATACAAAACGGCTGACTGGAAAAAATCAGTTGTGACACGAAAATTTGTCCATTTATTATTTATCTAGCTGATGCCTGCCACTTCGCTCCTCGCCGAAGTAGATTAAAACGTGTTTTCCCGTGTTAAAAAGTAACCAATGTCACTCCCCAGTATAGGGAACGTGCACTTCGACGGTGCTGCCAACTGGCGCCATCAATTTGACAGTTTTACCCTGATAAGTTTCTTTTACTGTCCGCATAGTGTCTATTCTGTCGCATTTGCACTGCTGCCTATAGAGAACGTGTACATAGACGGTGCTGCCAACTGGTGCCATCAATTTGAATGTTTTACCCTGATAAGTTTCTTTTATGGCCGGCGCCCACTGACGGCATGGCAGGCACGGCGTGGCATTTTATTATTTTGTTATTTTGAATATTATTTCAATGAATTTAGAATTCATGTTACTTTATTTCGATACCACGATGCCGCGACGTCCTGAGGGTCGATGCCACGCATAACCAATAAAGTAACATGAATTCTAAACTCATTGAAATAAGATTCAAAATAACTTGATAGTAATAAAATGTCACGCCGTGCAATGCCGTCAGTGGGTGCCGGCCCTTACTCTCCGCATAGTGTCTCTTCTGTCGCATTAGTGCTGCCGCCTATAATTACTGCACGTTCCCTCTCTATTTCTACGTGAAAGAAGGACGAACAAACAAACACACTTTTACATTTATAATATTACTACCTATGTATGGAAGTAGGTAACTTATGGATGTTACATTTCTGGTCTGTAATGAAAAGTTGCGTTCCCGTGGGATAATGTTTTAACTTTGAACAAGAATAGAGGGCGCTGTCTGTGACGCGTTCACTTCGTCTGCAATCAATAGATGGCGCTGTCCGTGCGAATATTGCGCTTTAAAAATGATACCAAATTTTTATTTGGGTCAACTGTAGAGATAATCTACGATAACATGGCCCGCCCCTCCACAATTCATGAAGTCTTCAATGTATTGTGAAAGTAATTATAAAGCACACCAAAACTTTCAACGCATGTGTGCGTGTTGAGACACAAATGAAATGAAATAGTAATGTGGAGGGGCGGGCCATGTTATCGTAGTTTATCTCTAAACATTTTTCATAATGGAATGATATTTCTAATATAATAAATGTACTAAAATATTTCGACTTGCTTCTTCCTAGTAAGTTAGTTTTATTTCTGTGGTAGCTCATTTAACGTTTTTTTCGCTCTATTATCCGCAGTAACACTTTTATACGTACATGTACCTAATGAACATGACATGTCAACCACAGGCAAATTAAAGAGCAAAACATTTACCTAAAATATGATGTTTAACACACGACATTGATCACTCATATTCGCGGTAATGATAGCCATTTTACCTTCATCAGTCAGAAAAATGTTCTGGATCATTCGAATGACGTCAAATAAGTATACCGCAGTGTCTCAAGTCAAAAGTTACAGTTTGACCCTTTATTTACTGAGTAGCTATTATTCAAATATTTGGGTTATACACATTTTTTCGTTCGCATATCTCTTTTGGACATGGCAAAAGTTAAGGGTCTGTGGAGAGGGCTATGCTTGGAATTTCTCTACGGGATCGAATCAGAAACAAGGAGATCCGTAGAAGAACCGGGGTCACCGACATAGCCAAACCGATTAGCTCGTTGAAATGGCAATGGGCAGGCTATATAGCCCGTAGAACAGATGGTCGTTGGGGCCCAAAAGTTCTGGAATGGAGACCACGGACTGGCGAGCGCAGCGTGGGACGTCTACCAACGAGATGGCCGGACGATTTGGAGAAGGCCGCAGGTTCAGGGTGGATGCAAATCGCTAATGATTGGGCATCAATGAGGGAGGCCTATGCCCAGCAGTGGACGGCCTACGGCTGAAATGATGACGATGATGATGAAGGGTCTATAGTCAATATTTTTTAGTCAAGTTTGAGGTCAAGTCTATCTACATCGGCGTGTGGGACGTCTGGCCGACTTTCACCCCATTTATCCAAACTAATATTATAAATCCTTCTTTCACGTTGAAACTGAGCAACGGGTTGCCATGATTTTTTGTATGGGCATAGTTGAAGGGCTGGAGAGTGGCATGGGCTACTTTTTACCTACTACGGGAAAATATCTGATTCCCACGGGAAAACACATTTTAATCTACTTCAGCGGGGGCGAAGCCACGAGCGACAGCTAATTTTATGTCCACAGGAGAGACAACTTTTATTTATTACTGTATGTATGACCCACTTACACATTGTAGGTAATGTAGGTCCCGTTAGTAGGTAAGTATTTTGGTTGTGTAATGGTGCGCGTACGTTGGATAATCACTAAAAATCAATGACAAACTACAATCGTACAGATGCAATATGCAAATAATAGAAAAACGTTTAAGTTGCTCAGTCATTAAAACTTGAATTTGCATTATTTTGCGAAACTTACTCATAATTTTTGTTGTTTTACGCAACATTCTCTCACGACGTTTCGCAAAAGGGCGTATCTATTTACAATTGTGCCTTAGCCATACTAATATCATGAATTCGATAAAGCACTGGTCCAGTCTTTAAAGGCAGGCGCAGACCAGATGCGCGTGATCGAAATCAATGGAACTGTAAGAAAGATGGCACACCATGAGCACCCATCTAGTGCGCCAATTTTCTTACAGTTTCATTTATTACAACTGATGCGTGTGCGTGTCACGTCGCGGAGTCGTTCATTTAATACTAATAAAATCTTTATTTCAGACGTTTCTACATCCATATTGTGTTAGTAATTAAATCTTAATCTATGTTAGTACAGGTACAGTTACAATTACAAACTTACATGTAAATTGTGCCACCCCCTTTATTTGGCTAACCCAGTGTGTCAGAATGGGACAATCATATTTGTCAGCAATGACACACAGGACTCTGTTGGGACTCGCTCTAAGCCTCCCGAGCAACGAGACGATCTTCTTGCGCATAATCGTTTGAAAACCGTCCGTGCCGGCCTCCGCAAACATGAGTGAGGCACTGCAATACCTAGTGTAGAAAATAAAAGGAATCTATCTACAAACTGTACACTATTTATTTCGACCAAAAAAAAATAACCAATTTGAACCATAAAAAATTAACCAATTAACCAAAAAAATTTAAAGGAATAATGCCGAAACAAATGAACGACGGGCTTTGCGTCTTTTGGAATTTTGTAAAGATACGAAAAAGAAATATGTACACATAAAACCTAACTAAAGTCTGTTGGAGAAGGGCCCCACTCGTCAACTTACAAAATGTATATAAAAAAAGCAGAAAATATCATATAAAAATAACACACAAATTTTAAAGAACGATTGCCGAATAAAATGAAATAAAATGTTTATCGCTTAGCTGGCTTTTTGGTGAATCTTCCAACGAGAAAGAAGTGAGTAGGTTTGGGGTGAAGGTGGAACTGTAAAAGAAATAAAAACTGGTAGGAAATAGGCACAGTACGGGGAACAGAAGCGGTGGATATGGAAAAAGATAAAAAAAACATACCCGCTAAAAACGGTACCAACCAATTATTTTTTATATACAGTTCTGGTGGTTCAATTCTTCAAATGAGACCAAAAAAAAACTTTCATAATTCCGTGGGGACAGCCTTCAATATATAAGCGATAGTCACGGTATTTACTCTCACAAAATAAAGTCTTAGATGAATCGAAATATCTCATGACAGCCAAAACATCAATCCGGTCGCTCAGATCAAATAAAAAGTATTTGATCTGAGTCCGGTCGTGCAAAACTCGAAACCCTTTCCAAAAGAACTTGTCTATTGACATGACACTGACAAGGCGGCCAGGAATATTTCAATTTCGCGTGTCAAAAAGGTTCGTTACCGGCAGCGTAATGCTGCACTAGGCAGCCCAAACAGCATCCTGAAAGCATTGTTGTATTGAACACGCAAGGCGCCGTAGGCTTTCTTAGTGTACCTACTTCACCCACAGGCTGCTCGAGTAAAATGATTGACAATACGCTTTAAACAGCGTGATTTTGACATCGGCGGAACAATTTAAAGCATTATTGCATCTAGCAGTCGAATTGGAATGCCTCGATATCCCAAAAATAAACGTTAATACAAGCCGTTGGTGGCCTAGTGGTTTGGCCTATGGCCTCTCAAGCATTATGGTCGTGGATTCAAGCACTATTATGACATTTACATGAGGGCAAACGTTATTATGGCAAAAGATCATTATGGCCAAAGTTATTATGGATTTTGCAATTAGGACAAAGGATTCCAATATAGACCCGACAGCAGCCTTCGTTTTTTTTTCGTGCAGCGGTACGTAGCAAAGGATTAGCACCAATCAGCCACCAACAGCTTTATTCAAAATACTTGCACTGAGTGCCTTTTTCGGTACCTTAACACGTTCACGGACACAAAACCTCATCCAATAATTTGTGCTGTGGCTCAGAATTTTTCCATACAAATTGATATTTCGTCTGGGGACGGATTGCCATATTGTTCTGTTCTGTTGTGGAATTAAATGTAAACGGCCACACACGAAGACTTTTTTTTTTTATTGATAGAGGGAGGCAAACGAGCAAGTGGGTCACCTGTTGGTAAGCGATCACCACCACCCATGAGAACCAGAAACCCCAGAAGGGTCACTAGTCCGTTGCCGGCCTTTAAGGGAACAATACACTCTTTTCTTGAAGGACCCGATGTCATAGTTAGTTGGAAACACCGTAGACGGGAGTTGATTCCACAATTTAACTGTGCGTGGCAGAAAATGCCGACGGAAACGCACAGTTGTAGATGTATATTTATCAAGGTGGTGACGGTGGAACGCAGACTTACGGCGCGACGTGCGATAGTGGAAGCCCGGGCTTAGCTGGTAATAAATTGAATAGCTCCTTTGGGCATTGTCCGTCTACAGAGACGTAGTGCCACAACGCGAGGTCTTTTTTTTGTATGTACGACGGAGACAAACTTGTGTGCAAGAGTAGGAGTGTATGCTGTGGCACTAGCTGTTTGTGATTCAGCCTTAAAGCGGCACAGAGCCACATGCTTCCTACAAATGCTAGGTATGAAAAATAACCGTCTGTGGACGTAGTTCCACTTTTGGTGTGGTTTGAACCACCGTCTACAGCCGTAGTGCCATATCACGAGCGTTCTAATTTACGTCCCTCAACGTACTGTCCGTGAACGTGTTATATGGTACGAAACCCTGCGCATAGGTCAATGGCACTTGACCGTTTTTCCTAACGTAATACAACAAGAAGTGGCATAAATTGCCGGAACTTACCTCTCTAAGCTTTATCATTAAACATGTAGTTTATTTCGTAACTCTCTGGCATGTTGTTTTCTATAACCGAATGATGAGTACAAATTAACGAGTGGCATTCACGTAGCACTTATTACGGGAGTTGGCATAGCTTATCTTTCATCATCGTCAACCGAAACACAAACAGTGCTGGATATTAGCCTGTCCCACAGATGCATCTTAAAAAAGCCGTTGTGGCCTGTGGTTTGACTTGTCAATTTTTATATGGCGGCGGAACAATGTTTGTCGGGTCAGCTTGTTATACCTATAGTACCTATGTATAAAAAGGAGAAAAAAGCGGCGTCATTGATCCTGGTACAATAATATTTTATAAGTACCTACTCCTATTATCGGTTCTGTTCTCCTACCAGTTCTACCACAGCAAAATCTAATCTAATATATAAAAATCTCGTGTCACGGTGTTTGTTATCCTCCGAAACGGCTTGACCGATTTTTATGAAACTTTTTGTCCATATTCGGCAGGTCTGAGAATAGGTCGTAGGCTATTTTTTATACCCCTATTCTTCACGGACGGAGTCGCGGGCAACAACTAGTTTAATATAATAAAAATCTCGTGTCACGGTGTTTGTTATCGAACTTCTCCGAAACGGCTCGACCGATTTCTATGAAACTTTTTGTCCATATTCGGCAGGTCTGAGTATTAGGTCGTAGGTTTTTTTTATAGCTACCTACCCCTATTCCTAGCGGTCGGAGTCGCGGGCAACAACCAGTTGTCATATAAATAAACGTAAAACACGCACAAAGCTAAAAATTTCTCAAGGCAAGGCATTTATAAAGTACGATTTTGGCCATTTTTTGACCCCCTCCCCCCGTATGTAAGAAAAAATAAGAATTAGCCGACCCCCTCCCACTGTTTGATATTTATTACGTAAGAATCTAAAGGATAAATGAATACATGTTTGGTTTGTTTTAATTTTTTTCTTTCAAAGAAACAATATTTGTAGAAACCTTTTTTGTAGGCAAGTACTTATAATTTTAATTGTTAGTAATATAATCAAGTTTAGTTTTATTTCGAAGATTTTCTATTTGACTTTGCACATTTTTGTGATCTTACGTAAATGGCATATTTATGTCAGAGGAGACAGGGCGCGTTACCTACTCCTGTCATAAGTACTCGACTTGACTTGACCCTACTTGACCCTTTAACTTTACTTAGGAATTAATAAGCTACTTTTAACCAATGACTCATCACGAACAAAATAAGAAGGTACCTAACCATATATTTTCTTATTAGGTAGTTGTGCAGTTACTTAGATTAGAGACCCCTCACACTATCGTCTTTCGAGCATTGTCGTCTTGTTAGCATCCACGCAGCGTTGACGCTATGTTTGTGCAACGTCGCCGCAACGTCAGCGGCGTCTGAGCATCAACGCCTTATTAACTCCCACGTAGTCCACTCAGTAGCGTCATTCGAAGGTCAGCGTCTTAACTTAACCTCGTAAAGCTCATACTATTTTTAGTAGGTACGTTTGTAATAATGACCCAGTGTCTTATTTATAGGCACTTGTATTAGGTAGCCCAATACTTAAATTATTACAAAATCATTATAAACTTAATATACTTTAGACAAGATTGTAATTGCAAATTAGTCAAGTGGGTGTCCTTATTTTGGGACATTGGGACGCTATTTGATGGATTTACCTACTTGGGCTGAAAGGATTTATACTTTACAGACCTAAAAATAGGACGTTGGGCCTTACGAGGTTAAACCAAACAAAAACTAGGTAAGTAATAGGTACGAACTGCTAATGAATGAAACTTGCTCCCGTCTTCTGTACTAAGTAAGTACCAAGGTATTTCCAGGTCAAATTATTGCTAAAAATTTACCTTTGAAGTTTTTGCTCATTTTCTAATATTAAGTACATCATTATTGCAGTGCTGTCGGTATTTGTTTGGATTTCGAGATTTAAAAATTCCTACAATAATAATGTTTCAAGCAATAAACCAACGAGCTTCGACAAAATTACGTATTTTTGCTATTTTTCAAGTGTAGGCGTCACCCTTTCAGAACTTCAGAAGAAAAGATTTTCAATTTGCAATCAAGAAATATGTAGATAAGCATAAACGGAAGAGTTTTCAGAACAAAAACGATCACAAAAAAAATAAAAAAGCAAAAAGAATGTTTCCGCCCGGGATCGAACCGGGGGCCTTCTGCGTGTTAGGCAGATGTGATAACCGCTACACCACGGAAACGGTTGACAGTTATGCTGAAAAACATTGTTATAATATACAAGTGGGTTATTTCTTTCTTACTTCGATAATCTTTGAAGTTTGAATATACTGATGAGTGATGAGATGACTTTGACTATACTGATTAATTGATTATTAAGATGCGTGTCTGCATATATCTTATACTTTTTCGAATGATACATAAATTTGTTTAAAGTACGCTCAAGGTCATAAATAGGTATATTTACGTTAGCAAAAGGGTGTCAAAAATATCTATTTGTGTACCTAAGTAACAACTCTATGTCATTAATTAACGCTTTAAATAACTTTCTGGATTTGACAATGTCGCTTTTAATGTATACCCATTTTTCTTTATTTACCAGGGTAAAAACCAGAAACAAAACGCAGATTGTACACAAAAAGTTTATTTACAGTAAAAACATACAAAATAATATTGAATAAGCTATACATAAGCTCAATTTTTATGAGTCATTCTGTGCCAAGCACAATAACGCAGAGGTACAGTCGCCATCATAACCATTGGAGCAGTCAAGGTGCTAAAGAGTATTTGAAGACGCACGTCCAGATTTTTGGCCCAAAGTTGAATGTCCGTCCGGCGCGGGACGGGTTCAGTCCCACTTTTGGGGGATTTCTCGACTGTGCGACGACGTAGGGTGAAAATAAGGTACCTATTTTCATTATACTATAACTTCTCTACCAAAGTTATCGACATAGCCCACCGCATTAGCACGCTGAAGTGGCAACCCGAAGGACCGATAACCGTTGGGGTAGACGAGTTCTTGAGTGGAGACCACGGATCGGCAAACGTAGCGTGGGACGTCCTCAGACTCGGTGGAGCGATGATCTTCGCAAGGCGACTGGCAAGAGCTGGATGAGAGTGGCCGAGGATCGTGCTCAATGGCGTGCCATGGGAGAGGCCTATGTCCAGCAGTGGACGAACGTAGGCTGATGATGATGATGATGATCAACTTCTCTACAGCTTTTTTACCTATCTATCTAAATATACTAATATGACGTCGCCGGAACCTGCTTGTTGTAATTAAAACGTAATCCGTAAAACGACACGTAATGTCAAATAAAAGGATCAAAATTGAAGAAAACTACTATGTTAATACATTTTTTTAGTATGTCCCGTTTTCGACGAAAGAATCCCCACTTTTTTGCTTAAAATCTGGCAACACTGTACGCGACTGAATATATGGTTGTGTTCAAAATATTTTTGACCACCTTCAATGCTTCGATTTATATGATGGCGACTGTACATAACATAGCATGCTAAAAGCATTAAGTGTTCCACATATAATCAATAAATGCGAAGTTACCTTTATTTTACAAGCTTTTTACAATTTTTTGTTGTCATTATAAATTATATTAATACATCTTTTCACTAGCTGTTGCTTTTACTTTGTCTGTGAAGAATTAATTTATCTGTATCCCGCGGGAACTATGCAATTTTCCAGGGTAAAAACCTATGCCCTTCCCCAGGCCTTACAATGTTTTGATCCCAACTTATGTCTAAATCAATTATTTGATTAAGACATTATTGGATGATTGAATAACAAACATCTTCAGAAATTTTCTCATTAAAAATATTAGTTAGTACACAATGATATTACGTCAAGTAATAAATGATTTTTTAACCTGGGGGGCACTTTTGGTGGGCAAATCAGAAAAAACATCAAAAGAATGTAAATGAGACCATAATGTCCAACCTTGCTAATTTATTGTTACATGCATGACTTATCTTCCAAAAGTTTTCTATAAAAACATGTCAAGATTATTTACCCTTTTTCTAATACAAAAATAAAGAAAGTAAGTATTTTTTTATTTTTATTGATAGAGGGAGGAAAACGAGCAAGTGGGTAAGCGATCACCACCACCCATGAGAACCAGAAAAACCCCAGAAGAGTCACTAGTCCGTTGCCGGCCTTTAAGGGAACAATACACTCTTTTCTTGAAGGACCCGATGTCATAGTTAGTTGGAAACACCGTAGACGGGAGTTGATTCCACAATTTAACTGTGCATGGCAGAAAATGCCGACGGAAACGCACAGTTGTAGATGTATAAAATAAATGTTATAAAAACCAAGTACTTTTTTCAGGATTCCATACTGGTTTTTAGGGTATCATTTCTTTTCTCAACTTTTTGCCTGTTCTTGACAATGGCATGATGACACCACCAGTCAACTGACATACCTACTTATTATGAGCCATCAAAACACAATTCTCCATAGACTTTGTATGGCAATAACTAGTTATGATGTCACTTATTTGCCAACTTAATCAACTATTTACTTGTTTTAAAGCAACTAAAAATATAATTTTGCAGTTAATCGAAAATTAATCTGTTTTTCAGGGCAGAATTATTGCTTTATGGTGAATGAACTAAATTGTATGAACTTGCACTTTTTTTAATACAGGCAATTTTTTTATCAGGCTGATGATGTTACATAATTTTGTCCATAATAACTATATACTACTATATAATGTACTAGGAACTAGGAACTAGGAATGTACAATTCTTGACAGCGCAACGTAACTATGCTTAGTATTCATATCATAATAGCCCACTGGGCCTGCATCACAGTCCGCACAGCTCAAATATTTATAATTATCCACTGTGTGTGTAAATCCAATGTTCTCAAACGTATACATGTTCTCAACATGGTAGAATTCGTTCACAGGTTCCGTTTGAATTTCACCTTCTTTCCGGTTGTTGTCTTGTTGCATTAGCGGCAATTGTTTCTGAAAAAGTTAAAGATACTGGCATCAAGAAAATATTTTTTTAACATTACACTCTTTTGAGTGTCTCATACTTTTGAAAATAGGAGAATATTATTTTGTCTTTAAGTTTTTCCTTCCTTCCTTCAAGGAAAGGCAAAAGGAACTAGGCAAACACAATAAAAATAAAAATAAATAAAAATATATATTTTATTTTTTTATTTTTTATTTAAGCATACACAACCACATTATAATTTTTGAGTTAAAAAGTCATGTCATGTCACAATTAACTATAGTAGTCTTGGTCTGTCACATCCTGTCACCTCATGCCTTCTATAAAGCAATAGTGTACTTTACAGTGAGCTATATGGCAAGGAACAGCCAGTATCTACTGGAAGACAACAAAGAGGGAATAATAATAATATTAATATATTGTATACCTAGTACACTATTTTTTATTATAGTACTAGCTGACCCGGCAAACGTTGTTTTGCCATTATAAATTATAGCCAACAACCTATTCTCAGACCTACCGAATGTAGAGAAAAAAGTTTCATAAAAATCGGTCAAGCCGTTTCGGAGGACTTTGGTAAGAAACACCGTGACACGAGATTTTTATATATTAGATTTCCAATCATTTACTTTCTCAATGACAGCTCCCGTAGAATGTTACTGCGTTTGGTTATGCAAAACTTAACCTTTAAATGCGAGGTAAAAAAAATACAACAACTGCATAATTTTGTTCCTTGATCCCATATAATATTCATCTAAGACAAATTGTGCAGTAAACTTTTTTTAAAGTATGATAAATAATAAACGTTTAAATAAAGTTACATTCTATGCCATACAATGTAGCTTGGAGCTGTCATCGAGAAAATAAATGATTGGAAATACTATAAGTTTTCAACAAACATCAAGCACCAAAACAACAATTCAATTCGAATTCACTCTCGTCGATTTAGCGCAATGCAGTCTAGAAATTAGGTATTAACTATTAAGTCACTGACGACTTGAATTACGGCAGTATGTAAGTATACATTTTTAATGAAGAAATTAATGCCATTGAGCCATTGAGGACTTCGATAAACAGTTATTAAGGTTATAAATTCAATTATAAACGTGTAGAGTATCAAATTATATACCTCTTGCGTGATATAGTTCGCCGATTGCTTGTCCAGAATTTTAGAATTGCAGAATTTGCATTTCACATTCAGCTTGTTTTTACCATCTTCTACATAGTCGTTTTGAATGTCCTCGACTGTTGTTTTATTATCTGCGTCCGCCATGTTCAGATCTTTTGTACTTTTTGTCTTTGAGATATAATTTAAATTATAGAGTGCCAAATTTAACACCTGTAAGATTGCAAAATTGATCTGCTCTACTGCACTACACTGCACGACAACCGGAACCGGTGTATGTAACGTACGAAGGACGTTCGTAATTTGACATTGACGTGTTTGACATTTGTCATATTTTTTTTTTTTTTTTTTTTTTGGAGATTATGGCTTGGTTGCAGGACCTTTAAGCCAAGTCTTTATTTTAAAAGTCCTTGTTTTTCAGTTTGATCACTTTCTTATTTCACTCAAAATCATTTAATTCACTATATTTTCCCAATTGTATTTTTGATGTATTTGTAGAGAGGAACGAAGCAATTCGTGTTTTTCAGTAGGTCAGAGAGGCGGCGGGAGGATTCTTCAACTTCATTTATTTCGCTGGCAAGTATTAATCTGTCCAGTGCATAACTATGACATTTGAAAATAATATGGTCTAGGTCTCCAACGGCGCTGTTGCACGCAGAGCAGATATTGGTGCTAATAATACCAAGTCTGTACAAGTGGAATGGTGCACTGCAATGACCAAACCGAAGCCTATTTATGATAGTTATAAAATCCCGACTGGCAATCTTCAAATCATTGTACCATGGCTGTACAGGTAAATCCATTTGAATATTTCCGTACCATTTCCCTTTCTCTTCTTGATCCTTCTTCCACATGTCTGTCCAGTATCTTCTTAGATCTCTGCGAATCGTACTATAAAAGTCGGTCAGAGGGACGTGCACTACATTTTGTACATCCAACATATTTAATCCTTTGAAAGCAGTCTGGTCTGCGATTTCGTTACCAGTTATTCCTTTATGAGAAGGAATCCACATAAAGGATACTTCGATCTGTTTTAGTGAGAAGTTGTACAAAATGTTTCTAATTTTGTATAACAAATAGTTAGTTTTGTAATGTATTTTAAAATTTTCAAGAGATTTTATTACACTGAGTGAATCAGATAGTATTAGAAAATTCTTACAATTATTTACATATGTGATACGTTTAAGGGCCTCAATAATAGCATATGCTTCTGCAGTGAATATGCTACAATTGTTGTCTAGTACAAAACTTTGTGCAAACTTAATTTGCGGATCATACACTGCACTGCGGACATACCGCTCACCTTTACTGCCATCAGTATAGAGAGTATAATATTGATTGTTTCTGTGTAGAAATTCTAGAAGCTCTTGATTACTATGAACTTTATCACTGATAACTGAAATTTCAAAAGTTGCACTGGAAAATGGGAATGAGTAGCAAGGAGAAATATTACTAGTGTAAATTTTAGAGCAAACATTTTTAATTTCCAGAATAATATCACTGAGCTTGGGTGACTTACAAGCCAGAAGATCACTGCTAGACACCAGTGGTCCTGAGATTGCCCTTTGGCAAGGTAATATACTGTCTATAACTGAATTATTATTTTGTGAAATAATCTTGGCACAAAACCTCATGAACAAAAACAATCTTCTAAGGATGAGTGGCATTGTAACAGTTTCCACTTCCATTGCTCTAACAGGTGTAGAGCACATGGCACCTGATATTACTCTGATAGCTTTGTTTTGTAAAGTATCTAGTTTTTTAGTGTGCGGGCTATTTATATAAGCAAAACAACTATAATCAAAATGGCTTCTTACAATAGCTTTGTATAAACAAGATAAGGTTTGGGGATCAGCACCCCATGTTACCCCAGCTAAGCATTTCATAATGTTAAATCCTTTTAATGCATTGGATAATACATATTTAATGTGCATTTCAAAAGATAATTTAGTATCGATTATCACTCCTAAAAACTTATGTTGAGGGACATTTGGAATGATCTCGTCATTATAAGCTATAACATTAGTTGGATTGTCTTTTGTAAATAATAATGCACTACTCTTAGAAGGGTTAATTTTCAATTTTAGTATGTTATTATAATAAGAATGCAGGTCTTTTAGGGCTAAATTAACATAGTTAATAGCTTGGTCAATATTATAATTATTGCTATATATCACCAAGTCATCAGCAAATTGTAGTATCTTAACATTATTCATATTTACATATTTACAAATTCCACTTGTATACAAGTTATATAGTAGTGGAGATAATGTGGCTCCTTGCATTGTACCTTTAGATACAGTACGAGGTCCATACATATTACTATTATGTTTTATATACAAAGTCCTATCTGTTAAAAAGTTATAAATCCATTTGCATAATAGGCCAGGTATTTGTAGACTGGACATAACTTGTACAAGAATTGAAGGACTTACATTGTCAAAAGCTCCTTGAACATCTAAAAATACACAAGCAACGCTAGTCTTATTATTTTTTGCATTTTTTAGATCCTCAATGAGCGAGACAAAACTGTCGGCACAACTTCTTCCACGACGGAAACCATACTGGATTGGAGGGATGATGGATTTTGCTTCTATAAAATAGTCAAGCCGAGTTTTAATCATATTTTCAAAGATTTTACCTAAGCATGAAGACAGAGAAATTGGTCGATAAGAAGTTGCATCTTCAGGTGGTTTTCCCTGCTTAGGTACTGGAATTACACATTGTGTTTTCCATGACTGTGGTATAATTTGCAATACCCAAAGGGAATTAAGAATATTTAGAAATAATTTTTGAACTGAAAAATCCAAATTCATAATCAGTATATAAGGAAAGTCATCTAAACCAGGTGCTGTATTTCTACGAGACTGTAAACTGTGGATGAATTCTCTCCATGAAAAAGGATCAAGCAGAAACTTGGATGTATTGCAATGGTTGTTAAGGCAAAAATAATTTTCAAGATTCACAGTAGAACTGTGATTATCATTGACTGTTAATTTATCCAGGAAAGGGCCAATAAATTCATCATTAAAAGATCTATTGCTTGTTTTTATTCTTTTAAACATTTTAATATATTTCCAGATTACACTAATAGGAGTAGTTCTGTTAAAACTGTTGCAAAGCCTTCTCCAACTACACTTTTTTTCCTCTGCTATTGTTCTTTTTTTAATAGCATCTAGTTTTTTATATTTAATTAAATTTTCTACACTAGGATTTCTTTTATAGAATTTTAATGCTTGATAGGAATCAATGACGCTTTGTTCGCATTTACTGTTCCACCAGGGGGCAGGAGGCTTACTTCTAAAGTTAGAAGTTTTAGTAAATTTAGGAATGCAATTTAATTTTAAAGAGTTGAGCTGTGTACAGAATTGATTATAAGTCTTCAGAGGATTTTGAGTGTCTAACACTATGTCTTTAAAATATTCTTTAGAGAGTTCACAGTACTTTTTCCAGTCAGTTTTATTGTATAGAAACTTTTCTATTGGGGCATTAATTTGATATTTATCAACAGACAAAATAATATTTGTTATAGTGGGAAAATGGTAGCTACCCATGTTGTCATCGCTTACAGACCACTCGCAGAGTGGTGCTATATTTGGACTTGCAAAACTAATATCTATTGCAGAAGGGTTGCAATTAGGGTAATTTATTGTAGTAAAGTTACCATCATTAAGTATACATAGATTTAAGTCGTCAATTAAATCAAATAATTGTTGACCACGACCTTTTGTAGATACGCAGCCAAAGGCAATATGATGTGCATTAAAATCTCCTGACACAAAGATTGGTTTCGGTAAATTATTTATTATGCTACGTAATCTATCTATTCTTATATTTCTGTCTGTTGGAGGCCAGTATACACATAAAATGGTAAGGTCACCACTTTCTGAAGAGATTGATATTGCTATAGATTGAATATCTGCGTAAAAAGTAGTCTGTAAAGGCTTATACTTAAATGTTGGTTTTATTAAAATAGCAACACCGCCATGACCATTATCAGCATTGCGAAAATGTAAATTATAATTTGGAATGGTAGTAATACGGGTATCCGAAAACCAGGTTTCATTAAGAAGACATATATCTATTTTATTTTTTTGTAAAAAATTTATTAGTAAGGGTTTTTATATGAACACTATAAACCATAAGTTTTTTATTATGAAGACTTTGAATATTAAACTGAGCGATACGTAATTGTGATGTTGTAGCTGAATCCATTAAGGCAGATTTTTGAAAAGTAAATCTTTGATTGATTTCGTCGTAACTGGGGAATCGTCTGCTTTGTTAGCAATCTCTATTAGAGTGCGCACAATAGTCATTGTCAAATCGTTATTGGTCATTAAAAGATTTTTTAAATCAACTGTTTTTGTAAAAGGGCTTGTGGATGCCGGATTTTTAAAAGTAAGGTTTGTTGTAGTGTCTTGCGGTTGTTTCGAGATAGGGTTTGGAATTAATGGAGGAAATTCATCTCTTTTAGAGTCTGCAATACTAGCATAAGTGATTTTGTTTTTCTTTTCCTGGATTTTTTTCATTTTAATGGGACACATTTTAGAAATAGCCAAGTGAGCACCACCACAATTTATACAGCAGAGCTCACTTGGTTTGTCACAATCCTTGTATGAGTGTTCACCTGAACAGCAGCTGCATCGCTGCTTTCCGTTGCATACTTTTGCAGAGTGGTTAAATTTGAAGCAGCGATAGCACTGCTGCAAAGGTGGGACATAGTCAAAAACTCTGTAAGAGAACAGATCATATTGCACACTATCTGGCAGAGTATTAGACAGGAATGTAATACTAACTGTCTGCAGTGGTACCCTGTTCTGACCGACTTTTTTTGAAAAACGCCGAACTGCGACGATGTCATAACTGGAGGACAGTTTGCTGTACAGCTCCTTGTTTGAAATATTTTGCGGTACATACCGTATTATGCCTGTTCGTTCAATGTGCGCAGCCGGGATATAGGCCTTCAAGTTGTATTTTTCCATAAATCTCGTGTTATTCAAGAAATTGTTAGCTGTATTATACTGCTTGAAAATTGCCGTGATTTTATTTGCATTTATTCTGCGAATGGCTACCACGCCTTTTACTTCTGCAGAAAAAATATGATTGAGGTAAATAGGGCTTTTGTTACCAAGCTTATCCTTATTATCCTTGCTTTCGATGAATACTTTGAATTCGACATTTAACGAATTTTCCGGGTAAAGCCTTTTATAATTAGGCTTCAGATAGGGTAAATGCAAATCCTCCTCGTTGGCGCCTTCTCCATTCTCATGGGGCACTTGTACCCTTTTCCTGGCCTTTGGAGGACTATCGCCCCCTCCTTCGTCACCAATCATATTTACAAAACTTTGGAGCACTTTTCATAACTTTTCAGCTGAAAAAACCAACTAAAATTGTAAAAACAATTCAAATACAATTCAGAGCGCGCGCTTCGTTTAGAGTTCCCGCCAGAAGTCACATTTGTCATATTGACAATTTATTCAAAACACCCACGAAGTACGTTACAAATAAAAACCTGTGTATGAAAAGGGTAAGAGACGTTTTACTTTGTTACAACGTTAGTAAAATTCAGCAACCAAAAAAAACAATCTTCAAACAACTACATACCGGCTGGCCTGCCAATGATTCAATCGTTAGCACCAAACTAGTAATGTAACAATGAAACAAACAAACAAGTTTTTACTTCTATTAAGCTGCGAGCGTAATTTTGTATTTTGTATTTCTTGCTGGTATATACATTTACCTTTGTAAAGTCAACATACTTTGTAAACATAATCAATTAAAAACGTCGTAGGACAGAAAAAAAAAAGTTAGGTTACTTACTGACAAAAACGGAGGTGGTCATTTTGTTGTTGATTTTATTATTATTATAGAAGTTCAACAATGAGTTCGGGATTTATATCTGAATCTGAGATTTTGGAGGCCCGAAGGCGCCGCCAAGAAGAATGGGACAAAGTACGAACGGATGACCAGCCGAAAGGTGAATGAAGACCTCAATACTGTGATACCGTTGCGTTGTATTCAGGATTACCAATAAACTCTGTTCTGTTGTTTTGAGTATCTCCTCATGTGTTTTCTCTCTTTTTTGTTAATGATGACGAATTTTAAGTCCATATTATGGCTGTTACAGAGGTGCCAGAAGAAGCGTATGACTCAAGGCCTTTGTA
Source organism: Archips crataeganus (assembly GCA_947859365.1). Taxonomy (NCBI): domain Eukaryota; kingdom Metazoa; phylum Arthropoda; class Insecta; order Lepidoptera; family Tortricidae; genus Archips; species Archips crataeganus. The sequence goes on along the minus strand of OX402067.1, from coordinate 13,610,372 downwards.
CCAACGTCTAGAAGAACAGAAAATGAGAAAAGATGCGGAATATGAAGAAGCGCATAAACTGAGTTTGTACATTTCAAGTTATATTTAGTGCTGCTGGACTGAAGTCTGTATTAATGAGACTTACAATCCAAGTGGGTAAAAAAAAGTGTGTTTTAGACCATACGACTGAAGTAAAACTTCTTCAGCTCCATCTATATGATGTATATACAGTTGTGGTCAACCAATTAGGGACACTTGGTATTGATACCAAGATTTGAATTACACATTGCTTTTATTAGTATGTACTTAAATAATACATGTTTTTATTTTAATATAAGATAGTTAACAGTTATTCCGTTACTAAAATGAAAAAATATGACTCTTCACATTAAAACTTTTTAAATATGTCTCCTAAATACATTATGTTGTGATTGTGGTCAAACGCAAGCCTACATTGTATAAAAAAATTACATTATCAGGCAGGCACTTGGATATAATTGGAGAAGTTCTCTCAGGATGGGGCGCAGCCATTTGCGGATTTAGTATAACATTACTTGATGGGATTAATTTTGATTGTAGAGAACATGATCCGTGGCCTGGATGATGATGAAGTGGGATTCCTGGATCTCGTGGAGCGCAGCAAAGCCAAGGCGGCACAGCAGATCTCAATGCAGGAGCAAAAGGAAATGCAGGAGTTCCGGTAAGTTCCACAATTTACTGACATAGTAGGGGAGCCCGTGATGCTATTTGTGGATTTAACCAAGCGTCGCTGAGGCTTTGAAATTTTAAAGATTAGATGATAATAAGAATAAATTATTCTATAACTTTTTTCATTCAGCAGTGAACGAAGCGTCCTCCTTCGGATTTTCAAAAATATGTCTCAAGCATGTCAGATTATGATAATTTGATACTGGTAAAGGCATGATAATCTGCTGCTTACCATGATGGGAGTGGCTATATGGAAGGGCGCGCGTCAGATTTTCATAGGGGATGTAAATTCCAAAGACTGAAGATTTGTATGTGAAATGTACACTGTTCTGCTTGTAAGATTGTAAGCGTGTAAGGTGGATTCACCTTATATCTTAAACTGACACGCTCGAGTATTTCAAAGAATCTATTTTTTACTAAATATTCTGAAGGAGTGCCCCAGGCAAACCCCCTCCCCCACATGAAGTGCTCATATTCGCTGGAGAGTACCTAGAAGGTATAAGGTATCCCCCATATAATCTGCCGCGCTCGAGTGACTCCAAATCCCCTCTTGGGCTCCCCTACTATCAGACAGCTCCTGGGTGAATCAACTTTTTTATTTTGTTTACTCTGTGCCGGGAGAGGTGCGGGCGGCAGGCTCACGAGGCGCGCTCCCCGCCCGCTCCTCTCAGCCCCTTTGTCGTCATACCCCCCAGCCCCTGTAATGCGCGGGCAACGACTTATGTGTGGCTCACACCATCTCTTTAATTTATTGAGAACACTGCTTATTTATTGTATGTTTTATGCATATATATGTTGTATATGGTAGTATATTTTTAATAGGTTTCTTTATATTATGAGTTTATGTATTGTATTTACTAAAAGTTGTATTGTAGCCTTTGCTTTGTCCGACTGTTTTATTTTTACTTACTCTTTGTCGGTCCCTTACTAAATGCTCCTTTCATCCACTCAAAGGTTGACTGGTAGAGATCCCTTAAAGGGATAAGTTCGCCTTTGTACATGCATTTCAACGGTTGTCAATAATGTTTTTCTTTTTTTTTTCCTTATTTTGTACAATAAAGAGTTTACATACATACATACATACATACATACTTATTTAAACGGTCTAGCTATAGTAGTGATGACCTAGTGGATGGACAGATGGATAGCATAGTGGTGAGAGAACCTGACTAAGAAGCTTGAGGTCCCGGGTTAGATCCCTGGTTGTGGCAGGTATTTGAATGTTTATGCTCGAGTCTTGGATGTTTAATATAGTATTTTATGCAACTGTATCATAATAAGGGCCATTAAGACACGAATGCGAGTTTATGACATGAGGCGAAGCCGAATGTCATAATAGATACGCACGAGTGTCTTAATGGCCGATTATGAATAGTTGCATACATTACTTTTTCTACGAGTTCAAAATAAACAATTATTAAATAATGATTACTTACATAACGGACAATAAATGAATTTAACGATTTTAAAAGTAGCATATTATTGCTCACTTCAATTGCCGCCTGTTTTATTTCTAGCGGCGTCAACATTTCTGCATCAATTAATTCACCAAAGTGACAAATCCTCACAGATAAAAAGTCATTTAAATAGTGATTAACTCTTTTATTTCTTTCAACTTGAATTGAAAGAACTCCGTGCAAAGCAAAACAAATTCCCGCTATTTTGAAACTTTTTTTTCACTACTCGCAACCTTAGAATGGACCTGGGAACTTTAGGTCATTCAGCCAAATTGAATGATGTTAAAATATTCATATTTAATAATGACTTTAAAATTCATTTATTGCCCGTTATTTAGTATTCATTATTTAATAATTGTTAATGTAAACATATTTTAATTAATGTATAATAACTTTATATTAATATCCCGCTTTATTTTTTTTTAATTTGCGACCGTACTCGTACCATAGAGCTTGATCAGCGTGTTCTCAATTACGAAATTTCGCTTGAAAAAATAAACCTTGATTGTGATTGGTCCTACCTGTTCTTACTCATTTTTAAGCAACCAATCACGTGGCACACGCATATTTAAAGAAACTCGATTATCAAAATTGATTTCAGTATTCTTTTTTTGATTGTTATTATATTACTCTGTCCCGTAACATAATGAAATTACTATGGGTTATTATGTTACTGAATTTGCACCATAGAGTATAGAACTTGGAACAGACTTATAACGTTAGTTATTATTGCATAGTTTTTGACCATATAATTGAAAGATTATACTACAGGAGTAGAAAAATGTATTTAAGTATGTATTTCAAATATTATTTATTTTATTAGCAGTACGGCTGCTCACCGAATCTAAGATTATTTAAAAGCGAAAAAAAGACGAGACGAGAAGTGGGTTCGAATCCCACCGGCGCACCCGAAAAATTTTTTCGCTTTTAAATAATCTTAAGTATGTATTTATCTCTATAACTACATTTATCCATTATCTGGTACCCATGATACAAGCTTTGCTTAGTTTATCATTATTATTATTGTTAAATCTTGTGTTTTTTTGTGACAAGGCATATAAACTGTATTAATAAAACGTCACAAACCTGATACATTTGTTTTTTTAATCATCAAAATCTATTATAGTGCTCTTGATTCTAAGTAAGAAAAACCCTCATTTTACAAATTTAAAATTTCCTCATTTGAAATAAAAAACAGTAAATGGTACACTTTTTTGAAAATGCGTTTGAACTAAGGTTGCCATAGGGTTTCCCCGAATTTGTCCTAGTTTAGAGAGCGTCCGGGGAATGTCCGGGCGTGGTTCCATTTGTAGTCCGGGTTTGAATTGTAGTAGTTAGATTGTAGTTCCGCTAGTATTAGTACAGATTAAAATAAAACAAACAAAAAACGATGACGTGTCCGGTTTCTGAGCTCCAAAATCCGGGGATCGTACGCTTTTTGTCCTGGTTGCCGAATTTTAGAGATGGCAAACCAAGTTTAAACGAACACCTTTATTTTTTTATTTTTTTTTTAAATCAAAGTTTAAATTTTAAGCTGTTTATTTCAAGCAAAGAACATTTTATAAAACATGCAAAACGAGTCCTTAATCCTAATTTTAAGGATTTTGCGTGGCCTCGGTTAGCGAAAGACTGAGTTGCTCACGCGTAATTAGTCTAAGTATACAATACGAGTAGATAGTAAATTTATTATATAAATCATGATTTCCCATGCATGCAGTTTTTTGTTTTAACTTACATATAACCTAAGTCTGAGTGCGCATCCGTCCCTTCCCTCTCAAATATATCTTTCATAAAATATCTTTTAATCACGCTTTTAATTTGTATCAGGGAGCGGGTGTCAACGTTGGCCGAGAGCGAGGAGATGACGCGGCTACGCGCCCAGCTGGCGCCCGCGCGGCCGGCGCCCGCGCAACCCGCCAAAAACAAACTGCAGGGGGTAACTAACATCACATTTCCGGCTCTAGGAGATCTGGGGTTTCAAATTATTCGATCTTGTTATGGATTCTTCTCGGATTCGGGTTTAGTCGGGTGTGTGTGTGTGTGTGTAGTTTACTAATCAAGCGACGACAGCAACACGACCGTTCAACGACACGATTTATACGAGTCGAGAGATGACACTAGACCAGGGGGGTTTCACTCCGCAGTTTAGGTATGTTCGGCCGGCGCTCCTCCCGGGAGGAGTATGGCAGTAGGTTGTCACGCGGCCTTCAGTTCGCACGCTAGCCGCGTCGCGCGTTATTAAGCATCTTTTTTTCTGTGATTTTTGCAACAAACAATGACTTCTAAACGATATTATAAAAACTTACTTACATACTAAAGGTAGTTTACTGAATTAATACACACTGTTATCTTTCTTGATTTATATACCTACCAAATATGGGCGAGCGGGAACCCTGTGCCCTTGGTTTCGGATCAGCGGTGCCCAACGGAATATGAACGCTCGTATCACACGATAAGTTTTAATTTCGCGTGCACGCAGCAGGAGTAGGAAAGTTTTTATACCTAAAGTTGACCTTTGTTCGAGAGTGATCCTTCTGTACGTTAGTACTATTACTTATTCTTTGACTAGACTAAGGTGCAAATTTGAGAGTTTACGGACATATTCGAGTGTTGCTAAATCAATAAAACAAATAATTTGAGCAAAAACGAAACACCGGCCTATAATCCATCCCACAGCTGGCCTCTTCAGAAATTCACCACATGAGCCCAGTGCGGATAGCGAACTTGATCTGAGACACACCATTGTATTCAGTAGCGTAACTATTCCATCTCAGGTCAACGGCAAATTTTTTGGATTGACAGCCCCGGATCTGTTTTTATTTCGAACTGGAGCAGAGACTTGATAGTTGATTGAATTCTCAGGTCAGGTATGTAAAGGTTTCCTAACGATGTGTCATGGTAAATTTCAAATATAATATCGCACATAAGTTCCGAAAAATCTACTGAACGATCTCAGAACAATCCTCGCAAACATTTATTTTGTAACAGAGTGTTCAAGACATGGAACAACTACAAGTGCAGTTGCCTCCAACTGCCTGCCTGACAAATGATAATAATAAAAAAACTCAGGAAGTGTGAGACTGGTCTCGTACCCAAGACCTTCTGCTTGAGAGACTATAATCAGACCACCAGGTCTGCCGTATTTCCAGTCTCTAGCTCCAGTAGTTTAAGCTATGTTGTTGGTCAGTCAATCAGTCAGTCACTGTACGGTTTTATAGGTTTGTTAAGAAAGTTTACATTTTTCTGTTGCAGATGGTTGTGAGAAAGCGGAAAGCGAGTGACATCGAGGGCGACAAAGATGCAACTCCTGCTAAAAATGGTCTTCTAACTGACAGGTATTTTTATTTTCGGTATACACTTTTTTACTCACACTTCTGGTACCAAGTAAGTTAGTTTCACATTATGAACGTACTAGACGAAAGCATAAATATTTATACAGTCATCGCATCATTAATATATTTTTCTCAAACATGCTATGAAATATTGAGGTTATGTTCCTTAAAATACGCCACGAACTGTCACGTTGCAGGTGCGGCTAGACGAGAGGTCAATAATGGAATTTCATACAACATTGCTGGCCAAGGCCAGCAAAGTGATCGTCTATTGTTTTATGTGACACAGCACCATGACGTTTAATAGGTCGACGTGGTCGACGTGGATGGATGGATGGACGGACGGACGGACGGACGGACGGACGGAGGGATGGATGGATGTTGATGGATGGATGTTGATGGATGTTGATGGATGTTGATGGATGTTGGTTGATGGATGTTGATGGATGTTGGTTGATGGATGTTGATGGATGTTGATGGATGTTGGTTGATGGATGTTGATGGATGTTGGTTGATGGATGTTGGTTAATGGATGTTGATGGATGTTGATGGATGTTGATGGATGTTGATGGATGTTGATGGATGTTGGTTGATGGTTGTTGATGGATGTTGATGGATGTTGGTTGATGGATGTTGATGTGTGTTGATGGATGTTGATGGATGTTGATGGATGTTGATGGTTGTTGATGGATGTTGATGGATGGATGGATGGATGGATGTTGATGGATGTTCTTGTTCATGGATGTTGACGGATGTTGATGGATGTTGATGGATGTTGATGGATGTTGATGATGTTGTTGGTGATGGTGATGGTGATGGTGATGGTGGTGGTGATGGTGATGATGGTGGTGATGATGATGATGCATGTTTGAGAAAATCTCTATACAAGCCTTGGCCACGAACAGGGATTGCCGGCCTCGTATCTCTAGATGGCCTCGTTAACACTCGGCCATCTATAACTACTCGGCCGGCAATCCCCTATTTCGCGGCCGCTGCAGTAATGTACTGTTGAGAACGCGTGGCGTGGCGATGTCTAAATACGTTGGGCGTTCGCGGCGAATCCGTTGCGCGCCCGCGGCAATGGCTCTTATGTTTAGCTGTTTATAGCACCCCAGCACAAACAAATTTTCTGGTTCTTTCTTTATTTCCTTTACTGCGGCACTAGCATTTTTTTTGTAAATTGAATGATGTGTTTCTCTGTTTGTGTTATAGTGCGCCGGAGGTTGGGTCGGAGGCCTCAGATGGGCGTCGCTGCGTAGGAGTGCTGCCGGGGCTACGGCACTACGAGTCGGACTCTTCCAGTGACACAGGCAGTGACAGCGACAGTGACCCGGTCAGTTTTATATAAAATAACCAGAAACCGAAATTTTGGTGCTCTTTTGACCTGTCTTAGTGACTACTCACTTAGACTTCCTATAGACATATGAATATATATCGATACGCTACATACTAAAGACGATTAAAAGTAGAGGTAAACAATAGGCTGTCTTATCGTTAAAGAGCTATCTCTTTCAGTTACGTTTCTCTTTCCTATTTCGAGGCATTTTCAATCAGTACTTGAAGGAAATTGCAACAATAATTGTCTACGACAGTAGTGATTGACATGGTTTAAAATATTTTAGTCTATAAGTTATAATAATTGGCTAAGTAAAGTTTTTTGAAGAGATGCTAATTATATTTTTTTTCGACAGTGGTCGACTTCAACACCAAGCAACTGCAGCTGTTTTATTTTTATCTGCTTTTATTTATTGGAAATATTTTTTTAAGTGTTCGAGATGACATTTGTGAGATTTTATGGCTGACAAGCGGTTCGTGCTCAGTACTAAGAAGAAATAGAAAAAAAACGAATTCAACTGTCGCTTCTGTCAATGTCAAATGAAATCTAACCATTTGCGTTTCGTTTGCTTTGCGTTGTCCAAGAAGCAGTTCCAAAATAGTGATCGAAAGTATTCAATCGTGATCCAATTATCCGGATTTTATGCGGAGGTCGATAAAAATAGTCAAAAAATCACACTGAGCACACCAAAACGCAAAGCAAACGAAACGCAAACGATTTGACATTGACAGCAGTGACAGTTCACTTCGGTTTTTTTTTCTGTTTCTACTAAGTTCTGAGCACGAACGACTTGACAACCATGAAATCTCACAAATGTCATCTCAAACACTCAAAAAAATATTTCCAGTAAACAATAGGAGATAAAAATAAAACAGCTGCAGTTTCTCGATCTCCAGAACGCCGACTGTCGAAAAAAAATATAATTAGCACTTCTTCAAAAAAACTTTACTTAGCCAATTGTCAACGACAGTAGTGATTGACATAGTTTAAAATATTTTAGTCTATAAGTTATAATAATTGTACCTAAATGTAAAATTGAATAAAGATTAATTTATTATTATTATTATTTTACTATAGTAACATAGGCATATGTCTATAAAACTACTAAGTCATCAAAAGTCATCACTTGACTTGATGATCATCAGTTTGATGGCAAATTAATGGCTTATGGCCAGTGCCTATGTAACATGAAGTTTACAAAAATCTAATTTAAAAGTCAGTACAGATTAGCATCCGTCAGTCTGGGGTTTGTTGATGGGTGAACGAACTTTTTAGTGCCACCCTTTGCTATGGTTACACAAATTTTGTCCCTTGGACAACCTAAGCATTTTTCTATGAAACAGTATGAAATGTCTCTTGGACAACCGGGGACAGAGTAAACAACACAAAAAGTTGATACACCCAGATCACAGATTTTGTGCCGCTGCCCCTAAACGTGGTAAGGGCTAGTTTTTCAATGTCAAAGTCAAAGTCAAAGTGATTTAATTGTAAACATAGGTACAACTGATTACAGTGGTGGAAAAGTTTGGCATGCAACACTATGTTTTGCCGATTGGCGTACAACAATCATAATAATTATATAAAATCAAAATTAAAATGAAAACGAGGATAAAATTAAAAATACAAAAAAATAACAAAATAATAATTCTAGAAATGTCAGCAATCATAAAACTAATCATTTAATTGAATTTATCTGTCAAAAAATCCGAAATAGAATAATAGCATTTACAAATTAAATATTTAGAGAGCTCAGTGTTAAATTCCCTCAGTGGAAACATTTGCTTCATAAGCAAGACTTTGAACAAAGTTTGAACGTAGTTTTTTTTTTACAGGAAGATAAATGCGTCAAACGAGATCTCCTGGGTAGGCAACCGGAGGAGGGCGACAAGCACAAAGAGAAAAGTTAGAAACGTTATATTGTACCAAACACTTTGCCGTGTAAATTACCTACGTCTATTGGCTATTGACAATTTATAAGACGCACCCCCTGTTTCACCATCCATTGATCAAATTTATTTGACGGGTAAATGTGATGCCGTCTCTGTTTGTTAATCAATGGGTGGTGAAACAGCCCCGCAGTCAATTAACTTGTATCGTTACTATTATACGATCAATTCATCATCAGCCGAAATACGTCCTCTGGACAATGACCCAGAGACTTAGGCCGTATTGTCTACTGCCATTGCCATCTCTTTCTAACGTCATTCTACACGTTATGAGAGAAAGAAGCGGTGAAAATTATCCAGCTAGCTTCCAAAATTTAACGAGAATCATTTGATAACTTTAGACGAGAACAGACTCAACAGACTGACAGTTTTTTGACCCAATCAGAAATAGAGGTGCTTCGATCAAGTCAATTAATATGACTTTATGTACTTTACATTGCATAGCGTCATTTTTGTAGATTATACTAGCATTTTTTTATTATTATAAAAGGTCTTAGTGTCTTAGTGTGTAATATTTTTTCTTTAAATTTTGTAGGTGATTCGTGAAGTAATTTAAGATGTAAAATATAATTGTTTTAGTTAATTTAATGTTTTCTTTTTTAAAAAGTACACTAAGCGCCACCACAAACCGAATTGCGGGGCGCCGATGGAGAGTGCCCAGCGCGTTCTATAACACTGAATCATAATACGGTGACACACCGACGGCGCGGCACAGTGTATTTGATTCAGTGTTATAGAGCGCGCTAGGCACGCTCCGTTGCCTTTCAGCGCACGTTCCGTGCTTCGGTCTGTGGAGGTCTTAAGGCTGCTTGTCCAACGGAGCGAGCGACGGAGCGGAGTGGTGAGCGAGATAAAAATCCACCAATAGAATTGCATAAAATATCCGCTCCCCTCAGTGGACAGGGAGTTACAAAAGTAGTTAAAAATTCATACAAAACTGGCCTAACTGGCCAATATTTTACTATTCGGCCAAATACCGGATAGTTGCGTACTAGGATCGTTTACAAAAAATTTGTACATAGTTAACGGCTTAATCAAAACAAAAATCACGATCGCTATTTTTGTGTAACGAAAGTTAGTCGTACAAAGTATAATGGGTAACTCCGCTACACAAAAATAATTAATTAAATTTTTTTTTAATTAATCCCTTAATTGTGTACACATTTTTTGAAAACGACTCACTAACCGGCCGGATACCGGATAATGAAACAACTTTATAGTTTTACTTGAAAATATTATGTATTTATTTATGTATTTGTCAATAATTAACATCAGTTTATTAATTTATTGAATCAGGCGTTACTTTGCGGAGGTCCAATTAATGAACTAAAACAATTACTTTGCTCACCCGCGACCTTACAATAGTTACGTTTATGCAAGAAATGTGCGTTCATGCAGTTCCTCCACCTCCACACTGTACGAACACACACAAATCACATAAACCGAACCATCACCACCACCAAGCTACACTGACGCGTTTCGAACTCAACCAGAGCTCATCTTCAGAGTTACCACAACCGTATGCTATGCTACCAACTGTTAAACTAACAAACCAAAACAAATGTTTTAACTTGTCAAGTACCCACTTTATTTTTCTTATGATAGATAGATAGATAAATAAAGACGTTTATTTGGTACTGCAAACACACACAATCAAAATTAACAATAATACAGATATCAGGATAAACTTAAAAGTAAAACATTCAATATTGTCTGTGTGCGCTGCAGTAGGGCAAAAGGGCCGTGGCTCAGTGGTCAACATTGCTCATAGGAGCAAAACACTGATATTCTGCCACAGCCCAGAGGATCAAGAACAAAATATTACCTACTAATTAAAATACATACAACAAAAGATTAAACAAACAAAACAAAACAGTGCAAAGCATCATTAATACCTACAATAATGATTTAACAAGTCACAAAAACACAATACAAGCCATTCCACCCGAGACGTCTCTATAGCTACCCGAGCCGGTACGGCGAGGGTAGACAGAGACGTCGAGGGAAAAAATGGGTCCAAGTGCTCAACACTCTGCTCTTCACTTCGATTGCAAGGAAATTAAACAGCAACCTTGAAAACCATTTAATATCGCCATACAGTTCCTTCGCCCTACCCTACGTTCCTACGTTCGTTCTTATTCTCAAACTACCCCACAAAAATTAACTTTTATTGACATATTATAAAACTACCTTGAATTTTTTTACGTAAGGACCCTACAATTACATTTCACAAAGATCTAAAGAGACTAATAAAGGGTTCTTTGTTTGCCTTTGAAACCGAACAACAAAAGAATTTTGTAATTCCCATGAATCCGCAGGCGCCAATTCTATATGGATTACCTAAAATTCATAAAGATGATGTGCCTGTTTGTCCAGTTGTCTCATACGTGAGTGCTCCAGCATATAAATTGGCGAAGAAATTAAATAGTATTATTCGTGTGAAGGCTTCCTTTAAACCTTCTTATAGTTTAAAAAATGGTTTAGATTTGGTTAGTAAAATTAAGGACATCGGCATACCGCCGAATGCAACGTTGCTTTCTTTGGATGTAGACAGTTTATTTACTAACGTACCATATAGTGAGACACTAGAAATTCTAAAAGACCACTTAGAAAGGAAGCGGTTGCATCAGGGTGAAGTTTGTGAATTAATAGATTTGGTAACTTTATGCATGAAACAAAATTATTTCCGGTTCAATGGTCTTTATTACTTACAGAGTGATGGTTTAGCTATGGGTTCACCTCTGAGTCCTTTAATGGCAGATATATTTATGGATCATTTTGAGAATCAGTATATTGTGGGTAATAGTAATATTGTGTACTATTTTAGGTATGTTGATGATTTGATCCTATGCTGGAGAGGGAGTATGAGACAGCTTGACGTGTTTATTAATGGTTTGAATAACAAGCACGTAAAGATAAGGTTCAAAAAAGATTTGGAGGAAAATTGTTCGTTGAACTTTTTGGATTTAACGATTTCAAAATTAAATGGTAAACATCAATTTAAAATATACCGTAAGCCCACGTACACAGATGCTGTTATACCAGCATCTTCTAATCATCCGTGGCAGCATAAACTGGCTGCTTTCCATTGTTATGTTAATAGATTGTTGACTGTGCCTCTTTCTAAGGAACATTTTGATTTAGAGTTGAGTACTATTTATCAGATAGCGATCTCAAATGGTTATACAAAATCAATGGTAGATAGTTTAGTTCAAAAGAAGCAGGCACGGTTAGTAAATAGCATGCTTTACGCTGCGTTACCTTCTGAGTCTACTAACAAATGTAGATCTAGCATCTCTTACGTCGGGGGTTTGTCTGATAAGATTTATGGCATTTTAAAATCAAACAATATTAATGTTGCCTTTAAGACTAACAACTCTTTGTACTCTAGGCTATGTAACCACAAAGAACAGGTAGATAAGGGAACTAGATCGGGGGTATACAAGCTTACTTGTAATGACTGCAATGGGATATACGTAGGACAGACAGGCCGAAGTTTTAATACTAGATTTAAAGAGCATGTTTCGGCATATAGGAATGAGCATCCAGATAGATCGAATTTTGCAAAACATTTGTTGGAATCAAATCATTCATTGTTAGATTCAGATTCTTACGAAGTGTTACATTATTGCGGCAAGGGGTTGCGTCTGGATGCTCTGGAATGCATGGAAATAATTAGGTACAACACTATGGGGTCTATTATTAATGAACAGGTAAATTTAGTATCTTCTCCTTTACTGCGGCTTGGGTCGAATTTGAACAGTTAGTATTAATTAAATATGCCTTATAAATAAATAAACAAAAAATTCAAGGTAGTTTTATAATATGTCAATAAAAGTTAATTTTTGTGGGGTAGTTTGAGAATAAGAAAAATAAAGTGGGTACTTGAGAAGTTACAGTGACAAGTTAAAACATTTGTTTTGGTTTGTTAGTTTAACAGTTGGTAGCATAGCATACGGTTGTGGTAACTCTGAAGATGAGCTCTGGTTGAGTTCGAAACGCGTCAGTGTAGCTTGGTGGTGGTGATGGTTCGGTTTATGTGATTTGTGTGTGTTCGTACAGTGTGGAGGTGGAGGAACTGCATGAACGCACATTTCTTGCATAAACGTAACTATTGTAAGGTCGCGGGTGAGCAAAGTAATTGTTTTAGTTCATCAGTTTATTAATTCACATAGTGCGTACAATGCGTAAAAGGACATTATAATCACATCTTTTTGTAGTAGACTGACCATACTGAAGATAAGGTCTTTCTATCATAGATATGATCGCTGAACAAGTCGCAACCAGCACGGAGTGCCGTACGCGCGCTCGGATTAGCTCAATTTTATTGTAGGTAAAACTAGGCCGAATACACGGCGGCCGGATATCCGGCTATCCGGTCACAGGTTCCGTCGGATATTCGGTATCCGGTATCCGGCCAGAGAACTATCCGTTGCATCTCTATCAAAGACAGTAAACTCCGCTCCGTAATAATTTCTCACTCCGCTCCGCTATCTAACTCCGCGTCTGTAGATAGATACAGTCCGCAACTCCACTCCACATTACTCCGCTCATTACCTCGCTCCGCTTCAATGGACAAGCAGCCTTATGTTTAGAGAGGAAATTTGTGATATAAACACGCTTTTAGCAAACTTAATCGATAGCAAAGTTTCTCATTATTGTATCAGAACTAAGGGTTCTTTGTGATCTATATAATGTTTGCCGTAAAAAATAAGTTGCCAAGGCACTTTCTACAGGCGTTTCAGAGGGTTAGTATAATTTCGTCTAAAACGCAACTAGTCCTAGCGGTAACGGGTCTAAAACGCATCTCGTCTAATTAGGTACCAGTCTACATCGCTACTGGTCTAAGCAGTAGCAGTCTCGTCTAGTTAGCTGAACCCGTTTCCACCAGTGCTATGTGGATCAATGAATATGATTGGTGGATCCATAGCAACGTACATTAGCACATCTCTAGTGGATAGGCACCTTTAAGCAACTTCGAGTTAACTACTAATCCAGGCCAGGCCATTATGGTTTATGTTACGTTACGATGTTCAAAGTTCGAACTTCGTGCCGCCGCGTTCACTCTGATAAGAGTTTAAAACGAGAGTGAGAGAGACTTTTGAATTTCAATTCAGGAAGAAAAACTTCGATTATTGAATTTCTGTAGACTCAGGGTTAAGTAGTGTCAAGTTGTATGGTAATGTTACCTCTGCTCCAGGGTTGACGATGTTTTTTTTTTTAAATAATATCTTTGATTATGTTTAGAAATTAAAAAGTTACATGGCTTACAAGCTTTACAGTTTTGGCGAAATCGACCTGGAAAATTTGGTTAGACAAAAATGATAATTTTGGCGGCCTTATGGTGAAGCTAGACGAGCGTAATTTTTTGTGAGTCGTGAGCGGCAAAATTTCGGTCGCGCCATACAATATGCAGGTCATCACGTGACACAATGTATGCCGCTTACGACTCACAAAACTACGTATCCTTACCCTTATGTTGAAGAAATGAGCTCCATCGAGCGAAAATAAAAAGAATGTGTGATTGTGATGCAATTTATTTTGTAGCTCATTTCTTCAGTATATGCGCAAGGAAAGTGATAGCGATTCCAACGCTAGTAGCCAAAGAAGCCGTTAACAACTTGTGAACAGAACGGTTGAAATACTGTCAGTTTATCAGATTTGGATGTTGAATATCCTTCTTTTACAAATAAATATAAATACGTTTGCTTATTTCGGCAATAACTTCTTTTACCTACTATTGGAACACTTGTAGGTACATATAAGTGAGTAATGTTATTAGGTAACGATTTTAGTCGGTTATAAAAATAAATGTTTACTTATCATAATTGTTTTTTTGCTTTGTTACACAGATTTAACTATACCCTACGAGTATAACTAAGCTAGCTTTTAAAAGCCATAAGAATATAGTCCATTCAATACGGAGTTAGCATAGACTACAAGTGTGATTTTTTTTTGAAATATTTTGAAATCTTCGTGAAAAAGATTTTTCAAATTCGAACGTAACGAACTAACGAGCTACTACTACCTAAATTTTTCTGAAGATTAGAAAAAAAATACGCGTGTACAAATGAAGTTATCTATCTACTAGATATATTACTTTTCTCGTTGTAATGAGGTGAAGAATTGTTTCGCTCGGTAGTAAAATTATTAAGCGTCTCGCGCCTTAAAGCCTTCGCTACGCTCAGGATTTTTATTACACTTCGCATTCTCAGGTACACTACAGGCACTCGCGGCAAACCCTTCGAGCAAAATATGCAATGCGCAAAATCCACTAACCGGTTAAATGTACAATACACTAAGTGTGCACATCGCATAAGGTAAAATAAGCGGAACGTGCAAAAAGCACAATTTAAATTTGCAAAAAGTACCTACAAATCATATCGTACGCTTTGCAAGTGGTGCACATTTTCCGTTTTGTACTTTTTGCGAAAGTTCATTGTGCTTTTTGCACATTCCGCTTGTTTTACCTTATGCGTTGTGCACATTTAGCATGTTGTAGGTACATTTTACCGGTTGTTACATTTCGCGTGTAGTGTATTTTTTGCGTATTGTAAATTTTGCTCTGAAGGGGCGGCATAAAATAACTTTTCAGCCCTCCATAACAAACAACTGTTTGGCGTACATGGATATATTTACAGTGAATGTAAAATTAGCTTCCGCATTTGGGTATAGACTTGAAAATTGCAAAAAAAAACGCAATTTGGCAAAAATGTGTCAAGCTAATGTTACATTGACGTCATTTTGCCGAAGCAATATGAAGTCAATTCTAACTCGGCTTTTGAATTTTTGCAAAAATTGTGACAAAAAGATTTTTTTTGCAATTTTCAGGTGATTCGAGTGCTCATGCGTCTGCTGAGGGCGACGGGACGACGGACACAGTCAAGGTATGTTAAAGTTTTTGAACATATTCCAAGATTTTATGCAATGTAAACATATAGGGTATATATGTCACTAGCTTCTGTGGGACCTCTTAACCCCCTCGCACGCCGTGAATAAATAAAGAAAACCTGCGTTCTATTTTCGTTTATCTCGTTATACAAAAAAAAAATAGCCTTAACCTACCTTACATTTACAAGTCCAAGCTAAAAGCTATTGCTTAACGATTTGCTATCTTGATAAAATAAGCTTGGACTAAATGCACATTTTGACATTTAATGCTACCTTTTGACATTATGCTATCAAGATAATCGGCTAGTTTGACATTTTACAATTTTTACAATATGCTCAGGTCAGGAGGGATGATAAAAACATTTACAACAAAATTATCATAAAATAATGTTAAATTGTGTTCCAGAAGCACAAAAAATCAAAGGATCCTAACGTCATATCCGTTGACAGCGGCAGCGAAGCCGACGACGAAGACTTCATCCGCTCCTTGCTTTCCGTACAATACCAGTCCAACTTCAAGTTGGAAGCGGCACCAGAAGAAACCTTCGACACCTACGATTGCATGAACCAAAATTTCTACTGGTCACAAGACTTCACCACATTCTCTGGTCGCCAGGAGCACTATAACTTCATCCCAGGCTCTAGAATAAGCAGCCAATCCCCGTACGATCTTTTCACGTCAATGTGGGACAGAAATATAATGCAAAAAATTGCCGACGAAACCAACAAGTATGCTTGGCAGACTATTACTCCTAAGTGTAAAACTGAAGGTGGTATACCAAATACTTCTAGGCTGTCTAGGTGGAAGGACACTACGGTTGAAGAGCTATATTTGTTTTTTGCTGTATTAATTTTCATGCCGTTTTGTCACAGAGAGAAGCTAGCTGACTACTGGTCTACCGGCAGGCTGGAACTGCCCAATTTCAGGTCTCTGATGAGCAGGAACAGGTTTCAGTTGCTACTCAGGTTTTTGCATTTCGTGGATAACAATTCGCTCATGTTACCCAAAGTTACCGGCAACGAGAAGAAGCTGGCCAAAATAAAACCTATTATAGACTATTGTAATATGAAATTTTGTAATCTATACGTGCCAGGGCAGTATTTGAGTTTGAACGAATCGTTTCCTCTGTGGAAAGGGCAGTTCAATTGGGAGCGAAGTATGAAAAATAGGGAGCAGTTCGGTTTCAAATCGCATGAGCTCTACGAAGCTAGGACTGGTTATTTGTTGAAGTTCCTCATAGACACTGGCAGGGGTACTGATGAGAGATCACACGCGAAAATGACCTTAAAGCTCATGCAAAGTTTCCTAGACAAAGGACATTCTATAGCCATGGACGCGACGTATACACAAGTGCCTTTGACGCGGTATTTAAAAACAAGACGAACTGACGTCATAGGCTTGATCAACAAAGAAAGACCGCTGATACCCGAAGTCATAAAGAACATTGATGACAAAAGACTGCAAAAAGGAGAACTGCTATCATGGCAAAGCGGCGACATTTCAATAATATCATGGAAAGACGCCGAACTAACAACAATTGTGTCAACTTACCACAAACCTGATATGATTCTAGTAGCCCAGAACAGTCTCAGCCACATGCTACCACGAATACCCCTAGCACTACATGACTACAATAAATGTAATGTCGACAAAGACAAAAAGATGTCCTATACCATGGAGAGGAAACGCGGTCTAAAATGGTACATCAAAATATTCCGCCGTCTCCTAAACTCCTCCATTCTCAACGCATACGTTTTGTACCAATCAAACTGTAATACAGCCAAACCTATAAGCCATAGGAGTTTTAGGTACGAACTCGCTGAGAACTTGGCAGTGCGTTATGGTACTACCAAAGTATCTAGTCAACCCGCTTCTAAAAGCTTGGAAATCCGGTTGGATGGGAAAAACGACCATTACCCCACGCACACTGAGACGCCGAGTGGGAAAAACCGGAGGAGTAGGCGAAGGTGTGGACGCTGCCAAGCGCTCGGCAGACGCAGCCAAGTCACCATAATGTGTGCGAAATGCCAAGTCGGCTTGTGTATCGGCGCATGTTGGAAAGAATATCACACGGTTAAGTGTTTGAATAAAGAAAAACCAATGAAAAAGGGGAAACTTCATAGGTAAGGTAGTTATCTTAGTTGTCCTATTAAAATATTGAGAAGATTATAAACACTATTTCCCCACCGATATCTGTTTCCCCAGTTTTCCTGGCGACGATCCAGGATTAGGAGGATTAGAATTAGATAGTTTATACAATTTTAATTGGTTCCGTCACTAAAGTCACCGGCCGTTCCGAAGTAATCATAGGACATTGCACTACAATGAAGTTTCTGAATATTGAAATGCTGTTCTGCCATATGCAACAAATATGTAATTTTTTGTATGGTTCATCATCATCACTAAAGTCATAGTTAAAATAATTGGCTTAATTTAGGCTAAACAAGCACTTAAGAATGTCGAAGAATCTACAACCATCTAGTGTATTACGTATTTCGATTAATAGAATTACAAAATACAACACAAAAATGAGAACATGTGAAAATGTTATTTAATGTTAGTAAGGTAATGAATAAATGTGTCGTCATAAATATTATGTTTTAATTCATCACTCCATCTTGTAGCTGAGCGCGCAAACTGGCGAAATATATAGGGAGCCCCTTTTCTCCCATAATCTTTTTTATCCGAATTTTGAAAGTCAGAAATCGATGTCCATAATATTCTTGCTCATAAATTATAAATATCGATTGTCATAATTTTTTTAAAGCATAGGTATCGCTTAATAGTTCTAACAACAATGATCCATAATCCTATTGATCATAACTTTAAAAAGTCATAATATTGATATCAATAAAATTTAACGGAATATCGTTGATTATTCAGAAACATGTAGGTATGCACTAAGCATATACATCGAAATCTATAACATCTAAAGGAATATCGATAATTATTCAGAAACATTGTAAGGCATATCGCTGGTAGCGAGCGAGCGTAGCGAGCGAGCAAGACCTTTCAGGGCAGAAGCGACTCGGACAGGTTAGGTCACAGAAATAATAATAAAGAGGATAGAAATGCCTTAGTTCCTATTTTCTTCCGGAACTCGTGTCGCTGTTTCATCCCCTCTACTTACTGTGTTAATGCACACATGCAAAAGACCGGAACCGTACTACGCAATCACGCACATAATTACTAATAATTTTGCTTACAAACAATTGTGAACCTTACACCTTAGAGATAGCGTTGAATAACACTCAACGTAAGTCATACCCACATTTACACAACGGCGCTCTTTATTGGCCGCGTCGGCATTATGTCTGTACTAGTCGTATCCTGTTTTTTTGTCCGTACCACGAACTCTTGTGCAAGACAGAAGGGTTATCAAAAATTACTTTACATTGCTGCGTATAATTCAAAACGATCTGCGTTTTTATGGGCATGAGTAGCAATGGTATATGAAGTTTCGAGTTAATAACTTGTAAACCAATATTTCATAATGAAATATTTTCTCAAGTTGTATTTTGATATAAACCGCATTATTAATGAACTAAAACAATTACTTTGCTCACCCGCGACCTTACAATAGTTACGTTTATGCAAGAAATGTGCGTTCATGCAGTTCCTCCACCTCCACACTGTACGAACACACACAAATCACATAAACCCAACCATCACCACCACCAAGCTACACTGACGCGTTTCGAACTCAACCAGAGCTCATCTTCAGAGTTACCACAACCGTATGCTATGCTACCAAATGTTGAACTAACAAACCAAAACAAATGTTTTAACTTGTCACTGTAACTTCTCAAGTACCCACTTTATTTTTCTTATTCCCAAACTACCCCACAAAAATTAACTTTTATTGACATATTTAAAACTACCTTGAATTTTTTGTTTATTTATTTATAAGGCATATTTAATTAATACTAACTGTTCAAATTCGACCCAAGCCGCAGTAAAGGAGAAGATACTAAATTTACCTGTTCATTAATAATAGACCCCATAGTGTTGTACCTAATTATTTCCATGCATTCCAGAGCATCCAGACGCAACCCCTTGCCGCAATAATGTAACACTTCATAAGAATCTGAATCTAACAATGAATGATTTGATTCCAACAAATGTTTTGCAAAATTCGATCTATCTGGATGCTCATTCCTATATGCCGAAACATGCTCTTTAAATCTAGTATTAAAACTTCGGCCTGTCTGTCCTACGTATATCCCATTGCAGTCATTACAAGTAAGCTTGTATACCCCCGATCTATTATTACATTAAATTAATACATACCAATGAAATGTAATCCTCTTATTAGTGTAATTACACAGTGTGGACGAGTTTCCGTAATTGCTATGCTGCATAACACCCACGTTTCAAATAGCACTGAGCCGCAAGTCACGCGCTTGTGACCTACGAGTCACAAGCACGGCGCCAAGGTCACGCGTCTAAGGCACTTCTATCCTCTTTATTATTATTTCTGTGGGTAAGGTTCAGAAGGCTAAGCGTCCGATGTTGGTTTTTTTTATGACAGCACAGAAAAGGATTATTTGGTAGGTACCTTTAATATTATGAAATGTCATACAACCATATTATGACACTGAATGTTATTACAAAGTACCTAATATTATGCCTAAAAATAATAGGGATGTTGACACCACCAATCAACTGACGTACTTTTTATGAGCTGTCAAAACACATGTCTGCCATAGAGTTTGAATGGCAATAGCAACATATGACGTCACTTGTTCGCATACTCAATTAACTAACTATTTATTTGTTTTAAAGCAACAAAAAATCTAATTTTGCATTTAAACGAAAATTAATCTGGGTTTCAGGGCTAAAATAAAGCGTTTTTTTACTGGAGTCGTGTCTTCGAATTATTTTTTAATGGTGTCAACATCCCTATTATGACCTACGAAAAAAGGCCATGCCATAATTATTATGAGTGACTTTATTATCTTTAACTTTATGAAGAGTGATGCATTCATGACATGATAAATCTTAATATATAAAAGAAGAAACTGACTGACTGACTGACTGACTGACTGACTGACATATCAACGCACAGCCCAAACCACTGGGCCTAGAGATTCAAAATTTGGCATGTAGGTTCCTTATAAGGTCTAGGGGTGCACTAAGAAAGGATTTTTCAAAATTCACTCCCTAAGGGGGTGAAACGGGGGTCCAAAGTTTGTATGGGGAAACAAGATTAGTTCGACTATTTTATTCGAAACTTCACAGAAGTACTCCTAATGATAAATGAGTAAACACGTGTTTCAGGTTTTTTGGGAATTCAACCCCTAAAAGGGGGGAAAGGGGTAACAAAGTCTGAAAATGAACATGGGTTTTGTTTCTATGGTTTATCGGGTCGCTGGTTATGAAAACAACAGCGGTTTTAAAATCCGACGTGGCAGACGTAAAATACCATCTCCCTGGATGGGGTGCGATGGGGTTGAAAAATCTAAATAAACTAAATGACTGTTGATATATCAACGCACAGCCCAAACCACTGGACCCAGAGACTTGAAATTTTGCACATAGATACCTTATAATATAATGTAGGCATCCACTAAGGAAGGATTTTTGGGAATTCCCACGGGAAAGGGAAAAAACGGGATTTATATATTCGATTCCGAGTGACCCTATCTCGGTAACTATAATAACTAGACTCTTCAAATTTGATACACAAGTAGGTATTAATTTATTTAAAACATTAAATTCAGGATTTTTCAAAATTCCCACGGGATAAGGAAAATTCGGGATTTATATATTCAGTTCAACGGGATCCTATGAACTATAATTACTAGACTCTTCAAATTTGGCATAGATTTAGGTAATTATAAATTCCCATGGGATAAGGAAAAAACGGGATTTTTCGTTTTACTGGTCGTAGAAAGCTGAAATTCGGCATGTAGGTTGTTTGGGGAGTGTTGAGCTGGATTGAGAGAGGACTTTCCAAAATTCCTACGGGAACGGGAAAAACAGGATTTTTCGTTTTACAGATCGTAGAAAGTTGAAATTCGGCATGTAGGTTGCTTGGGGAGTGTAGATGAGCATTGAGAGAGGACTTTCCCAAATTCCCACGGGAACGGGAAAAAACGGGATTTTTCGTTTTACTGGTCGTAGAAAGCTGAAATTCGGCATGGAGGTCGTTTGGGGAGTGTAGAGGAGCATTGAGAGAGGACTTTCCAAAATTACCACGGGAACAGGAAAAACGGGATTTTTCGTTTTACTGGTCATAGAAAGCTGAAATTTGGCAAGTGGGTTCCTTGGGGAGTGTAGGGGAGCATTAAGAAAACATTTCCCGAAATTCTTACGGAAACGGGAAAAAACGGGATTTTGCGTTTTACTGGTTGTAGAAAGCTAAAATTTCAAAATTCATAAGTTTATACTGTAAGTAGGCCGCAAAGGGCACTTTAACCGAATTCTAAAAAAGGAGGAGGTTATGCATTCCACTTTATGAATTTTTTTATGTAGATATGTTCACCGATTTCTCGGTCAATTGTGGACCTGCTTGCTTGCTTGCCTGTATGCTTGCTTGCTTGATATCTTGGTTCTTTGGAATACTCATAGTACACGCGAGCGAAGCCGCGGGCAAAAGCTAGTAAATAAATAAAATAAATAAATATCATGGGACAATTCACACCAATTGACCTAGTCCCAAAGTAAGCTTAGCAAAGCTTGTGTTATGGGTACTAAGCACTGGGTATCAAATCAAATCAAATCAAAAATTTTTATTCACTAAGAACACGGTAGGTAACAAGATATTGTAACAGCAGGAGGTATCACATGTTCTGCCGCTATTGCAGCGTGTAAATATTAACAGTAAAACTATAAATATGAGAAAGGTCAAACAAAATCAATTATCATGCATAATCAGAACAAATATCTACCCTAACAATAATAAAAAACTAAACAAATTCACCCCAGCTATAACCATTCACTGCAACAATGTCACAAAATAAATACAATGACAATAATAACAAATAAAATTAAGAAATCAATGTAAGTACGATAATTTTTCATGAAATCATTACAAATTAAAATCTAAAAGTATATTATTATGTCACTAATAATAAATCAGACCAAATAATTAACATCAATAATAATAAAATATACAAAAAAAAAAACTAAATTTAAGTACATTAAAATCATTACATTACCTTTATTGCCTATCAAACTCCATAAATTCCTTCAATGAGTAAAAACATTTTTCCTTAAGCCACTTAAACAACTTCTGTTTAAGTCTTGTAAGTGGTAGATCTTGAAGCTGTTTAGGTAAATTATTAAATACGCGGATCGCCATAGGAAAGCAACTGTGTTTAAACAGCTTAGTGTTTACTCTAGCCAGTGATAGTTTATTTGGGTATCTAGTCGTATAACCCCATGTGTCACTTGTTTTTTTAAACAACTCTGAATGTGTTTTAACAAATATACACAGCTCGAATATGTACAGAGATGGCACCGTTAGCAGTCCTAAATCTTTAAATAGTGGCCTGCAAGAAGTGAATCGTGGAACATCGCAGATGCCACGAATACATTGCTTTTGTGCAATAAAAACTCGATTCACGTGAGCCGAATTCCCCCATATTAGAATTCCGTATCTGAGTATCGAGCAAATATAGCCGTGGTATGCTTGAATTGCGGTTTGTTTACTAGTAACTTTGCACAAACGCCACAAAGCATACGCAAAACTGTTTAACCTACCGCACATTCTATCAATGTGTGGTTTCCAGGAGCAAATATCATCAATCACTATTCCCAGAAAAGTTGTCTGATTGGCTTCTGCTAATACATTGTTATCGTATTTCAATATCAATGGTTTCTTTAAGCCTCTGTTAGTATGAAATTGTATATATGTCGTTTTATTTATATTTACCTTCAGATTATTATCTGTCAACCATTTAACTATTCTAAAAATTGTATCATTAATGTCATTATTATATTCAAAATCATTTCTATCATTAGTTTTTGGTATTATAACAGATATATCATCAGCGAATAGAGTGTAGGAATGGTTTGTTACATCAGGCAAGTCGTTAATAAAAACTAAAAAGAGCAGCGGTCCCAAGATACTACCCTGAGGAACACCTACCCTGTTACATCTACTCATAGATTTCGTATGATTCAGTTCCAAAGATTCAGATAAACTGGTGACTTCTACTAGCTGCGATCTGTTTGAGAGGTAGCTCCTCAACCAATCGCTGGCTTTACCTCGAATGCCATATTTTTCGCATTTGCTTAGAAGAAGTTCATGAGGAACATAATCGAACGCTTTGCTCATGTCAAAAAACACCACAGTGCAAGGGATTCTTTTATCAACATTCAGCAGTATATTTTTGACCAAATTGAACATAGCCAGAGTTGTGGATTTACCTTTTTGAAATCCATTTTGTTCCTTCTTCAAAATCTTATATTTATCCAAAAAAGCTACAATTCGAGTCTGTACGGCCTTTTCGAAAACTTTGGAAATAACGGAAAGCAATGCTACTGGTCTGTAACAGTCGAAATTCAGTTTATCACCTTTTTTATAAATTGGTTTTATAATTGTCTCTTTCAATAGTTCGGGAAATATTCCTTGAGCTAGTGATTCATTTATAAGAAATGTCAGAACAGACGTAATGAATGGCGCAGAATGTTTAAATATCTTCGTTGGGATCTGTTCAAAGCCTACTGAGTTTGTGTTCCGTAAGGACATGATAATTTTGAAAACTTCATCTTCACTTACCGGACTTAAGAAGATGCTTGAGTCTGTACTATTGACAGAGTATGGATAAGGGTGACCGGTAGTACTCTCTCCATTCGTTAATTCGATAAAATAATCATTGAACTTATTGGCTATATGATTCGGCTCAGTAATAATGTTATCCTTGTATTTCATTTTATTATGGTTACGGGCCAGAATGTTCCTTACTGAATGCCCTGTGTTATTTCTTATCAAATCCCAGGAAGCCTTACACTTATTTTTAGTATTTTTCATGTAATTAGAATTAGTGATTTTCTGAGCCAAAGTTATGCATTTTTTTAGTAATTTACTATACATTAAATATTTATTCTTATAGATGTGTTTATGTGAAGAGTAGTAGTATTTAAACCTTAATTTTCTTTTAGTAACAGTAGATGATTTGATTCCTTTAGTTATCCAATATCTTTAGGTATGATGTGACTTTACTTTACTTATTGTTCCTTATAATAATTATGACTTAAGAAAATCGTAACTCCAATTTATGTTGTTTAATATTATGACTACCGATAATATGACGAAGAAAAATTATGACAAAAAACGTTATGGGCTTGAAAATTCGGAACAAAAATTTTATGGGAGTCATTATAGACCCAAATATATCAGATGGATAATTATAAACCGTGGCCTACGAGAAACTCGACAGATTTAAAACATAAATTCCTCGGGTTAAACGTTAGTATACGTAACTCAATAAAATGAGGCCTACATGAATCGGTGGATGGATGGAATACCACAAATCGCACGAATACATCTCTTCTGACCCTTGAACACCATATCTCTTTCCGTGGAGTTACCCCAGAACATTTTTCAATTTTACACCAGGAATTCGATATGCATAGATTTATTTATTTATTTATTTATTGATACAATTTACATTTACAGGCTTACAGTAAAAACCAAATCGCCTATAATGCTAGGGTAGTATATAAAAAAAAGTAAAAGAAAAATCTAAATGAACAGCAAATAAAAAACAAAAACAGAACGGGATACAAGAGAAACATTATATACTAAGCATGCATGTTGCAATAGTTACATATTTTATGCAATAAAGAATGCCAGCTATCGGCAAACACGTCAGCATCTTGGATTCGGCCAATAAAATCATTGAGAAGCGTCACGGCGCGGGTACCAGGAGCGTTGCTAGATATCATCATTTCAGCTGTGGGACGACCACTGCGGGACACAGGCGACCCTCGTTGATACCCAATCATTACGGTTGGATGCAAGCATCCACCTTGAACCTGCAGCGTTACATAGGTATAAATATCGAGAGAGAGAGAGAGAGAGAGAGAGAGAGAGAGAGAGAGAGATGTTTATTTACACATATTCGATACAAACACAGAAAAAAAATACATTTGACAGGAAATTTACAAATAAAAAAAAATATATATCGAATAGTATAAATTGGGCCCCACTCAGCATAATGTTGTGGCAAGCCACAACGCTGTTTTTCAGTGGGACCCATTTAAAAACTAAACACAAAAACATACACACTGTGACGACACGAACACCAGCGAATAGTTCGCAACAAAAACCAAATTAGAAGCCGGAAGTAAATATGTATGGCAACACTTGATCGGCTTAATCGCATTTGAACTTTTAAACCGTAACAAATTAAGACAAGATTTGTTATGGCTATTGCAGTGAATCATCAACAATTTCAATAATACTGATACTGTAATATCGCGGGACAATTCACACCAATTGACCTAATCCCAAAGTAAGCTAAGCAAAGCTTGTGTTATGGGTACTAAGCAACAGATAAACATACTTATATAGATAGATACATACTTAAATACATATTAAACACTCAAGACCCGAGAACAAACATTCGTATTTTTCATACAAATATCTGCCCCGACACGGGGCGACGGGTATAGATATCTCATATTCATATGCATAGATTATTTATTTAATGAAAGCCTTGATAGCCTAGTGGTTTGACCCCTCGAGCAGAGTTGTTGTTTCAGCCCGGGCTCGCACCTCTGGGGGCCATCCATATCCATAGTACGACACACCAATTTCGATTAATTTGGACCCCCCCCCCCCTTCTCACACTTATTACTATGAAAACGGCCAATATCAGGGGGGTTTCACTCCGCGGTTTAGGTATGTTCGGCCGGCGCTCCTCCCGGGAGGAGTATGGCAGTAGGTTGTCGCGCGGCCTTCAGTTCGCACGCTAGCCGCGTCGCGCGTAATTAAGCATCTTTTTTTTCTGTGATTTTTGCAACAAACAATGACTTCTAAACGATATTATAAATAACTTACTTACATACTAAAGGTAGTTTACTGAATTAATACTGCTATCTTTCTTGATTTATATACCTACCAAATATGGGCGAGTGGGAACCCTGTGCCCTTGGTTTCGGATCAGCGGTGCCCAACGGAATTTGAACGCTTGTATCACACGATAAGTTTTAATTTCGCGTGCACGCAGTAGGAGTAGGAAAGTTTTTATACCTAAAGTTGACCTTTGTTCGAGAGTGATTTCTGTACGTTAGTACTATTACTTATTCTGTGCCAATATTTTGTTCTTGTGTCACAGATCGCTTGACCCCCTCCCCCCCCCTAAATGTGTGACGTACTTTATGGACGGCCCCCAGTGAGTTTCACCGAATTTATATGCAAAATTACATTCAAAAGCCGAAAAGTATGGAAACCTGCACACATTTGCGAAGAAATTTAATGGTGCGTGTGATGTTCCCAGCCCTCGTAAGAACTACGGCTCGAGTCCTCTCATTCTGGGAAGAGGCCTGTGCCCTGCAGTGGGACGCATATAGCCTGGGACGGACGTCCAAGTGCTGGTAACTGTCCTAGTAGTTGAGGTGACAGCAGGGTGTCATCTATTGGGCATTACCATGTCAAAAACTAGGACACTTACCTAGCATGCATTCTAGATCTATAGAAAATTAAATTGCAGTATAACAGCAATATAAGCGGTGACAATTTTGAATACGCGCAGCGGCAAACGCGCGTCAACGGTCGCCCCGCATACGCGCACACGCTCAAAATACGCGCGGTTGTAACGATGCACGTTCTTGCACAGTTGGCGGTAGTCATCTGTAACATTGAAATGGTAAGTATACGAGGAATTCGATATGCATAGATATCTACCCCGAAACGCCTTGTATTGTAGGTATGTACCCTCATAAAAATAGTAATAAAATATACCAAGGATGATTGAATCAAACGAGAGGACGTATACTTAGGTATATAGGGTAAGTCCAGGATAGATGCCCCACTTTTTGAAATAGCTTTATAATTCAAAAACTTAACAAATTATAGCATTGCGTCCAATGCGTATGATAACTCAGAACAGGTAGAGGGCATAACATAGATGC